>JAVTVJ010000040.1:1296250-2592500 GCA_034509425.1 Eopsaltria australis
AGATACTGGATATTTATGGAAGTTGGGTTCCAGGATTTGGGTTTTTTGTGTATGTAAAGGAGCAGAGTATTTTTTATCCTAACATAGAGAAAGAAATGTATACTTTTCAAAATAAGATATAGAAAATGTCAACAACTTCTATATCACAAGTATCTTATAAAGAAAAACTCAAACACAGTACAACCTGAATGTTTGCTTTGCTGTGAAATATTTCTGCAGTTTGTATTGCAGTTTGGTGTTCTAAGAATTCTCTTTATATAGCATCTTTTGTTTAAAGATATACTTCAAGGCTTAATTGGATTTAGTAAAACTTGTGAGAAACATTAGAAGTAAATGTTTTCTTTCATAAGAAAAGCTAAAGGAATGGAGATTCTCTGTGGCTTCTTAAAATTAACACAATGTGAGAAGCTTGGAATTAGAGCCAATTCTGCAGACTCCTTATGTCCTAACCTCAAAATTCTTACTTTTCATTTTTTGGCATTCAGCATTTAATTTCAGATTTTAATTTTAGACAGTTGCAAAATTATAGCTTACAGAACAATGCTGACATAAACATCATATATCTCAAAAGATTCTCGGATACTAAACCTGAAATTTTACAAGCTAGTTTAGTTATAATTGAGGGAAGGGGCTCTTACTGTGTTGTGTTTGTGGTGTGGTTTGGTTGGTTCTTTTTTTCCTTACAGAAGCAGATGCTGTTATTATAGTCTACAGTTTCAATGAAAAACAAAGAGAGAGAGAGACTGAAGAGCATGCAGGGAGCATCATTTTAGTGTTTCACTGATGAAAGTCAAAGATGATGTTACAAGTCAACAGTGGGCATCTAATGGACGGTTTGCTTACTTACAAAAGCCTTAAGGGAGGTAGGCTACAAATTAGGAATTAAATCACTAGAAGTGAGCTCTTTCTGTAAGATACAGCTTTTAGTTTGATTTTTAAGACAAATTCTTTCAGCTGTACAGGACCTCTGTTTTTCTCAAGACTTATCATGGACAGGCTTCTCTCTGTGTTTTGGTTATAAGCCATAGTTCAACTATAGGGGTTGTTTTTCACAGTCCCCTTCTTGTCATGTGCTCGCTTTTAGAACAGGAGATCTGTATATTTCTGACAGAACTGTTGCTAAGTGTACATGTGTGGTACAGAAAAAGCACCAACAGAGGTTCCTTGTGTCTGTCAGGCAGCAACCAGAAATTGCCCCAAAGCAATTTATGTAGTGTCCTCCCAATTGTAATCACTCCTCAGAAGCACCAACACTATGCTGACGTTAGGCAGCCAATCTGTTTCCATCTTCTGGAGTGTTACAGGACTGGATGTGCATCTCCTATACAGAGGGAGGGAGAGACAGCTGTCAGTAAGGGGCAGACTGCAGCTGCAGAGCACTTTGGTTATCTGCAGCCCCTTTTCCCTTGCCATGTTTGAAAGTCCTAGACAGAGTGTGGACAACATGTCAAGTAAACTGGGATAGCAGTTTGCATTTGTATCTTGAGTTACCTCATTCAGGAAACGGTGGTGCTCCTGTGAGGCTGAAAGCATTCTGGTGATCCTGCTTTTCTCTCAGTGTTTGGATCTAATCAACCACATACTATGTACAGCTGAAAATTATTGGCAAGAACAATGTTGAATCTTGTTTCCTAGCCTGCAATCTTGCAGGCAGGGCAGAGAATTAGGACTTTTGAGGGGTTTGTGTGCATGGAATGATATTTAGAAAATAAACTTGTGATGAATTGTTTTATCTTGATTTGCATTGAAATGCATTTGAAGATTACATAATCTTGCAGGATTGGATCATTAATCTTTATTGCTAAGTTTCTTCATTTATGAGCTTGAATAACATCTATATCCCTGAAGCAAACAGAGTGAATTTGTCTGCCTGCTTGCATTTATATTCTTAGCATAATAAATTCTAAGCCAGCAGAAGATACCACAATGGTGGATGTTACTCAGAGCTGCAAAGCTGTTATTGTAGCAAATATATGAAATTGTGCAGTTTATACAGAGAGATGTTGTGCTTACAGAATAGAAAAGTGCATGCATTTTGTATGTTTTGTGATATCAGATAATTTTTTCCCCTAATGCATAGTTGAAGTTTACTTGAAATTACTAGAAGTAGATTTCTTTCCTAGCTTCTCTGGGGAAATTAATTCTTACTGCTTTTCAGAAATGTAAAAAAATTACTGAAGGCTTGGCTTTCTGTGAAATTATAAAGCATGCAGTACACTTGCTTGGTGCATGCACTATTAACAGTCATTACTCAATGAGCACTAGGTTAGCACTGTGATGCCATTAAAATTCTCTGAATATTGTATTAAATGAAGATGTTCATTTAATTTTAATGTAGATAAAAGTTTCTGGAAATTTGGATTCTGTGAAGGTGACAAATTTTGGTGGATTTTTTCCTTCTGTAATCGCCTGGATGCCTTTTTAAATTGTTTTATTTATTTCAACATTTGGATATATAAAGGAATGTAATAGTTGCATTCAGGTGTTTGGAAGAGACAGAGATGTACTGGAGTGAAAGGCCACAAAAGGGTGTAAGGGATTGGGGCATCTGTAACATGGGGATTATCTCGAGGAGCTGAGGTTTAGCCTAGAACAGAGAAGGCTCAGAGGAACTTTATCAATGTGTATAAATGCCTGACAGAAAACAGTGAAAGAAGGTGGAGCCAGGCTGTTCTCAGTCATGCCCAGTGACATGACAAGAGGCAATGGGCACAAACTGAAATACAGGGAATTCCATTTTGACATAAGAAAAAAACTTTCTCTTTGTGGGTCTGGTTAAACACTGGAGCAGGTTGTCCAGATATTGTGAACTTCCAATTTGTGAGATACTCAAAATACGACTGGTAAGGTCTGGAGCAACAAACTTGGTCTAGGTGATCTTCTGAGGTCTTTTTTGACCTGCATTGATTCTATGGTTTATTGGCCAAAGTTCTTCTGATTTGCTTTTCTGCAGAACTGAACTTTTAAATCTTCAAACATGTGGTCTTTCTTAGACCTTCTAGAAACAGTTTGCTCAGAGAGCTCGTAGTCTTCATACTTTCAGGTTTCTAGACCATGGTGGATCAAAACCAAGGCTGTCCTGCTTTAATGCTGGTAGTAACCTCCACTTGAATGGGAGCTTGGCCTAGATGATCTCCAATGGTCCCTCCAAAGAAATGTCTCAGTGATTTTGTGTCTCCTTGGGAATTTTAGATTCATGTGTTCATCAAACATGAGGTAAAATGAGTAAGGATTCTTGCCACTTGCTGTGAATGAGTTCAGAAGGATGAAGTGATGCAAGCAACTTTGCCTCCTGTACCTGCAGTACTTTGAGGGGCTGTCATAATGCATGTGGTGACTTATCTTCTATCCCTGCTGTTTGGAATTTCTGCAGCAGAGGATTCCCGCCACTGTACACATACAAAGAACAACTTTGTTGTATCTGCAGGTATCATAACATGGAGATAGTGCAGAAGAAGATGTTTCTGGTTAAAAAGAAACCTGAGTTTACCTGGGTGCTTGCAGACCATCAGTGGAAAGTCTGTGGTCAACACATATGAAATAACATCTAGATTAGTAACTGTTTTCTGTTTATAAAACAGATGGAAGTTTATGCAACAAAAGTACCTAAGTTCCACTGCTCTCTCCTTTCCCCAATAATAATGTGGAGAGGTTGTCATTGGGGTAAGGATCATTTACCTCTGTGCTGATCCATTTTCATGATTCTCTGCAGTGAATGAACTGTAATGAGTAATCAAATCCCTTCATGTTAGCTGCTAACTTGTTTTTGCTGTAGCTAGTGTCACATTGACTCTATCATGTGCTAATGATACATTTTCATGGCTTTTCATATCTCTGAAAAGTTATAGCATGTGGGCTTCTTTTGCTTGTTTTTAATGCTGATTATCATGGAAGATTGTTCTTGCTCCTCTCTTATGTATTTTTTCCTCCCTTAGAAGATGGGTGGGAGGTGGGGGACAGGAGGAATGAGGTAACACTGAAAATCATGTACACTTGCACATAGGTCCAAATTTACTTGTTTTACTGTAATTAATGTATCATATTAGTACATACAGTTTTGAAGTGAAAGACTTAAAAATGTTTTTCACATTTACAACTAATTATAGCTATGCCTACTTTAGTTTCAGACAAGTACTGTTAGTGGCTTGATTGAAATCTTGAAAAGCATGGTTTGTGTGTCTTGGCACGTGTTCCTCTATATATAGCATATAGTTCTGTTTTCTGTATGATATGTAATAGCAGTAAGAGTTGCTAAAATGCATTTGAAATATCATGAGTTATTTAGAATTCTGTCAGCTTACGTAAATTCAAGACTTACTCTCCCCATTCCTGTATTTAAAAGTATTTAGGAATTAGTCATCTTTTTATCTCAATAAACAAAAGAGGTATCATAAAGTATCATTCAATACAATAATAAAGAATATATAAATAACTTCGGTAAATGCAACCTTAGGCAGTTTACATGGTGCCTAGTCTAAACAGATGGAGAACACGAGAAAAAATTGAGTGGTTTAGAAACTTAAGATCTACATGTATATACACAGAAAATGTTACCCATAGGAAAGCAACAGGTGTCTTCAAAAAAGTGATACCATTTTCCTCTCCACTTTTCTGTCTTAATTCTAATGTTGGCTGCAGAAGCTCTTAGATCACAGACCTAAGCCTCTCCTCTGTGCCTCTGGCCCTCTGGGTGAAGTAATGCATTCTCTTCACCCAGCAACATGTTGCTTTTTGGTGACTGGAAGAAGGAAGAGTCAGAGATCCAGACTGCCAAAACAGAATCGAAATGCAGAGAAGAAACAGGTACTCAACCAAAAAAAGAAGAAGAAGAAAAAAAACAGAGAATACATGAGGAACTAAGACAAAGAGGGAAATATGGATGTAGTGTCTTGACCCTGGCTGGATGCCAGGCACCCACCAAAGCTTCTCTCTCACTCCTCTCTGCAGCTGGAGAGGGGAGAGAAAATATAATAAAGGATTCATGACTTAAGAACTGGAAGAAATCACTCACAAAATATAGTCATGGGCAAAACAGTCTAGAGTTAGGGGTATTAATTGAATTTATTACTAACAAACCCAAAACAATGGGTTATAAGGAGATGGACAAAGGGAAATTAAATAATTTTATCTTATATCATATTTATCATTCTCCAGACAGATGAACAGAAGCTGTTGGAATAAAGAAAAAAGAAATGATCACCCAAAACAAACCAACAAAAACACCACCAACAAAAAATATCCTTCTTCTCATTTTCTGTCCCCACCAAAGGTGTTTCTGAAATTTCTTATTCTAATAATGGATTACATAACTCTTAGAAATGAAAATGAAAAACTATCATCCAAAACTATTGTTTAAACAGATTGTAAACACATTCTCTCCCTTTTAATAATGTCAAATGAAATACTTAGGTGCTGGTTTGGTGTCATGTGGGGCCATAAGGAAGCTGAATTTAGCAACTGCTTGGAAGAATAGTTTATGCTCTAGTAAAAGTGGTTTCACTTTCATCTTCATTAAATATAGTAATGGAGGAGTCAGAAAACAAAATTAATTTTTTAAGTCAGTATTGTTTTACTTCTTTTGAAAATCAGCAAATTAGTTGAAGACCTGAAGTGGGCAAAATTGCATGTGCAAGGAAATTAAAGCACTTCAGTTGCATTTATACGCCATGGTAGGATTGGAAGGCAGAGGAAGAGTAGGATGTACATACTTCAGCACACAAAATGTGAATAGTTATATGTAATTTACCTGCAAATCTGGGGGTTTTCTTAGTTTTTCTAAACAGGCATGAATACAGAAACTACGAATTTTTTTAGTGCCCTTGTACTGACAATGTTTTAGGTTTGTAAGAAGAGGTAATCTGCTGTGACAAAGCTGAACTCCTGCAAGGCAATAGTTGTGTTTCTGATTTTTATACTCACAGAATTGTAGAATTAAAACCCATACTGTTCAGCCTGAATGAGTTATTTAATTCTAGATGAATGGCTGGATTTTTAGTTGATTGAAAGTCCTTAGAGAAGCATAATGATTTGAAATATACGGATTTGTCTTTCTGTACAGAGGTGTTTTATTTGTGGGTTGGTTTGGCTTTCCTTTCAGTTCTGATTTTCAATTTACTGTGCTCAAAGACTGGAAAAAGAAGGAGAGATGAGCAGCTGAGAGCTATGCATAGTAGGAAGAAGATGGCATTGTTTCCTGTAAGAAATACCCATGATGTGGCTGGGACCACTCGTGGAAATGACGGCATGGTTTCGTTTGATCTTGCTTCTAGGGCTTTAATAAAATTATGTTATGCACTAAAATGTGCAGACCCACTGAGGTATAAAGCAATGATGGTCCTTCAGCACTCTCACAACCCTCCCACCCCCCCCCCCCCCCCATGCAGTATTTTAGTAGGAAAAAAAAGGGGGATTCTGAGCTGGATATTTTGAGAGCATGTGACTGTTTTTCCATGAAGGACCTTAAAATACTGGAAAGAAGGGCTCTACACAACAAATAGTGATGTTAAAAGGCTCTTTTTGGAGGGAAAAAAACCCAAACAACAGACAAACAAATGAGTATAAGTGGAAAAAACTCACAAATAACCAGCAAAACCAAAACCCCAACAACCTCTACACCAGTCCCCAAAAAAGTGCGTGAAACAAAACAAAAACAACTTCCAGTGGACCTAACTATGGAGGCTTATGATAATTGCAATGAAATATAGCAAAATTGCAGACTGGTCATCCTTCAGGTAGAAGGTAAAAATTAGAATAAGAACTAGTGCTACCTAGGAACCCAGGACCCCTGAGTACAATCTTCCCACCCCCCATTTTTTTAACACCAAAACAAAACCTATTGTCATTCATGTCTTGTATGTACAAAACCTAGACTATTAATTACAGGATTATTTTTAAAAATTTCTTCTGTCTTTAATATGTTTACATCCATTTGACTTTTGCTCCCATTACTGTAAATCATTATAACAGCGTAGAACTCCAAAAGCATTCTTTTTTAGACGACTTTGTAGGATTGGGATTTCCACAAGATAGGAATCTGAGCTCTTGTTTCTCATTGAGAGGCTTCTTTTCAGACATTGTAATAGAGCATGAAATTTTATTTCAATATGGTATTTGGGATCTCACATCATATAAATGATATAATTATATAATACTTGTGCTAGCTACCTGAAATTTTCAACTCTCCTTTGTTAAAAGGAGAGCAGGAAGAAAAAGGTAATTAATTATCTATAAAGGTGCCAAAAGCAAACTTCAGCATTTATTCTCTGGAATGCATATTTCATATTTTTAGGTGGCATGGTAAATGTAAGTTGTTACATAGAGTGGGTCTTAAAAAGATGTACATTATAGATTTTTCTTTCCTGATTTTCATCATGACATTGTGTTAATAGAATTGAGCTGATAACCTCAATCTAAACCAGTTTAGGGACTGTATTTCAATAGTGAGTAAGTGCATTACATAATAACTTAAAAAAATACATACAGCCTTCTCTCTTTCATTATTGGTGTAGTTTATTCTATTGCAAGCTTATTATTTCAATTGATTTTTCTTTAAAGTAGCAACTTTACAAGCTGGTTTTTATCTGCTAA
Source organism: Eopsaltria australis (assembly GCA_034509425.1). Classification (NCBI taxonomy): domain Eukaryota; kingdom Metazoa; phylum Chordata; class Aves; order Passeriformes; family Petroicidae; genus Eopsaltria; species Eopsaltria australis. The sequence continues at coordinate 1,303,838 of JAVTVJ010000040.1, forward strand.
TTTAGCTGTGACATTTCAAACTTATTTTTTAACAAAACCCTTGTATGTTTCCGTGGCTTTTAAAAAAATACAATGTAACTATTTTGCTTATTTTTACTCTGGCTGCTTAGCATGGTAACAATAATCACACTAAGAATTCTGTACATATTTATGACTGCAGTTCTGGTGTCTGTGCCTGTTTTAAAAATTTTGTTTAGCAGAATTGACACCTAGGTTGTAAAGCAGTCCATTAACCTACCCTTCAAGTTATGCTGGTAAACACTACTGTATTAGAAAAAATTTTAGATAAGCATGAGTATCAGCAACAGAAGATAGTGACTGGGGTGTGACTGATGCTGGTACCTTCTACTGGTAGCAGCAGCTTTCAGAGGAAAGGAAATATTACTTTTCTGATGTCTGTTAATTTCAGGAAGGCTTCAAAATGGTAGTGGGTTTTTTTGCTTCACAAATTCTAATCTTTGTTTGCTTTTCAGATTATGTAACTGCAACTCAATTCTTTAGTCTTGGCTTGTAATCATTTTTTATCTTGGTAACAACACCCAAGGAAAGGGTGAAATGCCCTTTTATAATTAGATATATGATCTACATGGAAGAAGAAAAAATGAATGTGACCCTTTTCTGTTGGTGCATCTGTCCGTAGTCAACTAATTAAGGTAGGCAATGGTGATCTTTCTGCATCAGTGTTCAGAACCCATATTTTAAGATACAGTTTCTTGAGCTGTTTTTTTGTACTGTTGATTGGGGTTTTTGATGTTAAGTTGACCACTGGCACTGGAAACAATAAAATTTCAGTTCTGTGTTGGGCTAAGTACAATTCAAGGACTGTACTCAAGAAGGTACTGTAAGGTACACGTACCATTAAGTGTGAGTCCCTATTCTTGAATGTACTCCTTCCACTGGAGTCAGGTTGAAGACTGCCATGAAATACCAAGACAGAGATACATTGTTTGTGTTGGAAAAAATCATTATCATTGCTAGTTCATTATGTATTCTGGTGTTGATATTATATAATACCATAATAATTCTATTATTAGTTGATAGTGAGAGGTATACGATCAAGTCCAGAATTTCTGCAGGACTCTTTCCAAATACATATGTTGTCCAGGATTGTTGGAATGGTTTGATTAAAAATTCTGAGCTTGTCTGAAGTAAAGATAAATTAATCTAATTTATGGTATTTATTGTACCTCACACACTTCTTGTGTGAGGCATGAGATCATCCTGTGTTCTCAGTTGTTCAAAGATATGACCAAATGCCACTTCTGTAGCCTTTAAATAAGTTTAGGCCTTAAGAACAAAATAGTTCTTTGTCAAACTGTATCCCTTGGATCTTGCTTCTAGGAGAGATGATCTTCATATTGTCCATTGTCTTTCCTCCTCAGAGTCAGCTGCTGTTTCTTTGCCAGAACTATTTGGAAAGTTGCTCTGCAGAAAGCTCCCAGGATGTTTGTGGAAGGACTAGCATCGCTTCCTAGACAGAAGTTAACTTTATCTGTAGAAACAGTTTATCAGATGCAAACTTTTATTTCTTTTTCATGAATCTTGTAGATACACAGAGAATACTGAAGACAGATTGGTTGAAATATTCATTGCATAGTGCTGCTTTCACTGCTAATGCAGTTTAAAGTTATTAAAGAGACTGCATTTTTAAAGTGCTTGAAAAAAACTTTCAGATTTTTTCAGGCAAGAGGATTAAGGCAGATTTATTTTCACAGTGTATGCCTGCGCAAGTCACAAATCAAAAATATTTTCTCCATGCCTTGATCTACACTTGGTTGGTGGTTTGTTTGGGTTTTTGTTTCAATCTAGTGCTACCACTGAGAAATGGCGTTAATAGATGAAGTGATAAAAGTGAATGATAGAAGCTGTTTTTACTTCCTTCCAGCAAAGCGTATTGGCACTCACCTGTAAAAAACCCTAAACACTAACAGAACTGAACTTTGGGAAGTAAAGTAAATAATAGTTTCGGGGTTGCTTGTTTTGGGTGTGTGGTCTTGTTCGGGTTTTTTTTATAATTCAAATGTAGACAAAGCTCTAGAATTCTGGAAGTGTGTGAGTGGCAGAAAACTGACCATGAGATTCTCACACCTATCTTGTATATTAAAGGCTTCAATTCACAAGCATATCCCTGTGTTGTGACAAGAAATTTGTCCTTCAGCTGGTTTTCCTTGTGTGTGTCTGCATGTGTACACTTGCATTTCTGTGAGTATATATATATTATGTGCTGGAGAATGCCCTGTAGTTGTAACAGTACAGCTTTTATTATCCTGAGTTACTTTGTTTTCATAAGCTTTAAAAATTCATTTATGGTGAAGAGTTGCTTTTGCCTGTGATAGTAAACTCCATATGTTTCTCTTCATGAGGAGGAAGAGAGGTGGTAGAAATCTCTTTATATACAATTCTGCATACAGTATATGTACAACCTTGACTTAAGGTAGAAGTAAGCACAGAAATTGTCGGAAGTCTTGAAAGCATTTGATTTTGTTGAGATATGCCTCACTGTGGGATAATCCACCAGGGCAGGGGAGATTAGAGAGTAAGTGTATTAAAAATAAATGGAACTTTGACATTTTAGAGACTGATTGAGCACAAATATATAATAATGTTTATGTTCATCATATGTTAAAAAATATTTAAGAAAGTATGGTGCTAAAGAAATCATTATTGACATTTCCTATCATCACTGCATTACACATATAATTAATTATCATGACAAATGACTGTTTTTGAGATGATGGATAGATTTATGTTTTATACTGGAAATGTTTTCTGGACTAGAAAATATCCTTCCACACAAAGCATTAATTTTGCGGTTGTTAATGCAGAGTAACATTAATATTAGGGGGGAAAAAATTGCTAGTGATAGGAAAAATACATGTAAAATATCCAACCTAATTAAATTAACAGAACCAAAGGGCGAATTTCCAGAAAAACAGATATGTGAAGTGCTGCTTAAGAGCTGTGCAGAGCCAAGCCAAAATGGAGGAAAAAAAAATCTCATACTCTGTGGAGCTGGGTAAGAGTAAGAAAAGGGAAGGCATATGTTCTACACAGATATTCTACTCCGAAATACATTCCCAGCTTTGACTTTGCATGGGTGTCAGAATTCCGAAGTCAAGAGAGTGCTCTGAATAGCTGGAAGATCTGAAAAATCTAATTAGCTGCCACTAGTGTCTAAAAGTTTGTAGTAAAACCTTCCATAAACTTTGAAGACTGTCAATTCCAGGCCTGGAGATAGAGCCATCATCATGCTTGGGTGTCCAGCTTTCAGCAAAAGCTGTTTAGAAACCGTGGCTGGACATTTGTGCTACTTCACTCTTCCATGAGTGTAAACCAGGAGAAATTAAGTGAGCACATTTGATGCAAGGAGGAAGTAGGGTGTTAAGCCCAAACCACAGCTTTTTTCTTTGCCAAATTCCAGAAACAGTGCCTTTGTCCAGGTGCTTAAGGCATTCTCCTAGAAAGGAGGATCTCCTGGAAGGATGGATCTGAGTAGATGGGGAGTTCTGATTAGTGAATCTCTATTTCCTGATAGTGCATCGGTTTAGATGTTACGTGAGATGTGGGCAATAGCATCAATTAATCCAGTTGTCTGAACACAGGCAATACGCCTGAAAAAGCTAAATGTTGGAAATGTTTAACATAATTTGAGGTGCTTAGGTGCTTACTTCTAGTGTAGCTTGAGTATCTAAATATATAAAAGAAGTCCAATTTCAGAAACATATTTTTCTTGCACATTTTATTTTAGTAGTTGTAGGTATTTCTTCTACTAAGGATACTGAGCACTGTGAATACCATTTTTCTATACTTAAGGCTGTACAAACAGTGTCTAGAAAATTAAGGTGCCTACTTGAGCCTGTGAGTTCGACCTCTAGAACCAGCCAGCTATTTTCTTGTGCTGTCCTTTAGTGCAAGCCTTTTTATTTTGTATCTGACCCTTGGATACACTTTAACAAGAGCAGTTAAAAACTGGTACAGTTAATTCAGTGAGATACTTAAGGCACATTTGTTATTTTTGATAGTTCTGTTCATAAAGAATAAAATATTCCATTTTTCAGTTATATAAAAAATTCATGTAAACATTCTGAAAGCAGCCCTGTCTTTGATTCCTAATGAGTGTATCTTTAATGGAAAAGAAACACAAGCAAAGAAAAAAACCCCAACCTTTTGAAAGGGTTTCAGTGCACAGTATATTACAGTATGGGCAGTGCATGTGTAAAGAAAACTTTCCAGGTGAAATTTGCATGCACAGTCATACAAAACTGTGCTGCTTTTCACACTGCTGTTAATGATATTCATTAATCTGTAGAATTATTTGTTATCATCCATCAAAACTCTGCTTGTAACTTGTTGTCAAATACCTGCCTAAACAGGTACCACCAATACTAATGCTAAAATTTGTGCCTCTGTTTTTTTGTATTATTTTCTTGTCTCCTGTTGCAAGTCTTTTGGAGATACCAGTCTTAATCAGTAGACAGAAAGTGGGAAGTTGTTGATGTTCTCATCTGTAGATGAGAAATTGAAAAGGCTCATTAAATAGTGAGAGATTGAAGACTGAATTGATTAGGGTGAAATGTAATACAAAGTGCAAATGTCAAAAGAAGCATTTTTACGTTCATCCGTAGAAGAGTGCATGAGAAAACCTGAGAAGCTCTAACTGACCTAGACAATAATTGCCAAGCAAAAATGAATCTGGATTCTGTAAAAAAGCAAATTTGTTATTAGGCTGTATCAAATGAAGTGTTTCTGAAATAGCTAGAAATGAAATAGTGCCATTTTACAAAACGGGAAAGATCTAATGTAAAATTTGGTATTCAGAAATTGTATATTATTTATTATAATATATTATAATTGTATATATATTATCTATTTTTGATTCTATGAATGTAATACATGCATCTGAGGAGTAGAATTGTGATTTATTTGGTGTACACAAGTTTAAAGGAGTTGTGACACACCCCCCATGTAAGTACATCAGAGGGTAAACACTGGAGGAAGAAGAGCTACTTGAGACAAATGATGGTTTTGGCAAAAGAACAAGTATCTGTAAGGGTGGGCATTAATACACTTAGGTTGGAAACTGGAAGGAGTGTTTAACCATACAGAGTTGTGTGGATCTGAAATAGCTTTCCATGAAAGTTTTATTGCCCTGCAGTAGACACCAACTGGAACTTGGTTAAAGAGGAATCATATGACAGGATTGGACTTCGTTGCCTAAGTTTGGCTGTATGTTGCTGGCTGAGCAACGCAGAGCAAGAAACACAGGAAAATACCTAAAATTCAGAGAAAAGATTAGTTCAAGTAAAGGATTATAGATAAACTGTTTACCTTAGGAGTAAACATACCTAGCTCTACTGGATTCAATGACTAAGTTGCAGGAAGAGTTTGAACTTCTAGAGGTAGGAACTTCCACCTGAGCATGAGTTCAAGGACAGCAGAATGCAATTTGAATGCATATCTTCTAAATATTTAAGCTACTGCAAAGTTATTAGCTATGATTGTACTCCCTTAATTCAGCCTTTGTAATGTGATTATGTGCTAGTTTGCAGGAAAATTGCCCCCAAATATCTAACCAGAAAATGAATTCTGCACCAATCTATCTTGCTTGATATTTGTGCTTTAACAGTCACCACCAGCAGATGCTTAGAGACAAGCAAGAATAGGATTAGCAGATATGACACTTCCTTATATTATTTCAGCTTCTGAGCATTTTCATCTTGAAAGTTTTGTAAACTCTTGGGAATTAGTCTGTTTAGGTACCTGCAGTGAACTCTCACAGGTGCTTGTCTGTTCCTCCCTTGACTTCGTCACATGACCTTGCATTCGGTGTCCTCTGCACGGAGTCCATGGTGCTGCTGCTCGTTGTTTGAAATCCAACCATGTTTGCTTTGAACCTAGCTCCTCTTACCTTTTTGTGCTATCCATTTCTTTGTTTTATTGGAAGAAAACATGAATGCTTAATCTTTATGTAAGATGTTTCCACTAAAGATTTTGAAGGTCTCTGTCATAGCAGTTCCCAAACTCACATTTTGTGCACACAGAAGCATTCCGTGCATTTGAGCTTTCCAGGTATGGAGACAGTTCATGCCATACATCCTTCTTGCCCTCTTGGAACCTTTTCCACTCTCTACTGAGAGGAACAGGCAGAAGCTTCATGCAATATTTAAAGTGTGGAACAAGCTTAACTTTATAGAATTGTATAGATTTTTTTTCTGTTTGATACTCTTTTCCTTTCTTAATATTCCCTAATTTTCATAATGCTTCTTGAATTTTCTAATTTGCTTTTTTAGTATGGTCAAGCACCAAACTGATGCTTTCATGGAATTCTCTCTTCTACTCCTTGGTGTTACTACACAGAGCTTCTTGTTTAATATATGAAGCCAGGATTAGTTTTCTATACGTGTATCGTTTTACATTAATCTAAATTGAATTTCACCAGCCGTTTTATTACCTGGTCCCTCAGACTGATAAGCATTTTTGCTGGTCTTTAAGGTACTCCTTTTTACTACCTTGTAGTATGTACCATCAGTAGAGTTTCTCACCTCACTCACTGTAGAACTGCCACCCCTTTCTCCTTCTCCCTTGCCATGTTACTTATGAATGTGTTAAACAGGACAGTTCCCAGTACAGCCCCCTGTGCAAGTGACTTCCCTCCGTTGTGAGAGCTGAGTCTGAACTCTGATCTTCTGATTCCTCTATTTTAATCAGTTATTTTTCCACAACCTTTGCTTTTGTCTCAGCAGTTTACTTTCTTGAAAAAATGTTGGTGAGGAATTTTGTTTACAGCCTTTTTAAAAAAGTGAGTATGCTGCATGAGCGAGATCACCCTTGTGCATTCGAGTGTGACCCCTGCAGAGAACTTCAGCTCTTGTGAGACTTGCCTTTACAGAAGCTATTTTGGCTCCTCACTGATGGATTTTATTTAGTGAAGTGTTCACTAATTCTGTTCTTTGTGATACATTCTATTATCAAATCTCATGCTTACCTAAATGTACGCCCCAGAACTTCCTTGTTACTCAAGCCTGGCCCTGCATTTGTCAGCTCCAGTGTTTAGGTACCAAAGAAGGTGTAGTAAGTTGGCTGTTTCATCCTGTATTTCATTAGAACCCTTGCATGGATACCATGGAGCCTGGGTGATATGTTAATTTTTGTGTTTGTAGCATAGCTTGTTCCATAGTTACTTTCACTTTTAAACATCTGCTTATTGATTTAATGATTTAGATAACGTTTTAGTTGTTATTTCTGCTGGTTACACTTTACCCTGTATCAGCATTTGCTTTTTAAAGTGTATTCTCTGGCACTGCACTTCTGACATGATGTCCTTCAGTAATCTCTAGTTCTGTCTAGAATAATTCCGTTGTTTTAGGAGCCCCTTCTGGCTTTTTGATAGCCATCGTCATTTTTACATAACTTTCATTTTCTGCAAGTATTACTTCAGGAAGTAACTTTTGTATTCAGAGGGATCAGTACTGGGGCTAGTTCTGTTCAGTATCTTTATTGAAGATCTGGACGAGGGGATCAGGTGCTCTCTCAAGTCAGTTTGCAGATGACTCCAAGTTGGGTGGGAGTGTTGATCTGCCGGAGGGCAGGAAAGCTCTACAGCAGGATCCGGACAAGCTGGATGGAGAGGCTGAAGCCAACTGTACAAGATTCAACAAGGTGAAGGGCTGACTCCTGCACTTGGGTCACAGCACTACAGGCTGGGGTGGAGTGGCTGGAAAGCTACCCAGTGGAAAAGGACCTGGGGGTGCTCATCAGCAGGGGCTGAACATGAGCCAGCTGTCCCCAGATGACCACTCTGGCCTGTGTCAGAAATGGTGTGGCAAGCAGGACCAAAGCAGTGGTTGTCCACCTGTATTCAGCACTAGTGAGGTCACATGCCAATGGTTGCTTGTTTTGTCATGCTAACCATGAAACAACCTCTGATCTGAAAGACCTAAAAAGTGTCATATTTGTTTTGTTTTTTCTATCTATATAATTGTCAAATGCAATTGAAAGTTCTGCCATTGCCGCATTGTCCATTAGCAAGTGATGCTTCCGTTAAAATTGGTGTCACTATCATGGTTGGCAGGTAGCAGTATGAAACAAAACCTCTTATTCCTGTCTAAAATTTCAATCCAGTTTATTTGCTAGTCACTGAAATGCTAGTTTATTACTTAGATTTGACTTCAAACTCTCTATTACATAATTCTGTTGTCACTGTATGTTTTTTTGTCCTCAGGCTTCCTTCCACAAAGTTTCCGATATGCCTGGTATATTAATGTTTTTATTTAGGACAAGGAATTGGTGTAAAATGGTCCATTGAATTTTCAATTCCTATTCTAATGCTGAAAGTATAAATAATGTATTCTGAATTATTAATGCATCCATAAATATTGAAACATACTCATTAATAATTTGATAAAATTAAGCATTTAAAACACATTTTAAAATGTAATTGTATATAAAATGAAAGTTAGAAAAGAAAAAAATGGCAAGGAGAAGTACAAAATTATATGTCTTCAGTGCTATGCACTGGAAGTATGAGCTGTATAGTACATGCTGTTAATGTAGAAACACTGGTAATGTTTGAAATATGCAAATGTGTACTTTTTCCAGCTCTTCTGTTGAAAGCCCGGAATAGTAAAATGGAACAAATAGCTGAACAGATCAGCCAGAATAGTAACATCAGAATGTGCTTGACAGAACGTTTTTGTTTTAAATGTATATCCGTGTCATTATAAGGGAAAATAATTTTTTGGCTCAAAATGAGGAAATGGCATTTTTACCTTAATTAGGAAAAAAACCCAAAAAACAACCAAGTCGCATAATAAGCATTTCCTCCTTCTGATCTCCAGTATTGAGTCCAGTGCCAGTAGGTCAGGGTTGTGCAGTTATTCGAGATTTGACCTCTAAAACTAATGAGATTTTCAGGGCAGGGGTTGTGTCATTCCACATCTAGCACTAAATAGAGTCTGAATATGATACTGCAGTAAAAATAATAATAAGCACAAAAAGAAAACCTTCACAGTTTTCAACATTGCTTCTTTAGCCTTTGTTCTGTGTGTTCTTCTATGAGAACCTACACAAATAATTTGACTTTTTTGGGATTAATTTTATCCAATTTTAACACCCTGAACACTTCAGAATTATCCTAGCAGGATTTGTAGAGAGTGGTCTCTACCTGCACAGACTTAGCACATGCTGTTTTGAAGCAGTTAGCCCATGCATGAACTGGGGATGCCTTGTGAAAGTTCTTTAATCCATGCCTCAGAATACTTTTCAGCTGATCTGTGGAATTTACTGAATACTTAAGATTAACCATCCTCATTTCAGTGAACAAGCTCCGGGAAGCTTGTAGTTTTAATAATGAGAATAGCATAAGTAAGTACTCTCTGTGTTCCCTCCCCCACCCACCAAATTCTTTGTTTGAAATTCAGCCAGCTCATCAGAGCTTTCTGATAAAGTCCTCCCCTTTCCTTTATATTTTTGTATTATCACTTTCTAATTGTCTTATTCTATACATAGTTCCATTAACACATGAGGAAATCTGTGGTATAGAGGAGCAAGCAGTATCTTCATGCTTAATTTGTATAGCATCTCTAAAGAGTGTCTTTTGATACTAAAAGTGTCAGGCTTTCTTTAACACATAGTATGCACCAAACCTAAGATGATAATTTATAACTTGCTGAATACTGAATATAATGTTTACTTCCTCTTTTCAATAGGAAAATGTAAGTGAATAATCCAGTAGCATTACCAGTTAAGAATTTAATTTACGTGTGTACAATATTTGTAACAATTGGAATTTGCCTCACAGGTAGTAGATGTTTACTGTCAGCTCAGTACATTAGGAGACACCACTGATTTGCCAAAGCTTGTGTGATTGAAGCTTTGAGTCAGGCACGAAAACAAGACACACTTTCCTGGGGGTTAGATTGTTTCCCTAGGTGAGCTATTTTTGTTATGTTAACTCTCTTTTACTCAGGTCTATGATTCTTTGAGTCGTAAAGCTGTCACAGGAGCACTCATGAGTTGCTCATTGTGGGTTCTTGCAGTCTTCAGTCTCCTTAGCATCTGGATCTGTGCAACACAGATCTTGTTGAGTGACCTCTGCAGGGCAGCAGGCTGAAGGGAGGAGTGGCAGAAGTTGCCTTTGCTGCCTGTCTCTTTTTCCCTCAGGAGGTCTGGAGGGGTAAGGAAAGCAAACAGGGATTCAAAATGTGCTCTGATAAACAGGGCTGATTAAAGAGTTCAACTGTCAAGTTGGGGTCTCTCCAAGAAATTCTGCCAGCTGCCTCAAGGCGATTCTCCTTTGAGAAGTCCTGGCAGAGCTCCTTGTAGGTTTTTTTGCACAAAAGTGCAAAATGGAGTGACTTTGTCTTGTAGGACATGTCAGGGCTTCCTGAAATGAATTCTGGATAAGAGTGCTTTCAGGCCAAGGAACTCACCCTGTGGAGCCATTTCAGCAGGCTTCATGCCCTTTGTAGTTGCCTGATGTCCAGAAGTGCCCACCATCACATATTCAGTACTATTTCAGTGATCCTCACCAGAACCTGAAAGGAGATTTTTTAGAATTGGTGTTCTCATCTGCAGTTATTTTTAGAAAAACAGGTGATCTTCAAGAAAGTTGGAACTAGCAGTGAAGAAACTGAGGCCCTGCGAAGATAAAAAATATATCAGTCTCATGCAGACTTCTGAGAAGTGTGGGAACTTATTTTCTGCTCATTCAATATTGGCTATCAGAAATTTCTAAAAGAACACGGTGGTGATTGAAAACTATTTAAATAAAATATTCTCAGCAAAGCACCTTTGCAGTGAAATTACTGTTTTTGTAGTGAGAAAAGCCTGTTCCTAAAGCTTCTTTTTTTCAGTTTAATTGTTACTGTTGTGTTGACTAGGTCTACAAAGAACAAGAATCTCCTCATCCTCAACAGTTTTGTTCCAAGTGTTGCAGAATCATTTGGTTATTTTGTTTAATTAGGTGACAGGATTCTCTTTCTTCAATAAGCAGTAATATTTTTGAGTGATATCAGTGGTGGGGAATAATTATGGCTAGGTAAACTTGCAACCTTCATTGGGAATGACTGTATGACTACAAGGGCTGGAGAACTACTTTAATCCTTTTTATTTATGGACAAGGTTGTCCAAATATTTATACAATGATAATTTAATGGTATAAGTGTAAACTCTTTTACAAGGTTGCTGTTTGTTACTTTTTTCTTCCTTTTCTCTTATATTAGCAAAATATTGTCCCTGGAGTGATACCTGATATAAATTGGGTATTGGAAGAAGATGCTTTAGACTTGCGATGTAGCTTAAATTGTAAAACAGAGGACTTGTCTTCTTTCTATAGGGTTTTTTGGCTTTTTGTGGGGTTTTTAGTGTTTTTCAGGGGTTTTTTTTGTTAATTTCTTTCTGATTAGTTCTTTAGAGGAAAGTAGGTTCAGTGTATGATCAAGATATAAATTTTGAAACCTCCTTTCTTGTTGCTCTAATACTCAGATTACTGTGCCACTCCCTCCCCCTGGCTCATGTGCGTTGGAATGATCACCTCAACACTCATAGAATAACTCCAAGCACGTAGGAGTTGCCCTGCAAGATGAATCTTAGTTCATCTAAACACGTACATGGCAATGATCATCTGATTTCTTATAGAACTCCAAGCATGTAGGAGTTGCCATGTGAGTTAAATATAAATTATCAATGCTGGTAATTTTGTTAGCCTTTTTAGTCCGGGTGCAGCAGTGAGTTCTGGTAGGATTTTTCACCACAGGAGAATCTAGCTCCTTGGGAATGCTACTAAACTGAGGTTATGGATTATAAAAACAGATCAAGTTGCTGTGGTTTCTCATAAATGTGTAGAAATTGTGTTGTGCCGATCCAAGTTAGGTTTTCTTTTTTAAACCTTGTCTTTGAGACCTTTCATTCTATCTGTATATAAATATAAAACTGTGTTCTCTCAGTGAATAAACATCAATATCATTTTTGTCACCAATGTGGTATTCTCTCCTGCTTACTGATGCAGAGCATCTCCACACTATTAGGAGGAGCTCATTATCTACTCTATTACGTGCCTAGCCATGTCTCTTGTAGTATTGATCTGCAAGTAATATAAATGACATTTGGTGACTGCTTTAGCTTTTACTTGTTGCATTCAGAAGCATTAATTTATTTCAGATTGCATTAAAGGTAGTATTTTTTTTTTGAGTGAGCTTTTTGCTTTCCCATTTGATTACTTTCTGGTCTTTTGATGAAAGTTTTGATTGAAGATCTTGCAGAATAACCAAGAATAATCAAGCAGGCTATTATTATTTGATAGCATCTGTCATTGTGCTATATAGGGTAAAGCAAGGATTTTATTTGTAACTTTTATTTATAATATTTATTGGGAAAAATAGAAATTTAGCTTTTTTTCTTATTTTAAACTTGTTGCTAAGAATTTTAGTGGTATAAAAATATTCTATGCTGTGATTGAAATCAGGATTTTACTACATAAAAATATTTTTATTAATTGATTCTGCTGGTTTTACTTATAAAAAGACTATCTGAATTTGTTGGATGAATATTCCCACAATGTTTTGTATGAATCATAAAATCATTCTGATTGAAAATACCTTTAAGATCATGGAGTCCAATCAATAGCCTTACACTGCCAAGGCCATCACTAAATTGTGTCCCCAAGTGCCACATCTACACATCTTTTAAACACCTCCAAGCCTACATCCTCTTCCCATACACTGACTCAGGTATTCTGTACCATATAACAGAATTCCTTATGCTGAATCCCATGTTAAATTCCATGTCCACTCTTCTTCTGGGATGTCTTCAGATTATGTGGGTTCCTGACTGGTGTTTCAATGTACTAATTCCAGACTCCTGGAAGGTCTTCTCATTTGTAAGTTAATAAAATTACCTGAATCAATATCCAAAGAACACCTCCTGACTTGAAACAAAGTTCACATGTTAATCAAAGTATTTTGAACTTCCTTGACTACACAACTTGTCTTCCCTCAGGGAGGCATACTGTTTCCTGGTTTTAATGAACTTAAATTCATTATAGTTATAGTATGTTTTTGTTAAGTAAAACAGGAAAGATAATAAAGCACAAAAATACAGTTGGAGAGACAGAATTTTTTAAGGGAAGTGGTCAGTGAAGAACACTTCTAAAATGGGAAAAAAATAATATTAATTATTAATCTAGAATGGAATTAGCATATTCTCTCTTGTCATCTAAGGAGTGAATTGTTCTTCATTTAATATTAGGGTCAAGGTTGTAACTAGATTTAAGGTGGAGCTCGATTAGTTTAGTTCATAAATAGGATTGTACAGCATTGTCTTTTGTGTTACATAGGATTAGATTTGTGGTTTAAGCATGACATATCCTACCCAAAATATATACATCATATATAGTAAAATCTGTTTCTTTTCAAAGACTGCTTAATCTTATGTTTATAAATATATTGAGCTCCTCCCTGCCTAATTGAGACATTTAGCTTGTCGCCCACACATGCTTAGAGATGCTTAATTTGTCAAAGTATGTGGATAGCCTCCTGAATTCTCTATTATTCCCAGGAGAAGCTTGAAAAGATGAGCTGGGGATTAGATCTATGACCAATTTCATCTCATCTGAGAGTGGTCATTACGGTCTCTGACCGATAGAACATTTGGTTGGTTATGCCATATTAGAGCACTGAAAAATATGAGTACAACACTCAAGATAAGTGATGTAAACCTTTCTAGGGGAGAAAGAGCCAAGTAATAGAGGAAAAATGCTTTTCAAGTGACCAGGACATTAAACTGTAAGGACAAATATCTAATTTTCTAATCAATAATTCTGAAAATGGTTTTATCTAATGACTATATATATATGTATGTTTTAAGTGCATAAATATTTTCTGAGATTAAGATCTGGGAACTAAGTTCTGCCATTTGCAGCTAATATCCCAATTTCTGGATAAGATTTGACTTCCTTGTTAGCTTGCTTGGTTTCAAGTGCCTTCACACAGAAGTGTTCTGTGGCTTAATGCTTTTGATTACTGCAGTAAGGGAGGTATGAATTCATTCATCTTAATCTTGTGTCCATCCTTTAATCAGTCTTTTCATTTCTTGAGTGAGCTCTTCAAACATCAGGATGTTGTTCAGCAAGCAAGAATCATCCTACCTTTGGTTCCTGTGCTTCAAAGAGGGTAGATAGAGTTAACCTGAAGTACATGGAGGCCTTTTTGGTTTCCTGTTTGTTCCATAAGTCCTTGGTTAAAAAAAAGAGAAAAAAGTGAATGAAATGGATGGCTCGTTTTAGGCACCTGTGATTTCTGAGCATTCCGTGGAAACTCCAGCATTGAGCTGGCTATGGTGATTTCCAGCTGCTGTCCTCAGAGGCTGCTGAAGCAACTATGTTGGTGTCTTCACAGACACGTCCATTTCCTGTCTTCTCCTATGCTTGAAACCAGCATTTTGATGACAGCACCAATATTTGATAAGTAGCATTTTATACAGTTCTGTTCTAATGTTGTCTCCTAAATTCTCTGAATTTCTACAGTTAGCATATCTTAATTGCAAGAGGAATTACTGGAATTATTGAGTTCTTACATTATCTACCTTTGAGGCATCTTTATTACTTGATAATTATATGTACTAGCTCAAAGTCTAACGATTCCAAGCTATCTTTTCAGAGCTCTCTGTAGAGACAGCTAAAGATAATCTCATTTCTCCATCCCTATTCTTTCACTATACTCTGCTAAATATTTGTTAAGAGAGAAAGAGACAACTTTATTAACTCCTTTCTTAGATCTGCCCTTCCTTGTGGCTGGCTGGGCTAGTCTTTTTGCTGTATTGTATCAAAAATAAACAGATTTACCTTATTTTCCTGTTTGTGGTCCCTTGACCCCCTCGAAGGAGCTAACAGAGATCCATGTTAAGTAAGTGTTTCTCTTATCATAGAAGGTGCTATGATTGTCACATGTAATGGGGCTGAGGATGTTTTCCCTGCAGACTGAGAACACCTTTTCCCTGCAGGTTTTTGCTCACAGTGACTTAATCCTGTTGATGCCATAAGCCATCATACCTTTACTGTTTCTTTATTAAGAAGTCTGATGTAAGGTGAATGCACAACTGAAAACACTCTTCTGACCTGGTGGAGAGAAGTTCCCTCTGAAAAGCTACCAAGTGGGAATTCCAACAGGAGTTTCTCTCTGCTTGAAACTGAGATGGCATCTCCAGTAGCTTTAAATAATGCTTGTTTAATACATAGCACAAAACCAACTTAAAAATTTTAAAAATCAAGTTTCCAAACCTGGAGTCAAGAAAAGGAGACTAATGCAGTTATTCTTTGTCTGTTTGTCTGATTCCTATTTCATCTCAATATTTTTAAGTGACTGTCAAATTTAGGAGAAACTTCATAGGGAGCAGATATTTGAAACTTTGTTGGACTCCTGTACATATTGTTAAAATGTATGTCTTTGCAAATGCTAAGGGCAGTGGAAAGGTGACAGTGTTAGTTTACATGTAAATAGCTGCAGGAAACCAGAGAGGGAAGGCATTCTGCAGATATCCCAATTATGGGAACAGCTTTAGTTAAAGCTCACAATCAACCATGACACAAAAGCCTTGAGAGGACTAGCTTTAATTAGTTCTAATCTTCACAAAAAATTTAGTTTTCTCACCAATATTTATTCATATCATGGCAAGGATACTTCTCAAACTCGGGCATGGACAGTGCAAACAAATGCTGGCTATAATTAACTTGAGTATTTAAATTTAGGGGAAAATACTTATGTAAATATGAGGACTTTAAATGCTGCTTACAGAATTACAAAGAAATTAGTTTTGTCTGGAAAATAAGTTTTTCCTTATGAGATATTTTAAGGTTTTTAAATTATGGCTTGCGGAAACGATGGAATATTAAAATTAATTTATTAAAATATAGCACATTTTAAAACCTTCATGCATGTAATTCCTACTTATTACATAAATTTGCTAAATGTATACTGATTCTTTAATATAAATTTTCATCAGTGTTATGACAGAAGGGAAAATAGATCACATTTCTTCTTAACAAATATCAGCATGAGTAGTTTCCTTGATTTTCTGTAAAAATTTATTTATTCATTGGAAGTCATATAAATCAGGCTAGTAGGAAAAACTTCCTATTGCAACCTCAGTTTTATTTTCTCCTAAATAAGAACAGAAATTCATAACTTGGTAGAATTGCTAGCACAGAAAGGGTGTGAGATCTATAAATACCTGAATATTACAAACAATGAGAAATAAGAATTAATATATGTAATCTGAAAATATAGGTGAACAAAGCTCAGAGGGAAAGAGGGAGAATTGACACATTTTTATATGTGTGATATGTAGTTGGTTGTAGAAGAGGTTACCCAAGAAATTACTGGAAATACACTATTAAAAATGATGATATTTGAATGGAAAAATTATTGTCCCAAACAGCACTTAACTGCATAGAAAACAGGAACATCTGAGTCCTCCAGTCTTTACTTAGCAAGTCTTTAACTCACTTCAGTGAGGAGTTTTGTTGTTGCACCAAGTGAAGGATGAAATTTTCTGTTTCCAGCCTGCCACAGTATAAATAATTATTAAAATAATATTTATTTTTTATATTTTATATATTATTATAATAGAAATAATTATTAAATCATCATCTGTGTTGCTGGACTGTGGAATATTTAATAATATTTCAGTTCAAAAGTAAACAACTTCTCTGTAGATGTTAATACCTTTTTTCTGCAGCATGGCTCTTCAAATATGTTAAGTAACACAGATGGCAGTAGGCAGGGGAAAAATGTTTCTGTGCATTGACATTTTTTGCAACAAATCTTCTCAGGAATTTCATTGTTTTCAAGGGGGGAAAATTCATCTACAAAGCAGCTCAGCTAGTAGTAATAAGATTATTATTACACATCTTTATATCCCACTTGATAGTTGGTATATCCTAATTCTTTCTTTAAAACTGTGAAAAAGGAAATCAAACCCAATAATCTGTCATTTGTGGGTTTGGTATCCAAGCATAAAATGCATTTGGGCACTTGGTGTCATAGCATAAAGTGCAGGGAAGATTTCATTCTTAAATACATGACTCCTTCGTGGCTCTTGCAATGCTAACATCACTTCTTCAAACCTCTAATAGTGTTTTGAGGCATGAAAAGCTGCCAATAGTCACCTGTTACTTAGTATAGTAAGGGAGTATTAGTTAATACAGTGTGTATCACTGCTGAATTAATAAACAGGAACTTAATAAGTAGCTCCTGCATTGTGTGATGTTTCTTAATCACAGCCCTCTGTACATTGGTCTAATTACTTCTGTAGATTCCCAACATCATTTATTATTTGATTAATATGCAATTTCCTTCTCAGATTCATCAATAAGATCAACACAACACCCAGACTCTTGTGTTCCCCTTCCTTCCTTTCCTCACCAATGCACAGCAACTAGTTTCTTTCATTTTTGGCACATCATTATTTAATATTTACCTGCTGTAGCTTGATACCAAAGGAATAATTATTTCCTAATCACTTTGCCTTCAGGGGGTTCTCCACTTGTGTCTGGGGAGAAAGGGCAGTTTAGTCAGTGGGGGGGAGCGTGTCTGTGTTTCCTTTGTAAGGACAGCCCTGTTGTTAGGGCAGGGCACTGTGTGTTGAATTCTAATGGCTCGGTGCAAGAGCCAGCCTGCTTGGAAGGGGCAGCGTGGGAGGTGTTGGCTGCGATCAGCAGAGCCCAGCCCGGGGGCTCCCTCGGAGTCAGGAGCTCTGGAAGTTGTCCAGACCGCGCCGATGGGGAGCGCAGCCCTCCAGTGCCATAGCCAGGGTGAAACACCTCATCGCCCCAGTACCACCCAGGCTGCTCTGCTTAGCAATTGGGAAGTTCAGGTACCTTTTCTTTAAATATTTATCATTTGCTGCCGCAAAATACTGTCCATTCAACAGCAGGTGGTTGTATTCGTGCAACAGAAGTATATTGGCATTGATTTTTATGTGCGTTTGTTAGATTTTTGTAAGATTGTTATAAAATTCATGTGTGCTGCTTGTAGTAGGTCTTATCCCGGTTTGGCAAAGGACTGTGTAACAAAGGTAACTGTTAATGGATGGAATATTTATTTTCAAGGAAAATTGTAGAAAATTTTTGGAGGTAGCATGTTATCATAAGATACACTTTAACCACAGAAACGGTACCTTTAGTTCTGGTACTAAGGTTTTGGTTTTAAATTAACACTGGGTTAGTTATCTGTCTCTGTCAAGACTATAATAAAGAGCTTTTGTTGCAATCCATCATAGGGCTTTTGTGTTATACAGTATACATAGAAACTGTTAACAGGAAGACTAGATTAATGCAGAGAGAAAAAATGTCATCAGATAAAACATAGGTCTCAAAAAGCAATTTCAAGTTCCATACTATGTTATGCATTAATACATTTTTAGCCTTTGGGAAAAGAGGAAAACTTGTAATCAAAAATTAATTCAAGCATTCTTGGCTGTACCTAAATTAGAACCCAGGATACTTCCAAAATTGTTATTAATCAAATGACCTGACAGGAGCTCACTAGGAGAAAATTAATGAGCACAGGCTATTCTGAATAATATTTAGTAATGCTGATAAAAAATTTTGCAACTCTTTTTCTAATCTTGTATATAAAAATTTAAAATATTTCTAATTTGAGGTAGCCATATGTGTCTGTACATGTATGTTATACAAATATGTTGTGCATATGCTTTATATTTTTTAAATTAACTTCTTCAGAAAGCTTAATAGAAATACAAGTGCAAGAAGTCACCATTTCTTCTTGATCTTAACAATGAAGGGAGATGTGGTTCCGTATGACTTTAATATTTCTCCATTAATATATGGACACATTTGTTTAATTTCGTTAACTTAAATTTTTTTTTTTTGTAAACTATCATTGCAACTTGTACCTGTTTGGATATAATGATTGTGATCTTTTCTGTGAACTATTCCCAAGACTGATTTTGTAAGTCTTCACTGTAATTTAGTGCTATAATGGAAGGAAAGAAATTGGTGATTAGTATTTTGTGCATTTAGGATTTGGATTTGAAGAATGCAATTCTGTTCTGTCCAGTTTCTGAGTATTTACTGTTTTGTAAACTTAAAATATGACAGGTCATGAAGGGATTGGGTCATCATGCATGTAACAAAAGTTTTAGTTTCAAGATACTAAGAAGTAGAATTATAAGGAAAGCCAAGCCTAAATGCCAATTAATTCACATCTAACATCTGGAAATCCTTAGTGCTGTTATTTTTTAACAGACCTAGGAGAGTTCTTTTAATCAGGAATTTTAGTCTTTGTGTGTTCTGTGTTTTTTATATGTATTTTAGAAGTAAGCTGCTATACCAAAAAAAGTTTGTTATCATTTTCTTATTTTTATTTTTGCTTAACGTACTTAATGTGAAGGAAATTTGTAAGTCTAAATGTTTTTTGCTGTAGACATGCTAAACAGTGTCACATCTAGCTTTGTTCATTGAATTTTGTCTGTAAGCCAGAAGTGTAACTGGCTTAGTGCCTTATTGCCCCCAGCAGTCCTGCTGTTCAGAGTAGGTGATGTTGAACATGATTTGTTTTTAATGCTTTTTTTTATTTTTCCAAGAGCAATTTGATTTAAATAGCTTCTTTATTAAGATGAACAGATATTGTTACAGTTATTAGCAAGATAAATAACTGCAGTAATGATGGCTGGTTTTTGAGGGTTTTTTTGCTTTTGCTGTAGCTTTGTTGAAGTTGACATGAATGACTTAAAAGACACCATAGTAAGATGGAAGCTGTTGGGAAGGTAGTGGGAAATGAAGGAAGTTACATTTGATGCTTAATAAATTGACAAATCAGTAGGTGCTTGTTTATATTCTAGAAAATCATAGGTGGAAACAAAGGAAAAACTTCAGTTATGTGAAGTCAAGCTGAGTTTAACCTTGTAAAAAGAACCTGCCTTGAAAAGCCACAGTTAGTAAGCTGGTTCACTCTGAATTGTTTGTGTTTGAAATCCATTTCATTAATAGGAAGTCTGCTTAACAATGAGGACAAGATTTGCAAAATCCACATGCTGTTTATTTAACCCTGTTGCATTTTGTACATACATTGGGAAAAAGAAACCGATATTGACCTGAATATTCTCTCCTTGTATTTAGGATACCTTAAGTTTTTGCTCTGTTCATGTAATCAGAGCAAATTTTTTCATGAGGAGGAGAGGAGAGAGGAGATAAAGGATGGTGACGGCCTCTCTCACCTGCATATTGGGACAAGAGGGGCCAGAGGCAGCCTGAACTAAACAGAGGTGGGAGGAATTCCAGACAAGTGAGTGGGAATACTGAAGAAAGCCCAAAGTTAGAGCAGGTTGTAGCCAGAGTTGAAAGGTAAATTATTTTCCCCAGCAGAATGGGAAATGGTGTGGGAGCCCTGAGGGCTGGAGTCACAGGGTGGGAACTGGTTGCTGCCTGCTATGATGCTGTATTTTGTTACACAGAGCTCATTGATTTGACCCAGATTGCAGTTTCACCTGCTGAAAATATGCTGGTGTTTCCTCTAAAACTTGAGGTAGCCCCTGTAGTTACGAACTGATGTGTCAACTTTCTCCCCTGAAATGCTGCTGCTGTTTCTGTTAATGAGGCTGTACTTGTTGCATTGCTGCTGGGGAGTCGTATTTTGCACTGTTGCCCATACTGAGAGCTCTGCTGTCACTGCCATCACCAGAGTCATCTCAGTGACAGTAGCTATCTAAGATTTTCTTGAAAAGCTAATTTATCACAGATAAAGCTTTTAAAAGTCAGCATACAAGTTATTAATCACTCAATTTCTTTCCACCCGTAGCTTGCCAAAATTGCCTTCACTTTCACGATACTAATTCATGGTAGTCACAAGCTACATAGGGCTTAAAATACAGCTTTTTCTTCTGCAGTGTAAATAATGATTGCCCTTTTTTTCATTTGTTTAGCTGAATAAATATTAAACTTTTAAATTTTGACAAGGAAGTAGAGATGTGACTGTGACTTGTGTCTGTGATCAAATCCAAATTGATTTTCAAATATTTTTCATGTGCTTGAAATATGAGTGTGCAAGTGTGTGTGCAGGTGTGCATACACACATGGGGGAGAGTTTGTAGTCTTGTGATACACATCTAAGAGAAAATTGGCTGGATGATATTAACTTTTTTAACACTGTAAATTAAAATAATTTTTTAACACTGTAATTATGCCTCAGAGATTGAGTAGAACTCAAGTCCTACCCATATCTGTGTTGTCTTTTCTGTTTATCTGATGTGACAGATGTGCTGAGATGATTACAGATTTTTCTACAGGAGGAAAATACTAATTGCCACAGACAATTAATACAATACAGAAGTCAGTCAATATTAAATACAGAATAAATATTACAAATTAATTTAAAATATATTTTATAGTTATATGAGGTAGATTGGTTTTTGCAATCTGTTAATTACTGTATTGCTAATCAAATACTTGCCTATAAAATGCTATTGAGATAGAGCCTTCAGTGACCCAGTGACATATTAATCTACCCCTGATAATCTCATCTTCAGTTCAGTAACTGAGTATTTGGAGAACATTTTGAGAGACTGCTGTTGCTATTACTTGGGGACCAGTATTTTTTATATTTGTGACTACAAATAAAACATGAAATATTTGAGTGGTGACTCTGTGGTTTAATTAAAAAAGAAATTATCTACTTCCATTCTATGCCCTATATAGGCATTGCTCTTTAGGCTGACCAGACTCTTGCGACCAGTGACAGGACTCAAGGAAACAGCATGAAGCTGAGTCGGAGCAGGTTCAGATTGGGTATCAGGAAAAGGTTCTTCACTGAAAGGGTGATTGGGCACTGGAACGGGCTCCCCAGGGAAGTGATCACAGCACTAAGCCTGACAGAGTTCAAGAAGCATTTGGACAACACTCTCAGGCACATGGTGTGATTCTTGGAGTGTCTTGTGCAGGGCTGGGAGTTGGACTTAATGATTGTGATGGATTTCTTCCAGCTCAGGATATTCTATGATTCTGTAAATGTGTAACAACTTTTTTGAATAGACAATCTAGAATAGGAGGTCTTGAGATGCAAACAATTCATTTTACACTTGTTCTCAAAGAGCAGTGATGTCAACATCACATTCTAGTAATATATTCTGCATGTATTTTCTTCCGCATGTTTTTTTAGTTACAATAAAGTCTTTTCCTTGTTAGTTGCAGTTAGAAAAATTGTTTGAAAGTGAGTTGCTGCAGACCGAGATTTGAGGGAAATGTTCCAAGGAGAAGGTTTTCCATTCTGTGACATGGTTCACAACAGAAAGGATTTCAAAACTGTAATTTTAGCGTAATTTTAGCACATTCCTTTTGAATTACCAATTTAAGATGTCAGTTGTCATCTTGTCAGTTCTAAGATGTATCGTTTAAGGGATGTTAATTGCCTTTGGAGTTTTAAAATCGGTGTGTTGACTCAGCAGTAGGTGGTTGTGGCCTACTTTGTTGAAGGACACCACTCTGTAGGTGTCTGTTTCTTCTTAAGCGTATACCTGATCTTGATCTTGCAGTGAGAGCTGCAGACAAACAAGGAACATGAACTCTTTGCACATTTGCCTTTCATAGTAGATGTGTGCATTATAAGAACTTCATCTCTGGATTTTCTGCAACTGGTATGACTTATGATGTCTTGTAATATGATTAAAGGAAAATTTGCTGGGAGAATGTGCTTGGATTTTTAACTTATGCAATTCTGATTTTTACTGGATTTGTTAACACGTTTAAATTTTTTTTATTAGCTTGTGTATGGCTTAGATGCAGTTAGTACACTATTATGTAAAAAAATATAAAAACGATTATATATTCTATTTGTGTTTCTAAGGGTGGGTGGGGGAAGTGTTAAATTGATTGTTGCATTTGAAACTGGTCTGTTCTGCCAGCAGCTGGAACGTGAGCAATTAAATGGGACATATGAAAGGCATTGCTATTGCACATTGTTAAAGGAAAATTACTAGTAGTATTGTAGTACTGAGGTCTAAAGATATACTCTAGAAATGGCTGGAAATAAATTTGATCCCATAAAAGCAAGGGCATTCAGTGCTGGACTATTAACGTGTTATAGAAAAAATAATAGATTAATATCTTTCATTAATGCTAAGAAAATAATGACAATTTTAGTAAGGATGAAATGTAACCGAATCAGAAGTAAACTTCCAGCAATAAAAACCATGAAATTTCATTAGTCTTGTGAAAATGAAACTGAAGTGTAGTTTAATTTCTAGTTGAACTGTTGGGCAGGTTAGTTTGTTTTCCCCTCCTCATTGTTGTGCTTTCATTCCTACTTGTCTTACTGTGCTCGTTAGAAAACCTGGATTGTTACCGTGACTACTGACATTCCAGGTTTTTCACAAGCTTCTAGAAAGTCATGTAACCGTGATTTCTCCACACATCGTGCAATTCTGAAATATTCCTACAGGAAGGTGATGAAGGGAAAGTGGTTGTTTCTTACCCAGTGCTCCCCAGCAGCAGCAGGGGACACTGTCCTGCTGCAAGGTAGGGGCTGTGGAAGTGGGGGCAGATGCCCTGAAAGCAGGTTTCTGAGCTGCTGCCAGCAGTGCTTGAGAACTATGTGACAGAGAAGAGTTTCACTCACCCTCTAAGACCCCTAATAGCTGAAGACTCAACACACTCAACAACTTGCTTTTTTGAAAAGAAGTGTGGTCAAATCTCATTAAGGCTGTTCTTCTGAAAATGTTTTAATTAGCTCTCATTAGTGCCCTTGTTCTGCTGTTTTTTTTAAGTAATAGGAACTAATTGCAGAGCAACTTGAGCATTTCACCTAATTCCTGAAAAATCATGTATGAAAGCATGGTAGCTCAACAAAAACATTAGGCAGGCGTTACGTACACACAGTTGTATTCTGTACTCATACTCAAATCATGTGTGAGGGGGATGAGTTTGTGCCAGCCATTGTGCAACTGAAGTAGCAAAGGGTTTTGCGAAGGAGATTAGAGTTGGCTTCTCAAGTGGATTCAGAGTGCTTCAAAGGATGTATAGGAAGTGGGGCAGAAGAGTTTTCAATAGTGGCTCTACAAAAGACACCGGCATCTCTTTGTAAAGAGAAGTTTCATTTTAAGATCACTGTGGAGTAAAGTACTTCCAGTCAACTGAGTGTAAACTAGTGCTGCTTCACTTCTGAAGAGCTGCCTCCAAAGATTTGCATGGACTTGCAGGGAAGAGGAGGTATTTGTGTTGGAGGATTGCCTTGCCTGCCTGAGTTTTGAGCCGGGAAGCAGCGGAGCTGAGGGGAGGGAGACCTGTGTGACAGGAGGAGAGCTGTAAACCTCTGAGGAGGTGTCATGTAACCTCTCAACCGAGGCATCCTCTGATGCACTGACAAGCTGCTTCTCTCTTCTGCCTGGCTGGGGTTATGAACACTTTCCAGGGCTTACTTGGGAGTGACATGGTAACAGGATTTCATGATCTAGGAATGAATTTTTCCTTTGCTGCCCCAGTGGCTTGGGTAATGCATGGTTAGAGCTAGGGTGGGGGAAGGGGGGAAGAGTGTGTGTATTTTTTTTGCATTTTGCCTAAAGGAAATAATAGATTGTAATAATTTCTTTTTTGTTTTTTCCTCTTTCACAGCTCTAAATCTATTTTATAAACATAGCAAATTCAGATTTTTTTCAGGTTTCTTGTTATGAACTACTTTAGGAAAAACACATTTTATAGGAGTGAAGAAATGGTGTGGGTACAGTGAAGTTCTGTTTGCTGTTGCACACCTATTGCTCCCTGTGTTGGGATCACTAGTTACAGCTGGGGAGGAATCATCAAGACCTTCTAGTGGTTGCTACAAACTGCAAAGAATATGAGGTCCGTAGTGGACAAATTACCAGCAGGTACTTATGTTCCATAGAGAATCCTGTGGCAATTAGTTCCAGAATTTATTAAAAATTGTGTGAAATGCCTTTTCCTTTGTTTTAAGCATGTTTAAGTGGTATTTTCCTTCGTTGCCTCCCTTGTTTGGTTTCTGCGGGTATCTGGTAAATATCCTCTGTTCAGGCTTTGCATAGTTTTCAAACATTAGGCATACTTTTGAAGGTGTCAATTATATCTTCTGTTGTTTGTTTCCCTTCCAAGTTTATTCTTGTTTGAAAACTACACCTTTTAGCATACTTACTGATCCTACTGCTGCCTTTTCTTGTTATAATGTGTGTTTGTGTAGGACAGCCACAACAGCGTTATTCAGATATTAGAAAATGTTGAAAGTGTGAAATTTTTCTGTGTAAATGTTAATTTATGTATTTATTTGGACCATCTATAAAAGACGCGTCTGCTTGATATTTATTCAACACTGTCATTAAAGCAGTAATCAAGAAAGGGCTTAACTTTGGAATTAATATTTAATTGCTCTGTAGAACATTGCTCACATATCATTTGTTGTGTTTCTTTGACAAGGACAGAATGGTTCCTTTATTTTCTGTTGGGGAGCCATGATAACAAACCTGTAGTTAAGGGTTTATAAACATTTCTTCATTGCTTCTATCTGAGACAGTGTTCAGATTTGCACTTTTTATTTTATTTAGTTTCTATGTAAAGGCTAGCTTTTCAGTACTTAGGTACTTAGGGACTAGGAAGATTTGGGATATTTCTAGAAAATAAAAAGCATAGACTACTTCTGGTTGTTCTGTCAAGAAAATAAGGGTGGTACACATGATGTTAAAATGCAATGAACGAGATGCAGAACCCAGAGGAGTTTCTCAGGTTCTCGTAAGGATCCCACCTGGGTCCCTCAGCTATAAGCCCTGGCTTCAGTGAAAGAATATACTCCCAGGAAATGAGGCAAGGAGAAATCTAAGCAGTCTGCAAGGTGAAAGTACTCCTTTACAGTCACCTTTGCCTCTTCTAATTCACTGTGCCATTCTAGGTCAGCAAAATTTCAGCTCTACTTTATCCTGTTATGCAAAAAATCCCTCTTAGTTTTGACCAAGTAAGGATAACAGTGTCTAAATATATGCTGTAGGGAAAGTGCATTCTGTGGCTCAACACAAAGCCCTGGCTGCATTCTGGGAACATTTTGGGGTAAAACTTCTGAGCAGAGGACAGATGAAACAGACAGGCTAGATGGTTGAGGAACTAGGACTGCATGTGGGTTGCATTGAGGAAAACCTGTATGCCTTTTGGTCTGGAGAAAGTGTAATCTACTTTGCAGTGGGAAGAGATAATAAGTTATACCAAAACTAAATGTATCTATCTTCTGTGTATCAAGTGGGAGTCTTGTCACAGTGTTACATGAGAATTATGGAAAAATACAGAATTTATGGAAGCAGCTTTTCATGAAGAAAAATTTTAGTAGGAGGAACTTAATAAGCAGCACTAATAAGATAAGGGATGTAACTTGCCCTCTGGGAAACTCCTTCCAGTCAGTGTCATGGGTGCAGAAAATTACCAGCCTGGGATTCACAGCCTGAGATGATTCTTATGTTATCTGTTGAACTAGTAAAGACTCTTGCTGTATTTACCATTTGGATTTGGGAAGGTGTGAATGAGTAGGATTCCTGAGTCCTGGAAGATGTTGCACTACAAGTTTACTGTGGAGACTTTCACATTTGGAAGATGCATTGGTAACTGAATTTATTGTCAGTAGCAGTGTGGGGGGAAGGGAAACATCTCTTTTCATACGTTGACTATGATTTAGAAGGGATGTTCAGATTAGAAGGGTGACTCCTGCTGGTGACATGACATAATGAACAAATCATATCTACTTTTCTACTGTGGTAGACAAGTAGTTCGACTTTGACCTCATAATAAAAGGAATTTTTTGTTGGACTTTGCTTGCCTCGAATAAGGAAGTAGTCCATCAAGAACACAATCCTTCTCTAATGGTATTGTACTGGAGAGATTTTCCTGTCTTTTTTGGGGGGTGGGGGGTTTAGAAAAATCAAGAACTGTAAAAAATTATTTGTCACTTCATTGGAATCTGAATCAGGTAAAGATTTAAAGAGAGAGAATTAAATAATCTTTCTTTGGGCAAAGAAGAAAATATTTATGTACTAACAGAGCAATGAATTTCATCAGTTCTATGGAGCTATTTTTATCTGTTGGGATTCATTGATTTAACTTCAGACATAACCTGAATTTAAAATATTTGTAATTAAAATTATAACAGTACTGTGTCTATTTTCTTCACAGGTTTGCTGGTCCTCTGATACATTTCAGAATGCCGCTGGTAAAAAGGAACATAGACCCCAGGCACTTGTGCCACACAGCTCTGCCCCGAGGTATCAAGAATGAATTGGAATGTGTCACCAATATCTCCTTGGCAAATATAATCAGACAACTGAGTAGCCTAAGTAAGTACATTGTCTTAATAGCTATATTTAGAACTTATGTATTTTACAGTCACAGTGTTTGAAGTACAAACACCTTTTCAAATTCTCAGTAGAAAATTGTCACTGGTCTGGAATTTAGTGCTTTTGTGGGTAGTGTCTAGCATGGACTTCTGTGAAAGAAAATTAGGACCTTTTCTAGCAGCACGTCTTAAAACACTTCATCCATATATTTCTGTTACTGGTGGACTATGACAGGAAAAGACAGCTGGTAGTTAATGAAGTCAGTAATTGCTAACCTTAGAGCAATTCTTGAGTAGGGAATATGACTTAATGAGAAATATATCACTGGTTGCTTAATTCTCTCAAACCCTTAGCCATGTTGTGGTCATTCAGGAAAAAAGAGGAATTGCCTTCTGAAATAGTAAACCCAGAAATGTAATTATTATATGGTATTTAAAATAGTTAAGGATTTTTCTTCCTTCTTCTCCCTCTGTCAACAATTGTACCCTTGGTGCACTTGAGAGGAGTGAATACTTCTCGAGCTCTGAAACTGAGTTTTGCTGAAAAGGCTGATCTCTGGCTTGTTTTTTCTTTAAGTTACAGCAACTTAATAAGCTGTCAGATGAACCAGCATGATAACATTTTGGATTTTCAATACTGCAGGTGTTTTTTAACCACTAGGACATTACTAAAACTATCAACACATTAAATATTTAAATATGCATGCATATACATCTACAGTGTGAAAAGTCTTTCGGCTCCATCATTTTCTTAAGAGTCACAGGTGATGTAGCCTAATTTGTTGGTTAGATTGGTTTAGTTATTGGTTTGATGATATACTGTGTGGTGAGTCTGTTGTGGCAGCCTTTCAAAGCTGTTAGGGTGCCATTAGGTGGAAGACTTAATTGAGGACACTGAAATATGCAATTGAGACAGGAACACTTACAACACATAAATATGCAGCAACAAAGGAAAATAACTTAACTATTTGAATACTTTTCAGTGAACCAAGAGTATGTCATATTAGGATGCAGTATATGATCACCATCTGTGGTCTTTCTTCATTCTGCCAAAAGACCTTCCCAGACTAGCTGCTCATGTACTAGCCTCCCCTTCCAAGTCACCCTTATTAATATTGTATTATTTTTTGTAGTTTGCTTGTTTTAAAAATTCTTACTTGATTATAAGCTTCATCTGGGGGAACTTGCTTTTGTAGGTGGCATGCCAAATTTATATTTGGCATTTTCATTTGAAAGTATTATTTGACCTTAAAGAGCCCAACAGTAACTTCTAACTCAACATCATGGTCTCAGATTGACCTATTGAGATTCAGCTGCCTTTGTCATGTTTTCTTGGTATACAGAGCTTATAGCTGACACTTTATGTACTGCTGCTTATGAGGCGGTCAAAAAGAAATTAAGAATATCCATTGAATGCTCGCACATTTGTTTCATGGTTTGCCTAACATACAGCATAGAGAAACGCTTGCAAGGGAATGTAACCATAATTGTGTATAACTCCTTTTTGTAAAAGCAGTGTGGTTCTTCCCTGAAACGTGCATACACGTGTTTATACCAAGCTTTTATCTGATACTGTGTATGTTTTCAACAAAAAAAATCCAAACTTTTTTTCCTACAATTAAAATAGAACATGTTTTGCAAAAAAGTCCTTGTTTCTCAGCAGTACTAAGGACTGTTTTTTTAGAGTACTTGTGGAACTATTTTCTTCCAGAGTTCTTTTAGCTTTTCTGCCTGCTTATGCTAGGAGCAATATAAAATCAAAAATATTCAGGAGTTCTGGAGCTGGAATTTTGTGTCTCATGCTTAAACCCGAATAACCAGTCTTCACTTGGTGTGTCACTGTTAGGGGTGTACAGCGAGGTCTGCTGACATGCAGATAAATTTTAGTAGTTGCCTGTGAGTCACAGCCAGCAGGCATGGTTTTGCAGCAGTCCCCTGGCAACCAGCTTCTCTGCAGTCTTTCCTTTTTTGTTTTCTGTGGATAATGTGTATGTTTGAGAATCAGCTTGTAAGTTGTAGACTAAATGAGGTTTTATTCTGAGGGTGGAAACTGAGAGTTCTGGTAGGGTTTCATTTCCTTTAAACTAAAGCTACTTTTGCTTTTGCTGGTAAAGTTATTCAGATTTAAATGAGTGGTCTTTGACCTGATCAGCAATCAATCATCTCTGCCTCTAAGATTTTTAATTTACTGGCCCTCAAATGGAGGATCAATCTTCTGCCATTATGGTTGTGATTCTCATAACCAGCCAATCTTAACCTTTCTTCTGACCTGATATGGAGAAAGAGTGCTGTCATGGAATTGGAGAGTTACCAAAAGTCATTATTGAGGAAAACTAAGCATGGAGATTTGTCATACAAGTCATTAGACCTCAATTTTTGAAGATACTAACAACTCACCTGGATTAGTCAGGCAGCTGGATCTAATTTGGTTCTGCTTTGCACAGGGTGTTGAACTAGATGACTTCTGGAGGTCTTCTCAACCTGAACAGGATTGTGTTTCTGTGATCATGGATACTATGTTTAAATAGGATGTACAAGCAGAAACAATACCTCTGAAATGACAGGAATTCTGTTTTCCTGTGTTTCGATATAAAATTAAAAGAGCTTTGCATCAGTATGTCAGTAATAGCTACCATGAGTCTCCATAAAAATTATCAAATCTTTCATAGCTTATTTGATGTGCTGTTTCTAATTGTTCAGTTTGAGAAATTTTGTGACCTTTAAAAGAAGTAGAGATAAAAGGACAAAGTACTTATTTCTGGTTTGAGTGATAGTCCTTGCCTTTATCCCTGGAGCATGAAAACACGTCAGTCTGTCTTGATACAGCATACAAAATTGCCAGTAAGTAATTTTTCCCCCCTGTCTATTCCCAGTCTTCTCTTACTTCATAAAAGGATCTGTTTTCTGACAGCTTTTCTTAGCACTGTGGCAGAACAGAAACTCTCTGGACAACAGCAACAGCTGTCTTAGTTTCCTAGCCATTCCTCCCTGTATTTTTTTCTTTCTAACAGTGTCTGCTTTGAGGAAGTGCTTACCTAATGTTTTCAGCAATACTGCACATACATTAGTGCTCCCGTTCTCTATACGTTGGTGTATGTCAGGCCATAACATTCCCGCATACATGAAACACAACTGGTAGCATTGTGCAGCTGTGCCATTGTTAGAAGGCAATAAATAGTTCTCTTGTGTGAATGTAGCCTCCTCATTTTGTTCACAGCTATTGACCAATCTTGTTTTTCCTTTTATTCAGCTGTTCCATGGACACAGAATCTCAGTACCACATAAGAAACCTAACTGATGGGGTTTGTTCTTGGCCCCAGTCTCTGACACCTCCATTTAGGGAGGAGAACATTTCTCTTTTTGAGTATGTGCCTTTAATGAATATTTGTATTGCAAGCATTCAGACTAGACCTTTTATTCAATCATAGCAAGATGCATTTTTTCTTTTACCTCTGGATAACCAAAGAGAATGTTGCATAATTCTGCTAAGCTGGAGCGCCTTATAAGTTAGTGAAAACAATTTTCACTTAACATGGAACCTTTTGTAGCCTTTTCCCTCTTTCTGGCTTTTCTGTGTACTATATTTATTTTTACCATGTTCTTCTAATTCTTTCTTTTACTTGTCGCTTATTTTTTCCTTTTCAGGAGTGAAAGCAAATTGTTTCTCCCCCTTATTTTTTCTTCTCAGATGCACTAAACTTTTCTTTCTTATTTTTTGCTTATCATGCCATCCCCTAGAGGGTTCATCTTGTGAGAGACACTTTTCTCTCATCTTGAGAGAGACACTTTTTCAGCTCAGGAAAACCTTCAGTTTGTCATGCCTTAAGGTGTTAACATTCAGTAAGTGGGAAATGTTTCTCCAGAAATACTTAGCAGCAAGGTGTTGGGGCTGCAACTAATCTTTAGAACCAGGCTTCTTGAGCTCAAAGACCAGCCTCTCTCTTCACCCTGTGAAGACAATGTCTTCAGCACATGATAAGGTTCCTGCATGCTGCATGATTGGAAGTAAGTCTCTGCAGATCTGCAGCTTCAGTCAGTATTCCAGAAACAGCAGAACCCCTGTGTTGCATCCTGCCCTGCCCATCCTCCTTCTCAGTGAGTTCAGGAGAACATTCAGTGTTCTTTCAGAATTTTCTTCATTAATCACTCCTCTTAATTCATCATTACTACAATTGCCAGAGAACACAAGAGAAAGTGTTCTTGTGCACATGGGGGTAAGGAAACTGTTGGACTTGAAAACTAAAGGCTAACTCAGCTTGAGAGAACCCCATCCTCTCAAAATCTTCCATCTGATTTCTTGACGTTGTCTCTGCAGCAGTGGCAATGCGATGCTGTTCTGTGTCCATCCCAAATGGTAATGAGAGGATGAGCAAGGGGTCAGTAAAGTCTCATTGAAAGCATGTGTTAGCAGAAAAAATCCCACCTATCATTAATTCCTTGCCTACATAAAGCAGTGAATTCAGGTTATGTTAGAAATGAAAGGAAGAGCAAGACTTCCCTGTGAAATGATTATTAGCACTGCTACTTCCAACATAAGTTCAGCTCTCAACAGTCTATTTCACAGATTTATGAATACATAATAGTTATCTCAGCTAGTTTACTTGATAATGTCTTCAGTGGCTGGTAACAAATGATATCTCAGACTTCCATGGCTGAAGATTTTTGAAGGCTGACTTTTTCTGTTTACATGTCAACAAGAAGCATCAGACCTGCTCTAGGTAAGGTCTTTAACAAAGTTTATTTGATACTTTTGATGCCACAGTCAGGTTGTCTGATAAACATCTGGTTCAATTTTCCTGGCTAAAGGAATCGAGTTGTCTCTCTGGTACTCTGATACTCCTTTTATAATCCTTAAGTCCAGTCCTTGTGGACTGCCCTCAGACTTTCATAATGAAAGTTCCTAATTAGCATCAGTGCTATGTATTTAGTATGTCATTTTTCAGAGCTTGCTTAGCCATAATCAATGTAGTTGATTATCTACTTGGATCTACCAAGGTTCTTATCTCCAAGTTCAGTTTCCTAGCTTTTAGTCTGTTTCCTGGTCACTGGCTGTGAAATTGAAATGATCCTGATGAGAAATAAGCTCAGACTTTCAAACTCAGATACATCTCGTTTTTTTCTAAAGAGTGTATTATGTAGTGAAGATCTGAAACTGAATCCAGGAATGGATATCTTAAATTATATGTCAGAAATGATGGAGGAGGAAATATGTATTAACAGACTTCAAATTTCTTTCTTGTTTTGCTTTATAAAGGAACCTTGGTTATATATTGTTAGTGGCTTATGTAGTAACTAATTATTCTGAGAGAATATTTGCTAATAAATACACTATATTGTGTAGAAAGGAACTATTCAGTAGTGAATAATGTAATTTTGCATTGTGTAAATAGGGAAGGGATTGTGCAGTGGGACATGACAGTTTTTACAGATACTCTTGTTCTGTGCCTTTTTATTTTAGAAAATGAAGTGGACAAAAATATTGTATAGTATGCGAACAGGAATTAAATAATAGAAATCAAGGAATGATAGTGTATAGGTACCCAAATGACTGAATTCTTAGCTTATTCTTTGAGATGTTTTATCAATTTCTACATATTTTTTAAAAATTGCCGAACTCGTATTTTTAAACTAATATTATTTTGGGGTTTGTGTAATTCAATGTATCAACATATTTTCTATTTTAATATCAAATAGTACTTATTAATATTAATTCTAGTAACATGACCCTTTATTATACTTTGCCGTTAATAATATCACCGCATATTTAATATATTATGTATTTTTATAATTTAGTTCAATGATAAATGTGTTGGATTAGATTTGGGGTTTGTAAATATTAAAACATGTAAACACACACGCACACCCCCCCCCACACACCACTGAGCCCTAGAAGTCTGACAGATCACTTAAGGCTAAGTTAATTAAGTTCAATACTTCTGGCAAGATTGATCAATTGTCTTATTTTGAATGTCCTCCTTGCTGCATCTTGCATGGGCCTGAGTTTTACCAGTCATCCTCTTGAATTTCAAAAAGTGATGCTGGCTTATGGCACTGAGCACTGTACGTGGTCCATGTGTTTATGCAGGTAGCTGCATCAAATTCAGACCGTGTTTCACAAAGGCTGCCAATGCTATAATTGATCTGCAGGATGCTGCTTCAGGTTGGGATGCAGTTGAAGGGTCTGGAACTCTTTTTCTTTAACCACGCAGAAGGATAGCAAGGAAATGATGTCTTCTACAAGTCCTGGTTCCGGACTCCTGTCCCACTCCTTGTCTGAGAGCCTGTAACTAAATCTGTTGGTAACTGATCTAGTGTTGCAAAATGATTAATTTAAATGGGCTTTCCTTAGGGTTTGCCAACAGATACAGCATTGAGAATGCCAGAGTTTAGGCGGATATAAGGACTGGAGTTTTGAGAGAACTGATAATGTATACCCTGATCCCTAGTGTGATTCTAGGAATTTGAACAACACAATATAAAGTCTTTGGAGACATCTCTTTGTCGTGCTTTATTTAATTAGCCTGAAATACTGTCCAGAACCTGATGTGGAGGTTGTGGTTGACTTCATCTTGTTCAGTACCCAAGAACAAGACAAAAACCCCCCTTTTCTTTTACGTTAGTATCCCTTCATTTCAGTGTGTTGGATAGTTACCAGTTATTCATTTGTGGATAGAAGCCAGGGAGGCTGGCCAAATGCTTAAGAAATTATGGGGGGAAGTTAGGAAATAGAACAAATTAGAAGGAACATTTGGTGGAAGCAAAACACTGTAAAACTGATCAGTATGTTTTTGACATTTTATAAACCATAGTACATTTATTGCCATGGTAATGAATGGAACTGGAGTGGAGGATACATGTTTTGGTGGTTTTAATTTTAAAAAAAATGAGGAAGGCGGTAAGCAGTATAATTTTTATTCTATTTTCAGTTAGTAGCTCCTAGCTACTGTTCTGTTTTTAGCTCATAGGTCTGTTTTAAAAGTCAGAAAAATAATTGTTTAAAAAGCCATCAAAGTACACGCACGTTATTGAGGGGAGGAAGGACAGAACATTGTTTCCAAGACATTTTATTTGTCTGTCACAAAAAAGGATATGGACTTACACCAGAGAGAGCTACATTCCTGTATCCCTTTCTTTCTGAACGTTTATTTGTGATCAGAGCCCTTTGATACATGAGGAAAAGTTATGAAAAGAATAATAAGGTGAATAATAAATTCCTTAATTAAAACGAAATAATAATGCATTCAGTTATTTAAATTTTTTTAAGTGCTCTGTTAATAAAAATAAATGCCAAGCAGGTTTTGCAAATACAGTAAAATAAGCTTTTCACAGACATTGAATTAATTTAATTACAGAGCTCTATATTGTCATTTAATTTAGTAGGCAAACAAGACCACTGATCTTTCTGATCTGGTGTTATGTATCCAACTGTGAGCATGATCCTCAGGTGTTAATATCTTAATTGTCATAGTGAACCGTAATTCTCTTTATTATATGGTGTGATACAAGAGTAGAGCTTTTCAGCAGGCCCATAATGTTGTAAATTTTCTGAAGTGTTAGTGACATATCGAATATTCATTGTATATAATGGAATTAATTTTGCATTCTTATTCTCCTGACATATTACCTATAAATTATGTGGAATGAGATCAGCTTTGTTTACCAATGTGCTTTTTTCTCACACTTTCTTTTACTTACTTAAGTTCATGACACTTTGTTCAGTATTATCACCGGAAATTGTGTCCTTTGTAATCCATTCAAAAGTGAGGATGCATTCCTATGGAACACACACAGACATGGCAACACAAATACTGGATTATGTGTGTTATGTACATATTTATAAATTCACATATAGTATTCTTTGAAATGGTAGTTGTACATTTCACAAAAAGCAAACATTTTGCTTTGCTAGAGGAAGCATTTGTTTAAGTATACCTCTGGCTAAATAAAGAGACCACCAACAGACAGCTAGGTGGGGACACTGTGGTTGGCATACCAGTTCAAACACGACAGGTTGTTTTTAATGTATTTGCCATTTGAGGATTAGTGTTCGTAAGCATAGGCAAATTATTCCTTGCAGCAGGTTTGTGGCTGTATGCAACATAATGAAAAGATTTCCAAGACAGATTATTTGCAATTGGAGCTCATTAATGAGGTAGATGAATTGTAAACCTGATGAAATGATACAGATAGAAATTTAGCCTTAAAATACTACTATAAAAAGGAAGTTACTGGATTTTAAAGCCCTGCCCCAAATGAATTTTTGATTCTATACATAAAATTTTATATTTTATTTTAATTTTAATCTGTATGTCTCTGAATATTATGTGAGTTATCCAATTAAAATTAATATTTCTGAATGTATTATCTGAAATGCATTAAATTTTTAGTATATGTGTATTAAAACTTCAGCAATCTTGTTCCTAGTGGATCACATTTTTAAGTAATTTCTCTCACTTCAGGTACAGGTTAAAGAACATAAACCTTTCAGAGTTTCAAGACATATATTAGAAAATCTTATGTTAGGTGAGTTGCCAGCTGAGAAGACTTTTACTAACTTTCCATCTATATTTTTCTGTGGACTTGTGTTACGAGACAAAGGTCCTTGAATGGGAGTGCCTTTGAACTGCTTCTCACTGTGGCTATTGGCAATTGCTCCAAGAATGAGAGTAAGACAGCATGTACGATATCCCTACTAATCTCCCTGCTTCCAGCCCTTTTCAGTCTGGAAGCCTCTCCAGGCAGCTGAGATTTGTCTGTGTTTCCTAATGCTCGGTGTGTTTCTTTTTCATGACTTTATATCATTGGCAAACTTTAATCTCATTTTTTTTCAAGTAATTTACACATACCTTAAATAATGTAGATCCCAGCATAGACCCTTAGTAAAACTCACCTTTCTTGACTGTGAAGGATGGCGATTTACTTGTATGTCCTGTTTTCTACCCTTTGAGGAATTACTTATCTGTGCCTTTCTTTTGTATGCCCCATCTGTTAAGTTTTCCCCAAACTGTTTGATTAAGGACTTTCTAAACTCTCTTGGAAATCTCAGTAGATCACAGCTCTCTGTCCATGTGCTTTTAAACCATTCAGAGATTTCACTTTGCAAAAGCTGTGTTGCCTCTTCTATCACAAGTCATCCAAATGTCTGCTAATTCAGTTATTCATGATCTATAATAATTTGTATGGATGTCAGGCTTATGGGTTGTAGCTCTCAAGATGTTCCATGAAAAAAATTTTGAACCTTATTGTTGTGTGTTTCAGTGTGTATAAGAAGATTTATAATTGCTCCTAATATTTGTTGATTTAGTTTTGTGATTTTTATATAATCCCTTCAGTTTCTTTGAGCCTCCTACAATGAGTTCTGGCATCAGGGTCTCTCCAGTTCCCTTCAGTGGACACCAGTGGAAAGTGTTAAACTAGCTTGTCCACAGGGGTCTTGTCTTCTCTGCATTCCTTAATATTGTCATTGCCAATCAGCTCTGCAGAATCCCTGGCAGGCTTTCTTATTCCTCATGTCTTTGAAGGAATATTATTTATTGTTAGTTTGCTAGTTGTGCCTATTTTATTTTCTTCTTCTATACATTTCTTCTGATATTCCCTTTTATATTCTGTTGTTTATAGTCATGCTGGTTTTCTATTACTGTTACCTAAGTCTTAATAAATGGCATGTGCTGGCTTTGCGCATACTACACAGCATCTTTAAGTAGTTTCCACAGTACCTGTAGGGATTTAATTTTTGTTCTTTTGATATGTTTCTATAAAAATGTCCTCATTTTTATGTATACTTCCAGATGTATTGCTCACCAAAGGCAGAATTTCCACAGCTATCCTTTCCTTTTGTACCTGTCAGAACTTGAGTGCAAAGCAGGTAGTTAGAAATTTGTGAGATTTATACTTCCAAAACCAACATAAGTGCACTAACAGTACATGAATTACATATGCACAGTATCATAGATGGTTTTGAAAGCTATCACATTGTATTTCAGAAGTGTGGCTACACATTTTGGTGGATAGTCTGGTGGGGTTTTTCCAGTGGCGTTGGCAGACTACTCAAATTGAGTCTTGAGAGCATTAGAAGCAGGATGTGGAGTACTCTGTAGAAGAGAAACTCATTACTGATCCTTTTCTCATAATATTTGAATCTCCTGCTCTTTTGTGCTAAATATATGATGTCCATTGACGTGATCAAAGAAGTTTTTTTCCATTGTTTGGGGTTTTTTACGTCAGTGTAGAAGGGTCAGTTACTAGAATTTTGATCCTTCAAAGTATGACTTGTTATTTTAGTGTGTATTTTTGAATAGGCTAGTTCTAATTCACCTAGATGTGAATATCTGATCTTCCATTTTTGTAAAGTCCTCTGTACAGCAGGAGAGGAAACCATGCTTCATTTTGAAAAAGGTGTTGAGGTAAATTTAAAGATTAACTATAGCTCAGACAGGAGCAGCTTAAGATGTTGGAAGTTGTCCTTTTAGACTTGTCCAAGAAACTGTGCAGTCTAGTTCCATGCATATCAGCATAGTTAAGTCATTTTATAGCAGCTGAATATCTGTCCTGTAATGTATTAAATAATTTAATTTCTGATAAATGAGTTGCATATTAAGTATTTAACTTCTATTTGCTTTTGTAAAGGATCCTTTATGGTCTTAGTAAGTACAGGTTGTTACAAGGGATACTCATGCGACTTAGAATTGCTTAATTAAAATAGTAAGAAATCATTTGCCTATATTGTGGTATGCTTGAATTTTATTTTTTTCCTGTGTTTCAGGTAAATATGCTGAAGATATATTTGGGGAACTTTTCAATGAAGCACACAGTTTCTCATTTAGAGTCAACTCCTTACAAGAACGTGTAGATCGCTTATCTGTCAGTGTTACACAACTCGATCCGAAGGAAGAGGAATGTAAGTTACCTCCTGCAGGGAGGATTTCTTATTTTGTCACTCAGACAGCACTGATAGGTGAAATGGAAAGAATAGTTTAATGGTTTAAATCAGATTTTGAGAACACAGAGCAAAGCATCATAAGAAAGGTCCATTTCTATTTCTGCTACAGGTTTCTTTTATAGCCTTGAGCAGCTTTTGGAGCTTTTTCATGGTTACTGAATGATACTGTTACTAATGAATTTACATTAAGATGGCTACAGGAGTATCTGTCACTTCAGAAGTGTTATTTGTTAGGAATATTAATAACATTATGGAATACTATGTGGATGCTTGGAGATAAGTCTATACACTTTTTTAAACCTTTTTACTAATTCTCATGGAATGTAAACATTTGTCCAAGTAGGATTTTTGCATTTAACTTGTACCGTCTTACTTTCTGCATGATGTTATAGTTGTATAGCTTCATTTATTGATGCTTGGATTCTTCCTAAATAGCTCTAAGTACTGTAAATATTGGTCAGCACTGAGAAAACAATTACTCTCTAAGGTCATCAGCTCATGCCTACAAGATAGAATTTGTAAGGAATTTTAAAGGATGACTAGTCTTTGTGATGAGTACAGAAACACTGAACACCTAATGCATAAATGCTGTGAAGCTCTTTTGCCTTCCTCGATATCTGTTGGTTGCAGGTGGAACTCTGAAAAATCTTGTAACCCCAAACAAATTTAGGGTGTTCTAACCTATGTGGTTAAGACCTCAAAAACAGAGGAACATCCCATAATGAAAAATAACTTCGGATTGCTTGTGGGATCAAATTTTAAACTGCAGAAACCTGTTTCAGTTCTGAATGTCTAGATATAATAATTGTGTATTATTACATTGTGTGATTACAATTGTGTATACAGAAACAGTGAAGTGTCAAACCAGGACTGTGGTCTTCAGGCTGTCTTTGGTTATAGATGTTGAAATTTCACTAGTAACAGAATTAAGCTAAGGGAAGTTTTGATTCTGTATTTTGCGTGACATTAATTTTAGAACAGGTTTTGAAAGACAGCTGTTCACAGCTAGTAGCAGATTTTCGACAAAATCATGACTTGCCTAGGGGAATTCTTACATTAATGGGATTTTCCAAGTCTCTTGATAACTGAGCATGAATCACACCCATACACCTCTTTTTCCAATTGTTGTGGTTTAACCCGGCAGGCAGTTAAACACCACACATCCACTTGCTTACCCCTGCTCCACAGTGGGAGGAGGGACATAACTGAGAAAGAAAAAACAAGAAAAAGGTAAAATTTATAATTCATGGGTTGAGATAAAGGCAGTTTAATAGGACAGAAAAGGAAGGGAAAACATCAATAATAATATTAGAATATAGAGAACACGTGATGCACAATTGCTCACTAGCTGCTGACCGATGCTCAGTCGGCTCCTGAGCAGCAACCTAGCCCCCAGGCATCTTTCCCCTGGGTTTATGTACTGAGCATGGCACTGTATGGTATGGAAGTCTCTTTGGCCAGTTTGGGTCAGCTATCGTGGCTGAGTCTCTTCCCAGCTCTTTGTGCCCTCCCATCCTGCTCACTGGTAGGGTGGAGTTAGAAGCTGAAGAGTCCTTGACCACTGCTCAGCAACAACTGAAACATCGTTTGTGTTATCAGCATTATTCTCATCCTAAATCCCAAACACAGCACTATACCAGATACTAGGAAAATATTAAATCTCTCTCTGCCCAAACCAGAGCATTTTTGCTATGATTGGATAATGATAAAAAATCCTTTCCATGTACCATATTAAATTGTCAGCGGTTGTAATCTTGTAAGAACTGTAATACTCTGGAGTGTTAATGGCATTTCTGCATTTACTCTTGGCAACCTAGTTTTGGTTTAAATCAGAGGGGGATGTATGTTGATGTGTCATATCTAATATGTTAATCATTCACATTTCCATAAAATGGAGAGAAGCCATTTTAAGCCATTGAGTTAAAGCGTCCAGGGATGTTACACGATAACAAGATAGAAAATTGTGCTATCCTACATAAAAGGCCTTCAACAAGTTTGGCTCTAGGTTTCAGGACCAAAAATCCATAACTATTTGATGTTAGAGAATTGCTAGAAGTAGTTTTAAATAGTGTGTAGTCCCCAATGCACCATGCCAACACATTTTCACAGAACTGTGCATGCCATAGTGTTTGCTAAACTGTACACATAAAGAAAGGTACAGACACTGCAGTTAAGGGAATGGGGCTGGGAATAAGGCTACCCAATGAAGTCCAGCGTGGCTCAGTGTGACTCAGACCTGATCCCCTGGATTTGTGTCTCACACCATAGAATAACAGTGACTACTGGTACTTCAGAGGAACACGTGCAGTCCTCAGTGTCAGGAGCTGTTAAATGACTGTTCTTATTAACCTAAAGTCCCTGAGCTGTACCCAGTGCTCTTTATTCATAAGCATCTGCCTGGAATGAGTCACCAGATGAGGACAAAGGAGATGAGGAGACATTTGATGTTGTATTTCCTTAAAAGTTAGGGATCAGGAAACTTTCTTCTGTCAGTATACTGTTTTGGGCTTGACTTTAGAAATTCATCACAAATAGTTTAGGTTCTAGTGTGGACTAGAATGGCTGAAGGATGTTAATGCACAGAGGGGAGGGGGGAATATTTGAATTTACCTTTTTTAACCCTCTGTGCAAGAATTAAACAACTTTCAGTACTTCTGCTCAGCTAACAGCATGAGTGAAATGGGATATACTTGTGAAATGAGTCTCATCTGCTCTTTGCCAGGAGGCAGTAATAGAAGATTTAATGGGTTCCTTTGGGCCCATGCTATTACACAAGAGAAAGAAATTAAGATTCATTTAAAGCTAAGTGGCATGAACAAAACTAGCCGACGTCGGATTCACTAAATGAGATGCAGATACTTGACAAGATGTTTCTGGTAGAGTCAGAGTAATAAAAAGCTCTGAATTTGTCTGAACAGTCTGTGTGTTTTCTCATTTTGAATTATTACAGTGTCTCTGTGAAAGAATAAAACCAAGGTTAAGATTGTATCTTTAAGGGCCTAACTCCTTGTGCACTATTTTTCTGCCATAGAAGAGTTGCTATGAACTTGGCTTGATTTGAACACTGTTTTCAAGTTCTTAATTTCTCAGAATTGTTAATTTAATATTTAAATAGATTTTTTAAAATACTTTATTCTTTTCATATACGTGTGGGTTTCTCCCTCAAAAGATACCAAACTTGTATGCAGACAAAAATAAATCCTCTGCTTTCTGTCACTAAACTCAACTTTATTTCAATTGTGTGGGAAACAAACCCATATCTATCCAAGAGTAATAATATCTGGGGTCCTTTTAGGACTGAGAAAACACATTCTTGCTGTAAAGCTGAACTAAGGTCAACAGCTTCACTAGCCTTGCAATATAAGGTGTCTTCATAGGTGAGAAAATAAATCCTGAGTATTGTTTCTTGGCAACCATTTTTCATTTCAGTATTTACTTTATAAGTAGCATTACTAACTCTATCCATATATATGCAAATTGTGTAAATAAAATAATGTTTTTCTTAGTTGATCAAACTTTTGTGAATTTAATTGTGCCTTTTAAGTGTGAAGTACTGATAAAAGTGAATAATCATAGCTGTAGAAATCTGACAGTTTTGAAAAGAATATTAATTTTAACATTTATGTGATTCTTTTTTGAAATGCTGATACACAGTACAGCTCTGATGTACAGTGTCATGAGGTATTGGAAAATAGTTTTGTATCACTCAGAAATAAATAACATCAGGGTAGAAGGAAAATTCATAAACTCAGGGTTTATCAGAATATTTTGATATTAATTTAGTGGTTCTTTTAAGGTAAGCAGCCTAATTCTATTTACATCTCAAACCAGAGGGGATTTTAATCTCAAAGGCAGCGTATCAAATTCTTGATTTATATAGCATATTTGTTACAACCATGACAAGCAACTTAAATAAACCTAAAGGCAGAAGTGCTGTGGGTGAGCTGCCTGGCACACTTCAGGAAGGGAATCAGTGTTGTGAATTGTGTTTCAGTAGGCTTCTGCCTGTGAATACATGTGCTTATTGTTTTCCTAAAAACATTCTATAAATATTTCCCTGTCATTAAAACAATAGTAGTTCAGAAGTTTGGCTGGACTGATGCCAAAAAGAGATTTGGTGCTTTGCTGTGGGCAAAAAATGGTGACATTTGGTGGGGAGAAACCTAAAAACTTTGGCAGATAATTGTGGTCTGTATACTGCTGAAAATGGGAGACTTGGTCAACTTTAAAGTCTGGATACTCAGTCCATTGTGAGACTTAGAAGGAAAGGGTAGTAAGTCCTGGTTTAAGGGGCAACTCACTGTCTTCAGCCTCTGAAGAGGATTCTCCTGAGTATAAAAGAGTAAAAATGTAGTCAAAATTAGGAACAGGGAGCATATAAAAATTGGGTCATGATCTTTACATGTCCTATGTTAAGTGGAGAATAACACTATTATCAATTCATTCATTAGAAATTTTACCCTCAAAGGCAAATAAAGACTGTTAAATTATATAGCAGGTCACTTCTCCTTGCACATCTCTACTTAGGGGAAGTTTGATTTCAATGTGTCTCCCTCTCAAAATTCTGAGCAGATGGGCTGGGTTCCAACTACTCTCCATGTTCCTTCTCCAATTTTCTTAGGCACTTGATTAAATTTATAGGTTATTTGGTAAGTAAATCAGTTTCAAGTGAGTGTGTCCAAGGCTTAATAGTTCCATGATAAAACCATGATGTTGCATATTTTGTATATAAAAAGACAGATGTGGACAAAATACCATTTGCTAGACAATGTGGTGGTTTTGTTGAGACTCACCAGCAGATTCAGTGCTTGATGCCTGTGGGTAATTCACATTTCTTAATGGGGCTTGCTGCGTTTAAAACAGCTTCTGAGCCCTCTTAAAATGATTCCTCTAACATTTACATCTTTTACCTGTAGTAGTTAAGCTACATAAGTTCCAAAGAGTTCTTGAGCTGCTTTGGAGTTTTTTAAAACAGTATTTCAGAAAAATTCTATTTCTTGTGTGGGGGACAAGCCCAAAAGAGAGTCATGTCTGACCTACAGAAATAGTGTCCTTAGCAACTATTAAACACACAGTCAGAGTATTCTGATGGCAGAAAACCCCTCCCCACCACATCCTCCACCCCCCACCCCCACCCAGTTTGTTGTTGATTACAAGTAAAAATGGACTGGCATCTCTTTTTCAAAACCAAGTGTACAAAAGGTTGGCAGTTTAGCTTTCTGACAGACAATTTTTGCATATGTGGAAAATATTGTTGTGTGCAGAGGGTTAGGGCTGGTATAAAATGTCTTTTCACACAATCCAAACAACAGACAAAATAAAGACAATCAGGCATTTGTTTGGATTGTTGAATGAATCTTCAAATTAAATTGTGAATATCTCAACATCTAGGAAAGTTATTTAAGACCCCATTTTTTGTTAATTGCAGTGAACACAAGTGGTGTAGTAGGTAGACTTTCAGAAAAATAGATCCATATCAAATTTAGGATCTTGGGCAATACAAGAAGTTCTAGTGCTAGTTAGGAATTAAGCAACTGGAAGCATAAACTTATCAGCATCAAGTCAAATGCCTGCAGCCTTTCCAGCTCCTCCTTCAGCCACTCGTCTCCTCTCACACCTGAATTCATACATCCCATTTTTCTGACCTGTCCCCTTGCTGTGCCAGTTTGTCTATCAGCCAGAGCCGAGTGGCTGTGGAACCAGCCAGGTTTTCACGTGTTCCCCCACTGAGGCTGCAAACCACGCAGGGCTTTTGTCTCTTTGCCAGCTGGCAAGCTGAGCAAGTAGCTTTGCAAGCCAAACCATGCACAGCCCAGGATTACTCAGGTGTGCGACGTGGGATTTACCTGATCCCTCTGTGTAGGCAAGTTATATCCGTGTCATGATTCTCTGTATTTTGTGTGCCACATCCTTCTGTTTCCTGAGTAATGCTGCCCTAATGTAGTCTGTTGTTTCAGATAATGGTGTGCTTTTCAGAGAATTACTGTTACTGGGTATCAGCATAGGAAATGCTGCTTGAAATTCTACAGTGTATGTTTTCTGTAAAGACCTCTGCTGTGTATCTTAGGTTTAGAGAGAAAATACTTACACTTATTGTTGGGGATTGATTGATTGATTGATTAATTGATTGATTGATTGATTATCCTGTGGTGTGTATCCCCCTGTACATGTGTACGAAAAATGGAGTTTTAGGCAAGAAAAGGGAAATTATGAATTTAACTGACAGTGTTTG
This sequence comes from Eopsaltria australis, assembly GCA_034509425.1. Taxonomy (NCBI): domain Eukaryota; kingdom Metazoa; phylum Chordata; class Aves; order Passeriformes; family Petroicidae; genus Eopsaltria; species Eopsaltria australis. The sequence goes on from JAVTVJ010000040.1 coordinate 1,348,332, forward strand.
CTCATTGAAGAGATGGAATGCTAATAAAGAGTTTATAGAACAGTGACAATAATGTTGTGCCACATACTCTGTGAGCATTTTAATATTAAACCAAAGTACTTTATTTATTTATTTATTTATTCATTAAATTTATTTAGTTTGTTGTCTTCGGAATGTACACAGGTTCAAAGAGAAGTATAATAAGTTTTTCTTTTGTTGGAAATGTCTCCAATAAGTGGCAGACAGAAATCTTGGAGGATTGCCAAGCAACTCTGAACAAGTACATTTGGTGTTATTTGTATAACCAACAACCCAAAGGAAAAGCAGCTGAAGTATAAAAACATCTAAGACTCGAGTTTTTAGATGAGGTAAACCTCAGTTACTCTAACTAAACTTTTGCCAGCTAATAACAACCTGTACTTCATGACAGGTACAAAATATATAAAGTTATTTATGACTGCAAAAATACCTACAGAAATTGAAACTCCTAGCTGACATTCAGGCATTATAATACTTCTTTCACACACTTGAAAAGGCTTCTGAGCAACTAATTAAAGGTATTAAAAAGAATAAAAGACACTGTGATGAATTAGAACCTAAGGGTAAAAAGGAGGAAACTTCTCCAGGAATACACAACCTTGCCAAGTGTACTAAACTTCAAAAGCCAAGCTGCAAATCAAATAAATCCAATCTTTAGCCTCACAAAGGGTGTGCCAATATGCTTCGGTAAGAAGACAGAACATTCCAGGAACTGCAAGCCTTCTGGAAAAAATCCCACCTTCTGCCCCTTTGTTATCACACAGTAGAAATCCAGCTTGGTGTATGTGTACACTTGTATGTATTACAGGAACCTGAATAAAAATACAGTTCTCAGCCTAAACAGGTTTTTCTTTAAATTGTTGCTAAAGGCCCTAGTGATAGGAGGGGCAGGGGTAGAGGTGTCCTCTCATCTTGCATAAAGGAGCATTACAATCAACCTGTTTCTATAAAATAAACATAATTATTTATATATTAAATGTATGTGCTGAAAATACTCCTTGCTACTATGTCAGAAAACTGTTTACACTATTGATTGTGATTTTAAAAAAAGAGCCCAAACTAATAAAAAATCTGCTGCTTTATCTAATGGAAGTCTAATGCTGGTTGCAAAGGTAGCTTTGCAGCACACCTGGACTTCACAGGTGCAGTAACTGAAGACCAGGGAGGGAGAGAAATATGAGACTAAATAGGTATACTGTTTCCAGAATTAAAAGTGCAAAGCTCATCAGTTGTGGTCGCTTTTCCATTAATCTTTATCTAAATTTTAATGAAATAGCAAAAACACTTTTAAAATCAAGAAAGATATGTAGGCTTTACCAGGAGCGGGTAAAAATAGTTGAAATCACTATTTAATGTGTTGTGTTCGTGCAGTATTGTTTTCCTTTGGATCTTACAGAAGGGTAATTGATTATTCCTAACTACTGTGCTTATAAGTCAAGGTGGCTCTGAATTAGACAGAGAAAGCTCATGTTGATTAAACAGATTAAAAAGCATTTGACTAGTTTCATGTGCTGGAACATAGAATCACCTCCCATTAAAGCCCATTGATCTCAGTAGCATAAGCTAAAATGATTTGCTGGTTTGGCATCTCAATGGGCCTTCAGTGGAACTGCTGCCTACATGCAAGGAATGCAAAGTTCAGCTTGCTGATGCCACAAAGGTAAAATCTATACCTCAAGATAGAGAGCCATTTTTAGTAGCAAAAGGACTGTGAAATGGAGTTGGTAAATGTTATTAGGTGCTTCTGAACTACCAAATGATATTTTACAGCTCGAGTACTCAATTTGTTGAACTACTTAGGAGAGACAGAGTTCTGGTATCTATTTAGGTCAGAAAAATTTGCTGTGAAGCTAAATAGAGGATAATGTGCTAGAACATTACAGACATGTTTTTCACAGAGTCTGATAATATCTTGCCATGGCAATAGTGCTAGATGAATCTCTATTTGCTGAAAAATGCCCAAGATGCAAGCAGTAGTGCTTTATACTTTAACCAACATTAGGCAATTCCAGATTAATCCAAGTAAAATTTATTTGATGGGGTTTTTTTAAATGGCAATATCCCCTTTCAGTGTCACTGCAGGACATTACAATGAGAAAAGCTTTCCGGAGCTCCACAATTCAAGACCAACAGCTGTTTGACCGCAAAACTCTGCCAATTCCTTTGCAAGAAACTTACGACATTTGTGAACAGCCTCCTCCACTTAACATTCTCACCCCTTACAGGTTAGTAAAATAAAACTAATCAAGAACAATTTCTAGCTTATTTTATGTAATAGAGAGGATATATCCAGGCACCTTGCTCACATTGAGTAGCATTTTAATATTTAAGGAGCCAGACTAGAAAACTGTGAAGCTGCTGGAGGAATAAAAGCAGCAGAAGATATTAAAGCATTAAAACTTTATTCCATTTTACTCAAATTTTAACTCAGTGAAACATGGTAGGAAAAATTAATTTTTATTATCTGTATTTATTAAACCATGTAATGTACTGGGATGTGAAGAAATTAACAAAGTTAATGTGTAGAAAGAAGGATCTTCAATGGAAATGTTGTTTGCTGTCCCAGAGATTGAGTTTGAATCAGCAGCTGAACATGAGCAGCCCCACAAATTTGCTCAATATTTTAACAGCAAGATTTGAGTTATTGGAGTGGGAGTCCTCTGATTTATGACACTCTTTTTTTGTCTGGAGCTTGTGTTAAAGTTACCTTTCTAAAATTAAGACCTTGAATGCCAGAAAAGATAATAAAAAGTGATGGTGCAGGAGGTCAATGATCACCTCTTTTGTGTTCCTCAGTAAAACATTTCAGGGTCTGAGATACTAAATATTCCTTAATATGTCCTAGCTTTGTCTTAATGTTTGGATTCATGTCTTGTCAAATTAAATAGTATGCCCTGTTTGTGTCACTGTATTTCAGGGATGATGGAAAAGAGGGTTTGAAGTTCTATACCAATCCTTCATATTTCTTTGATCTGTGGAAGGAAAAAATGTTGCAGGACACCGAGGACAAAAGAAAAGAAAAGAGGAAGCAGAAGGTACATATGTTAACTTTATACAGCTTCTCTTTTTTTTTCCTAGAAAGGGTTTGCTGCAGATATGCTACTTTAATAGCAATCCAAATTTGACAGTCATCTTTATTCAACTAAAACTACTTGTATTCATTCAGTTCCATCAACTTTAACAATTAAATAATAATAATAATAGTAGTAAAATAATATAGAAGGACCTAAAGCTTTCCTTCTTAATGTAACCAACATCAGATTTGCCAAAACTTTTAAGTATTTTAGCAATGTCTCAGAAAGGAGGAGTACAGCAGGAATAAAGAATTTCACTTGAGCACTTGTTTGTAAGACAAAAATTTCACAGTCTTACAGGTGAAAAATCTTGAATGACATTCCAATAGATATGTTTAAACTAGAAAGAAATTAGTAGGAATGGCACACTTTGCTTATATTTTCTTAAAATTAAACAAGCACTTTTGCAAGAGGTAATGCTACTTTTTTGTTTGACCATTATTCTGTATGTTTCATACATAGTAGAGAGAGTACATGTGTCAGATTCATAATTTGATTTCAGACTTAAAATAAAAAGCTACTTAAACAGATATTTTTCTCTGTATTATTCAGCTACTTATCCGCTGGACTGATGTTTCTGACTCCTACAAGTCTTTCTGGTCTACATGTTACGTTTAGCCTCAAAGTAAATTTTTCTTGCATTTGAAATGGGATTGTTTTTCATAATTTTGTGGCTGATGTTTATATGCAAGTAATTTAAAAACACTGTCTCAGTTGTCAGTTTTGTTTGCACAACTCTCCTACAGCAGAAGAATCTAGACCGCCCTCATGAACCAGAGAAAGTGCCGAGGGCACCTCATGACAGACGGAGAGAGTGGCAGAAGTTAGCCCAAGGTCCAGAGCTCGCAGAAGATGATGCTAACCTCTTGCATAAGCACATTGAAGTTGCTAATGGCCCAGCTTCGCATTTTGAATCAAGGTTCCTTTTTGGTTTTTCTATCCTTTATGAAGTGTATTTGTACTGCGTAGTCAACATGCGTGAGAAATGGTCAATGATGAAATGCTACTGCTCCCCTTGAAATGCACTGGAAATCACTGATTCAGCTTAATCAAAACTCAGCTTTAAAATACTTAGTGTGTCCTTGAAGGAGTAGTTGCTATGTTGTTATTTTTAAGGGTAGTGTGTACCCTCACTGTATCCTTGAGGATGTTGCTGTCCTCTGCAGCTTGATGAAGGTGTATTGTCACTGCTGCAAGCTTGCACCAGGTGTGGCACTACATTCCAGTCCTGACCTACAGAATCCCTATTATTACAGCCTCTTGATTTTTCTTAAGCAGACACTGCCAAGACTATATGGTGTGTGTGATGTGGACAAATGTCCACTTGGAACTCAAGTGGGAATGCTGAGCTTCTCTTTACTCTTGAACAAATCCATGATTTGATTGACATTTCTGGTTATAGCCTATTACAAAATCCAACCTGTTGAATTCTCATTTCACAGCATGTATTTGCTGGTGGCTAAAAGTAGCATTTCACATGGTAAACACCTGCTGTGCTTATACTTCTGGTCTTGGTGCAAAATCAAGTCCATTTTACCAGCCAAGAAACATCTAATAGCAAAGAGGGTTGACAAGTAATGTTAGGACACCTGTGGATATATTTTTGGTTGGGGGTTTTGGGTGTTTTGTTTTGTTGCGCTTGTTTTAATTAAAAAGTATTCACTGTCTTCTCAAAAACTGGCTAGTTTTTCCCCCTATCTTTCTGTGGTTAAAAGCACACTATAAAAGAGTATTTGTTTAGCTTTGTAAGGCCTTCAAACAAGCTCAGTAGTGATGGTGAGTAATTATGACAACTCTAGGAGAGAGTGTTTGTTGCCTGAAAAATAGATAAACCTGCTTGTAGAAAACTTAATTCAGAATGTGAAAATGCTCTCAGTGTGTTTCACTCAGTGGGGTACAACTTAAGTTATGGTGATTAGAATTTTTCTAGGAACAGCTTTATAGTGTCTCTGTAAACTGCTGTGTCAAGTCATTGGCAGAAACATCTGCTTTCCTGCTGTCCTTTTGTTGTGTTGTATGTTGGGTTCCACTTTAGACATAGTTGTTGCAGGTATCCTTTCATGTCCAGGACCCTGGCCTAAACCTGGGTTATCTCAGTACTAGTAATGCAATTATTAATAATGCTGAAGTGTTTGGGAGCACTGCATGTGCAGAGCATGTTGTTCAGATACAGAACAGCACCGTACTTTGGAATAAATGAGGAAGATTTTCAGCCCTGAAGAATTTAATACTACAGTGGTGCCTGTATGTGGAAATGTAGATTGTTGCTTTACTTGTTGGAAAGTGCTCTACAAACATTTTTGGTCTTAATTTAATAGAGACTTTTTAAAATAAAAATCTGTAATTGAATAGTTAATTAAAATTTACTAACTGATCAGATCCTTGATGTGTGTCTAAAGTTGTCATTAGCAGTTGAATCATCTTTATTTACTGCTACTACTCAATAATAGATATTTATTGAGTCCTATGTCTATTAAAGTAGCGAGTTCTCTGTATATATTGGAATAAAGATCCTCTGACAGAAATTTCGCTAAATTATTCAGTTGTAAATTCTACCATTCTAACATCGATGGATGTTTCATGAATGTTCCGAATGTATTGCTGTGTTTATTTAACTCAAAATAATGTGACTAGTAAACACTAAGGTCACATATATACTATAGAAACTATCTGATATACCTGTCAAAATCAAACCCTTGAGAAGTAATAACAGGGGAAGTGGGATAAATTACTGAGAAGCCATGCTGTATAATATGCAACACTAGTGGAGAGAAGATACTTGCATTCAGAAGCCAGACTGAAGTATAGAACAGTAGCTGAGGGCACTCATTCTTCTGCTAAAGGGGACGTTGGATCATCTCTCCCTGTTTTTGTGCAGATCTCAAGCATACGTGGACCACATCGATGGCTCGTACTCCCTCTCTGCGTTGCCCTACAGCCAGATGTCTGAGCTGCTGAACAGAGCCGAGGAGCGCGTGCTGGTCAGGCCCCACGAGCCACCGCCGCCGCCCCCCATGCACGGAGCCGCCGAAGTGAAGCCTGTGCCTCCCTGCGTTAGGTACGGGACACAATGGCCACCTGCAGACCTGTTGGGGTGGTTTTCTACCACCCCATAACAGCTGTCAGCGTTTTATCTGTGCTGGGGCTATGGCAGCCCACAGCCCCAGCGTGCCTGCAGGAACAGGCCCAGCGGGAGCTGGATTGGAAGGCCGGCACCTAAATCCCGTAGGGTGCTCTGGTGGAGACAGGCCTCACCTTGCCAGTAATACTGAGACCGTGTTGCTTTCTGAGTTAAATGGCAAGGGAAATAACTGAGGAAAATGTTTCTGTGAAATACGTTGGCATTTCAGGATGTAGCTTTGGAGCTTTGGAAATTTGCACAACTGAGCTGTGTTTCAGCCTACGTGAAAGGAAGAATATATCACAGTAAGACAGTCAGCTGTCAAAACTATGTATTCATCTCATTTGCTAAATTGCAAGTGCTTCCCTCTCCCAAAGTGTTTTTATTTTCTATTTTTTGTACCTTTTCAGAAGTGGATGCATACATAGAATGTTTTCTAGAGGTGACAATTTCTTTGTCACTCCCCTATTTTTTTATACTAAAAGTCTTACTTTATGGTCAGGTACATGCAACTTAGAATAGAGGACAGTTAATTCAGATGGGGTGTTACGTCAGCTAGATGTTAAGCCATTAGTCTCTTGAAAAGGATGTTTTATACTGCCTAGGAGATCATACACAAAAATGCATAACTCTCTAGACTAATTTACCACATCTGTTTAAAGAAATCCTCTAGTGGCCTTTCAGGAAAGTAAGTTTACTGTTCTCTCCTGTTTTCTTCAGTTCAGCTAGTCATTGCCCTATAATGAGTATGTAGCATACAACTACACCTCTCTGTACATAGTATTGATGGACCTTTGATATTAGTCTCACTTCATCATACCTTAAATATGTATTTCAAATTAACTTGTCCTCATTGTTTACGTTGTTTTGGTTTGGTTTTGAAGTTCTGTGAGTCAAAGCAGTTAATCAACTGCTAGTTCCTTTCAGAAAAAGAATTTGCATTTATTTAAGGACAACAGGGGAAAATGATACTAGTATAGGAAGCCTTTGCTAAAGATGCAGGTACATTGTGTAAGAACATAAATTTGGTTAATAGCTGAATTCAAGCAGAGGTCTGTTGGAAACCTGATGCATGCTCCATACTGCAAATTAGGCTTCCTTGTTTATGAGGTGTGAACAAACACCCTGAAATCATCATAGTTCATAATGCTCTTTAATGCCAGGTTTCAATGTTCTTAAGTTGCAGAAGTGAATCTACTACTGTTTTTTCCACTCTCTAGCTCTAATAACTTTGTTCTGTTATTGGATGTTGCAGTTCTACTCCCGGCTTGGTAGAAAATCGTCCCCAGTCACCAGCAACAGGCAGAACACCGGTGTTTGTGAGCCCCACTCCTCCTCCTCCGCCACCACCACCTCTTCCATCTGCTTTGTCAACTTCATCATTAAGAGCTGCAATGACTTCCACCCCTCCACCCCCAGTCCCACCCCCGCCACCCCCTCCCACAGCTGCTCTGCAGGCCCCAGCTGTGCCACCTCCACCGGCTCCTCTCCAGATAGCTCCTGGAGTTCTTCATCCAGCTCCACCTCCAGTTGCTCCTCCCCTAGCACAGCCCTCTCCCCCTGTCACTAGAGCTGCCCAGGTGTGTGAAGCTGTACCTGTTCACCCAGTTCCTCCACAGGCTGAGGTACAGGGACTTCCTCCACCACCCCCACCTCCTCCCCTGCCACCTCCTGGCATCCGACCCTCCTCCCCTGTCACAGTTGCAAACCTTTCTCACACTCCTCCTGTTCTGCACCCTCCTCCCACAACTATTGTCCCTGGCCCTCATGCACCCATAATGCCTCCATCTCCACCATCCCAAGTGATTCCTGCTCCTGAGCCCAAGCGCCATCCTTCGACTCTTCCTGTAATCAGTGATGCTAGAAGCGTTCTGCTGGAAGCAATACGGAAAGGTAACGTTGCCTATTAAGTGTCAAAAGAACAACCTCAGAAACCTGCTAAATACATGTGACCTTTGAGAGATGGAATATTTTACATGTGTAAGAAGTTATAGGAATGCATCTTAAGTCTGTTTCTGTTTTCTGTCCTCTACAGTGTATGGATTGCATACACTGACAGACAGGGTTTTTTCAATTTGTAATTGTGTAGAAGACAAAAACATTGGTTTTCACAGACTATTAGATAAAAGCAAAATGGATCAATTGGCATTGGAATTTTGATCATCTGTCACTGTATTACAACAAGATATAAGTGACATTCAGAAATCGTTGCTGAAGACTTCAAGTTGTTAAGTATCTGATCTGGACACAGCGCAGTAGTGGAGCAGTCTTTGCATTGCAAGGTGCCCATGGCAGAGTGCAAGGGAAGGGCAGAGCTGCAGGGCAGTGTTTTCCTGATGATCTCATGAGGAGCTGCGTGACAGCTGTACCTTTCAGCTTATTGCGCCCATGGCCAGGAAAATCCCTGCTTGTACTTTGTGTGTTGCTGTTTGATGGTAGGGTATCTTGCAGTAGTTAAGATCTCTCAAAAGTTTCAAGTCCTACATTTTTCTACTCTTCCCCTGCACTGCAGCACAGCACAGAATCTGTATGGTACTGTAATATCAGCAGATAGGCTATAGCACTAATTCAAAATATTTTTGCACGTCTATATGCACATGAGTTGATAACATTATAGAGTCTAAAGAAATTATGACAACAACTGAGTACAACAGGGGTGTGTGGGCATGGGTAGAGAATGTCAGCAAAAATAAGAAAGTAGAGCCTGCTGGTATAATCTAGGTGATTGCTGAAAACACTTTTGACCAAGTCATGCCCAAGAAACTAAGGCTCAAGTTACTACAGCTTAAATTCTACCTAAGGTCCTGTGCTTGGGTTTCCTGTCAACTGACAATGGAGAATATTAAGTACAGGATGTAGGTCATTCTTAGTCTGTGTCAGTCTGGGATGTTGTGAGTATGAAACCAAAATATATAATCTCTGTCATGTTTTTAACTCAGTTGCTGGATTTAAGTTTCTCATACCTTTGGTATGTGTTATTTCTCCTTTGTATTTGATCTCCAAGTAATACTTTATCCCGAACTAGATAATTTTATTATAAAAAACAGGGTTAGAAGAGGTCCTGTCTTGTTAGGATACTCAAATAGATGTAAACTTTCATTAAAATTATGGATAGGTAGTCTAGAAATTGTTTGGAAATGCAAATAGCAAAATGGCTTTATCACTTACAGTGGTACTAAAAATGTATTTTAATGGGAAATCATAACCAGGATATTGTAGTAGGATTCAAGATCTTGTCTGCCACTGCAATTCTGACTGTCCTCTCTTCAAAAACTTGACAAAAAAAATTCTACCTGGGCAGGACAGTGTCTTCTGTCTTCATTTTTGCTTGCAAAAATGTGAAGGAGGAGTGACATGTTTGTGATCTGATGTTCCTCAGGTATTCAGCTGCGCAAGGTTGAAGAGCAGCGGGAACAAGAAGCTAAGCACGAGCGCATTGAGAATGATGTTGCCACTATCCTGTCCCGTCGCATTGCTGTGGAATACAGTGATTCAGAAGATGATTCAGAATTTGATGAAGTAGATTGGCTAGAGTGAAATTATTACATTGCTGTACACTGCAAAATCGAATGCTAATGTCCATTGTGGTGCTTGTTCTTTGAAAAGTTTGATGGTCATTTCTAGTGTTTTTTGTATTCTTTTCTTAACATAATTAATCCATGTTTTTCTACTTTTCAGTTTACAAAGAGCTCCTAGTGCATCTTCAAAACTAAATGTTTTACAGTGGCTTTTCTTACACATCTCTTTTGAAAGAACATACTTCGTTCCAATAGACCACTAAGTATTAAGCATGGGCAGCTGTTGGTAGAGTAGCAGTTTCAATTTTTTGGCATATCTTAACTGTGCACTTTGTGAATTTTAAGTTGATGAAGGCAACTAAGATTGACATTCCAAGGGCAGCTATATGTACTAATGAGCCTTATTCCACTTCTGATAGTGTTCTAAAACATTAAACCTAGCTATCAAAATGTCACTGCCTCGATCACACCTGTATACTAAAAGTACATATAGTTAGCAGCACTGAACACACTGAAAAGCAAATGGATCTTTGGGGGGGGTTATTATTGTTTTATTGTTGTTTTTAAATAATTATGGCCTTATTTGAATGTTTAGAGATTCCCCTTCCCTTCTTCCCTCCCAGGTACATATTGTGTGGTACTATTTTTGCCTGCATAATAAAAGTTTAAAGTTTTTTTTTTCCTTGTGAAATCTTTTGACTTAAACATGCTGTGTAACTTATGTAACTGTTAAAATAACAGTTTGATTTAATAAATGGTTCATTTTAAATGTTCCTGGGTGTTGCTCTTTCAATGAAGCCCGCTTTTCACTGGTATACCTGAGAGATCCTTGGATTTCAAGTATTTAATCTGTGGTGTACAAAGTTACAGTAAATATTCTGCACCTGATCTAACGAGAGACTACCATTAAATGATATCTATTTGTGTGTCCACTTGGAAAAAAAACCCAGCTGAAACCTTATCATGGTCTTTGTTTAAAAAAAATACAAATACAGAACAGGGAGCTTGTGGCTAATTTGCTTTAGGGTTTTGTTGTTGTTTTTTCTTAAAATACTTTACCATCAGTGTATCTTGAGGAGATGCAGCAGTTAAAATCATGGTTGATGAAAGATGACTTTTTAAGTGCGGTCTAGCAGTGTAGTGCATGTTTTGCACAGCTTTTGTGTTTCTCTTCCCTAGAATAACTCCTTCCAGTCTGAGCATATAGTCAAAAGCCTGCTGAGAAGGGAAGCATGAGAGAGTGCAAGAGCTCTCTTATCCTGTGATCTCGTTCCTGGAAGATGGAATCCTATGAGGAAAATAAATCTTGAAAGTCAGAATGAGATTTCTGAAGGGGGAGCATTAAATGTTCTATGTGTTACAGACCAGTTTGCAGGGACATGTGCTTGTTAGCCTTCCCTTGGAACTGGGCAAAACTCCCAAGGTATAGACTGGAGTAGGAACAGTGTACAGCAACCTTCCAGCTTCACTGTCACCATCTCAGCCCCCACTGTAATTTTGCACATGGCCTGCTGTACTCAAGACTTTTTCAACTACAAGAGTAATGCCTCCGTTGGTTGGCAGAATTGTTGTGAATTATTTGTGAATCTGCATCTTTGTAACTACGGCTGCAGATCTCTGTGCCCTGTTTTCCCTGATGGTTTCTTCACATATTCTCTGTCAACTTCTGAAGTGTGTGTCCTCTTTAACCCCTCATTGTAATGGTAAAGAAGGATGTCAGAGGCACTGCTGCATGAATACTTGATGGTGTTTCCTTGCATCTCAGTAATCCTAACTCAACAAACCTAACTATCTTGCCCAGTAACTAAATGTGAGAGATCCTATTGACACAGCTGTAAAGATTCGAGATCATAAAGCAAAGTGCATTGTATGCACCTGCAGCTCCCCTTTATCCAGAGACCCAGATCTGCACTCCAGGCAGCTGAAAGAAGAGCTTGTCCCTGAATTTCATGTGTAGGTGGTTCTGCCATTCACAAAATTACATTTCAACTGATGTTTATACCTGTTCCTTACTCAAGTCTCTATAAACTCCTTATTTTTCTGGTGGATATGACAGAGAGCAGCCTACATTGTCACTTAAATGGAGCAGCAGCATTTCTGTGCCCAGGCTGTAGCTGTTCAAATTAAAGCATCTCACCATCGTGCCTGCATTGGTGGGTGAGCTCTGAGTGTGTCCAGGAGCTGTGAACTGGATATAACTTACATAAAGTGAAGAAAACAGGAAGAAATTAAAGCAAAAAAATGCTCTTACATAACTGCAGCTATCACATAGCAGACTTGAAAAAAAATCCTTATTGACAAATGGTTGTTATTGACCTGTTTTACTGTCCTGCTGATTAATAATATCCCTTCCAAGCCAGCACCCCGGGCAGACAAAGCACTCATTTAATATGACACAGTCACACGAAGTAATGAACCTTGTCTGTGAAAAGTCAAGAGTTAAATTCAGTTAACATTTCAAAGGCAGGATTCTTGGCCTTCTGCCACTGCTACAGCTTTCTGCCATAGCAACTCGTCTCCAGATAGCAATAGCATGATTCACTAGTAGCAAGAGGTGATTGTTGAATTTGAATATTTGTGTTCGTAGATCGACTCCAAGCCGAGATTTGCAATCTCAGTGATTTGTGTCCCTCTTACTGTGGTCTCCAACTGCCTTTCTCGTATGGTGGAACACTGTGCAGAGGGCTGCTGGGCTCTTCATGCCTGTGATTAGATGTGTAATAGATTATTGATTGCTTTGTCTTGTAAGGTACTAAATCAAGTCTTCTGTATTGAACTGTTTACAGAGTCTGTTGTTTACCTCTGTACATTTGAAGCAGCTGGTTAAAACCAAGGCTCAAAGTCTGACACAAAAGTAATGTGTCAGTAATGTTCCATATAAGTGAAGAGAAACCTTTGTTTATCCTCACCCTTTTCTCAAACTGTTATCTGGGACAATTAAAAATTATCTGCCTTTCCTACTGAGAATTCGGAGGGGGGGGGTGGTTAGAAAAAGAACAGTATAGAAAGCATAGAAGACACAAAAGCTACTAGGAAGCAGAAGACTAGGGAGGTCCAGAATTGATCACTCGGGGGTTTTATCAAAAGATTAAACAGTGATGATGCAGCCATCATAGACAAACCAAAAATCAGTAAATGGAAGAGAACAAGGGCTGAAGAAAAAAAATTTAAAAGAAACGTAGTTCTGGTTTGGGCTTGGTTTGTTTTTTTTTTTTTTTTAGCGCTGTGATATGAACAGTAACCATTAAATACTAGATATTTTTAAGGGATTTTGTTATTTCCCAGTAAATTTGGATTTGAAAAGCAGAAGGCATATTAAAAGACCTTTAGTTGATAAAATCATTATTTTCTGCATGTTACATAGGAGTGCACTCCTCAGCGTTTAGGTGGACACTGACACACCATTGCCTGTCTGATGGATGCCCTGGGACCCGAGTGTGCCAGCGGGTACCCACAGACCCCGAGGCACTGCAACAGACTCTTCAGGATGACGGGACAATCTTGGCTTGGATGCAGCTGCCAGCCCTGAAGTGCATCCCCGCGTGATTTACCTGGAGGCTATGAGCCCTTGTCTGCTTGGGGGATGCAGACGGGAACAGACTCTGCCGTGGGCTGCCACGTCTCAGTGTCCCCAGCCCATGGATCCCCACGAGGAGGGGGTTCGGGGCACGGTGCAGGAGCTCGCAGCAGCACACCCGCAGCAGAGCAGGGTTAGGGCAGCAGCCAGAGCCCCGAAACCCAGCACTGCCACAAACCACAGCAGTTCCAAGAGGAGACACGGAGGCAAAACCTCAGCACAGGCTCTGCCGTCCAGGGCTGCATCAGCAAAAGATCTGACAGAAATTCGACTCGAGCTCCATCAAGTGTCCGCTCTGTCTCCTCAGCTACAGGCCAGGATGAGTTTTACTCTCCCCTATTCTCTTTAGCAAGTGGGGATATCAAACACCAGGGGAGGAATCACAGCCAGAGACCAGGGGCAGAAGCAACAGTGATCTCCCTCTTTGGAGCCTCTGCCAATTCCGCCCTCTCCTTTCCCCTCCTACTACTTTTCTAACTTGAACGATTCTCAGCGGTGGTAATCTGCCCACAGGAGACTGTGGCTGCAGCTGGGAGAGACCTCCCTGATTCCCAAACTGCTTCTTGAGTACATCACCAGCCCTCGGTAGATGAGAGTTCCCTCTGTCTGCCCTTTGAGCTGCTTGGGACTGCTCTCCCTTCCCTCGTTCAGCCCTAATGAGCTGGGTCGGGTTTAAGCGCTTAAAAAGCGGGATCCTGGTGGCTCGGGGACTTGCTTTTTGCCAGCGTGTGTGCAGAGAGCGCTCCCTTGAGCGAGTGACTTGGCTGTCAGCTCTGCGGGCTTAATGAATGCCTGGCAGCACAGCGCCAGGCAGCTGCGGAGGAGTAGGAGGGGACGGGGACCTCATCCCCATCCCAGCTGCCGCTAGAGCAGGACACATGGACAAACCTCAGGAAATGGGCACCGGGGTACTGAGCAGATACGGCGAGGCTGGAGCTGCACACCCCCTTCTGTTGCCATGGGACTGATTGATACTGCACAGCCTGTGCTTTTTCTTTGATCTCTGCCCTCTGCAAGCAGACATCTTTCCCCCCTGCTAATTCCTGTGCCTGGAGAGTGGGTTCTGCCACATTAGTCATCGCTCATGTTCCTCAACTGCCAGCAACCCTTGACAGCAGCATCAGTAACAGCCTCTAAAGAAAATTGCATCTATCCCATTTCTTCTAAATTCTTATTTTTACCCTATTTGCAGGCTCTGAGCAATTGCTCCAGCTACTTCCTTTTGGCAACTGGAAGTGTCTGGGTACAGACCAGAGAAGTCATCAAGCATCTCTTACCAAACTGGGCTGAGTATTCCCCTTCTTGTGTTTCTTTATCTGATGGCTCAGTAACTTCACTTTCAGACACAAGACAGCTGAGTGCCCCCTACAGAAAGGTCGTTTTCATTTTCCACCTCCTCCATTTTAATGCCTTTAATGTCAGTGTTATTATTGCAAAACTTGTGACATTTTCTCACAGCTTCTAGACAGTATCATTCTAAGAAAAGTAGAAAACAATGCCTCCCTTTCATGAGATCTTCCACTGTGTTTTAGCCACTTCTTCTCGTCTGCAAGGCATTTCCTTCACCACAATTTTAAAATCTCACAGAACTCTCCTTCTTAACCAAGATCCATGCTCAGTGTCATATTATCACAGCTTGATTTTGCACCTCAGTACCAGCCAGAAATAACTCCAGAAACTGCCCAAGCTTCTAACCTTGTGAGAAAGCAGCTCACAGCCTGCATCCTGGCATGCTGATGTAGTTTAGAAATTCCCCTTCATGCCAAGCAAGTGCTGGAGGCTGGATTTTTCCCAGTTGCATTTTGGCAAAACCAAAACCAGATTGTAAGCATCACCAGCAGGACACACAGCCAATAAAGCCCTGTGCAGGGATGTAGGAGGCCATCAAGCAGCCTGGGCAGGGGGCTGCACTCCCACATTGCACCCCAGAGAGGGATGCATCTTCTGGCTTTTAAAAGCACAAAGAAGCTAGCAATGCTCCCACACAGGACAGGTGCTCTCCACAAGCCAGAAGCCTTTGCTGGTCAGTAAGAATCCTGGCAGTAATTCAGCTGTGGTTAATTAGAGGAAAACATTAGGATAACTCCTTTGCTTCTGTAAACTTTGCTCTCTGCACGTTGGCTGTGCATCAGCACCTGCCAGGGGAAGTTTCAGTGCCAATGATTGTCTTTGGATGAATCAGAGGTAGAAAGCAGCAACTCACTCCCTGCTCCCACAACAGAGAGAGCCCAGCTCCGGGAGCAGCCAAATACATCTGGGTTTCCCAGACAGCTCCTGCAATGCACTCTCTGTAGATCTCTCTGATGGAGACCTCTAAGGTCACATGGAAAAGTTACTGCCCTAAATCCCAGAAATGTTAAGGCCAGTCTTTCATGCCTCCTTGGGTTTTGAAACTTTCCACTGATGCAGCTTGCAAAATCCCAGGATGTGAGGTTCTCCTAAAGAACCTGCAAGTGGGTGTACAGCCAGCCCTATCCCCAGAGTGTCCCCACAATGCTGACTTCACACCCCTTGAAACCAGGAGGTATTTTTGGGAACATGTGGGCTGAAGCTCTGCCCCAGCAATGGTCACTGTGGCCTCTGTCACAAGGCCTGAGAAGATCCCACAAGGGCAAAGCTAAGGGGCTCTCATGGCTGCAGCCCCACGTGACCATCACCCCGCATTCAGACCTCACAAAATCCTGCTGGAGCACCCTGCTATCAGCCACATCAGCTCCCACTGTTGGCCAGTCAGTGACACCTGCAAGAAGTGTTTAGCAGAGGTCTTCTGTCAAAATATAATCCCCTCCCAACACACACGGGAGCAATTACTTTTTCAGGTTTTTAGTCTGTTTATAGTAGTCCTCATACTCTCCATAAATTTCATTAGCTGGATTTATGTGGTCACTAAACTGCATGATACAGTATTATAGGCACAGCAGGAAATTATTTGCTATTCTGGTGAAAACTATTCTGGTGAAAACGAGTATTTCCTAGTTTTGCCAGTGCAGGGAATTACATTATCAGGGAAATAATAACTAGCTGAACTGAAGGAGGGTTTGATTCATGGTAATTACTGATTATATGCAGATTACTTTATGGCTTTAATTCTTCGGTCTCCCACTGTTTGCTTGCTAAACCTCTTAAAAAAAAAAAAAAAAGGCAGTGAGTATATGAGAGTCTTGTTTGTAAGGCAAATTACAGAACCTAATTTGTTGATTACATGAAAGGAAGCAGAGCTCTGCACAGACCAGGACAGCATGGGAAGGAGCCAGCAGAGAGCTGTGCTTGCATCCAGCCTTGCCTGCAGCCACTTCTGCACTGGTCTTCAGCACCTGGTTCACGTTCCCAAGATTGCCACCCTAGCTTGTGCTTGTGGCTGGTTTTACTGGGGCCACAGCAGGGCTGAAGGTGGTTTGTGCCCTTTGTCTTGCACCCGTGTTCATCAGGTGGCGATAAGAGGATGTATCAGTTCGTTTGTGCTCAATATGCACCTAAAAACATATCTTCCAATTCAGTGCAACAACCAGCCCCTTGCAAACCTTCAATTTTAACTAGCACTATGCTTTAAGGCTTCAGAAGCTGGTTAGCAAACTACAGGCTGCTTTTGACAGAAAGCTATCCAAAAATAGAGCAGAGCATCACCACTGCTTCTCAGACACTCCTGCCTTTCCAAAACAGCTTTTCTCTTACTTCCTGCCGCAAACCTTCAGCAGACTTGCAATCCCCAGGGATTAAACTAGTCTTTTGATCTCATATATTATCCTTAGCATTGCTGGAGCAAAATTTCAGGCCATGTTCTCTCTGCAGTGAAGTGATGGGGGGCAAGACCCTGCTCTGACTGCTGCTGGCCACCTCCCTGACTGGGAAGCATCTTCCTTCCCATTGTGCCCAGGGCAGTGTGCTGTTTGCATATTGCATTTATTCTTAAAACACACAGCTACACCTTCTTAAGTAAAAAGCAAGTGCTGGGGTTTGCATCAAAAAATATCACCCCATGTAGCAGTAGGCTCAGAAGCATGGCTGGGTGCTCCACAGTGTCTGGGTGCGTTTGTCTGCAGCAGCTTCAGCACACGTACCAGCTGGGATCTTTCAGCTGCCAGCGCTTTATCTAATAGATGAAAGGGAGAAAGGAGGAAAGCACTGCAATTGCCAGCCCAAAAGACAGCCCTCTGTGTCAGGCATGCCTGCCTGCATCCCTGAGCGTGTCAGGGCAGAGGGGCAGGGCTGAGTAGCACCTGCTGAATCCATCAAGACTGGATGGCGCTTGCAGCCCATGTGAGTTCTGTCCTCATCATGACACAATGCAGGGCCAAATCCCAGCTCTGGGATGAAGGGTTGGTACCACCAGCATCCCCCTGGGAGGCTCCAGAAAAGCACTCTGTCCCCTTGATTGGTACCAGCCACGACAGCTCCCCCTGCCCAAATATGGGGCAGTGCTGTTCCTTCATAGAGTAATAGAACAAGAGTGGTTTGGGTTGGAAAGAACCTTAGAGATCACTTTGTTTCAGTCCCCCTGTTGTGGGCAGGGACACCTTTCACTAGACCAGATTGCTCAAGGTCCCATCCAACCTGACCTTGAACATTACTAGGGATGGGGTATCCACAAATCCTCTGGACAACTTGTTCCAGTGCCTCACCAGCCCCACATTGGTGAATTCCTTCCTTATATCTAATCTGTGCCTATCCTCTTTCTCTTTAAAGCCATTAACCTTTGTCCTAAGTCGACATTACCATTGTCCCCAAGTCCACATTATCCCCCTCACTAGTAAAGGGCCTCTTTCTGGATCCAAAATTGTATCTTTGGCCATTACCAAGTGCCCCAGCAGACGAAGCATCCTGACTCTGTGCCCCTCACGCTGCAATGCAGAACCCCACTGAGGGGACAGTGTCTTCAGAAGTGGTCCCCATTCCTGCCATAACGTCCACAGGGGTGTTTTAGCCTTTCTGTTTTGTGCAAGTGGATCCACCAGTAGACTTTTATCTGCCTGTGCAGATGTCTTCCACCCTTTGGAATTCTGAATTTTCCATTCTCTCTTTGCAGGTCATATGTCTTTAGAAGAAAGATACATGCCCCTTTATGCTGACCAGTAAGAGCTATTCATCATCACATTGCCACTCTCATTTCTCTTATTTCAGTGCAAGATTAATAATTAAATGGTAATTATAATGAAAGAAATACAATTTAAAGTGAAGTATTTTCCTCTTGGCTGTTTGCTGTGGAAAGACTGTTTCTTCCTCTGCTGTTTCACTAACACCCACGATCAAATAACATCTGATGAACCACCACAAATTAGGATGCAGCTGACGTCCCGTTTCTGTGCCGTTTGTGCCTGGAGGCGGTGTGTGCGGTTTTGCTTCATCGCCGAGCTGACTGCCCCCGGGGCTAACCACAAACCACTTCAGGCCGTGCCGAAAACCGCCTGGATGTCGGCGTTTCACACGCACCCGAGCAGTCCCCGGATTCCTGCCGGGAGGCGCCGGCCGGGACGCGCCAGGGATGCGCATCGGGAGGTGGCAGCATTTCACCGCTGCGCCGAGCCCTGCCCGAGGGGGGGAACAGCCCCTTGCCCTGCCCTGTCCGAGAGAAAATCAGCAAGTTTTAATCCTATTGTTTACTTTCCACTGTCCTCTGCCATACTTTCCATTTGCTGCTTATTCCTTTTATAGCTCTCCCCTTTTTCCTTTATTTTCCTTTCCACCCACCTCCCCCGCTCCTCTTTTCTTTATTTCTTTATTTTAAGAGAGGGAAGGAGTTAAAAGAGGCAGTAAAAACGCAGCAAACCACATGCAGCACCCGGAGGAGCAACATCCCAGGGTCCTGAGCATTGCTGCTCACTCCAGTCCTAGCGAGAACGGGCATCAAAGGAAAGCACTCCCAGGTCACCCGTGTCACCCATGGGAAGCTCGCGGCTTGACCAGGGCCTCCACCTGCTCAAGGGGATTGTGGTGGGGGTCCCCCCAGCCTCCTGCTCGCTGGGGAAAAGTCCTGCAGAAGCCCTGTGAGAGCCCCCAGAGTGATCGAGAAATCCTTCTCCTCTGGGCACCTCGGGAGCAGAGACGGCGCTGCTGCGGCTCTGAGAGCAGCTGTGCACCATGAGGGGCACGAAGCCAGGAGACCCCCAGAGGAGAGACCTGCAGTGGGCTCAGCACATCAGCCAGACCCGCACCCACCCCTCTGTGCCCACAGAGGACAGAGACAGGGGTCACAGCCCCACCATCCGCTGGGAAGGCCATAAGCCACGGGAAAACAGTAAAAATATATATCCAGAGTGGTTCCTGTAGCAAGAGTTCTGCAACACCTTCCTTTTAGACCTGGCAGCCCGATACAGAAACAATGCCTGTCTGCTCCTCCCTAGTGCAGAGCTATTGCTCCTCTGGGTGATTTGATCAACCAGCCCATGTTCTATCAGCTGCTCAAAGTTCTCCTAAACCCCAAAGCATTTTCTTGCCTCAGTGTCCAAGGTTCAGCCTCCTGCAGACCACAGATCAATTCAGATCCAAGGGAGTTTGAGAGCTCTCAAAAAAAACCAAAAAAAAAAACCCAAAAAAAACCAAGCAAAAAACAACAAAAAAAAAACCCCATCCAGATGGCTTTGGATAAACCCTGAATTCTCTTTTCCAAAAGAATCCACAGTGCTTCAGATCCCAGGTGGTCACTTGGAAATGCATGTGTCATTTCTGCCAGGGGGACATAGCTGATTCCTGAATATATCCCCTTGTTTGCAGAAAGTTCCTGCAACACCTTCCTTTACAGCAGGCAGCCCAACGCGGGAGCATCCCCGGGCTGCTGCACCCCTCTCCCAATGCACACCCACGTCTGGGGAGAAGCAACCTGCACAGAGTGTCTCTTTCCACCCCTGGGAAGGAGAGGAGGAAGGCAGGGATGACAGTAAGACCTCTGTGCCTCATGTCTACAGCACAAGTCCTAACCTCCATCCAAGGAAAACTGCTTGTCCATGGAGAATGGCTCACAGACGCACTTCTTCACATGGAGCTGGCAGAACAAGCGTTTCACAAAGAGAAATCAGTGAATGTGTATAAATTCAGAGCCTGCTGCCTCACAAGAGCACCCATGTGCGCGTGGGGTGGTGTTGCTCCCTGGTTTGTGCCTGTCCTACTCCTTTCAGTGATCCTGGACAAGTGGAGCAGGGCTGAGCTGCAGTGTGAGCCAGCACAGCTTCAACCAAGGGGCCAGACTGTTCAGAAATAAACGGGGTTGGCAAGGCAAACAGTCCCCAGAGCCACTTTAAGTAACTGATCCCCCTCTCATAAAGGTTTTTGTGAAAACAGTGGGGCTCCACCTTTATTAGTGACCGGATATTGAGGTATCGGTGCCCGTGGTTTTGGCAGCTCGTTCAAGAGCAGATTTTCCTTTTACAGCCTGCAATAAATAAGGCTGATGATGTTGGCTAAACTATTAGTTTTCTTTGGGCTAGTTATCTGCAGATTAGAGTTTTCCTATTGCTGATAGCTGCACCTATTGCTGTGTCACATACCTTCCCAACAGGAATATTTTTGACAGTACAGAAAGAAAAGCTGTAAGAGTCTTCCCTTTTCCTCAAGGCAAAACTGATATGGAGAACCAATTATAATACAATATTAACGCTTACTGTAGTCACATGGCTGTGCTAAATGTCTGTATTAACCTGATGTTCACACAAAAGTAAATGCTCTGAGGAGATATCAAGAAATGTAACATTTTATTTGGCAGTGATCCCACATGTCTCCTATGTGTTTTGCTGCCACCATTCCAAAGGTGCTTTCCAGCAGCCCTGGGTATGCTCAGCAAAGACAATACAGAAACAGAGTGTTACAGGTGTACACTGCCAAAAATGAAAGACCAGTGGGTAGTGAACTTCTCCTGTAACACAGATTTTTAAACCCATACATAGGTTTTCAGGCATCACTTACTTAGGGTAGTGAGTGAGTAGGTTTCTGCACAGAGTAATCAGCTCACTGTACAGCTTTATGGGTGTTGGACAGCATCTGGCCCCTGGTCCTTATTCTGTCCTCTCAGCATCCCTGAGTGAGTTCACAAAACTGAATTTTTGTCTTTTTTTTTTTTTTAATCTAACGAAGTTTGAGTATTTCAATCTCAGCAGCATGATTGCCTGAACAGATTACCTCCCCCAGGTTTTATACGAGGTTCTTTGTAGAAAGTTACTGTAATTTAGATAAATGTCTGCTGCCCTCACCAAGCCTATAACTTTGACAAGAGCAGCTATTGATTTTGTCTTATGTCATCTGTCCCATATGAACACACACAGCTTCTCACTTGTCAGCTTATCTGCTATATTATTACTTATTGATTCTCTTATTTGCTTTTATTTACCAACTGCAGAAGTTGGTGGAGTTGTTTGGCAATTACGACTTTCAAGAAGACACTGCGCTTTACACCAGCTTTCTCAGCAAAACTTGGCTGAAGTTTGTCAGAGGGATGGCATTATTTTCTGCTACTTCCATAGGTCCTCTGAACAGCCTGAGCAGGACAGAAACTGGGTGATCCCTTAAGAACCCTCTTATCCTGACCTTTCTGTCAAAGCCACAAGGTCTGTCCTCTGAGGTTGCAGACACTGACCTGTGCACAAATGCACGTGCACTCCTACCTTAGTTCTGCTGTCAGACACCATTAATTCTGTCAGTTACCATTAATTATGATTAATGCCTGTGTCCTAATGACATGGGCTAGAATTTGTTTGTTTACCCACATTGTTATGACTCAGTTTGCAGTCTTGATAGTGCTACAGAGCACATACTGCAGACACGAGCATCCCAAGGAGATTTTGGGTAGCACCAGCCCCTGCTCAGTGGGGGCCCTTCACTGTGCCCAGCAAGCAGTTACTCACATCATAAAAACGAGAAGGGCTCAGGTCTGGGGCTGGCAGTCTGGTATTAGGAGCCCCCAGTGATTCAATAACCCTTCCCTCACTTTGTTTGTAGGTAACCTGGAATAAAGAACATTCCCATCAAAAACATTTCACCTGGGAGGTTTTTCCTAGATTGTTATGTTTTTGCCATCAGCTTCCAAACCCAGCTTTAGCACAGAGGAAAGATGATTTACTCCATAATATTTTTGTATGGTATCCCAATGAAATAGAATGCTTTGACTGGCACCTGCAGGTACAGATGTCCTCACACTCCAGTCATTTCTCTTTAGAAACCTGGAGGTCAGCTGGGTGCAGTAATGGGAAATGTACCAAAACACCTCCTGTGGTGAGGGGTGGTTTGTAGCTCTCTCTCCTGGCAATGGGCTTGCACAAAAGGAATTCCAGAGAAAGAAAATCTGATTTTAAAAGATGTGTATATGCACACACACAGGCAACCTCAGAGTTCAATGCATGATTAAGAAGATGCTGACACTCAGCAGGAAATATTTTGGCAGGAAAGCCTGCCATATTTATTCATGATCAATTCTGCTTCCATGGGCTCCATTCTGCCGTCTAGGCCTTGTATGAATCAGAAAGTAATCACAAAGTTGGACTAAAGAGAAGTCCAACTGTGGCATTTGTAGCACCTGACTACCTGCTACTCAAACTGCAAATTAAAGAAGTACACATGTCTGTAACAGTGACAAACTGAAATAGCTCAGGTAGAGACTGCACAAGTTTATTCAACCTGTCACTCTCTCTGGAGAGAGGATCATTCTCTCTGTGCTGTTTCAGGTGCATCTTTGCAACTTGGTTTGAGAGATTTCCAGTGATGAAGTCTCCATAACCTCTCTTTGCTCCAGTGCTCCTTCATTTCTGGCAGTTTTCCAGTGTCAAGCCTGACCCTTTCTTGCTGCCATTTAAGTTCATCATTCATTGTTCTACAAACGGTGGATTTTAGATGCACAGGATTTCTTCTCTTTTTTACAGCAGCTTTCACATACTGGAGGAGCTCCTCCAAACCATCACAAATGGTGAGGAGAAGCTGTTGACCAAGCTCAGCTCATGAAACTCCTCCATGTGTTTGCTACGTGGCTGTTCACTCCCCATCTGGATTTCCACTGCTGATTTTCCCACTGAGTTACTGTGTTTGTCTCGAACAAAATGTCTTTTGGTTTTTTTTCCAGAATCTCTTTCAGACTCGATAAGATCATGTTGAATACCAAGCCAGTCCTCTGAGGTAACTGCAGCCTCTCCCTGATGTCTGACAGCTGCCCACTGAGTAAATGTTGTCCCTGCTCCATCATCCAAGTCATTTAAGAAGAAATTGAATCACACTTTGGGTGAGACAGACACCTGTGACTCAGTACATCCTCCTGCTCTGGCAGCACACCCCCAGTGAGAGCTCTCACAGGGGGCTTTACACAGAAATTTCACCCAAATGAAGCTCTCCTCCCTTGCTTTTGAGAGGTTACACAGAAGAAGTGTGGGTTGTGTCAGGCTTTCTTCCTTCTCTGTAGCTGTGAAAGATATTTTCACAAAACAGCTGTCATATTTGTAGAAAGAAAAATAAACACAAACAAGGCACAAACAAGCAATAATAAGGCTCCCAGGCTCTGTAGATTGCTCGGTCATGTTGCCTCTATCAGCTTCAGGTAAGACCTTAGCAATTAAAGAGAGAAAGAATAACATAAAACACAGAGGTTTCTACAAAGAAACATTTCCAAAGAAACCTCCACAGTGGGGTCATGGCATAAAGGAGCTTGCAGAAAGACAACAACTCTGTGATAGATGGAGTGTGCAGGCAGCTCTGGGGAAGCACAGCTCGATGGCAAAGGGAGCTGAGCAATAGCTCCTCTGTCGCCTGTGCTGGGGTGAAGCGGGGCTATGGACCTGGCTAAGCACAGCACAGCGAGCACATCACAGCCAATCGATAGCCCCAAGTGCTGGAACAGCCCAGAAATTGTTGCTATGGATTTATATAGGGTTATACATTTTAAAGGGAAGCCACCTGAGAGTAATCTTAAGAAGCGGGAACAGCCTCTGTGTGGAAGCAAAGAGAGGTGATGCCAGGACAGACAAAGTTATAAACATCATATTAAGGCATTTGGGAATGGAGCAAAAGGCAAGATGATGTAAAAGCTGCCTTAGGTTGTTTAAAAGATGTTTTTATTGCCTGTGGATGATATGTTCAAGGACATAAATGTGTATTTCTCAGTCTCAGTTTGTGATTAAAAACACTAGCTAACTCCAGACCATGACTGGAGCCTCTCTGAGGGGCAGCAAAGCAGAGTGGGGAGGAAGGTTTCCCAGCTGCACAGCACCACTATCTGCCCCAGTCTTGGGGTTTGTGTGACCCCACTAGGAGGGAAAGGACACCCTCTTCCTGGAGGGAGTCACAGAGGGGCTTGTGGTGGAGCTGGCAGCTGCAGACCCCGTGAGCTTGGTTGCCCACCGCATCTTTCCCATTTTGATCCTCCCCTTCTTCTTCTTCTTCTTGCTCACAGGGGCAGACAGGCTTGTGTGTCCCTATCAAATGGCAGCCACCACCAGAAGACAGATGAGGCCACCTGATCCAGGCTGAGAGCTTTTACCTCCACCAAAGGGTCTGACTGACCTCTCTGATATGTGCAAAAGCAGCTGTGGGGTGTTTTTAGACCAATCTGAGTGTGCACGTATATTGGCTATGCTCTGTCAGTGGGACTACACTGTTACACCCACATTTACCTGTTCTGCTCCTACCCTGGTGTGATGAAAAAATGAACCACAGGGCATTGCCCTGCCTATTGCACCACGAAGACAGGTCTTGAAGATGTCCTTCAGGTACTTCAATGGCACTACAGGCCCTTCAGAATTATCCTGGCCATAAACCTGCATGTAGTGGTGAGGCAGTCTAAGCCTTCAGTGTTCACTCTGAAGCCCTTAGGAGTACAATACACTGGGTGTCCTGAAAAATACCACTCCTGTTGTGTCTTTTCACCTCTGGTGGTAGGTGACTCAAAAAGCAGGGAATAAACTCCACCAGTCACTTACAGGTGTTTCTAAGGAGCACTGAGAGACAAGCGAGTTGCAGGTCTGACAGATGCAGCCATTTCTGCTTGCCTGTCTGCCAGACTGGCCCACAGACCTTTATTATTTATGATTTTCCCAGATGCAGAAAAAGCAAAAGTGGCACAGAAGTAACACTGTTCCCCTTGGAGTAGTCCCCTCTGAGGGAGGGGACTTGTAGAAAGAAAAATAAAATCCTCTCAACTCCTCACATGTGAAGCCCCTCTGAGGGGAGCAGCAGCAGTGCCATCTGAAAAGAACGGGAAATGGAGACGTGATTGAGGAAAGGCTCATGCCAAGAGCAGGAACCATTGTCACAGGGCCTTCAGGGAAGAGAGAAGGAAAAGCCACCTTTGGGGAAGAGAGGGATGTGAAAGGGGTGTCAGGGCAAGGAGACAGATAAATAGGAATAACAGAGGCATATGGATGTTGCCAAAACAGGAACAGAAGGCAGGCAACCCATCTGTGCTTTGTATGCAGATACCTTTTTCCAGGAAGAAAAAGACTTTTCTGATGTTCTTTGGTAGCTATCAGTGAGTTTCATTCCTACCTGATCTTCCCATATCATAATTTTCTGCCCTGCAGAAGAGGAGGACTACAAAGCACAGGTTTCCCCACAGGCATCCAGCTCTCACCTGTGGCTACACAGAGCAATATCCGACACCTTCCATGCCTTGCACTGTCCAGTGATGTGCTGGACTCATGAGAAGTGGGGAGCCCCCTCAGCACTGAGTGCTACCAACACACTCCTTGGTTTGTGGCAGGGCAAAAATGGGGAGGGGATATCAGGGGAGTCCTGCTCAGTAGTGGCTGAGGCATCAGGGAATCACTGGAGAGGTGGGAACAGCCACGTAGCTCGGCAGACAAATGGGATAAGCAAATGGGCAGTAAACCAGCTCTGCTGTCTGCATTATAGAGGAGCTGGACTGACATTGCCAGGTCAGCTATCAGACACATCCAACGTGTTTCTCTCTGCTCGGATAAAGTAAAAAGTGCTCATTTCTGACCAAGCATGGCAGGATGGGAAGGTATTATTAGGAAGCTGTTATGGGTCTGACCAATACTGTGAACACTATGGTTAGACAAAAGGTCCCAGTTTTAAGGACAATGAAGGCAGAGACAGAACCGTTTCCAACTTCTAAAAATGTCTTCTGAAAGACGAAAATGTTCTGGTTGACACAGTAAGAGCCATGTGCTGCTAACGTAGCTGTGGGTTTCAGCAGAGGAGACAGCAGCAGGGTATTTACCTCAGCACAGCTGGGAGAGTCGTGGGGCTCCACAGAGCCTTTGTTTCCCACAAACACATCTCATGTGGAACTAACGCTGTGACAGCAAATACAGCAAAGTGTTCTAATCTTCCCAATTTCATTCAAAATAAAAATAATGCAATTAGCTGTTCCTGTTCATGAATAGGCAGTGTCTGATTACTCTTAGAGCTCACTATTCCAGTGTCACAAGTGAGGTCTCACACAATGGGCTGCTCTGCAAGTGCCTGTCTCCCACGTGACGGCCTTTGACTGCCACAGGGCAGCTGAGATCCCTGGGAGGAAGGAGCCCATCTTCAGCCATGTCCAAGTAGGGGAGCCACTCAGAGTCTCGGGTTTGTGCTTGGTGCACAGGATCACACTCTGTACCCAAACTCTCCCTGCAAAAGTATTTCTGATGCATTTATTTCAGCAGCATAATTCAATACAATTTATTTGAGTTTTCTTTGTGACATTTATACAACAACAATAACAGAAGGAGGGAAGCCTTAACTTATTTGTCTCCTGTTTTCCTTATTTGTCACTGCACAACGAAGTTTAAAACAAAATGCACCCCTGTTTGGGAAAATCAAGTAAACTTCTTACTTACTAACAAAAATTGGCCACAGTATCAAAAGTTGGACTGACATTGGAATACATAATAATCACTGACACATTTATTTTCCATCATAAGA
The DNA here is from genome assembly GCA_034509425.1 of Eopsaltria australis. Taxonomy (NCBI): domain Eukaryota; kingdom Metazoa; phylum Chordata; class Aves; order Passeriformes; family Petroicidae; genus Eopsaltria; species Eopsaltria australis. The sequence goes on from JAVTVJ010000040.1 coordinate 1,375,476, forward strand.
GATTTCTTTTGACAGCATCTTAATATTACCTGGATGTACTTCTTTCTATAAAAAGCAGCAACAACTAGAAGTGACAAATTGTATCTGCCTGCAGGTATACAATCACATTATCTCTCTGATGCAAAGATGCTGATTAAAAAAAATAATTCAGTCATTCAAAGAATGTAATAGATCTAATTACATTTTATAGGAGACTAAACCTTAGTTTAAACAATCTACCTCTTGGAGAATATTTCCAGAAGAACTCTTTCTGCCTTGGTTTTAAATATAATTTTTAATATGCATACCATCTTCTTGGTGGTGATAAAATGAACACTGATCCACACGATATATGCCTTATCTCAAAAAAGACAGAAGGTTCAAGCTAATTTTCAAAGCCCTTTTCCAATTCTTTCCTGAAGAATCTCAGTCTTTCAATTGAGCTGCAAAATGAAACAACTGCACAGAGAGCAGGTTGCTTGGAGAAAACCTTCCCTGAAAAATTAATGTTGTTTTAAACCAGCCAGGAGCTAGACAGTGAGTAGCATGAAAAAAAGAACCAAAATTTTAAAATATTCTCCCAGTTCAGAATTTCTTTCCTTCCCCAAAAGTCAATTTGCCTCCTCCTGACCCCATCCATCTCCTGCGCCTGAAGCATAGCAAGTAGTTTGTCCCTGCTAGAGAAACAAGTGTTCCCAGCAGTCTGATAAACCCCCATTGCATAAAAACACCCCCATCTGTCTTGGGCTCAGCCCCTTTCCCTGCCGGAGTGAATAAAGTATGTGGAAATGCTGGACAGCGCAGAGGCAAAAAACCTGGATTATTTTTATCCTGTGTGGTATTCCTGTGCTTCCTACCAAACAAAACTGTGTGGAAAATGCAGGTGTACAGACCTCAACCCCCATTGAGTTTACTGGGAAAAGGCAACTTCTAGGCTGTTTGTGTTGCTTGGGCAAAGCCCTCAGTGGATGTGCTGCTGCCTGGCTGTAAGGGCATGGAGGATAAAGGCACAGAGCAGCTGATTGATTTGGTACCTGCATGTCCAGCCAGCAGGCAAGATCGCTGAGAGGCCCACCTTTAGGAGTCTGGGTGCTTAAATCCTTCCCCTAATTCTTATCCCAAGCACCTAATCATCACTTTAAAGTGCTGACACATCCTTAAAAATGTGCTATTGTATGGATATAACTCCAACCTTGCACTGTTGGGGAGAGAGCCTCCTCCACCTGTGGAAGGTGCAGGGGAGAGTGCAAAGATGTTTTATCCCAGCACCTTGCGTCAGGAGCACAGATGGCAGCAGGGGTTGGAAAAGATGTCTTGTAGGTGATTGCCAGGTCTGGATTTGCAGCTAGAAATTTAATTGTGTTCAAAAGAAGGACAAAAGTTGAATCTGGACTACGTTTCTCCCTTCACTGGCTGAATGGTAGGTGGGGCAGCTCAAGAGATCTGCCTGCACTTGTATTTTACAGCTCAGGAGGTCTAGGATTGAGGATAATTCAAACAATGCTGCAGTGAAGAAATATTTTTGGCCTTCTGTCTTGTGTGTGGCCCATTGCTGGAAGGGAATCCCACAGCCAACTGATGTACCCAAAGGTGCCTGCTGGAGAAGCTGTTCCCACACCATGAGTCATACTGTGAACCACTGCACTCTGTCCCTAACCAGATACAAGCACATTTATCCTTTCTCTTGCTCTTTCTCTCCCACCACTTGTATTGTGATGCCAACAAAGTAAATTCATTTTTAAAAAGGGTGAAAATCTGCAGGAAAATGCCCTTCACTGTGAGGCTTTTCTGCAACATGTGGAGCCTTCACAGAGATGTGACCATTGCTTCACCTCCTGCTGCCTTCTGTCACTCCTGTGCAGCAGACAGAGCTGACACGAGCAGACCTGCCTCCGCTGAACCGGCTGCCACCTCTGCTGTCAGCACTGAGTCAGCGCTTACCGTCCTCCAGCTGCCCCAGCAGCAGCTGGGTTATTTCCAGGACACTGGAGTTACTGCCCTCAATAAATGGAGCTGCCACTGGGGGAATGTTGCCCCTGGGAAAGCTTTCTGTAGTCAGAGGAAAGAGCTTAAGCATCAAGAGGGCAGGGAAAGGCGTAGTGGTTTTCTGCCCAGGGGATTTTTGTGAGGCACTCCTGAGAAAAGTGCAGCAGCCCAGGAGCTGCTTTCTGTGAGCTTTCAAGGGAGGAGCTCACTCGAGGAGGAGCAGGTGATGGGGAGACACCCCACAACACAGACTGTCCCCCAAACAAGCAAACCCAGCAAGCGTTAAGGCGACATCCAGGAGTGCTCATCCTTCATGCAGAGCTGAGCCTTACCTGCTTGGCTACTCCTTCTGAGTCTCGTATCTCCATCATAAAGCAGTGAGAAAGAGAAAACATTGTTTATTTCCCTTTGGTTTTTTTTTTTTCTTTTTAATAAGGATTCCTGCAACAGCTAGCTGAAATGCTGTGGAGCAGCTGCAATATCAGAAATTATTTTTACCTCATTATAAAAATTTATCCTTTTTAAAGTGAGAGAGGCAGAATGGAGATTAGAGGTTCTGGTGCTTTGTCGGGTGTTACTTAGTACCTGTGGATCATTACGTTGATAAAAATATGTACAGACTCACTTTTCAGGTTTAAAAGTGTTTTGCCCTTTTGTTTGCTTAGCTAAATAAAGAGTTTTTGTTTGACCTGTGATTTTGAATCCAGCTGGCTTTTTAATATACAGTGACTCATACAAAGCAGCCTGCAGAGTCAGTCTCTTTTCCACTGCTCTACTGCTGATTTAGGCAGAAGCCCCACAGAAAATCAAGCAGTGTGTGGGGCTTTCAGCCCCAACTGTCTCCCAACCAGGTCTTCCTCACCAGAGCTGTGCTCTTCCTTCTGTAATTGCTCCTGATGAACAAGGGAGTTCATCACAGTGAGAGGTACTTCAAGCAAGTCAGATTAATGGGATTTGGTCTTGCAAAGCACTGCAAGTCCTGTAAGATTTTCAAGGCTGGTAATAAACCATTCGTTTCTAATGAAGATTGGAGCCGGGGCCAAGGATTGCCTGTATCAAAATGGTAATTTTCTGTAATGAGATACTGTCGCTATCTTGGCTGATCTGCAATAGAGCATCACTGGTTTCAGTGAGAACAGGTTGGGAGCTCTTTAAACCAAGTCTGACTTTATTTTACCTAGATCTGAATAAGGCAAAGATTTTCTAATAGTGGTAAAGCAGGAAATCTCATTTCCATTTCCAGCAAGGACTACAAGGAACACACCACAACCCAACATTAGGCCTGATCCTTGCACCTCACTCAGTGTGTGTTTTCTCCCCCCTTAAACTGCACCACTGACATGAGAACATAAATACCATTGAGCCCATGGGCCTGCAGGGACAAGGAAATCAGAATGGCAATTGCAATTGCAGTTCTGATCTCTGTGCAGGCAAAGTTGCCCATGGACTTTTGGAAATAGAAGATCAGACACGGTTCCCCTTGAGCAGACAAGTGGTTGTCCCCTGGGCTGGCTTCCCATTTGGGCTATGGGGAGGGGTGTGGTCACAGCCCTGCCCAGTGACTGGAAATGGGGCTCCAGGAATTTTTACCTCTCCAAATAATTTCATGATTAAGGTCAAAGTGCCATAATCTTATAACAGGAGGAGTTTGTGGGTCCAGATACAGCAAAAATAACCCCATTTTCTCAAATAAATGTCTGCTGTTTCAAGGAAAAGCTCAGAAAGGAAAATACAGTTGTCATGCTATACACAGCTCCTGGACTTCCTCCATCATCTAAAATGAGATGTTGTTTGGGGAAAGAAGAGATTAGGTAGCCTCATTTATGTTATTCCACTCAGGTATTCCTGCAGATCTGGATTCACTTTGAAAATTAAAGCTGTATTTTACTGCAGGTGGGTTAATGTCAACTTCACTATCAGGGCTAACCAAAACCTATCAAAATATTCTCTCCTCTTTTACCTTAGTTTTTCCTAGAAATTATGAGTCAGCATATCTTTCTGAATGTGTCATATAGAAAAAAACTCTTGCATTTGTATTGTCTCAGGAAAATGAATGGCTAAGATCACTGTAACCCGAATTTTTTTCCAGGAAGAGAAGAATGCTTGGGGAAACACTTTAAAAGTGTCATGTTTTTAATGAGAGGAATCCAGTTTTATTTTTTAGATACAGTGAATCATTGGGAAAAGTGGTAGCTGAAAGTGTGATCATATAACAGAAAAAAAAGAAGCACAGTTTCATTTAAAGCAACATGGACTGAAATTGGAAGAGCAACTCACCTAAATCCTTTACACCTCAATTAAGTGGTTTATTCCTGAAGTAGGATTCTATTCAGTAAAGTACTTTATCTAATTTTCATACAGAATGTCACTGTGCAATGAATTCATGGTGAAAATCCTCCCATGCCAGACAGGCTTAAGGGACGGAGATGGCATTTTAGAGGTGATCTGTGGCAGATTCTGCCCCACTAAGGATTAAAAGTAAGGATAAGAACTTTCTTCTAGGGGTTTTAGAGCCAATGCTGGTCTTCAGAGCTTGTACAGGGCTCCCAGAAGCCTGCTCAGGTCCTACTCAACATCTCACACCTGCCTGCAGGGTCAGTGCCAGGGTGTTAGGATCTGCCCTCAGCAACCCTCTCCTGTGGTTTTATTGCAGTCAACACAGGAATGACAAAGATCTACGAGGCTAAAGCCTAGAAGACAGCATGTTTTCTAGTTTTAACAGAAATCTTTGCCACTTTTCACCTCTCTGAGGCATTCACTGGTCTTTTCCCTCAGCAGTTACTGTGGGTGTTGCAGCACCTTTGGCTGAATCTCTGCAGGCTGAGGTCAGAGCACAGTGAGGATGCTCCAGCCAGCAGTTTGGTCCCTGGCTTTGCAAGGAGAAGGGAGCTTCAACACGCTCTGTGCCACCCAGTCACAGGGCTAGAGAGAAGGGCCTCTTTTATTTGCTGCCTTAGACATAGCATATGAGATGTGGGCTGAAAAAGGGGGTAAAAAAATCTTTTTACCAGCAACTTGAGAGTTCTTAATTTCAGCAGTATTTTGACCTATAACAAAATCTAGTCTGAATTATATTTGTAACACCTCTGCCACAGTTCCCTGATGAACTGCATGCCTGAAGGTAGTCATCAATTACAATGTCACAATGTTCTTATTAGAATTGATAAAAATAGTGGAACTAGCAGTCTGGAATACCAGCTTTTCTTTTAAATGAAATATCTTTGTATTATCAGTGAAATGGTGCTGGGTTTCATAATACTTGCACATAATACAACATTACTGATTCACAGCCTCTCTGAGGCTTGCTGGATCCTTGTGGACCCAACTGCTCCAGCAGGAAGAGGTTTGATGCTTTTCCCAGTCATAAACTGGAAAAAGCACTAGTCCAAACTTTTTATATGGTACCATGCATAAAAAAGTAATCTGTTTCAGCCCTTAACTACAAACAGAAATGGTAGTGAAAAACTATAACATAACCAAGATGTAAATGTATAAATAAATGAACAGCAACACTGCTTCTGAAATCTGTTGCACGTGCTGTTTTTCTGAATAAATCAGCCACTGGTGGACTTGAACCTGAGTGAAGGAGTGGTCCAAACTCTGAACAACATTGACCTCTGATGGACTCTTTGAAGCCACTAAGCCATGGGACTGCCAGAAGACTGTATGCTGCTATGAGAGAGGCAGACAGCAAAGATGCACTTAAATGATTTTTCTACAGCGTGCGGTCCAAAAACAAGGAGGCAGAGAAACAATCCAGATTCCCCTACGAACTGTGGATAAGGAAAATCCACACACTGTGGCATTTTACAGGCTTTTAGAAAAGAATACTGTGCCTTTTGTTTTCTTTTTCCTTTTTTCCCTTCTGGTGTTAGATTAAAACAGGAAAAAAAAAGCCCAGATTAGAGAATGATTTTTCCCCACAGTTTGATAATTTTTAAATGGGTTGTTATAGTAAGGGCTAATTTATGACTTGAAAATTAAGGTTACTGGGAACCTGGTGAATAACTGCAACAAGCAGCCTATTTGACCAGGCTATTTGTCTCTTTGGTTGTCGGAAGTAAAAAAAAAAAAAAAAAGTTTGTGCTCTTCATTACTCTTTGCCAGACTAAAGAAAAGAACAAACAAACAAGCAGGAAGGTGCCTTTCTTGATCCAGTATTTCATCTCCATAGTGAATGATGATCTCTTTAGGCAGAATTACATGGGGAGCCTTCAAAAGTAAACAAAGGGACTTTGCTCAACTGGCAAATTTGCCAACTCTCTTCTTTCTAAAAGCATCTATACACACAAGGTTGTATTACATTTTATATTTTTATTTGTATACAAAATGTTATAATTTATCAATGTTGTGCAGCAAAGTATAGATAGACACATACATCACATACATACACCCCCTTCCCTTCCCTCTCCCAACACACACACTTACAAATACAACACGAACACAACTTTCTTTCTCTCTGCCCTTCAGAAAGGCAACACTGTTTTGGCAGGTCAGCAGCTAGAAATAAGGTGCTATAATTAAGCGGTACCGGAATGTCTTCACTTTACAAATGTGATGTGCAAATTTATATACAACCACATTGGTTTTTTTTTTTCAGGGGACCCAAAAATCCATACCCTGAACCACTCTCCAAGATACAAATATGTATAAAGTGCTAATACTTAAGCATGTTTCCAATGACTTCACGACGTAGTTTGAAGTTTAGAACAGGCACTGTAATAGTTCACTGGGTAGATTGTCACTGGGTGCAGTTTGACAGAGAAAAGTCACTCAGACATCGCTGGGGGACCGGGAGCGGAAGGACACTTTAGCCTGAAAGCAGCCACAGAGGAGCACCCACATGGACCTCTGGATTTCCTGGTTTCTGTAGGCATAAATGATGGGGTTAATCATGGAGTTGTAGGTAGCAGGTAGGAGCGTGGCGTATGTGTACACAGAAGGGTAGTCAGGATCCCCCACCACACAGTAGATGGCAAAAGGCAGCCAGCTGGCTCCGAAAGTCCCAAGGATGATAGCCAGGGTAGAGACCCCTTTTTTGGTGGTGACATAGTGCGAAGCAGTCAGAAAGTGCTGCTGGAGAGCTATCTGGTGGGCATGCCTGCAGACGATCTTGCAGATCTCGATGTAGAGATGGAGCATGATGAGGAAAATGAGAAAGAAAGAGGCAGACAGCAGCGTCACGTTAGTCTTGGTCAAGGGTCTGACGACGCTGCAGGCGGTGCGGTCGTGGAGGCAGTTCCAGCCCAGGACTGGCAGCAGCCCCAGGCACAGGGAGACCCCCCAGGCACCGGCCAGCATGGTGTGAATGCAGAGTACCGTCCTCTCCGAGTAGTAGGTGAGAGCATTGTAGAGGGAGAGGTAGCGATCGACCGTGATGGCCAGCAAGCTACTCACGGAGGCGGCGAACGAGGCGACGAGGAAGCCTACAGTCAGCAGGCTGACCGTCTCCGAGCGGATCACGTACTGGAAAACGAAGTTGAGGATGAGTCCGAGGCCGGCCAGGAGGTCGGCCGTGGCCAGGCTGCCCACCAGCACGAACATGGGGGTGCGCAGGGCAGGCGAGTAGCAGATGATGGCAACCACCAGGGCGTTCTCGCAGGCGATAGCGGTGCCGGACACGCAGAGCATCACATCCCAGGGGTTGAGGGCGGCGGGCGCGGGGGTCCGAGACGAGAGCTCCAGCGAGGCGTTGCCGCCGCCGGCCGGGAGCCACGGGGCCGCCGCTCCGCTCTCGTTCAGCGCTGCCGCTGCTTCCATCGCCGTCCGAGGGGCCGGGGCTGTGCGGGGAGCGCGGCGCTGCGGCGATGGGGCGGCGGTGGGGCGGCGATGGGGAGGCGGTGGGGCGGCGGTGGGGCGGCGATGGGGCGCGCATGCCGGGCGGCGGCACCGCGCCCGCCCTGTCTGTGGTGCTGAAGCCGCAGAAGTTTCCCGCCGGCCCGGCCGCCCCCGCCCCGCCCCGCGCTCACGTCAGGGGCCGATGGGCCGGGCCGGGGCAGCCCGGACAGCGGGGCGGGGGCGCGGGGGCGCTCCGGGCTGCCCAGACAGCGGGGACGGCGCTGCCCCGCTCTGCCCGCCCGGCTCCGGGACCGCGAGGGCTTGGCTGGGGGCGCGGGGGCAGCGAAGTGGGCACACACACATACAGACACACAGACACACACAGACACACACACAGACACACACAGACACACACAGACACATACAGACACATACAGACACACACACACACACAGACACAAGGAGCCGCTCCTCTCACGGCTGCTCTCCCCCGCTCCGCAGCCGGTTCCCGTCCCTACTCCGCTTGCTGAAAGGGCTCTGAGCCCAGCGGGAGCTCCGTGCTCCGGCGGATGGAAATGTGCCCGAATAGCGCTCGAAACAGCTGTGAAAAAACCTGTTCCACAGTTATCCTCTCTGAACAGTGTATACTCTGGGGCTAAGAGTCTGCTCACCACTGAAAGCATCCACACTGTTTCCTGAGGTCCCCAAAACGATAAAGTCGAACCATAGAAGACTCAATCCCATGGGCATAAGATACCTGCTCTCCCCTTGTCTCACCCTTTGTATCTCACAATGAACAGCAGCCAGCACGTTTCCTCTCTAAAGCATGGACAGATGAAGCAGAATCACAGAATCACGAGGACTGAAGGGGATCTCTGGAGATCACGCAGTCCAACCCCCCTTCCAGGGCAGGGTCACCTAGAGCAGGTGGCACAGGAACATGTCCAGGTGAGTTTTGAATGCCTCCTGAGAGGGAGACTCCACAACCTCCCTGGCAGCCTATTCCAGTGCCCTGCCACCGTCCATGTAAAGTTCTTCCTCAAGTTGAGGTAGAATTTCTTGCATTTCAGTGTAAAACCATTGCTCCTCATCCCCCCACTGGGCACCACCAAAAAGAGCCTGGCACCATCCTCTTGACACCTGCTTTTAAGATATTTATACATATTGATATGGTCAAAGGATAACGTTCTTGTGCCCATTGCTGGCAAAGCCAGTACCAAGCAAATGTGGGCAGTGGGTAGCTTCCCTCTGCAGCAACACAGCTTTCCTAGGGGACAAGCCAAAAAATACCCCCACCCCAGTCTGGGAGACTGTGTTTGTTCTGCAACTGATGATCAAAAAATGTGGAAAAAAAATAGCCTCTCTGTTATGGGAACAGCATGCAAACCATCTAGACACAATTTTGAAAAATACATTAGAAGAAAATGTGTTTACTGTCTTGAACAGTCCACACGAAGAAAGAATGCAGGCTGTGCCACAGTAAAAGGTGGGCACATTCAAAGAGAATTAGTGTCAGCACTCATTACATCCACCCCCATTAATGTCCTCCTGCAGGCTAAACACTATCATCAAGACAAGCTGTGGACACTCTGTACCCCTGTAAACAACTGAAGCCATTGCTCCCCAGGAATTCTGAAACACATATCTCAGAATAGCTTAATCTGGAAGGGACCAGTGGAGGTCAGGTCTGGGGCATCTCTCCTGTCCCACCACCTGCTCAGAGCAGGGACAGCATCAGCTGTGCAAAGGTTTTCCTCAGGGTCTCGTTCAGTCATGTCTGAATATCCCCAAAGAAGAAGATTGTGCAGCCTCTCTGGGCAACCTGCAGCTCTGCTTCACCCTCAACTGTAAAGATTTTTCCTTTTTATTTAGTAATTGCCTTCTCTAGAACTTGTGTCCACAGTCCCAGTGTGGCATGCTGCCATCTGTATATTTTCCCTTGCCTATCCAGGCATTACAGTAGCGTTAGTAACTGCAGCAAAACCAGTTTCAAGCAGAGTTAAGAAGGGTTTGCAAGGCTCCACAACTCAAGCACTTGGTCAAGTACCCCACTATAGTGCAGAACATAGCAGTTACCCTATTCCCTTTGCCAGCTGCAGAACAGGTATGGCCAATATAAACTTGGACTAAGATTAATACTGAAATCACAAGAATCCCAGTGCAGAAAGAGTTGCTACAGACCAAGGTAACAGAAGGCAAGGTAAAATCTGAGGTAAAATTCTGTATTTACCCAGAGGAAATCCTCCAGTCTACCCCTCAAACAGCGGTGGTTAATTTCAACATTAATTAAAATGACTGTGGCAGAATAAATTATTCCAAACATCCTTCAAAATTGATTAAAAATGCTGCCATTCAAACTTAGCAAGTCAGGTTTGCAAACATGAGCCAGCTGGGGTCCTCTGCAAAGCTGTAAGATCTGCAGTATTTTTATGGCATCTATAAAGCAGAAAGAGAAATGTAATTTATCCAGTTTTCAGTAATGAGATGTGGTATGGAAAGTCTTGGTTGAGGGCAATTTGTCACATCTTTGACCAACCTGTTACTGCTGGGAAACAAGTACGTGGCAGGTCTTGGCTACAATAGCATGTGTTTCATAGGGCAGTGTATGCTTTTTATATTATGGGTTTTAAACAGTTTTCCTTAACTGAAAACATTAAGAGCCCATGCTGCCAAGGCAGAAGTAATTTCATGTGTGGTGAAACCTTGCAAGAGTGTTAGAATCTCAGAGTGAGATGTAGGAAGAGATTTTATCCTGAGAGCAGACCCCTGCCTGTGGTCACATATTTCATTCTGAGAAAGAATTGCTCAACCACCAAGTGTGTCTTTGAATGGGAGATGCACATGTCCAGCTTGTCTTTGTTCCTTGTGTCAGATTTTTTCTGAGTTCTTCCAGTTCTTTAGTTCCCTCATTTCCCTGGACTTTTATCCTTTCAAGAGGAGGATGCTCTTACAGTCCTTGTCAGGTTCTTACAGAGCACAGAGAGCAGTGCTGTGCATCTTCCTCATCTCCCTCCCATTGCCAAGTATCAATTTGCAGGGTAAGGGACCAACTCCATGCTTATTAAAATGGTTGCACCTCCTTGGGAGCTGTTTATATTTCCAGAGCTGCCATTAAAGCCCTTTTATCTTCTTAGTATAGATGCAAGCATCAGTTATTCCAACAAAAGGTGAGACACCTGAATTGCTCCAAATTTTAACTGGTTGTGGGAAAAAAAGAGGATTCAAAGAGTAGATATAAGGCTAGTGCCTAAGAGCCACCACATTTCCCACAGCACCATAAGGAGCAGCAGAGAGAAAAGTTTGGTCAGACCTCTTGCATGGTCATCAAGATGTTTTCATCTTGTCCTCTTAGCTGAGGTTGGATCTGCAGATCTCACAGGAGAATATAAATATAAAAAGCTGTGTTCCAGCAATGCATACCTAAGCATAGCATATGATATAAGTCAGTAATTATCTTAGTGAGTTTCTGAAAATTAAGCAGCAACAAAATTAAAAAGTTGCTGAAACAAATGATTTAAAAACCTCTCTGCTTGACTTCTCCATCTGTTCTGAGAGCTGAACAGTATTGTCGTGTAATTTTAATATGTGATTACTTAATTTCAGTTAACTATGGATTATTTTGCTAGTTGATATTCTTTAATGATTAATAAGTAGGCTGAGTAAATGTTAAGCATTATTAAATGTGCTTTGCATAGAAAAAGTTGGAACCAACAAAAATTTCACTTCAAAATTTATCTTTCCAATAACATGCTGAAAATACTGAAGAGTAGTTTTTTCTTCAGGCAACATAAAGAAGCCTTAAAATAAAGGCGGGAGGAGGGGAAGAGAGGGGGGGATAACACAGATGGTGAGCCAACCAGTGCTGGCATTTCAGAGATATCTATGCAGCTGGTGTGAAAAGATGTTTTAAGCCCTCAGCAATCCATTTAGGCACTTCTGCAAGTTTATAATTTTCCTGTCTTGGTGAACTCAGCTGAGTCACCTGGTGACACCAATTTCTAGGTCTTTACTAGTGATACCCTCTGCTTGGTTCCTCATATTTGGACAGGTGTCCACCTGCAAAAATGCTGTATTGCAAAACCTACTGGTCACATAAACCCCAGAAGGGTTCAAACACCATTTAGAATTTCAATCTCATCCTCCACAGTCCCGTTTCTCCACCACACATCGTGTTTCCCACATGGTCCTTGCCTGTGCTTCTTGATGGAGCACTCATGGTGCCACCACTCCTTTCAGATAAATTTCCAGTTGCTTGGCTGCTGTTCCCCTCATAAAGCTACATTCCAGAAAACAGCCTGCATGTCTGTAAAATCTGTTTCACTTGCACAGTAAGGCTACATGGGACTGCATAAACTCAAGAAAACAACTACCACACTTTTTCTAGCACATGCTTGGGTTGAAAATCCTGGTTTACTCTGTTGCATTCACCCGGCTGCATTTCTCCAATGGATTTTATGGCTGCTTTGGAAAATGGTACTGTGCCTTATGTGGTTTCTCACTAGCAGAAAGTACAGGGATAAACTTCACATGAAAATCTGCTTTCAATAGTGTAACAAATACCAGTCATGAGGAATGGATTCAGGCTGAACCTTAGGCTGAAATTTTGGTTCTGAGGTAAATTCCCACCCAACCTCCCCTGGCCCTGTCCCACTCACACTTTCAGCAGTTGCTGGTCCTGCCCTTGGCTGACAAGGTTCCAGGCTTGGAACCTCCTTCTCCTACCACTCCCACTGCAGACAGGATGAGTTTTGGATGCAGCTTTGCCTTCTTAGCTTTGTCAGTCAGACAGAGACACCTTTTCTGAGTGTTCACCACCCAGTGATGTTTATTATTTATTTTAGTGTTTGAGCTTTCACATCATTTAGAAAGAGCAGAGATACTATGACAGCAATAAATACATGTGCTTAGCAATCTCCACATCTGTCAGCCCACTGCCACCAGCCAGCCAGACTAAGCCAGAGGACCTGTCTTAGCTTCCAAAGGAGTAACTTAGGCCAGCAACTCTTGGATGTGGAAAGAGCTGCACATGGGTTTGCACGGTCATTGCTTACCCTTATTGGAAAAGTTAGCCTCTGGTCCACTTTGTTTATTTCTAGAGATTAGTGATGAATCAACTGAAGCTAAATACACACATTTTGCAACCTTTCCTTCCTTGCCCTGCTTGTTCTGTTGATGGAAAGCAAGCAGCAGCAACAAAGGTCGTTCATCACTAGATGTGTCATCAAGTGCAGTGGAACAAGGTCTTTTGTTGTTCTTATTCTTTTAAACTTTTTCAAAACCTTTTTTTTCAAGTTTTTAAAAGGCTTCAAACTGGCCTTTAAATTGTTTAGAGGTTTTATGCACATCTAAGAGAGGGGGTCCAGAGTTCACCTAACAAATGTTGTTTTTCAGCTTTGTAAAGAGAAACTGCAAAGTTATTTCACTAAAATAACTAAAACCACTGGTTTCTGTTGTTTCATGTGATCCTATAAGTTGATGAACAGTAGCTACACAGGAGGGTGTAGATAGATTTTTTTCATTAAAGTTAATAGTGAATTTGAGAACAATTTTCCCAGATACTAGAATACAAGCTAAAAATAAATTTCATTGTGGAAAAAGCACTGTGCCCATCTTCCTCTCTGAAATTGCTTTCTTAGAAATTGCAAGAAGACAGCTCCATCATCACCCATGAGTAATTTCCCTGCCTGCAGCACAGAACTGGCTCTGGGCCAGTTCTTATAAAGGGCTTGGGGAACAACAGTAAGGTATGTACCTCCCCAAAATGGGAAAAAATCTATTTCTAAGCAGAAATCCCAATACTGAGGATCTGTTGAGCAGGTAGAGCTGAGAATAGGATCCAATTGGAGAATGGAATAAGCTCAGCCATGGGACTGACCAGAGGGATGTGCTGAGATAGCAGTGCTGCACTTCTGCCCAAGAAGGATCTGCCCTAGAACACTTTCCCAAGAACTGGTACTCATTTCTTTGTTTGTAGAGACCCAAGCAGGGCTTATTCACTCATTTTTGTAAAATCTAGGACAGAACATTTGCCCAGACACAGCCCTTTAGGTACTCATGTAATACCTGAACAAGTCCCTGTGGAAGTGGTGGGGGAGGTCTGATTCTCTGCCCCACATCTCTCACAGGAATGAATTAATTCTATGCCCCACCAAAAATTTAGGCCAACCATATTAAGCAGCCACTGCATGTAATACAGAAACATCCAGTTTCAGACAGGACCACATATCCATCTTCACTCACCTTGTGAGGCTGTAGTCAGGCTTTCTTTCCTGTGCTTGTTCTGGTACATCTCCACACAGCCTCAGTACAAAATGAACTGTACTCAAGCTATCCCCAGTAGCTGGTTTTCCAATTTGCCCTTAAAAAACACTTTAAAATTGCCCTTAAAATTTCAGTGATGGAGTTGGTCTGATCTTCATAGGCAATTTCTTCTAGGGCTCAACTAATGTCCCTAATTACAGTGTGGATGCCAAGAAACACTAGGTGGCCTTGAGTCACTAAACTGTAAGAAATCCCAGACATCTGAGAAGATTGCATCCTAAAAAGACATAGTAGAACAGGTGGGATCTTTTCTGCTCATTACAGGAAGCTGGGCAAAGAGCTGCTGCTTCCTTCTTCAGAGGGGAAGGCTGTACCTTCAGAGATGGGACCCTGCCGGACAGTGGGAATGTTGTCCTGGGGTGCTTGGCCTGGGAATTTAACAGCCCAGGCACAAATCCGTACATCCCAGCCAAATATATTATATATCAAATTAGATACTACCCAGAGACAGTAATGACTCAGGTGTAAACCAGTAGCATCTACATGTATATACCCTTGTTATTATAAAGTTTAGTGCTTAACATATTTTATGTGAGTCTCCCAGATACAAATATAGTTTCATATTTCTTTACTTGTCAACTTGGCAAACGTTGGAGAAGACATTTCCTCTAAGAGAACAAATTAAAGCAACTCTAAAACAAGCCAGTTACTGCTCAACAGCCTGGGTGCCTGCCAGCAAGAAACAAATTGATGAATATTTAGCTGTGTCAGTAGCAGAGAATTGCAAATTCTCAGAAAACTTTTTCCTTTTTTTCCCCCCCTGGTGATGTCAGCTTTACAATAATAAAACCAAAGGTAGAGCTGGCAAGGCTGAAGTTATTAGCATTGCAGGGTGCTTACAGGGCAGAGCACAGGGGGAGGGATGATTACATCTCCCAAGGCAGCACGAAAGGCTGGGAAAAATCCACAGACAAAGCAATACATCCAACCTGCTCCCCTCCTCCTCATCCCACAGGTAAACCCACGCTCAGCTTGGCAGCACCAAATGCAGGGACTTGGTGGTGTAATGCCCATAGCTCTGGAGTCCTCCATACAAATGTAGATAGCAGATGAATAGTTTTCCAGGCAGAAGGATCATTATTTAACCTCTGTAATCCCTGTAGAAGGGCCTGCTTCTTGACATGAGTACTAGGAGGACCTTCTTATGTGTCAGGTTTTTACTGTTATTTCCAAAAAGTCCTATGAGGTAGAAATATGGGTTTGAAATACAGTACTAAGATATGGAGAGCTTTAAACTCAAAATTATGGGTTGGGTCACTAGCTAGGAGTTAATGAAAAAATGAGAGATCTTGAAGAGATGAAGGTAACAATGTGTGGGGAGGGAAAGAGCAAAACCCAAGTTGTTCATCAATACTTCACTGTTGATATATGTGCTAATTGGTAGCAAACACTTTTTATCTAATCAAGGAAGTGTGTATATGTGCCATAGAAAAAAAAATTGATTGCTCCCTTCTATGGCCACAAACACTGCTGCACAATGTGCAGTGGCTGAGCTCAGCCTTCAGTTCCTCTTCTTGGGAATATGGGAGTAGGGGCTCGCTGTCCCTGAGAGATTGCTTCTCTCATGAACATCCGTATTTTGGCAAGGAGAAAATGCAGCAAACATCACTTGCCACCATTAATAAAGGCTCTCAGTGTCTTAAAATAGCAAGAAGACCTTGTTTAATCCAGAAAGTGCTATATTCAGCTGGAGATAATTTGATGGTAAATTACACTCTGACAAAGAAGAGTTAATCACTGACCTCAAAATTAGCTGTTGCCTAGGTACCCCTGGTCAGGCTGTGTTGACATTTATGTTGTGCAAACAGAATGCAATAGCAACCTCTCAGATGTATATTTAGGGCTTTGAAAGTGGCCAGCTTTCCAAAGTGTGATGTGGTCCCTGGGACTGTGAGTTTAATGGTGGAAGTGTTGATGCCCACTGAGTATCACTCAGATCGTTCTGTGGGACCTCCTGCAGATGCAGTTCCAGAAATGTTGTAAAAAGTTCCAAAAAAATACCCCAACAAACAACTAAACCAAAAACCCAAAACCTAGAAAAAAAAACCCCTCCACAACATGTTTTGTTGAGGAGAAGCCATCCTGGTTAAAAAAAGACAGTTTTAGCAGCTAAGAATCATACACTGGAAACCCAAGTAATGTCATTAGCATCGCTTCTCAGAAGACACGCCATTCTAGACAATTTTTCTTTCCCTCTGTTACGGGATCAGACACCTCTATGGGATGGAACCAACACCTCTATGCAGAAAAATACATTTGGATTTCTCCGAAGTGTGTGATTTGGTACTGTGTGACACCAGGGATTTTTGTGATGTGGTGTTAACAAGGTCAGAAAACTGACTGGCTGTCAGATTGCAGCAAGTGGCTGCGGGAGAATCTAAGCTTGTGCCTTCACTGATGTCTCCTAACTATTATTAATAATATTATTATTATTATTGTTGTTGTTGCTGTTGTTGTTGTTGCTGTTTTCTAATAACCTGGCAGGCAGTGGGGGTGGTGAAGGCAGTGGGCTCCTCACCACCGTGCCTTTTGCACCACCTTCGAAATGTTGCCCATTGGTTGTGTGTCCCTTTGCCACCCAGTGAGGGCACTCTGATCTGAAAGCTCAGGAGCAAACCCTGCCTGGCATGGGGAGTGTGATCTTGGGATCTTCAGCTGCCCTGCAAGCCTTTCCTCCTCGGGTGGGTCTGGGAGCCTGGGGTTTCTCTCCCTCAGACCAATGGATCACCGGGAGGTGCTGAAGGAGCCGATGCTCAGCACTGCCTGCTCCTGCCACCCTGCCAGGCCGCTGCTCATCTCCTTGGGAACCAGCCCCAGGCACAGGCTGATGTGCCACGTGGGGCTTGCTAGTATTAGGTGTGAAGATTGGTCCATTTGCAAGCTGGGAAAAGATCGACAATTCCTGATTTGCACTTCCCAGCCTCAGGAGCTCCAGCCGAATTTTTTTGTGGTCTGCTTTGGAAAAAAAACCCCAATGTTTTAAAGGATAAACCCAAAGATCTGCTCTGATATTGGCCACAACACCTACTTCTGCTGCACACTCTTCATGCAATAGTGTGTGTTCCCATAGCAACAGGAGGAATTAATTTAATGGCATTATTAGGCCTTATTTACATGCATGCACACACACACACCTGCATGCTGTGCACACAGAGAAAAGGAGAATGAGTGAGTCTTACTCTTCAGGAAGATCCCCATGAGAAGTTAATCCAGTACATGAGGTTCACAGTGACTGCAAGATTCTGATTTTTCACTTTACAGGCACAAACCCAAAAGCTGACTGACCAGCCAAAAAAAAATTCATCAGCACAGCCCCACAACAATGGGGTCCAACTTCATACCAGTGATACAGCTGGGAGAGGGGATACCACCAGTGCAGGCTGGAAGACCTTGAGAGTCCAAATTAATTTAGAAGGTTGTCTGATCTTGATGATCTACAAAATATCTTTAATTAGAGATAAACTCTAATCCTTTGGGCACTTAAAAATAAATATTTCGCTGTCTTTAGATAATAAATACAAGCAAAAGCCATATTAGCATTTTAAATGTCAAAAAGATAGGGAAGCATCATTTTTGGAGAGCTCTTACAAAGTAACTGGGTTTTTACATCTTTTGACTCCCACGAGGAATTCACAACAAGATTTTCTGAAATACTTAGTTTAAATACCAAAGTTGCTAAACATTTGAGAACGGTATCTGAGCATAAATGGAGTTGTTCTTTCCCTCAATTAATAGATTTTCGTGAGATACCTTAAAGTGAAGTGCCAGTGTTTTGAAATGCAGAGAGGCGAGGCTCTCTCTGAAGTTTATTTGGCTAATGTGTAACTGCAAATAGCAGCAGGTCAATAAACAAGAAGATCCTCAGGGCTTATGGAAATCGCTGACTCATGTTTGATGATACAGAGGCTGTCCAAAAGCCCCTGGGTCTGGGATGAAGCAGGCAAAACACAGAGAGGTTCGGTGTGCAGCATCCTCCCACAGCGCAAAGAGAATGTGGTCAGGACAGAAATGTTGCCACTAATCCACTCCTCTGCAGGGAGCACACAGGGAGAGGGCTCTGCTCCCCTTCTGGCACCACCTGCCTGGTGAGAGGTGGCACTGAGTCTTGCTGCATGACACTGTCACTGAGTAGGGCAGCACTGGCTGCACCAGGAGGGGAGCTGCAAATCCTCACTCGAGAGCACCTGTGAAAAACCAGCCCGTCCCAGTCATGCCTGCCACACCTTCATCTCCTGAGGGCAAGGAGTCAAGATACTGAGGATAACCTCTCCATCAAAGCAGTGGATAAATTTGCCTTCATTTTGGTCACTTCCCGAACCTGCTGTTACGCTTTTTGCCCTGTCTAAATCGAGATTTCATACTTGTTATTCATCCATGCTCCAAAAATATCCAGATACAGAGTGAAAGGCACTGGGTGAGTCACCAAAAATCCAAGCTAAAGAACTTAGGAATGCATTTTAATTACAGTTAGCATTAATTTAATGCTAGCTACAATGCCCTTCATTACACAGTCATTTATTTTTAGCACCAAAACACACAAAATACTCTTTTGGATTACTTGACTGCTAGCATATGCAAAATTCAAGAAGATCCAACTGTAACCATCATGGTACAGTTTATGATACTATCAATTCCTAAATATGTTTGAATCTCACAAAGTCACAGGTGGGACACCTGAAAAACCCAGAAAATTAAGTTGCTGGACATCAAGAATTGAGGACATCAGTGCTCAGAAATAAACTCAGTTCCTGGTGAATATGAGGCAGTGTACTGTGAAAAGGCAAAGCTGCAGAGTTCGAAAAGCTGTTTGCAGGTCACTTTTAAAAAACAGCTCTGGTCATGCCTATTTCCAAAAAATCTACTTTTGAACCTGATGGCTTAGCAAATAATCATCTCACATCAAATATCCCTTTCAATGCCTTAATGCTGGAACATGCAGTGCTGATATGGCTCAATACAAGCACTTAAATAAAGGTTATTATTTCCAAGTCTACGGTATAAAAAAATTGCATCAATAGGGCAGCTGAGTTCAAAAGATGCTGAATGAACTTATTAAATGCTGATTCTGGTCATCTTTTCCCTCCTATTAGATTGGTGCAAGCCTGTTAATCCCTCCCTGCTGTCACAACACCTTTCTCCACAGCCCTTCAGGGGTAACCATGCCTCATTTCCAGGGGTGCCAGTGCACCCACTTCTCTTACAGTGCCAGGGCAGTCCTTTAAGAACCAGGCTTCAAAACCAATTCACACAGGCAGCTTGGAAAAATCAGTCTTTTGTGGTCTAGCCCATTATTTCAATGCAGGTGAAATTTTGATCAGTTGCTTGATCCCCTGCTAAGAAATAAAAAATAAGGAGAATCCTCGTGATATTGTCCTTTCATGTATTTGCTGCAGTCAGCAGCAGCTGCAGAGGTTTTCTTTGATGCTTCCATCCTTTGAAGTTCTCTCTGCACACTGTGAATTGCATTAAGTGCCTTTGAGGTCTGCACCTGGGAGTGCTCCTGTCTCTTTATCTGGAAAATCACCCCAGAAACACATGCATGGTGTTTGGGGAGTCCAACCCATGCCAAATGCAGCTGTGGTGTGGCCTGGACATTTCTTCCAATGGTCAAAATAACCAATTCCCTTCTTCCATTTGAACAGGATTCAAAGCAGGGTATGTAGAAAAAGATATACTCACTGGGCTGGCCATCAGGACTGTGGTGTGGATCTTTGGGATTCAGATGGATTTTGGCCTTCTCTGTAGTCGTCTTCAAGTTACTTTCAGTCAGTTTGTGAGTGTGTACACTGATTTCAGTCATGGCCACAGTCTGCTGGATTTAGGAGAAAGAGCAGCCATTGCTGGTTTGGTTTCATTCTCTCCTCTCCCTTGAATTTTTAAAATACTTATGACTGAAGGACATATTTGAGTTCTTTCCCTCCCAGCACCATGCCTTTCAGGGAGGAGAGGGAGAGGGCTCAGCCCAGGAGGCTGCCAAGTGCTCTGGCCCTCCATCAACAAAGCACTTAAGGGTGTGCTTGTTTGTAGGTATTTAGGCAGCACCACTGACAGAAATATCCATAGTACAGAGCCCTCATGATCCAAATCAAGGCTACATGACACGTGGGAGATCTTAAAATGCTTTAATTTTTTTTCTTTTCCAGCAATGATGCGGGACTAGCCCAAATGAACAAACAGAACTCTCCTATTGAAAGGCTGTCCATCTGGTTCCTCTCCTAGGAGTGCTAGGGCGAACAACACAGCTTATCTAGTTTGGATTATAATTATATAAGCACATTAAAAACATATTCTATTACAGCATGAATATAATATATAATATGTTTATATATATAAAGGACGGACCCCGTCTTCCTCATTGCAGACAGCAACGTATGCTGAAGCAACAACATGAAAACAGCAGCAACTCTTGCATTTCTTGCTATGTTGCCATAAAAAATTTCAGCCCAAAGAGTGAAATTCAGCAAAGGCATAGCAACCAAAATCAGGATTCTGGAAATGGCCAGGGAAGCATAATGGATGTCACTGCCACCTACGCTGCTGCTGAGAAGACAGCTGGAAACACAACCACAGTCTGAGATGCATGTGCCTCTGAGTGTTTCATAAATCTGCACAATCCTGGGATACATTTCAGAGGAGGATGCACAGGGACTGTGACAGGTTGTATGCTCTGGTAATTACAATGCCTGTGTGCAGTGCGTACAGTGGATGATGGATAAAGTGTCAGAGATTCTGCAGGATAAACACTCTAAAATAAGCATATTTTCAGCTCAAAATAAGTGAAAGGTAAGCCAAACCACTCAAAATTCAAACCAAATGCAGGTCAGTATTTTCCTATTGTGTAACCTTAAAAATGGATGTTATTTGTGTCATCAACTCTTGATGATTCATCCATAACATGGACTATTTCCTCCTGGCTTCTACTGACATTTCCCACAGTGATGGATTGACCCTGCCTGGACACCAGTTGCCCACCAAAGCCACTCTATTGCCCCCCTCCTCAGGTGGACAGGGAAGAGAGAATATAGTAAAGAGCTCACGAGTTGAGATAAGGACAGGGATAGATCACTCACCAGTTACTGTCAAGGGTAAAAAGGACTTGATTTGGGGAAGATGAATTTATTAGCAAACAAATTGGAGTAGGATAATGAGAAATAAAAGAATCAAATCTCAAACACCTTTTCCCCCCTTCCCCCTCTTCTTTCCAGATGCAATTACATTCCAATTTCTCTACCTCCTACCCCACAGCAACACAGGAGGACAGGGAATAGGGACTGTGATCAGTTCATCCCTCATTGTCTCTGCTGCTGCTTTCTCCTCAGGGAATGGACTCCTCACACTCTTGCCCTGCTCCTGTGTGGGCTCCCTCCCACAGGAGACAGTCCTCCATGAACTCCAGCACGAGTCCTTCCCACAGGCTGCGGCTCTTCATGAGCTGCTCCAGCACTGATCCCTTCCATTTCTCTTGCAAACCCATCCAGGAGCCTCCATCAATCCACAAGCCTTCAGCAACACTCACCTAAATCTAAGCCACATAACTATGAGCCAGAGACCACTGGTCTCCTCTCCCTGCGCCCTCCTTCAGAGCCCAGATACATCAGCATGCCCCAGAATTTGCCTCCCCCAGCAGCACACCCCAGAGACACATGAGGCCAGCACTGCTTGACAGGGAGATAGAAAAAAGCAGGGAGATGTTAGGACAAAAGAGCATAAATATCTGAGTGAAAGCAAATGAGTTGTTAACACCAGGCAGATGAGAAGAAGCCACAGTGAAAAAAGGAAGAGGAGAACAATTATATCACATTCCTGCCATAATCTGAAAAACAAATATGCCCAGAATTGGGGTGCCTGTGCCAGAAGATGTCAGGGAAACATGTATTTTGCACTTTCCTTGTGTTTAGTTGAACACAAGGTCACACTTTGCAGCACTGTTGGTTGTTGTGTGGTCTGAAGCAATAAAGACCAGGGCCATGGATCCACTGACTTAGTGCTGGCCATGGACCACCAGAACAGTCTCTCAAAATTACAGTTTGAAAGTCAACAATATTGTCAATTGTCAGTTGAGGGAGAAGATGAGGCTTCCTCTCATCCTGCCGTGAAAGGCAGTGACTGTGGACACAGCACCAGGACTAGGGGCAATTGCTTTTGCTTCCTTCTGGTTCCCACATGGGCTTTCTTCCCTGCCTCCATCTCCACCTAGGAATGGTGACTTTGGTATCTAAACCACTGTGGTCTGCCCTGGTGAGCACAGAAAAGAAATCATTTTCAGATGGCAAGGCAGGAAGAGAAGAACAAGCTGGGAAAGCAAAGTGCACAGAAAGCAATGACTGGAGAGCTGTGAGTCTGGCCAGGGAAGAGGCCACTTCTAAAAATACCTTTCTGATGGAAATTGATTTTATTGGTTGCATTTCCTAGGAAACTAAGTATGAAAGATAGGGTTTGCAATGTATTCTTTCAGTTATTCTTGCCTAATACAGGTTGAAAACAATACTTTTACTGCCAGCAAAAGACATCTGTGGTCTGCAGAATCTTCAGGGTGTCACTGGAATGATGTCCCTGGTTAAACTGTAACCTCGCTGCTGTTAAACATGGTGCTGCTGTACAATGTGAGGAAAATACTGTGCATGTACAGTATGGCCTAATTCTACTCATGTATCACAGGTTTTAGAAAGTTTATATGCTCACAATTTAGGCCTGATGCTATTCCCACTGCACTCAAAGCAGTATTCCCACAAAGCTCCGTGTGAGAAAGACTTGGCACTAGATATCAGCGTCCTTACAAGTGAGTTACTCTTGATGAGGCAGAGTGCAATGTGTGCTATTTCCTTCTGCCATCAGGTTTCCAGGGCTAAAACTCCATCACAGCCTTTGTAGCTGCAACCTCCCTTCGTGTTGGTGTCATTTGAAATGAAGCATGTTCTGCCCAGACTGAAGTGAGAGCAACAGTTTTTAGGCACGTTAAAGCAAGTAGCAAGTCTCCAAACCCCCCTTGAGGTTACTGGAAGACTGTCTGAAAGGGAAACCATGGAGTGTAGCATGCCAGCATGAACAAACTACAAAGCAGAGGAGGGAAGGGGGAATGAGGGAGTGAAGAAGGGAGCATGAGTGTGAGGAAGCTTAACAGCCGTGTTGGCAAAAAGCAGACTGTCAGCAAAGAGGATGTTTACAGTCTTGAAGCAAGGATTCAAAGAGCAAGTGGCTGGCAGGAGTCTGCACTACAGCCCCTTGAAGCAGGGTAAGGCTGAGAATACAGAACTCCAGGAGCAGCTCTCAGCATAGAAGAGAACTGGAGACCACTTGCTTGTGCTCCTACTTATGCAGTTGTTGAATTACAAGCAGGACAAGGCGCAAAATGACCCTAAGCTGAGTGCAAATGTATGTTTGAAAATCACAGCACTGAAAAGCATTGGCAAATATTTCTTTTTTTTTAAATCAGTAACAAAAAAAGGAACCGAGAAATAGAGAAATATTCACTACATACAAATATCAAAGCTCATTTATTTCTTTACAGGGGTGTCATAATTGCTTCATAATTAAAAGCTGAAAAACATCTTATGTTTATGAGGAATGCATGTGTATCCTTCTCAGAGTCACAGCACTTACACTGAGGATAAATATTTTTTCAGGGGATTTACAGACTAAGCTAATAATCAGCTCAAGGTAAACAGTTCCTTTGAAAAAAATTCATACTGTACCAAACACTTTGCAACAGTGACAGTGCTTTAAGGATATTTTTATTTTGCTCTGTAAAACTTATGTTCTAAAAGAAAAAAAAATAGTTCAGCTTCAGGGAATTCTGTGGGAAAAGTGATGCTCTTTCAACATGCCTCCCGCCTCCTGCTGTGACCAAACAGAAGCTGGCCCATCTCTGTTGCCTGTCCCTGTGTGCTGACACACAGCTGTGCAGAGATGCTCAGCCTGGAACACGCTCATATCATTGAGAGAACAGGCGGGGTCTGGGAATGCTTTCCGTCGTCTGCGGGAGAGGACGAGCCGGCTCCCTGTGTGTGCGCGGGGCTGAAGAGCTGCCAGAGATTTCAGGGCACACACAATAGGAGAGAACTGAGACAATTGTGAGAGACAAGCCTTTGATAAAGCTCAAGGGGAAAAAGAGACACTTTGTGTTTTTGTCTCCTCAAGGTTTTTCTGAATAGCCTTTCCTCTTACAAGGAAGTGATGAAGTGGCCCTAGAAGGGTATTTTGGGACCGCACCCTCAGCACTTGGACCTTGCTGCAATTTAAGTCAGTGACAACCTGTTGAAAGCATGGAAAGGATTTTAGCTGCCTTTATGAACTGCAATCTCTATTTCCACAAGCGCAGCTAACAGCCAAATCACTGAAAAAGAAAAAAATTAAAAGAAGAAAAATATCTGTGGATATAATCAGAGACATCCAGTTCCAAGTCAGCCTGAATGTGCAGTCCAGAAACAACAATGAAGGAACAAACTAATGCCTAGAAGAATTAGCAAGAAACACATCCTTGACTAAACTTTTCAGCTTCACATTTGCAACTACAGAGCTGGAAGTTGAAGGGATGTTTTGTGATTGCTGAGAGCAGGAACTGTGACCCTGTGCTCAGGCCCGTGGTACTGAAGATGTGCAGAAAGATTGATAAAATCAACCATGGCAACGATATGCAGAATGAAAGCAGGCAAAAACCCGTGTCTGTAAGTTACAAGAAAAGAAATTTAAAGGGGACATGTGCAAAAACAACTAACCAATGCAGTATTTGTGCCACCACTGTATGCTCTGCATTTAATAAATGGGAATATAATAATTCACCAACATCTAATAAATGGAGGAGATGAGTGGTGATGATTAAACCAGACCAGTAGATTCAGTGATCTGGGGGACACTTAGTACTGAACATCCTAAAGTAGGATACATGAGATAGATGAGGGTGAGGTAGCATTCATATGGCAGATAAGTGAAAATTCCTAATTGTGACCAATTACTTCTGATCAAAAAGGCAGCTAACTCATCTTCAGGTTGTGGATACTTTCCTGAGCTTCAGGCAGAGTAAAGTTCTCCCAGGAACTTCCCCATGTGGCTTTTGCTCAGCAGGCTGCAGTGCAAACACTCTCCAAAACCAGCATTTGAAAGGAAAGCATTTATTGAGTGGGAAGTGGATAATTCTGCAGACTCTCTAATGGCATAAATGCTACTGGAGAAGCCATTCCATAACATAATGCTTGTCAGAGATTCGAGCCAAAGCAGCAGATGGAGAACATGCTGTCAGCAGGCAGAGGAGAAGCAGAGCTAAGCTTTGTGGGTCCCAGGGGAGTTAGGGAGAGCTGGTTCCTGCATCAGGCTCCTGACATGGGTAGAGAGGTCACCATGACCCATCAGCAATGGAGACACAGACAAAATCCTGTTTTTCAAAGCCATTGATGATTGTCATGTTTCTCTAACCATAAGCAGCCCGTTTTCTGCCCTGGCTGGTGATAGATCAGAAGTCCCATCTACCCCTGACAACACAGGGTAGCCCTGAGGTGGCACACACCCTTATTTTAGAGAAGCACTGTACCAGAGGTGTACCTAGCTGTGTCTGGAGTAGATGAGACAGAGGTTAAAGCCACAAAATAATTTTGTAAGGGACCCTATAATGTAGCTGTTTACTTATCTCACAGCTCTGCCAGGTTTTATAAATGCTACCAAGGGATTCATCTAATTTTAGCTTTTTAAGTGCAGGTATTTTGGCTAAGCCATTTGTGTATGTTCCTCCGAGGAGGCACAATATGGAGAAAGATGCTCCTTCAAAGGGGTAACTCTTCCCCCCCTGAGACAGATGATCTGACTCACCTCTGGAAGCTCTCCTCTCTGTTTATACCTACCTGACTTTGATGCCACTGCCATCAGGTAAGGTGGAATTCAATCTGATGGTGCTACAGACCAGCCTACACCTCCAGAAAGCTGCTCTATAGGTATTGTGCAACACTTAGCAGGACATGCCTGCTAGGTCAAAATCTGATCCCCTATGTAGTGTGTCCAGGACACGTCCCCCTCTCCTATGACACTTTGTAACTGGAGAGCAGCAAGAAGAGCCTGAAGCCTTGGGCTTGTGTGCACCTGTGTGCACCACTTGGTTACAACAGCATGTCCTGAGGCCATTGCACAGGGCCAGCTGGAGACACTTGTTAATGAGAATCCTGGTACACAGGGAATGACAAATCTGACCTTTGGAAATTCAAATCAGGCTTGGCACATGTGTTTTCCAAATGACTGCTGTGACTCCCATCAGGGCTCATGTGGATGTGGGGTATGTCTCAATGGCAGAGTTGGTGCTTGTTTTCCACGTGCTGTGACCCAGCCTCCTCCCTGCCACAGCAGCACAAGCCCTTTGCTCCACGTGTCCCTGAGCATGTTGGGCCATGCTCACACACTGAGCTGGGCTCTGCGACCCTGTGAGCTCTGGCTCCTCACCCTCAAGCTGCCCACCCGGCCGGCAACGTGAGAGCGAGTGCTGTGCCTGTGCCCAGGAGCGTGCACAGCTCTCCTGCACTTCCTAGCAACTAAATTGCAGCCTCCCCGCCAATCTACTCTTCCCTGTACATCAGCTGGCTTATTCAAACACACCTCACTGACGTCCAGCCCTCTCTTTTCACCCAGACGGCTCCAGCTCTTCCCTTATTTGCCCTGCTCCTCTCCTCTTGCCTCACTGAGATGTCTCTCAGCTCTTGCTCACCCCTGGTATTAAGCCCACTGTAAGGGACTGTGATTTATTTGGAAAGAAGGGAGACCAGAAGGAAAAACATCTAAAAATCTCCCTCAGGACTTACTGTAGAAAGGTTAGGAGAGCACCTGGGGGAAAGGATTTTCTATCAGGTAATGTCTAACACTTCCTTAAAATCCTGCCTCTTGTAGAAAAGGTTTTACGGAGCAGTCCCTCTCTTGCTAAGAAGGGAGTTCATGAGCCTACAAAATACCCTTGGTAAGCTGTGGAGGAGAATAATAAAAAAATCCCCCAAAATATTGCATAGAACTTATACCCAGCATCAAGTTTCACAGCTTGGACTTGTGAGCATCTGAGTCAATTATCCAATAGTCTGATCTGGGGAAAACCCAGGAAGAGGGTGGCACAGGGTAATTCATTTTATTATGGGAGAAGTTATCATGGGATTTCTGGCCTCCAGAGAATGTCTGCATGCAAGGTTTAAGTTTGATTGAGAGTCAAAATCTTACCACTTTCTTTCGTTTCTCCTTTTATTTTCTCCTCCTTACATAATCCACATTGTATCTCCAGGGAAGTAAAAGTGGAAAATCAAACAAGTTAAGAAAAGTTACACTGTCTCATTGGTGGTAACTCGAAATACATCAGTAATAAAAAAAGCAAGACAGTGTATTAGAACTACAGAGTTTTGCTTCAAGAAATGAAAACTCCAAGAGGAGGAGATGGATGTAGTGGGAAAACTACAACCTGTGGCACAGTTACATGTGAGAAAAAGGATTCTGAACCACAGATGCTGAAAAAAATCAAACACACTACCAAAAAATCAGAAGAAAAAGAAGGGAAATAAACAAAAGATAACTCCAATGAAAAAAGAAAGAGTACCTGAGCTGTTAGGGAATACAAAATAACAGCCATATTTTAGGGCCACATCTGAATCTCTCTGCAAAATGAGAGTTGGCTATTGCAATGACTGAAAACCACACTGGGCTTTAGTGCTGGCAGCACAACTCACCTAGACTGGGGAAATGCAAATGGAGTATCAGAGATGGTTCATTACATGCTGTTGACTGTCCTACCTTGATTACACTCTCTCTCTCTCTATGCTACAAAGATCAATGTATTAAAAAAAGGAATATAAATGTTCTAGTCAAACTTTGGGTCATGCAAGAGCGTATCTTTCTGGAGGAGCAATACATAATAACATTAAGCATTGTTTTTCATGCCTTTTCTCAGCACTCTCTTGCGTGGTTCCAGTGGACAGATCAGCAGTTGCAATGGTGTTTTTTTTGTAGAAGGTAGATTTAAGAACTGCAGAAGGGACCTGCTGATTATCAATATTTGTAAGGGCTGTAATTTCAATGTATGATTTTTTTTATCAATATTTTGTAACTTAATGCAATAGTTCCACCTTACTTTTAAATCACCACCAAAAGTGACAACTTTAATTAGGTTTTTAAATATATACAAGACAGAGGGAGGCATTTGGAAGCCAAGCACATTGTATTTTTCGCTATCAGCCTCTAGGCAATCACTTGGTTTGAAACTATGCCAGCAAATGGAACACTCCTGTGTACATACCTCAGTTTTATCCTCAGTGAACCGGATTTGTTCATGTAATTACTGATAGCGTGAAACCCCTATGGAGAATGAAATGATCTCCTGAGTGAAACTGGTATTTCCTCTGACTGTAAAACACGACTATTTGACAGGGCATGTGCTTTGGAGTTTATACAAGTGAAGGCTGGCCCTAGTCTGTGAAAGCCAAGAGAACCTTCCTGGATGATGCGGAAAAATATCAGAAAGTCAGTAACAAAACAAAGAGCTGCCACAAGTGTCACCCCAGAACTACACATAGCTCTTTTGCCTCCTCCCCCTGGCAGTTGGCTGAACACTGCAAAGGCCTATTTCAGGACCACAGATGAGTCTCTCTGGAAAATGAGAGGAAGAGAACAAAAAGTCAGTGGACGTTGCAAGCGGACACGAGACTCACAAGAAGGGGAAACTACCAGTGAAAAACGTGGAAAAGAATTGCTCCCGCAGTCACAGCACAAAGCTTAAGCTGTTGGGCTGGCATCAAATCCATTGGCACAGAAATGACCAAATCAGTCCTAATCCGACATTTGTGCTTCCTAATTTCACAGGAAAAGAACCCAAAGTCATTCTTTTCCAGGTGAACATTTTGGGATTGTATCGCAATGTAATCTTCAAACCCACTGAAATAAACGAAACATATTTTGGAGGAAATTCAACATATTTCTCAAATATTTCTTTTGTCCATACAGTTTAAAGTTAAAGGTATTTATTAGCACCTTATTATCACAAGAATGGGGTAAAGTAGGTAGATGCAGAGGCAGCACCTCAGGAGTCCTTCATCCAGGTGAATTTGTTAGATGGGTGATTGAGTGTATTTCTTTTTTTAATAACCATTTACATGCATTAGGCAGCAGGATCACTTAGACTGTTGAGCTTACTCGGGTTAAGCTGGGAGTCTTGCTTGTGCATTGGCCTTTTTTTTTTTAAACAAACCTACTGAAAGCTGACATTGGCACCCTGAAGCATTCTGAACAGCTGCTAAGAGTTTGCTGATGGTAGATCACACAAGCCATCTCTGAGATGTGATTCAACTCTCAGAACTGTAAACCAACCTCCTTTAATCCTCTTCTTCGAGGAGTGTCTGAATTGCTGAGGGCTGAACATATTTTCTCCTAGAGCTGTAAAATTATTACAGTCCCTAAATTTTGCAACAACATCATTGGTTGCTGAAAAGGGAGTTTCATCTTTTGAGTTATCTGTGGGTAAGTGGTACACTTTCAAGGGTAACTTTTATGAATTACCAGTATCTGTGAACAACAAAAGTGGGTCTGTGATAGTCTGGAAAACATTCCTTGCAATAGTTTAAGTGCACTAAGGAAAGTGTGCATTTGTCTCATTAAGACACAAATGATACATTTTTTCAAAGCAAGCATTTATTCCTTCTAATTATTTTCATACTGGGCAAAAGAATTCAGTGTAGGTTTATTTTTCCAAATGAAGTATTATCTAAAAGTGACAATTCATTTTTGCATCTCCTAAAATACAACCATTTAGCTCAAAACAATTAACCAAGGAGAATGGACACCCAAATGGTTTGGTAGCTCAAGGTACCATGTTTTCACTGACTGCATGCAAGTCCTTCCCTGAGACACACAAACGTGTATCACAAAAAACCTTTTTACCCTTTACCCACTGCATCTTTTCTTACATTGAATTACTGACAGAGGTGCAACTTACTGCATAAAATATTCAAAGATATGCAAACATGTTTGCAGTGAGCAGCCACAAATCTACAGTAGCTGCCTGGAAAGCAATATACAGTGAGCACAAACATGTTCTCTACATCTGTTACATGCAGTTGGCTACATCCCTTAAACAGTCATTCTGCTATTCCAGAAAATTCTGAAACACGGTCTGTACAAGCTCGTGGAACAAAATGTTTTGTCAAGAATGTTGCTGATACTGTCAGTATTCTTCAAGGCAAAGGGCTACAAAGTGTTGGGAATTTTAGCTTGCAATTGCAAATAGTAGGGTTCTTCCCCTCCTTTTTAATTTTTTTTTTGAGAAATGTTTTACTTACAAGCCCAAAAGAACCTATTTAGACATCTGCTGCCTATTCACTTCTTACCCAGCACAGAACATGATGTTCAGTCTTGCCTACCCCAGCTACTGCTTCCTCTGGCATGATCACCCCAGCTGATCCAGTCACTTACCAACACCACTAGGCTTGAACCTGAAGGCATCTCACAGGAGCACAAGCACAGGGATGGGAAGAATATGCTTCAAAAAGGATAACACCTGTCATGCAGAAGAGTGATAGCATGGTTTGGCACTCTCTAGGTGTCCAAACCCAGTGATGTGAAGAGCATTCCCTCATTTGCAGATGCAGTCATTATGGGGTTCTCCTCAGACTCCTGCTAGAAGCCAGTGATAATTAGTCACGAGCCACCTTCACCCTGCAGCATATGGCACAGATTCTGTAGCTACCAGCATCTGTGAGGTTAGTTTTGACACATATTAGGGTTACAAAGTTTATTAGTGTTGATGCAAATTTTGATTTTGACATGAGTCACATATTTTTCACTTTTGCTTAAGAAAGCAGCAAATTGCAAGCAGTCATTCTAGCATTCACTTTGCTAAAAACCTCAAGAAATATCAGAAAATATTCTGCTGTAAAAAAAGATTGTTTTCTTCTGTCATGGAACAAAGAGGAAGAAAACTCTTATCTTCTGATTCTTGTGTACAAATCACTTCAGTTTTATTAGCAAACGTAACAGTGTAAGAAATTAGTATAAAATCTAAAGATGCCATAAATCTTTGCCATAAATCGCTACATACTCTCTAGTGACTCTGGGTGCTCTGATTATTCACTTAGTCTCTTAGGATACACTTTCAGCTAAAAAGATATTAAACCACCTTTTAAATCAGATATTAAACTACATTTTTCCCTAAAGCACAATACAATAACTGGATAGCAGTAAAGAATAATAAATAGAAAAGTTAGTAATAAATTCATTACTGCAAAAGAACAAAAACTAGATTTCCTCTCTAAAATTATTTTTATGACTTATCAGTACAGTAGATTTGGCAGACGAATCCAGCTTGGATTTACATATATCTGTTTCGAATGTACTCTCTGTACATGAGGAAATCATCTCTTCCCAGGGGCTGCATGTTTCCTCTTCCAGCCTGAATGTGTGCATGGAAAATCTCTATCGATTTCCTATCAGCTCTTGGAGGCTGGACTTCGTAAATATTGTCTTGAGAAAAGGAGGAGATGGGTATTCTGGAAAAAAAACAAAACATGCATAATATTTGGAGCTTTAGGTAAAAATTTTCCACAGAGAGAGGAGTATTTATTTTCCTTGAAATAAACTGGAGAGTCAATGAGAGGGCAAGTTCCCAGTAGATAATACATTTACCTAGATTTTTATCACTCCTGCAGACCTGATAAGACCCAGCTTTCCAAGTAGGGTAATTAGGTAAGTTGTCATTAATCCCATTACAGAATACCTTCTCACTTCCCTTTGCCCTGCCCTCATTTCTTCATCCCTCCTCAGATCTGCCACGGTCAGTAAGTACCCCAGCTAAAGTAGATCTGTGCCATGCATTATAGCAGATAAAAGAAAGACTACACTGAGCTATCCACTTAGTAGCAATTATAACAAGTGATTATATTCTGAGCCAACACAGACAAAGGATTAATTAGGTAAGAAATTTCCATCTAATTATCAGGAAACAGACATTTTATTATAAGCAACAACACTCAGATATTTTGTGAAAATATTTTTAAAATCTTCATCCAACAAATACCATATTTGAATACTAATATACACATATTTTTGGGCTCAAAACTTCTCAGGTAAGAAAGTCAAGTGGCAACTTACAGCCAAAGCTCACTATTTCATACAGCAAACATCAACCAGCCCAAATGCAATGAAGATTCAGATATTAGCATCATTGCCATATTCTACAGAAGCCACAGTCACGACTCACTATCTGGGTGCTTTTCAAGAGACAAGAAGCTATTTTTATGTGTAGAATCTCCTCTTTTAAAGGTAAAAGAACCAAGTAAGAACTGGAACACTTAAGCAAAGGGAAAGTCCTTCTATAAATAAAATGCCCTAATAAACTTCTAGATGCATTATGGGCACAAGCTAATGTTTGACACTGTTTCTAAATTGGGATTTCTGTTAAAACTCCCAAAAATAACTTGCTACCTCATTTTGCAGCCTTTTCATTTTAGTAGAATGTATTGTATTCTGGATGTTTCATCATGTGACAGTTCATTAGTCTTCAAAAATTACCGCAACATGTCATGTAGGATATACTGTGCCTAGTATTCCACTACAACTGAAATAAGGTATATAAAACAAAAAGGTTTCCAGATCAAAGTAATAGTTTTCAATTTCATGTTTCAACTTTGCATAGCCATACATTCATTTGATTATACTTTGACTGCAATGGTAGAATTACTTACACAAGTAATTGAACTTGAGACAACAAAATCCCTGGTCACCCACAGAGTTTGGCTGCATACTCTAAAACTGTTTTTTTCTCAACAGTGTGATAGTTTCTTCTCATTATCACTTCTAGTTTATTTAAGATGGGTGTTTTCAGAACTGGTAAAAAACATTAGTCCAGATACTTTAAAAGTGGATTGCTTTTCAAAGCATCCATAGTTTCTGCAGGTACTTATTTAACCAGAGCAAAGCATCCAAGCTGACACTCTAGCAATGGCATTTGACACTAGTACACTGTACTAACTTACAAATGTCTCTAACAACAAAAGATGTCACTTACTCAAATATGACTGGTCCATCTGGTCCACTAGCAAGTGGACAATTAAGTAAAAGAGCAAAACAGAGCCATAACACTAAATTGACGCCTTCTCTATTTATTGATTGGTTTCTAAAGATACGACATTTCTGAAGCACTAATGACTCAAAAAATCCTTTCCTTAGGCACAATGGAAGCTGGGCAGCAAAGCGCATTTCATTTTGAGCATTTAATAACTAAATCTCAATTTTCCACCTACTTGCATCAACATGATAAAAATATATTGAAAGAACCGCATGTTCACGCATGCCAACTTTGATTAATAACCCTGTATTAAGCTGTAACTATTTGTAGAGTGCTTGTATTATCCAGTCTTTTAATTAAAAGTCATCTCTCTAACATATTTATGTAAAAATCTATTCTCCTTAATAAGTTTAATATCTTACAACAGTCATGAAGGAGAGAGCATGTTATTTATGACTTGGCTATCAGGTTTCCTTAGAGACCTGTGGTTTTATGGCCTTCTAGTGAAAATTACGTAGATAGGAACCTAAACATTATGTCATGAAGGACAGCACCCTTGACATGCACTTTTCAATTATTTTCATCCTGCTTGTGAGCAGGCTTCCTGGTGTTACAGTTTCACCGAGAGTATCATTGTCTCCACAGTAAAAGATACAGTTAAAACCTTCAGTTACAATGAGGATGCTCCATACTTCCAAGGAAAGTGCAAGGTGATGTGGATTAGCTCTCAGATACTATGCAGTCACCAGAAAGACACTGCATTTGTTTCAGCACATTGATTAGTTTTCAACAAGTCTCTAAAACATATCTAAAAAGGAAACAAAATGTACTCTTCTGCCTTGTTTGAATCCTAAGCAAATATCCATGAAGATGATCAGAGGGCTGGAGCACCTCTCCTATGAAGACAGGCTGACAGAGTTGGAGTTGTTCAGCCTGGAGAAGAGGAGGCTCAGGGAGACTTCTATAGCACCTTCCAGTGCCTCAAGGGGGCTGCAGGGGAGCTGCAGAGGGACTTTTTGCAAGGGCATGAAGTGATGGGAGAAGACAGGCTTCATTTAGGCAGTAGGAGGAAATCCTTTACTGTGAGGGCAGTGAGGCACTGGAACAGTGCCCAGGGAAGTTCTGGAAGTCCCACCCCTGGGAGTGTTCAAGGCCAGGCTGGATGGGGCTTTGAGCAACCTGGTCTAGTGGAAGGTGTGCCTCTCCATGGTAGGGGGTTAGAACTGGGTGCTCTTTAGGAGTCCTTCCAACCCAAAGCATCCAGTGACCTGACCTGAAGTGCAGGCACTGAAGACAGCTTGGACCCTGATGTATGCACCAGCCACGCTTTGCAGTAAGGATGTTTAGGCATGCCCACACTTTTCTTTTGTGCTACAGTGAATCAAAACACTCAATTCCCTTTTCAGGAGGGAATAAAATTTCTTGTACTCCTAGATAAATGTATGAAGTACATTTGAAAAGGTTTTGAGAGTGTATTTTTACAACAGTATTATTTATATCATACCAAAATGAATACTAGGGAATTAGGGAATTAGGAACAGGTGCACTGTGTCAGCCAACAGTAATTACACTACAGTACTTAGAGTCTCTCTTCATATACATTACAATAGATTGTGCTAAAAGTAGTCCAGCTCTGTTTAGCTCTATTTAGCTCTAAGTAAAATTCTATCATTTTTTCCTTCATGGAATTTCTAAGAACAAAAAGAAGAATTTCAATATCTTTCCACATCCCCCACTCAACTTCAGTATTATTTCACTGCACCACTTTGGTCCCTGTTCAAATCCCCATTTTTAATTTCTAGTCTATATTTACAGTTTCTAAATTTAGGCCAGAACCTTCTCTTCAGTACTTATACAATTCATATTTGAATTAATAAATATCACTGCAGTGACATTATAAAAATAAGAAATATTTCTTCTTTTGTAGTGGCTTCATGCATTTGATTAAAATGGCCAAATGTTCTAAAGCTGTGAGATGTGGGGTCATTAAAAAAGATTTTCTTGAAAAGTGTGGAAAGGACAGCAACTAACCTAAGCCTAAATTATATCTCACTGCTGATATGAAACTAAAGTTTTAGAATGAGTACTTCATTTTACTATGAAAAGAACTAGGATTTAATTGTATTTGTATCATATATGAAGCAACTACTGGAGAATTAGATTTGTCTGGTTTTTTTCAATTTAAAATGCATCTAACATCAAATTAATACAAGTTAGCATAATTTTCCAATTTCTTCAAGAGCTCCTTGAGAAACAAGTGCAAGCTGGGCCTCAGCTGCTGTTACCAAAACCCCTCCCTCTCTCCCTAATCCTGAGTACACTTACGTTCATCTATTTTATCTCTAAAAAGTTAGTATTCTCTCAGGAAATTCCTGATTCAGAGCAGCAATTCAAACTCAGTAAGAGAAAGCTTCCTTGTTTCAGAGTTGAACAACTTGCCTTTAAAGAATGGCTACATTTATGACTTTAACTGAAAGAACAATCTGTCACCATACAAATAATACTTAAACATTTAAAAGAAGTTACAGAACAAAACCCAAAGAAAACTTTTAACCTGTCTAGGCATATACTGCAGCAAAAAAGAAATTACCAACTCTAAGATATGCTATTTCCTCTCTGATTTGCGCAGAGGAGAATGCTTGGTAGAACTGGCAGGGAGAGATGACCTACATGACTTCAAGAGGACTGACAGGAGGCAGAGATCTGTGCACCCTATGACTTTTACTCTTCTACTGTTCAGAAACACATGGAAATTACACTTGGGAAAAGACAAAAATTAACATCTGTCTACCACAAAGTCACCAGAATTCTGTGTATAGATTCTCTTTAATGTGTTCATTTTACAGCAGCTGAGCATTGGGAAAAAAATTCACTCTACATTTAAAGGGGTAAGAAAGGAATTATTATCTCCTACACTGCCTTACATGCTGGGAGGTTTTGCAATTAAAAAAAAGGAATTGCCTTCATTCATAGAAAAAATATTCTTCTTCTTACAAAATATTTTCTTAATAAACATGTCCATTTAAAACATTCAGGCTTGTTCCCTCATATTGAAAAACAGTTTTGCAGTTCGTCAATCTAATTTACTACTTTAATACCCATTAGGCATGTTTTATTACAAAACTAGAGGCTCATTTACCTACAAATGTGGTATCATCACTTTAAATGTAGCTAATACCAAGTGACTAAACACTGCTATTAGACAATATTGTCTCATCCACAGTATTATATCTGTTTCATGGCATTCTACTTTCTCAGCCCAGCTGAGACTCACCCAGTCTTTTTCCCTACTTAATAAATGCTATGTTCAAGGTTCCCTCACTTCATCAGCACAGAGAAGTGCTCAAGAGGCAGCGCAGGAAACAAAGGAGAGGCTTCTGTAAACCAATGGGTTTCAGTAAAGCTCTTGCAGCTCTAAGAAGTGGCCATGCAGTTGAATAAAGGACCGTGTACCCCAGAGACAGAAGTAAATAAAATTCTGCCTTGCCTTGGTGAAACTTTAAGCTGCCTACAGTACAGAAAGATGTCAACTGGGATGGTAGTAGTTGATAATCTAAATTCTAAGACCTGGTTCAATGTTATTATTTGGATAATATAACCCTCATTTTACACTAGTACTAAGAAGATTCAAAGGTAACTTCGAATGTTTTGTAGTGAAGAATATGCAGGCCAGCCAATCTTCCAAACTGCCTCTTTGAAAAGTAATCACAGCAAGAAGAAAGTGTCCCTTAAACTCAGTAGATTCAGCACCTTCTGTTAATTCAGGATTGCTAGGACTTCCGAATACAAATCCCTTGATACTACAGAAACTAAAAAACAAACCAAACAACAACACTCCCAAAAAGAACACAAAAACCAAACACCCAAAAAACCCAAATCCCCCAAAACCCCAAAAATCCAGTTCTTCCTGCTATTGAATCCCCTTATGCAGTAAAGAAAATGGAAGTGTGACTCTCCAGCAATTTAACATCAAATGTACATGATCATTTATCATAGCTAACAACAAAAGCAAAATCAGGTTAAAGGGCAAAAGAAAAAGAATACTTACAAATTTATGACCTTATCCAAGGGGTGTTTTGAACAAAATTGCTGGCTGCCCTTGTCTTGTTTATGCTGACTCTGTCCCAGCTGAACAAACCTGTGAAAAGCAGTAGATCGGAGAATAAATCAAAGAAATAAAAGAACTACCTCCCAAAAATCATCAGACAAAAGGAAATTCCACTAAGAAATGAGATTCTGAGTCATGCTATGTAAGTCACTGATCATGATGTACCTCTCTGGTGAACAAGAGAGATTTTTAAAAGTTCATAGAGGGTGCAAGCAGGAACCCAGAACCTCCTTTGGAAAAAGATTTGCTTATCAGTTGGTGTCATCTAGTATGTCATGGGAAGAAACAGGCTTCCCCTAAGAAACAGGCAGCCCTCTACACTCAACTTCCTATGTCTTTTTCAAAGCAATCAGTCAGAGGAAAAGCCTATGGAAAAATCAGCAAAAGACACAAAGTCCCTCAAGTTTCAGATTTAAGTCAGTCCTCTGCTGAATTCAATATAGTTTATTCATCTGAAATGCTATTAGTCCAGACCACTTATTTACAAGCACAA
The DNA here is from genome assembly GCA_034509425.1 of Eopsaltria australis. Lineage (NCBI taxonomy): Eukaryota > Metazoa > Chordata > Aves > Passeriformes > Petroicidae > Eopsaltria > Eopsaltria australis. The sequence continues at coordinate 1,413,144 of JAVTVJ010000040.1, forward strand.
CCTTTTGGGACAATTTTCCCATCTCCAAATATTTGCCTCCAATGAAGACACTGCCAATGGAAAATACTGTCATGGCTTTCTTTCTTGGCAATGAAGCGGAACAAAACCTTCTGAAATGTAGTTTATCACTAATCTTAGTCACTCAGAATGGAAGGAAAAGTCAGATGGTTTCAAATGTAAGTACATGTAGCTATCTTACACTCAATTTGTTCACTCTCCAACACAGCTGTGCCACTGAAAAGACAAGTAAATGTCAGTTGTGATTTACTAGTTTAATTTTCTGAGGCAGAGGGTTTTTCTTAACAGTGAGCTTCCATTTAGCTTAACAAGTCTTACTGGTCTACTTCAGGAATATTTACCACATTTTAACAAGCAACTCTTACCAGTGCAAAACCAATTGCATGGAACAGTGTACAGAAGTCAAATGAACAACATGTTCCTAAATAACTAATTGTAGCTTTTCTTTCTGCTCCATTCAGATTCTACACTGTAGAAACAAAAGCCTCAGAGACAAGCAACAAATTTTGGAAATTAAAGGAATAAATACTTAAATTTCTAAATAAGAGAATTATAAGTGGAAATCAAGACAATTAAGATCTAGTGCAGGAGCTTGCTATTGTTATCAACTTAAAAAGACCCACTGGCAAACTAATTGCATAATTATTTTAATTAGTTGCTTCAAATTATTCAATATTTTGAAAGTAACAAGCCCTAAATGCACACAAGCAAGTTACCCCACATCAGTAAGATACCACACACAGTTGATCTGCTGCAGCATACATCCTCAAATTATTTGAGGGACATCCTGTCCCTTCCAAATTCAACCAACCTGCACTTCTGTGATTTCTGTTTTAATGAGAATTATCTCAGCCACCAGTGAAAACAGGCTGAATAGATCCAAATTGCTTTTAATTTGCATTTGCAAATAGGCTTAATATAGATCAGTTGATGTAAAGTAACTTAACCTGAAGTACTTTGAATCTGTAACACCCTAATCCTAATAATGAAAAAACATGTCATATGTCCAGGGAAGTCACGTGCAGTCAGGATCTTACATCCCTATTTCTCTTATTACAATAACAGAAAGAGGTTAGATGTGAGAACTGTAATCATACTGTGAAAGAAATTGCTGCTATTCTCAAGCGATGTACATTTTGGGAAGTATAGATTTTACTGACATCCTTTATTACATAAATCAGCACACCAGACCAGAAATAGCACCATGTCTTGTTAGCTAAAAGAGATAAAGAATTTGTAATTTTTTCTATTTTTAAAACCTGCATTGCTTGAAGGAAATGAAATAAATGCAAGGCTTGTTTTGTTTTTTTCTTAAAAAGGATATAAATAGGGAGCTTCAAAGCCTCCAAGAGATTTACAGTTTTATATTAACAACAGATTGAATATTAGTCCAGCCTGAAGAAATTATAAAATTGAAAGTAGCTGCAATTCTGGATGTTAACACAGAGTTGTTGATCTGCACAGAGAGATTCACAGTAGACACCATCTCACACTGGGCCATTTGCAGAACCACAAAAACTACCTGCTATTTCAAAGGACAAGTTGCCAAATTTGCATCCATTTTCTAGTGGTTAAAATAAAAAATGAACAAAGGTAGAGACACAGATGAAAGTAAAAATGTCAGATGTAATGAGAAACATCCTCCTTAACCCTATTCAAGTGTAGTATCTTCAAATGACTCAGCTTGTAGGAAATAGGTAAAAGTGGGAATTTTAAAGATCAAGAAGTGCAAGAGAAGTAGCAAGACCTAAAGAAAAAGTAACAGAAAAATAATTAAAAAAAAATAAAATTCTTTGAGTGGATTAATGAACAAAGTCAGGATGAAATACCACATATCACCAAATTAGATATCACAGTGAATTAAAATTTCCCTTAAAAATTGAAAAGGTTTAAAATACAACAAAATAGTTACTGCTATTACACATCAGAAAATAACAAATGCCCACAAGGCCATTCCAATGCATGTCTCACAACTATTCACTTCAATATACACAGCGCTTTTCTGAGATGAGGTGTAGAATTCTTAGATCCCTATATGACATCATGTTAAAAAAAATACAACCTCTATTATTTTACATGCATTTTTACAGAATAAGCTATTTCATTATGACTGACTTGAACTGGAGTAATTCAACACTTGAAAAATGCAAACCACACAGATTACAAAAATCATGGAACCTTTCCTGTGGAATTCACTTATCAATGGAATATAGAATTCTTATGAATTTACTTATGAATTTCTAAGACTATATTATATGATATGTATTTCTTTCGAAGCATCTTTCATTTGACTTAAGCTCCAAATTTTTCTTCCAGAGACACCTGCATAGCTACCATTGAAATCAGAGTTGACACAGACAGCTGAAAACAGTTTGATTTTGAAAGAGATAGCATATATAGGCACATTTCTCATTTAAATAAGTTTAATCAAAGGCAGCACTTGGACAAACTGCACTTAACTAGCTCAAATATTCTTTTACTGATTACCACTGGAAATTTATCTCACCTTGCATATATTGCAAGATCATCTTCTGAAGGAATATCTGAAAGATTGACTCCATACACATCTTTTGTTGATTGCACTACATTCTGGAACATAAGATTCAGATTAAGAATACCATAACAACACCCAAAGAAAGTTTGTTCTTAAGAAAGAACTTCTTTACAAACCAAAATGTAATTTCAAAAATGCAGACAAAACAAAACAGGTTTCTTACATCAACAGCAATCTTAGCTTACACATATTTTTTAAGAAATAATTTATTAAAAAAATTAATCAACACATTTATTCAACAAGTAAAGAATTCTTGAAAGATAACATCAGCTAAACCAACATTTTAGGAGAATAAATTATATTCATAGAACATAATGGTGTAGTTATTAAATTCTGTTCTGTGTTGAAACTTAATATAGAATAAATCATATTCGTTCAGAACACGCTCCCACATTTGCTTTCATATTTCCTGCTGCCAATTCTGCAATAATGACAAACCTCAGGTTGAACAAAACTTTTTTTATTTTATACATTATGCAACCATGTCAGTCAACTATAACAAGGAATCAATGCACATGCAATAGTTCACTAACTGTTGTCTAGTGATTCAGTGCTAAACTGAGGGGAGCTTTCTGACAAGACACACATGACTGTGAGTCAAATATAAAGACAGTTTTCTCTTAGTTCAAAAAGATTCAAAGTCAAAGAACTTCAGAAAGGTATGTCCTGACCAGAAGTATAAATGCATTCTTTATTAACTTCTCAGAGCTGTAAACAGAAAGGAACTAGCTTTTTGTGTTCCCCAGACAATAAGGAATGGCATGAATTAACAATGTAAATTATGACTAAAATTAAATGCATGGAAAGGTGCTAATTGGAGTATATTTCTTCATATCACTACTAAAATGTCAGAATAGCTCACTCAATTTTTAAGCCATTGAAATTCAATAATATTTCAAATCATACTTTATGTTTACATGCATCTTTCATTTAAGCGTCTTAAAAATCTAAAAAAGATATCTTAGGTCTGAGTGCTGAAGGGTGTTCAAAACAGGGAAAAACTATGCAATAGTATGAATCAAGAGTAAAACTTCAACTTGGATTTTTATTAAAAAAATCTAGAAACAATCTGACTTGCTAGAAAATAGGTACTCTGTTATTCAGAGATAATAGAAAACTTTCAGATAAAATATCTTGCATAAACACAAATAAATAAATATGCTTGTACTGGTTTAGGAAGAAGACACTATTGTGCTATTGAAGGCTGAAAATCCATTATCTGAGAACACACAACCCTAGGCTAAAGACAGAATAGAATCAAAATCCGAACTGTGGCAAAAAAAAGGCAGTTTAATTGTCTGTTGCCTATCAGGCACTACATTTTATGCTAAGGTCATAAATACTCAATTTTCTTCAGAAGTGATAATGTGCACAAACATATAACCATTTAAATTAGCTGTGACTTTAAAAGAAACCAATCCCCCAGACAATATAAGTATTTTCCAAATTTCTGTAGTCTGCAATAGCATAACCTTTTGCTAAGATATTTTCTATGGTATCCAAAATGGATATCTACATGAAAGAATTTGAAAAACTATTACATGAACTAATAAAATAGATACTTCCATAATTCTTTACACAACTTAATATTTTCATTAAATTAGCCACCAAGGGATTCCAACAAAATGGGAGTTATATAAGCAAAAAAAGATTAATAGCCCACAACTGAGAATATACATTCTTTCCACCTGACTGGGCAAATGCAATTTATTTCACTATTTTATTCAGTGCCATTACCTTCAACCTTAGTAGCAGTAATAGCACAGGACCTATACAGTAACATCATCATGCACATTTTGGAAGTTAGTTAATTTTTTTTTAAATGCCAGACCACATAATTATGAGACAGCAATTTAAAAGTGTACACATAAATCAGATTGAAATTTAGACAGAACGAACATTAATTTACAGTTAATTGATCTAAGCAAGTGGCATCGTCCAAAAGGAATTGCTTTGTAATTCCAAGAGGTGGCTCTCAGGACCTCAGGTTCATACTACATGGCTTTCAGGGGGTTTGCTCCAGATTAACTCCCACAGACTAAATTTTGACTAAGTAGGTAGATCAAGTACATTCCTGGAGAAATGGAATCTCATTTGCATGCTCTAAGGCCACCTCATGATGTGTGCCAGAGCATAGTAAGGGAAAATAATCAGAAGTGCACTACTGCTCTGAATTAACACACTAATATCAATGCATTTTACATTATGTAATGACCCGAATACCTTTCAAATGCCATTGGTTTCTGACAGTAGGGCTTTTTTAATGCTATTTTCCTTTGTGTTTCACTACTAGATGACAATAGGAAAGGTTTACAAGCAGTTGTGCTGCAGTTATGCTAATATCTACACAAAAAAATTACACTGGAGAGCTTTGGCACTAAATTTCTCAGTGCTTTACTTCTGACTGTTCTTTTAACTTTTTTTTAATGGAATGTGAATTTTAAGCCTTCTTGCCTAACACTGTAATTTCTTACCTCTGTGATTTTTGTATTGTCTCCTGTATCAGTCACCTTTACTGGAGTTGAACGCTGAGAAACAGCACCTTCATCTTCCTTATCTGTCCCAGAATCATCTTCAGAACTACTTGAAACTGCTTCCTCACTTGGGGGTGGAGGAGCACTAGCAGCTGTTTTGCGCTGCAGCACCGTTTCTTCTCTGTTATTTTTGTTCCTATTAGGAAAGGCAGTGTGTATTTATGAAATCAGCAAGATATTAGCAATGAATATTTAAAATTCCTAATCTTGGTTACAATCTTTCCAGGGAAATAAATTTTAACCTCTGGGGCAATTTTTGCTCATCTTTTGCAATCCCCGATTGATTTCTATTCTTCAATCTCTTGTTATTCCAGAGCATTTAAAGAAAGTCCATAGGGTTCTGTCAGCTTTTCTTCACCAATTCTCTGATTCTTTACTTAAATCCCTTCCCTCAACTGAATAATAAAAAGGAATAGAAATTAATTGAGACATAACATCTTTGGTTTTGATCTTGGAAAAAGTTTCACTTTCTGATTAATAACAATATCCACTCCAACAGTTTGCTTAATCTTGGTTCCAAATCATAACAGTAATGTCACTTTTTTCCTCCATCTTTCATACCTCTCCCCTCAATTTAATTCTTTAATCAGCCACATTTCTTTATGCAGTATGTATTTCTCACTCAAGAAATTCTAGTCAATGTAAAGAGGTGCCTTATTTGTAAGAAGCCTTCAAGATACAGCGTCTCTACATAAGTAGGCTAACACCAGATTTAACTGTATGCACTCTGAAAGGTACACATTACTTTACCCATCAGAAAGTACACCAGGATTATGTGCTCTGCATCCTCTCCTACTGGCCAGAGAAGGGTATTTAGTTGCAATTTCCCCTCAGATACTTTCACAGTCTTTCAGGGAAGGCAGTTAATGAGTAGACATTAACTAATGAATAACCAGTTTGTAGACTAATTCCTGGAAACAGGAAAGGAACATCTCTTCCTTGCTGCAGTGAGTGTCCCATGTATCACTGACACTGTGTGTGACTCACTCTAAAGGAAGACAGCAGCATGCTAAGAGGCTGTGAAAAAAGCACACGGATGCAAATGCTATTTGGAGATGCAGGTCTAGTGCTCTCATGAGCATCACTTGAGCCCTTGAGCACACCACGACTGCTACAGATGCTGCCTCTTGAAGTGAAACTCACACAGTCGTTTATCCCTGTACTGAATTAGCTACACTTCATGTACTCAAGGAACATGTACAAACAAGTAGGAGAGTCCCTTCCAAGGGTTCTGATCTGAGAGCATACCCCACCCCCGAGGACATTATTATGTCAGAAGAAATCTTGGAGCTGGAACAAATGCCTTAGAGAAAATAACACCAGGGACAAGTTTGATTTTTGACTCAGCAGAACCTGACATTTCCTTGGACTGGAAATTTACAGAAAGTTATGAAGACATAAGCATTCTTTTTAGGGAAAATAAAGAGATTTTCCCCTACTTTTCTAGATGAGGTGAAGGTCACAAGAAAAGCAGTCCTTTCTGAAAGCTGAGGAATGGAGCAAGTAGCCAAACACTGGTAAGAGTGTTATCTTCACCACACTCCCAACATGTACTCAGCCAAGATCTAAGGGTCCTTGGGACCCAAGCACTTACAGACAAAAAGAGATGACCAAATCCTTCAGAAATGTCTTAGATCAAAAGATGATGACAAATGTGCAAGGCAACGGTACCACCTTTTTGCAAGGCTAAATATGGGTGAGGTGCAAGAGTGAAGCCGTGTTTTTCCCCATGACACAGTCAATGAAGGGGAAGCCTTATAAATGATACACAGGGAGTCCTGGAATGTGGCTTTGATAGAGCTGATTCTCTGTCCCACATCAATCCCTAAAAATCACAGTGAAGAGCTTGAATAAAAGTGCCTGAGAAAATGATATAATGGTCAAGTATTTAATGGAGTATCTCGAGACAAATTAGTCCAAAATCTGACATTATACCAAAGCGGAAGAATAAAGTTTATCCTCGAAATACTCATAACCTCAAATTCTTAGCAGAGACAAACTGTGTAACAGTGGAACAGTCTTCCTGTTTATTCCCAGGGAATCAGTAGCATGAAATGAGGTTCTACTGGTGATAAGCACAGTCTACTCTCAACAGTTATTGACAATGAGACCCTCAGGATCAGAGCCTGTGAGCCAGTCAAATGTTCTAGGGTTTAACAGAACAGCAAGTTTTCAGAGGATCTTACAATGTTGTGACAGCACAGTAACTACTGACAAAAGGTTTCCTTAATATCAGGTATCAAAGAGAGAAGGAATTCAGGAAGATTCTGCACAGCCCTTGTGTGACACAGCAGATCAACACAGGACGTACAAATAGAGTAACAAAGCAGGTCAACAATGCAAAAGCAGCAAAATGAAGCATTCATTTGTCCCAGCAACTGTTGCTGGATTGTTTTATATAATTTTATCCATAAATATTTTAATACCATATTTTACCAAACACTGTGCTGAAATTGGCATTTATTGCTGTTTCAGAACATGTAATATTTATCAAAAAATTATCATTTTTTAAAGACAACAAGAAAATATGCACTGCTGTCAACTCCAATAGAAAACAGTTGCCAGAAGGATGAAGAGATGATCAAATTTTAATAACTTCCGTATATTATAGATAAAATCTTCTCATGAATTTCACTTTGAGGAATAAGAGAAAACAGAAAATATTAAAGAAGTTCAATTAAGAATTCCCAGTGCCAAATAAAAATCTCAAAAAGATGTGATTTTCAAAGTGTACAATTCTACAGTATAACACCCATGAATTTTTTATTTCCCATGTAACATTAAATATACTTCACAGACACACACATTTGAGTTTATATATTTTCATTACAATTTCATTACTATTAAAACAGAACAAAATTTCTGATTTCAGACTTACCCCAACACAGATTTTCCAGTTTCATCAGGTTTACGAACAGTAAACGGACTTGGATCAATTCCCACATTCTTAGGCATAAAATCTCTGCCAAAATAGAAAGGGACAAGTGCTCATGAACAAAGTTCAACACATAAAGTTATTAAATTTTCTGGAAGAACCACCTCTAACATCTATCTGTGAATTAAAAAAAAAAAATCATAAAAAGAGATAGCAAAGAGGTATCATTACAAATTAATGCATATATAACCTAGGTATTTAAAACATTTTCAGTAGCATTATTTAGTCCCATAAAACAGCTGCAAATATCACCACTTGCAAAAGATGCTAAAACATTGTGCTCCACTCCTGTGCTGAAGAAGGCTGGTAACTCAGGGCTTCGTACATTGTTTTCAAAATGCTGCAAACACTCAAATTGGGTCAAACAGCTACACGAAACATAATCTGCCTGGAAATCTTCAGCCAGACCATGATTCAGATTATGCTCAGAATATCCGGTTGATTGCTGCCAACAAAAAACCCCCCCAAAATATCTGGCCAGCTGTGAGAACCAGATGAACTGAAGAAAATAACTGCAAAACGACAGCAGAACAACAAGAAAACAATTGTGTTCAAAGTAGCCTCTGTGATCTGAGTCAACAGAGTAAAGTTCATCTCTCAGCCATCAAGTACCCAGATATTAGGCACACTGCAATTTAAAAAAATTGAAAATCTAATTGCTACTTTAATGGACTTTTTTTAGAGTAACATTTCCATGTAGCATTGTGATTTAGCTTCAATAACTTTGCTAAATTTGAAATTACACATATTTAACCGAACAAATAAAATGTATATTTAATTCACACCAAATCAACTTCCAGTCAAGGATTTAGAGCCACAAAACATCCCAAAATACCGTGTAGAATTGGTCATTGCCAAGCAGAAGTTCTCATCAAAACTGCTCAACTCATATGGCCTAAAAAACTCATTGTGGATATCAATTTCCTCTTCGTATTTGTGGAATTTCTTCACTGTCAGCTTGCGTCTATTTTCAGCACATGTCACTGAAGGGGGAACAAAGAAGAAATCTTTTTACTAGCAATTTCTGACTCTTGCAAAAATCTAATCAAATGGTAGCCCACTCACCTAGCCACCATACCAGGCAATTTTTTCCTGCAGTCATATCCCCTCTGAGACAAGGAAATATGACATGAAGAAGATGCATTGCACATCTTTAATAAATATGCATTATCAACCACTATAATTTGATTTCACTTCATGATGACAATTCCTAATAAAACATGCTCCACAGTACCCCACAGAAATAAGACACACTAGCTATATTGTGTCATGTGCAACAGGAATAGGACCACCAGCATAGATTATAACTATATGCTAATAGACAAGAAAAAAAGAAAAAATAATTAAGTGTGTCCTGGCTCATAAACATATGAAGATCAAATTTTAGCCACTTAGGTATCTCTTGCAATGTGCAACTGAAAAATCATATCTCCTTGCAGGGGGGAGAGGGCAGGGAAGTATTTAGAAACCATTATGGAGACACTTTTTTTTCCAGATTCAGGATCTAAATCAGTTAAAAAGTATTTGTGACTAACATTTCTTTTTTGAGATTCTCTTCAAGGCAAGGAACAAATATAGGTCCTACCTTCATCAAAAGGAAGAGGTAAATGCTTTAGCACACCTGTGGTCCACCAGTAAGTATAGCTGCACAGGAAAAACAGAAACACAACTGATACAGGAGATTGGATCTTGTATAAAGCATATCCAGGTTGCACATAACATTCACGCATCCATACAGTGGCACTTCAGCAAACATTGCTGAATTGGATGGAGGATTTTAACAAGCCCCTACCCAACTACTCTGCTCTCAGATCAGGAAATTTAAGCACATGAAGCTCAATACCAATAGGTACAGACAGAAGACTGGTTTTGATCCATTAAAAAAAATACGTTTCAGGTGCCTACTTCTACAGCACTGAAAATGAAAGCCTTAGTACATATCAAAAGTATTTATGTATTTCTCTTGTTCTAATCTTGTTCTAGGAGGGTGGGAGGAGTGGGGGGAAGACATCCCCTTCCATATGTTATACAGATCCCAAGATTTAGGAAAAATATATGAAGAGAAGGTCAAAGATAATAAAATTGGATGATTGTCAAAGCATCTGACTTCTACACAAAGAAATACATTTTGATGTAACAGCTGTCCTAAGTCTGAGAGCTGTTGGTATATCTAACAACAATATTCCTGCTGGAAGCTCATTCAGGATTTCTGTAAAACAACAAAGGAAGTCAAGCAACATGCATAAAACAAAGCATGCTTTATCTTTCATTCATGTTTACACATTTTTATTGTCTCCTCTCAAATATACTTCAATTTCTTCTCTGATTTATTCTGATAGTTTCTTCTATTTCATTACATGGAATGAAAACACAACTGTCTTCATTGATTTTTTGATTTCAAATATGTGTGAGGGCTGTAATCAGAGTATTAATGTGTCTATCTCCTACTCCTGTCAATGTAGCCATCTGCAGCAGACACAATGGGTGTATTCCCATGGCCAGGGATAGGGTTGTTAGTGGGATTTAGGAGATGGTACAAAACAGGCAGGAAAACACACTTCAGCTCCAAGAACTGTGTATATCCTAGACAGTAAGGAATGAGTTATGCCTGATGGTCCTGCCTCTTCTCAAAGTCCCATGCTAGTAAACTATTTTCTCCAGTGCCTTCAGAAATAATGCAGACACATCCAGTTTTCTTGCCTGCATAAATGATGAGTAACATGGCAACACAGTCTCCTTTTCCATATTCACCATCCTTTCACATGAGTCACAAATTATATAGAAGTAAGATATGAACTTTATTAAATATCTTCCTCCTGATGAGGAGACAATTACAATATAGGAAAAGCACAGATAGTCAAAAGAAGTTTCAATGACAGGAAACATTATCTTCCTTCTATATCCTTGATTTCATTATGAGTGCCATAATGAAATGTTATAATAAAGAAGTGCTATTTCTTTAGCTGCTGTGCCCAAGGAACCTAAAAGAGGCACTACACAGAGAGGTAGGAAAAAGTTACACAAGAACTTGTCCAAATGTTTGGTAGAAACAAAATATTTACTTAGAGGAGTTTTTTTCATATATTTATTTCACCTAGTTATTACAGAAAGGTGTCATTTCGTTCTCATAATGGAACACCTTGATTGTATATTAGAACTACTCAAAAGAAATTCTCATTAGAATGAAAGGTAAAAATAATTAACAAGTAAATGAAGAGTGCCAACATTTCTTTTTAATATTCCACCTCATTTGAGAACAGTATCTGTGAGAAATAAGAGACAGCTGTTTTAACACAGTAACAGATGAAAGGGAGACTAGAACATTTGCATATTTGCAATGTATCAGCTGAATTAATTTTAGACATACAATAATGTTCAGAATGAGTAGTCAAGAAAATTAATATTGCATGTTTAATGTATGCCTGAAATAGCACTTGGTTGTAAGGCTACCTTTAAGAAAAGCCTCAGGAGATAATACAAAAGGACTGAAATTTAGAAAGAGCCATATCATGTGCCAGCTGCTGCGACAGGTTAACAGAATAAGCAGCCAACAGGAACTGATCACAGTTTAAACACTTGCAGTTTTCCCCAGACAAAAATCTAAATGCATATATTCAGATCTACCATTTATACTGAAGAGCTTTAAGGCTCACAGAATGAACAAAGATAAAACCAGCCAAAATCCTAAGAGATTATTTAGTCGACAAGTTGAATACTGTCCTTTTTGTTAAAATGGATTTTTTTAATGCACAGTCTTCAACAAAATAATTTCCCTCTGTGAAGCAATCAAATTACTTTAAAATTTTTATACTTTATTACTTCTGTATATTACCATGCAACTACAGTGGAATGCAAATGAAGAAAAATAGTCTTCAAAACAGGCTAGATATAGGCTGAAAAGAAGGTAGAAAATCATGGGTTTCTTGGTATGCACAGTTGCAGACTAAGTGCAATACATAGAAAAATAAATGTTAACCTCATCACATAATCTCAAATTCAACCACTAATAAATCTGACAAATAAGAATGCACCTGTATCTTGCTTAATGGAACTGTAGTAACTGTACTTCAGTAAATTAGTGAAGCATTTTATGCTGAAGGATAGAATTTCATATGAAATTAAACTTCTTTTAAAGTATAACAGGAAAATAACATAGTAAAGCAAATCCTTTGAATCGCCAACATTCAGCATTTTTGGTAATCTCTGGAAGGTATTTTTAAGCTTTTGTATAAACATAAAAAGCAGTAAGCAAGTTTTTGACAGGCTGACCTAATTATTTGATTAACAATGTGTATTTTTTAAAATTTATTAGAGCAATACCATACAAAACAAAAAACAAAACAGCAAAATACCTTTGCCTTGTCTGTGACAGACCAAGGGTGTTCTTGTGATGCAAATAAAAATCAGTGGGAAGTTCCCAGAGATGTGGCTTTCCTTCTGCAGGCTTGAACACTCCCAGAAAGAGATTGATAGAATCTTGCCTGTCAGCATCTGTGAGACAAGAGGCACACTTAACACCAGGAGCACTGCACAGCTCAAACCCATTCAGACACTGCTTCTCTTTGCTGCTGAGTGTCTGTGTCCCATGATTGCTGCAGGGCCCTCTGGGCTTCAAGCAGCACCTTGGAACTTCATTTACAGCAGACCTGCCACACAATAAGAGACTGTATGACTGAAATAAACAAGTTCTCCATTTCCCATTTAGTTTGGGCAAATAAGACACACAAATTACGTGATTTACATTCAGAAAAGTCACTCTGGTGTGTTCTCAACACTGTTACATGCACAGAAGCAATAATTTCAGCCAAAGAAATCAGAGATTACTGAAGTATTTCTAGCCATTGTCCAACTCACTGTTTTAAAGTTCACATAGTCTCTAAATAATTGCAATCTACCAGGAAGATGAAAAAAAAGGTACTTCTACCCCTGGCTATGCAACTTTTGTGAAAAAATCAATAGAGGACTGACACAATATTTATAACAGAATAGCACTCAGTGTTTGCCCTTCTGACATGTCTTAGACTGTCCTTTGATCATTCTTTTAGATCTTTGTCAAGATGTCTAAACACACTACACTTTTTTTTATTATTTTCCATAAGATAAGGCTCAGTATTTTTCAAAGAGGTTTTCCGTTAGCAATGTTACCCTGAAGAAAGTAGAACACTGTTTTCTACTAATGAGTGATATGAGTTAGTAAAGGAGTTAGTTAATATTTTACAGCTTATTACTGAAAAAAATAGCTTGCTTACTTGAGTTTTGGATTTGTCTTTTCTACCACAGATTTAACAGTTTGTAGCTCCTATTCACACAAAACAATTACATGCGTTACAGCTTGCTTTGTTTTGAGCCCTCAGAAACATCACAAGAAATACTCCACATGAAGCCTTCTACTCATGTTTAGATTTACCAGTTACTTTTTGTTTGCTGATGACATTCTGTCCAACATTTTACCATTTTGTAACACCTACCTGCTTCTCTATATTGATCTGCCAATGTCACTGACAGATGCAGTGCTACATGTGTGCATTTTCTAAATAAAGGGCTGCATGCTACAGCATAGGATAAATAAATATATCATCAAATCAGAATACCCATTTGAGTTGTTACTGAATTATTTGGAAATTATAGTGTAGAGAAACTGTCATGAAGTCATAGTGTAGCTTATTGAAACATCATGAGTCAGATGCTATGTAAATAATACCTTAATAGAAAGCACTTAAATTTACCTGAGAAAGCATTACTATAGTATCTTGAGAGAGTTTGCATAATATCTTTGGAATGCTGAGTCCATGGAGCAATCTTTCTGTAAGTTTTTACTCTGTGGACAAGCTGAGAGCCTCCATACTGCAGAGAAAGCGTGTCCCCATGATCTTCATATAATTCTTCAAATAATCTGAAGAAAAAGCAAAATGTGTCATCTATCAAACTTCTGAATAGAACTTTTAAAGAGAAAATATAATAAAGTCTTTCTGCAAATGCAATATAGTTTCTTCCCCTTTATTCAGATAATTATGTGGAAATTTTATTCAGACCTAGTAATTACCAAGAAGGTTTAGGCTTGAGATTTTCATTACTTTTTAATATAACAGAAGAAGTTCACACAAACAGAATATGCAGTTTTGTAGATTCAGGAAGAAGATTAACATGTCCTACTACTTAATGGGGAGAAAACAAACAATATATCTTCACTAACCAAGGCATGTTTATTACACTAAAAGGGACAGAAGATATCAATACCTCAAGGCGACATTTTCTCTTAAGTACACCAGGAATGAAGTTAGCATAACTTTCTAAAAATCTCCCTAGTTACAATAATGATGGCCCAAAGGTACAAAACGAACAAACATGACCTGTAAGAAAAGTGTATGGCAGTCAGGTAACATTTGCTAGAGCTGGAAAATCTTGATGTAAGCAGAAGGCAAAAAGAATTGGCTAAGAATTGACTTGAGCAACGAGAGCTGGCTAAAAAGCAAAAAAGTCCTCTGACATCAAGTTGACAGTACCCAAACTGGAAGCAGTCCAAATAGCAAAAATTAAACAAGTTTCCTATCAATGACAAAAACAAGACAACAGTCTCGGAAAATGAGGCTATCTTTAAGGAGATGGTGCTCAGTCCAAAAGATAAGGGATTGAAAAATCCTTCTCAGAAATGGAGACTGTGCCTTTGCTTTAGAAAAACAATGACAAGGATAATATTTTGGTAAGAGACTGGAAGTTTAGTTAAGAAGCAAAAACCCCAAAACAAAACAAATCAAGCCCCAATCCCTCCGCAAAACTAAAATGCAAACCCATCATTAACCTGTGGGAACATATTTCACATCAGTATAGGAAGACAAAGTAACTCAGACATCTACATGTAATACTCATAGAAGAAAGAAGTCCGTGAGGAGTGAAAAGGAACATAGAAACAAACAACAAAATAAAATAATAAAAATAAAAACCAAACACAAACACCAAAGCAAGACATCAAAAGCATTCCCCTAATAAAGTTTCCAACAAAAGGGACAGTATTGCATATGTAACCTAGCAACCATCTGACTGAAGCTCTCCTCAAAAGGATCTGGATGAAGAACACTCATCTGAGCAGCAAATCAATTTCTGTAAAAACTAAATAGCTGTCCAGCAAATGTTCTGTCCAAGGTCAAGTACAGTAAGATCAATTAGGAGGAAACACTTGCTAAGTAACTTTAAAAAACCAAAAGAAAACCCCAAAAACAACAGACAAAAAAACTTGAAAGAAATAACCCAAACCTCACCTGCCTCTACACAAATTGTTCAGAGCTCATGACACCATGTATAAGAATCTCATTTGTTTCTTTGGTTTTGGTGGGCTGGTTTGTTTTTGTTTGACCAGTAGCCCCAGGAGGCTGCACAACAACTGGTATTGGCAGCAGAAATTATTTATTCCCAGAGGTAAGCGCACAGCTTCCAGCAGCTGGGACATGGTGGATGAGAGGCACTGCTAGCACACCCAGGAAGCCACCAGCAGGTGCTCTCCCTGGCCACCAGGCAGAGGCCAGGAGCCACCACTTGCACAGTGAACCAACAAGCTGCAGGAGAGGTGGTTTCTGTAACACATACCAGCTCCAGGCACTGTACAAGTGCTGGAAACTAATGGAAAAAAAGAGGAGGAGCTGAAGGTATGTCTCAAGTAAAGGGGACTGAAGCCTGACTACTTGTGGTTTCTGAAAACAAGTTAGGTCTCCATGCTCTAAAACTATCAAACCACTAGTTAAAATCAGCAATGAAGCCATAAGTTTCATAGTCACAACATCATCTTGAAGGAATAAAAAAATAGCACCTGGAAGACTCCTACATTAATTTCTGAAGCATGTATACAAGTTAAGTAGCTTAGTTCACCCTGACCCCCAAAGCATTTAAAACAAATGTTGTGTTTTCATAAAGGGTTTGAGGATGCTTGTCTAAGTACCATTGACACTTGATCTGAAAGAACAATTTTGCTGAAAAGCTTTTCTTCAATAAATCAAAAACCATGAAATCTTTCTGAAGAAAAAGTAGGAAATAGAAAGGTGAGATGTACTCCTATACAATTACCAGTCTGGCATTCTCCATGAAAGTATGTATTTATTTCAGTTTTCACTCTCAGTCAGCATTTTGCCTCAAGCAATTGAAACAAATATAAAAGACTGGGGTGAAGGTTTTCTTAAATTTATTTCAAAGGAAAACATTTTAAGTTTAGGCATATAAAAAGAAAGAAGTCAAGCAGTTATCTCATAAGAAGACTGATTAACATACTTTACCAGAAGATCAAACTTTCAGCATGATGGGATTTTCTCAAGATTCCAAGTATGGAAGATTTTTTAAACTGGGATGAATAAACATTAAATCATTCCAGTGGAAATAACTGTACACTTCTTCTACATGGACATAATTCTCCATAGTATCTTGACTCAAAATTAAAAGTTAGAAGCGTGACACACTCTATTAATCTATCTTACCTTACAGTATCTGTATCAAACTGTAAATTTGGTTTATCAATCAATCCCAATGAATACAGCTGGTAGGCCAAAGCACATTTCCCCACCATAAACTGCGCTGTGTTAGTGCGATCTAAACAGTCCACACAGTTGGTTCGGAGGACTCCAGTCTGGTAAAGCAATCCAAATAAAGATACATCCTTATCAACAAATTACTACACTCACGATTGTTACTTTTTTAGGACTAGCTAAATCTTATCAAATCTCAAATTATATATTCACAAAAATTTGAGAAAGACATTTCTAATAAAATTTCAAAGTAATTAATCTCTAGCAAGCTACATCAGACTGCTGTCATGCCTATTTTCAAAATATTCTTACTTTCATCATCACACAAACTGGACGTTCCTTCAACTCACAAATTGCCCTGAAGAAGCACAATTTGGGTGTGACTCACAAGATGTCCAGTCAGAGATGAACTGTGATCTGAACGCTTATATGTATATCACTGGTGACTCTCAAATTATTAAAGATAAAATAATCACTTTCCTACCACAGGTAAACCCGTAAGGATAACATAAAAGAATCTAATTAGGGTTGATTTTTTTAAAGAGCTCAAATTCTATCTGCTCTGCTGTTTATCTGCCCTTAACAAACATCTCTCAGTGATCAGCTAGTACAAGAATGGCCACATGCTCTCTAACTTAAAAGAGGTACAAAATCATGAATGGTAAGTCAAAGCAACTACTGCTTCTCAAGAATATGCCCTGTGCTCAGAGAATAAAGCCATAACATTCAGGTATAAATTTGATACTGTATGGTTTGCATTTCAGTCAGTACTTTTCTGACCTTAAAGAAAGACATGTTCCTAGTTTTATTTTCATTTAGTGATGGAAACTGTAACAATGTACAGAATATTCAGCACTGGTGAAAATGTCAGTAACCCATGTTCATGCATATGAGTATGTTACCAGGGTTAAGTATGCACTTATTCCTCACTTCTTCTGTATAATATTTTATGATGCAATTTCCTAAAATGCTGCTGGTTTAGCTTTCACTGCATTGGTAACATTACAGACTAAACAGTAATGGAAAGCAGTTTAAAATACAAGCATTTCTCAGACTAAGCCCAGCAAAGATACGATTCCAACACCACAAGGTTTTGGGGATTCATGCAAGAACTTAAGGCCCTAATTCCCAATTAGATTTCTAGGAAGGACAGCATAATAATGTGTACTATAAATACTAATTTAAGAGCAGTCTGTGAGTCACCAATGAGGTATTTATGTGAAATGGTTCACTGCTCTTTCAGAGTGCTGACCTACATCAGTGTAACTATGAACTAAAAAAGCATATTTTGGTACCTGCAAGCGACCAGTGGAAACAACACAACCTCCCAGTTCATTCCACCTGAAAAAGAAACAAAACAGAATGATTTTCAAATTATTTCATAAAATAAGACATGGTATTGTGTATTGATCTATAGTGACAAATAGTTACTTCTGGGTTTTCAGGGACTTGATAGACTTCATCTTTAGCAGTTTAAGCAAATACAGTTTCTATTTCTAAGAAAAGTTTTAAATTTCGTTTTTATAATACCATAAAATCCACTGGTTAACAACAGACTCAGTAACATTTAGATGACAATTATCTTATTCATAAGCCTCAAATGAAGTCACTTCGTAATTCCAAATAAGTAAGTCTTAAAATAAGAAATAATTTAATAAACATAGAAATTCCAATCAGCTTTCTAAGGAATAGGTGCTATTCATTATGCATCAACTAAATTGTAGGTACTTTTCATCTGGACGCAAGATACTGCAGTAGGAATCAGGTCGATTTACAAAAAATCCAGTCTTCTTTACAACACTTTCTGCAATCACATTCAGTCTGTCAAGGACATTGCAAAGTTTGCTGAGAAGAGGGGGAAAAAAGAAAGAAAAGAGAGACAGTCAAGATACATTAATACTAAAAAAAAAATCATTACTTGAAGAGTTTTTCCATAAGTAAATGATTTTAAAACAGGCCCATATCATAGCTTTATTCATCCAACAGTAATTATGACTACAGTTTTCTTAGATTTTACAGGAAAGAGAGACTGACTGTATCTGAGCACTTTTGCTTCTTTTTGATAAAAAATAAACTAGAAGCAGAAGACATAAAAAACCTAAAACTCCTTGACTTTTTCATCACATAGGTTTTTCTCTACCAAACTTCCTGTGATTCAAAAACATGAATGAGGCAGAAAAGGATGCATGATTACAAAAAGGATGCATGATTACAAAAAAGGATGTATGCTGAAACACTCCCTTAGTTTAATTTGCAAGTTGCTGTTTTGTTCAGTAACATTTGCTTCCGTGTGTGCATTGCAGCTACAAGCGCTGGTACAGAAAGGATTTTTTTTTACCTTTTAGTGTATTTGGCCATATCCCAGGGTATATATATAATTGCATGCTCTGGGGGTAAAAACTGGTTGAGATATGTCACAGCAGCAACAAGCTCTTCACTGAGAATCCTTTCGTGCTTTCTTTTTTCACGCTCCTTTAGTAAAAAGAAAAGGAATTTAACACCACAACTTTCATAAACAAATGTAAATAATGCGTACATGTGCACACACACATGTATGTAAATATAATGGAAATCAAAAATGGAAGCTATAACAGCAGCACGCAGTTCTTCATTAATAGTACAATTAAATTAAGAACAGAAAAGACAGAAAAATCTGAACATTCTAGGTTTTTAACAATTGATCTGTATTAGTAGTAAAAGTCACCTGTTTCAACTGTGCATTGGCTGAAAAATGGAATGCTGTAAGAGTAAAGAACACGCAGAAAAACAGTGGCAAAGCAGATTAAATGAACAATAAAAGAAAAACACAAACACAGGCAGAAAGGGAAGCATCCCATTCTGATCTGGAGCATAGGAGGACAAAGCGAAATTCTTCTCCATTACTGGCAGGAGATGGGGAATGAAAGCTCCCATCTCCCAGTCTTGCAATAATTTTTAAAAATTAGAATTGTGTTGCCCTTGCCTGAACATAACATATGTTTTCATAGAACCACAGAATGGTTTGTGTTAGAGGAGACCTTAAGATCACTCAGTTCCAACCCCCTGTCACAGGCAGGGATGCCACTCACCACTTCAGGTTACTCAGGGCACCATTGAACTTGGCCTTGTACCAGGGACTCTGCATTAGTATGGCCTGCCTCTCACTCCACCCAAACAAAACCCTATCCTGAACCTATGCTATAAAAACTGCTTCATCTATGTTAACAGTAGTCTTAAACAAACCCAAGAAAAGCCTAATCAATTAATTAATAATTAACAAACTTCTAGATAAGACAGATACAAGAGGACATATATTTCATCAACAATTAAGAAATCAAGTACTTAAATCAAGTACTTGAGTGAGAAGCCCTTGGCATTTGTGTAAAAGCAACAGATAAATTAAAAAAAAAGGTGTTCATGTTTGAGGGCTTACCCTTCCCTGCCTTTTTAAAAAAATGTTTTTAAGGTACATAAAGTAATAAAGGAACATTAATTTTAGCATCTTAATATTGAGCATCTACAGAGAGGGAAATAAAGAGATGCAATGTCAGTCACTGCATCAAAAGCCTTGTGAATAAAAGCATATAATTATTCACATGTCAAAGCCGTGTGAGCCCCGACTCACACAATCACAAAGGCTTTTAAAAGCTATGGCTGCAAGGGACATTTTATTGTCAACAAATGCTATCCTAAGTTGATCCCACAGACTCCTGGAAAGTCTTAAAGGCACTCCTACATAGAGCAGAGTCATGGAAGCAAACAACAGAAGATATGTCTTTACCATAATATTTCAAATAACTCTACCACATGCCAAGAAGCCTACAAACCTTGCTTTACATGGAATCATACTATTTTAGCAGGTTTTAGTGCTAAATTAAATTTAGTGGTAAATCTATTTGGACTTAGATCTAATGGGTAATAGCAAAAACCTGAAAAGAACAGTGAAAGGTCACTCTAAGAAGTCTCTAAACATGTGAAATTTTTTTAAGGGATGTAGTAGAAGCAGAGTTAGGTACTATATCCTGTAGGATGAGATTTATGAAGAAAATTTTACACTTATAAACTAATATTGCTTTAGAACACAACCAAGATTACACAGAGACTCTACAGAAAGAAGCATAACATTAAAAATTAAATATATAAAACATATTCAAAATATTGTACCTTCACAAGGTTCAATATAATAATGGGAGAGCCAAACCTCTGAAGCATTTGGTCAAAGTGAAGAGCAGCAACATGTGCATAAGGATCTGCTTGGTCCACTGAAACAAACATATATTGAAGACGATAGTAAGTGAGCTGTAGAATTTTCTCTTAATAGTACTCTTCACAAGAGACACATTAATTCTCTGGTAGTAATGACACAGTTCCCCTCTTTTCATGCAAAAGCTGTTAAAAAAATATTCCCTTTGACAAATTGGAAGCAACTTCTTAAATTTTCATTAAATGTTTACAAAGAACAATTATTCTTGCCCTATTAATCTCAGCCCAGGCATTTTCCACCATTTTCAACAGGTTTAATATTTTATCCACAATACTAAGATAAAAGTAGCCAACTTCGCACACAAAGTAATACAAAGAAAGCTCACGTCTTCAAAGAGAAACTTTTCCTATTTAATTTCTGAATGTCAACTCTAAGATGGAGGGTTTTTTCTTAACTTTTTAACCTTAAATTATGGCTTCCCAGAGCACAAGCGCATAGACAACTTGTTCATTTTTGCAAATTGCGTTTTCACTTATTCTCTCAGATGTTCCTTTAGGACACAGCACTAACCACAATCTATCACAAAGAATAATTTGTACACACGTGTTATGGGTGGCTTAGGCATCATAGTTGAAATATCTTGAGACCAGTACAGAGGGACAGACCCTCGAACCTGAACATAGGAAGAATAACTCCCCGCAGAAAATGACATAACTGAAGCATCATAAAGTATTTGTTCAGTTTCCACTTCATTAGCAACATCTCCCTAAACCAAACAGAAATACACATATGATGTAGACATGACATTCAAAGCTGCATGCAGTACAGAGAATTGATCATTACAAACAGAGCACAATTAAACTGTGAGACACTGAACCACAGTAGTGAGAACAACACTGAAAGTTAAATTCCCATTTGTCCCTAATGTACATTACCATATTTTTATTTTTTCCCTCAGTTTGGGAAGTAACATTCTCTCCAAGTGTAAAAAACCAAAACAAGTGCCAATTTAGAACTATTAAAAGTATTATTTTAGGAACACCTTCATTATGTCAATGAAAAATGTAATGATAACTGTGATAACATCATCTAATAGCATAATTTATAGCCAAACCTGTAACAACCCTCTAAACAATTTCAGCTCTTCAGTCAGTCAAGTTCAAGCTTTCATACTGGGGAGGGGCAGGAGGAAATAACCCCTAAAATCATATTTGATTTACCTCACAGTTTGCTCCTCGTTTCAGAAAACGTGTTCCAGCAAATTTGCTTGATCTTCTGGCTATCAGGGTGACATATATAGGGCGACCATATATTAACAGTTCTTGAAAGAGAAGTTAAGGTTTACATGTCACATGCTATTTTTTTGTTCACTCACTTTCCACATGCAAAATTAAGTTCTAACAACAGTGTATGAAATAGAAATATCTGATTTACTAAAATCACCTTAACAGTGATGAGTATCACTTTCAAACTTATTTTGCAGCTGGAAGAGAATGTTGCCCTTTACAACAACCAGTTTTAAGAACTATGAAAAGTGAATCTACATTGCAATGCATCACCCACTTTTCAGAACCTGCAGAAGAGAAGCAGCGTTTCCCTTTTATGAAATGACAGTAGAGGTGAAATAGGGACAAGATACACCTAGTACTAAAAATACTGCTTTTGTAAATACTGGGATTAAAATCTGGGGGCTTCATTTTCAGATGAAGTGTATAAGACACCCTCTAATTACTAGTTTAGAAAAACAGATAAATTTGCAACTACTTAAGTAACAACTGAAAGCCAGAGGCAAACAGGCTACAGATGCAGTGGTAGCTTTTTTAGTCTTTTTCCATTTCACTAAAATCAAACAGAATCAGATGCCTAGCGTGATTACCACTGCTTCCTCAGTGTAAGGGAGGCAAAAGAAAGAGGAAAGAAGACATTTGCTCACACACAAAGTAGATGCAGGCATAATGCTGGTGGTCAGACCCAGCTATGATTAAATAAATTGATTAACAAATGAAACAGTGGTATATAAAAACAGATCTAGCTTTTTGTCTGGGGACTAAACCAATGACTAACAGTCTTACAATCATAAAAAACAAAATTAAATTTTCAGACACCACTAACGTTAACTTCATAACTGTGTTTGTTTCCCCAGAAATTTTAAGCTAATATGACAGTGTTGGTGAATATAATACAGTGTCTTCATAATACACTAAATTCTTATCATATAACATGACACTTCTTTGGACAGATACGCATTTGGACTTTTGCTCCTCCTGCTACAATGTACATAGACCCATGGAACCATATAAAATAGTATATAGTCAAGAAAAGACATTCACATGTCCTAGTGCTCTTCACACAGCAGGGCTGAAGTTCTATCATCATCTTCAACAGAAAGCCAGTAAATACAGGAATTTCTGCAAATCTTGGTTACTAAAAAATGTTTTAGAGAAGATTAGTAGGAGAGCATTTCTATGGCAATGTCACAGTTGAAACCAGATCAGTCAGTAATTCAGTTCTGCTTAGGTTTTATCCCTTTCCTCAAACATCTGTGAAAAAATACAGCTGAGCCTAAAAATCCTCTCAAGTTCTTTACTACTAAACCCATGCTTATAAACAGAGCCCCACTAAAAATGCAGACTACCTGTGTTAGGACTCTCTTACAAGAACTGTATTTCTTACTTAGAAAGTAATGGAAATAAAAGCCAAGCAATAATTATAAAATTAATGGTATTTATATAACAAATAAATAATTCAATGTTCAAACTGGGGGTTTTTTTAATTGATAAACCAAAATTCATTACAACAGTAGAAGGATACTTGATTGCCCACAGAATCCATGAATAATATACAGCAGCCAGTCACGATGAACAACAGTTCTTACTGCTTCCAGAAGCTTGGCATTCCACACGTACTTTTTGTAAGGCTTACTGCAAATCCCAAATACACCTAGGAAGTTATTACAATGAAAACGCATTAGCAATTGAGAAACAAGCTCACCTGCATTGGGCTGCTTTAAAATCCAGGACATTGGATCTTTGTTTTGATTTTCCCTTGATTGCGACTCAGTGCATCATTTACTTGCACCCTTGAGGTTTGCCAAACACAGATAATTTCAGGCACATGCTGAACTCCAGCATTTATGAGAATTTGCAGTTTTTCTATAGTTGCCAGTCACTGTTGTGATTGAATGCCTTCATGCAGAAGTTACTGATATACTTCAGTACTGAAAAGAGATCTCTGCACAGTAGCATCAAGGGATTTGACAACAAGGGAAATCAAGTTGTGAATTCCAGTTAAGGCAAAAATGCTCTTACAGGAGGACTTTAAAAGCTTCTCAATTCTGAGTCACCTCTAATTACCTACTAGGTTCTGGAAGATCATGCACATCAATCCTTTTTCACACAATTCAACACAGCTTTCCTAATCTGCACTAACCCCAAGAAACACAGGTATTGTAGACCTGCAAATTAAAATTCTGTTTCTGCTATGTCTGGAAACAGAGTCTTTTTCTGTTTCAAATATCAGGGCCAAGATGACAACTGTCATTGAAAGGTGGTAGAGGGAAAGGAATGAATCTGAAACTTAAAAGAGAAGAAAGAGGAGAAGAATTCTATTACCTATATTTTTTCACACTTTTTTCAAATGAAGTTTCTGACAGGACAAATTATACTGTAGCAGTATGAATGCCAATTATAGCAGACAACTATTGCAGTCAAATGTTCTGCTGGAGGAAAAAGAAGTTCTCCTTACGGACTGCAGGTGAAAATGCAGATGTTGAACAAATTATTGCTACCTAGACTCAACTTACTGTAAGCCCAGGGAAAATTGATGTAACCAAAATATTTTCATGAAGGAGTTTAGACAGTCAGCAGAAGCTGGCACAAGCACTTAGCCAGCAATTTTTCCTCTTACTGCTAGCAGCATTACTTTGGTGAGAACTTATTCTTTAATGACAGGTGGCTATTTGCTACACATATTCTATGAATAGATACGTGACTAGCACATAGTGCTGATGGGGTCAAGGTTAGGGCATCTTCATTTCCTACTGTTTTTACAAAGACATAGAAGAGATGGTGCCCTTTTAAGGATTCCTGAGGGATCCTGCAGATAAAAGTCTTTGCAGAAGAAGAATTATTGCACTCTTCGTTCTTTATGGTCCCGTCTGATATTGTAATATTTGATAACCAGTTGCTGGTATCTTGATATACATGATCATGTTACTAGTATCTTTTTCTTGGGGTGATGGGGGCATCATTCAACAGAATAAAATCCAATACTAAGAATTTCAGGAGAAACTTTCTGTGTGTGTGTGTGTGTGCACAAAGGAAAAGGGAGAGAAAATAATTTTTCTTTCTGGCTGTTCTTATGAATATTTTAGATTCAAACTGAAGGCTGAAGTTTTCAACCAAACGGAGTAATTTTTCTCACACTTCTTGACAGGGACTACTACAGTAAGATGGTGCTAACTTCATACAGTTCCTCTGTATTCTCCAAGATAAAACAAAAAAAATGTAGTGGTACTTAATCAGTTATTGCTTCCCACTCTTCTTGTGGCTCATTCCTGTTGGGAGACTCAGAAGTCAGTTGAGTAATCAGTTGCTAAAAAATGTCAGCATGCTCAGTCATCTCCCCGAGTTGCAACGTAATTTAAAACAATGATTAAACACCTCTATAAATTGCATTGTCCAAATTGTGATTGTCTGTAACTGGCACTTCACAAAATCTTTTATTAACTCACAACTGTTAGGAGACTACTGACCAACAAAGAGAAGGCCTGAATGCTTCTCAGAAGTAAACCTAAGTGGAACATATTTTAAATGCACTCTTGACCAACAACATCAGTTTAATTAGATGCATTTTCTTACCACTTCCCCCCTGCGTTGAAAGTCCTTCATCTTCAAATATATCAAAACTCTCTTGTCGGGTCTGGGTTGTTTCAGTTTTTAACGTCTCAAGTGGCATTCTCAGGACAGTAAGATTATACTGAAGGGAGTGAGACAGATCATAGCTGTAACTGATAGACAGTTAACATTTATTAATAACTGTAGATGTACAGGAATTTTCTGAAAGCCCTTACTTTCCATCTGTACTTATATTTAACACAGTACTATTTTATAGAGAGGACTTCTGAAATACACAGATTCGGATTCTATAATGGCAAAAAATACTAATTATTTCCAAAAGAAGCTTTACAAACACGGAAACTTTTTACAGTTTACAAAGGCTGAAAATGTGTTTATATTCTTCTTTTAACTGAAAACTAAACATGCCTTTTGAACAAAGCATATCAAGAAACTTAATTCACTATGTACCAAGAAGCATTCCAGAAGTTCTAAAAAAGCTATTCCACCAGAAATATCCATATACATTGAGAACATAATTTTTCTGAGATTTAAGTGCTGCTACTTTCTAACTGCTACCTGAACTCAAAACAGTCAAAAAACTGGTCCACAAAAATTGTATCTGTCCCCAGAATTTATGACTGCAGCACACATGCATCTTAAGACAGTGACTACTGAATAAAGAAATGGGTTTTTTTTATTAGTTCCACTACAGTTACAAATTTTCCATCTCATGTCTCTTTTACTAACACTCTACACTAATTGCTAAATTTTGTAAGATACTAGGTTTCTTCAAAAGAAGAAACCAAATGTACACTACACTTAAATCACAAGTACTCATCGATTTCCATTTTAGTCCAAGACAGCATCAGTGACTACTGGTCCTTGTGTAAGTTCTACATATTCATTAAAGATCTAAAAATGATTTAAGCACTAGACATTTAGATTTATCACTAATGATAACAGAGTGTAACCCATCCATCCAGCATATTTCCATAATAATGTCCTGACCCATCTGCTAGGGGAAAAAAAGTCTGTAACATGCTCTGTGTGCATATAATAGAACCTTTAAACAGTATCCCAGTAAGAGACATGTTCAGGCTGTTTCCCCACTCTCCCCTTAGACCAAATGTTTTCTTATAACTGATTTCTAATTTTCTTCAGGATTTATATAAAAATCATGCAGGAAAATGTGTTATGCTTTCAGCCAAGAACAATTTAAATGAAGCTGATAAATTAAAAGTATTCTAAACAATAAGAAAGAATATTAGTATCATCCTATGTTTCTCCTTTAGAAAGTTAAAATCAGGCTAAATATGCAGTTAAAACACAGAGCACAAAAATGTTTTATGAGAACAATTCTTTTAATGAAAAATAAAGCATAAATACTAAATTATCTGCCAGTAAGAAAGTTTTCATTTATGCCACACAGGATTTGTGCCAAAAACATACTTTTGTATAAGTCATTTACTTACTCATTTTCTTCTCTACAAGAAATTTTAAATAAGTAGGTTATCTTAATTCTACAGTTTCAGTTTGGAGAAAAGAACTCTTTGGGAAACTTTACTATGGCCTTCCAATACTTTAAGGGGGCTTATAAAAAAAAAAGGAAGAGCAACTTTTGACATGGGCAGATGGTGATTAGACAAGGGGGGATGGCTTTAAACTAAAACTGGAGAGGTTTAAGGAGGAAGTTCTGCACTGTGCATGTAGTGACACTGGACCAGGTTGCCCTGAGAAGTTGTGGATGCCACATCCCTGGAAGTCTTACAGACCACACTGACTGGAGCTTTGAGCCACCTGGTCTAGAGGGAGATGTCCCTGTCCATAGCAGCAGGATTGGAGCTGGATGATCTGTAAGGTCCCTTCCAACCTAAACCATACAGATTCATTTTATGAAAAACGTGTTTATTAGAGTAATACAAGAATCTTCTCCTTTCCCTTCTATGTACAACCACAGAAACAGCACAAATTTGTCATATCCAAGCAAAGGAGATAGTGGGGGGAACCTGTATAGTATTAGGGCTGGTGGACAATGCATGAAAGAAAAACTCAGGTTTTATACTGCAAAAAATCTTCCACGTGCCAAAGCACGAAACACATAAAACTTGGGTAGGTTTTATCTTCACAGATCCAACTGTGACAAAAAGTCTTCATTTTCCAAGAGGAAGCATCTTCTGGACTGACACACCTTTTGGTAACTGCAAGAGGGATTTTTTTTGTTTATTTTTCTTTTAAAGTCTACAAGTCTTCTAACTATTACTGCCAGGTTTATCACCACATTTCTCCCATTTTTGTGCTGTCCCAAAAATCTCACATAACAATAGCTGCCTTGGCATTTAATGAAACAATAAGCAAGAGAACTGCAATGCCTAGAAAGCCCTATGAAAGACATACCCAACACAGGGTGTATCTTATATGAGGACATATTTCTCTACCTTTGATCCTGAATTGAGGCAAAGCTTTATTTATGGAAAACGAGATCAATAAAGAATAAATAACAAGACAAGCAAACCCCCTGAAACATAACACTTTTCCAAAGAGAGAACTTCTGCATAATCTGGCAACGCTGAACAGTCAGTGGAAAGAGTAGTTTCAGTATCTACTTTTTTCCATGCCATTAATTGTTGTATATTTTTTAACCTAATGGAAACTAAATTCCTAGCCAACTGGTTGAAGGAGAAAGCAAGTTCAAAATACACAGAGGAAAATGGACAAACAGCATGATCATCTGGCTTATTTGTCCAGAATATCAACCTAAAAGTCTTGGGTACCAAAAACAAAATCTACAATCTTCTAGTAAGCGTTAAGTGCACATTTTTTGAAGGAATAGTAACTAATACCTACCTAAAATAGAAGTTGCTGGAAAGGTCCACATTTTGAAAGATTCTCAGATACCTAGCAAAATAATTCAAGTTATAGGAAAAATTATTATTTTAACCAGACAGACCATAAGAAGTCATCCAGAGGGTCACAGAAAAGAAACTATACGTAAATATTGATTCTTGCCCTATGTTTCCTTCCTATCTTACTGTAATTGTTTTGACAGGTAATTACACCAGAATGTCAGCATATGGATTAAATAAATCAATAGCCCTTTAAAAAAACCAAAAAAACTAGTGTCTACTCATATACATACTCTGTTTCTTTAGGCAGTTGGAAAGCTGTGGTTCTATTTTTCCACTTATGCACATCAAATTTTTCAGACTTAAACAAGAAAACTCTCAAAAATACTACAAAAGAAATAACATTTTTCAGTTACTCTCAAATAAATGAACAAGAAAAGAAATATCTAATACAACCTGTCATAGCCTTACCAAATTCCCAGAAGAAACCGTAACGCTGCCTATGAATGGTCAAACGGCTGACACCATAAATATTTAGGTTAGAGAACACAGTCTGCTACACACTAAGAGGAGAGACTGAGGTCTAAGATCAATCCCACCTTAAAGTGGAAGCTTTTTTAATATTTACTACTGGCTTGGTTCATTACCTGACATCAATTTATCATAAACCATCACTTTTTGACTATTCACACTTCATACAGACTGAGAATCAGTTTATTGATACCAGTTGTCTGCTATTCCAAAGAAGCAATGTTACCCTACCCTGATAAAAACATAAAGGTTCAAATTTCTCTCCTCATAAAAACTTCACCAAGAAGAAAGAAGCAGTTAAAGTTACCAGTGAATCTTTTCACCACCCTTTACAACTGCAACATTCATAAGATTCTGACAGCACAGAATTGTTTAATAATCTATTCAGCACTTTTGGGGCACAAAAAGGGTACAAAAGATCTCTTCAGGTGAGATTAACATCATGCTAAAGTTACTAAATAAAGAACACTGCCCTGGGCAGCACAAACCAGTATTAGCATTACTTTGCCCTTGCAGGAACAATGCTTCTATTTGACACTTCTTGGTGCAGATTTGCTAAACTTAGCTGTGACATGGAGACATGGACAATAAACTCTAGAAGACTATTACAGTGGTACTTACTCTCCAGGTTAGAGGTTACAGAACTTGTAGCCCATTTTCCATTCAACAAGAAAAAATAGCTTGAATGACACACTAACACAAAAGAATCCATGACTGAAGTTTCCAGTTGCAGCTCAACATTGCTTAGAAAATATTAAAAAAATACACACTGATTACCAGCATTATTTACCTGGCCTCATCAGGATGACTGACTCTTACAGAGTCATTTGGAATGTAGATCATGTTTGTATCTTCTATTTTATATATTGCATGACCTCCAATATCTGCCATTTTTCTTCTTTTTGTTATTAACACAATGTAGTAGCCTTCTAAAAACCTGACAAAACCTGTTAAAACAGCATTACAATGCTTTTAGTTGCATGTTCGTGTTTGATAAAACATATTCAGCAAAACAGTACCAGAATTGTTTTGAGACTTCAAAGAATTTTTGTTCTTAATGTTATATGCATAAATATATATATACAGGGTCTTAAAATTTACTCCTATTAATCAATTAAATACATGGTTTTTACTTATTTTCTCTCCCACTGTGGGTATTTTTAATACTAGGTAGCAGAGTTAGGACACTGAAAATTTGGACTGTTTCTGTCTACTTAACATACTTGTATTTCTTCTTTTTAGGACACTCATTGTTCAGAGTGATGCATAGTCTATTTACTTCAGATACCAAAAGGTTAATTTTCCAGGGTAAGGAAGAATCCCAGACTCCAATTTTCTTTTCAATTTCATGTATTCTCTGCTGGGGAGGGACACAGAACAGCAAAAGGAGTTGTGGGTAAAACAACACCTTTGTGTTCTCTCCTTAACAGCAGGGAACTGATTTCCTTGACTAGAGCAGCATCTCCCCCAAATCAGCCAGAGTACCAGGGGTACTCCTTTTTTCCCTGTTTCCTCTCTCAGACATCAACACTTGACCCTGCTGAAATGCAGAAGGCTAAGAAGGTAAGAATGAAATCCAGAAGGCTAAGAACAGGCAGTGTCTGGTTTTATTGCCCATAAAAAGATGGTTTGAAGCCTCCATCCTCATTCCCTGCAGGGCATAGCCACGCTTCTTCATGGAGTGCCTTCTTTTATTATATACTTCTATTATATATGATGAGGAAAAAGTGTAACAAACCTTTAAGTACAACACAAATGTAGAAATTCAAATGAAAAACAGAAATATATAACCACCCCTGAACTCAAATGTGTTATCAATACAGTTCAGTACAGCAGTAATATTCTTTAGTAAGTAATAAATTGCATTAATTAGCTTTGGAGGTAGCACTACTACTGCTCTATCAACAGATAAATTAATTTGGGGACGGAGGTGGTGAAGATGACGACATGATACAAATGGACCTTCACAATTTGTAGTTTTACTTGTATTAAGATTCAGTGCTTTTAGCTTTGAATTACAAAGTAAAGAAGAAGGATGATGAGAGTGCACATTTTCCTCCCTGTCACTGTTGGAGGCTGCAACGTGATCGAATGAACTGCAATCTTTTCTTCCACCTTATTAGCCCCCCTTGGAAAAATGCTCTCACCTGCACAAAGACAGGAGGCCCTGCTGACAATAAGAAACAAATCTTCCATTTGAAGCAGTCAGACTATTGAATTTCAGTTGTTAAATAGTAGTCACAGTTCTTCCTGTATCCTCCAGGTACTGAAATCACTTATGTGAACAGCCTCTGTCCTTTGAATTTCACCAAACATTATACCAAAGTCTGATAAGGAGCTGAGCCCTTCTCCTTGGCCTGGCTCCCTCCCTTTAAAAGCAATTTCTACTTTTAAACACTACACAGCAAACCAGAACTCATCCTATCAGCACCCCCATTCCGAGTGCACTGAATGTACTGCATCTGGTTAATGAAATAACTAGAGGACAGAACAAAGCTGTTCTTTACAATTTGACAAAAATTCTGTTCTTCTGACCTAAGCCAGGAGGCAGAAATAAACAACAAATTGCATTTCCTCAAATTACATGTTTATACAGATATGGTCTGCATCATATAATTTATAAGTATATAATCTGATAGAGATTCTGTTACTTCTAAAAAGTCATCTAGAAAAACATATACCATATCTGTTAACCAATACATTTGTGCAGCTACAGAAGAGAAACTCTCCTGTTATGAACAGTACATATAAACAGTCATAGAACTGGGATGCAAAAGTTTAATTGATTGCAATCACCTTCCAACCAAATATATTATCACATATTTAGATAGTGAGCACCGATGGCTTGTGCAAAAACAAATGCTGCAAGGCAGTTAGAAGCTCCTTTAGGTTTACCCATATTATGAATACACTTAAATCAGTAAGGATCATAAACACCATCTGACAAATTTCTGAAAAGCTGGATGTATTGATAAGTTCCAAAATGCTTCACAGAAAAAAAGAATGAAGGAGAAAATCTTCTTAATTTGCCACTTTAGATTAGAACAGAATTTTATTACGCTTTGATTGTTTTGCAAAACTCAGGAGCATCCTTTAAAGTAATTGCATTCTCCACTTTCTCTGCAGCTTTGGCTTTAGATGTCCAGGTATATACTGACTCTAATAAACCACGGAGTATTCTTGGGAGCTGTCACAGCACACATTAACATTTACTTTAGAGACATCAGCCATCAATATACTGACCTCAATATCAGACAAGAAAGCAGTGACTTTCAGATGAAGTTGGAAGCTATTAAATCCTTGAAGCAGTGCTTGAGGATTATGGACAGCTGAGCAGCATTTTAAAATTCAGCTGACATATTAGTCAGTTATACTTGTTCAAACATGAAAAAGAAATCTTCAAATATGCCACTGCAAAAAGTTAACCAAAAAGAGAAGTCAACTTTCTGAATGGTGTGTGATAAAGAAATATAGCCTAATAAGAAATGTTGACTTTCATTTTCTTTTAAAAAAGCATTCTGTAAGCCCTGGAATTGAGGAGCCAGGTTCCACATGATTTGTATTCTAAGATCAGCTGAGTTTGGTGAGATCTTCAAGCACTTCTAGAGTTTGGCTATTTCCTAGATCTGTCCCTTAGTGACAAAGCACAACTTTCACCCCTGTACTGATCACCTGTTTCCAAAAAGTACACAGAAACTAACTTATCTTTGAGCATGACAAATTTCTAAATCCTCTTTAGTTTTAAAAATAAATAAAATCAGGGGGAGACAGAAAGATAGACAGCATGACACAATAAGCCTCACCTCGTAGAATACCAAAAGATTTTATAAAATCAGTCAAAACACTTACCTACTATACCAAAAGCAGAGACAGCTCGGGATAACCCAGAAGAGCCCTTCTGCCCCATCTTTGTTCTGTTTCCCAGGTCTAAACGGCCGAGAAGTTCCCTCACCTCTTGTTGTGTATAAACATGCTTTAAAATAAAAAGTCACAGAAGTTACTGGTTTGGTAGTTAAATGTTATTTCATGTCAGAGAACAGCAGAATTTTCTTACTCTGTGAAATATACAATAAACCAAAGGCCTGCCCTACATTCTTTGTTTCCCATTTCAGAGCTATTAACAAGTAGCAAGTATTATTTGAAACAACTGGGAAAAAAACCCAGCAACTAAATATAGAGGCACTTACCTTATCATCAATTATAACCAAATCCTTTGGTTCAGTGCGGTCTATTTTCAAAACACGGTATTTGGTTTCTGCAGGATTACTTCCAACCAGAAAATACCGCTACATAAAAGACCAACAAAACAAGTCAGAATCTTATACAAGACAAAGCAACCAAAGCCCAGTGTAACGTAAGACATCAGCTACGCCATTTAAATATTGTCTCGACCAGATCCATTCCTACTAACATCAAATATGCAATAGCCCATATAGACTGCTTATAATCTGTTTTAGACACCAGTATCTTAGGTAGGTATATTTGTATACAATCAACCTTTACAACCTAAAAGATCTCCTTTTCTCCTTTGTCCAAGGAGGAAAAAAAAATTAAAATCAAAGGTTAGAACCTGTTTAGAGAATATAAAGTGTAACTTACACCAGGTTCTGTCCAACCACACCCTGCCCCAGCCATTACTGCCTTCTCATTTGCTTTGTAAAATTTAGCAGAAACTTACACAAGTTTTTAACTTTTCATGATCTAAAACTTCTGTTGTTATAGTGTACTCATTTGCTATTTCTGTCAACTAGTCTTTCCTGGTCCATACCAAACACTGAAAAATTTTAAGCACTTCAGTACTGCAAGTTTTATTTATACATAAATAAAACTTCATATATTTTATATATAAATTTTATATAAACTTCATATATATAACTGTATATATAAATTTATATATTTATTTTTATTAAATTTGCTATAATAGCCTTCTCAACAATGTTCTTCCACAATACTAAAATTTTCTGGTTAACAATAATGCTGTTTAAAAAACATTAGCTTTATTTCACATTTAAAACATGAAAGAATGACCACAGATAAACACAGAGTATATCCATGTTTCATTTAAGGAGATCAAACTATAAGTTAATTTCTACATTTAGAGGAATTAAGAATAAGTACAGGTTGTAGGACTGACTTGCTAAAAGTAGCTCTCATTTTTTCTAATTCATTTAATCAGTGTGGTGCTAGCACAGCAAGGTAGAACTCATTAATAATGCTCAGCCTAGTAGGAAAGCATGGCAAATTCATGTGGATCTAAGCAGTCAGCTCTTAACTCTAAGAGTCACGTGGATTTAAGACGTGGGGAAGGAAACCAGTAATATTCATACAAACCTTGCAATTTCATAATTTATACCAATTAGATGTTAAGAAACATCTTTACTCTGAAAATATTTAAGGTGAAGGAAGAACTTAAAAGCCCCCTTCAGCCCCCTCGAATTCGCAAAAGCATCTAGATAGTCAGTAAGCTCTAAATAGGAAAATAAAATACTTAACTTTAAAAGTCGTTAAAGGAAACACACTAACTTGTGGCTCCACCTTGTACAGACATTACTGTGCTAACTGAGTGGTAAGTTTGGCTGTTTTCTCCCAAATTACAGTAAGAAGTCATATGCCATCATAACCCTCCTTCACTGAAGCCTTCGAGGCAGCACTTTGGCACAGGAAAGCGTTTCCTACGGGGATTTTTTCAGCACTGATGTGATGCTGTGCACAGCCCAGGCTCCCCAGCCTGCCCTCCTCAGAGCAGCCTCTGCTGGAGATCCTTTAGTGCCAAGCTCTTGCTTCCCAGGAGGGAAATCATAAGGACAGTGCATGGCACTGAATGGTGCAGCTCTTCTGCTGGTATCACCCACCACCAGCAAAAAACACCAAAACACCAAGACAGACACTTGCTTTGACCATGCCATTATACCACCTTTTCCTTCATGCAGCAAAGGTGAATTGGCAGAGGGAAATACATTCATTTGTAATACACAGATGATAAGTTAGTATGCGTTTCAAGAGTGCAGCTTCTTTATTTGTAGGAAACTGTTAGTTAAATAAAGCTAAACAATTTTAAGTATTCCATAATACTGCAATACAGTGATGTCCCATGATGTCCAGCTCACTAAATGAGTGCAATTTCTTCCCAAAGTGACATCAATGGTTACCAACAAATAGTACTGAATAAAAACAGAACAGCACAATTCTAAGATGCTTGTCCTAATGGCAGTTTGAAGCACAGGGCACATTTAAAATTGGAACACACATGACCCATAGGGGAAGAGAGAGAAAGAGAGGTGAATATAGAGTTGTAAATGCTGTTACTAAAAGTTCAGCTGGATGTTTCTCAATTTCCATTTTACTTAACCAATAAAACATATGAGGAATGCATTGCTCACATCACCTTGGCAGCTGCAATAGAGGGCTGTGAACAGCTACAGGGCCAGCTTTAGGTGCTGCTGCTGTTTAGAAGAGCAGCAGAGTTAGATTAGATGAGGAGCAATTGTATCTGCAGATCATGGAAGCAACCACCATAATGAATGGTATTTAACAGGCTCTCTGAAATCATTTAAAGACCAATTTATGGGGTTTAACCTAGAGAGCCAACTGTGCAATGTATTAAGGAAGGTCAGTTGAGAGCAGCATCAAAACTGAGCATCAATGGACTTAAAGTATGGCAGGCAATGAGAAATCTCTACTTAGCAAATGGGAATTTTAGCCACTGCATGTTAGAGGATATTCTTGTGGAAGTATTAAAGGAAACATCAGCAAAAACTTTTGAATTTGGGTTAGGGTTCAAAACTAGGAACCCAAAATTCGACTTCTGCTTGGAAAGTGTTTAGGACTGTCTAGCAAACCCAGAATTACTTGAAAAAGAGCTTGATATGCCTACTCATATTCAACCTTCAAGATCTGAAAGCAAAACAAGGATTGTATGAAAACTAATGATGCAAAAAAAAAAAAAATACACAAAAAAGACACTTCAGCATTAGCTGTTTCTGCTACCTAATTTATAAACCTTATGAATAAATAAGTCTGTCCTACTGGATGACACGAAGCACAAATAAAACCATATCAGTGACATGTGCTGCAATTATATTTCCCATCACATGAATACTAGGAAATTATAAAGAAGAATACCAAATCAACACAACACTGAGCATATAACAGCAAATAAATTTCTGTGGTTGTAATATAATTGTAAAATTAATCAAAGCTAAAATGTGCTGTAGTGTTTACAACTCTTCTGATTAACAGAAATTTTTGCAGCAGAAAAAAAAAAAAAAAAAAAAAAAGAGAAAGCTATGGAAACCTTTCTGGGAGTATTTATCCTCATTACCTCATTCTGTTTTTTACTAAGTTGAACTGAATAAATTGAAGCATTTCCCAAGTGTCTCAAACAATTCCACTTCACAGCACAGCCAGTGCATTTAGATAAACAGGCAACTTTGACCAACAAAGAACTTTTTCCAGAGAAGAGCACTCGAGGAGAAACTGCTGGCTCCCTCACCCTGCTCTGGCCAGAGCCCTCCAACCATACCTGAGGTGACCCATGCTGCTTCCAAGTTTGCTCTGCCCCTGGCCTTTGCTGAAATTTGTTAACAAGCACACTTTACCAACCATGGCAACACACCAGGCAGCTATAAGAGCTGGACTGAAGTTTAATTTATTGCACAATTATCACTAAGCAACCACAAGATAGGAACAGTCATTAGTCATTTCCACCTGGGACTGAGTTTTAACCAAAGAAATCTAATTGAAAGGCTTTACACCATCTTTTATCAATCTTTTGATTCAGCCAAAGCAAACAAAACAGCTTCTTCTAAAAGGACTCTAAACAAAATAAAAAAACTTCTTACTGCCATTAGCTGTTTTTTAACAGCAAGATAATAGTTCTGAAATCAAACATTCTGCTCATTTCATTTTTTTTTCCTTTTTTTCTTTGAGATTACTTCTTAGAACTCCTGGTCTAAAACTCTGATTTGCTTCTTTGTATAGACTAATTATCATTAAGAAATGTTGCCACAGCAAAAAACTTTTTCAATCCTCAGTTAAAAACAGCCTAATCAGAAGGGAAAAAAGAAGCAAAAGCACACTGAAAGTTGTTTGAAAAATAGGCAGTGCACTAATACAGCCAGTTTTTAAATCTACAAATATCATAAAGAAAACACTTGTGATCTTAAACAAAAAGCTTGCAAACGATACCTGTTGAGACCATGGATACATCTAAAAACACAAAGCCCAGAAGAAGAGGGTTCACTGTGGCCATCTGCCAGACCCCAGCCAGCTGCTCTCTCATTTCCCTCCTCAACAGGACAGGCACAGAAAATAAAATGAAAAAGGTGATGGGTCTGGGTGAGGACAGAAAGATTGCCTAACATTTACCAATATAGGCAAAAGAGACTTGACCTGGGGAGAATGCACGTAATTTACTGACAATTAAAATAGAATCATAGTATAATAACACCTGGACATAAGGTAGGGCAAAAACTCCACTCTGCTCCTTCTTTCTATAAGACCTACAGCAATTCTGGAAGTGTCTGTCATCTCTCATAGAAACTGGCAGGATGACATGAAGAAAGGAAGACATGATAAGGTGCAAAGAGAGGTACCTGAAAAAGCAACGTCGTTTGCTTTCTGTGATCTGTTGAATCTCTTCAAAAGCAGATCCTTCAACATGAGAAATTTTAAGAACATATGCTGCCAAGCACTACTCCCTGGGCTTGTAGGAATGAGTACCCGTTCTGCATCCTACAAGCCACAGAATTTGGTGAATCCTTTTTGTCCCAAGGCAATCAAAGCTTTTTTGTCCCAAACAGAACTTTCCTCTTTGCTGCTCCACTGAAGGATTCCTCAAGATTCTCCCTTCTAATTTTCAGCTAAATCTATTCATTATCTACCTATACCTTTTTCTTTAGCCAAATACTTATTTTCTCTTCAGCATCTATTCTTCTGGAATGCTTTCAGAAAAATAGGTAACTGGAAGCCTTTTCAGCACTCATTTCAATAGAGTAAAGAAGTCTTGCTGTTCCTTTACTCTTCCCAAGACACTGCTAGCATGTATGTTACCTCACCAGACCTTCAATGGACCTATTCCTGGTTGAATTCGTATTTCTTAGATGAATATGGACTGTAAATCTACACAATATACCATACAAGATTTTATTCTAGAGATACAGTAGTATTTTTCATTAATTATCATACCACAAATAACCACATCTCTCTTTTACAGAGCAGTAATTCATCTGCAGCTCAACCCTTCCACTCCTTCAGATAGAACACCCAGATCCTACTCCTTCACCTCTGTGCTTCTGAATTGATAAACTCTCAGTAAACTTTGATTGGTGTGTAATCTATTGTAAGGTGCATGAACTTTCATAGTACACCATTATACTTCAAATTATTCCTTTTATCTACTCCTGAGGATCATCATTATTTCTTGCTTTATTGTGCTCTGATTACCCTAATTATTTACAATACGTTAAAAGTCTAATCAGAGCTGGCCCATGTTTTGGGCTAATAACATTAATGAAAATGCTTAAGTACATTAGTCCTAAAAACACTACTTGAAAAAAATCATCCCCATCAGAATGATTCCTCATTCGCTCCACACTGATTTATCTACCAATTTCTCTACTAACTTTCTTCCTTATATAGCAAAGGCCGAGATTTTCCTTGTAGAACTGCATCTCAATAGAGGATTTGATTAAAATATGTAAGGCCATCTAATTTTTAGATTAAAATGTGCAATACGACCATGTTAATCTGACAGCATCTTTCTGAGAATAGACTGTGTTTTTTGTCATTTGCCTGAATTTGCAATTACTTTCCTATAGGCAGGCCTAATGGAATGGATATCAAAATCAATTAAATATTCAATTTTTTGTGTTCCAATCACAGCACCATCCTTGACTTGAGCAACTTGAAAATATTCACAGTCATTTCACTGTTTAGTATATTTAACTTTATTTTTACCTCAATACTGATTGGTTCCTTTCTCATAACTTTATTTTTGTTAATCATTTTCTCTTCAGCCCTCGTTCAGTACATTCATACTCAAAGTAAATTCTTACTTTAAACAAAGAAAAATATTAATTTAGTTTTAGGGCCATAACAAATTTAGTTTTAATAATAAAAATTTGCAATAGAAAATGTCTATTTTTATTCATCCTTTGTTACATTAAAATAAATACCTTTTTTTTCATAGAATCATTACCTTTAAATACATCAATACGTGATCATTTATCCAAAAGCCTCCTATCCAGAAAGGAGGATTCACATCAAAACCAAATCTAAAAGTGTACCCCTCTCCTGTTGATCTAGTGATTATATGATGACACCCAGGACAACACAGAACAAAAGAAATAAAACACATGTTGCCAGAACTTAGGCAGACATTTGTAGGTACATCTTTCACATCAAGTGGGCTGCATCCACTTGTGAACTTTAGTTTTGTTCTGCCTGAATAGCACATACCCTTCAAAACTTGTGGGGTTCTCACCACCGCTATTCAGTAAAAATTCTATCGCTTTTTCTGTGAAATCATATTCTATATCGAATTTTCTCCTATTTGACCACAGATTAACTTCAACATTAAATATGCAACCCTTGGGTTTTTTAATACAAAAATGTTTACATTGTTATTATTAGAATAAACTACATTTAAAATAAAACAAATGCCCATAGTTTTCCCTGGTGAATTAAGGGCAGAAATATCTACAGGTAATTATGTCAGTCACATTACTTAATAAGCTTGTGCAAGTCATTTGGATACTATGGAGATGGAGACTATAAAAGAACCTGATTAGAATAAAATACTATTAATTAAGCCTCATAATATCCTGAAAGATAGGCAAGTGATATGACTTTACAGAGACAACACAGATTGTCTTGTTCAATGTCACGTTGCCTCAGGGGAATGATAATTTCCAGTGAACTAACCTACAGCTTTCAGGTGGGCTTCATCTGAGGGAAACACAAAAGTTCCATCTTCTCCTGAAGAAGAGAAGAAAATATCTTTTGTCTTTTATTAGTCATAGTGCTCAAATACCTTTAGTGCCCTCTGGTGTGCATTTCAGTGATCAATATATGCATAAAAGGAAAGATAATTGGCATTGATCTGAATATAACCTTCAGTTCATCTTTCTGACTACTTCTAAACAAGCTTTCAACTTCGTAGGACAAGCAGGAGATACAGTTAACATCTCCATGGCATTTACTGACCCAAAGCATCAGTTGAAAAGGTATGTTTCAGCAACTACCCTAAATATAAACATTAATAGAAAATATAGAATTTTTCTCTCTGTTAATTCAATCGACACTGTGAATTCAGTTCTCCTCACCTCTTGCAGTCTCTCATTTGACTCCAATAACACTACCAGAGCCTATCCTCTTTGACTTCAATAACACTATTGTATTTTTATCTAAAAAGAAACCCAAACAAAGAGACCCTCTGTAAACAATTTCTACTTTTTCCACTTCCTCATCCATTTAATTTCTTCCTGCTTTGACACAGAGGGGTTTTACAGGAATTAGCTGTATGACCAGCTGTTTCTCCCACTGCTGACAACTTAAATCATCCCATCTTTGCACCAGAAATCTTAAGATACAGTCTCATGTCAGCCTGTGTCTGACACAACTCCAAATCCCACATGCTAGATAGATCTAGCAAGCCTACAGCCTTAGGGAAATCAGAAGAGCAACCTGAACCAGGAGAAAGCTGTTCATTTTTTTATTTTTGGGTGATGCTTATGCTGTACCAGTGACTATCACAGCTCGAAACTGCATGATTGTGAGATCTTCTGCAAAGGAGACGGCATGAGGGATATCTCATGGAGATGAAGTTTGTCAGCAGCACAACATGACACTGAATGAGCTGTAACAGTGACTGATCAAACCAGAAGTGCTTAGAGAACTCGGTTTAGGTTTGTTCAACCTTCAGAAAGCTTTGGCAGCATCTTGCTGCTGTCTAAAACCATGTAACGGGAAGCAGGGTGTATAGAAGAGGGACAAACTCCTTCAAGTGGTCTGCAGAGGTGGTAAAATCTATATATTTGAAGGTATTCAAAACTCAGGTGCACACAGCCCTGAGCAATATGCTCTTGTTGAAGCTGCTTTGAGCAGGGGGCTTGACTTGGTGGTCTCCAGAAGTCCTAACATCCCTTAGCCTATGCATTTATTAAGTGCAGCAAGTCTTTTCAAATAATCACACAAAAAAAGATTCTTATTGAATTTTTCTTTTGAGAAAAATTACTAGAATTTGAATATCAAACCACAAACTGCCTCAATTTGTACTTTTTTAACGCAAGGACAAAACCTTACTCAGGGAAGAAATTCCCTTTTCATCACTCAGAAGAAGCGACTGAAGTAACAGCTTTGAGACACCCTTGCTCAGCTGAGACATTTCAAACAGCACATGCTCATCCATAAACCATTGCCTTTCACAGATGACAAAAACCATCTTGCCTCCTGGAGCGATCAGGACTGCTGGACCTGCCCCTCACTGAATTCTGAACAAAGCACAGCATGGACAAACCCATCCATTCAAGCAGACTGCCAGCTACCACTGGCCAGATGTGAAAGACTGGGGTTCCTGAAATAACAGGATCAGCTGGAGAGCCTGGAGAACGGCAGAGACCTGAGAGAACTCCAAAGCACAATATTGGCCCCACACACAACACATTGTCTCTCAGCAACTGAGCCTCACAGCTCAGAGAGAAGCAGGCCAGGTATCCACACACACCAATCACAAGAAGCCAAATCTCAGCTGAGGCGTAGCATGAGTTGTGAGCCAAGAACAACTAAAGTGAGTAATACAGGACCTGATTCAGAAATCACATTTCCCCAATGCCCTGCTCATGTGTAACAATAATTTAGCTGAAAATAGAACAAAAAATAGCCTTTACCAGCAACTATGAGAAAGATAAATAAGGTAGCCTTTAAAATTCATTTAGGCATAGGTAAAAAAAGTAACACTCTGGAAAGACTTTCTGGAGGGTAACTTTCGTTTCTTTAATTTACTTGTAATGATAACTCTGCATGCTTTAATCCTTCTGTGTTTCACAGGCTGTTCAGTGGGGAATTATCACAAAAGCACAAACCTGCTTCTGACAGAAGCCAAGCTGGAAGTCAGATTCCTATTTATACTGAGATCATTCTTGCATCTGTGACATTTTGGGAAGTTTCCAAGGGGTTTCAGTGTATAAATTATCTTTCTGTTATCAGTACAGGTAACATCTGAACTTGGAACTGGACCTAACTGCTGCATTTAAAGCCATGGTGCCTAACCCTATCCAAAAATACCTCAAGTGAAGAAAACCAACATACTATGAAATAAGGGAGAAACTAACTATGAAACACGAAGAAATTTGGTTGGGAGCTAAGCAATGGTAAACACAGTGGTATTTACACCAAGACTTAGCTTCTGACTCACACGGTGCTCATCACATGGCTGAAACAGCAATGGCTAAAGCAGCAATTACCACTCCAACCTCCAATCCACTCTGTCCATGACAAAACAGTACTGTGAATAACACATGCCTACAGTTTCTGCAGCAGGACATAAGGAATGCTGAAAATCTCCAAGAGCTTACTTCCAGAGGTCAGACTGAAAACTTTGGAAGCTGTTTTACCAGCCATGAGACAATGAGGACTGAAGCGTGTCGTAAGGAACAAACAGGTCGGTGCAGGTGGTAACCACTTCAGCCATTCTTAATTAAAACCTGAATTTTGGACACCTTCTGCTGTGCAGTTGTAGCTCCCCCTGGCACAGAGAGCCCTGCTCTCCCGGCTGTGACAGCAGCCGCAGAACAGAACAAGCAGGGGCCCAACCTTCATTCCCACCTTTGCAGCACCCGCACCGCAGGGCCCTGCGCTGACCCGCCTGCCACAGGCCACTCCTCCGCTTAAGTCACGAGGCAGGGACACAGTGAAAACAAGAACTTAAGAAACTTCTTCTTTCTCAGTTATTGGGATGTTTTAAATGTGTGACCGAAAAGAATCAGATCCCAACACACGAAAAGAAAGGCAAGGCGCAGTTTTTGACAAGCTGCAGCCCAGCCGGGGCAGCACCTCGGGGCAGGGCCGAGCCGAAACGCCGGGGGAGCCGGGACATCCCTCCCGCGCCGTGCGGCGGCCGCAGCCCCGGGACCTGCCGGGGGGACGCTACTTACAGCCCTGGTCTCGTACAGCACCAGCTTCTGCACGGAGCTGATCAGGGGGGCGGCGGCCGCCGCCGGCATGGCAGCCCCGAGGCGCGCCGGGGGCTGCCCGAGCCCGAAGAGCCCGAGAAGAGCCCGAGAAGAGCCCGGGCGCAGCCGGAGCCCAGGGAGGAACGCGGCGGGGCTGAGCGGGGAAACACCGCCGGCACCCAGGGAACCCGGAAGTCCCGGCGCGCCAACGCGCAGGCGCGCCCACCGGGCGCCGCGAGAGCGCGCCTGCGTCGCGGAGCCGCGTCATGCGCGGCCCCTCGGCAACGGCGGCTCCGGGCGCGGCGGCGGCACCGGGGCACCGGGGCACCGGGGCTCAGGGGCACAGGGGAGGGCGAGACGGCTGCGCCGCATCCGCTGCTCCAGCTTGGAACCGCTCCCCGCGGCCTGAGCACGGTCAGCACCAGGAACAGCTCCGCAGTCCCGCCCATGCCCCTGTGTGGGGCGGGGCGCAGGGCAGGGGGCGGGGCGCGGCCGTTGCCCGGGCAGCGGAGGCGCGCAGGGCGAGGGCGGCAGCGGGGGCGCGCACCACGGGTGTCCCAAAGGGAGGGGGGTCCCACCGGGACAGCGTCCTGGGTGTGTGTGGAGGGGTTTGTGTGTGCCTGGTTTAATTCTTTGCTTTGGTTGTGGTGGTTTTTGTGAATTAGGAAATTGGCCCTTGTGAAGGTTTGGGACGGAGCGGGACTGCTGGGAACGGCAGGTGAAGCTCAGCCGGTGAGTTTTCTTTTGGGGCAATGGGGAGTTGGTTCGCATGTGGCCGCTTTTTTCTTTTTTTAATATTAAAATGCTTATTGCAAAAGTGCCTGAACATATGTGTTTGATGTTTCAAGACAAACTTTTTCAGATTCTCATGCTGAAGTGGATTTTTTTAGTTGAAGTTTTCAATTTGATTTAAAACTGTCTGGGAGTTGTGTGGGTCTGTGCTGGATTGGATGGT
Source organism: Eopsaltria australis (assembly GCA_034509425.1). Lineage (NCBI taxonomy): Eukaryota > Metazoa > Chordata > Aves > Passeriformes > Petroicidae > Eopsaltria > Eopsaltria australis. Next base: position 1,457,213 of record JAVTVJ010000040.1, read on the forward strand.
TGCGTGTAGGTTTTGCTGGGGCTGTGAGTCTGAAGTGGCCCTCTAAAGACAGCGAGGTTTTGTTTCGCCTTTTCCAAACAAACTTCAGCGAGCTCCTCATGCTTTGGCCTCCATTTTGCTTGAAAGGTCCACGGAAATTTTCCTCCAACTCACCTTAGTTAGAACTTTGCTTAGGTTTTAATTTGTTGTGCAGCACTGGACTTGCAACTACCTGCATTCTTGGAAGAGCTGGGATTTGTGAGAGGATGGCGGAAGAGATCGTGAGCTGTGATTTAGTTCCATAAGGTCTTATTCATGTACCTGCCTGTGTGGACACAGAGTAGTTCCATTGACCGTGACGGGGCCCTTCTGTGTCTGAAGCACAAGACCAAAGGTCTTGGCAGGCCCATGGCCCATTTCAGGGATCAGAGAGAAGTCACAATTCTGTGGTAATTGGAGCAGGAAGGAAAGGTCAGCAAAACAGCTAAAAAGGAGCTACAAGCAATATGAGAGTCATGAAGAAGTCAAATCAACAGCTGGTGATCAGGGGTTGTTCCAACAATCCTTTGTTTCTCAGAAATGGCTTTTCTCTCATTTCGTGGGTGCATTGTGTATGTTCTCTAGAAGCTTTTTCTTCTTCTAAAAGCTTTCTTTGTTACAAGTCCATTCACTTTGTAGTTTAATTTAATTTTAAGGTCATTTTACACATGTGTAAATGTACAAACTGTTTTTTCTTCTGTCCTTAGAAAACACATGGCATTGCAAGAGGAAAAACAAGCTCAGCCCTTTACAGACATCTTTGATGAAGATGAAGCTGAAAAATTCTTTCTGTTGTCCAAGCCCAATTGCTTAATTGTCTTTGGAAAGCCAGTAAGATGTCTGATAGGAGTTTTTTCTTCAGATATTCTGCTAACCATTTTGCTTTTTCTTTCAAAACATTAGTTTAACAGTGCTAACAGAAGGGTCAAATACCTATTTTTTTTACCTTTGCCACTCCTCATATCCTGCACAGGATGGTAAAAATTCTGGTCTCATTTAAGGAGGCCAATTTTTGCCTTCAGTGACCAGTCAATTTTAATTAAAAATGTTATTATTGTACTTAAAAGTTACATGTTTCTCAAAATATTTCTTCTCTCTTGACATTGACAACTGGATTGGTTTTATTTTTGTGGTGGTTCAACCCCAGCCAGCAAGCAAACCCCACTCAACCTCTTCGTCACTCACCCTGGTGGGGTGGGACAGAGAGTCAGATGGGTAAAAGGGATAAAATGTGTGGGTTGACAAAAGCCGTGCACATGAACAAAGCAAAACAAGGAATTCATTCACCACTTCCTATGGGCAGGCAGGTGTTCAGCCACCCCCAGGAAAGCAGGGCTCCATCACACTTCGTGGTGACTTGGGAAGACAAATGCTATCACTCCAAAAGTACTTCCCTTTCCTTCTTCTTCCCCACCTTTATTTGCTGAGCATGACACCATATGCTCTGAAATATCCCTGTGTGTCAGTCAGGGTCAGCTGTCCAGCTGTGTTCCCTCCCAGATTCCCATCCACCTTCATTTTCCTCACCAGTGTGGCAGTATGGAAAGCAGGAAAGGCCTTGGCTGTGTATAAACCGTGCTCAGCAGTAACAGAAACATCTCTGTATTATCGACACTCTGTATTATCGACACTCTCTGTATTATCAACACTTTTTTTCAGCACAAATCCAAAACATAGCCCAACACTAGCTACTGTGAAGAAAGTTAACTCTACCTCAGCCAAAATCAGAACAGTGCTATTAAAATATTTCAGTTTTCAATAAACTTGACAGATAAGACATAAATTGGTGTGAAAGAACCTCCATGTTAATGTGTTGACTTACAGACATTCAGTGAGATATTACAGATCTTAATATTAAAACTTTGACAAAATTCTATCCTGTATATTTGAAAACATTCAAAATCCACCAAGGTCTACTGATAAAATGTAGTACATTTTAACTATAATTCAAGGTCTGTCTTTTTCTCAAATAATTTGTGGCTTTCTTAAATTAGAAAAATTCGATGTTTTGTAAACCTAAACTTTTCAGATTTCTTTTTTTTTTCCCAAATGTGGGTTTGCATTACTGCTTCAGTTTGCTGAAGGGAGTTCCTATTTTTGCTACAAGTTTGCTTCATAGCATGTTTTATGGTAATATGCACTTGTAAGAATGCACTCAGCTCAAGTTAACTACAGTGAACTAACTCATCTAGTTTTAAATGAATATCAAATTTTTAACCTTACATGAAAAAGGTAACTTTGTGGTTTATCAACCAAACCACCATAAAATGCTTCTTGAAAAACAGTACAAAAAATTCTCTTATTCTCAACCATTGCCTTCAGTAGATGGTTGACATTAATGTAACAAAGGGTTGAAATTAAGTAGTTTATTTTTATGGTAGTATCTTTTATATATATTACTGATGTGCAGAGCACCTATCCTATTTAAGATATATCTTTTAAATTAAAAACATAGTGCTATTAAAGCAAAGCCAAATATATATATTCTCATCACACCTGTAAGATGTAAGGTATGAGTAGGCTGGAGTGTTTATAGTTACACTCAACTGGGAATATAATTTATTTCTGGGATTTTGCTATTTTTTATCAGAAAATTTGTCAAGGAAAAACAAACTGTCCAAACAGGTCTTCTTATATGCCCTTCTAACAAAAGGGACACAATCCTAAGGGTGGGAGATGATGAGTTTTGCAAAATCCCATTCAGATAATCACGCTTGGAGGACTCATAACTCTCAGTATGTTGGTTCCTCTGGATTCATGTAAATGATAATGATTTTGTCAGTATCCAACCATAACAAGGGCAGTTTTTAAGCATTTGTTGGTTTAGTAAAAAAAAAATTATCCTGATACATCCTACTCAGAAAAGGTTGAGCAGGTTTGCATTCTAATTTGCTTTGAAGCTGAAGATAATAAACTTTAGTCCTAAGGAGTTTCTCATAGGAATTTGTGGTTAAATCATAGCTGAGTTTTAGATAGAGTTACTCAGAAACAAATTCAGAATAATGATAATTAGCAACAAAGGGCAGTAACAGTATATTAGCAATGCTAGGCAATATGAAGTAGAGGATGGTATTAGAAAGAGTGTTTTGTGTTTGCCCAATGCATGACTCAGAGGCCCTAATCCCAATGGTAGATTTTCATTGTTTTCATCATGTGAAAATATATTCTTGTGTTATATGTTTGGTTTTGTGCTGTTTTTCTTTTAAAAGTGTATTTTTCATTTTAAGGGTTCTGGAAAGAAAACCTTAGCTAGAAAACTAGCACGGAGATTGAACTCTGTTTTCATAGAAGGTAAACCTATGCTATATTTGGAACATTGCTTTGGCTTTACAATAGCTTTTGGTTTAGAATACCCTCACTCTTCCGTGTAATTCAAAGGGTATGTTTCTGATTGCAGCAAATGCTTCTCATAAGGACCAAGTAACCATTTTACCAGAAATAGTAAATTGCTGATAGTGGCCTTTTAGTTATTGAAAGGCTTAGAAAAATCACTGTGTTTTTTTTTAATCATAAATTCTATTCCCAATCTGGTAAGGGGATTCATGTGACCCTTCTTGTTTATACAAGGGCAACTCATTCAACTCCAGAGAGCACAGACATTTTCCAGAACAAACCATGAAAAAATAGGAGGGTGTTTCCTTTCTCTTTGTGCAGTGTCCAATGCAAGGGAAACAGAATTATTTATCAACTGAAGTGTAGCTGCTGTGGATGTGTCCCTGGAGACCCCAGGGGGAGATGACTTAGAAAAGGAGAAAGATCACTGGTGGAGAAAGTCCAAAGGGGCTAGGTACCCCCTGGAAAGTGGAGTGACCATGGTTTAACCCAGGACAAACCAGAGTAGCCACTGCTGGTGTCCATCATTTCCTCCCTCCCCCCAAGAGCCTTTGTTCTATTCCCTGTTGTCTCCTGGGCCCCTTTCCTTCCCCATCCCATAGGACCAAGTAACCCTGGACCTTCCCTGTCCTCCCCCAGACCCCCTGGTGATTGGTTGTATGAGATAACTTAAGTCGGTCTGAGGCCCCTCGCCCTCTTGAATTCCTGCCTCCCCTCTGTGTTGAGCTTCCTGCAATAAAGCCACTCAGAATTAAAGGCACACCAAGGGCCCTCTTGTTATTCTCTTCAGCTGATAGCTAAACTGAGCTCAGTCCCTGCACCACCAACACAGGCTGCAGTTTCTCTGGCTAAGTGTCTAGAAGACGCTGCCAGAGTGCCCTGGGGACAGGGGCACTCCTGGAAATATAGCCAGCTGGAATCTGTCGTACTTTGCTGGGCTGGACAGAGAAACCAGCGAACTATACTGAAATATCTTTATTTTCTTTTGAAGATTTGGAATTGTAACATGGGAAAATTCAGTTTTAGTAAAGTTCTTTTTTGACTTAGGTATATATAGAATTTTTAATTAATAGTATTGTATAACAAGAAAAAACCCTAATACCTGGTCCAAAACATAGATCAGACCAAAATCAGAAGGGAACTGTACTTAAGCCAATCCACTCTGTTTGAATGTATTCCAACCAATAGTGACAAATGTTCATCAAATTTGTTTTGAAAAAATTTCTAGTCAGTCTATCTCTGTAACACAGTCTTTGCCATTACAATATTTTAGCGACTGATCTAAATCTCGGTTACTGCATTTTCAAGCCTTACTTCTAATTCGGGGAATTATATTTTCTTGTTTTGTTCATGATATTTCTTTTAATCTTCTTTTAGCTACTGAATCCACATGTGTACACACTTATTGTTACTTACGCTAGTAAATTTTTTTCATTTTCTACATCAAAAAAGAAAAAAACGAAGAAATTCAGCATACATAAACATGAATAATTTAGTTCAGAAAGGACCTCCAGAAGTGATTGAATCCAACATTCCTCTCAAAGCAGGGTCCACCAGAGAGGGCTGCTCAGTTGAATCTGAAATATCTCCAAGGATGGAGACTCCACCTCTTCCCAGGGAAACACTTTGCAATGTTTGACTACCTTCTTGATGAAGAATTGCTTCCTAATTACCCCATTTAATTTCTCATGTTCCTATTTGTGTCTGTGTCCTCCTGTCCTAACTGCACTTCTATGATCACCGTGGTTGTGTCTTTGTGACCTCCCAATAAGTAGTTTTCAATAGCAGTAAGAGCTGCCTGGTCTTCTCCAGGCTGAACAAGGCCAGGTCTTTTGGCTTCTCCAAGGCTGTTTAACTCTTCTGATGGTTTTGGTGTCCTCCACTGAACTTGCTCCGGTGTATCAATATCTGTCCCATGCTGGGTTAAAAATAAACCAAGGCAGAAAATTATTGAATAGGAAAGGTGTTCACAATCTTTTTAATGACATAATACTTTCTATTCAGTTATCCAGTGAATAGGTCAATACTCATAAGTAAAACAGGGCCAGGGTGCACACAGATTGCTGAGTTTCAGTTGTATTGTTTATTAGTACATTCCCTGTCTCAGTTTTGGTCTATGGCAAATATTGTTCTCCCAAACACATATTCATAGTATGAGAGGTAGGATGTGCAACAGTCATTATTCCTAGTAGGAACAGTTGGAAAACAGCCCCTGTGTTTTGAGAAGAAAGATTGTGGCTGTATAGGCATAAGTCATCTGGTTTCAGGACCTTTCCCTGGCCTGGTTTATTAGTAATGTAGCCTTAAGAATCATTCTTGAAAACTTCTCTTTAATGTCTGATTATTTAATTCATATGGAAGCGTGAAAGACTTCCATGGTCGCTCTAGTATAATGTCACTGTCCACAGAGACATAGGGCAGTCTTTGAATTTGATGGATGTCATTTTACTTAAAGTAGATGGTTTTGTGTGCAAACAGTTCTTCTAAATCTTGTTTTTAAATTTATAAAGTGCTTGAGCTCAAATACTCATTTCTCGATTACAAGACAGTAACACTGATTTAATTTAAATCAGTAATTTAGATAATCCTGCAAAACTGCTGTTGTGCATTTTTGTGTAGTATATACAGGGTTGAATTGTAGGGAGAAAGACCTACCCAGGCCTTGCCAAAAGGCACCATGTTCTGGATGGGCAAAGTATAATAATGGCTCTAAATATAATGGCTGTTCATTCAAAATAGTCTGCTTGCTTGGAGCACACATACATTTTCCTCTGTATGTATATGTACATATGTATCTGTGTAGAAGCCTGTTTAGAAAATATTTTGTATTCATTATTTTAATTTTCTTATGTTTGATGTGCTTCCTTAGCTTCAGAAGTAATTCAAACAAATATTCAACAAAGAACAGAATATGGACTTAAGGTAAAGGTCTAATCTTCTAGTAAGTTTTGTCACATTCTTAACAAACACTTACTATAAAAGACTATGTTTTGCATTTTACTCTAGTGTCAAGAATTGCTTTGTCAAGGTCAAAGTGTTCCTGAGGAACTGGTGACAGAAATGCTTCTGCAAAGGATTGAGTCACTAGAAGTTGCTCATTTTGGTAAGGATATTTATAGCCTAAACTTCTTAGAATGTGCTAGCTATAATTTTACATCCCTTGGTGCTCAAATGTAATTTTAGCTTTTTCTTGTGCTCTTCAGGTTGTGGAATATCAATAAACTGGAAGTGTGTTTAGGGATTGGTTTACCAATATGGGAGATCAGAAACTGTCATACTGGTCCTATGTTGTGTTAATTTTGAGATAATAAATTTCCCAAAATTTTAAGTGTTGATATGACTCTTACTCGAAAATATTATCTGTTTAGAAGAAATTTAGGATTTAAAATACAGATTTTTTATTCTTCAATACTTCTGTAACAACAACATAACAAAAACCCATCAGCAAAAGCATCTTAAACATTTTAAATAATGAAAAAGAAGGAAAACAGATTACTGAAAATGCAAAGTATTATGGCTTTTTTTTTTCTCTTACAGCATTGTTTATTTCCTTTGCATTTCATGACATAGAGTAAGATGGATGAGAATAGTAATGGCAGTGGCTATAATTCTTCTGTTTGAGGAAAGATTTTGTTGATTGAGGCTGTCAAGACAAATGCTGCAGATCTTGCTAGTGTCTGAACCTGCTTCCCTGATGAGAATACAAATATACTGCTAAGAGGAAAGAAGTAAAAAGGAAATGTAATTTCTTTTTCTTGTTTGACTTTTATTTGAAATTTCCATTACAGGAGAGAGACAGGTGTCATGTGAAGAAAACATTAGTTTCTACTGCTCTAAAAACTAGCCTGTTTTTTAAGCTTTCAGTAGCAATGGATTTTATTCCTTCTCTAGTACAAGACTCAAGTTTTGTGAAATATACAGCCTTACCTGGTGAAACCAGGCTTTTAAAACAGTATAAAAAAGACAGAAAAATAGGGAAGAAATAAAAAAAAAGGACACAAAAAACTTCTGGAAGAGGTAGCAGCAGAAATGCCAATCTCTTAAGCCATGTATTTGGACTTCAGTAAAGGCATGAAGAGGCTTCTATGTTTTTGGAGTTCCCCTCCTTGAGTCAGTCTGAAGATGTGTTACAGTACTTACCGAGGAACTCGAAGCCACAAATTCATCCATGGAGCTGATCATTGTAATACAAGGAAAAAGATGTTATTGCAACTCTGCTTGTAATGTCCAGCCAAACAGGACTCAGCATTGAGAGTCCTGAGTGAACAGATGCTTACCAAATTATCCATGTTCATACGGTGTGCACAGTGCCTCCTTTTGAGAGGCAGGAGAATGGTTCAGACTCCTTTCGTTAGTAGCCCAAAACATTTAAAGGTTATGTAAAAAGCCTAGACTCCTAGTTTAAATGCTTTAAATCATAGAGTGGATACTTTTTGCGGTGCCTTTTATAAAGTCTTCTAGCGGCAAAAATGGTCACTGTAAACTTGTTATTTTTTAGGCACTATAATGTCTGAGCTAGGCACATAAAGTGGGTGGTTTGAGTATGATCTTTAATGTCTACATGTTTCAATTGAATTAACAAATGTTGAGAGTACTCTATAAACCTGAAAACAACACACTTTTTTTGTCTGTGTTTCATCTGAAGCAGACATGGGTGCACAGGTTTTTTTAGCAGTGCTGTGTTATGTGCATGGTTTAAAACGGCACCACTACATGTATTGTTTAAAGGAGATGAGTATAACTTGCTCTATAATTGACAAACCCTCTAAAAATATGTTAAATAAAATGTATTTGGCAGGTTATGTTCTCACTGGATTTCCTTCTCTCTCGGAGCAATACATGACTATTCCACAGCAAATAGAAAAAATAAAGAATCTAAAATTAAAACCAGATATCGTGATTAACATTAAGGTAATGTCATCTTCAGTAACTTCCTAGTATTTTTCCTAATTATTAGTAGACTCATATGCTATGTATGCAAAATATGATATTTTCCTCTCTATATTTGAGTTTAGAATTTATTGAGGAGTGATAAATTCTTCTCTTTTATATTGAAATAGAATTACACTGGCTTGTTCCATTGTAAGCATTGCTGAGGTAAAATAATAAATATGTCCTAAAACTTCAGCAGCAGTTACAATCTTTGCACCTGTACCAATTAGATAGTACAGGTTTTCAAGAAAAGGAAACTTTGAATTACATGATTATTATGGGATTTTGGCCACATGTACATGTACACAAGTAATTACACATTACTTGTTTTATTTTTCAGTCACTAATTATGAAACTGCTTCATTATTAATTCATCTTGTTTGCAAATCTCAATTTCTTCATGAGCAGTGATATGACAAACCAGGTATTTTACAAAACTGACTCTGATATAACCAGAGAAACACAAATCATTGTTAGTGTGGGATTTAGAGGACTTTCTCAATGTAACTTAAAAGAATGGACTTTGCTACATCCACATTAGTAAACAAAACAAGGCACAAGGGACTCAGACATCAGGTCAACTGCTTTGGCCAAACACTGCTAAGCTGTCTTGTTAGTCAGAATGGGATGGCAGTGCCCAAACTGCCCACAGGGAAAGGCCCGAGGCCTGTGCCATCTCCAGATTGTGCCCAGCTGTTAACTGGGGAGGATTCTAGCTGGCTCACACCAAACTGTGCCAGATTCCATCCAGACAAAATAACCATGTGTACAGTCATGAACACACTTTCAGGCCCTTCCTCAAACAATGTTTTATTTATAATCAACTAGATTAGTTTTGTTTTCTGCTTTGAATGTGCAGAATGAGCTGCTGAGACAGCCCTGAATAGTCAGCCTCTGGTGGTGTGCTCCATTCTCATTGGGATTTTGATTTTAGTTGGTACATCTATGTGTTTTGTCAGATGCTAAGCCTCAGGGTAGGGACTCACTCTATCACTTTGCAAATTTAACTCAGTGTTAGTTTTAACCCCATACTTTTAAGACTTAATTTGCTTTAACATGCATAATGAAAGTTGGTGAATGCCTACTTCAAACCTTTCAGAAAGATCCTAAAACATCAAAGAAACATATTTTTGTGCTGCTTTTAAGGCAGATTTGATTTTTTCAGAAAGTCAATCTTTGTTTTAATGCTAGGTAGTGGGAAATCCCCATTGTTGAGAATGTGTTGTATAGATTCGTGTGCAGCAATACAAATGGAAGAGTGATACTAACTACACTAGAAAGAAAAATGAAATTCTTGACCTCATGTAGTAATATCATCTCCTCCAGGAAAAGGAGTGAAATTAAATGTACATTAAAAATCCTTGCCCCTAAGTCAAGGAAATAACTTTGCCTTTGATTTCAGTGGATTGAAGCTGTTTTCACAGATATGTCAGAATTGTAACTATTTTCATTAGATCAAAAAGAAAGGAAGAAGGGAGATTCTAGGTAGCTGTGGCAATAATGAAATACTGCTAAGAGTAGACCAATTTGGAGAAATTTTGTTTCTCCAAGAAAAAGATGTTATAGCAGTACAATAAACACATTATTTCCTTTTAATTTTTCCTTGATAGTGTCCAGATTCTGAGTTATGTCAAAGAATAGCAGGGCAAAGGCTAAACCCTGATTCAGGGGAGATTTATCAGAGGAGCCAGTGGGATCCTAAATTTACTGACAAACGTAAGAAAGATCAGGATGAAGAAGAGGAGGAAGAAGAAGATGAAGAGCAGAAAGAAGAAGAAGAAGAAGAAGAAGAAGAGGTAAATATTGTTAATTTCCGAACAGTCCAAAATATTACAATGTACTTTAGACAAAGCAGAAAAAATTCTGATCTTCTAAAATATCACTATATTGTGTTATGAATTTATTTTGCTCAAATTTAATCTTAATTCTGTTTCTGTCCTACTTTAAGAGAGGTGGGGTCACATTTAAACAGTAGGTTTAAATGACAGAGAAAGTTGATCATTGTATAGGTTAGCCTGGACTCAGTCTTTGACTCAAAAGTCACTGATCTGTTTCTTGCCATAAATTAAAACCATGTATCAGGAGAAGAAGGGTGGCTTTACACTGCCTGTTTCTTGATTTAGACAAATAAAAGAATTCTTCATTTTTGTTTATTGTAACAACTTTTTACAGGACACTAGCATGTTTTCTGGTTTTGGTGTTACACTACTACAATGGATTTTCTTTTTTTTTTTTCATGAAGGTATGAATTTTGAATTCAGGTCAAATCTTTATAATAGGGGCCAGAGATTTATCAGTGCAAGTTCTAGACACATAGCTCTTAATTCATAGAAACTACACTTCATCAGGATAGGATCATGGTCAGCGATCACTGTACTAATACTGATTACAATACTCTCCAAAGCTACTTTAAATAAATTTGAAGACAAAAATTATTTTAATACATTACTTCTTGAAATTTTGTTTTGCAGACTGCAAAAGGTCCACGTAAGAAATCAGAATCTTTTAATCAATTAGTGCATAGGCCTGAAGATTTTCTTGAAAATGCAGAGAAAATAATTGGAATATACAAGGATATAGTGCTTCCTCCTTTAGAGGTAAGAAAAAGCAGAGTAATACGATAATGCATAACAAAAGATTTTTAAAATATCTTGCACTGTTTTCATTGTTTCTTTAGTTTGAGAATTGTTGTATTGAGGTGATCATGCTACAGCATATCCCCAGATTCTGAAATTTATTCTGAAATCAATGATGCAACATCTGTAGGTGTTGTTTCTACTCTGGAGTCAAGATAAAGTAATCCACTTTGACTTTTAAAAATGGAACCATACCTGCCGCCACAGATGCTTCCTAAATCTAGTAAGTGAAATATTTGAAGACTCCAGTGTTTCATCACCATTACCAGAGTCCATTCCAGAATGCAATCCCATAAGTAATCTGCATCCATTGTCTTCTACTCCAATAGATTCCCTTCCTCATCTGCTTCATTGCCTGCAGATTTATATTCACAGTAATTAGCCCATTAGTTTGTTTTACCACTTAATTAATTTCTGAAGCTATGACATTTTCTTTCCCTGTTGTGTTCAGGAAAGCGGATTTACTGTGTCTCTTCCCCTCCTTCCCAACCCTGCCAGCCTCTGAAAAAAAAAAGACGGAGGTCCAAAGGAATAGTTTGTTCTTTTAATTTTGGTTTTGTTGGTTGGTTTTTGGGGTGCTTTTTGTTTGTTTTTGTTTTTTTTATTTTTTGGCAGGTTTTTTTGTTGGTTTTTTTTGTTTGTTTGGTTTTGTTTTTGTTTTTATCTCTTGGTATAAGCAGCTGCAAAATCCTCATTTTTGATGCCCACTTGACATTTACTGTTTATGCCTTTCAATTTCCCTATGGATTAATTAAACCTATAGATAAAATTGTGTAAAAGTGATATAATGTTCTTTACTAGAGTAACAAACTTGTTACTGCTGTGAAGGGGAAAACAAAAAATGTGGTGTCTTTAATCATTACACAATCTCATATGGATTTCTTATAAGTGAACTAATGGAAAGTTGATTAGATTAAATTACTTTAGGATGTATACCAAACTTAAACAGTTTCAGCACATTCCACTAGTTGGTAGGGTTTACTTAAGGTTCACTAGTGATGAATGTATTGGTGAAGATGCTTAGTGGTCCACTAATACCTTAAAAGAACACAAGGTTTTATCATTTGCCTAGGTAGAGTTTGAGATGATGAAATTGAACTTGAAACAAAAAGCTTATAAGACGTGCAGTTTGCACTGATAGGTAGAGATAAGTAGAACAAACTTTGGAGAACACACTTTGATTTCTTGATAAATTACTGGGATTAAATTGACCTGAAATAAATGTGAAATATTACAGTGAGGAAGGAAACCTAATGAACAGCTACAACACGTGAAAATATTAGCTCGACCTCAGTACCTCAGGCAACCTGCAATCTGTTGGGATTTAGTTAGTCAAAACTGAGTCAATAAATGAGATGCTACTGTTAAAATTCAAATACTATGGATGTACTAATAAGACTGTAAGACCATTGTGTATAAGAGAAATACAAACTATTATCCTCTTTTTAGAAGAGTATTGGAAAGAATTAATTAGTTATTATCTATTTCTACCAAAGATAGGGTGGGTGATTTAATTTACAGTATAGAAGACAGACTAGATGAAATGAGCCAGGAAATGACCTCTGACCATTAATGTGGTGAAGAACTGGAACAGATTACCTGCAAAATTGTAGTCACCTTCAACAGGCATTTTTAGGCTTGAGGTGAGGCCAGCATTTGTCAGGAATGGAGTGAGTGTTCTCAGTCCTCAGAGAGAGGCATTAACAACAGACATGCAATACTTATTTTAGTTTAAGACATTGTTTGCTAGTGTGAAAATTTAATATAAGAAAAATAAAATGTATGGTCCAAATTTTAAAGAAATTGGGAGTCAGAACCAAAATTAAAACATTGGTCTCATGACTGGCATTTCCAAAAAATGTATTATTGAGATTGTCATCATTTTCCAGCAAAGAATTAAGGTATCTAGACAATTAAAAGTTGAATTCATACACAAAATGTTACTGTATCTTGACATTTTTTAGCTGTCTTGCATTTGAGCTAAGACATCTAAGCTATCTTCTGAACCCATTTTAACTCCAATTTTGGAATTATTTCTATATTTATCTGTCATCAAATATAAGTTAATCTCCAAATGATTTTATAAGTATTAATACAATGAATCTTGATTTTGCTGAAGTCCCCAGGAGTCCAACCTTTGATATGTGTAGGAGCAGAATGAACTTCAGAGTCATTATCTGGCTAAGGACACTCAATTGACAGGTGTGTCTTTGGTCTTAAACAGGAATGGTTGACTGTCCAGGATTGTCGATATCTTATTGAAGTGGATGGAAGTCAGCAACCAGATGATGTCTTTGAGGTGAGTAAAGTATGCACCAGCTAAGTTAACCTCCACTAGAAAATAATTTCTCAATTCTCTGGATTGTTTTCCTGTTGGCAAATTTCTAGGTTGTGTTTAAAATGCATTCATTTACTATTAGAAAAGATGACTTTTGAAATACTTGCTTTCCTTCCTCTCTTAGTTGTAAGATTCATTGCTCTGCCCCCAGGCTTACATATATGTTACATGAGAATATTTTCAGGCTACAAACTTTTGTATTATGTCCATCAAGTTTCAGTGCTTTTTCTGATCTGTATTAATGTATAGTATAATGAGAAGTGAAAACATTTTCATATTTACAAAACTGGTTTATTTGATGCTTGTTTCTAAAATATATATTGTATAATGGAATATAATTTGTATTAATTTTGATATTGTTTTGCAATGTAATAGAAGACCCTTGATTCTCTTAAGAATTCTGCTGAGTGCTTGTGTGCAGATTTTTAGCTTGTAGCAGAGCAACTTGCTCTCCCTGTTAAAAAGCTTACAATGGTAAATTTTAGAATTGTAAATTTTGAAGATAAATAATCTTATCCTCTGCCTCACAAATAAAAGTTGCTTCAAATCAGAACCTAGAGTATGGGGTTGAAAATTAAGTAGGCAATTGTCTTTGACAAGGCAGGAAGTGAGCTTCTCCTACATTTTCTCCTCTGTTTGAAACAAATTGTATTACTGTAATTCTGTAAGTTAATTATTGCAGTTTATGCTTAACTCTACTACCAAGAGTGGTCCTATGGGAAAAAAACCCCAGTAATTTTGCAGCTTTAGAACATACAATTTCCTCAGTTATGATCTGTTTGAGAATGTTACAACACAAAATTTATAGTAAATGCAATCAAGTTATGTTGTGATTCCAACCATTTTATCTACAAGTTAGGCAAAGACCTATAATAAAACTAGTCCAAACATGACAGAATTTGCTTTTTCATTTCAAGAACACTTGCATTCAATCAATATTACATTCAGGAAATACTTCAAATAAACTTAATATAATCTGATTCTCACTGGTAGACATTTTGTTTAAATACCTTTCAAAATAAACTACCTATAGTTGTATTGCTTCTGAATGTGCATAATCTGATTTCCCGAAGTGATTTGCCTCTTTTTCTGATTGGAGCTCATCTGAGTACTTGCACTGCCTTGAGGGAACCTTCACAGTCTAGTCCTTTAGTAGGCTTGGGATTCACAGCATAATGAGGAGATAGAAGGGCTGTGATTTGGTGTTTTGCCCTGTCTGTACCTACCAAAAAGCTTGTTCAAACTCAGCTCAATAACTAGCATCAGTCTGAGCTAGAAACTTGGTGTTTATGAAGCTATTATATAAATAAGTTGCAGTTTTAAATAGACTTTAGGGACCCTTCAGATGACAAAAGCAGTTTTGATTGATACTAAATCAAGACTTATTTTCTCTTCAGGTAGTGGCAAGCCGACTCGAGTCTATGGAAATTCAAAATGCAGCTCCTATAATCAGACTTGAAAGTGAACAAGAAGAAGAAGAAACAACACTGGAGGGAAAGCAAAGTGTAAGTGTGCTTTTCTAAAGTGTGATTGACTGCAATAAATAGAATTATTTTGCTTTTCTGCTGTAAGCTTGTATTTAGCATCTTTGTTTCATGACAACCAGATGGTTTTACTATGCAGTAAGGGCATTTTTTAAGCACTGACCTTTCAGAAAGGAGAATTTAAGGTAATTCTGGGACTGAAATCCACTTAAAAAGTATGAAAATAAGAAAGTATGTCATTACCAAAAAAAGGAGTAATGATTATAATAAAACTTTGAACAAAATGATTGTTTTAGCAATAGAAGAAAATCAATGTTTTCCAAGGACATAAAAAAACTTTAGCTAAAGGATAACAATTTCAGCAACTGACTAGCTCAATCTACTCTTTTCCTGAATAAGAAACAACATGCTAATCCAAATCTGGCGACATTCTGCATAACTGAGATCACATTCATTCTCTTTTCCTGTAATTAATTAGAAACATGACAAGTTAGTGCTGAATTTTGCTGAATCATGACAATTATAATTTGTGTCCCTTCCAAATAAACCTGAAAACCAGAAATCTTTGCATGAATTTAGTTGCAATCATCTTTCCTATTTCTTAAACAAAACTTAGAATATATGAACAGAACCGTCATGGGGGGACCCCACACTTTCAGAGAAATACCCTTCCCTTCACTTTTCTGTTTTCTCAGTTCTTAACAAGTTCACAAGTGAAAGACTTTCTGTGTCAGAGGTCATCTGTATTTATTATTTAATTAGTTTGTGTGTCTGTTTTAGTTCATGTGTGAGCTTTTAGTAACCACAGTATTCAGGGCAAATGGTTCTGCATCTCTGCATCTTAACTGAACATTATGAACAGAATTGCTTCCCTTTGTGTTGAACCTGCAGCCTTTTAGCTGAGTGTCCTCCAGTTTATATGTAGAAGTCAGTGAATAGTTTGGTTCTCCACCTCCCTCTAATATGAGTCCTGCTAATAACTCATGATTTCAGACTTCTGTCCTGCTCTTATGTAGCTATACTGAAGAATTCCAGTGTGTATAATTTTATTCCTTCTTACATGACAATCTTTTTGTGGGATTGATCAGTTATATTACCTTTTTATTAAACTTACCCAATTTTACTGTGTCCTTTCTGAGATTAGGGCAGCAGGAAGCCCATTGCAGTAAAGACAAGGGCAATATTTAAACAATTAAAACATAAACCTTTATCATCTATTCTCTCCTTGCTCAACATTCCTAACATTCAAGTTGGTTTTCTGCCTGCTCTTGGGCATTGACAAAATGTTTTCACAGAGGGATCTATGTCTAAACAGTGACGGTCAGTGCAAATTCATGACTTTCTGTGTAAAACTGCTATTTTAATGCCTGCCTTTGTAGGTTCTGAATGTTCTTCTCAGCCAGCACTTGCCTGTATTATTCTGAATTTAGAGTCACCATGACTTCAGTATTCACTCACTATTCACATTCTGTAAAAAGGCTATTTAACTTACTTCTATCATGTGATATTTCTACATGTCTAAAATAGATATTTTAACATTGCTATTCCCTGACACAGATCATGGTCCTTTTTTCATACCCTTCAGAAAAATCTTAGCCATTTTCGGTTGTCTTCAATAAATGGCTCATTTTCATTTTAACCTTCTAAAAATAGTAAGTAAAGCCTACAGGAACTCTTTTAAGTACTATTTCTTTTAAATAAACCTGAAAAATGAAGTAATTCCTCTTTAAAATTGTCCTACAATTCTGAAATATATAATTTCTTAAAAAATGTTCTTAAAAGCATGATGTGGTTTTCTTTTTAAGTTTGCTCATTTTCCATCAAAGATTTTAGAAAAGTCTAATAAAAAGGCATATGTAGCTTCAGACAAAAATTACACTTGCAGTTATTGCTATTTTAATAAACAGGATGAACTTTTCCGGACTCTGTCATCTTACAAGCTGATAGCACCCAGATACCGATGGCGGAGGAGCAGGTGGGGACAAGTATGTCCTGTGGCTTTAAAGGAAGGGGACATTGTAATGGGAAACCCAGAGTTTGCTGTCAGGTTAGTGGCATTTGACACTTTTAATTTTCTTATCTATTTTATGAGAGAACTATCTATATCTGTTGGCTTCTCTTGTGTTTTAAGTTTTCTAGGTAAAATGTACGTGCTTTCATCCCAAGAGGCGTTGAATAAATTTATGTTGAATCCACGGCCTTACCTCTTACCTCCAATGCCAGTTTCTCCTTGTAAAGTATTTGTATTTGGTCCTCCATTCTCTGGAAGAACAACCATTTGTAATGTAATTGCACAATATTATAAAGGAAAGGTAGGTTCATAAATATCTTAGGTAGCAAAGAATCAGCTGGGGCCTGGGAATCAGCTAAGCACATTCTTGTCATGTTATTAATATTCCCCATTACAAATACAGGGATTACAGAGGAAACATAGGATTTTAGTAAAATTCATTTATAAAAAAGTAGCTACAGATCTAAAATACTTAATACACTCACTTACTTTGCAGTTACTTGTCTTAGCATTAGAATATTATGAATAACTTTTGTATGTAAGATAATTAAATATAAATGCTAATTAAAAAGAATTTCTTTTTCAAAAAAACCCCAACCCTGCACTTGAATGGTATATAAATTTTTCTGAAATTTGCAGAACTTTCCCAAAATAATTTCATTTTATAGAAGTTGGGTCAGATGCTATATTTGTCTTCTGTGATATTTGTAGTTTTTCAAATCATTTCACTAGGTTCTTGATATGAACAAACTCATTGAAGAATATAAAGAATCAAGAGAAAAAAAATTTGAGGAATTGCAAAAGGATGCAGTAGAAAAGGCTGTAGCAACAGTGAAAAACAGATTGGAATCAGAAGAAAAATCAGAAGAATCAGGTGAATAAACTGTTCTGTGGTCTTTGAAGCTGTCTTATTTGCTTTGTTTGAAGCTGTTAATGTCACTTTGACTTAGAAAAAGTTGCAGAAGTCCTTATGATTGCTGTGCATTAAATATGAACTAAAAGAACATTTCAGTAAAGGGAAAAGCTTGGTAAAATTCAGTATTTTTTACATATATATATACATATATATATGTACATAAACCCTTTGAATTTGAGGGCCATGTAAAAAAGAGTTTTCTGAACTTTGAGCTGGAAGAAGAAATTGGTTATGACTGACATTGGCTGAAAACATTTCATTTTAATGACTTTCTGACAAGTTAAATCTCTGCAAAAATGAAATACTCCTCAAGAAAGCAGCTTGTCAGCTGGACCAATGTGAATCCACAATCTACAGATTTTTTACTTTGGAGCAGCCTTCTAAGTGTGCTGTCACAGATGGCACATTCATAAATTGCTCCAGCTCTGGTTACATTTAGACTTCCAAAGCTGCCTAGGTTTCTGCATCTTGATGAATTCAATAAATATTTTGAAAATGTGAAAATAATATGTTGTTTTAGTATCTTTTAAACAAAGTTTGTGTTTTTTTCTAAGGAAGTTTAATGGAGGCTTTCCAAAATAATTTCTTTTGAAACGAAAATACTCTGTCCAATTAGAATTGCCCTTTTATAGTTAGCTTGAGTTATGGTTCCAATGGACAATTGGGCCATTTTGCCTAATTCACCTAAGCAAGGAATCGTGTTTGAATTTCTCATGGGTAGATACATCTAACCAGAGGTCAGTATATTCCTCTAGTGCTGCAAAACACATGCTGACAGTGATAAAAAATCATTGGCATTGCAGTAAGAGTAATGGCAAGCTATGACACCGAAATTGTAACAGTTAAACAGCCTTACGTTCCAGATTCCTGGCTATGCAAATACTGTTGAGGACAGGGATGTGAAATCCTATTAGGATTAATGATAAATTAATCCTAATTAAAAACTTTGGAGAACTCAAGCAATTTTATTGCAAAACTGAAGTACAAACAAAAGATGTATTTTTCCTTACATATTTTTTATAGCATAAGATTGTTTCAGATTTTTTTAATAGAAAAGGAGATGTTTGGGTTTGGGCTGTATTGAGTATTTTTGCATAATGGGAATTATTAAGATGCTGGCCCTTTCCCAGGGAACTTGTAACTTGGCAGAAATAACCTGATAAATGTGTACATTTGTGTATGTAAAAAGTATCAATACAATAATTGAAAAATCATGGCATAATTACATAAAGTAAATATGGCATTTTTCCAAATTGTACTCCCTGTAGATACTGCAGTTGGCTAAAACAATTTTTCACAAAATTTTATCAAATTAACATGTTAACTGTGAGTGTTCCTTAAAAAACTTTTAAATAATTACAGCTATTGTGCCAGCAATTATTAACAAAATGTGGATCCAATATGAATGTTTTGTGCATCATAGGGAATGCAAGCTTCTTGATTGTTTAGAATACATTGCCTTGATCTAAGATTCCTATTGATTTAAAAATTAGTCTGGTCATCTTTTTATTTAGGAATCAAACAGAAATCAAATCAAAGGAAATTCTTTTGTGCTGCAAGTGCCTGATTGTTCTAGTACAGAAATGTCATTCTGTTCCTATTGAAAATAACTTAGATGTACAAAACACTGTACAGCTAAAAAGGTTGAGTTTTTTATACTGAGAGAGCAAACCAAGATCTTGGAACTTACATTTTTGAAACACTCTCTAGATTTGCATTCAGATCTGGTGTTTGTTTCTTTCTCAATGCCATTGTGTGGTATTGCTTAAAATGACTGCTGTGCTGGAGTTATGATTTAATCCTGGATGTAATTCCTACTAATTTCTATGTGAAGTGCTTTAAAATATCTATATTGTTAGGAATACCAGAGGTTACTGCTGACCACCCAGAAGTTCAAGCCATGGTAGAAGAAGCCATGAAAAGTGCATCCGTCTCTGGAGATATGACACCTCAAATACATGCTGAAGTAGTGGAGGGAGCTATTGCAGAGGTAAGACTACAAGTGCTATGAAGGAAAGCACTTCTTTCCTAAGAGCAGCTTGTAGCAGTTTATACATCATCCATATATGTTCCTAATTTTTCTGTTTGAAAGATCAGTTTAGTTTAAATAACATAGCCTGAAAGCTTACATAGGATTGAGGAGACATGGAGGAAGATCATGAAAGATAAATCTGTTGAGGACTATTTATAGTCCTTGATATATAATAAAAATATACATGTGTGTGTGTGTGTATATTCACATGCACATACAGAAATTATTTCTGTCTTGCAAATTACCTGAGCTACAAATTAAAGGCTGTGAGAATTATCTGAGGGATCATTGTATGCTTGCTCTATTCTTATATTCTTAGTCACTATTAAAGAGCTGAACACCAGATATAAGAGTTTGAAAAGAATTGTTTATGAAGGTTTATCCAAGAATCTTCAATTGTTTTAAATTTAGTCGATGGTATGTAAGTATTGAAACTGGAATGTAAATTCTTTATAGGCAAGCTTAAAACAATCACTATTACACTAGTCTCTTTTTGCTTAAAATGTTTTTAATTTCTTACGGATATATAAAGTTATAAATGTCTTACTTTTTATTGATCTGATATGACAATAAGGAAAAATTATAGCATTTTGAAAGTAATTTTGTATTTCGCAGTCTTTTTTGTACAGCTGCCTTAAATCTTTTTATATTCCTGAATGTGACATTTTCTAACAGCTTATGAAGACAAACAAAGACAGGTTTCCTGGTGCAGCAGAAAGAGGAGGGTGGGTAGTGGATAACTACCCTCTCTCAGCAGATCACTGGTCAGCTTTATCAGAGAAAGGACTTCTACCTGACACTGTTGTCTGTCTGAAGGATACACAGAAAGATGGTTAGTAAATGCACACTAATGCAACTTAATATTTTCTCTTTTTTTCTGTGTTGATGTCTGTATATAAAACATACTTATGAGAAAAGCCAGTAGTTATATCCCATTTATAAAGCTTCAAGGGTCTAGAGAAGGAATAATCCAGTGAATCAACAAGAGTACCATGATTTCTTACAATTTGGAGTAAGGGAATTACACAGAATTGAAAATAGGAATGCTTTGCTATAACAGTAAAGAAAATTCCTCCTATTTTTAATCAATTTTCAATTTTCTCCTATTTACAATCAGCAGTAAATAGCAGTGGGCTCTTGTAGCTTCAGATTTTTGTGTTCTTTGGCTGGCCACCACCTTGCGATGTGGCTGTCAGTCAAATTTCTCTGCCTTAGTTTTCCCATTTGCAAAATCAGGTTAGAGGTATGAAATTTCTCAGCTTGAGAGAAAAGGTAGGGGGAGAAACACTTGTATGCAGGTGTATCCTGTTCTTCATTTGAGGATCAAAAAAACATAGTAACTTCCTATCCAGATTGATACAATAGCTTAGTATCCATGAATTCAGAGTAAGGGAGTTTTACTTTATTCTTTCAAGCCAGAAGGAAGGTTGGCACTAGGCATGAATAACTGAGCAGATTCATATACTGTTAAAAGTTGGTCTGTCAAATCATGTCTTCATGGATTATATCTGCTTGATTCATACCACACCACAAGTTTAATTGACCTTTGGCAATGTTTGATCATTACCTGTTCAACCCAGTCCATTATCAAAAGGTCATTCAGTGCAGAAACTTCCATTCAAGAAAGGCATCACGGGTTTATTCATATATAGTTCAAGAAAGCTCAGTAGATGCCCAGCATTGGAATCAGTCTGGAGAACTTTTCAAACCCTTGTCTCTGAATATAAAAATCAGCCTGAGAAAATCCAGGCTACACAGTTAACTCAAAATAGATTTCTTATTTCAAAAAAAGCCTTTCAGAAGTATGTCACTTGATCAGCAAATTGTCCTCACAACTCAGGTATAGTACCTAAATTTCTTAGTCACACAGCTTTGTGAAACTTTGTAAATAAAAGTGTTTCAGTGTGGCCAGAACTCATACACAGAGCAAATACTGGCTGAACATTCTATGAGAAAGTTCTAGATCCAGTATTTGTCAGAAAAACGTATTTTCAGAAGCTGTCATTCAATCAGACACTTTCGGAAAGAACCTAGGGGCAAATTGCATTTCCATGCCTCATCTTTGCTTCCCGGCCATTCCAACCTTATTGAAATGTTCATGAAGCTACTTTCTGGGACACAGTGCATTGTCCTTTCTTACAGCCATAAAAAGCATCTTCTTCGTGTAGTTGGCATATGATAATGAAATGTCAATACTGTGTGCTAAATAATAAACAGGAATCTACCTTTAGCCTGTACTGCAGGGAGAGCACTGTGGTGGGAGAGATGTGTTCTGAATTATATTAAATTTCACTTCTCAGAATTTAACAAATTAGTGAATTAATTGGATAGAAGAAAAGGTTTTCTCATCATAGCTGAAAGGTTTTAATCTAGATCAGACATTTTGGAAACAGATAATTCTATATGACAGCACTGTTGAATACTGGTCAGTAACTACTCCCTTTTTTTTTAAATTTTGTGAAGGGAAGAATCTGGGAATTTGTATCAGAGGCTTTAAATTAAGGTCTCTGTAGAGCCTTCCAATTATGTACTTCCTTCCTGCAATATACACCTCTCTGCCATTTCTACTAGTTCTCAAAACCTAGCTCTCAATTATTTGCTCTAATCTAAACAACCTATTTTATACTCTTAGTAGCATAAAAATTTGGCTAAAAATCATGTAGCTTTTTGCTTATGGATACATTTCCTTGAATTTAGCTATTTTGTTTCACTTTATTATTTTTGAAGAATTGTATTGACTCTTTACTTGATTCCCGCTCATTTCTGTCTTTTAAATAATCTTGTAGTTGTGAAGTTTACGTTTTCACAGCATTTGAATCATTCCTTTGTAAGCTGTTTCCTGACCTAAACTCTCATAAGTCTGCTGATGAAAATGGGTTTCAGCCACACAGCCAAATATAAATCTATTTGTCAAAGTAAATAAATCAGTAGAGTTCCTAGAAACAGCATATTCTTCACTTCTGTCAACCAGCTTTAGTAGTAGAGGTATGCACATTATTTATATTTTTATTTGAATGTTTTTCATTTGTTTCTTCATAACTTTCTTTGTACACTTGCAAATTAAATAAATGTCAGAGTAACACATGATGTATGAAAGTATAAGACAAATCATTTCAGTTCTGTCTCCCTTTATAGCCTTCATAACCTTCCAATATCCCAGATTCAGTTTATTAGGTGCTTTAAGTTGGAAAAAAGCCCTCCAAAACTGTAGAAATCAACAGTATAATAACATTTCAGTGGTATATTGCTTTTTGTTGACTTTAAAAAGAAAGTTGTCAATGATTTATTAAATTATATTCCTAACCCAATGACTTTAGTTTTATACAGATGCATTAAAGTCATTCCTGTCATGTAACTGTACTGCAGGAGCCTGTATACTACGGAGAGCATACCTAGCAAGTAGGGATGAAAATGATTCCAAGATTTTGGAAGGACCAACAGATGAAGCATTAGAAAAGAAAGAAGGTGATGCAAGGTAAAATATTCCAAATATCTGAATGTGAATAAAATGAATAAAATGAGCACAAGAAAATTCTAGTCTCACTTTGTGTTAAAGTTATCAGTGTATTTATCACACAAATTAACTAAAGCAGTACACCAAGACTAGTTATGATATATAGGAAATAACCCAATACCTGTTATGTTTGAGGAAAATTACTTTTTTCTCAGCAAATATGGTGGCAGAAAAATCTGTTTCTAAATGCTTTTTCATTAGCCTTTCATTAGTCCAACCTTTTAATGCAATGAGTCAATAACATTTTAGATAATAAAATATATATGATTTTTATTTTTACAACCCAAATTATATCTTCACATCTTTTAATACACTTAATATATCTGAAACTTGCTTTAGTAATATTTGTAAAGGTCTTAAGATAAATAAACTTTTATTTTCAGAGGAGGAATGGAAGGAACATTGGCATCAGAAGAAAATGAGCCTCCAGCTGCTGCTGAGGAGAAAGGTGAAAGTGTGTATCACTATTTGACTTCTATTTTATGTAGTTATGTGTTTCAATCATTTAGTGATTTGATATTTATGCAGATTTTCCAGTTTTGATTTTCTTTTTACATTCAGCATCTAGAAAAATGACTTTTTGTTACTATCTTCACGGATTCAGGCACTCATTTCTGCGTGTCATTCCTCATGGATGTTACAGAATAGAGAAGGTTTTCATTAAATCAGCCAGCACTTTTGCAGTTTTCAATAAATCCAAAGGATGGGAGTCTATCTCCCCTAGTAACTTTTCTAAGTGGTTTATTAACTCTCTTGGAACTATCCATCCAAAAATCTTTAGCTCTTTAAAAGTTACAAAACATTGCTGGAGTTTAGTCAATAGTTTATGAGGAAATCACAAAACTGTCTGATTTTCTATTCTTCCTCCAATAGGCTCAGCCTGAAGTAATTAAAAGGGAATGGAAATCAGTTCAGGACTGGCTCTCTTAGCATGCATTAAGAATTGCTCAATCTGATAGCAACACACATTATGAATTGCTGAATCCAGAAGCCTAGCGGAGGTGAGGCTGCTGCAGCCCTGTGTCCCCAGGACCATGCAATGAGCCTGAGCATGTATTCCATTTCCCCTTTCATCTTCTTCTTACTCTATCATCCATACTAGTTTCTCTCCAGTCCACTTTGATCCTTCCTTCTCCTTGCCTTTGGTCCTTCTGAGAAAAGCTTCCTAATATTGTAAATCTCCCACAATCCCAAACTGCTTTTCCCTATGCATTCCCTAATGAATCTCATGCCTAGTAGGCAGTGATACACCTCAGCCAGAAAGAGCTTCTCAGGGTGACCCATCTCAGGAGATTCCACACCCAGACAATGCCTTCATCATCATCATCTTCTAATGGCCCTGAGGGGTGTCAAGTCAAGGTTATATTTGTTCTGATTAAGTTTTGGGGGTTCACCCATCTGTCATTGTTTCTCCTCTCCTTTGTGCTTATGGAGATTAGTCTTCAACAACATAACCTAACACCATAAAAAATGATGGTGTTCAGTGTATTACATGAGGTTTCCCCTCTGTTAACAATATTAATAAGACATTTTGTTCTTACTTTGTTACTTTCTGTATTGACAGAACCACATATTTTGTTGTTTCTTATAAAGATCCTGGTCTTATATCAGAATTGTGTTATACTTAGTTCCCAGCAGAGAAAATACAATTGTCCTAGGCAGAAGTGAATAATCTGTGAGGAGTAAGATTTTGGCACCAGGCCAGTTGTCACAAATAGGCTGGATTTTTGCACCTCAGATTCTGTCAGTTGGATTGAGGTTTAGAGTTAGTTCCAGTTAGTTTCAGTGATTTGAACTTCAATAGTCCAAAAAGCTGCAGGGTTTTACTTCCCTTTTAGCCTTCTCTAATCACTGCCTAGTTTCTTAGAAGAATGTTCCTGTCTGGTTTGGGTCTGCTGTCAAGATGAATTACCATGCACAAATATTTATCTGGATGTTAAGAACTAGGTTAGTGACTTCAGAGTATTTTCTTTCTCTACTATGCAGTCTCAAGATTTCCCATTCATAGCATAAATTATCATCCAAGGCCTGGGTGCATGAAGTTGCAAGAATCCACATTATAGCTTCTTATCATTTCTAATAAAGCACACAGCTCTTCTCCAAAGTGAATGAATTCTATATTATTATATATAAAGGCTTCTACAAAGATACTTTGTCATCTGTGTCTCGAATAACAAAATTCATCTTAGTTTTGAATATCTAAGTAATTTTGACATGAGTCATCAAAACAACATTTATTAATGATAGAAGGAATGTCATGTAGTCTTAAGATACGTTACCTCCTTGTTCTGAGAAAATCATGTTTTCCGACATCTACATTTTATTTCAATAATCAAACACTGACTCACCAAAACACTTCGGTCATGCTGCTCTTAGCCTAACATCGTTTTATTTCACATGCAGTGCCATCAGCGCATTGTCTGCAGCTTTTCTTCCATGTGACATCTTTACAACAATATAAATGAATGTTCACAGTTCACATGTTCACAGTTTGTTGGGTTTTTTAATATATAACAGTTATAATACAAAAATGATAGCTCAGAAAAATGCTCCAGAGCCCAAACCATACTCTCTTGGTCTCTTATATATGGTATCCTATGGGAACGGCTCAAAGCTGCACCAGAAGAGGCTTCAATTGGACATTAAGGAGTGTTTCTTTACCAAGAAGGCAGTCAAACACCAGAACAGGATTCCTAGAGATGTGATTGATGCCCCAGACCTGTCAGCATTTAAGAAGCATTTAGGAAATGCCAGTAATAATATGCTTTAACTTTTGGTCAGCTCTGACTTGCTGATCATTGAATTGATGATCATTGTAGGTCCCTTCCAAATGAAACAGTCCTGTTCTATTCTATTCTGTTCTATTCTATTCTATATAAATAGATGCACATTTTAGTAATCACAATTTTTGTAACTTTGGTGGAATCTGGTATTTCTTCAGCACTGAACATATTCAAGTTTATCATATTGGCTGTGTTTAAAAGGAAAAAATGGTTCCAGTAATGAACAAGGTACTTACACAGGTCTTAATGAGAGTAAAAGTACCTGGAGAAGGAGACTTCACATAAATCTAACAAAAGTGTTTAAGTGAGTTAAAAAGTTAAATTCAGTGCTGAAATGTCTGCTAAAGATATTTATGTGGTAATTCTTGCTTGTAATGTCTAGCTGAAAATTATAGCCTCACATATTTTTTTCAGATCCTTTGACACAATTATTCTGAGAGTGTTTTTCCAGAAATTTCTTACTTTATTTAAGCATTTTTGCAGAAGATTTGCATGAGGGTGACTGTATTTATACTAGAAGACAGCTATATCAATTCATGAGACTGTATTTCAGGCATTGTGGAGGAGTTATCAGCTTCAAGCAGATCTGTGGGTTCACTCCAATCTTCCTGAAGTAATACTTGGCATATTCTTTTCCTGCCACATTTCTGCCAGAGATTACTTCCTTTCTATAGCAAATTCAACTGGAGCACACATGCTTATGCCTTAGTAACTCAGGCTGATGTGCTTGTACAACCCCATCTTCACTAATGTTTCCTCTTCTGCTCTTCCTATTTAGGCAGAAGCTCTTGGTAAGGATAGATAAATAAATGGGTAGCTGGGCTGATAATTCCAGCTGTCACCTCTCATGCTTGTGCTTTCAGAGCTGTTAAGATCAGTATTAGTTATAAACTCTTTAATATTGAATTCCAGGTCCTTAATATTGATCTCCTTTCTCATTATAGATGGTGGAGGGTTGAATCAATATTCTTCTCTTAGGCTTTTATTCTATGTTCTTGCTTTTTTATTTTTATCATCATGTTAAATTCAGTAAGATATTTGAAAGAACAACAGCAAAAAATAATTAAACCTGTTCATGTTAGTACATTTCCTATTCAGTCTTGGAAGGTAAATGCTTTTTGGAATCAATTGTAATTATAACATTTGCCAGGCAGATGATGTGTGCTCAGTCCTACAGCCTCTAAATATATTTCCTTTGTTTCTCTTGACTGACTTGCATCCTGATTTGTACTGTCCCCTACCTTTAACTGGAGGCTTTTGAATGAGAGAGTTTGGACAAGGACAGTTTATTGAAGTGCAGATGAGAGATTGAAAAGTACTTGTATTGCATACTTCAAAGCAAGCTCTAGTGATATTACCTCCACAGTTTGTTCAGTCTTTGAGTAAAGCTGCATGATCTTCAAAGCCACTTTCTGCTGTCCTCCTTAAGTCAAATGTGATAATTGCATTTTAATACCTATAATCCCAGCATTTTTGGCAGAGAAATTTCAAAATTTGAATAACAGAAAGGTTAAGAACAACTTCTTCAATTAAATCCCAAATACCTTCAGTTCTAAATTCTTTTAGTCTCTCATTCAGATAAATAAAGACTAAGGAATATTGGTGGAGGACATCTCTGGAGTGTTTTGCAGAAGAAAAAAGAACAAAAGCCTATGATTAGAACTATCAGTCTTTCTGAAAGCTCTTGTCACTTTCTGAACATGATAAGAGAAAGGACATCCTCTTGTTTTACTTCACTTAATGTCTGTCCATCTGTCCTCCTTGGCCCTATCCAGTACCAGTGTTGTAAATGAAATGGAACCATAAGCTAATGAAAAGACATATGAAATTTTATGACAGCTTTCTCTCAAAAAAGCACTTT
Source organism: Eopsaltria australis (assembly GCA_034509425.1). Taxonomy (NCBI): domain Eukaryota; kingdom Metazoa; phylum Chordata; class Aves; order Passeriformes; family Petroicidae; genus Eopsaltria; species Eopsaltria australis. Next base: position 1,485,071 of record JAVTVJ010000040.1, read on the forward strand.
GAAGGCAACTCATCTTTAATGGAGATGGTCTGCTTTCGTTTTTAAAATATATATTTTAGCTTTTATCTGTTCAAATTTTTAGAATATTTTAAACAACAAACCAGAAATAAATCAAATATAAACTATTTTATTTTAATAGGAAGTTGTTCAATATACATATTTTTATGCATTAGAAAGAATCAAGTTAATCTGTAAACTGAAGTTGTCTTTCCAAATAAAAAAATCGGTACATACAATATAAGTTTGTTTGTTGAGTACATTTCACTGTAACATGCTGAAGATTATTTGGCAGTATGTATTTATAAGTAAGAAATGAGAAGTCTGTATAAAAAAACTACAGTTTCAAAAAGACACCTGAAAATACATTCATAAAGAAATACAGATCAATTCCAAGAAACGAAAGTGTCACTGTTATCGTATATTTTGCTTTTCTGTTTATTTTGATAGTTAAGCTCTAATGAAGAAGACATCCTGGCTTCTGGTGTGTTTGTGTCAGCTTTGGCAGTGTTTCAATGGGGAGGAAAGAAGAATTTTTTCATCTTTTTTGTTGCTGCATATGGGCTGAGGGAAGAAAAATTCACAGATACTAAGATATTAAAAGCTGTCCTTCCCCAGCAATTCACTTAGAGAATATGGGGGCAGAAAGCCTTCGAGGATTGTTTGTCTCTATGGCAACTATGCTCAGTAAAAGCACAGAAGATGCTGAGCAAAAGAATATGAAAGATTGGCATATAGGCACTCCCTACAAAAGCCCAAGGTTTAAGTGTTACCTATCACTGCTGTGATAAGTAAATTAAGAACAGCAGTGTTAGATAGAAGGCCACCTCCTTGGAAAGAAAGTTGTTTGCATTTTTGTATCATTTATTTTTAAACCATTGCTGTCTTTTCATGTATTTTTCTTGACTATGTTTTAAATTTTTTTAAAAATATCTTCTCACTGTAAATCACTTCTCCAAGCAGAGTTACTGTAATTTATATCTAATGGCGAAGGTACAGCTGCCTTACTTGGTCCAAGAGCAAATTTGAAACAAACTAAATGTCAGGGAGACAACATTTTTGTCTTAATAAGGTTCAAATACCTGCACCAAAACCAAATGCAGTTTGGGTTGTCTGATTTTTGGTCTGTCTCTCTTCACTGGGAATGTAAACTTTTTTGCTTTTGTTACTTCTCCCCTCTTTCCAGGGGAAAGTTTCTCCGGTTCACTGAGACCTGGGTGGGTAATCTATTGAAAAGTTCTGTAAGTATGCAATAATTGCTGCTGGATATGTTTCCTTATGCAACAAAACCTTCTGGATAGAGGTATTCTGTTAGAATTGTGTGCCTAGAGTAGCAAAATAAAGCTGGAACACATGCTGGTCCATCCTTTGCTAAATATGGCCTGTCAGGAGTGGTAACATGAATTGTAAGTGCATCTGAGATAAAGGGGATGCGAACTACTCTATTAAATGGATTTGTTGCCATGTTTAGTATTCTGTCTCAGATGATGCCAAATATTCATTTAAATCTCTTGTTCTGCCTGTATATTATCAAAGTGTCATGACCTACCCATGAGAGGTTTTTAAAGGGCTAGATTGTGAGATGATCTGTTGAAAGCCAGATCCAGCCAGCCCTCATCCCGACCTCCATGTGTTACTGCTGTGAACAGGACTGTGGTTCACAAGGCAGCACATGTGATTTCTGCAGTGTGACTATGCCAGGGATAACGTGCAAGCAGGAGTCAGTGTAACCTAATTATTAATGTATCCTTTCCTTCTTTTCATAAAATCTGTGTTCCTAAGGGAGTCATCATGACATATTGCATTAGAGCTGCCCAAATTTAAGCAGGTTTTACATGGCTAAATCTCTGTCTCATTTGGAATATATCACTGCAGAATGCAACACAATTAATGGTACCATTTGCACATTTTAATGTACATTAAAAGGTATTTTTTCCCATTTTTATGTTCCTATTTAGAATCATGGCAAGAAGCAAAAATGTCATTGCAGGGAATAAGTAATATAATGACATACATAGAATGAATGTCTAGTTTAGTAAAGTGCAAATGTTTGTAAACATTTTCAAGGGAAAACATATTTCTAATTCAAGATCAAACTTGGAAATCTGCAACATTTTTTAAAATGATTTGCCCTTTTGCACTTTATGTTTAGACTAATAATCAAATAAGAGGAAGGTTAACCACTGAAGTGTCAGTCTAATAGCTGTCTTGTTCAAAACTGTGAAAAAAGTGGGGGGGAGATATATTAAGGATTGGCTGTTATAAAAGATCACAAAAATACTTGTCAAAATGGTTTTTTGTTAATGGTTTTGCAGTTCACCTTTGCTCTGCAATGGTATAGCTGGAGCAGGGGCTGACATACCTGAGGCTGACAAGGGGTCATGGGCTGTGGGCAGGTGGGGGGAGCCCCAGGGGCTGGGTGGGGACAGCCAGGCCCAGGGGTGCCCTCAGGTCCCTGAACCAGCACATCCATTGCTACAGAGAGCCCAACTTGCTTCAAACCTCAAAGTTAATTATGTATATAGTTGAGGTAAATGGTGGCATTGAGAGAATAAAAGTTTCAACCTCAAGAGCAGAAGAACAAAATTATTAAAAGCACCTAAGTATTTAGAAATTTAGTATATTCCTAGAGGGCTACACATTGTGACACTGACCCTTAAGAAGATATAGACATTGCAGTACCCAAAACTTCCATACTACCTCTAAAGTGCCTGACTTCATGTGTGAACTAAAGGGTTGTAGAAATAGGCAAAAGTAGCAAACTAGCAAGGGACCAACCTTAGTGGGCTATGAAGGAATTTCAAAAGAAGGCATGTTAGATATGTTCCTTGTTCTGCTGGCACTCCCATGTGCTAGCTGATATTGACACTTTGAGATGATGCTTTAGCTGGTAGAATATTAGACAAAGACTAGGCAGCATCTCTGCTGTGACCATTAAGTTTCTGTCTGTTTCCTGCCAAATCTTACTGGTACCTAATCACTGAAATCCAGCTACATTATACAGTTTTTGCCTTTTGGCTCTATTTTGGAAAATTAAATGTGTCATTTGCAAATTTCTTCAACAGTCTCCACAAGAGGAGATTGAGAGATACTTGGTTCTGGGAGAAAATGTTTTCTTAATGAAGAAAATCGTAACAGGGCAATTTAATCCTTCATAAGCCAGAAAAATTGTTTGGATTTTTCAGATTGGGACAAACTCAAAATGAATGTTACAGTGCTGCAATTTGACAGAGTGAGCATTAGCCTGCTTAATGCCAGAGAATAACCATAAAGCATTGGGGTTTTAATGTTTTGAGGTTTTGTATTTCTGAGAAAGTAGTCAAAGCTTTTTGCATAAAAGGCATTACATAAGACTTTCATTTTCAGTAATTCCTCTCCTTTGTACATGTAGGAAGTCACATAAGGAAGAACTGCAGTAATGGTCCTTTTTTATGTAAAAAATCAGTAGAAGTTCATTGGAATAGGCTGATCACATTGCTTGTGTCAAAATCTGTTCTTGTTCTTTCAAACTAAAAAGAAGACAGGAACAACAAAAGAAGGGGAAAATTTTAGTGAAGTAGAAAATCATTCCATTCACTGATAAAATTTTTTTCTTGTATCTTCATTTCTGCAAGAAAAAAACACAGCATATGCTCTAAGTCCCAGCAAACTTACAGTAGTATCAGATCATTTAAGTCACTGTTCTCAGTTGCTTTTCTGTCTGTTAGCTGACATCACTTATTAACAGAACACAAAAGAAAAATTGTAAGGAAAAAAAGAAAATCAGAGTTGAAAATTATATGAGTGCAGGGATTGGCAACAGCAGCAACACCACCACATTGCTGCTGCCAGCGACAAGGTCTTTTTGATGTTATATAGCCACTTGGGTATCATCTTCTAGCTGAGGTAGAACTTCATTTCAGGACTTTCAGGGTCTAACAATGTATGAATGGATAGTAATTGCAGCCCTATCTAGTTCCTAATTAGAACCTTTTTTAATGTGTCAATATCAAGTTTCTAATTCCGTATCTGTTGTCAATATCAAGTTTTTAATTCAATATCAGCTGTCAAGATCGAGTTCTTAATTCCATCTGTCTTCTTCAGCAAGAAGCTATGGTGTAAGAAACTAACCCCTTGTTTATTTGCTCAGAGTATGACAACACATTTGGTATGCTTTTGTCATGTTTACAATGTGTGGTACCTGTGACTTTCTTATTTATATTAATGCATCCTTTCAGTCTCTAACTTCTGCCTGCTTTCCTTGAGACAGTATTAGGCTTGGACTGATCTTAAACAGCAGACACTACAAATTTCTGCACATTTCTTAACAGATTAAAATATTCTCTCTCTCTTAATTACTAAACAAGTGTTTGTATGCAGACATAGCTTCATGAAAGACAGAATTTTCTGTGAGAGCTTCCCAGTTCCAGTATTTACAGAGGGAAGTCATGATAAGATTTTTTAACTTTATTTTAATTTATTTATTCATTCAAATTTTTCCTATACTGGTGTGAGGCATGACTATATGGATAGTCTGTCAAAAGCTGTTCATCATTAAATTATAATTTTTAGATAAATGTATTCTATATTATATTTATTTTCAGAAAGAGTCATATTTATGTGCTGATTTAAATAACCGTATGCAAATATAGTTCAGCAATTTGACCTCATTTATTTTCCTGGAGAAGCCTCAGTATATATAGCATCAACATCAACATAATTAAACTGACTTGATTTTCAGAAATCATGCAACCCGAGTTTGCAGAGGACGGTTTTCCAGATACAGAAGAAATGAAAACAATTAAAAATAAGATTGACCTTTTCATGTATGATTGGAAAAAAGTGGAACCAGAAATCAAGAAGTCATCTCAAGTTCAGGTTGTTGCATTAGAGATTGCTGAGCAAACACCAGAAAGTCTGCTTAATCAAACTGTGCTGGTTATGGAAAGTAAGTAATACTGTTTATGTGACTGGCACTTCAACTGTCAAGAGGGATTTTGGATAGCTTATGTGATGAGTGTATTGGGGAGTAGATTATACTTAGGTTGAAATTGCTAATATGAAGAGGGTCATACTGTATTCTCTGAGTCAGCTGAAAAGCACAATAGCAGCCTTCAAGACATCGAAGAGTGGAAAATATATATGTATTTGAAATATATATATAATATGGCTATGCAAATAGGTGCATAATAGCCCCCTAAACATTCTGAAAGCACATTTCCACAGTTACTTGTTCTATCTGTGCATGCCAGGATACTGGTTTGAGAAACAGATAGTGAAGGTTCACTGATGTACAATATTCATTGGGTTAGTGAGACTTTCAGGATGTGTAATAATCTAACCTAACCATCTGCATAGACTGTATTTCAAAACTGAATTTTACATTAATTTTTTTAAATTAATATTTCTTTGGCAAATTACATTTCTTCATTTGTGTGGTCTCTTAGAATTTTGAGCACTGGATAAATAACACTAAGTTTTTCCTATCATTACTACAAATCAAGTGTTTCATTAACCAAAATATCTATTGTGCTGGCACTATAATAAAATAAAATTTGAGTGATGATTCTTCCCAATGAGTAACAGGAAAAAAACCTGTTGCAAAAAATGATGGCACTATCTGCATGTATTTGTATACTACTTTTGTAATACAAGTTTCTATTGAAAATACCAATTTGCTTCAACTGAAAACAACCTGTAGAATTTCCATTTTTGGAGGAGGTAATATACTAATTTCTACATCTGGGGAGAACATTTTGTTCTGTGAGTAGAAGAAATGCAAGATACATTTGGCATTATCTTCTTCCATGTACGCGCTTACTTTTATGGACAAAGAGAATGTATTGTGGTATAGCGAGAGGATAACTATTGAAACAGGAAAAAAAACCCTAACCTTTTCAGAACCTTTTAAATATTATGGTTGGGAATTATCTGATGAGGACTTGGAGGAGGAAGCACAAGATCTGGCTGCTGAAGAGGAAAATGAGGAAGAGGAAGAGGAAGGTGAAGAAGAGGAAGAGGAAGAGGAAGGTGAAGAAGCGGAAGAAGAGGAAGAAGAGGAAGAAGTAAGCATGCCAGTTTTATGTGTTGATGCTTTTATTGTAACTCTTAATTTCAGTTTGAACATAACCTCAGAGAAGTCAGATTTTGCTTGATCCTGATTTTGTTTGATCCAGTTGATGTCTTCTAACAGAATAAATATTAGCATATGCTTCAAGAACACTTTCACTATATTTCTGTGTTTTGGATGATAACAGTTTTACTACAGCAAGAAGCTCAAATACCCCCATGCTAATAGAGAGAATGACTGTACCTTGTTCTGCCAGATGGCAAAGAGAGGTTTTATTAAAGAAACAAATGTGAACTTTGATTTCTGTCAGCTAACAATGATGCTGTGAGCCATCATGTAAACAGCAGAAGATGCAGAGTCCTAATGGGAAATGTCCTGTTCCATCTCAGCTATTGATGATTTTCACACAAGCATTTTAATGAAATTAGAGATCTAGCTTTGCCTTTCTGTTTTCATCCTATATTGGAAGATTCCCATCCCCAAATTTAACATCCATAGACTGTACTAGAGCAGTATTGAATAGATTTTTAGAGATTAACTTTACTGGATAAGTAATCTGGCTTCATAACACCAGCTCTTGTTGTATTTTCTGAAAAGGTCTACATTTAAACAGATCATCAGTTTCAAGAGCACAGTAGGAAAAGATTTATCATAGATACTTCTACCCCAATTTGGTCCTCAATGGCTAACTATGATATTCATGATATTTTGAATTTAATTATTTTCTCAGTAATTCTCTTGGACAGTTTTTCTGACTCAGAATCTAAAAAGCGTGTATTTTCATAGACTTATTTTCAGCTTACAAACTGTTTTGGGAATACCATCCTCATTCAATCCTCAGTTAATGTATTTGGTGTTATTTAATCTGATCTACTTAATTGAATTAAACTCCTGTATTCTAAGAGTTCTTTAAAATTTTCATACTTTCAGGATGAAGAAACAATTAAGCAAAAGAAAAGGCACATGGGAGACACAAACCACTATTGTCCAGTCAGTCTGAAAGAGAACTTTGTCCTCTACCCTGGACTCCAGGAACATGCAGCTAAATATAAAGAAAAGATTTATTACTTTTCAACTTCTGAGAACAAAGATAAATTTTTGAAGAACCCTGAGGAGTATGTGGCTCACAATGAACCACTACAAGTGAGAATCTGAAAAATTATTTAAAACAGATAACAGCAGATTAAAATAACTATTTTCCATTCCCATTTAGATTTGCTTACTATTGCTGATTTTCTTCTAGGTAACAATATATTAGCCAAGTCCTTGAAGCAAAAAAACCACATAGCTTCCCTAGTGATTTTTAGTGTAAATTTAAATGAACACATTGAATTAATGATGCAAATACAGCAGAGAAGAGAGGAAGATTATAAAGGCTTACAATAATCTCAAAGTGTGTTTAACAAATGACACATATTGGGAGTTTTGTGGGTTTTTTGTAACTTGAAAAAGGGTAAAAGAATGGAAGATTTACCAGAATTGTCTAATGACATTTCATTTTTACCTGCTGATAGTAGGGTAGTAGATTTGTTTGGTGTTTCCAGAGAGCAGGTAGTTCAGTTAGAACAGCAATAGAAATTCTGAAAAAATTAAAATACAAAATTATGTGACTGTTTTTGATGGAATTTTTATAATGATATTTATGAAGTTAAAAACAGTAGGGGATGAGTGCACTGTACACTCCAAAATGTTACAGAATATTCCATTTTTTTCCTACAGGCTCCTCCTTTACGGGTGTGTTTACTTGGGATTCATGGAGCAGGTAAAAGTTCTTGTGGACGACAGATAGCAGACAAATTAGGCATTTTCCATATTCAGTTTGAAGAATATCTACAGGAATTGATTTTACCCAAAACTAAAAAGAAAGTTGGGCCCTCTTTTGATGAAGATCGTGAAGATGAGTATAAAATACCAGATGAACTGGAAGACTTGTCTCAGACCATGACTAAAACTGAAACAGAACAAAGCAAACAGGTAATAATAATCTTTTATATATCAATACAAAAAATAACCATTTTCAGGCCAGAACAGGAATTTCCTATAAAATTGTAAAAATTGTGAAATTATGTTGAATTGAATATTTGATGAAATTTGGAAATAATAGTTCTTCACAACGTTTTCTTATATATATATCACAAACATGCTTCAAAATATGTTCAAGGTTTATATACAGGTTTTTTCTAAATAGTAGAAATAGATGCAAAATGGCCAATGGAAGACCAGCTGAGGGGAACAAAAAGGTCAAGATCAGAAAAATAATGGGAAGGCATGGTTTCCTTTAAGTGTTTATAACATGCAGATTCAGTCAAGTGCATGTGTTCCAATTGCACAGGACTTTAAAAATGTTCACCAGCTGTGCTCTTTGCACTCTCTTGGGGCAAAAGGATAGAAAGTCTCTACCAGCCCTTTGGTCTGATTATCCCTCATAAAAAATCAGAAATATTCATTAATAACAGAGTAAGCTAGTATTTTTTTAATGCAATAGGTTTCATAACCTGGATTCTAGTGTTTCTTTTCCTGTTGGCATCAGTTTCAAACCAGAAAAATAAAACAACTCTTGGATAGGATAAAATATGCCTTGTAGCTTAGCTAAAAAACTGTTTCAAATAGCTGTATGATCATGATACTGGTAGAATCATTAATGAATTATAATTTATTATAAATCAGTTCTTTTTCTTAATCAGATTGACTACTGGCTTGAAATCCTTATAAATACACATTCTAGATCCTATCTCTTCCAGGATGCAATTTCTCTGAAGAAGAAACTTTTGCATAATTGTTTATTGGGAAGAGTATTTTCTGTTTTCTTTTATTAGGCAGTGACATGTTGAGGGACAAAAAAAGCCTCAAGGTTTTAATGCAAATGAATTCTTTAGATAGCAATGGATATGATAAAAACCTTCATTATATGGTGACGTCTCAATGCATATGAATCTTTCAAAAATGTGTGTAACAAAACTGAAAAATCTACCTTTCACACAGTAGAAATAAAGATTTATCCAACACTCGAAGATTCAGGAAGAAATAAGTTTCTGCATCACATTTGGAAAGCCTCTTTTAGTGATATCTGCCAAGTTCCCTCAAGTTTCTAGTCATCAAAGATCTTCAAACACTTCCTACTGCAGGATTTAAGGAAGCATGCCGGAGAGGCAGCAGGCTACAGAGGAGGAGGACATGTACAGAAACAACACTCAGGCACAGTATAAAGAAGATGAACACCCACTGGAAATAGAAACTAGTGAGGGATCTGAAGGGTTGCAAGAAGAATTTCTGCAGTACAATGGCAGTAACAGATCTAGAAAATAAGAGTCTGACACTGAAACATGGTCTTTGCAAGTACAGTCTAATCTGTGGCCTAGAGGGCTCTGTGTCTAACAGGAAAGCCTGGGTAAAAAATGGTATTACTCAAAAACAGAATAGGATCAAATTTGGGATCATTTATGTAAACTGGACATTTACAGGTCAATGGGGTGCACTTGCAGGTGCTGATGAAGCTGCCAAAGGTGCATTCAAGGCCATTCTACTCTGTTGAAAAGTGGAGCAGGTCCCTGATAATTGGAAGGTAGTGTTCTGATGAAATAATACAAGCAAGTGCTTCAACACAGAGTACAGATCAGAATCATGGATGTCAGAACAAAAATCCAGGTTTTCATCAAAATCAAAGAGGGGGGTTCTTTTGGGAAGTCAGTTTACTTGGTCATTACAGCCAAAAATATGGCAAGTGTTGCTGGCACTGATGGTTATGGCTAGCTCTCACTCAATTTTATTTTTTTGCATCTATACATGTTTTACACCAAGGTATTTCTGTTAGTAGTTTTTCCTTGTCATCTTTATATATGCTGGGAAACAATCTTCTACTTAGTATTTTTTTTCTCATACTTCTTGTAAAATGCTTCATCTGATGGCATGACCTAAGCACAGCTCATACAATTTCAGTTCAGTTTAGAAACTCAGTCATTGGTCCCTGCACAAAACACTAGAAGATAATTTCCAAGGTTCTAGACTTCCCAGGCATTTCTCTGAATACGACTACCACTGGACGGTCTGAGTATCCACCTCTCCAAAATTTCATTAAATTCCATTTGTATCATTTTCACTTTGGCACAAGACAGCAGAAGTGTATCTGTCAAAGCTTAAGGCCAGCTATAATGTTCAAGGAAAAACCACTAAAGGCAAACAAAAATATACCATGTAGTCTGGGAAGTTCAGCAAAAAGATATCATCCTAGTTGTTTTAGTGTCATATCATGGACAGGTCTGGAGGGCAACCTTATCCCTCAAATCACCATTCTGTGGGGTGTTCCCCTTTCTCTACCTGAAATATATATCTCGAGCTTCTTTTCTTTTATTGGATACAAATGCCATTCCTACCTCTCTTTGACAGTGGTAATGTCAGTGACACATTTTTATATGTTTTACTATTTTCTCCCACATCACAGACTTCTTTCAAGATGCCTCTGTGTTGCAAATCTGGCTACCACTTTGTCTACTTAGGCATCTTCTGTCATACAAACAGATTTTAATGTATATACTGTGTCAGGCAGTAGAGAAAATATTACTCATACACACTACATTAGACCTGTGACTTCCAGCATATTCTCAAGTTCCTTTGGCTACATTATCAGAAGAGATGTCAGGCATAGGAATTGTTACTCAGACACGGCTTTTTGATATCAGACATGTTTTGATTCTTGATACATGAATTATGTAAACTAATCCAGAACCACCAATGTATGTCATCTTTTCATTATTTTTTATCAAAGTCTGTTTCAGGAAGCCATTCTATGAAAAGTGCATCCTCAACCATAACAATCTCACAGAGTTAAATATTCTGGAAAAAATCCCAACTGTTTTCCACAAGAATTTAGTAGTTCGATTTGGTATTTGAATAATCTGCATTTGACTAGTCATTAATACTACTACTATTGTGTAGAAGTATCTATCTTTATTTGTTCTTGCACCTATACCCAATAACCTGACATATCCTTCTTTAACTTTTTTTTTTTTTATTCCATCCAAGTATAATAGTTGCTTTTAAAAAGTGAAAGAACATTCTGATGTAGTGCAGGTAGTCTTCCAGCATGGAAACATGTATAGCCAAGTGGAAAACTGCTTGTAGGGCAATTAGGAGAAACTGTGCTCATTTTAGTTTCTATTCCTCTGAATTGAGCATATGTATAATTAAATACTTAACAGTTGTGCTTGATTTTAGGTTTCATTAAAACTCATACAGCAGCAATTGCCCTAATTTTAGGGAATTGCCTAAAATTTATAATGTAGTGTGATGTAATGTAGCAAATGAGTTTGTTTCTGCTGGTTTAAGTCAAATGAAGACAGTACCTTACTTAGCCAAAAACAATAAATGTGCCAAGTAGATACTTCCTTCTGTTTTTGTTTGGTTGGTTGATTTTGTTTTTTGGGTTTTTTTTTTCATTTTTGGTTTTCTTCACATTCATTTAATTTCATTTTTGATTTTCACATTCATTTCATTTTCATTTTTGGTTTTCTTCACATAAAGGAAGTGGTATTAACTGATGAGGAAGAGGCAATTAAAGCAAATCTAAAAGATAATACGGAACTTCCTCCAAAAGTCCTTGATGAGATTGTTCCTGACTGGTGGAAGAAAGAACCATTCCGGTAACTGTAATGAGCTTCTCTCCTTCTTTAATTAATTTTAGGAAGTATATCATACATTGTGTCCATAATTATAAATAACTGTCGCAGAGATTATTTCAGTGCTCTTGTACTTTTTATGAGTAATGACCTACCTGTCAGTCCTGGTTTTGTTGTACTATTTTAGTTGATATTTTGACAGGAATATCATGTTTCATATTCTGCACACAGGGTTGGACCTAAGTACTTGGCACACCTGAATTGGATTAAATCTCCTAAATAGCTGGGTGGTTTTCATGAGCTTACACGATAGATATGTAAACAAACCTTTTGTATTTTTATGTAATTTTTGTCCTGACTACAGATAAGGAACAGTGGTTCTCTACACAGTGAAAAAACAGGAAGATCAGTTCTAGGAAAAAAAGAATGTACCAAGACAAAAAATTAGCCATCATTATACATAATGTTGTAATATTATATTGTATTAGATTATATTGTATTGTATTATATCACATCACAATACATTACACTAGTAAACTATACTAGGTTGTACTTTTCTGCCCCACAGCATCCAGGGCTACCTGTTCTTCCCTCCACTCCCCCACTTCTTGTAGCTTCTTTGGTTTTCTGCAATTTTACAATGTATCCTATTCAAGTCTAAAGTAATAGAAATAAATATTAGCTTCTTATCAACACAACATTCATCCTTACAAAACTACTCATCTAATTCGAAATTGTAAGAGCTTCCATAAGCCATCGAGCTTTCCAGGTTTTCAACATTTGCAGGAAGAGAAATATAAGTCATGCTGAGTGGCAAATTTCTCGTCCTATACTAGAGAAGAAACATAAATTTACAGGCACAAGCTTTCTTAGAGAGTTGTTACCAGAAAAGTGTTTGGGGCACCTTCTACTTTTTGAGACCAGTGCCTAAGAAGTATTGTTTTTAGAGTCACACAAGCAAGTCTGAGGACACAATTTGTTTTTGGTTTTTTAAGTTCTTTCAAAATATTTAAGCATTGCAAATTAAAACCTCAGAAGAAATTAATTTGTAAGTACAGTAATTAAAATACACAATGAAATATCAGTTTTACATTGTCAAAAGATACTAGCTAAAAGATACTATTTTTAAAATTTTACTCCTAACATATGCATTTAATATCAGAGGGTTAGTGGGGCTTTTTTCAAAATATTTACATGTTCACTGTGTTGCACTTCAAACTACACTGTGTAATAATAAATATCTTATTTTCCTATTAGGTCAACAGGCTTTATACTGGATGGCTTCCCTCGTACTCCAGATGAAGTCAGATATTTGTCAGAACGAGGACTCTGTCCTGATGTTGCAGTTTATATTCAAGTAGAAGAAGATGACATTCTTGGCCGTCTTTTTCCTCCACGTCTGGAAAAATGGAAAGAGAAACGGCGTAGAAAAAAGGAATATAAAAAGATGCTGAAGGAACTAAAAGCAAAACAAAGGGTAAGTTTTCAGCCCTACGTCGTTTTTTTTGTTGTTGTTTCTACAGGAGAAGTCTGAACACAGATTCTGAAACTCCCAAAGCTGTAAAGAGCACACAGAGTAACAGATAACCAGGAGACAGAGTCCTACACATTCACAGCATTCCTAGGCTTGCCATAAGAACCAAAAATAATTTAGGGCTCCTTTCCTCTCTATGCAATTAATTTCTGCAGGAGTTTGGGCATCTCGCAGCCCAAGAAAAGTAGCTGTGCTTCCAGATAAATGGCAGTCTGACAGAATCTGGAAAGTTCAGGGAAAAAAAGGCAATTTGATGGAGGGAGTGAATATGGTGATTAAAAAAAAATCAAATAGACAGTTCATGCACTGTCATGTTGTTGCATCCCAGATTCCCTGAGCATGTGCTGTTGAGTTGATCAGCATCTCCCATAGGCTGACTTCACTACTGTATGGGGAGTGTGTCTGTGTTCCCAACTCTGATACTCTGCACAGGAATGTAGAAACTCTAAGCCACATTCTCAGTGCTGTTGCAGCTGCTCTGTGTCCCATTCAAATGAAGGTGTGCCTACTGTTGAACAGGTTACAAATAGGCTGAGGTAACCTGAAGCCTCTATGCAGCCATTTACAGTAATATATTACATGTAATATATTCAAGGTTCCTAACTTTTATGAAAGTGAGATAAAGTGTTTCACATGTAATATCAGAAAAGGTCTGAGCATAATTACTACAGAGCAGCTGACACACAGGAAGTTAGGACAATGGAATTTGGGACAAATACAATACCATTAATATCCCCAAATAGTCAAAGGGAACACCACACATTTACTACTGTTCCCAGTCATCCCTTTGCCAAATGACAGAAACTACCTATAAATTTAGAAATGCTGTAGTTTACCAATAAACCTATTACTGTGTTTTCAGTGTGATAAATCACAGTCTTGCCTCTAATCTCAATCTCAGAAATTGCCAAATTAGTTTTACTGAAATATACTTACATGTTTGCCTAGTAGAGAGGTATATCTGGTCTGCAACATTTCAAACTCTAGGTAGTATTTTTTAATATTAGAAACAACTGGAAACAGAATTTTAAGCTGGAAAGAACAGTGTTAATTATAGATTACATTACCAATTTTCAGAGGGGAGCTTTTATTAGGAAGTATCACCATTCTTCTTACGTCTTTTTTTCACTAACAGAATGAGAAGATTGCCAGAAGAAGGGAAGAACTTTTAGCAGAGAGACAAAAAAAGAAGCAGGAGGTAAGAAAACAACCTAATAAGACAGTTTTTAAATAGAAGTGTTTGCATTTATACCATAGAAATTTCTAAAGCTTTTAGTCACAGATTCAGGACAATATAGAACAGTAAAATTAGGATAGACTGTGAGAAACTTCTACTTCCAAAAATTATTTTATATTGTGTTTGAATTGCTTTAGAAACTATAGATTCATGAAGACTAAAAACAATTTAAAAAGAATTCTCTATATGTGCTTCAATTCAGGAGAAAATACTTACGGATGTGTTTAGTATATCTAATTTGTAAGCATAAGAGTAGCCCCACTAATTGAAATTAGGCATGTGCCTTTAAGTACACTGTCAAATCCATGGTTAATCCAGAATAGGACTGTACCAGGATTTCTGCCCAAAGTCAATTACATAATATATTTATAAATGCATTCATGTACTACTTGACTGCTCATGATACTCTGTCAGCTACATTTTCATCAAACATGCTTGTTTATAACAAAGCCCTGTCAAACTACAGTGTATGAAAAAACACTCATCAAAACTGCGGTGTAGCTCTTCAGGTTTTTTAAGTACTCTTGGAACTGGTACAATGCTTCACTGTATGCACTATGCAACACTGCTGTATTTTCTTCTGAAATAAGACTCTAGAATTTACTAGATTTTTGCTTATGATAAAGGATATCACAAAATAAGGTTTTGTTGAATTAATGGCTTTTCTAATTAAAAAAGAGACAAGAATACCATGCGTTCCTTCAAAATATCTGTATCATAGACATGAAACAACAAAATATTTTGTCTTTATAGGCTTTAGCAAATAGGGAGAATGGTGAAGCTACTGAGAAGGAGGAAAATGAAGATATTGAAGCTATACTTGCAGAAGAGTTTGAAGAAGAAGAAGTAGAGGAAGAACCAGAAGAAGAAGAAGAAGATGAAGAAGATGCTATTGAGCGCATGCAAAATGACATTTCAGAGAAGTTTGAATCAGAAGTAGAAAGATTAAGAAGTGTGCAGGTACTGATATCACTGCTTATTTTGTTAAACTAAATGATCACATGAAGAAGAATTTCCATATTTATTTGTCACATTTAAAAATTATAGTGCTTAAATAACCATGCTGCTGTACTCATGACCTAAGTATGTGAACTAGATGAAGACTGTACTGCAAAGGTATAGACTTCAAAGAGTATATAATTTATATGACCAATATAGTAGAGGAAAAAAAGAAGCTTTTGGGTAGACCTATCCGGTCTTGGTGTCATTTCTTTTTTGATAGGTCAATTGATACACGCAACCAAACTAGAGAGTTGTGCATGTATGAACAGTATTTCAAAATAATTTTTGAGGCAAAATTCTTACTAGACAGCTCTATTTTTAACACAGTTCCTAGTTGTTGGTGATGAAATCAAACGCAAAGAAAAAATCTAAATCTAATCTTGTTTAGGATGGCAGGTGTTTGGAACCATTCCCACACCTAGTGACACAATCTTCTTGAAATCAGTGCAATTGCCCATGGTTTTTGGGCAAAAAACACCAGATATCTGCAACACTAATGCAACATCTATGGCAGTAGGTAGATTGGTAACATTTGTTTATTATCTACTAAATATCTCACTTCAGAAAGAAACTAATCATGATTTAGAAGAAGCTCTATCCACTGACCAGAGAGAAGGTTTACAAAACCAGATAATAATACAGTATTGTAGCAGTAGTGTACCTAATGTAGTTTGAACTTCAGTGGACGGGAAGACCAATTCCCATCCAACTCGGCTGATTTTTGTTGACTGAGAACATGCTTAGGAAATCACTGGTAGTTCACAGAAAATCTTGCCATCAGTCTGTATTAAATTGCATTTATGGTTCTAATATTTCATTATGTTTTCATAACCAGGAAGAATTTGAACAATTTTTAATACCACCAGTTGAGGTCAATGGAGGACGGAAGCCTCGCGTCGTATGCTACCAAATACGCAGCAAGCTGAAATCTCTGGTGGAAAACCGCAGGAGCATTTTTGAGAAATGTTATCCAATAAGTTTGCTACTGGCACAGAAGATGCTAGTTTTTTCATATAAATTACTAAGTTCTTTTGGTCAGGGGGATCCAATCAAGGTAATGTTCTTAAATGGCTGAAGAATGTTTTCAAAGAGTTGACACTTTTTAAAAATGTATTTCACATTAAAAGATGTTATCAGATAGTAATACCAGAATCAGCAACTAATACCAGAAATATTTAATGAAAACTACATTACTGAATCAAAATGACACCACTGAATAGACACAAAATACAGCAAGCATTGATTTAAAAAGGTGTCTTTTCAGTGTTGCAGCTAATTTAAGGCTGAGAGGCATTTAGTCAAATGTTACACTTTCATTGGTGACATGATTGAAGGTGGCATTGAATCAGAAAGAAATGCCTAACTCTTAATGATACACAAAACACAGGACAACAGGGAAGGTCTTAAAGTCTTCCAGTACTAGTGAGAATAAAGTGAAAGGATTTGGAGTATGAATTTTTAAGAAGCCACACACATAAGTGGCCACCAAACCTAGTAGTGGCAAAAAATGTTAGATATATGTAATTCATTAGCAATAATTCTTTCTTGTCAAAATTTACAAATTTTAAAGAGCAACAAATCTACTTCTGTGGTATTTTACTAGAGATCTGGAAAGTTGAGGTCAGAAAGTACTCATCTCTATCCCCAAAAGTGGGCTGATACCATCTTACAGGTAGGAAATGAAATGTTCTCAGGTAATTCTTTTGGTCTAATACTAAAAATAAAAGCAGATTGGATTATGAGTAAATCAAAGATAATAAGGGGGATTCATTAAAAAAAAATCCAGTGAACAACATACAGAAAGCAGGGAGGCCCCAAAGGAAACATAATTTGGCCTTCATTTTACTATGCCAAGTAATGGAACCATTTTATTCACTTTTGGATAGCATCATGTTGGGGCTTCACCTGTTCCAGATCACATTTGTCTCTCTTCAACCTTAGGATCAGAATCTTCATTCTTTTTCATGGCTGCATCAATTGGCATCTAATAATCTAGGGACATACTAATAGAAGTAGATATGTCTACACTTATGTAATTTCCAATTGCTAAATCACAGTTTATGTATTTAATTGCAATTAGTATCTACACTCTAGTCCTTGCACTTCGTTCTATCAGATTTCACTACACTTTTGTATTCTATTTCTCCATTGATTCCTTTATTCCTTTATTCCATACAGTGTTTTTTACCAACCAAAAAGTACAATTCAGTTAGAAGAAAGAAGTCATAGGAAGCTATTGAATAAAATAAGAGTTGTGAGCTGACAGTGAAAATGTACAAGCTGATAAAAATGAAAGGGAAATAGGATCATTTTGAGGGCATTTTAGGATAATAACAGAAATTATAAAATTGATTACAGACTGGAAGTTTTGGGGTAGAAAGGCATATTGAGTATATGCCAGTTACTTTCAGATTAAATTTGGGCGGGGAGGGGAAAGTTATGCAACTGATTAGATAAGCAGAGAATAAACATTATGAGCTGAGTGGGGAATGGAAGCAGATAAGAGGAGAGTTTGGCAGGACAATGCCACACAGTAGAACAGCCCCATCTCCAGCTGTAATAACCAGACCAACCTTACTGACTCCTTCAAAGAATAGTAATAGATTTGTGAGGTATGATTTTCCTTGACAAGAAGCTAAGTTGGCTCTTGCCCATTATACGATATGTATGCATGCAACTAGTGGGGTTTTTTTCAGTAATGTATTTCAGTTTGCTCAATACAGAGTCAGATTTACTGCACTATTTTTGACATGTTCTACCCTGGAAGAAAATACTTCTTTAAAAATGGTGATTTTCTCTACCTTCCTTTTTTTGGTTGAAGCAAGGCCAATATTACACTTTACTCAGAATTACACTTCTGAGTCCCTTTAGAACAGTAAGGTGAATACCATCTGCTCTGGGCAATTTTTTCTACATATTATTTTTCTGCATTTTGTTTTAAAACATCTTTTATTGACACTTTATGACAGTTCTTCCAAGACGGGCTGCAACAGGGACAAGTTTTTCCACAAAGAAGAGTAGTGCAAGGAATTAATCTGGCATTACTCTAATGACTGTTTCAGCCAGTTGCATCTCTTACATGTCAATGACCCATCAACGCTGCAGAGTTTCTAAAAGGCTGTCTGATGTGTTTTAAATGGTTTCATCAGCAGTGCAGGTATTTTTCCAGTAACTTTTTCAGCTTATCTTGTCATTTTTCACTTGACCATAATGTAAGTATTGATATCCTTTTGTATCTTCTTCATGCTTCATTTGTACATGACTTCTGGTGAATACAGTATTCTCAGTGTATTTTCTGTTGTCAGGCAGGCAGGTGGATTTAATTCACCGGGGAATAAAATGATTCTCTTTGTTCTTTGAAAATTCAAAAAAGTATTATGTTAATCTTCTCTGACTATACTATCTCGATAGACATAAAGTGTTATGGTACCACCTACTGGAAATAGTGAGTATTTTTTCTGTCTTCAATGTTTATTTCATCTTTTTGAACAAGAAGAGTAGGTATGGAGGTTTCTCAGACTTGAGCAAAATATTATGTCCATACGTATGAATTTCAGAATGCTTTGATGGTTTGTCTCATATGGTTGGTATTCCTCTACCTGCCTATAATGCCACTGGGAGGAAGAGGAGGCTTTATCAAACCTAATTAACTGATTCTCATTTTGTATGTTATACAGGTAAGCCAAGGAGATGTGATCAAGCCACAACAAAGTCAGGAAAATGCAGTCTTTCCAGTAATCCATCGACAATATATTTATTTCTTTTCAAGTAAAGAAAATAAAGAAACATTTATGGCAAATCCCATTAAATATATTTGTCAGCCAAAACCTAAGCTATCTGTGCCAGTAAAGATTGCAATCGTGGGACCTCCAAAATCTGGAAAGACTACAGGTATGAGCAGTTATTTATAAAAAACCCATTATTTAATGACTGAAATTGGATCTGTCCTTACTGTTATTAAAAAATCATAATAAACCATTAATATTGTTGGTCATCCTGCTTTTCTTGCCGGACACAGATTCTTTTAGTTACATTCTCTAGTGTCTCATTTGACTGATATTTATGCGTTGTCCATCTGAATTTTACCCCAGGTCCTTAAGATGTTAGTGACCTGAACTTGCACTTAGAAAAATTGGACTTACGCTATTTATACCCCTTGCGTTATTTATTATTATTTTCAAATTGTTTCTTTTTTTTTTTTTCAGTCAATATGAACTAATGTAAAATGGAGAAATAGTCCTAGGATCAAGGACGAGGACCCCAAACTCCCCACTCCTCAGTCTGTTTCCAAGTTTCTAGATGAAAAATCCCCCAAGATTTCTATCCTTCTCCCCTCGCCTTCCTCCTCCATCACTCTGTCAGTCCACATGCTTCTCCTTTTTCCTGGAGCAGGAAGAAATTAATTTTAGACCATAGCTATTGATTAGAATAGGATGTCAGGAAGAAAAGAGGTTCAAATTATCTCATATTTGGGATGCAATTTTGCCATATTTCCCATTTCCTGGATAAATGATGTAACTGATGGGCTGTTCTGTAAGAGGAGCAGCAATGGAGGCATGCCTTCTAACACACTGGAACAATATTGACTATATCTGCTGAGGTTGGTGCTAAATTGAATAGTGTCAGCATGCCCTGTGCATATGCCAGATTGTGATGGTGCTTACCTCAAAAGGTGTGACTCGAAATCACAATATTTTGCAGTTGCCCAGAGACTTGCGAATGTTTATGGGTTCCTGCGCATGTCCTTGGGAGATGCCATACGGTTTGTGATAAACAACCAGCCTGAGAGTGAGTTGGCACTGAAGGTACAGTCACACCTTCTCCAGGGACTCACCGTACCGGATGAATTGGCCATCCAGGCTCTAAATGTGGCTCTGCTAAATCAGGTGGACAATGCCACTGGGTAAGAGTCTTCTCTGGGTATTGGGGGTTTGTCCAAGACATGCCAGTCCCTTCATAGACATGGATTGCCACGTTATAGCTGTAAAACAATTTCACTAAAACACATCAGTGGTTTCTGCATTAAGAAAATAATCTGCACAAAAGGAGATATTTTTACAATTGCTCTGGGAAATGAGACTGAAGCATAATTTTCTGCAATTTCCAAGTAACTGGACTCCAGTAAATCCAAGTAATATACTTTATGACAGTTACCTTTTTTCAGTCAATAAGCCAGTATCTTCTATTATCCTTCAAGAGCTACCAATTGGTCACTCATACCAACTCCAGAACCAACCTGGACACACATGATTCTCTTTGATCATGCAGGCTGGTTCAGTACTCAAGTTTTTTGTTCTGGTTTTCTTAACAACTGAAGTTATTAAGGAGGAACTGAAACCAGTGAGTCTTTCCACCTCATTCACTTAGGCTCTTTCTCCACCAGTGAAACACCTTTGAAATTGGGCAGACTTAAAAAGCTTTATCGTCAGTATGTCATGACATTCAACTCCTCTCCCCCAAAAAAATGGAGAATTGTTAAAGGCAATTCTGCAATAATCTCTGAAAATTATTTGTGCTTGAGATCAGAATTCTTTCAGCTTCTCTTCCATGTAAAATCCTGGAATATTGTTTCAGTATATTTTGTTCCAGTATTGCCTAATATGTGAAAAGCATTTCTTCTTCAATATGATTTTAAAAACTCTTCAAATACTGTAGTAAATCGTTTTACTTGCCACTTTGAAAACTGCTCCTCCCAGTCCACATGGAGACTTCTCATAGTTAACATGTTTCTGAATGATTGATGTGTCAGAATGTTAAAGTACACCATTTTTATAAGTCACAGACCTTTTGCCCTTTGTGCATTTCCTTTTCTCATTACTATTTCTTCTTCTAACTACTTGATTTTTTTTTTTATTTGGTTGTAAATTCTCAGGAGTAAAGAATGTGCCTATCAAGTGAGAGCAGTGATAACTTCATGGCATGGGTGTAAACTTTTGTCTCCATGGAAAATGTACTAGAAATATACATACACTTACTGGTTGATTGGAAATTCACTTCTTAGGAATAAACTATTTTTCTGTTTCTGTTTGTGTGCAGAGTTGTAATTGATGGATATCCTCTAACAAAAAACCACGTTAATCTCTTGGAATCAACTAAGATAATTCCAGTGAAAATCTTTGAATTGGATATGGATACAAAGGAACTGTTCAGAAGAGCATTGCTGGATAAGGAAAGCAAAATCCGGTAGTGATACTCCCTGATAGAATTTTATTTTCTACACGATATTGTAGTATCTCTATTTATGTGCCTCAGTGCTATACCCAGAGGTTGTATCTAACCTGGAGCATAACTCAGCTGTCTCTGAACTCCACATATGAAAAACATGGGAACCAGTCCCTCTCCTTTCTAATGCTTTGTTTCCATAGACCAGAAACAGGGATGTAAGGTGTTTGTGGCATGCTCTGGCCAGATCCCTTGATTGCATGACTGAGATTACAAATGTGCAATGCTGTGCACACAAATGTGCACCCACTATTTAGCTTAACTGGTTTAATGAAACTGTACATCAGAAATGTTACCACTTCTCTCTGCTGCTGAAATTTATTTTTCATCAATTATTATCATAGAAGAAATTGATACTTCATCTAATAATCTCTTTTCTAAGACTTAATTAGAGTTATTTTAAAAACACAGAAATAATGCATACTTAGTAATGTATAGAATTCAGGAGTTCTAAGCCTTTCAATTCAGTTCATTTGCTTCTTTGTTTTCCTGAGAAGATAAATATTCTGTTTAAAGAGCACTTGGTTGTTTTTGAGGAAGAACAGTAAGTAGTTTATAAGCAGACAGAGAATGAAAAAGAACAGAACATTCACCTTAAAATTAAATTGTGTAAGAACCTGGTTCTCATTAGAGGAAGTGTTTCTAAGAAGTTCCAGATAGCTTGGAGCATTATTGCATGCCTCTTTCATTTTGTCCTTTTCTTTTTGTCTCTTTCTTTTTATCAAGTAATCAGTACAATGTTAAATTGTTTACTGAAAGACTAAAGACAATTTGCATTGCAAAAAATTAAATCAATTATGTGTTTTTGAAAGTATTTACTTTAAACTTCATTTTAAATACCAAACTAATTATATTTCATAGGCTTAAGTACAAATCAAGCATGCAATATCAGGGTACCATTTAATGGTGTATTTGTAGTATGTGTCAGGTAATATGTGGTGATACATTCCAAATCCTTTGCAAAATAATTACTGAGTTCTATTTGAGACACAAACAGAAAAAGTTTTGTTCTTCATTTTTGAACAGGACTGTCTAATTGTATGTACACTGTTTTTCACATGTAGCTGGTAGTATTCTTAAGAAATCTGTATTTCTCAAGTATGTTCTACAGTGTCAAATAAGCAGAATTTTGTAAAAAGACCTTGTAGTGGACTCTAGAATTTACACTTGAAATTCAATGAAATTTTCTAACCTTCAGATTTAAATCACTGTTATTTTTCATTGTCTTTAGACTTCCCTATCCTGAACATGACAGCCCACAGATTCTATCTATTAGAAATTCCTGCTATAAACAGAACATTGATGATATTAGAACTTACTATATGAAGGAACATCAGAACTGGTATGTGATTGATGCCAATCATAGCAAGTGGTGGGTCTGGAACAAAGTTATGCAGGAAGTTCAAGTGGCTGTTCAACAAATCCAGATATACCTGCAAAGAATAAAAGAAGGTAAAAGAAAAGGTTTCCCAGAATGTTTGTTTCTTTATAAAGCTGCAATGTACTATGTGCATGACAACTTCGCTTTTCTTTGGATGAGGCTAATTCTTGGGCACATACATACCTTTAAATTCTTCAGTCTCATCTGCAGAGATCTTGAAGAGATCTCTTGAAAAGAGTGAAGACAAAGCCAACTACAGGGCAGTCTGAGGCCATCCTCCAAAGAACAGGGTAACAGAAATCTGCTAAAGGAAGTGGGAGTCCTTGGTCTTTGGGGTACTCTTTGTGATTTACCACCTAGTGCTACTGGATCTACCAAAGGTACAAGGGGAACTCTAACTTGCAGCTTCACTTTAGTGTTAGTGACGGAAGAGGGAGGGAGAAGGAAGATGATAATTTAAAATCTTAAAATACATTTAACTTTTTCACATCAAGCTTGAAAAGCATGATTTTTAAGTCATTTCAGTTTGAGATGACATTTTATTCAAGATTTTTAATATATTTCCTCCAGATAGACTGTAGCATTTGCAAGATATGGATGAATAAAGGGGAGACTTTCATCACACCTTCGACTCTTTTTCACCAATGTAAAGAAATAAAATAGCTGAAATGTTCCTTAGAAACACAAAGGAGTGAAACAATATATCACAAATAAGAAGAAGAACATAGACTAATAAGCTGAGCATGCAGAGTATCCCACATCATTACTAATTACTGTATTTCTTAAATGCTACTAAAATGTTATTGAAATTAATTGGTAAAATGAGTTGCAACTTCATTTTCTAATCAAATTGCTGTTTTGGTTCTCATTATCTCATATAATTTTCTAATTATGAATTACCTTCTAAACTGTAGCATTCCTAAGTAGAATTGTTTGATGTTTCTATGTCTCTGATAAATAAAACATTATCATTAATTGCTTTCATTGACAGAAAAAGCAGCCAGCATTGCTGATTTATGTATCACTCCCAAGGAGCTGCAGGATCGGCTGGGGGAGTGTGGACAGTACTGTCCCGTCAGCTTTGCAGAGAAAGGTGAACTGATTGACTGCTCTGTAACCTCCTCACTGGAGTTTGCTGCAGAATTTCAAGGGCGCTATTACAAAATGGCTTCACAGGAAGAACTGGAAGTACGTGTCAAAAAGCAGCTCAAAAAGGAGGGGATTATGGGAAGAGGGAACATTGTTGCTTAGATTCTTTGATTCCATACAGAAATAGGTAATATGCAACTTGAGTTAGACCATTGTTGTTAGTGTTCAAGGTTTGCTCTGCATACTTCTGCTGTCAAATGTCTAGGCAGACAAAATGCAGCACAGACACCATTAAAGTAAAGCTCGTCTTACAAATCGTCACAGATCAAACATTCATTTGAAAACAATAACTTTCTCCTTTCTCCATCTGTTGTGGGGAGACTGGGTTAGAAAGTGGCTTATGATAGCAGTAGATAGTGATGGATGGTGGGTGGATGGTGACTACTTCAGCTGAGAGTAGGTTGGAAAAGAAATTACCCAAGAGCAACAGCACTGCCAACACATTGTTGCATTGTAGAAAAAATAGGTGTATCTAAAGTGTGTGAGCCAGTCCTCTGTAGTTTGACTAACAGTCCTACAGTGCTTCTTTCATGATAAAAACATTTCTTTTTCTACAGAAATTCTTGAGCACACCAGAGGTTTATGTGTCATCACTGGCATCCCACCCTCTCCCACCCCCACATATGCTACCAAAGAAACTGACTGCAGCAGAAGTCTTATTCCCTGTAAAGGCTGAAATGAAGGGATACTGTCCAGTCACTTACCTAGAAGGAAAACAGAGGTATATCAATAGTATTTTCATAGTCTGAATTACAGACTATGTGTCCTATATTAATGCATTAATGAGGAAACACTTTCAAAGTACTTTTTAATAGTGTTCAGGGTTTGGACAGAAAAAGCGATTACAATTTTCTATATTGTGCTTGTGGCTTTGGAAATCAAGATAAAATCACCTTTTAATACTTACATGGCTACAGGTTCTACGAGGACATGTGTTGGCTTGCTGTCTTTTATGATGAAGATGGATGGATATAGTTTGAATTCTATCATAAGCTTTAAAAGGTTCAAAGAAATCTCATAAATCTGTAGTAGATGCAAAACTAGTTACTATGATTTTTGTAAGAGATCCATAAAGCTCCACCATAAAGTCACACAGATCTCCTCAGTGTGCAGGAATTTCTCATCAGAAGAGAGCCATAATATCCAATTCTGTGTTATTCCTTCTTAATCTCCTGAACAACTATGATTGGCATTTTAAATGAAGGAGTTCTAAAGAAGCACTATAAAAGTTCCTTAATAAGCAGATTTTGAGGCAGAGACTCTATCAGATTTTGAACCTTGTAACTGTCAGCCATGTAGTGGAAACTTGGATGATCCAATTGCTATTTTTTTTGTAGTTGCTACATTTGCTAAATTACAAGAAGACTCCCAGTAGCTCATTAATTGACACCACACAAATTATGTTTTACATTTTCTGTGAATGAGTAATTCTTGCTCCATCTCTTCAGATATGATGCTTTGGTGCCTGGCAACACTGAGTGTGCAGCAAAATACCGAGACAAGGTATATATTTTTGAAAGTGAAGAAAAACTTCAGAAGTTTATGAGGTGAGTACACTAACTGCATTTTAATCTTCAATCATGTCACTGTTTATACATCTTATAAGTGCTTACTTTTTATCTGGTTAGGTTACCAGAGAAGTACTGGAATCTGAAGCTGCCCCATAAACTCCCTCCAAAAAAAGAGCCAATGCTACTAACTACACTTCCTTTGGCTGGATACCTTGAACAGGCCAGTTTTTGCTTTTCTATTTTGAAACATGATTTTGTGATATATAGCATATCCCACTCAGTTTTTTAAATTTTTAATGCATCTGAGACTTATGTTTATTAATGAGTTTATACTGAATTGAAATTTTTGTAGATACAATTGAGAGCAATTTTTTAAAGCCTTAAAATAATAGATACTTGTATCTTTAGTGAAAAAATACAAGACTGTCAGAGGGGGATAATAAGCTGCAGTTGTACGTGATAGATTTTCTGACTTAGTTATTTATCGTATCTTGTAAGAGTACATTTTGATTTGACTTCTAACACCAGCATAGACACAAGCTTTCCTGGAAAATTTTAGGAGTAGTTTGTTACACTTTGACACATGAATAAATAAAAAAAAAAAAATCCATGGTCACAGCCCTCCCTATTTCATGCTAATTTTTTATCTTCTACTATTCACTAACTTAGGGTATCGTCCTGTATTGTTAGATCTGTGTTACAACAGGATAAGGCATTGTTCAAAATTTCTGTAATGGCCTTTTAAACCAGTTTTCTTTCTTTAGGGAGTAGCAACTTCTCTAATAAAAGCTCTGCATGAAGTTGGCAGCCTTAAGCCAAAGTTTCCATTCCTAAGTGTGAAAGAAACTGCTCTGCTTTTTGTCTCCTTCCACCTAAAAGGTAGTGTATAAAATAGCATGCTCTAAAAATAACTAATTGTATAAATGACGTAAGTCCTCTGATACAATATACACAGCTAATTAGTGTTCATATTTGCTATTTTTTAGAATTTCTGTTGGGGATTTTTTCAGCCAGAGATATCAGTTGCAGATAATAATCTTTTATAGTTTGCAATCAGCTTAACTAGCGCCAGCTTTCCCCATTTCAATATCCTTGATTGCAGCTCTACTATAGCTTTGGGCTGGTTTACAGTACCACTGGAGATTTATGGAGCAAGACTGACATTTCTTTCAACCCACCATTTTTGTCTTTTATAAGCCAATCTGTTCACTGGGTGAACTTCACCTGGCCTTTTGTATTTTACATTTTTACTTATTCTTTTAGATAATACCAGTCTTAATTTTTTTTTTAAGTTCTTCACATCCTGTGTTTCCCCATGTAGTTTCCAGAGCCCTCCAGAACTGTCCTGAACTATCACAATCTTTTTGCCAGCATAGCTTTGTTAAGGAAGACCATTGAACAGGGCAGGCACATAGTAAGCCCCTGCATAAATGTATGGTTCCAAAGCTGCCAAACTGCTTTTATACTGTAGTTTGCTTCATTCACAGAGGCTGTTTTCATTCTGTTGTTAGCTTTGTTAACATATGGATGTCCATGCTAGGAATATATTGCAACATTAAATCATTAGCAGTAGTGGATGATGAATCAGAAGGGATATGCAAGTGCAGAAATCTCTTCTCTTCATGCACTGCCAAACAGTTTGACCATAGGAATCCAGGAAAACAAGTTATCTTCTTCTAGCACTGGGTAGGACTGCTTCCAGCTTTAAGGTATAGCATTCCTGGACACTGACAAATCACTTGAACGTGAGGAAGAATTTCTTTCATGTGCGAGTGACCAAGCACTGGAACAAACTGCCCAGAGAAGTTTTGGAGTCTTCATCACTGGAAATATTCAAGAGCCATCCAGACAGCAACCTGTGCCATGTGCTCTGGCATGACCCCGTGTGAGCCAGGAGGTTGGACCAGATGACCCACTGTGGTCCCTTCCAGCCTGACCCATCCTATGTTTCTATGATTTGTTGTAAATACAGCATTATTTATTATTGTGCATCTCTTCAGAGTAGTCACTCCATTCTTGATCAAAAAATCTGATCAAAGTGCTTCACGTTGTGGTCCCCTGGAAATTTATTTCATCCTATTTCTATGAGAAGTTAAACCTTCTCATCTTTAATTAAGATCATTCTCTAATGTCACATTTAAATAGGGGACAAGAAACAGTGGTTTAGTTGCTCCTTCAGCTTTTCTCACAACACTGGATTGCTTTCAGTATCTGAGCAGGTACAGGTAATAAACCATAAATGCAGAGGGATTTACTCCTGGAAAGAGAGCAGTAAACCATACATCTCTGGAGTGATTGAGTGTCCTTCAAGCTAGACTCCTGTAAGAGCTGTAATTACAGCTATGCTTGAAAAATCTCACAGAAACTGTTAAATGTAGCTTTCTACAATTTAAAGCTAGTGGGCTGAAGTGTCTTAGAGCATAGTTCTTCGTGCTGTCCAGTTTTTGTAATGAGATATAAAATACTGTCCATAGGGAAAAAAATGGTTATGATTTGGCTCACTCCTTCCCCTTTGCCTCAAGGTAACAACTAAAATAATAAACTGTACTCTGAGGACTGGCACTCAGTACTAATGTATGCCCAAATAGGGCTTAGGGCAGAGAGAAACCTTCCTTCCTCCTCCGAACTACTGGTCAGCTCTTCACAGAATCATGGAACCACAGAATATACTGAGTTGGAAGGGACCCTCAAGGATCACTGAGTCCGAGTCCTGGTGCTGCACAGGACCATTCCCAAGAGTCACCATGTTCTGGAGGGCATTGTCTAAATGCTTGTTGAACTCTGTCAGAGTTGGTGCTGTTACCACTTCCCTGAGGAGCCCATCCCAGTACCCAACCTCTGTGGGCACTCAACCCAGAGAAGAATCTTGTCCTTATACCAAACCTAAACCTCCCCTGACAAAACTTCAGGCTATTCCCTCAGGTCCTGTCACTGCTCATCATAGAGGAGAGATCAGTGTCTGCCCCTCCTCTTCCCCTCACAAGGATATTGAAGACTGCAATGAGGTCTCCCCTCAGTCTCCTCCAGGCTGAACAGACCAAGTGACCTCAGCAGCTCCTTGTGCGGCTTCCCCTCAAGACCTTCAACATCTTTGTTGCCCTCATTTGGACACTCTTCAATAGTTTAATGTCTTTCTTACACTGTGGTGCCCAAAACTGCCCCCAGCACTCAAGGTGAGGCCAATCCCCTCCCTTGCCCGGCTGGTGATGCTGTGCCTGATGCCCCCCCAGGGCAGGGTTTGCCCTCCTGGCTGCCAGGGCACTGCTGACTCATGTTCCACTTGCCATTGACCAGGACCCCCAGATCCCTTTCCACGGCACTGCTTTCCAGCACCGCATTTCCCAGTCTGTCCATGCATCCAGCGTTGTCCCACCCCAGGTGCAGAATTGGGCACTTTCCCTTGTTGAACCTCATACAGTTGGTGATTGCCCATCTCTGATTTGTCAAGGCGTCTCTGCAGGGCCCCCCTGCCCCCAAGGGAGTCGACATCTCCTGATTTTGTATCATCTGTGACCTTGCTCAGTATCCCTTCCAGCCCTGCATCCAAGTCATTTATGAAGATGTTGAAGAGCATAGGGCTGAGGTTGGAGCCCTGTGGGAAACCCATCAGTGACAGGTCTGATCAGACACCCATCAGACACCAGTCTGATGTCACCCCATTCCCAATAACCCTTTGTGCCTGACTGGTGAGCCAGTTGCTCACCCATGGTATTATGTGTTTATCCAGCTGCGTGCCTGACATTTTGTCCAGAAGGATACTGTGAAAGTATTGAAAGCTTTACTGAAATTCAAAAAGATTACAACAACTGGCTCCCCTTGGTCAACTAGGTGGATTATTGCCTTGTCATGCAAGGAAATCAGATTTGATAAGCGGGACTTTTCTCTCATGAAGCCATGTTGGTCACAGTCCTCTTTATTAAACCTGACTTCCTTGATGACAAGGTAGCCTACCTTATGGGCAAAGTATTTAGGTCATAGAACAGCTGTGCCAAGGACACAGTGTCCCAGTGGCAGCCACGCCAGCCTGGGCTATCCTCAGGCTGTGCCACTTCAGGCTGTGTGCATACTACCCAAATATGTCACTGCCTGGACTTTCACCAGCATCTCATGGTCTGAGAAATGGGAAGTTGCCAGCAGCCGAGCGTGTTTGTTGTGTCTTCTTTTACAAAAGCCCAGTCCTTCTGATTATCATGACCCTTTTGGAGTCAGGAACTTTCTGAAATACCAGACTTGATCTTTTTGGCTTGGCACCAACAGGCAAGATGTTTATCTGTACCATGGGTAATGCTAACAGAGGTAGACTTTGGTCCCTTTGAAAATTTCTGTAATGTAATTCCACAAAGTTTACAGGGAGCACTAACATGCTGTTTAACTTCTTGCAGCACACAACCCGCGGAGCTCGGAGCCAGTGCGGCAGATGTACAGGAAGAAGCTGTTGCAGTTCGTGGAGCACTGCCAACTGATCCCCTACCTGGGGACAGCCATGGGGGGCCCATATAAGGAGCCGAAAGATCGGCCCCTTGGCTTTGATGACAAGCTGCAGACTTTTTTTTCCCTGAAAGGCACCCGCCCCACTTTTGTGTGAACTGATTAACACATGGAGTGTTGCCATCAGACACCAGCCTGGCTGCAATGCGGCCCACAAACACCACGCGTTCTCGGGCCAGTTTTTTAACCATGAAATCTTAGAAATAAAATCTTTTGTCTGAAGTTGAGAGATACAAAGCTACTAGAGAGCACCCAAAGGAGGGCTGTGATGATAGTGAAAGGGCCTTGAAGGGAAGCCGTTTTAAGAGCAGCTCAGGTCACTTGGTCTATTCAGCCTAGAGAAGACTGAGGAGAGATCTCATTGCAGTTACAACTTCCTTGTGAGAGGAAAAGGAGTGGCAGGCACTGATCTCTTCTCTGTGGTGACCAGTGACAGGACCCGAGGGAATGGCCTGGAGTTGTGTCAGGGAAGGATTAGTTTAGATATTGGTTCGTCACCCAGAGGGTGGTTGGGCACTGGAACAGGCTCCCCAGGGAAGTGGTCACAGCACCAAGCCTGACGGAGTTCAAGAAGCGTTTGGCAATGCTCTCTGATACACGGTGTGATTTCTGGGGCTGTCCTGGGCAGGGCCGGGAGCTGGAACCGGATGATCCATGCGAGTCCCTTCCAGGCCAGGATGTTCCGCGATTCTATGGCTCCAAGTCCCGCCCGTCCTGCGCTCACTGCGGAAGCGCAGGCGCGGCGCCAGCCCCGGCCCGGAAGTGCAGCGGCGGCGGCGGCGGCGAGCGGTGAGTGCCGGGCAGGGCGGGCGGCGGCCGGGCCGGGCCGTTCCGGGCCCGCGGCCCGCTCCTGCCCCACGAGGGACAAGCGGCCTTCCTTGAGGGGCGGCCCGAAGGGCTCTCACGGTGCGCGGGGGGCGGCGACCTGCACGGTGCCCTTGGCCGTGCCCCTGTCGAGGCCCAGCCCCGGGCAGTGCGCTGCCCCCGGGGTCACCTCCCGGGAGCTCCTGAGCCCTTCCACGGCTGGAGCGGAGCGTGTATCCGAACGCATTGCCGGCAGCGTGGGGCCTTCTGCTGGAGTACAGCCTCACCCTAAAATGGTGAGGGCTTTTTTAGGGAAGGCAGGTGTTCCGGATCTTGCTGCCAAAATACTAATGCAGTCACCTTCTGGTTAAACACCAAAGTCCTTCATATGATCAGAACTCACAAAACATCCACTACTTTGTCTGGAACACGTGTGGATGCTAGGGGATGCCTGCAGGCAGAGTTGGCAGCAGCCGTTCAGGAATTCTTGTAATGCACGATAAGGCAGATTGGGTCACACCTGCGGCTGTGCTTTAAGCCGCTCCAGCAACAAACACCAGGCTCACATGTTCCGGAAATTAAAACTCTCAATTTGACTCTTCCGTGAACTATTTGGTAGATTATATGGGCTAAAGAATCCCTTTTTCACCACCTCGGTAGCATTTAGGTATCATCTGTAGGTAGTGTCTGCCGTTCCATGGAGCATTTGTTCGGGTAATTGAAACTGTTGAAGTAACTAAATACAAATACGCAAATGGGCTCAGCCTTGGCCAGCGGTGGGCCCATCTTGGAGCCAGCTGGAGTCGGCTCTGTAAGACACCGGGGAAGCTTCTGGCAGCTTCTCACAGAAGCCACCCCTGTAGCTGCGCCACTGCCAAAACCTTGCCATGCACATCTAGTGCTGTACTAAGGAGCTGTGACCAAGGGGTTGTTTTTGTCCAATTGTTTTAGTTTCAGAAGCTAGGGTGACAATTTTTTTAAATCATATCATACAGAGTTCACACTACATCAGAGATAAAAAAATTATAGGCAGTAATTCTGACCTAAGAAACTATCTGTAGCTATTTCGTAAGATTTAAAAATACTTTCTGGAGAAATTCCGTGTCAGCAATAGTGTTGATTCTTCAAAAGTTCGGAGGATTCAGAATTGCTTCAGAAACTCTTGAATTCCATTACTGATATAATAAATGATACTTGGTGTCTTATAGTGCTGACTGTTAACATAATTCTTTACTAAAGCTATTCTGTTTTTCTAGGCACCTCTTCTAATATTCATAGTTAAAATGGCAAAAACAACTGATCCTTCTGAGAAACTGATCATCCACTCCAAAGCTCACAAAGATACCATTCTAGCTAACTTTGAGGAACAAAGAAAAAAGGATTTTCTTTGTGACATTACTCTGATAGTGGAGAATGTGCAATTCAGAGCCCATAAAGCTTTGCTGGCTGCTAGCAGCGAATACTTCTCAATGATGTTTGTAAATGAGGGTGAAATAGGACAGTCAATTTACATGTTGGAGGGAATGGTTGCAGATACCTTTGGAGTTCTGCTAGAATTTATCTACACTGGTTGCCTCTGTGCCAGTGAGAAAAGCACAGAACAAATCCTGGCTACTGCACAGCTGCTGAAAGTGACTGACTTGGTATGGGCTTGTACAGACTACCTGGAAAGCCGCAGCCCAGGTAGTGCATTGCCAGCTGCAGCTGACAGTGGAGCCTCTGTTGTTGCAAGTGACAGGAAAAATGATGATCCACCAAAGCGAAAACGGGGGCGACCAAGGAAAATCAAGATTGTCCAAGAAGAAGAAGAAGAATCAGGAGCAAATTCCACTGAAGATGGGCAGCTGAGAGAGAACAACTCCATGCAAAATAAGGAAAATTTTATGAAAAAAGAAACTGAAGTAGAAGAAACAGTTGCCAGTGAACAGGATTCAGTGAGGAGAGATGAGGAAGAAAGTGAACCTGCTTGTGGCTCAGAGGCTGCTGTTGATCTCTCAGCTGAGAAAGATGAAAACTACAATCCCAAATCTGAAGGAATACAGAGCACTCAGAGCCGTTACAGCAAACGTAGAATAAGGAGATCAATCAAATTAAAAGATTATAAACTTCTTGGGGATGAGGATGAGAAAGGACTGGCAAAGAGAACCGATGGAAAAAGAAAACGTGCGGGTTCTGAAGCTCGCTGTAAAGACTGTGGCAAAGTATTTAAGTATAATCACTTCTTGGCTATTCACCAGCGAAGCCATACAGGTAGGCCATCAGAGACTGCTGCTTTTGGGTTTGGTTTAGTGATGTTGCCAAATGCAAGTGCCTGTTGAAGTGTTGGTTGTTGACTATGGCAAGAATATCAATAACAGCATGCTGATCCAAATTACAGTGTGTCTCCTGTGTTTGCTGTTTTATTCTTGTCAGCAGATCTCAGAACCTTTATGTCTCACCTAGATTTCAGTGTAATTAATAATTTCACTGTTTAAGCACTGAATTATATGGCAATAGCTAAAGCATTATTTTATTCCTGTGTGAAGCTTGTCTCTTTACCACTAATGGAGACTAATTTTTTCAGTAGCTACAATATTGCAATGCATCTCGCTATCTCAGCTTAGAATATCTAGTGAGAAATGATGCATCTATGACTAAAAATGTCGTCTTTTGCTTTCAGGGGAGCGCCCTTTTAAATGCAGTGAGTGTGGCAAAGGCTTTTCCCAGAAGCATTCTCTTCAAGTCCATGAGCGGATGCACACTGGGGAACGGCCGTACACGTGCACCATCTGCAGTAAGGCTCTGACAACAAAGCATTCTCTTCTGGAGCACATGAGCCTACATTCAGGTAAATACTCCAAGGCAAATGTAGCTCTCTGCTCCAAGAATTTGCCTTTCTGTAAAAATGGTACTTCTGCTCTGTCTTGTGTGTGCTGGTGTCGCGTTCCACTGAGGGAAACTGTGAGGAGTTCTTTTAAAAATGGACGGTCAGGAACTAAATTAGTCAAATGAGACAAACGTTATATCTGAGAACTGTTTATTGGTAACAAAAAAACAAAATAAAAAGGAGTTACCCTACTACAGAGGTAGGAGAGCATTGGCCCAGTCCTATGTCCCACTGCAGTCCATTGGTAGAGACCTTTTGCCATCTGACTGGAGAACCTCTCTGGGGTACAGTGTGATGTTCCCTTGCTGACTGCCTGTCCCAGGTGAGACATGAACTGGTTGCCAGGCAAAGTCTCCCCAGAGATGGGGAGAAAAGGCTGTCCTCCATCTTCTAGCTGCCTCCTGGATATGGCACATGTGCAACCCCTCCCCCACATGTCTCTGACAACCATTGTTGAGGCAAATCAAAACTGAATTGGCTCTTCACAGCTGGCATTTGTATTTTATTTGTTTCCTTACACTTGCTTTGGATGTGGCTTATGTTTTAACAAGTGATTTTTTCTACAGGGCAAAAGGCTTTTACCTGCGATCAGTGTGGGAAATACTTCAGCCAAAAGAGACAGCTCAAGAGCCACTATCGACTACACACAGGTATAACAAGTTTGGGTTAAGGACCTGGCTTACAATCCATGCTGATTTCTCTTCCTAAAGATTGACTTAGGCTGAAAGTTCTTTCTCAGTGATGTATTTAGTCTCTGCTGCCTTGATGTGTCTTATCTTGGTGTAACAGTGGATAGGGTGAAAAAGGCATAATGGCGTAGAGTAAATGGAATGTGTAGAAAAATATTTAATTTAGAAGGGCTCTTATGATGATTAGAAATCAGTTACACTGTATTTGACCAACAACTTGATTATTTTAGCTCTGCTGTCCATGCTGCATAGAAGCTGGGAATTGTATAAACAATTATGTCTGCTACCTGGTGTGCAGATTGCATTGTAGTTGCCTAGTAAGGGCATACAAACTTTAGGAAGTGTCATTCTCACTTCTGGAACAGGATGGAGCTACACACAGAGGAAGAGGTGGCGAAAATCAGAATTTACAAAGCTTCAAGAGAAAGTGATTTTGGGCAGGAGCAGGTGTCAGTCCCCTCTTTTTCTGTGGTAATACTTAATTGAGAAATAGGAGTGTGACATTTAAGATAGGGAGGAGTCAGTGAATCACCTTTTGTTTTATCTCTATATTATATCAAAGTGATTATTTTACAGGAAAGTGCTTTAACAAAGATCACTGAAGAGATACAGGGGATCACTTATGCACTGACACTTTTTTTGTTATTGCGACAAGGCCGTTCACTGCCGGAATGCAACCAGTGTCGTCGCAAATTCATGGATGCAGCTCAGCTAAAGAAACATCTAAGAACACATACAGGTAATGTCATACCTTGGGTTTTGTGGGATTTGTGGTTTGTTTTTTCTTGAAGTTACACAGACAAAACAATGTTTGGCAAATTACACTTGTCTCTGTGGAATGAACTTCTGCTCTACTTGTACGTAATGATGCCTGTGTTGCTAATGAAGAGATTTGACATCAGGAATGCAGGAGCACAGAAAAGCTTCTGTTACAGCAGCACAGAAGCAGTGCCTATTACAGGAAGAGGGCTTTTTCCCCCAGTTTTATAAACCTGCTGCAGAACATGCCAGTTAGTTTTCCTGTGATGGAATCCTGGACTGGAAATTCAGTTTGTCAGGAGAGCTATATCCAGCATGTACTGGGCTTGCAGTGAGCTGACAAGTAACGAAAGTGTGTGTTCTAAATGAGTTGGACACCTCGATCTGTGAGGGATGTGTGGTTATGAAAAGTGCTGTGACCATAAAAATAATTATTTCCATTTAGCTTTTTAGTGTGCTGTAATAAACCAGATGTTGAGAGGAGATGAGCTGGGAGGGGTGATTTAATGCAAGTGGGTCAGAGGGTGTTTTAAGAGATTTAGAGGGCAGGCTGTTAATGAATCACTGGATAACAGAGGTAAAAATGTTGATTTATCGTCTCTTAATAACAAGGCATAAACTTCATAAAATACTTTCCTTTGAAGGGTAAGTTCATAAGGTGATGTGTGAATAATTTTGTTTTTTAAAGTAACTAGGAACAGTGGCAATTGTTCCCTCACAAAATCAAATTATTCTTAAGTGTGTTGCTTACAGTTGTAATATCCAACTCAGTCTCAAGCATACTTTATCTCATTCATTTTCTCTTATTTTCTAAACGAAAATAACACAGCTTTGAATTTTCTGGGATATGCTGAGGTCAAACTTGTGTTTCTGGGAGTTTTTGGTTATCCAGAATAGTGTTAGCTTGTGATACTTACATAAGCTTGTATTGAGGAGAACACAGTGTTGACACACAAGAGTTTTGTATCTGAAGCTGATACAAATACAGCTCTCTAAATGTGGTGGGAAATATTTCAGGTGGGAAATGAGAAGGCTTACAAGCAAGGTAAGTTGCAAAATTATATGAGCTAAGCTGAGTTTTAGCAGAAACTGATGTGCAATATATTTTGCTTCCAGAAAAGACAGGCAAGATACCAGTATTATGTTGAAATAATAATTGATCTGTCCCATCTCAAAAGCAAAGTAAAATTCCAAGGCATCTGGGAGACAGGTGTTAACATTGATACAACTGTTCTCCCTTGGCAGCAGTTTGGTAACATAATAATACTTTGTCATAATAATACAGTCTACTTGGGAAGTTACTCCTGTTTTCAGTAGCAAGCTGGGACTGGATGACCAGAGGTCCCTTCTGACAAATGTTTCTTGTTTTCTCATCCTTTACCCATGCCCTCCAAAGCCACATGAAAGCTGGTAAGCATTGCAGTTCTATGCTAAATGGGAAGCTTCCTTGGAAAACGGCTGCTGCCCAATCCCTGGGTTTGGCGTGCTTTGGTGGTGTGAATTACCGCAGTGGTGATCTGGATTCTTGTGTTTGGTGTCTTAAAGAACCTCAAGGCAGCAAGGATTTGTTATGGTGTGAATTAGGATTTGCTTTGGTTGGGTAGTATCTGTTTCTTGTGAACCTTCTTATAATTTAATTTGGCCTCTCTGCTTCTACTCAATTAGACATCAGAATTCCAAATGCATTGAAAAAAAACCCAACAAATAAACAAAAAATCCCCAAACAAACTCACATTTTATTTAACTCACGATAATTTGATTGTTTTCTAACTGGTGTTCCCAGAATATCATAGGCCTAGTGTGATGGAGCTTTATAGAAAGCCAGGCAAGTTGTTAAGATAATGGATTCATTTTCCAGCTTTGGAAGTTTGGGCTTAGTCATCTGCATGGTGCTGCATGTGAACCTGGCATTAATGCCAGGGTTCAGGGACAGCATTTTTCTATGCCTTTCTGTTCTATGTGGAACACCCACATCTGTGCCATAGGTACAGCTTTTTGTTGCTTTGGGGGCTTGGGTCACCTTAATCTTCATCTTCAAAGG
Source organism: Eopsaltria australis (assembly GCA_034509425.1). NCBI lineage: Eukaryota > Metazoa > Chordata > Aves > Passeriformes > Petroicidae > Eopsaltria > Eopsaltria australis. The sequence goes on from JAVTVJ010000040.1 coordinate 1,522,412, forward strand.
GGAGAAATGCTAGAGGTGTAAATTTAAAAAGTTGTACCCTCATTTTGACTAGTGAGTTCATTCAGTTTTGGGTATCTGCTGACCCATGGCAGAAGCATGAGGAGCCAACAGTGCGTACTTGATACTATGTATGGTAAAACACAAAATGCTTTTAATGTATTGATGAAAAGTGCTACTTAAAAAGTGAAGTCACATTTCTTTTTCATAGGTGAGAAGCCCTTCACTTGTGAGATTTGTGGCAAATCATTTACAGCTAAAAGTTCACTTCAGACTCACATTAGAATTCACAGGTAAAGTATGTCTTATTTTCATTACATTCTTTAAAAATGTAACTTCAAATTTTATAACCTATATGTAGCGCTTGTTCATTTATAGAAACATCAGGACTTGTTTGCATTTTGAATGATTGTTAAAAACTTAACATTTTTGCTTAATCTATGTAAGGAAGAAATTGGTAGTGGAAAGTACTGAATCAAATCCTTTCCTTTTGCAGAGGAGAAAAGCCATATTCTTGTGACATATGTGGAAAATCCTTCTCAGATTCCAGTGCTAAGAGAAGACACTGTATCTTACACACAGGCAAAAAGCCTTTCGCCTGCCCAGAATGTAGTTTGCAGTTTGCTCGTCTGGACAACCTGAAGTCTCATCTGAAAATTCACAGCAAGGAAAAGCAGTTTCAGGAAGCCAGCGCCACCCCGAGCACCAACGCTCATCCGGAAGAAGTGAGAAACATTCTCCAGCTACAGCAGTACCAACTTGCCACCTCAGGAGGGCAGGAAATTCAGCTGCTGGTTACAGATGCAGTGCACAACATCAACTTTATGCCCAGCCACAATCAAGGCATCAGTATTGTGACTGCAGAAAATGCCCCCAGCATGACGACAGAGCAGGCTGCGAACCTCACGCTGCTTGCGCAGCCACCGCAGCAGCTGCAAAACTTGCTGCTTTCAGCTCAGCAGGAGCAAGCAGAACAAATCCAAAGTATCAATGTGATTGCAAACCAAATAGAGGCTGCCCAGCCTGAACAAATGCATGTCATCACTCTTTCCAAGGAAGCGCTAGAACATCTCCATGCTCATCAAGGACAAAATGAACAAATCCACTTAGCAGGATCTTCACATCCAGCTCAGCACGTGCAGCTGGCTCAGGAATCAAGTCAGCAGTCTCACTCTAGCCATGATACAGTTCCTTCCCATCAAGTCAGTGAAGAACAGAATCAAAGTGTACATGTTTCTGAATCCCATCAGCAGCCTCTGTCAGTAAATGAGTCATCTCATGAGCATCCTATCCAAGGACAGGCTTTCTGAAATGCTTATTTGTCAGCAGAGGGCTAGGCCAGAAAATAATTCTCATCAAGGCAGGGATTGCATGTGTCACACTTTTTTTTTTTTTTTTTGCAACATAAGCTATCCAGAGATGCATTTCTTGGTGATTTTGGATGGGTGACTCAGTTTCCTTAACTGTATTTATTTTAGACTATTTTGTTTTTCTGGATTGGTATTTCTTTACCACTTAGTCCATGCCTCACAAGCAATTACTGTGGGGTTTTGTGCCTCATACACATCTCTGCCTACTGAGGAGATATTTAGCCCTTATTTGCATTTCTGTGTGACTCTCTAGAGAAGTTCACCTTGCTGTTAGGAGAACAATGTTTGGGACATCTGCTGATCAGAAAGTATCACTCCTCTGACAACACTGTAACTGAGCTACTGTCAAGCTTAAGACAACCAGTGCTTTTTGCAAAGCTAACACCATGTGTCTTACGTTTAATGAGCTTTCTCTCTGCAGGTTAATGTATAATTCTCTATGTAATCATTCCCTGAAGTGCATTATGAGTTACTGACTACCAAATTATTTTAATTGGGTTGAAACTGTTGCAGCCTTTAACTGGCCCTGAATCTTCCCTTCTGTTTACTGTGTGCTGTACAAGTTTTGCTCCTCAGAAATGTTTAAGCCATTGCACTTGAATAGTGGCAGTGAGATGTGATGTTTACACTGGAGAACTGAAACCCCCGAATTCTGCTCTGTTAGTTCTACCACTCACTCTCTATGTGACTGTGGGCAAGGTAGTTGACCTTTGTGCCTTATTTCATCATCTAGTAAGTGGGGATGGTGTTCACACACTCTGCCAAGCACTTTGAAGAGCTCTTGATGTTGAAGCACTGTCTATTGAAGTGCAAAACTCTCTTCCTGACAGGATTCTGTCTAAGCTTAGGAGCCACTGTATATTTAAAGTGTTATTTTTTGTACTTTTGAGAGAAGAACATAATCTTACTTTAATATATGTTAAGACTGGTAATTGTTTATGTGAGGACTCAAACAATGAAGAGCATCACTTCAGATCGTAACGAGTTACATAAATAGGGCACATTGCTTAAAGTTGTACAACTATTTTTGTTGACTAAATTAGATGTGTACAGATTGTTTTCAATGACTGACTGCTAACAGGAAAGATTTGACATTGTAATAAAATGCCTTGCCAAAATACATGTTTTGTGTTTTCAGATTTGACTACTGGTAACATCTTGCATGGTTGGACTGGTGTGTTAAAAGCCAGATAAAAAGCTGCTGTTACTTACAAGAACATGCACAATTGTCACTTCAGCTTTAAAATGTCCTACTTGTGATTTACACTGATGTTTTATGTTACAACAAAGGAAAAATCTAAAAAACACGGTGAATTTAAAAGCAAAGTTATCCACATTTTCTATAAGATCCCTTGTTACAAGTTCAAACTACTTGGCCTGCTCCTGACTGCACGCTGCAGAAGTTTGGCTAAGTACCTCCATGTCTTCAGAGTACTGGATCACTTTTATATAAATGGATCATGATAAGGGTAGACAGTGGGAATAAATCAATGCAAAAAAACCCCAAATCCAAAAAGCAACAAGTCATCCCACACCAGAGCTGTTTAGGCTTTTCACCTTTCCTCTCAGAATGGAGAAATGAAATTTGCATACGTTTCTGCCACCAAAGTGAACCAGCATATTCTGCAGTTCTGCCTGAGAAGCTTGAAATTTTGATGTTGTAAGAGCAGTAAAGCCTGTTACAACACTTACGACAATCTTGCTGATTAATTGTATAAGCTTATAGTAAATATTCTGGCAGTTTCATCCTAAAACTTCTGCTTTTATCTAAAACATTGTACAGCGCAGCCAGACAACTGTCTGGTCATAAGTTTACAGGAACTTCCAAAGAATTCATTCCTCCATAAATCTACGAATCCAGAACTGCTTAAAAACAGGTTACAAACTAAATTCTGAGGCTACCAGTAAAGTAACTGTTCAAGTAACTTTCCTTCTTTTTTGAACTTTGTTTTGTTTGTTAAGCAGTTGTCCTTGCAGGGTTCAATTCCATGCTGCAGTAATACACGAGACCCTATCACATTGTGATTTCTCAGTGCTTTTCCTGTAACTAAAAAACCCTGAAGTTTTGTGTTTGGAATTCTGTTATGCTTTTCTGCAAACAGGGAGTGAACAAACGAGCCGCTGTGAGTAGCAGGGTAATGACTAATCTTGCACTCCGTATTGCTTAAGCTGTCAGCACATATTGTAGCTTGCACTCAAGAAGCTGGCATGGCTTCTCATATCACAAATGTTGCTTTCTGGACACCATTTGCTTTCTTTCTAGTGAATGCGTTTCTGTTAAAAGATGAAAATGAATCCTTTTCCTGTGTGTGCGTTTTTAAGGCTACAGCTGAAGTCTGGGATTGCTTTGAATTTGAAAGGAAACCCCTTCAGCTTTGTTTTTCAGTTCAGCTGCCACTAATAACGATTTAGGAAAAAAATGAATCCCTTAGAAACTGTGTTTCAGAACAGCTCTCTCAATATCTTTACTCCTTAGCCAGTAAACACCTTAACTTCTCTTTTTCTCACATAGACTAATCCTAGCAAATCCGTCTTGCTGCTTTCTATGTTAAAATGAGATTAAGGTTTTAGACATAAATGCAGGGCAGTAAGACGACTACAGAAAGATCTGGTTTTGTAAGCACTTAACACCATTGTGTGTTTCCTCTGCTCCATTTGTAAGTTACCCAGTGTAGTTGAACTCTAATAGGATTTCACTTTTTTTTTTTTCAAATGAAAGTTTATCAGATCTGAAGATATTGGTTGGTTTTCCAGGTGCAAGTTGAAACAAATCTCTAAGAGGTAGCGCAAACACACTCTGGAGCCTGTATTTGCCTGTTGTGTGTATATTTCCCCTGCTTGGCCTTCCAGTCCAGCATCTTGGGTTTTGATAGATGAATATCAGAGTATTTATTTCATATGGGCTGTAAATGCAAATTACCCTGCCAATAGGAAAAGAAAGCACTACTAGGGATTGCACAGCAATTTCCTCAGCATCTAAGAGGAAAAGGAGATTAACTCATCACAAACTCTTTCCAACTGAATGCCAATTCACAGGTTAAAATCAGGGTTATTGAGCCTAGCTTTGATCTTGCCAGTTGTTGAGGAAAGTTTCGCTTACATTTCTTTATTTGTGAAAGACTCATTTCACTGTTGTAGCTGGTTAGTCATCTTGATGAAGGTCATGGTTGGTGTTTGCTAATACCTATCCTGATGTGCTTGGATGTGGGTTTTTTCAGTCTTTTCCCTCTTCACCTTAACTGAAAGCTAGTATGGGATTCACTCCTAATCACCAGCCCAGTGCCTGTGTGAGCACAGCGGCCAGGTATGTTTCCTGTCTCCCCATGTTTTCCAGCTCTGCAGCAGACTGTGTCCCTGGCAGCATCCTGAGTAAGCATCCTTATCCAGGAGAAGCCGAGCCTGAGCTGGGAGTGGCTGGGAGGAGGCAGGTTTGCACAGCAGGTGTGCCCCAAAGTGCAGGAGCAGCCAAGGCTCCTTCCTGGGCATGCTTATCTTCACATGGGCACAAGTTCATCTGTGCAGGTCTTTTTCCCAGTCCTTCTGCACTGCAGGTTCTTGCCGAGAGCAGAGAAGGAAGAGGTAATGCCATACTCTCCAGAGCTATGATTTCAGGACCTCTTATCTATTCATTAGAGACTAATTAAAGAGTTTGCTTCTTGCAGAGTTGCAGTCCTATGGGCTACAACAGTTCTCTCTGTTCTGTCCCTTTTCAGATCCTCTGTAAAACACAGTGAACAATAAATGGTTTTCCACAACAGAGGGACTACTGATCATATCTGTCCCAAGCAATTCTTCCAAATGGAAAAACCCATCCAGACGTATTCTCAGCATCTCACTGTAGTGTGCTTACTGCTCATTTCTGGCTAATATTTTAATCCTACGTAATTGAAAGTGTCTTTGGAATAGCAGGAAGCAGAGTTTTGCTTTAGTTAGCAAACTTCCTACCCTGTCCTGCAAATTTTTCTGACATGAGGAAGAACTTTCCTGTGTGAGTGACTGAGTGTACTGCAACACATTGCCCGGAGAAGTTGTGGCGTCTCCCTCACTGGAGATATTCAAGAACTGCCTGGACACAATCCTGTGCCATGTGCTCTAGGATGACCCTGCCAGAGCAGGGAGGTTGGACCACATGACTCACTGTGGTCCCTTCCAACCTGACCCATTTGTGATTCTGTGATTTTACTTGCCCTTCACCAAGATGTCTCTGGGTGACCCCTGGCAGCTCACCTTTAGTGCCATCATGTGGGGGGTCTCTCTCAAATATATATGTACATATACATATACATATACATATACATATACATATACATATATGTGTGTGTGTGTGTGTACAATTTTTTTTAAATTAATTTTGTCTGCTTTCTCATCTGTTTCTCAGTCCTTTTCAGATGCTATTTTGGACTGAAAGGAACTGAAACAGCTGCAGCTGCACCAGGTGGAGAGGTTTGGAGCAAGAAAACCCTCTAAGAATCATACAGAAGCAAAACTCTTGGGTCTTGTGTCAGGGTATGTGTGCACTCTTCAAAGGACTTAAAGTTTTCAAGAGCATTGCTGCATGACCTTTGAAAGGCTTTCAGGATCATTGTTTAAAGGTACTGCACAACCTTGTGTGCTTTCCATATTTTCCTTCGTTGTCATTGTTTTCCTTTCCAAACTGAATGCAGCACAGCACATCTGCCACAGCTGGCAAGCAGAACAGCACCGGCTAATTCACATCTAACTATTGCCACCCACAGAACATTTATCCTCATCTGAGTACTATGAACAGGCTTGCAGAACAATATCATGTTGTCATAAACAGGTATAATAAATAGAGTCTGAAATTAATATTAGTCACCCAGTTCAAGATTTTAATATATGTCATTTTCATAACTGGTAACCTGTTGAATAGAATTTAATGTACCTGAATTATGAAGTGATGAGAAAAAAGGTGGAGAAATAAACACCAGAGTAGATTGAGACAACAAGTAATTGGTGGTTCTTGGCATGCTCTTTTTATATTAATACACTGAACATAAATTTTCAGAAAACAGTCCTGTTGAGCAAACAAGTTATGCTTGTTAGGCTAATCATTGCTTTTCTTTTTGACTTTGACTACCAGTTGACTATTACCAGTATGTTTATAGTTAATTTCCTTTCTTGGCCACAATGACAGTAAGAATGCCTAGAAATTATAAGAAAAAAAAAAAAAGTAATTTTTTTTTCAAAGAAAGAGTAGTAACAGGAGCCAGTCCTATGTATGTGTAGAATTAAATTTCAAGAACATAATTTGTGTGTAAATTTAAGCACATTTACAAAACACAGATATCAGTCTCAGGTTTTTTTAAAATATTATGTAGTGGATTGCTCTGGGTTTGATCCTTAAATATTGTGGTGAGAAAAGGAGAAAAGAGATGTTTCAAAAAACCCAATAAACTTCAGTTGTATTAATCTGTATCAAGCTAAAAGTATGGATGAAGGGAAAATAGATATCCAAGACAGTATTTTCTGAAGTTGATTGTATATTTGACTCTGGGTATGCTGCTTCTCCTCTGGACTCTTACATAAGACTTTTTTTTGGCTATAGCAGGAGCCATATGGTCTGGCTACCAAAATTAGATTCTGCTTAGCTTACAGCCTACAGAGGCTCTGGCAGCCATGCCACCAACCTTTGGGAGGAGGAAGGAAAGGGCTTTCCTTTGCATCACTCAGTCACAGCCCACAAAACATCCCTGCATTGGCATGTGCTGCTTGCAGTTACTTACTGTCACACCTCAGCTCATCTGCTGCCACCCAGGACCTGGCTGTGAATTAAAACTGCCTTGTCTTACCATTTTAATATGTCTCCTTGTCCAAACTGTTCTGTCTGCCTCATTTTTCTGCATTTTGTCTGCAGGACAGCATCATCACATGAAATGATAACAATGTGCACAGATCTTTCAGGCAAGGGAGCAGCTGTGGCAGCTAAACATTGAGAATCTGATCTTCTTCACAGTCTCTGATATTGCAAGGATGGAGCTCTTCAAATCCAGCACTGCTGCAAATCCCAAAAAAACTCTTAAAAAAGCACTGCCCTAATGAATCACTGTAGGAAACTACCACTGAGCCAGACCAGAGAGACTTCAGGGATACCTGGAGGAGGCCCATCTGCAACCTGTGATTTCTTTCTCAGTCTGGGTTTTTTATAGACACTGCAATTTAGCAACACTTAGCTAAGAGGCTTTTTGGTTCTGACTCTGTGGTTATGTAAAAATGTATCACTTTATAAAGCCAGTGGGATATACAGTTGGGGGGAAAGTGCAGATTGTTATTAAGATGAGAAATCAGTTGGTTTGGTTTTTTTAATTTAACATGGGTTTGTTCTGCATGAAAATCACAACTGTCTCATCTGCAACAGGACTTTGACACATGAAAGTTCATCGTGCTCAGAGATGAAAAGTGACCTGACCCAGCCGTGCTGACAGAAGCCTGAGCTGAACCTACAGCTGTCCCACAAAGCAGCTTTTGCACGTGCTGCATGAGCCAAAAGAGAGCAAAGCTGCCGCGGTGGCACAAAGCTTTGCTGTGGGAGCCGCGACCCCTCTGGAACTGCTCCGTCCACGCGCTGCCGGCGGGAATGATGTCTCAGCAGTGCCCAGCAAATACAGCTGTGGGTAGGAATTTTTGCGTCAAAAGGAGACACACACTTTACACAGGCTGTAATTAAGCTGTAAATCTCATTGCCACAGAAATTTGTGGATGCCAGACTTTCACATTTGCCTGAAAAGCAAAGAAATTCAAATGAAAAAGAGCTGCCAGGGGGAATTAAACAAAGAGATACCAGGAAATCCTTGAGCAGAGGCTCACTGGAGGCTGGGAGTGGAGTGGGGAAGCAGTTCTCTCATGTTTGTTTTTACTTACCACTTTTTGCTGGGCATTTGCTATTTGCAAGAGGCTCTTCATTGTTTAAGTGTTACTGACAACATCCATCAAGAGCTCTGGAAAGAGCTGGCTTCAGTCCTCTGCTCTGCTACATGCTTTCTGTGCAATCTAGTTTTCCTTCCTTCAGAGCAAAACAGAAATTGGAGCATTTTCTAACTTCCCACAGGGTTGAAAACTGCTTACATTAGGGATGTGCTAAGAAATGCAGGGTAGGGTGTAGGCTGGTGTCTGGTGTTGCTGTGGAGCTGGGCCCTGTTGACAGACTTGTGGTGGCCAGACTGCCACGGGCCGGTGGTGGGTGCCTGTGGCAGTGATGGTAGTGGGGCTGCTTCAGCACCTCATTTTCCATTTGACCAAGTTTTTAGCAGAGGTAGGCCCTGGGCTTTAGCCCCAGCACCAGCTTGGAAGCAGCAGAGAATGGTGTGGGCTTGAAGCAAATAAGCAGAGAAATGCCTGCACCAAGCATCAGCTCTTGGGAAGAAAACATTCCAAATTTCATGTTTCTGCTTTTCTTTGGTGCTGCCAGGTGCAGGCACCAGCACTGAGGCATTATGGACTTCTGGCCTGGTGCTGCTCAGGGCAGGGGTCTGCACTGCTTCATCCTCACCTCCTTGTTCCTACACCTCCAAAAAATGTTAACAGCTGTGCAGTGCTGTACGAGATGTCACACACATCGCAGCTCAGCATCTTACAGCACATCCCTTAAGCAGTGCTGGCAGTGCAAATGAGAAAGCAAGAAGCTGCAAACCTCACGGGGTTTCGCAGGCTCTCCCTGGGAAGCTCAGCTGTGTGGCAGAGCTCCAACAAAGAGCCCACCTCAGGGTTGACAGTGCTGACCTCCTGGCCTGTCAGAGTTTGTCTGCCAAGCTCATTTCCCAGCATTATTTACAGCTGACGAAGCTGTGCCGTCTGTCAGCAGCTCTAAGGGCAAGCCAGGCCAATAGCTGAGTGGTGTGTGCCTCTTGGCTTTCTTCCTTTTTATTCCAGCCACCATCCCAACGACAGCAACAGGAACCATGAGATGAACAGAGTCACTTCTTTGCTTATGTTAAGGCCAGCTTAGCCTTGCGGCGCTTGTGTGGCACAGCCCATGCAGAGGTGAGGCTAAGCTGATGGACAGGAATGTCCCACATCTAAACAGCAGCACACTTCTGAGGCAACAGCACCAGCAACAAGGACTGGAAATGTCCTCCTTGTAGCCTTCACCAAGGCATTTGCTTGCCCCAAGGCCCTGCACCCAATCTCCTGGACAGTAAAGGACCATGACTCGCTGTGCATGCAGAAGAGCAGCAACATCTTTGAATATCTCCCTGCTTACATCTCTCTCACATGGGAGGGAGGGGTAAGGGGAGTACCAGTATAATTCAACAATATTTGTGAAGCAGCCCTTCAGAGAAAAACCAGACACCCACTACCTCTGCAAACAGGGATTTAGAGCCATTTGCATGCACTTATGCAAGTGTCAGGAATTACACCAGAGGCATAAGGTGTGTGGGGCAATAACTGGATTAGAGGGTGAGTTAGGTTGTAGTTTGTGAAGGAAGTACAAGCTGCAATAGGACAGGGTGTGGGAAGGTATTAAACAGCTTGTAGGCCCATTTTCTTTCCTTACCTGGAAAATACAGTTTCTGAAGCTGAAGTTTCCAAGCAAGTTTTCAGATCCTGTAATACAGCCTTTAGTAGAATTTGAATGCCATGACTATTTACAGGAGAAAAAGAAGGTAACTCTTGCATTCTCAGGTTGTGTCCTCTCCCCAGGGTTGCAGCCTCTCCCAGCTGCAGGTGCTACCCGCAGATTTTGCAAGTGAGCTTTTCCACCCCAATATATTACAGGTTCTCAGACTCTCATGGCAGGATGGAGCTCTCCAGGTGCTTTCCCTGTTCAGTTCAAGCTATCCCCCCCAAATGACACCCAGATGACTTTTGGCAGGATAATTTCCCAAGCAGCAGGATCCAAACCTTCAGGGCACACCTTGCTGACAGCTGCTGGTCAGACCATTCCAGTTGGCAGGATTTGTGGTTTTAGAAGTAGGAAAGGCATAAAAATACCACAGGCCACTTCACCTGTGGTGGATACAATGATTGTTTCTTCACTAAATGTGTAATTAATCCCTGGAGGCTTTGCTGTCCCTCTGAAATGCAGAAACTAAGAGATGAGGTGTGGGCATATGCCTCCTTGGTGATGTGCTTCACTGATGGCCAAGTGGCGGCGGATGAGAAGGAGCTGCTCAAGTGGCCTTACCAGGAGTGGGACTATCATGGCTTTAAGCCCTATGCACTTTATCAAGCAACTGCTGAGGATTTCTGCAGCAAATACCTGAAAAGCAGCCAGGCAAGCAGCACTGCTTTACATGAGCACAAGGTTTGTGAGGAGCTGGAGAGGCTGCCTGAGGAAAAGGCAGATGGGGAGGAAGAAAAGTGGGCACAGACTGCTGTGGCATTTTTCCTGTTTTTGTGCCCTTTGACGGCAGGGCTGGAGCTGAGGCTGGAGAGGCTGATGGGGAGCAACCCCTGCCAAGGATGGCAGAGTCTCCGTGGCTCTCAGCAGCCAGGGAGGGACAAACACTTGCCCAGATGCCTGACATGCACTGACTGCTTCAGACAAAAGTGTAACTGTGCTGGCCATGCTGCAGCTGTGCTGTTCCAAAATCCCAAACGAGCCCTTGGGCACCAAAATTCTTGGGTACTCTTATTCCTGGGTACCAAAAGCCCAACTACCAAATCTCTCCTTTCCCAGTGTCTTGGGACCTCCTGAAATGCTGTGGTGGTGTGAGGTGCAAAAAGCAGCCTGGCTGGGAAGAGCAAGAAATGTCCATTTCGGCAGGGTGACCAATATTCCTGCAGATTCATTTATTCCTCCTGTATTGTACCAACTGCAAGAAACATGTAAATAAATGCATGATAAAGAAACAGGCCCTGCCCAGTAGTTTGCTTTAGCACACTCTCAGGATCATTTCTGCCCAGAATGAAGTAAATCACCCTTGATTTTTTTTTTTTTTTTATTTAAACAAAACAGTAGGGATGCCATTGTGCTTTGACAATCCTGCAGACACTTTCTGAGACCATTCCCACTGGCCTGCATTAGGGAAGGGTGTAGCACAGAGAGCTGGCCTTTCCCTCACTGCATTTGTTTTTCTGCTTTATACAGTGTTTGTGTACCTGGGGATGGCCATTAAGGAGGCTGCTTTTCGAGGTACACTACAGAGAAAAGCAAGAGTGAGGAACAAGTCCTCCCAGCATGGTGGTTTCACTTGCTGAAGGAGGGGGGACAGAAATCTGGCCAGTGGACTTCAGCCAGGAATTTCACACGTTGTCAGCTAAGAATTTCACACATTTTCCTCCTCTCCTGCAGCTCTTTTCAGAGGCATGTCCCAGAATCTGTGAGAATTTCCAGTCTCTGTGCTCCAGAGGAGCAAAGTCTCTCTGTGATGCCTAGTGAAAAACAAGTGGATCCAAGGGGAAGGTGGGTTTCCTGATTAAAACTGAATTATAGCACAAGAGGGTGGGGTGTTGTTGCATGATGTGCATGAATAGCAATCTTCATCCGTGGAAACATACCTGAACTCCAAGACAATGCTAATCTCTTAATTCATATATATATATATATATGTATGTGTATATAAATGTGTGTGTGTATATGTATATACATATATATATATGTATGTATATATATAACCAGAAAACATTTTCTCCTTTCACAACTCTTTTTCTAAACCTAGGAAAAGTTTGGGTAATTTATTCTTTTGATTATCCAGGACTTTTTCAAAAGAGTTTAGGAAAACAAACTGAAAACATTAGAACTTTTTTCCATTAAGTTAATTGGTAAGCAATTGGGAAACTAACTGGAAATATGAGAAAACTAAAAATATCCATAAGGAAGTATATTGTTTGTTTCATGAAGAGATTAATTTACAAAGGCATTTAGTCAAGGGCCAGATTCCTTGCAAGCATGCTGGTGAGCTGTCTGAAAGACAGTGCCATGCCTGGAGTGTGGCACTAAGGAAAAAGGCACACAAATAATGGGTCACACAGCCTGCCCACCTGACATCCCCAGGGAAGTCGAGACAGCAAGGCACATCAGAAGGCAGTTCTTTTGTTGCTCCCTTTTGGTCTATCACACATCTCACCTACCCATACTTATTGTCTGTGTTTGCCTTGCTCCTCTGTGAGTGTGTAAATACATTTCAGGTTTATACTTTGAAGATGCACCTCCTGCTTTTCACAAATAACTGTGCAGATATCTGTGTAGTCCATAAAAGCAACCTAAAATTACAAGCTTGCTACTGCAGAGGACTAATGATAACCTGACAATGTCCAAACAATGTAGCAAAACCAGACTTACTAAATGAAAAAATAGATCAGGTTTCCTTAGTGCCTCACTCATTCAGCTGAATAGGAATTTCACTCTGATTAATTCTCCTTTCTTAGACAAGTTAGTGGCCTTAACTCACCATAAAATCACAGCTGCATTTTCATCCTTCTTTCTTCTAACCCTACTGCCTCTGACAGATGTCCTTCTTTGGAGCACTGCTTCCTTGGCTTAGCACTGCCACTGCCGCAGCTCTCCCTGCAGGAGATGCTGGACCTTCTGAGAGGAGCAGCAATTAAACACTGCATGAAATAATTCATAGAGAGACTGTCTCCTGCAATGGAAGCAGAGCTCTTCCCAAAGGTCTGTCAAAATTTCAGCAGTGAAGCAGAGATGGAAGCGGTTGTATCCCCAGGCTGATGTGCAACCTACGTCTCTGACTTCAGCTGAGCTGCTCCCTGGCAACCCTGTGACAAATGCCTGTGATGACTTTCATCTGTGCTGCAGATACCATAACTGGAAAGGGAGATGAAGGAGAGTCAACTTATGGTCCTACTTTTGAAGGTATTTCTCCCCAGCTATCTGATTGTGCAAATGGTGAATTTCCACAAAAATCAAGTTGTTGATCTGATCTTATTCACGTAACAACCTGGGAACTGTGTTTCATCTCTCTGAAGCAAAAAAGTTTGGTTTTCAGTCAGAATTATAATCTGCTTGTATTAGCAAGAACAGACTGCTTTAGTGAGAACACTTTTTGATTTGCAACCTTGTCTCCTTCCTCTTATATCCCCTGCCTGAGGCTCAGCTCCACCAGCTCCTTGTCCTTGCCTAAATGAGGGCTGATGGTTACCCACTGCCTACTTCAAACACTCACCTTTGTGGACAGGGCCCTAGAAATGCAGAAGTGGATTAGCTACAGATCTCCAGGCACACCTACACCTGTTTAAATGAGTTTAAAGTAATACAAGTAATCAGCTTTAGCTCTAGATTTCCTGGACCTCAGGCAGCTTTCCAGGCTTGGGCACACCACAGGCATTGCTGCCAGCAGCCTCAACTCTGCAGGTGGAAGGGGAGTTCCGAATCTCATATAAAACCCTGAAAGTCGAGAAATGACAAACATGACCTAAGTTTAACAAAAAATGTTCCCTCGTATTACTGGTATAAAGTAATAAAATGTAAATAAAAAAGAACATTCTAACTTTTAATATATAAGAAAAACAACCCATATAATTGACATAGGCATTTGGGATTTTCTGTACAGATTAAATGCTACCCATTAAGACACTTTATAGCAGTTAAAGCACTTTTGAAAATGATTTATGTTCCCTTATATAAAAGTTTTCTCACTGCCAATGGTGCAAACCATTTGAGCGGGCTGGGCAGCAGCCAACACTCAGATCAAAAATGCTAAGTGAAGCTGAAAAGTTTCTTTCCCAAGATGCCAAAGATTCTGCCTGTGAGGAGAAGCTGCTCTAACCTCAGGGTCCCAGGCTAGATGGAGCAAAACGCAGTAGCACTGATGAGCAGGAAAGCTTCTGGAGGTGGAAGCCTGGTGTGTCGATTTAAGGCACTAAATGCTATGAGCCATCGGTAGTGGACGGAAAAAGGCAAAAGTCACTTCTTTGATGCTGGAGCTCCTGGGACAGCAGCAAGCTCAGGCTCTAAGGGCACACAGATCTCTGAGGGAACATAAGCTGGTATTGGAAATAAAATAGGACTGGCTGTTAAAGTGTTTGCAAGGTGGGTGTCACCAAGGATTTTAAGTTTTGTGAACCCTCTTTCCCAGCATTATTATCAATGGATTTGTGCTAGCGCCCGTCTTGCACCTTTTGCACCTTCTGTTTGGGTAGAAATTGTCATTTTTTATGACCCGTAGATTTACTTGATTTACACATCAGGTAGAAAAAGGTTTGCATGTACCCAAGCACCTCTGCACACAGGGAAGCTGTGGCAGCTTGCATGCACCATTTTGACTCCAGCTCCATCATCCTCCTCCAGGCAGAGCTTGTGCTTTCCCTATGCTACTCAGGAAAGAAGTTGCCACGTCCTGTGGAAGGGGACAATATACCAAAAAATGCTTCAGTAATTTTAAGGTGGATTTAATTTGGAATTGGTGTAAAGCTTGAATGTATCCCTGGAAGAGTTGTGTTACTCATATTGCACATACTCCAAGTGTTGATGCATTAAAGAAGGAGGTTGCTGCTTCTTGCTCTCCCCCTCTTTAATTAAAAGTTGCTTTCCCTTGAGAGAGGTGTTCCCTTGGGTGTCTCTTTCTATTTTAAGGCTTAGATTGCTTTCCCGATACTTCCCGCAAAGCTACTTTACACTGAGGGCAGAGGACAAATATCTTTGGTATCTGACAAGGGTGAGAGAAGCCTCTGTCAGCCAGTAATGTTCTGGGAGACTCCGTGCTTGGCATGTGTCTGGGCACTGCAAGCAGCGCCTGCTGCAATTAATGGGACACAACCTCATTTTACTGTAATGAGATGAAAGGACTGAGGCAATTACACAGAATCGCTCGATGGAGCATCGTGTCAAAGGACAAAGCATCCCACTCCAAAATTACTCTGCTGGAGTAATTTTGCAAGGCACAAGGCAACAGTCAGGGAGTACCTGTTCAGTTAAAATTTAACTACCACTTTTATGAATCAATTTCTGAGAAAGGCTCTCAAACAAGGTAACAAGAATAAAAAAAAAACAGAGAAAAATAAAATCTAAATGTTTCTTCACTTTTATCAAAGCTTGTTGAGACCTTGATGGGCTCTTGACTGCTCAGTGTGGTCAGGTCAGATGGTGATGGAGGATGACAGGATCAATGGACCCCCTGCTCCCCACCTCATAGCCAGGCTTCTCTCCACAGAAAAGGAGTCAAGTCCTTGCCATAATCCCCCATGAAGCACACCTAATGCTTGCTTCTCCCCAGCCATCACTCTTTAGAGTGGTTTCTTCTCTCTCACAAGTCCTTTCTCAGCCAGCATGGAGGATTCTCCTCACCTCCTCACAGTTCTCATTCCCATTGCCTGCCTCCTCTCCTCACCCTGGAAAAAACTTCAACTCTGGAAGCACCCTGGCCTCCTTAACTCAGTATCTGCTCTCCATTTATTCAGCTCTGTCCTTTTATTTGAGTAAAGAAATATTCTGCTCACCCTCCCCTGCAAGTTGCCAAGGGCTGGGGGCAGCTGGGTATCCCATCCCAGCCAGCCATGTCCCACCCTCACAGCCCTCATGGGAATCTTGTCCTCTGCCACAAGCAGTGGCATGAGGGGAGGCAGAGCAGGGCCTGTGCTTGGAGCAGCCTCTCTGCCTCTTCCTTCCTCATCCGTACAGCGGGAATAATCACAAGCAGCCATAGGGAATTGCTGTGATAAATATCTTGAGCTACTCTGGTGAGAGTCATTACAGAACAACAACAGGGATACAAAGTGCTTTTTGATGTGTATTTTTTCATTAGCTTCTTTACTGGCTGAAAGATGGATTTAAACCAGACTTTGCTGGGATAAGACCCAATGAAACCTTTGAGGGAAAGGAAAAAGGTGAGTGTGAAAGGAGGAAAGGGAACTTGAGGGAGCTGGTAAAAGGGACTTGTATGGTGAATAGCAGCAAAGGGAGCAACACAACTGCAGCCCTTCATCCCCCAACTCTTTCCCCGGATGAAAGCTTCTCCATCCATCACAAAAGAAGAGGAATCCTTGGGATGGTCAGCAAGAGTCACCCTAAGAACAGCTCGCAGTTCCACCTTCCAGCCAGCTCCCCATCTGGACAAGAAGTGTGTTGCTCAAGCTAGAAAACTCTATGGCAAAAGTAAGGAAGCTGCCAGGGCATCTCCAGGATCAAAGGTTACAAACTCATGGCTGCAGAGCTCAGTGCCAGCTGAAGATGGGCCCTGACAGACAGGGAGGGGTTTCACAAAACCTCCAGGCTCTGCTCTGCCCTCACGAGCTGAAAAACATTATCTTAGCAAATGCGTACTAGAAGTTTGTTCTCAGTAGGTTAACATATAGGACAAGCCTGTTAAACTTTTTAGATTTTCAGGAATGTAATAAACAAGAATATTGCTTTGAGCAGTTTGCTTGATGGAAGAGAACAAAATATTTAAGTATTACCACAGAGAGAAAAATTCACAGTGTAGTTTCCATGTTACCACACTGCCCAGAAAGACATCTTTAACATAGCTTTCAAACCTACAGAGAACAACCCAAAATCTCGATATATTCATAACCAGCAACATTCACTTCAAGTTGCTGCCTTGCCACAGGCTCTGTGCAATCTGAAAGGTGCAGGATCCATGATCTTATAGCCAGGCCCTCCTAAATCTGAGTGGGAGTTTAATCCTGAGGAAGCAAAAAGAAGCCACAGTGGACAACAAGGACAGCCAAGTCCTTTCCAGGCTGTGCTCTGTTCAGATTTTCTGATGTCCCTGCTTGGACAAGGGACACCTGCAGTGTCCTCCTTGCTTGGTACCACTCTGCTGGATGGGGTGGGGTGGGATGGGGCACAGTACAAAGCTTTATGGAGCTCTGCTGGCATCCATTGCCCTGCTGGTGCCTGCAAGAGGCACAGCTTGTCCTCCCACAGCGTGGGAGAAGGACAGATCATCAAGATCAGAAAATGTTTTCAGGATTCAGATTGGTGCTGTGAAGGAAAGAAATGAAAGCTATTTCACAGGGAGTCACTTCTAATACTGTCACTTCTCAGTGTGTCTCCTGACTTCCTTCATCTCAAAAGTACTGGCCATTTGTATCTGGGGCACATGTAACAATACTTGCTTCTCTAAATAAATGCTGCTGAAGAAAGCCATAGTATTTTCACCCCTCCTAAAATGCCAACTGGAGGCTACTTAATCAAGAACTGACAGCATCCATTGAGAAGAAGAACCTTTAAAAGAGTTTAGTGAGAGTAGCCTGTCAGTAGGAAACAGGTGCCCTACACAAAACAGAAGCTGCAGAGCTTGGCTTTGGATGGAGGTGGATCCCATGTGCACTTCCTCCAAAAGAGGGAGATCAAGGCAAGTGATCAAAAGCATGGAGATCCTCCAAACACTGCAGGTTGTACCTACATGTAACAAAAGGCCTACACTAGTCTGCAAGATAATCAACTGCGAGACCTTCAATCCATGATTCCCAGATGGTTTTCCTGCCTGCTGTAAGGCACAGGACTACTTCCCACTTACAGCAAAAATAAAACCATGTAATCTTGCACATGTGAACAGCTTGGAAACATTTTTTTTTTTTGGCTTAAAAAGAAATGTTCACAAGGTGTTAAAAAGTATTTGTACAGGAAAAAAGAAAAATACCTGTAAATATATCTCAGTGCACCTACAATTTATGGGAAATAGTGTTAATACGATTATATAGTTACAAGCACTGATATGGTAAAACGACATCTCAGACAAAAAAAAAAGAAAAAATATGTTTGTAGGACTGTGGCTTCAGTGAAGGCCAAACATTTGATCCTGCACTGACTACTATCAACTAAAAGTAATGTCCTTCTAATCAGGTTAGTCTGCATCAGGCTAAAACCAGGAAATACTAGAGCAGGCAGAAGTTTTAAGTAATTACTTTAGCAGATGGTCTCAATTTTAAAAAAAGTGACTATTGCCACTGAAAAGTATTGTTTATAAAGTTACTTCAACACAGTTAAGGTTATGTGTGGATGTAAATATATAATCCACAATGACTGCCAGGGTCAGTGATTTCTTTCATGAGAGATCTCTCTGACACACAGTGCAGAGCTGGGGCACAGGTGGCTCCAGCAGGTGAGCATTTAAAGAAGAGAAGGTGTGTGGAAAGAGAGGCCATAACCAAGTGCACTGGAGGTTCAAAGGGAAGAACACTCATTTGTGGAGCTGGGATGCAGACACAAGGCCAAACCAGCCCTCCTGTGCCAGGGCAGTCCGGACACCATCAGAGTGCAGCTCTCCCACCCCTGTTCCCAGCTCTGCCAAGAGCTGTGCTGAGTGACCTTTGCTCCTGGGCTCATTATATGAGCCACTAAACCTCACAGAACAGTGCTAGGATAAGATGGGGAAGGCTGAATTAGGGCAGGATTTGGAAAGACCTGATTTTGTCCAAGCTGAAGTCCATAGATTTCATGAAAAGCAACGATCTTAAGTTTATTTGCTAAATAGGAATGAATTTAACAAATCAGAAAATGTTTGACTGAATGCCTGAAGAGGGCATAGACCCAGTCATCTCCAGAGGCTCTGAGTATGGAGATTGTGTTAATTTTAGCAAGTGAATTCAGGTTTTTCTTTACTTAGGCTACAAAAAGATTATTTAACCTAAAATACCTTTGTATATCTGCAGCTAGCTAAGAACACATTTCATCCTTTCATTTTCTAACGCATTCTGCAATCTATAGACTACTATACAGGAATTAAATCTTCTCTAGGAACATTTCAAATCAATCTGCCTAGACAATAATTTTTTTCACTTCATAGTTCTGGGTCAAAGATTAAAACAGACTGTGATATTTTCTTCATAAAACCCCACATTTCCTGACAAATTACTTCTTGTAAGTAACAGAGATTATGCTATGAAAAGATAGGGTTTTACATACTCAGTATTGAGACAGAGGTCAGTGGCTCTTATTTCTTGCAAGGATTTTACATTATATTCAGATGTTTTAACTCAGGAAAGCAATTTTAGTTCTGCAGGCTATAGAGAACAATGTTAAAAGACCAGTTAATTGATTTTTATTTGCTGTTGGTTTGGTCACGCATGGCAGGTCTGCTCTGTGGCTGCCACCTCAGTGTCTCCAATGTTCCACAAGGGATCAGAGCAGAACACAGCACGTGATTTGAGTCAAAATGACCTGATCTGAGCAGATGTCAGAGTCCAAAAACTCATGCTCTGGCAGTGGGCAATGTTCAGGGACTCTGAGGGCTGGCAAATGGCTCATCACATCAAGTATCAGAAAGCTGATCCTGTGTCAAAAGTCACAGGCATGGTGACAAGGATGATGGCTGGATGTCCGGCTGGATGCCATACACTCGGGATCTAGGACGCATGGGAACTGGGCAGGGACAACCGGCTGAACTTACACCACATGAAAAAAGTTATAACGAGAAGAGGAGAGTACAACCAGGAAATATTTTGAATTTCAGGCATAACAATTCTTCAGGCAAGCCATAATTACTGTATTTGTATTGGTCATGACAGGACACTCTGCCAGAAAAAAATATGGGAAAATCTTTCACTCAGTATTAAGAGGTCACCGAAAAGAAACAATGGTGCATATTTCAAGCCTGGTTGCCCAGTGCCTGCAAGTTGGAGTCCAAGGCTAAGAACAATGAAATGGAATATTTGTCTTAATCCAAAATGACATTTTGCGACGTATTTTCTGCTGCAACTTATATCTCTGATCATGTCACTAGGAGTACAGTGCTGCCTCTCAGAGTGCCAGACCAAAGAAATAGCATATACAAGCATCCAGAGGACATGCAAGTCCAGAGGCAAGCCATAGGGTCTCCACAAAGTCAGGAAATTCAGGGGCAATCTGAAAATGGGGAGGTGAAGACTTTCATTGTCAGCTGCTGGGTTTGGAGAAGTTCCCTTCCCAGCAACCATATAAAAAAACTCCCTTCTATAAAGAACAGCTGGCAGCAACATGCATTCTGAGAAAACTATTATCTTACTGGATTACACAGTGTTTTATTTATGTATGTGTCACCACTGTAAGAAAAACAGGCATCTTTCAAGTTTTGCTTTATTGGAGTTTTATGCTGAGCTTCTTACTCCAGCAAAACACTCTCTTAGATGCTTTAAATGAAAAGTGATGAAAGAAGCCCTCAGACTACACACCAATTTTCTTTGTGCAGGCGTATGTGTTAAAAGTACAAGGACACTGTGTTAGTACAGCACAGACAGTAGGCTCCAAACACTCCCCCCTACTTATTCAAGCACTGATGAGACAGAAGTTGGAGGCCAAAGCCATTATCTACAATGTAGTTTACCTAATCTGAGGTCACAGGGTTTCTGAATCTGATCCAGGAAGGCTGCTAAAGCCAGCAGGAATTGTTAGTGTGGCTCCTCAGCTGTGTAGGTACTCCACATGGATCTGGGGAAACCCTGGGATCTCTGAAGTATATGTCCATTTTCATGGTATCAGACAGACTTCTGACAACATATTTCACCTTCCTACAGACCAGCCTCACATTCCTTTTTAGACTGCCATGGCTACAGCTCTCTGCTATTGCCCTTCACATACTTTATTGCTCGGAATACTCTTCACTAATTCACTGTTGACCCCCAGCTGTAAGTCAGACAAAAAAATTCTTGCCACCAATTCCAGGGATGAAAAAATGGTACTTGGAGGGATGGGTTTTGAAAGAACTTTACTGATAATATCAACTATGCAGCACATCAAATGGATCAGAATGATGTGATACAGCTATTGCAGAAAGAAAATGGTGGAATGGTTTCACAAACTTCATAGAAAAAATCTTGATACTGTAATTCTGATAAGGTTTAAGATGTTAAGAAGCAGTAATGGGTGGCCAGATCAACAGAGCTCAGTTGTGCCTATACCTCAGTTGCTGTGAGGGAAGAAGCCCTGGTCCAGGCCACCAGGACACAGCAAGAGCAGATGCCAGGTGGGTGGCACCCAAGGCCAGGCACAGGCAGCCCACAGGTGCTACATCTCAGGCAGGGGCCAGATGCAAGAGCCTGAGAACAAAAACATCTACTGAGAAAAACTTGTGGAGACCCTCCTGAAGTTCCTTCGCTTGAAAAACTCCCTGGTTGACCAAGGCATTTTTATCAGCCAGCCAGCCAGCCCTGAGGACATAGCTAAAGTCCTCGGGAACAGCCCAAAGCCCACCACTGTATTACACCATCACCAGCCGAAAAATGCACATTAGAAATACAGTAAATGGATGTACTGGTGCAAGGACTCCATCTAAACATTTGCCTTATTTTCCTTTGGTCACCTAAACCAGCTGGACCTCATTCTCTGGTTGGCTGCAGCTGCACAGGTGAAAGGTTTATTCTTTCCACTCCACCTTACCTCTACCTGTTGCCTTCCATTCTTCTTTTCAAGACGTGTCAGGCTTGCCTTAAGCTAAAAGCATCAGCCCATATCACTATTTCTGAAAGAGCTTAGAAAAAAATTTTAACATTATTACACCATCACTAACCACTCTCTCTATTGTTGTATTTGTTCCCTGTGTTGAAAGAAGCCTTTCCAGCCCACACGGTGGGACTGAACGAGTGCCTGTAACACAGAATTTGTGTGCACCAAACACAGCTCCAGCTTGCCCGCCTCAGACAAGCAGCTTGTACAGTACAGGTGCCAGTGTCCTCACCCAGAATCCCTGCCAGGGACAGACACAGGGGCACCTTAAATGCATATCCTGATGTCCTACAGCACGCCTACGCCACCCTGCACGTGCCTTGGGGCCGTATCCAGCCCTGGTTGGACACACCCCTACTGCAGGGTTTACTGTCATACCTGTCTCATGATGCAAGGATGAACAAAGGTTACAAAGCTCCAGGCACAGGAGTCAACGCATTATTTCTGAAAAATTCACAACTCTGGTGAATGGCACCAGCATACAAAAATGCATCATTATGTAAGGGTAACAAACACCCCAAAATCTCCTCGCATGCTGTATTTTCCCTCCTAAAACACCCACTATGTATTTACACTTCACTTGCACTTCTCTTTCCATGCACTTGAAATGACAATATAGAAATGAGAGCCAATGTTTACAAAATGAAGCAAATATATATTCCCTTCAATCTATCTACTAAATTTTGTTTTTCATTTACAGCTGTCATCCCAAACTGCTGTAGGCTCCTGTGGAATCTCTTTAACCCACTATCACATCTTGCCAAGAATCAATTGACACAACACGATCTGCTCCAAATCCTGGGCATTTGCTATGTTTCAAATGCGCTTCTCTAAAATGGGCATCTGCAGTCCCTTAGGTTTTATCCATTTTGTCAAGGATTTTACATCATTTTCCAGTAATGCAGTGGTTGGAACTCCTTATAGATTGAAAACAGACGTAAATGCCCTACTAACCACTAAGTATATAACAGTGCAATGAGAACTGAATCCAGTGATGAATGTGGCGTTTTAAATCCAACAACAACAACCCAGACTGCCATGATCCTGCTGACTGTATGCTACAACAAAGTCCCAAGATGCTGACTATAAGAAAAAACAGACAAACCACATTTATCATTTCCCTGGATTCCCACCAGCCCCCAGAATGATAGACATGTTTTCACTTGCTTGTGGAGATGTTCTTGCCCTTGCTGGTAGTCTTAGTTATATTTCATTATGTACGTCATTTTCTCCCACTTCTTCCATACACATAAACACTGATTAGAGTCTTGTCTTTTATCTTATTTAACTTAACTATTTTCTCCTATTACTTTCTCAAGAGATTTTTAGTGTGCACTCCCGATGATGCAGATTGCAACAACCAGTGCACTTCATGTGTCCAGCACATCAACAGAACTGCCACTGCAACCCCTCACAAAACACTGATAACTGCTGAAGACAGATTTAACATTATAACCTACAAGAGCCACCAAAAAGAAAACCTGAACTGAGTTCAAATAATACCACATGTCTAGTGAAATCACAAGAGACCCTGTGAATCAAGCCCTGATCCAAGTAGAAGACACTTGTCCCAGAAGGACATAATCTCTGCAGGTATGGCCAGGAGGGATGAGTGGAATCCCTAGAAAAACTCCCTTATTCCATGCTCCCTGCACTTTTGGTTACATTGCAATTTTTACTTTTGCTGCTGCTCAATTTATGCAGTTTATTCAAAGGTAGAACAGAAAGACAGTATTTTAATAATGCATGTGAAAAGTATTTCCTAATAAAAGGCCAGAAACTTTCATCATACTGTAGAAATAACTAAATTATTTTACACTAACACTCCAGTAAAAATGGAGAATGAGAGATAACTAAAGTCACTGTGTGACTTCTGTTTCCTTATCACTTTTCAGAAGTAAATTCTGATATTGACATTTACATACAACAGAACATGTTTGGCCATTTTAATGCAGCTGTTAAAAGGTTCCAGTTCGTATCACAAAATTGATTCTCTGTTGTTTTCTTTGCAGACCTTTCTTTTATGCTTTCTCCCTGAGACTTCTTTGCAGGAAGGCAAAGCACTAGCCATTTCTGCCTAGCAGAAAGCACCACAATACATGCCAGTAGAGAACCCTGTCAGAAAGCTCTGTACCCAAATTATGTATTACCAGCAGCCCTACAGGCCCTTCCATAGCTCACACAGTAATCATGACAGGTAGCTTGCCTGAAAGTCTCTGCATTTGTCTCGGTCTCCTGGCTCTTGGCAATAGAACACCTTCAGGAAAGAAAGTAAAATGGGAAGATTAAGCTAGGGATTTATTTGGCAGTTTCCTCTTCACTGCCCAAGTCCAGCTCACACTTAGGAGAACAAAGGGAGACTTCTGCTGATTATAACTCTTCTCTTCCATCTGCCCTTTGACCTGAACCATAATAAAATTTGCTTTATGGCTCTAGCTTAGCTCTCCTTGGATACAAGCACACATGAATGTTTGCCTTGGTTTCCCAACACTCACCTGTGTTGGCACTGCACAGAATGCTGAGGCAGATTTACACAAACAAACTTTTATTTGCCAAGAGCCCACTGATGATGATATATAACAGACTCAAACTGCCTGAGGGAAAAACAAAGGACAGAGAAAATGTGATAGGCATCGGGGGAACTCTACCCAGTGGTCGGGGTGAATCAGTGATTCTTAGAATCACTCAGGTTGGATAAACTCTTTCACCGGGTCCAAGTGCAAACCTAACATTGCCAAATCCACGGAAAGTGGTGGGATGACCAAGGAGCCTTCTCCAGGTGCTCTCTACAGTGCAGCTGTAAAGATACGGGTCACAATTTGTACCATGCTTCCCTTCTACTGCTGCAGCCATGTCATCCTGGACCTACACGAACTCCCACCGTGCAGCTCCCACCCGCGATGGCACTAGTGCTGGAGGAGGCTCAGCTGGACACCACTTTGCAAGCGCTGCACGCAGACCGCTACGGTTCACGAGCGATTCATTTGAAGTACCATTTAGAGTACCATTTAAGCACAATTCGCTGTTTCGTCACAGCAGAAATGGGAGAGGGGCGTGGGAAGGGGGCAACAGCTGCGGCCCGCGGCCACAGGCAGCTGGTGCGGGCGGGCTGGGAGGGTCTCTGTCCCCCGCTCCCAGTGCGACCCCCGCAAGCGACACCGCCCGCCCTGCGCGCCACCGCCACCGGCACCGACCGCGCGCGGGAAACGCCGGCCCGCGCGCCCCGGCCCCAGCCAATGAGAGGGCGCGGCGGGAGCGGGCGGGGCCTCTGTGGTAACGCGGCGGCGCGTGACGCGCGGGAAAAGCTCCCTCCCTTGGCAGCGGCGGGGTCACGTGGGGCAGGGGTCACGTGGGGCAGCGGCCCCGCGCCGCCGCGCTGCGGACCGTTCCATTGCCCGCCGGATGGGGGGGAGGAGGAAGCCGGGCGGAACCACCGCGCCGCTGCGGGCGGGGGGCGGGGCCAGGTCGGGGCGCTCCCGTGACTGGGCGCGGGGCGGGGCGGCGGCAGCGGCGGCGGAGCGGGCGGAGGCAGGCAGGGGAGCGCCGAGCAGGAGCGGGAGCCGCAGCGTCCTCGTTTCAACGCATCGCCACCATGGGTCGGACACTCACGGCACTTACGTTGCCCCTCGCCGTCGTTTCCCTGGCGTGCTGCCTCTGCGGGCTGGCCGCGATCGCAGCGGCGAGCGGCGACAGCGGTGAGTGATTCGCGCCCTCCCCCCCTCCTTCGCTCCGGGAGCTGCTGACGGGGCAGCCCCGCCCCGCGCCCGCCGCTGTGGGGAGCGGGGCGGGCTCCGCGCACCGACCCCGCCGGGCCCGGCCGTCCGTGTGCGCCGGGTGCCGGACCCTCCGGGGGCGGCGGGCCGGGAGCGCCGCGGAGCCGCCGAGACCCGCCCTGTGCTGCCCCGGCGCTCGCTCGGCCGCCGCCGCCGCTTCCTGGGCGCCGCGGCCGCAGCCCGCCGAGCTTTGGGGCCGCTGTCCCACGTGTGCCGCTCTGGAACCCGTTATCCCGGGGTCCTTGGAGGGGCGAGCCGATGCCAGGGAATTGTGCGCGGCTGCTTCTTGCACCCTGGGAGTGGGGGTCCCTTGGTTCGGCTGTATCGTTCTGTCCCTGCTGCCGCGTGTTCCTTGTCCGGGCGTGAGCCCCGTTACTCGTCCCGGGGGTTTTCCCGCATTTGCCCGCAGCTCGGATCCTGTGCGCTGTTCGCCAAAGTGTTTGCGGGGCCGAGAACCGCGGGATGTGCCGCAAGCCCCACAACGCGGAGACAGCGACAGAAAAGACAAAAAGTTGTCTGGAAGCGCTTCGGTGTTCTCTGGCCGCGTTCCGCAGTGGCGCTGGGTGCAGCCGCGGGTGACGCTGCCCGGTCACCGCCGCTGCAGCCCTTAGGGATTCCCCTGTCCAGCCCAGCCCGGCGCGGCGCGGCCGGCGGGATGCGGGCGGTGCGGGACACCCTGCGGGAGCTGCGGCTGCTCCGGGGCTGCCCGGCCAGGGCTGAGCACGCCGCTCCGCTGCGACGGGAGAGGGCACTGTCGGGCCTGCAGGACAGACCCCTCCAGTGCTTCCTGGTTTCCTCCTCGAGTGTAAGGGGAGTATCCGAATTTACCCTGCGCAGAGCCAGTACAGCGGGTTTATCTTGGGAGCAGACGTCAGCTTGCCTAGGCTGAAAAGCTGAGTTCGTGGTATCAGTCTTTTTTTTTTTTTTTTTTCAGTGAAGAGCAGGCGTCTGCTGTTGGGAAGAGCTGGGGAACTTGCTGTTTTCCCATGTAAAAGACCCCATTAGAGCCTTCCACAGCAGGAGGTGGCACTGGGACAACGCCTGCCACAGATTCTGAAGTTAACAGCTCATTGATGAAAACATCTCCTGATACTTTACTCTTGCAAATCTGATCCTCTAACTAAATGAGAAGTCCTAATGTACCTGGTATAAGTGTGCTCTGTCTTCCTGTCTTAACAGATGCACTGTGCTAAATTTTCCACATACCAGTGAGGAATCTACAGAAGTGAAGGTTGTGCATTTGTCAGAGGCCGTTGTGTGTGCTGTGATCATTCCTCAGATGCATACCCACAACAATTGACTGACTTTTTTTTCCCCCTGAAATCTGTTATCGAGAAATAATCATGTAGCTCTTGAAGTGCTTTGAGTGCTGCCTTCCTGAAGGGAATAGGGCAGCTGTTGCACACCTCACTGATGCAAACCCACAAAGGTCTTTTCATATCTTCTCATGGGAAAGGGAAGAAATAGCGCCAGTCTTTTTGACCTGATCCTGCCATAACCGAGAGAAAGGCCGAGTGAATTCAGGCTTATTTCAGATTGTCAGAATACTGAAGTTAGTTAATCTATTTGTAGTTGTTGCTTGAGAGGTAAATGAGCGTGCTGCCTGCCAGAGATCCTTGGATAGCAGCATTCCTTTCATGGAGAAGAGTGAAAGGTCACCACAAGGTGCCTGGAGTGGGTGGATATGATGTGAAATGTGCTGGAGAGCATGCAACAGAAGGAGTTGTGGGATGTATGTGGGTTTGCTGAGTATGATGTCTGTATGAGTAAGTCTCAGTTAAAACTAATGTGATAAACCTGTAGATTGGGAGATCTTACTTGATCCAGTTAGTGGATGTGTTGTCACTGTGGTTTTAAGGTAACAGTGTTTGACTGAGATTGACGTTAAAAAAGCAGCTGGACTGGTTAGATTGGTGGCTTCCACTGTGATCAAAATACGAATGGGTGAACTTTGTTTTCTGCTCTCCTTTTTATGCATGTGTACATGAATTTCTCCAAGTTCTTGTCGTTATTTCCTAAGCTTTGTTTGCTTTCTGCTGTAGGGTTATTTATAGCTCGCTGTATTACCTAAAGGAAAAATGTAATCAAAAGGAAACAAGCACATCTGAGGCTTCAATGAACTGCAAAATTAATTTACTGGTCTTTGGTATCTTCACTAGAGTAGTGTGTGCTTTATTATCTGAGTTTACTGTAGTTAGAGGTTGCATGAGGTAAAATCATGGTGTACATACGGGGTGTGGTTTCAGAGTATCCGTAGTATCTGGAAGGAAACGTATTTCTTTCTTGTCAAAAGCATTCCTAAGTTGTAGCTTTCAATTGTAGTTTGTTCAGTGAAGAGGATTGGGCCTTAACCTGGGAGATGCACATATGAGAGGGTACAGATCTAAGATTCATTTCTGTGGGTGAAGTTGCTCTTTTGGCAGTGTTCTAATCAATGGCCTTTTTTTGTTTTGTTTTCTAGACATCTGTGGAAACTTTTCTGACTGCAGTTCCTGTATTGTTAATAAGACAAATGTAAAATGTCTGTGGTTCGAATGTGAAGGTAAGGAGGACTGTGCAGTGCAGGTCCTTACTCTGCCCTTGTTAAGGAAGCTTCCCTGTCTGACCCTTCAGGAGACTCTGGCACTCACATTCACATCCCCAGAAACTTTCACTGGAGGTGGTGCCTCTGAGGAGGACCCCCAACAGAGGAATGTGGCCTTTTATACCCTCACAGTCTGTGGGTGGAAGTCTGTGATCATCAGCCCCTGCCATGTCTCTGTGTCCAGTCACTTGACTGGGCTGCAGGTCCCCCTGTCCTTCGTTATGTAAAGGATCTGCAGGTGCCAGCCTTTTGCCTCTCACACCCCACAGAGCTCAACCTGCAGCTCTCACTGCAGCTGTTCACTGAGCTGCCTGCACTAAGGGGTTCCTCAACACCGTGCAGAACCTTACACCCAAATGGACTTGCTTCATTTATATTGAACTGAAGTACAATAAGGGAGAGGAATACATTAAATAAGAGTAGTAGTTAACAGCAGTGTTCATAAAACTAAGAAGTGCAGCCCACTGAAGAGAATGTGACAACCAAAGAAGCATTAGCTGGTCTCAGAGCCTTGTTTTTGGTGACTTGGATGTAACTACATTCAGGTGACCTCTGGTACTCAGTCCTGGAGAAGATGAAGTTGCTGTTGACAAAAATCATACAAAGATTACATAAACAGTCCTCATGTGGATTATTAGTATGTCTTATGTGAGGTGGAAACAGAATAGCTTGACTGTATTAGTGATTTTTGTAGCACTTGATTGTAGATTACCAAGAAAGGTTATATATGAAGGCTAAGATGCTTTGGAACTGAATGAAATAAATTTTGGATGCAACTTGCCCTTCAAGAAGCTATTTTTCTAGTTCTGCATGTGGTGTTGGACCACCAGGCACATCCTGCAAAAACCCAGGAGATCTGTGTAACTTTTTTAAGGGAGAAGGGTATGCAGGCAGAGAATAAAAAACTGGTATCTTCAGCAATTTCAAGGTCAAGGACCAGTTTGAAAAGCTGAAACAAAAGGTTTGCTTGGTTGTAGAATTTTCTAATACTGTAAGATATTGTTTTATGATGCTACCACAGACATGCAAAATGTTTAACTTGGAAAATGCCACAAAATAGTAGAAACACTGATTTTATCAGCTGTGAAGAAAAAACATCAGCCTATACTGGTACAGCAAATTGGTGCATAATCATGTGTTGTAAATATTGCCTAAGTGTTCAGTGGGGGAGTAACTGTAGTGAAAGAAAACACTAAAACTTCTTGTGTTATTAATATAATACTGAAGTCCTCTATATTAAAGTGGCTTTCATGTTATCTTGCTTAGCAGATAGTGCTTTGTTTGTCCTGTGAACAGCTTATTACTATTTAGGAACAATGTCTCAAGCACCTTAGACTTCAGCTACTGTAAAATATCTTGTCTCTTCTTTCCTGACAGGAAACAAAAGCATGTGTGTCAATGAAACAGCAAAAACTGAGTCTGAAAAATGTAAATCAACAACACAGTGTTCATGTAAGTGTTTAGATACTCAGCTTTCACGTGGTTTAATATGAAGCAGTTGTGTTTAGAACTCCTTTGTCTGTTGGCCTTTTGTTGACATGCCTTCTGCAATTTACATAAGCATGTAAAAGTATGTAAATAAGCCCTTTGCATCCTGCTTAAAAGTATGATATGTGATACTAAAATATACAGTTCCATTGTGCATTCAGTTAAATGCTTACTATTGCTGTTTCAAGAAACCTGACATGTTTTAGTGGGCATGTCTGGCTACTGCATTGGTTTCTTAGATTAAAATAGGTGTTTCCTGTTAGATTCAGCACATCCCAAGGAATTTGTCAGTGTCTTCAAGGCAGTAAGCTGCATATCGAGCAAAAAAAGTCACCTGCTAAGGCATCTGAGACACAGTAAATAGGAAGAGCTTATGAACCTCCCAGTTTTAATTAACTAGCTCAAGTCTTCATGCAGTTCTGAAACACAGGGTCTAGGATATAGAACTGTCTTAGATAAGTCCTTCATACTAGGAATGTGCTCAGTTGCATATCTGCTTCAGACTTTTGTGCTTGCTGTGCAAAGCAGTTTTACAGGATATGAGTAATCTAAATAAGATCTTGAATTTCACTTTTCAGTTTTCACGTTTCAGTTTTTCTGAATGCTGATACGAAATGGACTTTAAAATAGGATTTTCTGGTTTTAAGATTGAGAACAGCAAATGAAATTTTGAATGCTCTTGTGTAGATGAATTCAACCATCCTGCTAAAGGGACTGGCTCACACCAACAGGGATGAAGCTTCCATGCTACTTTGTGCTATCTTGTGGTAACACCCAGTCAGAAATAATTCCTTTTGACTTGGATTGTGTGTTGTTTTTAAAATTGTAAGCCACTTCCTAATCAGGAGTGCTGAAAGAACCATTTTTTAGTGCTTTCCAAGGAGAGCATGCTGCTACAATGCCCTGTTCTGTTTCTGAGGAGAAGTGTTTCTACAGTCAGTTCCTGTTAAACTTTTGGTGACATTATCAGGTTGTTGTGTTTAACTTCTGCAAATTCAAGGAAATAAATTGTCACCCTTAGTAGGGGGTCTTTGTAGGTGGGGAGAAATCTGTATACTTCATTGACTCTCAATTGTTCTGGCTCAACACTGCCAAGGGACTGACAAGGGAAAAATGTAGGCTGCCTTTTAGGTGGCCTTAAACTACCTAGATGCAAGTGGGAGCCAAGAGAACCAAGGTTGGGTATATTGTGATATACCCAACCTATCTCTGTAGAAACAGTCAGCTCCAACTTCTCACCCTGCTGAATTATGCTGTAAATAACCACACTTGAATGAGTCTGAGCATTAAAGGCTTCTGGACATGATGCTTTTTCAGCAAGAGGTTTCCTGATGTATCAGTTCAGATAGGCTGTCTGTGTGTGATTAACTGGTAACACAGTAAGTTGCAGGAGGCTTCTCAGTTCTGTGTTTTAGGGGTTATGAGGGTTTTTTTGGTACAGTATATGCTGAAGCTGACAGCACCTACATGCAACAACAACTCTTAGAGCACGAGCTGTAGCTAAACTTTCAAATTCTTGACTGGTTTTCCCTCCGTTCTGATTCAGTTGCCTAATCAACTCCGATTTATGGTTCATTTTCAGTTGCAGTGAGGTTGGGAAGCAGTACTGTATACCTAGTGTTCTCCGTAAAGGATGCACAGTTTCTGCTTGGACTATAGAGTTCTTCTCACACAAGTTTGCTTTGAGGAATCTTGAGTTGCCCATTGAACACTGGCTTGATTGGGCTGACTGTGACAAGATTTTTTCATGTATTCACTCATGCAGCTTTTGATGTTAGTATGGTGGATTTAAAAGCTTTGTAATTTTGAACTAAAACTACAGTAGAACTCAGTGCTGTATGAAATTCCTGAAGGTGTGTATGCTGATGTTGTTTTGTTGGGTTTTTTTTTAGTTCAATACCATCATTAATCTCCCTAATGTAACTCTTTTATTTTTTCATAGCTCCCACAGTTTCTCCTCCTGCCAGTGTTCCTACGCCCTCTTCCAAAGCCACTGTAACACCTTCCCATGCCACTGGAAAACCTTCCAGTGCAACCACAGCATCTTCCAATGCAACCACAACATCTTCCAATGTGCCCACGCCGTCTTCCAATGCTACCACAGCCACTTCTGTCACCACAGCTCATACTCCTATAGGTAATGCAGTAGCTCTGAACTCAGAACAGCAGGAAACTAGGAACTGGGGAATAAAATGAAAGACAGGGACTTATTCCAAAGTTCAGTGTAGTAGCTTGGCTGCTAAACATCTGATGTGCAGAATGCATAAATGGTGCTAAGGTTTTGAAGAAGTGGATTTTAGGAAACTCTTAGTTATGTTGGCAGAAAGCATTTTCTCTGTTAAAAATAGGCTCAGTGGTAAGTGAATTAGTAATTGCCACTAATCATAAATTCTTAGGAGTTTGGGGGTTTTTTTGTTCAAAAATTTCTCTGCCATCCCTACAGTGAAATTCTTTTAAAAAGAGTCATCTAATCTTTAAAAACTTGATGATCAAGGCAGATGAGAGGTAACAAGTTGGTACTTGATTAGTTTCAGAACAGCCTGGTGTACAGTAGAGTGATGTTTAGCTTTGAGTAAACTCACAAATGTTGACACTTGTCCCAGGCATATAGTGGAATACTGATTCATTTTTTAGTAATACTAATCTTTAGGGGTGGACGAGAGGTCAGCTTATGTGGCTTGATAATGAAAGTTTTTAGGAGACTTTAGGAGACAGTTTTGTTTTAGGTGAGTGGTTTTATTCCAGTGATGACATTCACAGTTAGTGTTTTGAGGACAGGAGAAGAAAGAGTGTGTATCTCCTGTCTAGAGGTATTACATTAAGTACTTTCTTAGTACAATTAATACTAACTGATTCTAACTGCTGTTTAATGAAAGATTCTCAGTTGTCTTGAAGCAGATCTCTTGATTCTTGTTCAAATACCAGCATTTATATGAGTGCTTGAAAGAAAAGTTGTTTTGTCTGAAAAAGAATCACTGATCTGTGGAGAACCTTGAAATATTTGGATAACAATAGTATGCAAGTTTGAAAATAATCCTTATTGCAGAAACTTGGCTTAATGCCATGCAGCACACCACCTAAATTGTGTGGGATACAGACTGAGGGCAGAGCTTATCCTTGTTAGAGCAAAGCAGGAAAAGACATTTGTATAGGAACTTCAGTGCTTGCAAACTTTGCTATTGAAGTTTATGCCGTTTTCTCTCAAACAGCCAACGTCACCAATGCAACTACTCATGCCCCTGTGCCTAAAACCGTTACTGCAGCTACCACGACATCCACTACTGCAGGTAACTGCTGCTACTGCCATTATTGAAGCATAAAATACTTAGAAATCAGTGTTCCTTTAAAGGTGTTACCTTGAAAGACTCACCATGTGACAACATTAAAGTAGTATTGGTGTATCTGGTGTTGTCCCTCCTAGCTTTATGGGAAGTCTGATTTTGTTAAGGTGATGTATGCAAGTGGCAAGGTTATATAGCCTGAGAAATAGAGCTAATTGGTGAAATATAAAAAGTCAGAAACATGTTGGTCAAATGAGATCAGCTGGATGATTTTAATAGTGTGGTTGGACGTCCCTTGTTAACTTCCCTGTCTTTGGGAGGTCGTATTTTGTTTTTGCAGCATAATAATGGGATGGGGTTTTTTTGTTTTTGTTAAATGAAGCTGTGCTACAGTGATGGGAATAAGCTGAAGTATTTTATTTCCAAGTCAGTCCTAAATATGCCATTTCATGAAAAGCTCTCACAAAGTAAAGCTCTTTAAAACTACCCATACGTAGATGGCTGTTATTTCCAGACTTGTATTTGTGACTTCAGCTGTTTTTTCAAGCCTGACTCTTGGCGTAAAGTACAGTAGATGGAACATAACAATTTATGTTAAATTTAAACAACAACCAAAAAAAAACCAAAACTGGAACAAGGAGCAGCATCTGGAAAATGTGTCTTGAATGTGAACATATCAATAATATATTCTATGTAAAGGAGGAAGGCTTTGGCTTTTTGAAGTACAAATAAAGTCCAGCTGGGTATTGCTCAGTATTGAGGTCCAGAGCAGTTCGTCTATAAATAGCTCTAGCCTTGTACAAACAGCATTTAATCAGAATTTTAGTACCACTGATCTAAATACAGATGCTGGCATAGCTTCACTTTTGGGGTTTTTTTTTTGTTTGTTTGTTTTCTTATTGGTGTTTTGACGTTTTGCGTAATCCTAATACAAAGAATCCAGCACTAAAATCTGTAAAACTGTTGTGAGCATTGTGCACTTACAATTTCTAATTTGCTGTTTAACAGGTTCAGATACTACTGTATCTCCTCCACCTGTTCAACGCAAATCTACGTTTGATGCTGCGAGTTTCATAGGTGGAATTGTCCTTGTTCTGGGTCTGCAGGCTGTTATTTTCTTTCTGTACAAATTCTGCAGATCTAAAGACCGAAATTACCACACGCTTTAGAACCTGCCCCTTGGTAATGGACTAGTAGCCCAACACCTGTAGTTCACTGAACCAAAATATTTTCTGTTGCTCATGGAAGACAGCAGGTCATAATATCCTTTAAATCTCTAAAAGAAGACTTTAAATGAACATTTTTGCAACATTATACTTGGCAAGAAGTGATACGAATCTCTTCAACAGGATTACTTGCAATATGCTGCATGGGTTCTAATGGCTGTTTTATTTTCCTTTAGTGGCTGCTGATGTGGGACTTTTCTTGATAAGCCAAATGTAGAATGTTCAGAGATTCTTACTCAGTGGCAACACTGTCCAGTAGACAATCTTAAAATGACTTATTCTGAAGGCCAATTTAAAGAACATCTGATACAGTATCCCTTCAGTTTTATCAAGATGTGACTCATTGGTGACTGATTTCAGGGAGTGAAATACCATTTTTAGTAGTTTATGGCTATTACAGTGAAATAATAGAATCCTAGAAAGATGGACAAAAATGTAGAATTAGAGGATGTCTTAACTGAATAACATAACTTTTTTTAACACAAGAATAAAAGTTGCCTCATAAAATACTTCATTCCAAACAGAATTCCTATGCCATTTCCAATTAATGTTGAGGGTGAATGTAGAAATAATCCTTCTAAAGGGGAAATAAATATTAGTGCCTTAAAAGATTAAATTTCAGTAGGCTGTATGTCCCAGCTATCTCAAAGATAAATAAAACTTTTAAGTATTAGCTTTACGTAGGAATATAGAATACACGTGACTTGAGCATTCCAGTTAAAAAAAAATTCCCTAGAAGAACTGTCCCTTAGTGATTTTGTTTTGGAGTGAGGAGTATGTACAGCAATGTTCAGCTACAAACAGAAGCTTTGACTTGCTTGCCTGTTGTTCTGGCCTACAAAGACCAACCATAAAACTAGTGATATAATTCAGGTCACTCCTTGTACAAAAAGGCAACAACTCACATTTACACTTGAAATCTTTGGGAAATCCTGATGTTTTTGTTATTCAAACGGTTCTTAAAGTCATTGCAGTTAATTTCAGGAGTTTGGGTTGTTTTTTTCCTTTATTACCCTTCTGTATATCTGCTTGCTGAAGGAGCAACTAAGGGTTGTTCAGAGGATCTGCTGATTAGATCCTAGTCAGGATTGCTGTAATCCTGGGACTGCAGGCTACACCTTTTTTCTTTCCCTTCTCCCCTTCTTGGCTTCAGGTTTGTGTCACCCTGCAGTGAACTGGTTAAGGAAGTCTATTCAGCCAAATAGTTTAGTGTTTTTTTTTTTTTTCCCTTGGCTGGATCAGCCATGTGATCTGGGTATCAAAGGTACGTCATCTCCAGTGCAAACTGACTTGAGCACCTGTGAAAATAAACCCACTGGTAAAGTGGAAGTAGAGATAAAATCAAGTGGTGGAGGTAGCGCATAATGCATAGCTTCTGATGATATCCCTGATCATCAGTTTTGGGATAATGTATAGTACTGTCTTACTAGCTCTGACTTGACTGGAATTTGGCACCCAATACAAAAATAGCATTGATAGCAGATAATAGTCATGGCAGCAGGACTTGAATTATGAAGCAAAGTGCACTTCAGTTGGAAACTTCAAGTGTACAGTGTTGCTTCCTTGTGTTGTTCTAGTTTGAATGGCATTGTTTCTTTTGTGCTGCATAGAAAACTCAAATTGCTACAAAATGCAGAGGTTACTCACCAGTACTGTATCTTTGAGTTCATTAGCTTTTGGTTTCCTAAACAAAACTAAGACAATCAGCTCAGGTTTATGAAAACAGCAGTGAGCAGCCAGATTTCAGCAACATATGTTTGTGAGTTAGATGGTATATCCTTGGCCTTATTGTGAAATCACTTAAATCTGTCCTTTCCCTATCTAAGAACCATTTTACTACATTTCTTTGTTAAAAAAAAAATCCATGAGCTTGTATTCTGTGCTTTGAAGTGAACAAAATACTCTTTTGAAATATGATAGTTTGCCTTTAGCTCAGCAAAGCAAACTATACCTAGCATACAATTTTTGGCCTCAAAGGGCTCTTTTGGGAAACTTGCAGAAAAGTCCTACAGAGCACTTCATAGCATGGAAAACATTGCCTCTGAAAAGTTGCTCTGTAAAATGTTGCTGAAATGCTTATTCATGAGCTTTGCTAATCTTGATTTAGGTTGTTGATAAAGTATGCCAGTAAAGCAAACTAAAAATAATGTTTAAAGTGCCTTAAAATTGCTTACTCGTTTGCCTCAAATTTTGTTTAAAAGGGTAGAAGGGATACCTTGCCTTAGTTACTAAATTTGTTGTGGTGCCAGCAATTGCTATTTTCCAAGAGTTTAGGAAACCCAGAATCTCTGGCATGTACAAATACCTATCTGAAAAACTCAAGTTTGTGCTGTACAAATTTAGTCACATTCTGGAAGGCCTGCACAACACACCTCTTGCTCATTAGCCTTGCCAGCAAGATGTAATTCCACAGTTCAGAGTTGTGGCTTGAATTGTTTCCCTTTTAGTTGTTTGGGGGGAGGGGAGGCTGGGTTATGCATCTTCACCATGTGCTTGGCTGCCTCACTGTCGAAAGTAATTACTCCTTTGTGAAATGGCAGTATCAGCTGATTTGTGCTGTGTACTAGCAAAAAACCTGAAGTAACAACTTGCAGTTTTTCTTGGCCTTGTGTTTTGAAGTGGAAGGTAGCTCATAGATCTGTAGTTGTACTTGCCCCTAAATCAGTTTTAGGCACTGAATCGTAGTGACTCTTCAAGTTATCTGGCTTTTTCTTGAAGCCAACTTGTGCAAATACCAAGCTGTTACCTTACGAATGTTCTCTGCAAGTGTTGCTGTAAAAGTTTGTATTTTGTCTTCAGTGGAAAAAAACTGAAGCAGTTGTAATCGCAAAACCAAATTGATAAATAAAATCTGTTGAATGGAATTTTATCTGTGAATTTTCTTTAATGTGAGCAATCCCTGAGAGGAATGTCCGCTTGCTGACTTGGAGATGAGTTGTTTCCCATGTGAATTGAGAAATACCAAGAAAAAGAGGAAGAATGCAAGGTTTGAAGAGTTAGTTTCCCTAAATACAGTATTAACTTTGTATTTAACAATAGTGATTCAAATTTAGAATTATCTCGAAAAGAATTCTCATTCAGGTCATGTTTTTTCCATGTTAGCTTAACTCTTTCCATTTAAAGCCGAAGAGGAGCAAGGTATGCATTAAGTGTTACACTACCATGAACCTGTAAGGCCTCTCCTGTCCAACAGCAATGTTTGTAATACTGGATGTCAGGTGGAAGAGGGGCTGCTGTCTGTTTTTGCACAGTCTGTTAGAACTTTAATGAAAAAGGTATTGCTCTGAGCCTTATTTCTTCTCTGATTGCATAGAACCATGGACTGGTTGCAATTGGCAGGGACTTTTAAGGATCATCTAATTTCAACTCCCTTGCCCTGGGCAGGAGCACCTTCCCACTAGACCAGCTTGCTCCAAGGCCAGGTTGGATGGAGCTTTAACATTTCCAGGGATGGGAAATCTACAGCTGCTCTGGGCAATCTCTAGACTCACTCCCAACAGGTCCGATGGATACAGTACTCCATGTGGGTTCTCACAGGAGCAGGGTGGAGGGCAAGAATCACCTTCCATGACCTGCTGATCACTTTGCTTGATGCACCCCAGGACACAGCTGTTCTGGGCTGTGAGTGCACATTGCCAGCTCATGTTGGGCTTCTCACTGACCAAAGCATCCAAGTCCTCCTCCTCACGGCTGCTCTCACTCCATTCACTGCTGAGCCTGTATTTGTGTTTGTGATTGCACTGACCCAGGTGCAGGGCCTTGCACTTGGCCTTGTTGAACTTCATGAGGTTCCACCTCTCAAACCTGCTAAGATCCCTCTGGATGATATCCCTTCCCTCCAGCATGTCAATGGCAGCACTCAGCTCAGTGTCATTGGCAAACTTGGTGAGGGTGCCCTTGATCCCACTGTCTGTGTCACCAACAAAGCTGTCAAACAGCACTGGTCCCAATACCGACCTCTGAGGACATCGTTTGTCACTGGTCTCCCCTTGAGCAATTGACTACAGCTCTGAGTGTGGCCATCCAGCCAATTCCTTATCCACCCAGTGGGCCATATGTCAAATCTGTGTTTCTCCAGTTCAGAGACAAGGATGTCATGCAGGACAATGTTAAATACTTTGCCCAGGTCAAGGTAAGTGATGTCTGTCACTCTTCCTTCACCCACCCCATAGTGGAAGGCCACCAGATTGGTCAGGCATGATTTGCCCTCAGTAAGGTTGTGTTGGCCATCACTAATTGCCTCTTTATTTTCTGTGTGCTTAAGCACAGATTCCAGGAGGACTTGCTCCATCTTCTTGCCAGGCACCAAAGTGACACTGACCAGCCTGTAGTTTCTTGGGTCTTCCTTTTTTCTTTTTGTTTTTTAAAATGGGGATTAAATTTCCCCTTTTCCAGTCAGTGGGAACTAAACCTGACTACCATGACTTCTCAAATATGGTGGATAGCAGCTTCATTTGCCAGTTCCCTCAGTCCCCACATACCAGGGAGTTTATCAGCGTGCTTGAGCAAGACATCAGAGGGTGTGCAATTCTGTGGTTGCTGTCTGACTGAAATGATAACCAGCTCTGGGGGAAGAAACCTCAGCTTCATATCGTGACCTTGATGCTTATGTGGGTAGTGTATCAAGTATGAATGTGTACTGACATGACTCAGTTGTATATGATGAGAAATTGCAAAAAATTTAGTCATAGTTCTGTATGGAAAGGCTGCATAGGAATGAAGGAAACCTAGAGCTTCCAGATGTTATTAAAATTGCTATGCCTTCCAGAAAATCGTCCATCTGCTGCACACAGTTGAGGACTGAATTCAGTTTTTGTTACAATGCACCACTGAAAGTCTGTGTACAGTGGTTTATCCCTATAGTACCAGTCTTGTGTTTCTGCTGTTCTTTGAAGACAATCTCCTGTAGGTATAACATTTTTTCTAGAATAGTCTTTGAATTTTGTGGTATTGAGTAATACTTAAGGTGTTTTAAGAAGAAGCTGTGATTACTGGAGACAGCCCTTCCCTTTTTTGCTACTGCAGTGGCACGTAAGTCCTTCATACTGATGCTATTGCTCTACTTCCAAATTAGCATTTGGTTTTTGGAGTGTGCTAAAATCACATTTGATGGCTTCTCCAGTGACAACTGACCTTGGATAGTCATCACTCACCTTGTCCTGCATTTTATTGCATACCTTAGAAAGAACTCATGTTATCTGATAGCTGATTCCACAACATTCTGAGAATAAAGTGACTTGTTTCGATGTAGTAGCAAGCATGCATGAATTAAAACTTGCTTCAGTAATGGTGAAGGATGTCAGCCCTATTCTAGGAATTCTGTATCTCTACATACTGCAGCACTTCTAATGTAACTGAGCTCTTTTAATCAATGTTTAACCAATGCAATGCTGTTAAGTTTTGCCTGAATTTAATGCTAGGTCTCAGTTATTTAATAAAAATAGTGCTTAAGTGTTTGATTATTTGTGTTCACAAGCATCCAGACATGTGGATGATGTCAAAAGGCACATAGATTAGTATTGTCACTGATCAAAATCTGCAATACAATTTGATGTGACTCTTGAATATACTTTGACTCCTTTATTGGCTAGACTATAAAAGCAAGCTTTTTCTCCATGCAAGATAAATGCAGATAAACTTAAAAACATTTTTATGTTTTCTTCTGAGTAGTGTAGCATTGTGGAAGGAGCTGCACTTCTTCCCATTTCTAGGTGGAGAGCAGAGAAGGTGCTAGGGCAGGTCAAGACAACACTTTTGATGAGTCATCTTTAAACAGACATGTAAAGTTTAGTGTGCAGGCCAGCAGCCTCTGGGGGTGAGAGCACTGCATTGGGCAGGATGTGGTAGGCAAGGGTTGCAAAAGGAAAGCAGTTAAAAAAAAAAACCCTAAAAAAACCACCAGACACCAATGTTTTCCTCTGAACACTTAGCTGTGTTTTACATTACCATATTCCAAGGTTACAATCAAAGGAAGCCTTTTAATTTTAACTGATGTCTTTGCCTTTCTGTACTGTGCTGCACTGTCTGTGAAGAGAGGACATAAAATGCTGCTCTTGCTCAGGAGGAGGATCTGCATCACCCAGTACTTAAAATGGATTAACACATAGAATGACTGGAGCTGGTATTGAACACTGCATCCAGATGCATTTAAGTACGTGAGCACAGCACTGGAGTATTGCTACCTCTCTTTGATTTATGAGTGAGATACTCTTCTCTTACTTCAAGGTTGCCAGTTCAATGGCATTTTCTAAAATGACCTGGAATGAATATAAAATACATTTAGCTTTACTTCTGGACCAGCCTTTGTTTGTAGCTATGTGAAGACAGTAGGAAGAGACTTTTTATTTAAGTATAGTAATATCCTATGTGCTGTTCTCCCATCTGCTAGGCACCTGGAAGCATAAGTAACATATAAAAAGTGCCATTAATCAGGCCACAGTACTCAAAAAAATTATCTCTTAGACCATTGCTACCTAAATACTTCCTTTCTGCTCTTTTTCCTTAGTCAGTTTTTGGAACTTCTTTTCCCTGTTTACTAACAATGCATACTGTCACCTTGCCCTTGATAAATCTTCAAAGGGCTTTGACTTACTGTCCACACGAAACCTGCCTGGGTCTGTATACAAATCACAGCTTGCAGACTAGCAAAAAAATTAGCTCATTCTGCAACTCTATCAGCTGATTCTCAATGCCATCATTACTTGCTGTCTTTGGTCTTAGAGTGTTTCTTCTTATGTCATGGCTGCTTCTTGGGTCAAAATTCAAAGGATATTGCTGGTAATGCTGACCCTGGACTTGAACTGCAGAACCTGAACAGTTACTAACACAGAATTGAACTCAAGTAAATGCAAGAGCTGTTGTTTCTGGCCCCTAAGAAAGGTGTTAGGGTAAAAGTAAAAAAAAAAAAAAAAAAGAACCCCAAGTTGTGAACATTTAGCATAGTATAGTTGAATTATATATTGCTTAGTCCGCAAAAAACAATTCACGGATTATCTCAACAGAAGGTAAAACAAAATTTTTGTAAATAGTTGCAACTACTCACAAAACCTGAAATTTTCTGCTATTTTTGCTGCTCATCCCATGCCCTTTCAGTTCATAGTAATGAGTGTATCAGCATTCATTTCTACAGCAGGAGACATCTCAGTGAAACAGAAGATTCCTGCTGTCTCAAATCTATTGTATTATATGTGACTATTTTCCCCATTATTGTGTCTTTTCTGGTCCTGTTGAAATCCAAGATTAAAAGGTGTGGAGAGGTGTTAAAAGGTGGAGATCTGTTCCCAGTGACACCAAATTCCCTAGGGAATTCCAGTCTTCAGTTTAATTTCTGAAAAAGAGAGATGCAGGCACTTAATGCCAACCCTTCAGCTACCAAGAAAAATTCCCACTGGCTCAAAGGCTTTGCTTACTATCAGCTTTGATGTGATTTAGCCCTGATTAATATCTGTGTGCAATGTGATGTGATTGTACCACTTCCTCACCCTGTGTTAGCATCTCCCACTCACTTCAGCTGAAAAAATGAGGGTGTTTTTGCAGTAATCCTGCACTTAATATGTTAATTGAGACACTTTTCAGGTATAATCCAGGATGTTAGCTGTGGTTAGCTGTTCCTGGCATTGATTCAGGGTGCATGCCCAAGGGACTCTGGCCTTCTGCTGAAGCTGCTGGCGGCTGGCCAGAGTGCACAACCACCCAGTCTGGCCAGATGCATCAGGTGTCCACACATTCTGCAGCAGGGGCTTGAGAGGGCTGCCCACACCAACACCAGAAAGAAGAGCAGCAACTGTTCTACACTGCTGAGACAGGCCAGGACCTAGTGCATTAGAGAGGGAAGAAGAGGAAGATGTGAAAGTGAAAGGAAAAGGACTTGAGAAAATACCTAGAGGACGCGGCTCAGACTGCTTATCTGTAGATTATTCTTACAAACTGGCTGAAGTCTTAGTCTGCCTGAGAAATTCCTGAAGTTGTTATGATCTGTTTCAAAAACACCTTTGCCTTTACAGTCACAACCCAGCTATTGCAAGGAAGAGTTGCCTATATAGATAGACCTGGCCAAGTACTACAGTGCAATCAATTTAACAGAAAAGACAAATCTTTACATGATGCAAGCCTGGGTTGCCTTATCAGAAGTACTAGTGTTAATGCTTTAAAAAATAGCCATTTAATATCGGCTTATTGTCCGGAAAATTGCTTCTTACACTGTTTGTACTGTGGGACAACAGCTGTGCAAACTTCCTTCTACCTTTTTGAAATGGAAGAAAATCAAAACTTCACAGTATCCATTAAATATAAGACATAGGAGTAAAAATATTACAGGTGAAAAGGTAGGTACAATACGTTGCAGGGTTTTAACGCATTTCAGACCGTATCTATAGTTTGATGGAGCTCCTCTGTTGAGCACAGAGAACTCCAAGCTCCTCAGACAATTTTTCCAGCTCTGCATCATCTTTTACAATAGTAACTCACTGCAGAAGGGAAAAAAAAATCTCCTGTCACAGCTGCTCTCCTTGTGCTTAGTGGCATCAATGTGACTTGCAAGTTTTGCCCCAACATTTCCCCTGAACTTGATTAGCTTGAAGCCAGAGAAGCCAAGTATATTTGTACTCTAATTAAAGATTAGTGTACAAATATACTTGGTGCAGGATCCCATTTCTTTATTTTCCCAGATTTGCTTTGTGTCTTGCCTTCAACAATGTGCTAATGAGCATTTCTCAGTTTCCTGCAGCAAGAACAGGTAACATTTTCCTGCAGAAGAAAACTGTAATTAATTTGTAGTACTCTATATTCTTCATAGCATAGAAATGGACCTTGGAAGATCATTGGAGTTTTTTTCTGTTTACTTAACTTGCTAGGAAATTAGGTATTGCCCATCTATTTTTCTGCATGTGTTTGTCAGATTGACAGTAGGATTTTAATAGCACAGAAAAAAAGCAGAAACTTCAGACAGGTAGGGGTAGAAATCCCTAATCAAGCTTTTACAACTACATGAATTACATAAGCATTAGTTTTAAAAGTTACATAACAAACAGATGAG
This sequence comes from Eopsaltria australis, assembly GCA_034509425.1. Lineage (NCBI taxonomy): Eukaryota > Metazoa > Chordata > Aves > Passeriformes > Petroicidae > Eopsaltria > Eopsaltria australis. Next base: position 1,565,446 of record JAVTVJ010000040.1, read on the forward strand.
AAGAAAGATTCCTGTTAAAAGGTTTAAGTTCCATGTTAATTCAATTAAGGGCTATAAAGCTCTCTATAAAGTTGTCTTGAAAGCCTCTAAAAAACTCCTGCAATCACAGGCATATATCTAACTGAATTACAAGGATGCAGTCTTGTTTGACTGCCCCACATGGTTTCTAAGTAAGCTGATCCAAGAGCAGAACCACTACTGAAGCCTGATTTCCTACCACTTGGGATCTTTTGTCTCCCAGCTGCCTCCCTGCTAAGTGCAGCTCCCCTTTAATTTCCCACAATATCCCTACAAAGCCAAAGCCAAAGCCAACACAAATTATAGTTTAAAGTTATTCACTGGGTGTGTTTTGCTGCTTCAGCAGCTGTGGTGTCAGAAATCATAGATACGGCTTTTGAGTTGTCCGACTTTTCCTGAAGGTTGATTTTGGTCTTTCTCCTCTACCTAAATGCTTTCATTACAGAGCAGGTCTTCTCTGCTTTTGTATTTGGCTTAAGTTGCCTATTCCTTCAAAGGTCAAAGAGGCGTTCAGAGACATGGGCACATAAATCACAACCTGTCTTTACCTGCAGTCACATTCCTCTGGGAAACCGCAGCTTCCAGACCATAAACTTGACACTGCAGTTCATCAGCCTGTCTCCCACTTTGAACCTGTACTCTTGGGTTAACTGACTTTGTATCTAAAAGGTGGTAAAAGGATTAATGGCAGCAACAAAAATTCATCCTCTGATAGCTCTGCCTCAAAGCAGGGCCCTAGATTGAAAGGGAAAGATGTTGCCTCGTGCACGCATGTGAGTGAGTGGCTATCAATTCTCTTTGGTTGAAATCATCCATAATTACAGCTTTGCTAAACACACCTATAATCCCTCTGAATGCAAAGTACAGCATGAATAGTGGAAATTGACATTCTCGTTATTGTTTAATAGGAATCTGGGCTTCAGGCATTGCTGGAGGAAGATAAAAACAATAAAGAGGCCTTTTCCTCACTGTTCTCTGCAGGCAACCCTAGTTAGACAAGGCCCTACATCCATTTTCAGGGCAAAGGTGTGTGGAAAAAAATAGCAGCTCTTCCATCACCTCTCAAACAGACTGTAATTTGCTAACTAAATTTATATTTGATATTTGTTAATGTTAATGACCACATAGGTGCTAGCTGCAGTTAAAAGTGTTGTGTGGCAATAAAAGCACGAGCACTGCAATTACCCTTTTCTGTTCTGCTCTCCTCAAAGGCTGATACAGCTGTTGACATCTCTGATCTCTTGAAAGGTTATTTTTTAAACAAAGCAAAACAGTTCAGAGCCCCATCAAAGACAGACACCTATGAAATCAGCAGCCTTATGTTCCTGCACCAACTGCTGTGCCTGTGTAAAAGTCTCTCATATGATTTTGTTTAGAAAATGTGCCAGAAGCCTGAGAAATTATTTCCAGCAGAATGGCATTTGTCATCCTGACTCTGGAAAACAAACAATTCATGCTTTCACCTTGATGCTTGAAAAGATTGAAGACAGAATATATTTTGCTTGGTTTAGGGGAGAGACATTCAGACACACTTAGAAAGCTTTTTTCTCAATAGACCAAGAAAGGACAAGGAGGCTTTTGAGGCAGCAAAATTGTCAGTAGATGGGTTTATCTAGTTAAAGTATAATCAAGTGGTTTCCAAGCAGTATTTTTTTTTCTGCAGACTGTACTACTAAAGAAGCACTGCACATTTCACAGCCAAGAGCCTACTCTACCAGCTGTGCTAAACACAGAGATTGTATTTACTTGACCAAAACAGTTTTTAAATTGAAGCACTTAAAGCTCCGCAGCACCTTTTACATGGAGACAATCTTAAGAGTGGATCTGGTTTCAGTTACACTAAATCAATGATTAGCAAATGTGCACTAAGGTTTAGACTCAATACATCAGTTCAGTACAATGGCATCGGTTTAGTGAAAAATAATGCCATTTTTGTGGTCTGACTGGATTAAAGCAGTTCCCTTCCCAGTACATTCATTTGGTAGTCCAGAGTTTGGGGAACAGTGTTGTAATGTGTGACAATGTGAAACAGAGGAAAGGACAGAGAGTTCATGTCCAGTGCAGAGTAGATAAAGCAAAGGACAGCAGTTTGTCAGCTCTGCAGCACTGGTGTCAAAGCCCTGCCTGGAAAATGTCACAGGCACTGCAGACCTGAGAACATGGCCCCAGCAGGGAAGCTCCAAAGTTTTTTGTTTAGCCTGGTGATGAGAATGGCCATTATGCAGAGGCCTGGGTCACATCCAAATCCCCCATAGCCACCAAACACAGTTTGGTGCTCTAGCTGCACCACCCTTAGTCCCCCAGGGCTGCCTGCATGTTCTGTCTGACACTGCACAGCCAGTCTCTCTGCACCAGCACCTTGCACAAATTCTTAGGCAGTTTACTTCTAAAGTATGGAGGATACTGCTCACTTTCTAGAGCAAAGGTACTGACCCAGGCTCAACAGGATGGTCCTGAGAAGTATCAGAAAGACAATCACAGAATCATCAAATATGCGGAGTTTGAAGGGACCCATCAGGTGTGCACGGGACCATCCCCAAGGGTCACACCCTGTGCCTGAGACCGCTGCCCAAACGCTTCTTGAACTCTGTCAGGCTTGGTGCTGTGACCACTGCCCTGGGGAGCTGTTCTAGAGCCCAGCCACTCTCTGGATGAAAAACCTGATATCAAACCTAAACGTTCCCTGGCAAAACTCCAGGCCATTCCCTTTGGTCCTGTCACTGGTTACCACAGAGAAGAGATCAGTGCCTGCCCTTCCTCTTCCCCTTATGAGGAAGGTCTCCCCTCAGTCTCTTTTTCTCCAGGCTGAACAGACCAAGTGACCTCAGCTGTGCCTTGTACAGTTCTCCCTCAAGGCCCTTCACCTTTGTAGCCTCCTTTGGACACTCTCCAATAGCTTAATGTCTTTTTCGTATTGTGGTACCCAACACTGCCCCCAGCACTCGAGGTGAGGCCATCCCAGTGCAGAGCAGAACTGGACAATCCCCTCCCTTGCCCAGCTGCTGATGCTTTGCTTGAGGCACAAGATGCCACTTACAAGTGGACCATGACCCTAAAGCCCCCAGGGCCCAGTACAGTGCCAAGGCTCCTGCTGCAAGACATACCAAGCACAGCTGGATGGTTACAGAGAGGCTCTGAAGTTCAGACACTTGAAGGGACACGTTCAGATATGTGATCAGACAGTGTTAAAACTTGAGACTTCAGGAATGCTAGTATTTCCTATTTTCAACTCTGCATTATGAGTGTATCTGCTACATTTCTTTCTTGTCCCTTTTTTTGTTGAAGATAATATGTTTTAGAAAGTTTTTTTGCTTCCCTTAAAGAGGCATTTCACCCTCTGCTCCTTTTCTTCCTTCTCTTTAAGCAGCTTCTCCATGTTTTTAGTTTCCATTGCACAGATCACTCGTACCTTCCTCTATACTACTTCCAACAGCGTTTGTTTCTAAAACATGCAATTATAAACACTTCAGAGTTAATTGCTTTACCCCAGTTCCCATCCCCACCTTTTTGATTTCCTTTTAAACCCTGATGGTCAATCCTCAGATGTCATGCCCAGCCGAGCTGAATGAAGAGAGACCCAGTCCCACAGTGTCTTCATTGCTACTGAAGATAATGAAATGTTGGTAAACAAATTGGAATTTTCCTGGTATCTAAAAAACCCACTCAGACCTAAACCCAAAATAAAATCTGGGTTGTGAAAATGGGGAGCACAAGGAAAGGGTAAAGGTGAGTTAGGAACAGAATGCTGTACTTATATCATTGCTTGTTAGAGAGAGAAGCCTCAAAACAACATTCATGTGGAGAACTCATTCAATTGCAAATAAAAAGTTCAGTTGCTTCCAATTTCCTCTTTCTGTTGTAATTTGCTTTCTGCAACCACCCTCTGCTTTGCATGTGAAACTTGTTTTTAAAACAGTGTATAATAAAGGAAAGAGGGGGGAAATGAGCACAGCTTTTTCAAACATTGCTGTTTGTACACAGTTTGTAGAGACAGACAGTATGGCTACGTGTTAGAATCTGCACTTCAATCAAATGCAATGGTATTACAAGCCACCCATATTGGGACAAACCCTCCTGTACAGCCAAGGGTTGTGAAATGAAGCTCGCTGTTGGTAAATACCATCATCATAATGGGAAGAAAGGAATTAGGAAGAAAGGAAAGAACCAGAAGCTGATGTCAGAAACCAAAAGAAAACAAAACCAACAAAAGCTGCTGCTAGAAAGAGGAGAGATGCAGTGCGTCTTCTGTAAGTAAATTGACAGCTTGTCAGTGAAGGAAGGCAATTTATTACCCAAAGGCAACTCCACTCTGCAGAAAAACCTGAACACACAGAATTTAAAGCAGTCATGGCCCAAGCATTTTTCACTGTGGAACTCTCTAAGCCTTATTAAGGAGTTTCTCTAAGCCTTATTGGAGTTTCATAGAGTGATAAGCTCAGATTGGCGCAATCAATCTACCAGATGTGATTTTTTAATATCACCTTTACCTTCATTACCCATGTACCGGAATGAGTAAGTTGTTTGGGCTAATCCATGTTTCCCAAAAAGGCATTTGTTTTTGATGATACTCTCTTAGCCATATTGATACTGCTTAATCACATTTTGAAAACTTTTTTTTTCTGATTTCCCCTTTTCAATTTTTCTGGCCTCAGCTTTGAAGCTTCACCTTTCTCTAAGTATGTTTTAATGTCTGATCTTCTCTCCCAACATAATTATCCATAGACTGTAGGCATGTCACTCTTCTTTCATGTAGGCTGAACAGATTGAGCCCTCTTCTAGAGAGCATTTCCTGCAGCCCTCAAATAATTTTTGGAACTCCTCTCTGTATTCCCTCATTTTTTTCCTCATCTTTTCTACGTAGTACACTCTGGAACCAGCAGCAGTATTTGTGTGTTTTACATAGAGCTACAAACTCTGTTTTACTGTATCTGCACTGCTCTCCTTTTTATAAACTAATAGATTGCAGCATCCATCTTTTCCAGTACCACACTACACAGACAGCCATCTGTCTGTTAAATTCCCTGTCCTGTCCAGGGATGCAGTCACCCACCTCTGCACAAGTTGTGCTTTCTTCTCATTCTTCATCTAAGCAGGCACTGAAGTACTTCCCAGAGGGATAACCAAGTCACTGAGTTACCTGTGTGATTCTGTAGTCCTGCTCTGCCCACATCATTATTCACTGCATGTGCCTTACCAAATTCACTAACATTCCTCCCCAAATATGTCATTACTTATTTTTATAATCTGTAATTTTATATTTATTTCCAAGCCACTGACAAAAATGTATACTGATAGCTCTGCTACCAGCCCTTGTAGAAACTCATCAGAAACCAACTAAATTTAATGAAAATTATGCATTTTTATATGTAAAAAAAAATCTAGTTCTCAATCCATTTAGCATTTTTATTGATATGGTGTAATACTGAAATTTAAAATACAAAATTTATGTGCAGCTAACCCACATGGCCCTTCCAAATATATATTACATCTCTAGCATAGTTTTTATCAATCTAACTTGTAATTTTATCAGCGGAACGAAATGAGGTTGGTTTGACAAGACTTATTTTCCATACAGTAATGTTGCCTGGCATTAAGTATATTGCAAGTGAAGGGTGTGCTTTTCAGTCTGACTTTGATGAATGGGGCATTTCAGCATGTGCAGCCATGTGTGGAAGTGAAAGGCAGCTTGCTGGCGTAGTGATATATCTGTGAAGGTGTTCAGATTGAAAAAAAACCCAACAAAAAAAACATGTAATTAATTTATTCTGGTTTTAATGACAACATCCTGAATGTTACCTTGAAATTTAATGACAGGGTGGAAGACTAATAACCTCAAGATCTGCAATTTAATTTTTTTAGTCTGTGGAATAAAATATTAGTAGTGTCTTTAACACTACTAAACATACATCCAGGTAAATGTAGTGCCTGTAGGTTTCATTTTGGTTTGCAACTCAACCTTCTTCCAAGATGCTAAAGTTTTTTTCCCCAGTTCTCTCTGCCTGTGATGGTCAGAACTGAAACAAACATGTTGTTTCAATGCCATAAAATGCACATCCAGCTGCAGTAATTGTATTATATAGTTAGTTTTAAATCCATTTCTCTCACAGAATAACAGCAGGCAAATTCCTAATTAAGGCAAGTGAGATGGAGAGGAGAATTCAGGAACTGTTGGATTCAGATACCAGTTTATGTAGCCATTCCTTTAGCCTGACAGTGTCTGCTTGAGATTTTGCAGGAGCTTTCCTTACAGACATGAGCAGCCTCTGAAACGAAGCAGCATTCAGACACTCTCTTTTGTTTTGAAGAGCTTCCTGTAAATAGGAAGCACATAACAGAAACAATACGGGAGCAGTTATTTTCTCTCTTTTATAGAGAAGTGAGTTTCTGGAAAGGTAAATCTCTCAGAGAGTTTTGAGTAAACTGGGATTGAATTGTTGCTGTCTTCTAACAAAATCTGGTCCTCTTTTAAAGCAGAGCGGGGAAGAGGATGGACAAGAGGGGTCCCCTAAAGGGGAAAATGTAAGATGTTGTTTCCTATGGGTACAACCGCACATCTGTAATTATATTTCCATGCCAGCAATTCAAGTTCTCTGTGCAAATAAGCTCAGAGCAATGCAAAACTTGATCTTTCTTATGCATTAGAAAGACTTGTCCATCTACTAATCTGTTTATCTCTTCATTGTCTCTAAAGCAAAAATGTGTGTGATGAAGCTTGTGTTCCTTCCAGGCAGGATATTTTTGTTTCTTTTAAACACAAACATAAATGTGTGTATATATACATCTTTCTATGTCAGGCACAGATTCAGCAGCCCTCTCTCCTTTCCCAGCCATTTGAACTGGAAAAAGCAGAGTCCAGGATCCTCTGCACTTAGAGTGGGGGACAATGAAAAACAAATTCTTAGATCTCTGGGATTATTCCAAAGTCAAGGAAAGAAAGCTCTGCCAGAGGGAGATGAGCTAGTTTCTAATTTTAAAAAAGCCAAATTCTCCCAGTAATTTTTCTCAGTTTCAGATTTTTCTTTTCAATCCTGTGAAGATGGCTCTCATTTCTTATTTAAATCCACAAATTTGCAATAATTCAATCAATTTTTGATTGAACTATTTAGTAAAATATTCTGATGATTCAGCATCTCCCTGATACCGCTGAACTAAGTGTATGCACATCCATTTTATTAGGGTTTAAAATTACAAGCACACAAAGCCCATTTTATTTTCACCCTTTTTAAGTTAACAAGTATTATCCATTCTGCTTTCCTTTGTTTGACATGTGCAACTAATTAGCCTCTATAACAATCAATAGCCTGTTTGTTCAATCCTAATCAGCTTCATTTAAAGCAGTGAGGCACTTTTCATTCCATCCATCTTCAGTTTAATTTAGTAGTTTTTGTCCTTAATCTTGTATTTCTTTAATTAAATTTATAAACCTCATGCTGTGTTCTGCTTCGTTTAAGCAGATGCCAATTAAAAAAAGAGGAAACAAACTCCACCACTTCTCAAACAACAATCTAGTTCATTTTCACTTCATATCTGCCTGTCTTCTTGTTCATACCTTCTGGTCAGTTATGAAATAGTAAATTTTGATGCAGTGTCATAATTCATCTTCTGAGTCAATGACAGAATTAGGAATATTATAGGCTACACATACTTCCTAAACTCTTGCTTCAAGCAAGCATCAGATACTTGTTTCACATTCTTCCCATTTGAAGACCACCATTATACCTGTAACACAGTGGGGAAAAAATTTAAAACTTTTGCCTAAAATCTGCAGTTACCAAGAGCTCCTATAGGCTCAACATTATTCCATGAGCCTCTCTAATCTGGCCACGAGTTTTGCAAATAATTAGACATAGTAACAGATGAAAAGGTAAGGAAATATCTTCTCAGCATCTCTGAGCTTAGCAGAGAGTTGTGCCTTTTGAGGGGTTTGCTTCCAAAAGTTCAGAGCCTTTAGCTTACACACCATCCTGCTAAGCCTGGTATTTTCATCCCACACGAGCTGCAGCTGTTCCTGCTAAAGAAGACATTGGTAAGAGTAGACCCAAAAGGATTATTTCCCCAGGAAGCAATGTGGTTTGGAATTAAATACAATTGTAAAATCATGCAACTGTTTATATCACATTTTAACTTTCAAATGCTCAAACTTTGCAGTATAAAGCAGTGCAGCCTTCGGCAATAAATTTCTATTACTGCATCTCTGGGGAAACAGGAAATGTGAATGGGAAAAAATTGAAGAAATTTAATCCAAAAAAGCAAGTAGTGAACCCCTGCAAAATGAAGCCCTCTTAATGGTAATGAACACTATTATGCCAAATGGGGATTCTGGTTCACACTGCATTCATACACTTGGTCCACCCTAATTACGATGTCCTTAATAAAAACAAAATTAGTGGATCCATGAAAAGTATAGTCACCAGGTTTTCTTCTTCATTGCTCCAAATAGCAGACTTGCCCAGGGAAGCTGTGGATGCCCCATCCCTGGCAATGCTTAAGGCCAGTTTGGATAAGGCCTTGAGCAACCTGGTCTGGTGGAGGGTGTCCCTGCCCATGTCAGGGGGGACTGGGACTAGGTGGTGTTTGAGGTCCCTTCCAACCCCTTAACATTCTATGCCTCTATGGCTTTCTGCTGGAAACTCTTACAGAGGTTCCAGAGGACTGCTGGAGGCCCTGGCCCTCGTGACAGAAGTGTCTCTGCAGAGAAGCTCTACAGAGAATTCAGTGTCCACTTACCTTCTTAGCCTTTGTGCCCCATTTTGATTTTTTTTGCAGCTGGGCTTTGGCCTTCCTAATTTCACCATTTTGGGTCTGAACTCCAATACTCCACCTCAGTAGCCTGCTTATGTTTCTTCTATTTGCAGTCTTCCTTTTTGTATTTCAGTTCCTCAAGAAGCTCCTTGCTAAGGCAAGCAAGGCCAAATTTCTGCTAAACTCCCTGGTCTACTTGCATAACAGGGTAGCTGATTACGAAATCTTCTCTGTTTTATTTAAAAATCAACCAGTTTTCCTCTGCACTTTTCCTCTCTTGGCAGATTTTCAGGGATTCTGCCTATCAATTCCCTAAATAAGTCACAGTCCACTTTCCTGAAGTCCCAAGTCCTAACTCTGCAGCATAATTTTGCAACCTTTCTCCTGATCCTGAAATAATTTCACAGTCATGGTTTTCCCTGTTTGTGAGCAGCAGAAGTAGGGATTTACCAGAGTTGGCTCCTCTAGCATTTGCTTTTAAGATGTCATCACTAATGCTACTCAGGGACTGCCTCAGCTTTCACAATGCTGTTTCCCCCTTCCCGTAGATTTCCAGATGAACATCAAGACCTCAAACCAAAACCACTTTTCCTATCCCTCTGTAGACAGATCCATCCAATTTGTTCTCTTGACCAGGCAGACTGTCACAGATTCCCCACCACAATCATTAATCTTCGCTAACATTCCTCCCTCCCCTGACCTTGACTCACAGGCTGTCAGTCGTGCATCTCCACACTCATTCACAGGCTTTGTGCAGGGAATGAACCCTTACACAGAATGCAATCCTTGCTCCTCTTCCTCCCTGCTCATCCTTCCTAAGCACCCTGCAAGCACCCCTGGCCATGGTGTGCAGGATCCCACCAAGTTCCCATGGCTCTGCTCAAACCACAGCCCCCTGACCGAGCATGAGCTCCCTACTTTTCATGTCCACTGCATCTGCACACTGTCCCTTCCAAGCAAGGACATGCAGGTCTCCTTGCAGCCTTCTCACACACTGACCTCTTCCATTTCCACTGGTCCCTCATTTACTTCTGGGTGTCCCCACCTCCCAGGTTCATTTGGGGTGCTGAAAGCCCTTCTCACCCTGATGGCATTGCAGTTCTACCCTGCTTCACAGGCTTCTCTGCTTGAGAGAGCTGCAGATATATTTGCTTTAGACAGAAGTCTATAGCCATTATCCATTTGATCTCATTTGTATTCACTGGCTCACTACCATAATTTCAGTACAAATTGAACTTTGCTGAGGAGGAATATGTTTGACTATAAAAGGAATTTATCTGGAAGTTGCAGCTTGGAAATAATTTTCCAGGCTTTAGTTTATAATTCCCAGAAGATCAGTTTTCAGGGCTCTTTTTCAAAACACAAAGCTGAATATATTTTTTATTCTAAATAATCACTAGTGTGAAAAAGGATTCTGCCCCCATTCTTTTATGTGACCAGCCTGCACAACAAGAAGATAAAACTCCCATCAGCACATTTATCAGGGTCACTGACACACCACAGTGTCTTTCCCCTGCCCAGAAAAGGGACAGTGGCAGTACACGAAAATATTGACATTATGACTGAATGTGTGTTCACATTAACGTTTCCTCAGATTCAACTTCAACCTCTCTGATGTTCGCCTGTGTAGAAAGCATGGTTTTGGTTTCATTCAGAACAGTCTGAAAGCAGAGTTTTTAACTTTAGAACCCAATTCAGTTCCAATATATGTAGTTATTCAGGTTCTAAGGGGCCAACATTTTTGCACTTGAAGCATAAGCACACAAAGACTCGTGACAGGAAGTCACAAATTAACAGTCTAGTAATAGATCACCTCCAACTCTTCACCCAACCCACATCCCAGGTAGAATGGAGTAACAGAAGCTATCTTCAGCAAGCTCAACCAGCATATTATCCTTGTCTTTGTTTACTGACACACAGATGTATTTCCTTGCTTTAGAAAAATGTTCTTTCAAGTCACCATTATTTTCAGTGGAGCCAGCCTTTTCCATCAGATCAATCATACTGTTGACTTGTCCTTTCTCACTTCACTGTTGATTTCAAGCACTCATTTCTCAGTGCTAAGGCAATAGACATCCAACTTTCCCTGCAATTACAAACAGAAACTGTTAGAGTTGGAGTGTGCACATATGGGAAAGCAACATTCAGATTTCAAAAGTCTCTCAACTACAACCAGATGGTCTTTCTTCTCTACTGTTTCCCTAGAATCAATGTATCAGGAAGACAGAGCAATATTCTTCTTGCCTCCAGGCATTTAAAAAAGTGGAATTTCAATTGTGTCATTTGCAGATGATCAATTGGCAGTCCTGGGATGTATGCATTTAATGGAAGCAGCAATACCATGGTGAAAAATCAGACCCTCTGGTGGAAACTGAATTCCTACTTAGGACTGCAAAGTAATCACAATATTCCTCAACTCACTATTGACATTAATGGGCTCATGTACCATCAAATCAGAACTCTGAGGATCTGAGGCAGGTAGTTACTCTATGATCCCAATCAGATCAGTTTTTATAGACTACATTGGGATGTCTTATTTTTGTGGAGGAATGACATATGTAGCCGCAAAGAAATCAGTAGACTACTTGAAAACAAAGGCACTGTTAGAGTGTTACAGTCATGCAGCAGACATAAAGTTTCCAAGAAAAATAAAGCAGAATATTGCAAGCTGAGGTATATCCAAAATATTCCCTTTGCTGTGACTAAAAAGAGCTTCCATCACTCTCTCTAATGTGGTACCTGTTTCATCGAGAATACATCTCTCTCAGAGAAGGTACATTATTTTCCCACCAGACATTTTTACAAGATGCTTCTAGCAGCAGGAGACAAATGATTCACACATTCATCCACCTGGCACACTGCAGCAATTTATTCTTTTGAGTGCTACACTTGTGGTGAGTTATACAGCAGCACAGAAACACTGATTGAGTACCCCCTCTTATTTTGTACTTTCAGGTGGACACGAGTCACACAAAGGTTCTGCACTAGAGATTCATATTAATCCTGTACTTTTCTAACCTGATATTTGAGACCAAGATTTTCTTCTTCTCAGTCACTGAGCTGGGCTCTGAGAGCAGTGATTTCCATGATCATATTGTGGCACAGCCCCACAATCTATCACAGCAGAGAGTGAATCAGCAAAGCTAGAGGTGAGCAAATACCACAGACAAGGAGTAAACGATCCAGAGCTCTGAATATGCTCTGTGATACCTATTTAATTAGAGCAAAAATATTTTCCTAACCGAGTGGCTTGGTGAAAATAATCCATTGATGATATGGAATAATCCATTTTGTTCATCTCTGTTTGTAGAATAGAAACATTTATTCCCTGGAAGCAGTAGGAAGTTCATGACCAATATTTGAAGGTGGTAACTGCTTGAGCAGGGAGGTTGAACTAGATGACTCACTGTGGTTCTTTCCAGTCTTACCCATTCTGTCATTCTGTGAAATGTGTAAGTTTCATGCATAATCTTAAAATGTCTGTTTCTGGTCATCAGGAATAAAGATCTCACTACTAGGTATGAGAATTGACAGAATGAAATGTGTCAAAGACAGAGGAGCAGAAAGACTGGGGAGCAGGATTAGGAAATCCAGTTTTAGGAGAAGATCCTGTGCCTGGTTCTGCTACATCAGTGAGCCTGGCCTCCCATAGCATAATGTCCCCTGCCTCCAGAAAGCTGGAACAACTGTGACCAGGCTTCTTTCATCAAGGTGTGAGGTAATGCATTTACCAGAACAAATACGCTCTTTCTGATAAGCTTGTACATACAGACCATTTAATATATGATAAAAACAATTGTGTGTTCCATTTGTTGATATTTGACAATCAATCTGCCCTCAGAAAGGGCACACAGATTAGCACAAATAGGAAAGTATGTGATAGAACTGAAACAGATTTAAATGACAGTATTGAAATTTCACATAGGTAGATCATTGCTAGCTAAAAATGTTTAGTCATTCTCAAAACATTGAACAGCACTCTCAAGCAGATGAACACAATGCAGGAAAGCTAGAAGTCATTCTTGGCATATTATGTTACTCAGATAAGAAAGAGGCAGAACTGCAGACTGTGGGCTCAGCCAACAGCACAGTCTGCTTTCAAGGTTGCCTGACACCTCTGCATGCCAGATCTAAGCAGTAAATGCTAATAACTTCACTGGGTTCTTGCTGAAATTTTCTGTGGTGTTTTGTGGTTTTTTTTGTCTTACAGCAAACATTACTAAGAAATTTCTGAAAAATTAATGTTGGGGAAGATACATGTATTTTAGCCCAGCTTAAAAATTCAGGTGATCTTTATTCAGAGCAGCATTACCTTTCCTCTGATTTGGGCTTCTTTTTTCCAAAATCAGCAAAAAGCTTGTTGAATCCTAAGACTCTGCTGGAAAAAACAGAACAGCCAACAGGGTTCATACATGTTCTTTAGATACTTTTTAGTTTTTCAACTATCTGCCATCCCATTTTAGCTGATCACACCTGAACCTTTTCTGTGGCTTCCATGGAGCATCTGAGCTTGCTCTTCAGAGCTGCAGTGGCCTCTGTTGATTGCTTTAGGACAGTAAGAAGTGGAACTGGGAGGGGGATGTCTCTTCTGGGGTTGAAGCAGAGCCCAGTGACATTGGGCAGCTGGTGACCATGGGCCACTTCCTCTGAGTACAACACAGGTGACACAGGGATTTGCTGCGGGAGGGCTAGCAAAGTGGAGGGAATGGGGGGAGACTCCACTGCCCACAGGCTACAGGAAAGTCCAAATGAGTCCTCCTGTATCTATCCATCCAGCTGAAACCTCACATGCGTTTCTCATTTCCTCTCTCACTTGAGCCTTCTCAAACATATGGAACAGGACAGTGAAATCAGACAAGAAGGAATGTTGCCAAACAGATACTGTACAGAAAAGGATGTAGGAGAGGGAAAAAAAGGGGGAAAAGCATGAGAAAATGCAGCAAAAAAAACCCCAACAAACTGATAAGAAACCCAGAGAAGAACCTAAATAATGTAGTCAGTAATGAGGCCAGATCTGAATAGGCACCCAGGAATGAAATTAAAAGTGCAGGTATTCTAGCACTGCTGTGCAAATATCCTTGAAACCCAAGCAGTCTTGTCCCTAGTGCAGGTTTCTGTAGGAGCTGACATGCCTGTAGCAGTGGGATTTGTGTTGATGGAGCCCTGCCCCCAAGTCAGCTAACAGATTACATGGATGTCACGATTCCACAAGACAGCATTGCTGATTTATTGGCTGAGTTTACTTCTTTTCAAAATTCCACCCACACACAGTAGCTATCCTAAAACACACAACTGAAGCTGCAAAGTCAAGCTCTCAGAACTCAAGAGGAGTTGGTTCTGCAGTCATAATGCAGAATACCTCATACTGACCCTGCAGTGCCTGACCCACTTCTGTTTTCTGTCTCAGTCAATGTACAGGATTGAACTGCTCTGGGAAAATGCCTTGTGAAGAAAGAGACCCAACAGTAGAAGTTCAAATCAGAAGGTTACCAGTGTGGAATCCATTGTGCACTTGAACCATGGAGCAGCAGGCCACTAACTCTGCCTTCAGGTTGTGTTTGTTTTACCAGTCCTTCTGGCATGACTGAGCAACAGCCCCAGAGCCTCCGTGCCTTCCTTCTCAAAGGCTGTCACCACGTGTCTGTGCAGTGGGGCTCTGTCCCAGCTGAGACCACTCAGTGGAACACCTTCACCAACCTGTGTCAGAGCTGTGTCACTTGGGCTGCCACCTTCTTCCACTGTGTGCTGCTCCTGAAGCAAAGCACGAAGATGCACAGTGACTGTGCTTGCGCAGCCCAGCTCCCCCCCAGCAACTTCCCAGCCAGACAGCTTGGCTTTAGTTTTCACTTAGCAACTGCCTCCCACCCAGAGAAACCACCTTCTCCGGTTCTCAAAGAGTGAGATCAATGCTCTGAGCATACTTTTTAATTTTGGTAAAGTAAATGGTGCTGCTGCTGAAGAATATTTTCATAGATCATGGAGTGGGGCACAAAGTTTCTGCACTCTCTGGCCATGATGTCACAGCCCAGTATAGTGAGACACTGCTGTAAATGAATTTTTTTAAAATAACCCAGGAAAACAAAATAAGAAACCCTGTGGGTGGCCTGACTCACAAGGGTTGCTATATACAGCATACATCAAAATGAAATATGGTCACTTTATTGTAAATAGAGTGATTCTCCAATACCAAAATGAAGCAAAATCAAATCATTCAATGTAAAAGTTTATGCCCAACCTACAATTTCACTGAACTAATGGAAAACAGATTTGTCATTTTTTTGACTGGTTCTAGCTGCAACTGTATAATGTTGTTTTTTCCATCTGAAGCTAAAAGAGAATTTTCAGTAGAGAAATAAAATCACCAGCACAGAAACTGCCTGGACTGCAGTTGGGCCCCAACATCCCTTCTCTCACTGAAATATGTGGCTTGTGTTTTTTGCCAGAAATGGTCATATTTTCATAATTTTTTTTAAAATTTCCCTGAAAGAAACTAGTTCTTCCTAGCATCATGACTGACCCCTAGTTCAGCAATGACTCAGGAAGAGCTCCCACTACCGACTGTGAATAAGGTCCTGCAATCCTGCATTGCAGTTGTATATAAACCTCCACCCCTAACTCATCTTCACATTATTACAGTCCTGAGAGCTGAAATAAACCTGTCAGAATGCAGCTGGGCACTGCACAAGTTTGCTGCCAATGCTGCTGTTACAAACCAACATAATCTACATCTAAGCTCATAAGCTTAAGAAATGTGTTTCTCTTTTAGGTCACTGGTTGACAAGAGCTTTAAGAAATAAAGCTGTAAACACAATTTAGCTGTTGCTTAGCTAGAAATGCAGAGCATGTAGCTCTGTATCTGATCCTTGGTGGTTATCCATCAACCTTTGAACAATTGTTTCAACTATCACTGGGTGTGCAACTGAGAAATTTTCTTGCTTTACCCTGTGTTTCCAGAGCTCTGGGGGACAGAGGGAGAAAACAAAACAAACAAAAAAGCCACCAGAATAAAACCACACATCAGTGGGTATCACTGTCACAAAATATTGATCCTTCAGTAATCCCTGGGATTTGACACTGGGTATACTTTATAGCTTAGTGCTTCTCAGCTTTCCTAAAATGTTTACAGCTAAAAGTAAATGTCATTGCAAACAGATTGCAAAGCCTGTGCTGAGCAGCAATATCAAATTCATTCTGGTATCAAAGCCAAAATGCAATTTCATTACAGACCAGTTCTGTCAATAATGACCTGGCCCACAGTTGCATATTGGAGTTCTCTGTAAATATTGAGAAAAGAATATGGCTTTTGTTTGGAACTGAGCATTTATGTACACTAATTATTGCTTCCTGCAACCACAAACAGTGGCAGTAGGGCACATTTTTCTTACCTTTTATTTCCTCTTTTTCTTTGCTTTACTGTTTGTGTCCATGAATGCTCAAATTGCCCACATCCATGCAGTAATTGTGCCAACATAACATACCTAAAATACTAAAAATTCTGACATTCAAATTGCTCTGCTAGGCCTAAAATATTAACCCTCCAACACAGAGGAGTAGAAAAGCCATTTCCTATCAGTCCAATTCAGCCTGCCTGCAAACGCCAGTGGGGAGCTGAGAGCAAATGCATTCTCACACAGAACAAGGCTTTGCTACCCTTATGCATCAAGGGTACTTTTCCCACAAAATATTTGAGCTCCCATATTCCCCAGAGAGGGTATCTTAATTCTCCTTACCAGTGGGGAGAACTACTCTTATCCAGCTCTTTCAGATGTCACTAGAGTCATCTCCTGATTAATCTTCTTCTGCACATCATGGATCATGTGGATTTTGGGGCTTTCCAGAAGCTTTTGAAGGTAGAATCAAGTTTAATTCTTAGCTTTTACTAAACCTCTATGCTGCTTATAAAGCAACTTACTAGCAAAAAGGAGACTAAACCAAAGCAATTCTCTTGCCATTCTTCTCTAAAATACAGAATTTTCTGATAGAATATCAAGGATAATATTATCTGTGGGTGATTGTAAACCTAGTGCTGTGGCACAAACAGTCTGGACAGGGGCAGGTTCCACTGTTGCTTTGGGCTGTCCCAGGACCCACACCTGGCTCCATGTGACAGAGGTGACATTGCAGAACCTCTGGGGGTCACCCACATCTGCCAGACTGTGGCAGCCCCCATGAGCCCCTGCTGGACTTCACTTCTCAAAAACTCCTCATCCATGCCTGTCTGACTGTGGCTTTCATGGCGGGGTGCAGGATATCTGCACTAGAATCACTGAGAAACGGGTATTTCACACATTCTCTCTCAAAATTACTGTGTTTGCATTTACTGACCTCGGACCTTGACTTTCCTTTGTCTTCCCCTGCCCCTGTCCCCAGTCCATGCAGAACGTGGTTGAGTCTCAGCTCACTGCATCAGCCCCACTCAACCTACAAGCAGGACAGAACCATCTGTCTCTTCTGTGCTGGTCCTGCCTTACCACATTCAGTCTCATCAAGTTTATAATAATACAAAATTAAAATCGAGGGGAAGAAACCAAGGGGTCAAGCACATAAAACAGGGAAATTTGGTCACTGGTGAGAACATATCTACCACTGTTGATCAAACAGACCAAGAAGCTCTATCCAGCTCCTATCCCCGCTCTCTTTGGTATCTGACCATGGCTTTGCTAAGTGCTTCTGAGGGCCAAGGCAGAAAATCGTTGTGCTCTTGGAAATGGAGGAGCCATTAGCAAGCCATATCCCTCCTTGCAGTTTATTGCTTTAATCATGCAGCATTTTAAACACTTGGTGTCATGACACAAAGCTCAGCACAGAGTACAGGGAGGGAATTAGAGAGCCCTTATCTGTGAAAAGAGATGGGTGGGGATTTGGAGGAGGGAAAGAGCAGGATTTTTGGATCCAGTGTATTTAGGAGATTGCCTGCTGTGAAAGAGCATAGGAGTGCCCCAACACTGCTCCCTCCACGCATTGCCCCTCAACACCAGCCATGTTATGGCCAACTCAACCTCATCAAAAGGCTGGTTTTACTGCTCTGCCTAGGGTTAGGGTTACACTTAGGGTTGAAAAAACCATAAAGCCTAGAGCTCCAGGGACACTTTGCCTGCCACAAAGGACAAAGCTTTAGTCCTCTTGATTTTTAGGTGGAAATGAAAGTAAATGGAAATGAAGGGTCCTTTAGGTTAAATGCCATGTGTGAGTAAATCAAAACCTAGCCACCCAAATATTTCCTATTTTCCAATTTTTTTCCAGCCCACCAGTTTGTGTTGTATTGTCCCTGTCCCTGTGCACACTGAAATTTTAGGCTGGGCCCTTTTTGACCTCTTGACTTATTTCTGCAGAAATATATAAGGTAGGGAACAGGAAGGATGAGGTACCTGGTGGGCCCTGGGATTGTGGGAGCTGGGGGAAAGTGCTTTGGGGGGAAGGCTGGCTGGTGTGTCTGTCTGAGTAAATGTAAACACTGAAGAAAACAGTTGTAAGAGACACTGGGGAAACAGTTTCTTAACCAAAAACTGTGACACTAGATGGAACAGTGACAGCTGGGAGTGATATCTAGAGTCTCAACAAAACCCAGTGGATGAGCGTGCTCTGGGATCCCCAGTGCCATCCCAGCAAGGTTTTATTTGGTCTCTGGGAGCAGCTGTGACCCAAGAAGCAAAAATATTTGCTACTTTGGTGGGTTGACTTTGGGGCAATCATCTGAAAGGTTTTATTTGTGCCTTTGTCTTGTCTGCAGGTTGCTCTCAGAGATCCCCAGCTAAGCCTAGAAATCGTTGATGCATTTTACTGTGTGGTTTCATATACCCTGGTGTTTGTTCAAGTAGAAAATTCCCCAAACTGCTTTTGTGTCTTAAATCCAGAGCCTTGACCCCAGACTGGGGAGCGACCAAGAGGATTGATAAGTGCCTGATACTGAGTGCTTAAGGAAGATGGTTCCGAGTGCAAAAGAGTGTAAAATGCTGATGCTGAGAAAGGGAAAAAAGGAGGAGATTGATGTCAAGTGAAGAATAAAGTCAAGATGAAATTTCATCCTTTTTCTTTCCTTTTTCCTTCTGTATTTTACTTGTGGAAGGCTGTTGTGTTTTCAGATCATGTCCACAGCATCAGAGATCTGTCATGATCTTACAGAAAAACAGCACACCCACCAGGCTTGGGAGGTCTGCTCCTGCAGGGACCAGGAAACATGGTCCAAAAATTGCTCTTCCATCTTTAGCAAGTGCCTGTTATACCATCTAGTCAGCCTATGATGACTTTCTCTTTACCAGAAGATTTAAAAGGCAGGCTGGGGTTACTCTGGTAAATCTGTCATTTCCTTTCCTTTCCAAAGAGTGAAACAGCTGAGGTGTGTGTCATCCTGCATGGAGACAGATAGTACAGGTTTCCCTAAGAGCTTTGGCTTGTTATTCACGTCAAACTGCTGCAGGACTGGGATTTCCCTGCCTTTCCTTTAGCAGTTGGCAGGGAGGTGGTGTGTAACTACCACCATCTCTGGTACCACTGGTTTGGTACCTCTGCTGTCACTGGACAGATTTGCAGGACACTCTTACAAAGACACCTTCAGCTAAAATGTGTTCACTGTGAGTGGGATGAAAGCCCCTTTGGAGGTGCCTAAGGTTGCAGGAGCGCAATTAAACTTGATGTATGATAATTAGGCAACAAAGGTCACGTGAGATAATCCTGTCCCAAGTACTGAAGTGCTCTTTTGGCATTTTGCTTTTCAGCCCCTGGAGTATTCTCACAGTATAATGAGCTGGAATTTCAAAACATGGCATGTTATGCATTCCATCTCCTTTGTGGGTGTGAGTGCTGCGTGTCTGGACTGTTTTCCTGTCACCAGGAAATGCCCCTCTTCATGTATCTGTACATTTGGTGCTGCTCACATACAACTCAGGAGTAAAGAGTTTCCCTGCATAGCTTTCTTTTTGTCCTGCATCTGTTAAAAAATGAAAAAATTATTACAACAATTTGATAAAAACAATAAATATTTCAATAATTGGTTAAAATATATAAAAGACCAGTTTGGTCTTTTAATGTCTCCAGATTTTATCCTTTTTGTATTTTTCTTTTTATGTGAGTAAGACTTTTATTATCAGTTCTGAATGTATCTTCTTGAATTCTCATTTTGGAAGGAAGAAAGGAGTCAGTGAATCATAAATACTTGTTACAGCTTTTATTTTACTACTGTGCTTATGAATGTCTGATGTTTGAAGTGGGTTCATTTTCTTAGACAAAAAGCCCTTCCTGTTCTGTGGTGTGCTCTCCTTGTGCAATCAAGTGCCTATCAGTAACTTCATTTGTATGTGACTGAGAAGCTCACGTAAATTAGCATGCATAATGAGCTTTGAAACAATCAAAAAGGCTGAGCTCAATGATCAGTGAGAAACCACATAACCAGATGTAGGAGGAATATTATGTGTAATGTATTTCAATTTCAGACACTTCTAAGTTGTGCCTAGCTACTACACTTTTAAAACAGAAAATACAGACAGTGATAGAATCCTCAATGCTTTGCGGTCTCTGTAACACATTTTATACAGAGTTTTACTCCACTGGTCATGACCAAGGGATCTTTTTGGTTGCTGCTGCTGAGAAATAATTTCCCTCTCCTCCAAATCAGATCATTTAACTTCCCTGAATGATGGCAGGTCCTTCAGTCTGACAGAGGGAACATTGGCTTTCTATAACAGGTGGTTCTGAGTTAAATCACTTCTGCCAGGGCTGTCTTGGGAGGCCATCAAGCCCAGTGCCCACACTTCCTGCAAGCTCCAAGTAAGAGCAGGTGCTCTTGTAAGGGTAATGACTTGCAGAAACCCATTGCTTTGAGAAGTTTTTGCTAAGCTTAGAGGGAATAAAAAACTTCAGAGCCTCAGTAGGAAAATATTCGCAACCTTGCAGGATTGAGCTATGATAGTATTTCATTAAAAAACTGTTGGAAATGTTGTCCCTCTCATCCCTAATCCAGTAGTATCTCATTTAGGTCTTTGTAGTAAGAAAAATGGCATCTCTGGACATGATTCTGCTTTTGTCTGACAAACCTAATCTTAATATGATAGTCGGTAGAATTTACAACCATCCTTGTTGGGATTTTATAATGCTCAACTTTTTAATAGGAAAGGCTGATGAAAGAATCACTCTTTCAAGTTGCTAGCAACTTTTCATTATGTCTTTTCCTACCTGACTTTACTGCATACTCATAATTCTCCACCTGCCACAATCTCTGTTCTAAAAGCCTCGTTTTGTAATGTTGATGGGGTTATAAACACATTCTTTTTCTGCATCACAAGGGGGGATAAAACATTTGAGAAAGTCCTGAAATACAAAATCTCTGGAGGGAAAATGAGTTTACAAAACTGATGTATTTTTATGTGCAGTTTCTGACACCTTACCTGATAAACTTACTCTTCTTGAGATTGTAGGGACTGAGCTTCAAGACATACAGAAAATTATTACAGCTTCCAGAATCCACTGGATCTCAGCAGAGTGTCCCAGCTGTTAGCCATTCACAGTGAAGTGTTTCTACAGTTTGATGCAGCAATCAGACAGCAATTATGGTAGGAATTACAACTTGTTGGGAATGGGACTGGCACCTTTTTTGATAAAGAGGCACTTTTTTCAGTTGTTCACAAAGAAAGAAAACAATGTAGGAAAGATGAATTTAAATTTTGTCCGTAGTGTTTGTTCCAAGGCCATGATATGTGCCTTGTAAGTGTAGATATCTTCTTTTCACATAAAAGCATTAATTTTATTTAACTAAAAGTGCTGAAAATCCTTACACACCTCACACTTCATGTCTGAGTACAGCTGTCCTATTACCTGAGAATTTTATCACCTTTATGTTCTGTTTCAGAGTTTACTACATCAGGGAGGTTGGTGGCTGCCACAGAGAATGACTTATGAGTTAATCTTTTTATTCTTCTGTGGGATCTGTGTTCAATTTTATGTTCTCCTCTATCAGAGTATGCTTAGTGAGCAGGTAGAGAGCTTACCTACCAACTTCAAAATAAAAGACTACATAAAAAGGATAATACTTGCTCAAAAAAAATCAGAAGGCTTACCTGGGGTAGTTCCATCCTTGCAGATGGCATGGAGACACTTTGGGGACATACTGGAAGCATTCAAGAAATGCATACCACATGTGAAGAAAGCCTTGAGAAAGGGTGAGAGGATGCTGGCATTGCTAAAAACTAGGTTTAATCAGATTATTAAAGCAAGAAAAAAGCTGAACTTTCTTTCAAATGAAGAAAAAGGAGTTCAGTGTGTTGGTAAAATGATGCACCTGGGAAAGAAACCAATCTGAATGTATAAAATTACAGCCTCTGACTTGACCATTACATGTCAATGCATTGACTATGCAATTAAAAAATCTCAGAATTACAACAGATAATTCTGTCAAAATTTCAGCTCAGTGGTGATAAAAAGAAAAGCAAATTGATTCCCTTTAGGTAAAAAAAAAATAAGAAAACCACTTCACCACTGGATAAATCTGTGTTGACAAGCCTACACAGCTCTGGTCCCCACTGAGGAAGGAAAGAAAACTCAGAAAGGTTCCCAAAGGAGCCACATGGATGATGAAAGGTTGCTGGGTGGAACAAGAGGTGCAACTGGGAGCCCTGTGAAATTGTCAGTCAGGACAGGATAAACAAGGAGTGTTTGCTCACAGTCTTTTCCAGTGTAAGGTGCAGAGGTGAACAGCAGGTAACCAGCTCTCAACAACAACAACAACAACAACAACAACAACAACAACAACAACAACAACAATATGGTGTTTCTTGCACATAACCTGTAATTAGGCTGTGGGATTTCTTGGTGCATTGTGCAGTGTGTAGGAAAAGCTCATAGGACTCAGAGGGAGTCTGCACAGGCTGGTGGAAGATAAATCTATGAAGGGTTATTAAACACTTAGCAGTTACCTCTGGCTGAGGAAATGCCTGAGGAGGCCGTGAGAACATCAGTGGGAAATACCATCATATGCTTGTTCTGGAGATTTTTGTAATCTTCTCACGGATCTGCTTTTGATCACTGTGGGAGGCAGGACTCTGAGCTGATGGACCTTTGCTCTGACCCAGTATGACCAGACTTGTGCTATCCAGTGGAGTTGTATGTAATTGTAGACTGAGGATTTTTCTGGAGATTTGCAAGGAGATAAAACTATCTAGTGCTTTTATTTCTACTTTTCCCTGCTTAAAATACTATGAAGGCAATTTGTGAGGGAAATGATTTCCTCAAATAAGGAATGATGTGTTAATAGGAAGTAAGACAAAATGCAAATATCAGATGCTTCTTCTTTCTTGTTCCTTATTGTCAGAGCAATCAGTTTCCATTTTCTTCACACCAGGGCTTAGTGTGACACTAAATCACATTTAACCTCATTCGAACTTCTCTGCCAAGTTCAGTCCTAGAAGTTGTTATTTGCCCCTGTAATTTTCTTGCTAGTCCTGCAACTGATACAAACTCCAGGTCACTTTTAAAAGCACTTGAATGTTTTTGTCAAAAACAGAGAACAATATTCTTGACTTAGAGTTGCCTTTCAAAGAAGGATGTGCAGCTACAGAAAAAGTTGCAGTTTAGATTGCTTTTTTTATTGCAAGAATTGGTCAAACAGGCACTCTTTAAAAAAAAAAAACATGAGAATGAAGTACAGAAGGATTGAGAGTGACAAAGAGGCTGCAATGAAATGACAAAGTCATGTCTAAGCTTGGTTGAGCAGGATATTTACAAGATACATAGAGTGCAGTAAAAGATTTATGTGTGGCATTGCACAGCACAATGCAATCCAGGCATGAGAAGTCAGCTGGATCCTGGAAGCACTTGTACAACTGCATTGGAAGAGCACTTTTGATGGTTTAGCTGGGTGCTATTGCTGTGTGAGTTCAGGTCTCATGAAAACGAGTGGGGAGTGCTCCTGCTAAACCTGGCTCTGGACTCCAGCTCCAAGAATCCTGTCATTTAGTTTCCAAAGTTTCACAAGCACTTTTGAAAACTTTGGAAAGCTTTAGTGGCTCTCCCATTTTGTATAAGAAATTATTTTAATGTCAGGAATAGGAGGCAGTAGAGCTTCTGAGTTATTATCCAATCTATTAGCTACAGGAACATTCCTCTCTGTGAGCATTCCTCTCAGACATATATCTTGCTGTAAATGTCCCCAGTCAGAGGCACTTTCAAACATGTATCTAGATCACTAATACTTGTGTCTATTTATTTTAATCAGTCTGCCACTATCCCTCTTAGTTGCCATCAATAAGTGCAGGTAATTTTGTTATAGACCATTTGGAGAATTTTGAAGTCACCTTACTTCATTTTTTTAATACAAAACTTTTCCGAGAGACACTTTAGTCCTCAGGGTGTGTTTCAGCCTACCAGAGTGTTACAGACAGGATGCACCTTGTGCTGCCTCTATTGAGTAACTCTGTGATTCAGAACTCATTTGCTTCACACCTACAACTCCCACAGCTCCTGGATCCTCAAAGCTGCAGGGTGAATAAAGCCTGCCCTCAGAGGCACTCTTCCTTCCTCCACCTGCCTTGAGCTCCTCAGAGAACAATGTCCTCTGTGCTTCTTACTCCTTCCCTACCATGGGGCAAAGAACCTAACCAGTAATTTAAAAATTCCCATGATCACAGCTCATTAACTTGACTCTCCATCAGGAGTTCTAGAAAATACTCTCTACGGAAGAGTATATACAGAATAACAAAAATCTGAGACAGAATGTAATTACACTGATGTCACCAAAATGAAACAATTCTGCATGACAGATGTTTCTGCTAACTTTCAGTTTTGGTTAGTTACCCTTCTGAGCTCTCTAACACTTGGCAGCAGTTTTGATTGATCCACATGTCTTGTCATGGTTGTGTGCAAGATATTTAGGTGGAGTGGTTTTCTCAGATACAGCATCACAGGGAGTTACATAATGCCAAATTGCATACCTGTGTGCTCGAGAGGCACCTTGAATGACACTGGCAAAAAAAGCTGGTGTCTTGTTAGGGAAGGTAAAAATGAGTCTTGCTGACAATATTAGCTTGTTCTAAGGTAATAGGCAGCTTTAAGTAATCATTCTCACTTCACGTGTCTTCACTTTAATGCCATTCTGCTAATTATCCAATGTTGGATACTATGATTCCACCTCTAATAATGTCTTTCCAAAACAGTGATTTATAGGAATACAATTTTCTGCCTTTATTTAGGTGACAATGACACATAGTACCTACTTAGCATAACTGAGAAACAGGATTTGTACTGGCTTGCAGAATCTGGATGGCTTTGATGAATAAGATATCCTGATGCCTCTGAGGTAGAATCAACAATAAATGATTGACTGTACCTAGGTAAAGATATGGAAGCTATTCTGCGGAAGCAGAAGTAGTCCAGCATCTTGGTAGGACATGTATTCTGGAATTAATCTTATTGGTTTCTTTTCCCAAGGACTGATAACAGATGCTTCTCTCTTTTCTCATACATGGCCTACTTTCAAAGTCAGGGCAGAGTGTACCAAATATCAGATATCAGTGTGGCCTCTGAGTTGCCTTTGCCTCATCATATTAGATGGGACTCTCATAACTAATTGAGCATTATTCTTATTTAGAAACAGTATTTTCTATTTTTTTAGGCACACATGCATTTTCCTTGGAGGATATTCCTAATGGATGGAGGATTTTTTCCCAGTCGCTGTCAACAATGCACTTAATTTAAATTACAACCTACAAGTACAGTGGGACAGTAGCCTTTTACTTATGTCCAAAGACATAAAGACAAGGTGATTCTATGATGCAGGAGGAAAGCAAACTAGGACTGTCTTTTTTCCTGTCTTTGTGTTTTAAAGAACTAAAGTGAAAAAAAATGTCTGCCTTTTTTCTCTCCAAAACCCCTTTTTACCATTTGCATCACATCTGATCTTTCTTCAGGCAGAACAGAGCATTTTTATTGATAATTAACCTATGCCTAGCATTTTTCCAGTGTGCTACAGTGAGACAATTTTCATGCACAGGCATATGTGTTTTAGAACCATGGTGCTAAAAACTTGAAACCCGTTTTTGTTTGTAACACAAAAGTCCCTGTGCTGACAGTTGTGAGGTTTGCTGTTACGGGTGAAGCTCTGACAGCAGACCCTCAGAGACCATCCCTTCCTCCCCAGCTGTGCCTGAGCAGCCTGGGGGCTGCAGCCTGCAGAGCTGCTCGTGCAGAGCCGGTGGTGATGCAGCTTCTCCTGGGGGATGTCCTGCAGAGCAGCCACGGCCGTGCTGTGGAGGAGCACACTGACTGTCAGCCCTCGTCAGCTCAGAGCAAGCCAGCGTCTCTGACAGCTCGGTTTGTTTGGGGCTGTGCAGCTTCTGTGTAGGACTCCTCTTAATATTTGCATCCAAATCTCTGTGAGCATAAGTGACCTAGATCTGAGGTGTGCCCCCACCTATTCCTGGCCAGCTGGTAAGAAGCAAAGGGAACAGTTCTGTCTCATAAATCCTGAGTGGTCTCAAGAGAAGCCATAGTGGCAGATGCCCTTTGAGGACCTGTTGATACCTCCAGACTTTTGGAGAAAGCAGAGACCCCATACCTCACTGAAGGACCAGCTCTTTCTTATCAAGAGCTACTCAGTGCAAAGAAAAAAGGAGCTGGCTGGTCACTGTCTAAAACCAAGCAAAGGAGAGGAAAGGTGCTTCCAGGCTGTACTTCCCAAAGTACTTCCATTCTGGATGTGTTTGTGAGGAATGGCTTCTAGAGGCACCTAAGTCTACCAGAAACTACATAAAGATTTGGTTCAAGGAATGGGGAGAGATTTAAACTGTTTGTGATGGAAAACAAATGCACTGATCCATTTTTAAAGTAAAATGAGTGGAAAGGCAGATTTCTGTAACAGCACTTTTCACAGTGACCAAGCAGAGATGCTGTTGAAGTGATCCACTTGAAGAAAGCAGCAATAAAATAAAGGATTTAACTTCTGTGCAATTCTACCCCATCTCTGCTGTGTGTCCAAAAATAGGCCCTTTTTCCCTGTGCCATACTCTGAATACTGCTGTAAGGCTGCAATTGCACAATAGCCTGTTGCATGTCTTGTCTCATTGTGCATCTCATGAGATGATATTAAGCAAAGGAAACATTTCCCCGTGACTTCCAGTAGAATTTGGCAGGAATGCTTGACTCAAGTACTAACTGCTTGCAGGATGGCAAAAAGGCATGCAAACATTTGCTGAGGGTTCATGATCTGGTCGTGTCACTGAACTTGCTGAGATCTTTTCTGATTCTGTGGAAGCAACATTAAAGGCAGAATGGGGCCAACTGAAGCTGAGGACCGAGAGTATCTATGCAATTCTTCTCTACAAAGAATTTTGTGAGCCATAAGGATGCAAGAATATTCCAGAGTGACTGAAAAGATGAAAAATAAGAAAAGTCTCTGTCTTCTCCATGCATTTGCCTCCTCTTTTACTTTCCTTTTTTTTTTTTTTTTTAGTTTCTGCCTTTCTTTATTTTTGGTTATTATTAGCTTATATTAGCTAAGTATTTTTGCTTTTCTCTAAAGGCTCAAGGGTTGCCTTGTGTTTCTGTGTTTTCTCCCCTCTTTCAATATCTGTTCAGCCTGTTGCTGATGCTGTATTCCAAGTGCTTTCTTCTCAGTCATGTGAATCCACCCCTGTACTTCAGGTTCCACAAACAATGTTAAATACAGTACTTATATAAATGGAAATTTGGGAAGCCTGCTAGATGAATTGTAGCAGAATTCTTCTTAACCCTCCTACTTGGCTCATCTTTGAGCAGTCGAGAATAGAAAATTGGAAGATTGCCATCAGAGAGGTTCTTCTGAAAGCAGAAAATGGAACATTGCCTTTTCAAAAACCTTGTCCCCAGAAACCAGGAGAAAGGACGTGAAAGAGCAAGATGACACAGTGAGGGTGAAATCTGTGCATGTAGGCACTGGAAAACACTGCTGTCATGCAATGGGTCAGGGAAGAAGCAATGCTCAGTGGGTACGTCCCTATGAGGCCGAGGCATTTTAAGGTCTTTCAGACAAGTCTGAATCCATCACGGAAAATTTGTGTGTTTACATAAACAGCTTGTATCAGATTTGCTCCATTCTGGTCTCCAGGTATCTGTTTCCCAGGGCTATCTCCCATGCATTACTACCAGAGAGGAAGCTGTCCTATCCCGGGGGCCCACAGCTTTTGCCTCTGACTAATTTATGAACTCCGTTAAGGGACCAGCTCCAGGACAGAGTAGGAGTTCTGGAAGTCAGGGATACAATTTATCTGTGTGGAATGAACAACAGCTTGTGCATCATCCTGCAACTGGACAGTTGTGGGAGAACCCTGGCCCCAGCATGTCCCAATCCTACACACAAGAGTTTTCTTGTGGTGATTCCTGAGATTCAGCATAGCTGTTATTGCCTCCTGAGGGGAGAAGTGAGCTCCATGAGCACTGTCTTGCTTTGTGCTGGCCACTGAGTGTGATGAGTATCTGCAGAAGCAACTTCTGCTTTTAGAAGTCCAATACCCCTGGAGCCCCAGGATTTGTGGTTTTCTTAAAGCATAAATCAAACCCTAAGACTAAACTCAAGCGTAACCCTAACCCTAAGTGGGGCAGTAAAAGGAGCATGATCTGAGCCTGAGGTGGCCAGCACATGGCTGATGCCAAGGAGAAAGGTGTGCAGGAAGAAATGCTGGGGCAGTGCTGTGCTGCTCTTGGCATGCATTTTGAAGTTGCAGTGTCCCTGGAGCTCTTGGCTTTATGGGTTTCTTACCCCTAACCCTAAGAGTAACCCTAAGCCCACCCAGAGAAGTAAATGCAGCCTTTGGCTGAGGCTGGTTCAAAGGAGAAAAGTGTGGAGGGAGGCAATGCCGAGGCAGTGCTGTGCTACCCTTGGCATGCCTTTTGTAGCTGCAGTGTCCCTGAAGCTCTTGGCTTCATAGTTTTTCCAGCCCTAACCCTAAGCATAACCCTAACCCTAAGCAGAGCATTAACAGCAGCCTTTGGCTGAGGCTGAGGTGGCCATTGCCCAGCTGGTGCCAAGGAGAAAGGTGTGGAGGGGGCAGTGTTAGAGCAATGCTGTGCTTCCTTTGCCGTGCCTTTCGTAGCTGTATCAAAACCCTTCATCTGTGGCTCGCACTGACTGCATTCAGATTGTCACTATGATTGTTTATTCCCCGTGTCCAGTTGCAAGATGTATTATAATGCATGTGTAAAGCTGTGGATGGCTTAGTGCCCAGAACAAATTCTCTTTTAGCATTATCAAATGCTGACCTTCTCTTGAAGTGTTTTGTACATGACCAGCACTTTGTTAGTGTGAGTCATGATCCACAAGTTAAGGAATGCGCGCCCATACTTAGACAGCAGAGCATGTTTGAGGTTAGAAGGAGTTACTGCAAGGAGTTAGAAGTGAATAGTATTTTGAAGCTTCTTTGTGCCTGTCATTTCCCAGAAATCCTTTTTTTTTTTTTTTTCAGTTAAACTCTTACTTGAACATAAGATTTGTCTTTCAGATTTAGAGCATGTGTATTTTAGACATCACATGATTTAGCTATGATGTGCAGAGTACAAGGTAAAGGTTTGACCTTCAAAACCTTCTGAATTTGAGAGACATTTGGAAGAACCTTTCTTAAGGCATCTAATTTATAAAGCAAGAATGTGAGCTGCTGCACTGAGGGCATTCAGGGTCTCTTCCTCCGGGAATGTGCTTTTGCTGGCTGGGACAGGAGACAGGCAGGGCAATGCAACTGACACACATTAAAAATCTGCATCATTATTTTAAAATATGATGTGCAATTACTAGTAGGCAGCCCACTTTTTTTGCCAGAAGACATGGAAAAAACAACATTTATTACATGAATAAAGCATTTTCCTGTTTTTATAGACAGTGTGCCATTTCTTGGCTTCATATACATGAAGCACAAGATGCAATTAGTACATTCTGAAATAAGAGGCATCAGTTACTCTGGGAGATTAAGTTCAGATCTTTTTGAAGTGAGTTTTACAGGTTTTTACAGGTTTTACACTGAGAAAAAGAACAAAGTAAAATTGAAAGCAAAAACTTAGACCTTTGATTTGTGTGGAAAGGAGTAATGAAAGGTTAAATACTCTGCGTTGTAAGCACGGAAATTATAATTGGGCAGGGTTTGTTTAACCAGCTGTGACCTACTAACTTTTGCACAAGAATGATAAGCACAAACTGTACCTAAGGAAAGCAGATCCTTTACAGGGTGAGATTGGTATTCGCACTCCCCATTTCCTCTGCTTTACATCACAACCCGTAAATGATACCAGCAGGGTGAGAGCCAGCAGGGCGAGCAGGGTTTCCTCCCAGGGCAGAAGCACATACGCTGCCCAGATGTGCATCATCTTCACTGATTTTGGTGGTCAAGGACTATGAGCTGCCTGTCACAGATGCTATCCTTTGCCACCCCACTGCAGGGCATCAAGGGTGACTTCTCTGCAGCCATGTTTGCAGAGGAGTTCCAACACTTTGTCACTCTTCTGTGATGTGGCACCTGACTTCTGCAGAGAGAAAAGAAGAACATCCCACTGCATCTAAATCAGCTCAGAAACAGATTAAAGGTTGGCAGTGCCTTTTCTGAAGGAACAGCTAAAACACAGTTTAATCCCAAATAGAATTGATTTTCTACATCATCTGAAGAAAAACCCCAAACCCTAACCCCTCCAAAACGTGCTTTGTCGTGCTCACAGAGTGACTAGTACTTCTAAAACATGTATGACTGAGAGCCTTGACCTAGTTTCAAATGCCAAATCTGGGAACAAAAAAAAGGCTGAGAGAAGGGAAGAACAGGATGGCACCACTGCACAAAACCCACAGCCCTAAATTGTCCTCTTTCATCCTGCTTCCTGCATCTACTTTTAAGACAGCAGTTGCTGCAGGACTCCTTTGCTGCCTCCTGTAAGGTAACATTTCTGCTGCACCCAGTGCTTCTGCCTTTTTCTCAGAGTCACTGCTAGGACCTAGGTCGGGGTGGATGCAGACTACTATCCACAGCCTTCCCTTCATCCTGCTGCAGCTCAACTCTGTGTAATATGAAGACAGCAAAATCAGGAATGTAAGGGGATTCACTTGACCAAACGCAGATTTTGACAATATCAGCACCTCCCCTGAGTCCCTGAGGAGACAAAGAGGGACTTCCAGGACACAAAACATCTCATCCAAACCCAGGAGTCTGAAACAAATGATCCCCTTGAAGCAGCTCGTGATGATCAGGGGAATCTTCTCAGATACAGGTGACTACAATTAAATGGATTATTCTCAAACAGTTCCCATTAACATTAATTAATTTTATTCTTATGGAAATACATATATATATATTTCCAGAAAGATTTACATTATAACCATCTTCTGCTTTTCTCCCAGAGTCAGTAGTTCCTTCCTTCCTTCCTTCCTTCCTTCCTTCCTTTCTTCCTTCCTTCCTTCCTTCCTTCCTCCCTCCCTCCCTCCTAGCTGCAGCTCCTTATCAGAGGGAAGAAGGGAGAGAGGGAGAGGATAGGCAGGGTCTGCTCACCCCAGAAGCACCTGGCAACCACAGATGCACATAGCAAGAATAGTTCAGAAGATAAGAAAGCAATTGAATTAACTCCTGCTATAGCCCTGCAAATGCAGGGAAGCTGGAAGCTAAATTTCTGCTTTCCTCATAACTAATTGGCAGTTGCTGTCTACAAGGTGCTTCTTGGCTTCAGTTAAACAAAACCAGAAAATGAAACATTAACTGGTAATAACTGATAAAGCAGGGACAAAAAAAGACCAGAGGAGTGGAAAGGGCAGGAGCAATTCTTGGTTAAAGCTTTTTCTCCAGCTGCTTGCAGCTGCCTTTCTGGCATGAATGCCAGTTTCTGTGGCAGCCCGTGCAGGGCAGACTGACACAGATGCAATGGGCATGCTGCAGTCGTTCCCATGCTGCAGGGGTCCCTGAAACCAATGCTGAAGCCATCCCCAGTTCCCATACTACAACTGTCCCCACATTCACTGCTCCCTGAGCACTCTCACATCTGCCTCACTCCAGTTTTTGCTCTCAGCTTCTTTAGTATCTGAAGCACAGAAAAGCAGGGTAGGAAGTGATAGGAAAGAGTGTGGCTGGGCCACAGTCTCATGGAGAGACACAGGCAAGTGTCAAAGCACAGGAGGAGAACAGGCAGCTTAAGAAAATTCAGTGTTACTAAAGAAATAAAAGGGCATTCATATGTATACACACATTTTCTAGGATATGTCAGTGTCTTGGATGTTTCATTTTAAAGTGTAAAAGGACAATGTGTAACTGCTTATAAGTTAATGTATTAACTTCCTTGAAGAAGTGTAATAGAATAACTCCACAGAGTATTATAAGGTACTGAAATATTTTCTTGCCATTGAGAAATTACAGGTTCAAGAGAAACAAACCAGTATCTGATCAGAATGCACAGCATTAGGACTCACAGATCTCTCTTTTGATTATCCCAGTAGACTCAATGGTCTGGAATGCCTTCTCTGCCACCAGATGGATGCTCCTGAAATCCACCATGGCTTTATTCTTTACTCAACATCCTTGTGACTCCAAGAGCAGCAGGAAGTGCATGGCATGAACTGCAGGTGTATAGGTTCTGCAGCTGAACTCAGCTCCTTGGTGCAAATAAAACATGTTTCATTCAGTCCTTGCTGGTGAACTAGGATGGCAATCAAGGGTTACTATGACAAGCCATCACTCTTGGTCCCAGCTCCCAAATGAGTTCAGGGCAGAAGGACACTGAGACTCTTGAACCCACAGGCTGAAACAATCTGGAGTGGGGGCAGCATAAGCTTGAAACTTAAGTCTACTAAAATAATCTGCTCTAGGATTACTATTATCTCTTCTCTTACTGTGTTCAGAGAAAACTCCTCTTAAATCTAAGATGAAATGTGCTATGAATGGCCTGTGTGCAACTTTTTATGATAATACATAAAATACTATTAAGCTCAAAAGCTTCCCAGGGCAGTCTGAGACAGGAGTACAAAATACAGTGACTTAGACAACAACAAAACTAGGCAGGTAAAGGAAGGAAAACAGCCTGTACAATTAGCCTGTGAAGGGATCACTTTCCAGCAACTACCAGCCAGATAAGAGCTACCCCAAACTGGTGCTGCTCCACATGCCTGCAACTGGTGTGCAGTTAAACAGCAGGGGAGGGTTGATGAGCACCTTCTCAACTTTTATAGTTCACTGGGCTTGTAACTGCAGCTTCCAGCTTTACAGCTTTTGTCATCGACACAAGCTTCTGCCTAAACCTTAACACGTGTTTTCCTGTGTTTCCTGCTGAGCCTCTCTTTTGCTGGGGAACAAGATGACCAAAAGCAAAACCAGTGTGCTGGGGGACTACTTCTAAAGCCATCTGTCAGCTGGTGTTAACAGAGTCACACAGGGAGTCAGCACAAGGGCACGCCTTGCTAGACACAAGTTTTGAGGAAGAAGATCCTTGTGACAAGGTAAAAAAATGGTGCTTTCTGAAAGGAGCACTTGATACAGGGTCATCTCCTAAGCTGTTGTGTGCTCTTTCTCTCCTATCTTCCAACAGGTCACATGTCTGCAGCTTATTAACAGGTTTCATTTAGATCTTAAATAAATAAAATTTAAAGAGTAAACAACCCTCACTACCTAAGTTTAATCATTAAAGAAGTGGATTTGCATCCTGAAAATGAGATTACCTGTGTTTTTCCCTTACATGTAGTGCTGGGATTAGAAGCAAGAACATTTTCAAAGTTTTCTTTCTCTGTATGGTAGCTTTTGCAGGAGACTCTGTGCACATTCTCCATCCACCAAAAATTGCCAGAAGATTGCAGAACACACAGCTCAAGGCACTTTTAGACTATCATTCCCTTTACAGACATGTATTTACCTTTACTTAGCAATATGCACTGACTGAGGACTCTGGCCCCCAGGAACACTGTTGCAAATTTAATGCAAACTCGGCATTGACTGCAGGGTTTTTCTTTAATTCTTGCTCCTCTTTTTTTTCTTGAGATAGTCCAATTATGAAGTACTTGTCTCTGGTGACAGGGACATCATCTAAGAGGCTTTTTAGGCAGTAGTAGTGCCCAGTGAGCTGACCTGTCAGGGCATTCTGGGGCATATGGTGACACAGCCTAAAAAAGTTATAATTTAAATATGTAATTTTGTACAGGGCACCATCAGCCCAGATAAGCTCTACCTTTGTTGAACTTCTTTCTGTATGGATATTGTTGGCATCTTCTACAGCCAAATTTACAAGCTATGCTTCCTCTGTACTATGATGACCAGCATGATAAAAATTGTGAAGGTGGCATTTAAGAACTAAGGTAAATTTTAGATTTAATGCTTTTCGTCTTATGTGTGTCTTTACAATGCTTTAGAAAAATCCACAAATTAAAACAGTAGCCACTTTGTGGCAGCTGCTGATACTCAAATTACAGTAAGGCAGCAGAAGCAGGAAGGAGCTAAGTGAGATGATGAATTAATTGCAGAACTGGGGATTCGACAGTGTGACCCTGAGTCAGATTTCATCATCACTGAGCTGTGCTGAAACTCCACTCCAACCCCGGGCTGCAATAAAATACTGATCATTTACATAAGAACACAGAGTTTAAAATATAAAATCAAGTCCAACTCTGTTCGAACTTATGTTATCTCACAAATTGTTTTACAAGCTGCATTGAATTCACAGGATAGCACATCCCACTCATTCATTCTCTGATCTACTGCACATTATTTCCACTACAATTTATCATTCATATCAATGATGTTTATCTGGTATTTCTGCTAAAGTACCGAAAAAGTGTTGGTGTTGTGTGCCTCTGCTTATCATCCCACCATCAATCCTTTCTCCTCATAAAGAAACCAAGTGGCATATTTCCACCTCATCAGCATGGCTTGTACTACCTGTAATATCATCCCACAAAACCACTGAAAATTTTCTTTTCCTCAGCTTGCAAAATAGCTTACAGGCATATCCATAATATTCTGAATAAAAAATCTGTGAGTTCATACTATCCACATGAAAAAGCTGACCTCAGAACAAGAGTTAGGTTTAAGATGTGATGCATTTCTATGGAAATGTCTATACTAGATCTATATTAAACATTTATTAGATATAAAGTAAACATCTATATCAGATATATTTCCTTATGACAATATTCAACAATAATTCTTCTCTTGAGTTTCAGAACTTTACCCTATAATGAGACAGTATTTTCTTCTTAGCATCATGTAAGACTTACATGCACTCTGAATCTAGCAAAGACTAAACACTTGTAACATTTTCTATTCATATGATTTTAAAACCTCCTCTAGATTATTTACGCTATTAGAAATATCTGAACTATGAAACTCCAGAGCCTTAGGGAGGTTAAACATTAAAAAACATTTCTAACAGTATGCCAGGCCCCGTAGACAGCTAAGTCAGCCTTGTAAATAAATTCAGAATTATTTTCAAATGTCTGGTTCGCACAATTTTGTTCTCAAATTCTGTAATACTTCCCCAAAAGAGCCTGCAGCTTGCAAATATTTCCTTGTACACTCACAAAGCTTACTGAGCTGGCAAGAACCTTAAGAGTACATTAAACTAAATAATTTATGCTGGCTATTTAAAAAACAGAACGGGCATTAGGGGTTTGTGTAGAAGGAGTTTGATTTTACAACCTGGTAAATTCTTAAAGGCTGTGTCTAACCTGTAATGCAGTCAGCACAAAATTCAGAATCACAAGCACTTTAATACAGGATCTATGTTCTCACCTTTAGACACTGGATAAACAAGAATTTGCAAAAGACAAAATTTATAGTCATAATTGTATGTTTACATTTATTATTTTAAAAATAACTATCACATCTTCTAAAATATTTATAGAAATATGTATTAGAGAAGCCTTTCTCACAAAGAGTCCCTCTCTAGCTAGAGCCACTGTTGGACACTTTGCATGCAAAAGCCCAGAGCAGTTCTGCACCCATC
This sequence comes from Eopsaltria australis, assembly GCA_034509425.1. Lineage (NCBI taxonomy): Eukaryota > Metazoa > Chordata > Aves > Passeriformes > Petroicidae > Eopsaltria > Eopsaltria australis. The sequence goes on from JAVTVJ010000040.1 coordinate 1,601,110, forward strand.
TACACAACTACAGCCAGAATTTATGTCCACACCTAGGATAGAAATAGTTTAGGAGCAATGTCCATTAGCATCCACAGCCTAAATCACCTGTGCCTGTGGACTGCTGCTGTTTTCCATGCCCCTCTCCATCACAGACCTTGCAGCTGTGCCCATGGCAGACCACGGGGAGAGGGTGCAGCGGAAGAAGGAGCCAGGCCACTGTCTGGACACCCTGGCCACATCCCAGCCCCCTCCCTCTGCTGGAGTTTCCACACCTGCTGCTGGCTTCCCCTTCCCCTTCAAGTAACCACTGAGAAAGTACAAATGCTAACTCAAAGCTGCCACTTCACCTATGTGCCAAAACACAACAAACTCTCTCAAAATCTCTTGGGAGCATCCTGATGTACTTACAGGCTTTGCAGCCTGCTGCCCAGTGCTCCTCTCTTTCAAGTGAAAGGGTTCAGCATCCTGTCTCAGCGTTCCCATTTGTCCAGCTGAGGGGAAATGAAGCCTTTGGAAGGCTAAAGAGGGAAAAAAACATGGGAACTGAGAAGAGTCACCTTTTGAAAGGTGAACTGATAATCTACTTCTGAACCACTCAAATGACTTCTTTAGGTGGCTTCTCCAGCAACATTCATTTTACTGATTCCTTATATATAACAGGTATAAATACACAGGGCCTTGTAGATCAGCTGTCAGAGATGAGTTCTGGAGAAAGTCACACAATTTATGTATTTTTAATTTCAGAGCAAGCAAAATATATGGTCAAAGAAATAGTCACAGAACAAAAAAACCCAAAAAAACAAAAAAAAACCAACCAAAACACCTCCTCAGACTGGCATGAAGGTAATAATAGGAACCATGAGTCTGCCTGGGCCTAGACACACTGAATGCCCTTTTATTTGTACTTTCAAACCAGGTTGTTCAATTAGCACACAGTGTTCTGCGCTCAACTTCCAGCTAATCAGCGCTTAAAAATATAAAAAATATATCTGTGTCTTGCCAGTACCTTGTTAGTACACAGCACCTCATGTAAAAGCCAGGAAGTAGTAAGTGGGCATAAAAGTGTTGAGACCAAGCTCTGTTCTACAGGAGGAGCAAAATCATATTTAATGGCCTTATTCTGGCCCACTTATTATTTGTCAAAATTTTGCAGTGTTTTCAGTTGTAAACTTGATGATGCTTAGAAATTCCTGAGAGGCATCTGGATTTTCTTCTTCAGTTAACTAAAGGTTTTCTCCACAGGTCTTAATGTGAAACCAAAGTCATAGAGAACCACAGAATGGTTTGGTTGGAAGGGCCCTCAGAGATCACACAGCCCTGCCATGGGCAGGGATACCTTCCACTAAATAAGGTTGCCCAAAACCCCATAAACCTGGTCTTGAATGCCATCAAAGCAGCCAATCCTGTTTCACTCCCAGAATTTCCAAATTTCTTTCATAGGCTGAACTGCTCTGACTTATTAGGCTTAACATTTCGTTCCTGAAATATCATGAACATCAATTCTGTGCTTGCTGTCATAAAGACTGGCAGCTTTTCCTACTAAATCAACACAGATTTGCAATTCTGTGTGTTTTCATTTACTCTAGTTTTATGCTATAATAATTCACTGAGATCACTGAAAGTCACAGAAGAAAAACATTTCTCATTGAGCACAGGCATAATGAAACTGTAGCAGCAGCAGACTTTGAGGCAGTACCCTATTTATAAATCAGACAACATTCTCAACATTCAATCAGCTCAAATAAAATATGAATATTTACAGATAGTCACATTTTTCAAACATGTACAAACTTGTTTCTCTAGATTACTTGTCTGGGAAATCAGTTTGCCTCCCCACAAATGCAAAAAAACTACACTCATCCCCACATTCACAACTCCTGTATGTGTCCCATTGGCTCTTGGTATGAAGCAGCCTCAGAAATTTTTGCATATTTATGTAAAAATAATCCTAATTTTCAAATAGGAACTTTTCCAAATAGTTTAAATCGTATTTCAAAAGTGTCACAGGCACTTTGAAGCCCAGGAGTGCTAAAAAAGCACACTAATTCCACTGCAGATCAAGGAGAACTATTGTTGCATGTATAGCAGGAAAGGGAAAGATCAAAGAGGGAAAAAAAGTGCCATGTTTTGAGGGTTGACTTCCTTCTCTTTACTAAATACTAACTTGACTTGGGACAGTGGCAGCTTGCAGATAGGTCTACCAAAGAATGCCTTGGCACTTTTGTAGAAAATTGGTTTATTGCCCAGAGAACAGCTTTTCTGAGCATGAGGAATATAAAACATGCATTAAAAATCAGTGATCAGCAATTCCCTTAGAGGCAAATGGGCAGACACGAGCAGTGTCTTCCTGAGAAATATTTCAACCTATAAACAAAGGCAGTACAGTAAAGCTGGGCACTGAGATTTCAAATACAGGGAATTTCATCATTCTGAAAGTCCTAAACCACTTCCAAACAGACTGGTCTGCACAAGGACTTATTGCACAGTGAGTCTGACCTAGTTAAGCCTGTGCCCTTCATGGCACAGCCCGTGAGTCTTGGCTATCAACCAGCCAGGCCATGGCAGGTGCTGCAGAGCACAGAGCTCCCTTGGCATCACACAAACGGCTTTCCTTCACAGAGGCTGAAGAGAAACACCTTGCCCTGTTTTGGGTGGGCAACCACACCACTCACAGCACTGCACTGGTGGGTCCCTCAGTGCAGACATGGCCTGTGATGCCCTGAATGTCCTTTTCCTGTGTAAGGAGGCTTTACAATATTTGTTCCATTTTTACATGTGATTCTGGAATACCAGATGCATGACCACCTTATCACTGCCTCTGTTGGTTGTATTGATTGCCTCCTGTGTGTGAGTTTGGTATGTGAGCTAATACCCACTGACAGCAAAATCAGCAAAAACTGATTCAGAATGGATGCAGCAGCCACTAAATTAATTGCAGAGGAGAGGAGGTATCTGAAAACAAAAAACAGAGTTGCTGCCATTCTGTGGCAAAGAAACCATTCTTCGTTTAGACAGTAAGGGAGCTCCAAATGTTTGGAAGATCAGTTATTTTCAACAGGTTGCTCAGTTCACCTTGAAGACATCAGTGCTGCAGGATCTGATTAGAAATGAAGACTTGTCTGTGAGGGGGAATGGAAAGCAGTCTGTGGGATGAAGCAGACTCTGGCCAGCCCAAGGGGGCTGCACAGCTGGTCTCAATGCCTGGGTGCCCACCAAGGGGCTGCAGAGTGCAGCAGCTCCCTGGGACATGGGTTGTGTGCTGCCAAAAGTTGCATTTCAGTGCTGAGAAGGTTCCTGCTCAGCAGCAAGCAGGCAGCTCTGATCACACAGCTCTAGGCTTTTTTCTGGGGGATTGTCAGAGTATCAATCTGTTTGGGCCAGTGGATCTCAGCCATACAGTGCAGAATCACTGCCTGTGCTGGGACAGAGTGCAAACCATGTAGTGGTGGAGCAAGTTTGTTCTGATGCAGCTGACAGTCTCTTGGGGGGAGTGCTGACCCTAGGACTTCCTTTACAATCATCTACAATGTAAGGAAAGACAGTGTGTAGGACACTGCTCTAGAAACAGCAATTCCTGTTCAGAAGCTTGCAAGTCACAGCTGCAGTGCATGTGATGTCTTTCCCTCCCCTTCTTACACTACAGCTATGTGTGACCCAAAATGAGACAATAGAGTGTCATGATAACATCTGTCATTTTTAAATGCAGAAAAAAACTAGTGGTGTGTCATACAGGAAATGGTTTAGCCTCATTCCCTTAGCTGGTTCATCTCCAACAACTTTTGAACCCTCTGACTTATTTTAAATACATTTGACATAAGAACAGAGGTCTGGAGGGTAAAAAGTTCCTTCCAGTTTTGCAAAATCAGCATTCAGTTAGTGAGGAGAACTCCCTGCTCAGGGAAAAGGCAAGGAGGGTTTGATCCCTGGCTGTTTTGCTTGGCTTGCTCAGCTCTCAGGAGGCAGCAGCCAGCTGGGTTCCCAGCATCACAGCCAGGCAGCCAGCACGTGCACTGCTACAAACCTGCTGCAAAACTCAGTGTTCTTTGCCTGGCTAGGCTGCAAACCACGGGCACTTCCCTGGTGGCAAGGGATTGAGCACAGGGAGCATCAGGGATGCAAGAGGGGGCTGAGGGGAGGTGGAAAGTGTACTAAGGAACATGGGAAGAGATGTCAATATAAGCACAGAGAAGGCACAACAAGCCCCAAAGAATCGCTTTGCTTATGAATTCAACATTACACACAAGACCACTTAGCTCACCACTGTAAGGCAGCTGTCTCTGGTAAAAAAATGCTGCACCCTACAAAACCTCAGTAAATAAAGCAAAGGCAGTTCCTTAACACCATATATTAAATACAGGATGTTAAAAAAAAAAAAAGAAAGGAAAGCGATATGTGAGGAAGAATAATGTTGGTAACCCTGGAAGGCAGCTTTTGAACCAACGTTATGGCACCAGGCTGGCATGGATGTTTCCCATCACAAATAGTGTTGACCATACTTCTCTTTTTGGAAGACAGGACAAATGAAAGTAGTGGGAATTCTGGAGTTTCACCACTCCAGAAAAATGCATATTTCAAGGTCAGGTTGTGATTGCTAGCCTTTCTGTAAACCACAGGCTTTAAGATTTCACCTCTGCCTTTTGAATCCAATTAATCTCCAACCTCCATCAGTCCTCTCTTGTATATTTTTAGCTATGCTTCATCGCTTACTCAACTCTGACTAAATAAATCACTGATGTGACACCATTTATTTTTATGTCATATGCTAATGCACACCCACTACAGTTCCTGCAGTCATCAGTGATGCTGCTCCAAGTATTGTGCAGGACTGCCACCCAATTGATTACAAACAGAATTAACAGGCACCCTCTTAGGGCTATGTCTGACAAACCCCATTACTACTAGTGCAGTGTGAGGAAGAAGATGCTGCTGATCTTTATGTCCAGGGTATGGGGAGGCTGGATCCAGTAACACAAGGAGGCTTGTTGGATGTCTGCCAAAAGAGCATTTTTCTGAATGACCTGACAGGCCAGGATAAGTTACATCTTCCTTATTCCAGGTAGACACAAGAGCAAAGGAAAGGGGAAAAAAGTGTTAGGCATTTCCTCTGCTGCTCACATACACTGTTTACTAGTATTTCAGTGGCTTAATTAAAGAAAGGAGGAGTAAGGGAGGGCATTCTGTTATATCTATGCATTGTTATTTTTGAAACATGACTAAATGTAGAGACCGAGGAAATAATTCATTCATTTGCATTTAGTGAGTTGTATGCTCAGTTCTACTCAGTAGAGCAGAGTGCTAGAGACTGCAGCCAAGTGCAAACAGGCTGGGAAAGGAATAGATACCAAATTAAACATATTTCTTTTTCCTTGGTAAATTTTTAATTACATGCCACCATGCTGCAAAGTACAGTTCATGACTGAATTGATGGCAAGAAGGAGGCTTTGTGGAGAGCTTTAAAGAGGAAATGTTCATGGCCCAGCAGTCTGTGATATGGTTTTTATACGCCTGTACAAAGAGGGAAGGATTAAGTATGCAAAAAAATCATTGAAGAATAAAGTAATTTTCTTTCATAATTTAATACATATCTTTTGCTTATTTTGTGAACTAAATCATTCACCTGCAATATATCATCTCTTGTACAGACACTAAACTTTCCATATGATTGTCAATTTCTTGAATGCTTATTGGTAAGCTGCATGGAAAATATCTGCAATAAAAGCAAAATTATCTATCAACATGGAGTATGACAGAAAGAAGCCAAACTGAGGATAAAAGGGAAATTGTGATAAATTCAGAAACACTTTTTTATTTCTGTCCTTTAGATTTAGAACGATAATGGAATATGTCACTCTAGTCCTTAATTTTGTGCTTTTAGGATGATGCTTTAAATTTCAAAGAAGTTTTGTAAGAAAAGGAATATGTTTTTGTGATGTTTTGTGGTTGATTTTATAATGATTCATTAACTCCTCCAAGAGGAGCTTTGTCTATGACAGGGAAAAATCTGCTTGTTCAGTTTAATCACACCTTGTTTCAAGTATTGGTTACTAATGTGGGGTTTTGTGCTGCTGAACTGTTTTCTGGGCTCTGATATCCACCACTGCCCTAATTCAATCAGCAGCTAAAGTTTCATTCCAGGTTGCTTGCAAGTGCTAAGCTTGTTTGGAACAGCCCAGTTTTCACGGCAGACTGGACTGTGTGCAAGGGGATGGGATGCAAACAACCGCACAGGACTGCAGGTGGTCAGAAGGGAGTCCTGCTGCCCAGGCTGAGCCACAGGAACAACTGACAGAATTCCCTCCCTGAACCCAGTAAGAAGATTCACAGATTGTTTCCCTCCTTCCTCCTAAACCCTGATATAAAATACTGACACACACACACACACACAAAAACTGGTGTATTTTGTGTGTGTATATACACACATATTTATCAACTCTTCAAAGGGTTCCAAAGCAACTGTAAAATCTACTTATTCCAGTCACTTTCCCCAGAGGAAAAGGGAAGATAATAAATAGCCTTTTCCTTGTGCAGAGATTGCGTACAATGGTCACTGAGTCGAAAAACAAAGACCAAAGAGGTCACTTCATGAAGTGCAGCTTAACTCTACGTGAATAAGCTTTCTTTGTGCTCAGAATTAGAAAATTGTCACAACAGTTTCTGAGGTCCTGTTTTGCTACATGTGGGGTTTGGGGCAATCACTTTCAGGTCAACTCCCTTAGGAGTCACTCACTTGGAATGAAAATGCACTTTAGTTGCAAAATTGCCAGTGTTCTATGCAGATGCAGTGTTTTCCTCACTTTCACTCCTCAACAGCCTCAAATTAGTATTATTCAATCCCCAACTCTGCAAATAAGAAAAAAACTCATGCAGCATTTTACATTTCTGCATGAATAATTTTAAGTATTTTACACATTGAAGTTTCAGTGGCTTATGTGTGAGTAAGCAGACTAAAGGTTTGATCCTATCTGATCTAAAGATTATGTCCTGTGAAACATAAAAAAATAATCAGTCTATCTTTCAGAGAGCTGTCATCTTCCAGGACAGATGTAATGAGTATTGGTAGGATGGAATATTCTCTATGTCAGATGTAGATTTGAAGAGCACAGGTCTCCAGTACAAATGGAATTCCCCTAAACCTGCTTCCACCACAAACTCTATATATAATCTAAAACCAAAACCACATGGGTACGTTTGAAAAATTAACTTCCTTTCTGCTGTGAATGCCCATCTAAAAACTTACATCCATCAGATTCATTTCAGTGAGACACCTGCATTCAACTTAAAACATTTCTTGGCATCTGAAACAGTGTGATGGATACAAAGCTAATGAGTGTGGTACCCAGATAGCTGATGGTTGCTCAGGATTGCCCATTCAATTGACACAGACAGCACTCACAAAGGGCAATCAGTTGAAAGCCTGTAATGTCAAAAGGGAAAATAAAGAAAAATGGGCTAACTGTTCCTATTTAGAAAGGACAGACTTTGGCAGAGAGATGAATAACATGATTTTAGACTAGAAACTGGGCAGAGGACTGACTGCCAGAGAGGAGGCTTAAACAGACAAGTAGAGCTCATACACATCATTACAATTAAAACAGAGATTTCATAATTTAAGAAACATTTATTCTAGATGGCCCCAGTATGACACAACCCTAACACAACTTCCCCCATCTAAAGAATTATGAGAGCAGTGCATCAGCAGACAGTAAACACATGGTCTGGATGCAACCACTAGCTCAGAAAACTTCTGAAGCACCAAGTGTCAGAAGCTGGGTACTGTTCTGCTTTTAGGATTCCCTCCATACAGATCCACCACTGCACTCCTTCAGATGCAAGACCACAGGAATATTGATCTGGTCTGTGATGCTTCATCTCATATAGTGTAAGAAGATGTCAGAAAGAAAGGCTTTGACTTTTTGGTACAGAGTGCAAAGGAGTAAGATACTCCCTTGCTTCCTCCTACCACCAAATTGGGTGTTTTATCAGGCAAGCAATCAGGTCTCAGAGAACCTGTGCTGTGAGAATGTGATAAAAACACAAAGAGGACCTAAAGACACAGCTCTTAATCTTTTAAAATCAGGTGTTATTCCATGCCTACAAAGTAAAGGAAAGAAAAGGGGAGGAGACAAAATAATGCATGAAAGACACCATGTGCATCAATAAAGAATCATATGGGGCACAGCCAAAATCAGCTCTAGGGTCTTGAAACAAAGAGCTCTGTGTTATTATTATAAATATTGCTCTCAGTATAGACATATAAAGAGCCTGTTCAGAACAGCCACCAGCACACACATCAGCTTGTTGTTATCATGTAAAGGGGGAAAATAGAGAACAATAAAAGATGTTTATTAACATAACATTATTTAATAAAAGGTGGCTGTGTCAAACAAAACCAAAAAAAAGCAAAACTCAGACTAAAGCTGCACTGTCTAGCTCTAGTTTTCTACCAAAGGATGTCCCTTGTCATCAAATGGTAGAAGAGGAATACTGAGAAACTGAGAACTGGGGAAACACAATGAAACAAAGAGAAGCAAGGTAAGGAACAGTACATACAACATAAATGTGTACTTTTAAACACAAATTACCTTCCACTCCAGGAATGGAGAGACAATCAAGCAGTGGGAGTAATTTTGACAGGTCTGACAAAAGCTATTTTATGAGATAGAGGGATCCACAAATGTAGGTGCACTCACCACATTTAACACTGTATAACAGGAAAAGAGATCACTCACATTTCTGACGTTCCAGTCTGAATCTGAGCCTCTACCAGTTCACATTGTAATGAACTGTGAGCTTCATCACATCAAAATAAGATGTGGTACCTCCAAGTACCACATTAAAGAAACTATATAGGTTTAGAAGACAATGTTATGCTTACTGGCCTTACATAAACATCTGAGTTTTTACTTTCCGTCATAACTTTCCACTCAGTTCTCATCCTGGCAAATGACAATTTACTGCTATCTCTCAGGGATTTGTAAGTATGCCACCTCCGATGAGCACATCCTCTTAGTCCTGTTCCCAAAAGAAATGCAGCCAGGCAATGATCTGGACTGCCCATCTGTCTGCTCTAGATAACTTTTAAAGCAATTGGTGAGTATTAATGACATCTGACAGAGACAGAACTTTCAAGATACTAAGTTCCTACAAGTTTCATGAAGAAAAGGTAAGTGAAAAGTTTCAGTGTAACCTTACCCGTTATTAATTACGAGAAAATATTTGTGCTTGTACCAATGCATGTGTATAATTGAAGGAAAAGCTCAACCAGCAGTAGCTTAACTAGAATTTCTATTTTATTAGAAAGCTGAGTATCCAAACAAGAAACAAAAATTGCCAAGAAAAGAAACCTCTTTGCTTCATGGAATTTTTTGGGTTGAAGTAGATTAACCTGTTTGTTAGCTTGGTCAAGAAAGTTCCACATGTCAGATTGTAGTTCGAGAAGTTTATATTTCAGTGAAATAAAGTTGTGATAGAAAATAAGATTTTCCACCAAACTAAGTTGAGTGGTCATGGTTCACTTATCCTTAAAATGTCTAGGTTTTCAGCTGCTGAAAAAAAATGTTGCTGACTTTTTGATACAGACTCTGAATTTTTAAGAGGAAAGTTAGAGAAAGGGTTAAGACAAAAAAAAAAAAGACTGAAATGTCATCTATCCTACACACAAACTTTGCTATTGCAAGCAATCACATCCCACAAATCCTTTCCATAAATGAATCAAGTCCCACTTTAAAACTGTTAGTTTTCCACTGTTTGCTCTTTCCCTTCCAGAACTTTGTAGTCTGATTCTTAGAAATCCCCTATTAATTTCAAGATTAAATTTATTCACAGTGATTAGATCCATTTGTTCTGCTGCCAAAATTGGCCTTTAGTTTAATAGCTTCCCTCTGTTCTCAGTGCTTATCTTTGTGGTGCATTTATGGAGAAAAATCTTATCTTCTCTCAGCCTTCATTTTTGCTAGGATAAACAAGCCAATCTATTTCATTTGCTTTTGTAAAATGTGTCCTCTATTTCGCCCCAACATGTCAGTATATCATCTTTGCCCCCGTTCCAGGCTGAATTTATCTTACCTGAACACAGATCTCCAAATAATACTTAATAATGCAGGTAAGGCCTTCCCAGAACCACATACAGGCATCAATTTCCCCTCTGTTTAAAAACTCATTGCCTGACTCACAGTAAGAAATAATGGCTTTCCTGCCCATCACAGTTGTGATATTTCGGCCGTCTACAATCATCCCACGGCCAGCTCTACACCCAGTTCTTTCTCCTCCTCTGTTGCTTCCAAGTAATAAGCTCAAAGCTGACAGGAGAATTTTCTATTATTATGCATAACCTTAAGATTTGTGTTATTGATGCTTATCTCCTCTATACTGCTCTAATCCTTAGAACTGTGAGTTCTTCCTGCAAGGTATTCAGTTTATTTTCCATATCAGTTTTATCTGCCAGCACTGCAATGTCCTGGGTTTAATAACACCTCCTTATGTTTTCTACTGACATAATTAATAAAAGTGTCAAGTAATACGGTGCTGAACAAGAAGAATTTTCACCAATAACCTGCCTCCAGGACAGCAGTTCAACACTACCCTTTGTAGGCTCCCCATTACCTCAGTCCTTATCTTCTATGCCTTCCTGTACAAATTGTCATCTCCTCCAGCAGATAACTCCGTAAATGACACTGACTTCCCTTGCCTATCCTATTTTATTATCATTGTAAAGATCAGCAGAGCTAGAGCAATTTTGATATTTTCCTACCTCTGGTAGTGAACAAAACTTGTACTTCTTGTGTGGTTTTCTTATACTGCACTACCTTTCTTAAAAATTGTGTTAAAATATTTAAGTGTCTAAAACTCAGCAGAAGGAGGCATTGTTTCTGACTTGCTACCCATGCAAGGCCAGAACTGTGCCCACCCTGACCTACACTGGCCCCAAAAATTATGCTGGCATTTTGTCTTTTGCTTTGAAGGTAAAAGACACTGAATCTATAAGCCTGGTTTTGCTCAAAGCTTATTTTATACAAAACAAGTGTTATTTTATCAACTTTTTTATATCTAATGCAAGGTATTTACCTTCTGAATCAAATTTCAGGAGGCTTTCAGCTGTATATACCTCTCTAAAGTATAAATACCTTGTAACTTGGTTCACTTATTAGCACCTGAGGCCATTCCTCCTCCAAAGACTGTGCACATCCCAGCACACGCACCAAGGTACCGATGAGGCTCCCAAAATGGGGACAGCAAACACCTATGGTCTGCAGAGCTGGACCCCTTTTCTACTGATGATGGAAGCCTCCAAAAGAACAGAAACCCCAGGAAATAAAAATGATCAAAAGCTGCAGATTGGTCATGTGGAAGCTGGAGAGACAATGGTCCGTCATCTGTTGTGCTGTGGAAGTGGTGGCAGGAAGAGCTCCCGTCTCTGTGCATGGAATGATGCTCCTTCTCTATCTCTGCCTCAGCCTGTACAGCTGGGCCACCCTGCTCACAGCAGATGCCAGATGTGGCCACTGCTGTAGCTGAGTGGCTTCACAGTTTGCTGCTTGTGACCAATGAATCACAGATCATGAGAAAATGTGAACTCAGCCACGCAGTTATTAGTAATGAATGTTTAGATTTCAACACCAGCCATTCCCCACAGCTACACTGAAAAAGAAGAGTTTGGAAAGATAGCACCCCAAAGTTCAGTGTCAGAAGCTGTGCAACTTTATTCTGTTCCCCTTACCCAGTACTTTACAATGTGCTTTTGTAACCCTGTGGTTCTGGATGGATGGGACAGGAAACTCATCTTTACATGCTTCTTCACAGAGCTGCTACAAGAACAGCATCTTTCCTGTTTCCAGTGAGGACAGGAGAAGTAGCAAGCAACAACTAAGTTGACTAATTAAAAAAAACCCAGACCTGCTAGAGACATCCAACGTCAGTAATTTAATTCACAGTAATTAGCATTTATCAAAATTATTCCCAACCAAATTTGGAGTCCTACACCAGGAAATGGTAGACATTATAGTAATAATTTGCTTCAACTATAACAATATTTGCTTTAATGTCAAGTGTTTTTATTCTTTGCAGACTGTACACATGCACAAACACAAAACCTGGAGACTTATCGTGACCTCACATCAATATTAAACATGCATATTTTCCTTCTCATTGAACTGATTGTTTCTACTTCCTGCCTTCCTAAGGTCAAGAATTCTACCTTTCTGTAGTCATTTGCAGGAAAAAAATCTTTTTTTTAGGGTGGATAGAATGTATCTTCACCAATCTTAAGCAATAGATATGTAAATTAAAAATCACATAGCTAGAATTTAACCAGGAACTGTAATTCAACTAGCAAGATCACACTGGGGCATTCTACTTGAAAGAGTTATTACTAACATAAGCAAAATTAACCTTAAATCCTTTTGAATCCAAGAACTCTAGAAAGTTTCTGGGTTTTCCATAGTCAGCCACTTATCAACCATTAGCTGTAGTATTTATTTTTCTTATTTTCCTTTATTGTCTGCTTTCAGTCTGTAGATGCTGTGGAATTCCTCCTGGTGGACATACTCAAGAGCTTTGGGGATTGAGTGCACCAAACTAAGAGAAGGGTGAACTTCCAGCTAAATAAATGTTCCTCAAAGTAGAACTTTAAACCAACAAAAACAAAGAACAAATAAGTCTCAAATAAGGCTTTTGTAAATTGTCTACATAAGAAACCTTGCATTAGCTTCATTTGCAAGAATAAACTGCAATGCTTTAGTGCACATCAGATGTCAAACATCAACTATGAAAATAGAACTGAAGTCGTAATAAATATAATTATATTGGAACACATCTCAGTAGTCTCATTTGCTAATGAAAACAGAAAATGTTTAAAATTCTCTTTTGTTAGCTGACACGGTTTATTAACCACATTGTCACATCTACTGTGATTATGCCTGCCCATTAAAACTGCCTGCACTTGGAAATAAGCCCTCAGATAACCAACACAGAACCACAAGGTCTGTGGGGAGAGGAATATGGGCCAGGGGCTCCAGACAGAGGCAGGAATCCAGAAGGGACCTGAGGCAAGGAGCTCTTGGTTTCTGGGTGTGCATCAGCTGCTCTGTGGCTGCTCTGCACAACCCACAGTGTTGCACAGCTGTGGGATTGGGAATGAGGGGCAGGTCTGTACTGCAGGTAACGTGTGGGTTCCGTATGTGAAATCACAGTGCACACACATCCAGCTGGGCAGCTGTACTCAGAGCAGTAATAGGCTGGGGACAAAGGGCAGGGGAAGTTGTGCCACCAGGTCAAAACACTGATGCAGCAACCCTGAGGCCAGGCTAACCTCAGTAATTACTTCCGTCATTACTCTTGAATATTCTGTACCTGTAGGAATACCAATGCCCTAGTGCACTGCAAGATGCAATCACCAAATCCATTTTCATAAATGGGCTGTGTAAAGCTGGTAGGGGAAAAATCACTTTTTCTCCTTTTTTTTTTTCCCTGGATATCTAAATAGCATAAGACTTTTTATCTATTGCTTGATTCACCATAAAACTGCAATTCTTTTGAACGGTCTTACATTAGGGTATTGGATCCTAAATTTTTTGCAATCAATGTGGTGACTGGATGCCAGGTGCCCATGAAGTTACTCTAGCACTCCACTCCTCAGCTGGGCAGGAGACAGACAATATAGCAGAATTCTCATAGGGAGAGATAGGGACCAGGAGAGATCTCAGCAGTTACTGTCATAGGCAAAACAGACCTGACTTGGGGAAAATTAATATACTGGCACTCAAAATCAGAGTAGGATAATGAAAAAAACCCCAAATCTTAAAAGAGCTTCTTCCCACCCCTTCCTTCTTCCTAGGTTCTACTCCACTCCTGATTATCTCTACCTCCCCCTACCAGCGGGGCAAGGGGACAGGGACTGGGAGCTGCAATGAATTCATCGCATGTTTTCTTTCCACTCCTTCCTCTTCACTGGCAGGACTCCTCCTGCTCTTCCCCTGTGTGGTGTCCCTCCTACAGGAGACAGTCACAGTCCCAAAAAACTTCTCCAGCCCAGGTCCTTTCCACAGGCTGCACTCCTGAAATTGCTCCAGCATGAGTTCCCCACAGGTTCACAAGTCTTGCTGGCAAACCTCCTCCAATATGGGCTCCTCTCTCCATGAGGCTGTAGGTCCTGCTCCAGCACAGGCTTCCCACAGGCTCCCAGCCTCTTTCAGGCATCCACCTGCTCTGGTGTGGGATCCTCCAGGGGCTGCAGGTGGATATCTGCTCCACCATGGATCTCCATGGGCTGCAGGGGCACAGCTGCCTCACCACCATCTGCACCAGGGACTGTGGGGGAATCTCTGCTCTGGCATCTGGAGCACCTCCTCCTCTCCTCCACTGACCTTGGCATCTGCAGGGCTGTTTTTTCTCACTTCTCTCTCTGGCTGGAATTGCTGTTGCACTGGGTTTTTTTCTCCCTTCCTAACTCTGTTATCCCAGAGGCACTACCACTGTCACTGAGGGACTCAGCACTGACCATCAGCCTGTAAATCTTGGAGCCACATGACATTGGCCCTGTCAGATATAGGGGAAGCTTCTAGAGCAAACAGGTCTTGTAGATATATTCCCTCTGGGCCTCTACCTAAAACTTACCAATAAACACAGTGGCATTAGCCAACAAATTCACATATAACTATAAATCAAGCCAAAAGTCAACTATCCTTTATTTAAACAGAAGTTAGAAAAATTATATATCTATATATATATATATATATATATATAATATATATACTATGAAAGTTTTCATGTCAATTGTCTGTGTACCCACTCTAGATAAATCATTCCAGCTAAAATTATTTTGAGTCTTTCATATTGTTTCAGAACAAAGTTTGAGATCCAGTGATGCTGGCAACATTTCATTTTTATTGTTAGTAATGTGGAAGCACTGGTGGCAACAGTAGCACAACAGGAGCCTCTTGTACCAAACCCCCAACTTCTGCCTGTGGACTAAAAGCCACGTTACCAAAGTTAGCTAATTAAGCTTCCCAACCTGCAGCCTCTGGAATCAAAGCTCAGAGAAAGGAAATGCCCTGTGACAGGATACAGAGGAAAGCTGAGTCAGATTTTTAGACCTGAAGAAAAATGTGAGGATTTAAAATGATGTGCTTTAATTACTAGCACAGGAATTCCCAGCTATCTGAAGTTTTTCAAAGTGCACTGCAAAGTACAAGCTTTGTTTATATTCTCTTTAAAGTCTCTCATCTCTTACTCTAAACATGACTAGTTCCTTATCCACTGCATTGCAGAAAAATATTACATTATCATTTTATTTACCTTTCATGCCTCTCAAACACTATTTCTAGTTGTCTCAAACACTAGCAGATGGGGCTTTAATATGACATATCAAGCTCTGCAATCTTTCCAATTCTTTATTCCCTACAATGAGGAAATGATGGCTTTCTGCTCTTGAGCTTTAGGCCTTCTATTTACAAAACATTCATGGACTTCATTTTTGAATTAGTACTGACCCACCTTAACACTGTAAACCCATGCAGGCTTTAATCAAAGTTCCCCATTATGGATTTCACCTATTTTCCCAAGATGGCTATACTGTAAATTCAACCTACCTGCTGGTTTACTATGTCCCTCAGCAATGGGGTGAAGTTGCAAACACACACATACATCTTTGTAGGTGTTAACATACATTGAAGCTCAAGATCAAACCCTGGATGTTTATGCATGATGTCAATCATTGCTCAGGCCAAAGTGGATCTTTCCTCTGAGTCCACAGCCTTCTGATAAACTTCAAAGTAGACATTAAAAAGCTGAAGAGATACTCAGAAGCACATTTAGAAATGTTTATTTGCCCAAATATTCATTCTTTTTTGGGGAGAGATTTCTGAACATGGAGGCTGCTGCCTGTATCAAACCACCAGTAACCTGGTGTAGCATCACATTTATGGTACAGGATATTATTGAATATTTCATCAGGAGGCTCAAGAACAGAACACAGAATAAACCACTCATGAGAGAAATTTCTTCCAGATCTTGCAAAGTTAACATTTAATTTTTTTCTACTGAAACATGAAGATTTTATTATACAGATTTTTCTCTTTAAAAAGTAACAGGCAGTGTAATTACTGCTTTTAAAACACTTGCTTCTTTTGACAACTAACCCATTCTCATGTATTTCAAGAGCTCCATTTCCCTCAACCTGAAACCTGTTGACTCTTCCAAGACTTTCCATTACCACATTTGACAATGACTATCACTGTTACTTTATGCTTTTTGGAGAAACTCCAAATTAATTGAATGTGTGATTAAAGATGCACAAATACTCAAGCCCTCTTTAGGCCTACCAAGAATAGGTGTTATTTTTAAATAAAAATTTTAATTACAAATGCTCACAGCTTTGGTCAGAAAAAGAAATGTTCCGAGAACAATGGCACATATGAGCTCCTGAGATGACATTGTAGTACTTTTTGGTTAAATGGTAATTAGGAGATTGAAAACATGAACTAGAGCTCTTCCCTCTGGACATAACCAGTAATGTCACTATGCAATGATCTAGATCTGACTCTTTTGCATTAACACTTCAGTAGAAAAGCATTCACATTACTTTCTGTACTGAAACCAAAAGATTCTGGAAGAAGAAGATGCAGAAAGGCTTACGAGGTAGCTTGGTTGCTGTGAATGCAGATTTTAACACTCAGTTTCTCTGTTTGAGACCTGCCTGACCTGAACTGTTTTGAGGAAGCTAAGAGAGTGCTTGAGCAATAGACCAATAGCAGGTTTTAGATTGGCTAAGCTAAGCTGCTGGACAAAGTGCTTTTGTTTCCTCATTCTTCTGCATGAACTCTGTCCCAGATGAAAAGAAAGCTAGCTAAAATTTCAGCTAAAAGCGAGACCTCCAGCAACAGCACATCTGTACATTTAATCCTGCCTAGATAGCTGGGTTGTGAGAGCAATTCCAGAATATACCCTTTAATGCTTTTGGAAGAGAATTACTGTATTGTTGCTCTAGAGGTATCATTATTCTCTAGCTAGAGCTTTTCTTTATAAAATAAAACAAGTTTACTTGTACAGAAGACCTGTGATAAAAATGAAAGGTAGATTCAGAGAAGTAGCATGATCATACAGCAGTGGAAGGTGAAGTCTGTTGGGATGAGGGCAGAAGCTTAGTGAACCATGCAATTGGACAATCTTTTATACAGCTCTGTAACAGCCCCCCCCTCCCCATGAAAAGGGGAGAGTGGCCTTAGGAGATTTCCTAAACTACATACTTTTAGTTTTAAAAGGTTTTCCATTTAAAGCCTCTTCAAGGGTACACAGGAGATTCCATAACACCCTCTACTATTCCTATTTTGAGAACTGCCCTGTGTTGCTTCAGGACTGAGAATAAAACAGTTCAAGTGTGTGAAGATGACCTCAATTAGTGCCATTTCTCTCTGCTTCTGAAGTGGTTTATCTGCTCCTTTCCACTTCCTGACACTCACAGCATTGTCCTTGAGACGGCTGAGTCCCCTAGACAGAAATACACTTCCAAGCTTCTCTGGATCCATTCTCTCAGCTTGTCTGATCTTCATCTTTCAGCAGTGAAATCTTTGGGCAGAAACCCTGCATGCTTCCATGGGCCATGTTAAAATACAGCCACATCTCTGGATTCATAGAGAGGAAGGAGAGAGCCCTCAGGATATGCAGCAGCCCTAGTGAATAACAATGCTACACATTACTTAATATACATTTTAGTGCTGGTTTGTTTGTTGCTATTTTTAACTACATAACAAAGCATGGCACTTTTTTCTCAGATTAAATAACAATGAAAAAATAAATTCGTAGTAAATATAGAGTGATATTTATAGAATATATATAGTTGCTGGCTCTAGCATCCATGTGTATGCGCAACAGGAAACGTTGAAAGGGAATCTTACACAACCCAAAGCAAACTGATTGCAAATCACTGTTTCCAGACCAAAAATCTTCTGTACCCCACCTTTTTTTTCTCCAGGAGAGCAGTTTCACAGGTCCAGAGGTCATGCAGCATAGCACATTGACCCACAGAGGCGTGTGCCCAGCCAAGGATGGGCTTGCTGCCACTGAATTGCTCACAAGTTACGTTGCCTAAGACAAACCAAAAAAGGAGAAAACAAGCAGATGTCAGTATCACAGGGATTTCCACATGCCTACAGTCTCAGGGCTTGTGGTAATTCTGTTTATTTATAGCACAGGGTTGTGGTTTTTGCTTGCAGGGAACCCCAGGCCAGGAAAAGATTTCAAGTTCCATAAGCTGTGGCGCACCCCAGAGTATTCGGCAAGGAAAAGAACAAGAGCACCAGCCATTTGGTTTAAACATATCTCTTCCATCATCTTTTAACAAATATTCTTTGTGAGGTTCAAGTTCAAAAGACCCACATCAAGAAACATAAAGCCAGAGAAAACACAAGAAAACTAGGGGAGGAAAGCAAAGAGAAGCTTAATTGTTCACAGCACCAAATCCTGTGGGTATCATTTTTATCCCTTCACCTTCGCTCTCAAATCAATGAAAAGCAGCAGAGACTGCTCAAAGATAAATTTTACTAAGAGATATAGCAGGACAGAGAGTGGATCAAGGGGGCAGACTTTCTTTTCAGATAGCTTAGTATCAGCAAAGTCAGTCTTCATAATTTGAAGATTACTGAAAGGAGGGAAAAACAACACTACAGATGTTTTAATGCTATGAGTCCATGAGAAATCCTTGAAGAAGTGATGCTTTTGTTTTCTTGGTTGTGTTGCTATCTAAGTTAGAGCTATTTGTTACAAGAAATGATAAATCAACTAGAATGAATCTGAAAAGTTTAGATCTGCAGAGCTGAAAATCAGCCATGGGGTTTCCAAGCTTCTTCCTTCTCACCCTTATAGAAGAAGAGCTGGTCTTATTTAGAAATCTGCAATAGTCTCCCTTAACTCAGATCTTAGTGTTTAAGAAACAAGAAGTCTGGAACATCAAATAATTTGTGGATTTTTGTTTACAACTGTGAAAAGTTTAAAATGGTAGGAAGTTAAATATAGTTCTGTGGAAAAAGAAATCCAATACATTAATTAAAAGACATTCTGAAAAAAATAACATTTTTTTTCCAATTTCCTGTGCCTAGAAGATGTGCTTGCTCATTATATTACTTAACTACATCAGTATATGTCCCTTCTCTGTTATTATTCCCTCCAGGGTGACTTTGTTGTCTATGACCCTGAAAAAGTGCAGAACTGTGACATTAACAATATGTGACAACCAATTCCACAGGTTCAGTTAGGTCTTTGTAAAACATTCATCACCTAACTAACTAGAAGAATAAACAAAAGTCCGAGAAATGCAGTCAGCACTTGGTCTTGCAGAAGTACAGCAACAATTCAAGTCATGGGTTTGGTCTACCTTGAAAAGAGCAAACTTAACTATCGCAGGTCTTTTGGACCTGTGGATATCTTATGTTTTTCTTTCTTTATATACTGACTGCTCACAAGCAGCAGCTGTTCCCAATCTCCTTTGGGTCCTCTAAATTTGCATCATATATTATGCAAAACCCTCACTGGTCCTGTGTGTGAATATATCCATCCTCACCAGTGTGAGAGTTGTCATGGTTTTCCACCTCTGCAGACTCCGTGAACTGAGTGCTGTGGACCTGTGCCATGAAAAAGAGACAACCAGGAAACAGCAGCCAGCTCTGCAAAGATTTCAATTCTGTATAATCGACCTAAGAGTGGATCTGGCCTTGGAACACCTTGTTTTGTCACTAGCAGAGAACAACTAAATAAAATACCACCAAATATTACTTTTTTACAGGTAAGACCCACACTGTGGCTTCATTTATATTGTCACAGAGTAAGACACACTGTACGAATTTTTTATTGTGCCTAGTCTTTTCTTCAGTCATATAAATTCACAAAAAGCACCAAGAAGGCATTAAATGCAAAAGATTAGCTCTTGAATGAAGCTAGAACTTTTCTTCTTTTTTCTAATTTAGCTCAATCTTGGAAAAAAATTCTTATATTCTGATATTCAATGTCAACATATTTTTAAAGCCTTCTCGGCTAAGTTCCACTTTCAAGATTTGAAGACAAGCTCACACAACACAAGGACTTTAGCACCAATTAAAAGGAGCACTCATTGACTGGTGTCCCAAATTACTGTAACATCAGAACTTGTTCAGTGGAATAGTTTAACAATTACCTTCGTTTTCTAAAAAAGCCATCAGCATGTTTAAGAGAGAATTGTCTACCTTGGCAGTGAGTCATTAGTTAGGTTGGTAACACCCCAGGCAAGAATCCAGTACTGCAGTCAGCAGAAGTGATGTTCATTTTCAAAAGATTCTGTTTCTTGACCAGGAGTGCCACAAAAAGAATTGCATACATGCATCACTGGGTGTATAACTAATGAAGTTAATCTTCCAGTATAAATAAACACTTGGTATAGGGGTACAGCCATGGAAATTTTTTTAATGGTTCTCTGTGTGAGAATCTGGCAAGCAAGTGCAAGGTCCTGGTTTTCTGCTGGTTTTCCTATTTCCTGCTGTGTAATGCACCTTTGTTCTCCCTTCAGTGCCAAATAATGATGCACGATGTACTGGGACTTCTTCATTTCACTGGCTGTGCTAACATCTGCCTTGACAGGATCTCCAGTGCTACCCAGGTGTCTCAAATTCTATTGAAAGAAAGGATGGAGGAAAGGAAAAGCTATTTGCCTTAGTCATTGGAATCTTAGTAAAAGTAAAAAACGCTGGGAAGAACAGCTTGCCAGCTTCACAGGTGAACCAGAATTCATTCTTTACTGTAAAGTTTATGAGGCACCCCTGGAAAATGTTCACCTAATTTGAGCACTGTGTTGGATCAGCCTGATCAGATTCCTTTCCTTTTTCTGATACAATTCTCTGCACTCTGTTCTTTCCTTATTCTTCTGAATAGATTATCTGTTTCACTGCTCTTAGTGACGGGGTGCAGAATTTGCTAAAGGTTAAATCAAAGAAGATTTAAAGAAGAATTAAATTTAACTTGATTGAGGTAAATAACTGAGCAAATTATGGGCTGACTTCACCATAGCAGTTAGAAGAGGTTTTTAAACAACTTTATGGAAAACATTAAAAACATTGAAATAGCTCCACTTTCAAGATCTCCACTTTTTTTTTTGGTGATTCCCTCTCTTAGTCTTAAACATCTCAGTCAATACTACTGTTCTTTGCAAAAGGGGTGTGTGACTACAAAACTAGAGATCTCTTACGAAAAAAAAAAAAAAAAAAGAAGAAATGAAGATTTTTTCCCTGTTGTGCTTGTTTTGGGAGTCATATTTTAAAGAGACTACCCAAGCCTTCTAAATACTACTTATGCCTATAAAAAACAGTAATACCCAGTTATGTATCTTAGCAGCAAATCAAGTAACTGGATATTTGCGTGATGCTTTTTGCCTGCAGGTTTTGGGTTTTCTCCTCTTGTTCTGCTCGGGCTTACTGGGGCTTAATAAATCCCTTTTGGGTTATAAAACAACACTTACACACCTACATATATCTTATCTACTTTCTTCCAAGCTGAATCTCAGAGTGGGACAGAAAATGGTTTTAATGTAACATAATTCATTGGTTTGCAGGGCCTTCTGTCATTGTAACTCACACCTCTGATCATCCCAAGCAGTCTGCTAGGGAGGGTGCAACCCTGACTCAGTCTCAGTTTCAGATGGATTGTGAGCTGGGCTGTCACACTGGCTCACAGCTTACAGTGTGGAGGGATTCATAACACAGCTACCCCTCCAATTCTGAGCACTGATTAAATGATTTAAGAAACAGTGCCATACATTTGGTGCTGATAGCACATGCTACCTACATGTTAGATAGGTCTCAAGTAGTTGCCAGTAAATTGGCTTTCCTGTTGTTCCAGTTCTTGAAAGACAATCTGTGCATTATATTAAGAAAAAAACCCAAACAAAACACATTAGAGACTGTTGTTAAGGAAATACTGTTGCCTCAGCTTCTAAATTCACTGCCAAATAAACTGTAATCAGGTTAGTAAATATTTATTTAGGCTTTAGTTGAAGTTCAAGAGTATATATCCATATTCATGTATTAGTCCAGGGGAAAGACAGGCCTCTGTGCAATAATGTCTCTCTCATTGAAAGGGCTCTCTGAAGTATTTCACATCTAATCTCCAGGAAGGTCAGAACCGATCTTTGCATCATTTCTTCTGCCACTGAAAAAGAGAGGAATGAAAACAAAGGTATATTATCTAGAATCCAGGAGATTTTGTCCCAACACCTGCTCCCTGTAAAGCTGACGCTTCCCACTGGAAAGCAAAAGTTTTCAAATTACTTTTTCTGACTTGAAGATTTGAAGATGTTGGAGCACTCAGTTCAACATTTCTTTAGTGGAAAAATACAATTTTCTATTTCCAAGTAGCTTTCATTTAGGAATTTTACTGATTATATTTTTAAAGGATAAATGTGTTCATATTAGAAACAAAACTAAAGATACCTTAAAAACATCATCAATTCCATGTCTGACTCCTGTATTTTGTTTATTTTCAAAGAAGTTCAGGACTTTTTGTGTTTCTGGATTAAGGTGGCGTGGGGATTTTTTGTTTGGTTGGTTTATTTTTTTGGTGTTTTTTTTTTTGTTTGTTTGTTTGGTTGTTTTGTTTTGATTGGGTTTGTTTTTGTTGTTTTTGTTGGGGTTTTTCTTGTTTGCTGGTTTGGTTTTGGGGTGGGTTTTTGTTTTTTGGTTTTTTGGGGGGTGTTTTTTTGTTTGGTTTTTTTGGGGTGGGGATGTTTTTGTTTTGTTTTTTTCTGGGGGGCTGGATGGAATGTTTGAAGTCTTAACACAAACAAAAAATGGGGGCTGGAAGCCTACTTCCTTTTTGATTATAGCCACAGTTCTTCTGTATGTGTGCTTACTTCTACGTGTTTCTATGGAGAAAAACACACAAACAAGTTTCCAGTAAATAAGAAATAAATATGAGTTCAGAATGTTGAAAAACTCATTGTAGAATACTATCATGCTTCTTCAGGTTTTCTACATGAGAAGTTCAGGATGAGTGTTAAGAAGCAGAAATTCTACAGCTCAAAAGACAAATTACTATTTATCTCACATAAAACCACTAATACCCACATGAGGTACTGATTCTGCTCAGGATATTCCATAAAAAAATTTGGAGACTCAGAGTTTGATAAGCCTTAGGAATTGCATTTTTAGGTTTTTTTTTTAAATCTGTGAAGTGTGCATTTATCTATCTTCAGCCACATGCCCTCATGCAAGATTAAAAAATAAAGTCCTAAGGTCTACCTAGATCTAATAAAACATTTTAGAAATTGTTAGGAGTTACTTAAGCAAGCATTTCCATAAATTGCAGAATGCCTCAGATTTTTCAGGAACATCTATGCTGTATGATAGTCCCACACTTACAAAGGTCGTAGCTTAAGCACAGCCAGCAGCACATATCCAAGTGAGTGTTTATCTGGCAGTCCGTACTGGCATTGTACTTCTACAAGCCTGAAGTTTCTCAGGTTTGTTACAGAACACTGGTAAATACAAGTCTTAGTTGGTTAGGGCAAGACATGGGATTCTGAGGAATAGATTACCCTGAATCCCTCGCATCATTCAGCAATGGATCAGAACACAGCAGGCATGGAGAGATCCAGAGCACTGGATAGGATACTCCTGGTGAAGAACAGGCTTTGGAATACTCAGGTCATACCTCACCTTGGTGTGTACTGAACATGTGGCTGAGAACTCAGGGCACCAGAAACCCCAGTGCCTTCTTCAGCAGCATCTTCTGTGCTGGGATTTAGGCAACCAGCCTTGAAGGAGTGGCCAGCAGCACTGATGGTCAGGCTTCCCTCCATGGAGCTGAAATACTTAGGGATCCTCAGGCACATTCGCTGGAGCAAGTGGACATTTGCATTTTCAGCTGGATGAGAGCTCCCCTCTTAAAAAAAATTAACTCTGATCTCTGCAGATTTTATGTCCAGATTTTTTAACATTAGCTCACGGACTCCTCAGGGGACATAAGAAAAGAAGGGATGAGTAGGCTCTTCTCCCCACGTGCTCCCTGTGAGCAGCGGCTGTGCTGCCTTCTAGCCCAAGAAGCTGCAAGCTGCCTGTATAGCTATACCTTTTTCCAGACAGGAAAAATGTAGTTACATTTTTTTACTATTCAAGGAGATTTCTGAACCTCTCTAAATCAAACAATTTGGCTGTGTCTATTGTCTAAAAGAAGAGTGGTGCTGCCTACGGGACTGAAAACCATGAAAACCTACAGTATGGAATGATGGAAAAGGATGGCACTACTGCTTCTGTCAGTGTGTTGTTATCATTGTTTGTCCTTCTTTTGGGCTTTATTAAATACATGCATACATAAACAGTTTTATGCATAGGCTTTATCAAAATAAAAAAAAAGGGAAGGAAGTTCCATACAGAATGAAATTCATAATCCAGCCAGCAGTGAAATTATCACAGCATACAACTCTACAATATTTGATTCCTTTTCAGTCCTTAGTGGTTTGTCCTTGGGCTGTATGAGAGTGCTGTGCCTGTTTCAAAGGCAAGATTGCAGCAAGGGTCAGAACAAGGAAATTTCCCAAAGAAATTCAGAACATCTGTTTCACTAAAACCTCAGCACTGCTATGGCTAGTGACATGTCTGACCTCCTCGTTCATCCTCTTTCCTTCAGACATAAAAGCAAAACTGATTTCTGGGCTCCAGCAGGTCATAGGATGAGCATGGGGTAAAAATCAGTGTGGAACAAAGAAGTAACATGAGACTAGGTTGTAGGAAAGTTTTACTGTGACATATACACAACACCCCCAAAACAAGCATATATGAAATGCTCTATCCAATATTCTGTAAAATTAAATTAAATACTTGGTTTGGGTTTATTTTCTCAATTCTTTTGAGCACACTCAATGCTGTAGAAAAAGAACAGCAGAAGAACAGCAAGTAAGAAAACAACTACACCTGCCTTGGTATCAATTCCAAAGCCTTCTCGCAAACACCAGGAGTTATTCCACCAGTGGAATTAAACTGGCATTAGTATCAGTGTAAATGAGAGGATCACTGTGAATCACACAGTATTTATTAATTGTGGAATATTATGGACAGTGATTTACTTGGCAGTATCCATTTCATTGTCTCAGACAATCAAGTAGATAAGATAAATTCTTATATCTTCTCTAACCAAATTTATTTGGATGGCATAAACTGGAATTCTTTCCAGTGTGCTAAAGGTTTTATAACATTAATCTCGGCCTTGGTATTTCTGATTACAGAAAATCCTGTTAAAGTATCTTTACATATTGGTGCTTGTCAAATTTATCCTGCTCAACATGAGACATTCTAACAAAGCTTCTAATAGAAGTGGCACAGATAAACTTAGGACTATGTTGGCAGTTCTGTAAATTTCCAAGTTGACATGAGCGTATTGTCTCCAAGAATTCCTTCAAGCCAAGCAAATCTTGATGACAAACTGTCAGGCAATGAGTTCTTTACATAATCTTTGCAATGACAGATTATCTGTGAACCAATTTCTCTATCTTACTTAGTATGATCATCCTCACTCATCCTGTTCTCATTGATTCTAGAGGTCTAATTTCTTATATTTGAGGAACTCTAGGTCCTTCCATCTCTATAACTTAAGGTGGCATGAGGTCAAATAGTATTAAAACATGTTTTCCTGAATCAATAGCATTAATTGTACACCTCTGTTAAATATCGTGGTAAGTATATGGACTAAGCATGGGATGAGCATTTCCATCTAAAATTTCCACTCCAAAACAACAGACAATTCTGTCTGAAAAACATGAGTGACATGAGGAAAAAAGTGAGGGCACATTTTTGGCTAGCAGCTAAAGTTTTATTTTAAAAGAGAGAGACCTGGATAGCACCTTTTTTTCTTTGTGGAGGATCTAGTTCTAGTTTTTCAATAACTTTGATGACTGGACTCTTTTAAAATTGAAATCAGTCACATTCCTTGCATTGCCCTCAAACTGGTACTCTTTCCCAACTCAGCTGGGGATTTAGTGCACTTGGCAAAAGATGTACAGTGCAAACCTGTTTTCTTTCTTTCCTTTTTTCTTTTTAAAAAATTAATCTTCATGTTGCTTGCATGAGCAACCCAATGTTTGGAGGTTTTATTCCTGAAGTTTTCATTAAGTTATCAAATATTTCCTGGTCTGGGTCAGCCTGAGGTAGGAAGACCTTCAATGTTTTTTCACACGTGGGAAATTTTCCTGACAAAAAAATATGGTTATATTTTTTAACACAGAGTTAGTACAAAGCTTGGGACAGATTAATCAGCAGGAAAGAGGAAATGGATGAGACTAAATGTGCTCTTTCTTACTCTGTTCCCTTACCCCTGCTCCTGTATTACTGCTGTGCTTGATCTTGGCCGAGTGCATTGGTTCCAGACCCTCTCATTAACATTAGGGCTGCATCAGCTCCAGTAGCTGAGGCGTTTCCTCTTTAAAAAGCAGCAGCAGAGCAAGGAGTTTTTTCAGTTTTTTCTTACCTTGCCACCAGGGCCTACTGGCACAGGTATGGGTAGAGTGAGCCAAATCGAACATTGGGCTGTAGATACAGAAACTGGGATGTAACCCTTCTGTGCATAATGCAGCAGCTGTGAAGGGCCTCTCCAGTCTGAAGGATAATAAAGAAATAGGGAATCAAAGTCCATCTGCATCAAAGGGACAGCTTCACATTCAGAGGGTTGGTCACAGAGCTTGCCACACAGATATGGTAACTTCCCCAGATACCAGAGAAGTAGGTCCTACTTTTCATTCACTACCCCCACAGTGAGGCCGTTTGGGCTTTTCCAGCCCCCCTCCAAAATGTGGAGATCTCTTGCAGCTTCTGAGCCTCTGTGAGGCGATGTCCACAGATGCCACTTCCTCCTTCAGAGGAGGAACTTGCTATCACACCTGCCCCTGCACAAAGCAGGCATTTGCTCTCAGGTC
Source organism: Eopsaltria australis (assembly GCA_034509425.1). Taxonomy (NCBI): domain Eukaryota; kingdom Metazoa; phylum Chordata; class Aves; order Passeriformes; family Petroicidae; genus Eopsaltria; species Eopsaltria australis. Next base: position 1,628,006 of record JAVTVJ010000040.1, read on the forward strand.
CCCAGGTGCTCAGCTGCTGGATGGCTTCCAGCAACCAGGGCATGCTCCTGTCCTTCCTTCCCTCCCCCCAGTCACACATGCTAACCCATTCCCTAGGACCATTGCCCTTCAGTAAATACTAGGGCACACTTCTTGTGGCCAAATCCAGACCCCAGCCCAGCTACAGGCACATCCCCATGCTATTTTACAGAGCTGCACTGCTGCTTGTGCTGTGCTGGAGCTGGTGAGCCCGAGGAGCAGAGGACACTGTGGCACACCACCATGCACTGCAGCTGGGCAGCTCCTGCTTAGCAGCAGTAGCAGGAGACTGAATTTTGAAGAAGGGAAAGGTTGGTGTCCAAACAGACATCTGTTAGAGGAGTCCTCTATCAAAGCTGACAAATGCCTGCTAGATGTGTTAATTGACCATTATCTGTAATTTCTACCCTTCTAAGTATCTGGTGGAACTCCTCCCAGTCATGATCGCAGCTCTGCTGTCCAGCGGCATGAAAAGAAGTGAGAGAATTTGACCACACAGGATGTGTTTCAAATACTGCTGCTGCGTGCTGCTGGAGATCCTCCATCACTCTCACACCAAATACAGACAGAAGATTCACAAGGCCAATGAGTCAGCTCACCAGACCCCATCCTGCAGTGAGCCAAGAGCAATTTAGAGCATCTGGGCCCTGCAGCACTGCTCCTCATTGCTTCTCCAGTATTTGAGAAAGTTCTCTGCTGCCCCCTCCGCAAGGTGAAAATGTAGAATGGATTTGCCTGTTATAGCATATGGAGGAAATACACCAGATTGGAAAGAATAAGAAGGTGGGTTTTTTCTAAGATGTATGGAGGGGAGGGACTACCTCTCTCATTTCCTGCTATCCCTCATCCTTAAGGAGTGATGAACAAAATCAAACACATCGCATTTGGTGAGCAAATCACTATAGAAAAAACAAGGAGTATGATCTTTTTTCTTTTCATTGTCTCAGTGAGCAGCAAATCCAGTTTTACTTCTGTTGGTGGTGATGATAGCTTGTACCCAAGCCTTCCAGAAAAACTACCTGCTGTAGCAAGATTTGAAAGAATGGTTTCTTTGTGAAGTATCTGGCATGGGGAAAAGGTCTGAAAACAGGGATCATAAAAGAAAACTTATTTCAGTCCTAATTTTTTTTAAAGGCCATAAACATAAAATCTTTCTAAGAGTATCATCAAAATCAAATTCATTACATTAGTTAAAATATTGTAAAGCCAAATTCAGCTGTAAAGCCTACACATCCATGTTCTGAATTCTGTGATTTAGAACAAGTCTTCTCTCAAATGCTTTGTGAGACCCACAAAAGGAATAATGAATGTAAAATACGAACTAGAGAGAATATTAATATAAGAGTACTGCCAAACTCTAGGTTAAATAAAATTATTAGTAGTACAAAAGTAATTTTTAAAAAAACACATCTCACCTTGCAGGAGTTTTTTTAATTGCCACTTCAATCAGAAGTATAGTTTGAAGAACATAGTCATGTTTTAGCAGTTATTAGTATCCATAAAATTTTCTTGATACAAATTCTAGCAAAGCATTATAGGAATTCCAAGGATATTAAGAACAGGAGTTTCATAGGACTCTTTGTCATCTGTTTTGAACAAATGGAACCTTGCTTAGCACAGGAGGAAAAAGAAATTAAAAGGGGGAGGCAGGGGACCAAGAAGCCTTTAATAAAAACTTAAATTAAATATAAAATTCTATGGAAATTACATTTCCATTAATTTCCCAAGTATTTGCTTTGTTCACTTTCTTACTGGTTGGGAGTCAACGATTTCTGATCCTTTGCTGCTTCTCTGCTAGACAGCTACCAGCCAGTGAGGGTCCCAGATGAAGGCTTGCCCACATCTCGAACACATCGACAGCATCATCAGCAGCTCTTTGACAAGCCCACTACCCCCTCTCCAGACAGCAGGGATCTTCAAGCTTGAGGTATTTGGATGGACTGCAGCAGTGGTTCTTCAGGAACAGAAAACTTAGGAGCTCAGTGACATTTCCAGGCTGAAACATCCTCACATAAGCTGGAGACAGCACACGAGTAATAAAGGAAGGAAGAGACAGCACACCAAGGACTTTCCATTTATCAGGAATGTGATTATTGATAGGAGAGAGCACATAGGGACACAACTCCTCCACAGCTTCAGAGAAGGTATTTATTTTCTGTAAAACTGGGAGATAAGCTACAAGGTGTTCTTACTTTCATAGTGCTTCAAGCTCACCCAGGGGATGAGAGGCAGTAACCTCACCCACTGACACCAGATCAGTGCCACTGGATGAGATATTTATATAGATCAGCTCTATAGCAGCAGTTCACCATCTTAACTGCATTAATTTTCCTCATGTTTTGGAGGCAGAGCACTCCTGTTATACCAGTTTTACAGATGAGGATACCAGACCTGCTCCAATTTCACTGGGAGAATGTGGCAAGACCCCAGCACACCTGACCAGGCTGTCACCCCGCAGCTCCTTCAAGCGGGGCTGAACGGGCAGAGCTTGCTGGGCAGGTGCAGGTCAGCCCTGGAGGCTACACACAGTGAATAAATGCAATTAGGACAAATGAATGGGAGGTGTTAGAGATGTCTCAGGCTCCCTGTGGATGCAAAACAGGCCTGATCTGTGAAGACACACTGCCATTTTTCCAAGGAGGCTGGGTGGCAGGTAGCACATCCTCCAAATGTCCCAAAATGGCATTGTATCACCATAAGCAAGAGAACCTGGGAAGCTAGAACCAAAATAAGGACAGTCAGTAGCTGCTCCCTGGGGCACATTGTGCCCCACTGACTTGGACCTTATTATTAGAGCATCTCTCCTTGTCTTTTGAGCACAGCTCTGAACCTTGGTCACATTACAAAAAAAGCTGTTCTGAGCAATCCTTTGGACACAAATTCCAGAGCTGATTTTGACTTGACTTAGGTGAAATTCAGAACTTTTGAATGTTTATGCAAGTGTTTGAGCTGCCTTTTGAAATTGCTGAACTGGGAAATAGGGGGAAAAATATCTCTGTAGCACCTTAGTAATGGATCTTTAATGTATTCAAGCATTAGTACATGATACATAAACCTGAGGCAGTCTTTCTCTAGAGATTTCAATTTCCCTGCAAGTGTCAAATAAATAAATTAAAATAACTTTAAATGAAATCACTTTAAGTTGTATTACCTCTACAGATTTTGAATGAAGGTCCATCAGCTTATCTCCTTTTTTCTGTTGTTGCAGTTTCACCAAAAGTTTTGTTGCCAGGGATCTACTTTAAGATTAATATGGTTGACATAAAAGTAATCACAAAACTTGTGAATATTGCTACATGTTTTTATATAGGAGGCAATATATGGTAAAGCAAGATATGAATAGGGTTTCTTGACTATACAGAAATATTGTAGTTTGATAAGCCCTGAATTATTAAAAAAATCATCCCTCCATTTGTCAAAAGATATATTTTTTACTTTAATCACTGAAATGTATCTTGGAACATCCTGAAGACTGGTTAGGACTAACACAACTGAAAAAGGAAAGTTCCTCATAGTTACCTTTAAATAAGGAATCCTGTAGTCTCCCTTCTCCAAAGTCCTGACTGCATCTGACATGCCCCAGCTCTCTGACTGAGAAACCTCTGCATCATAAACTAGAAATGTTCTCATTGCCTGCTGTTTGCAGAAGATACTTCTAAAGTTTTGCAGAACCTAAAGCACTAAAGGAGAGGGTTCTGATTTAAATTTCCTAAGATGGATATGAAATCCTAGAGTAAAGCAATACCACATATTACCAGCCAAAAAGAAAGATGAAAATAAGTGGAGTGGTAAAGGGACAAAGGAGACATTCTGGTCCTGTGTTTTCTTTCTTTTTCAGCAAGCACAATGAAACTCCCTGCTGTTAATTCTGGCACCTCCAAATAGAAAACCAGAATTTTCAAAACTACTGTCTTTCAACCCAAGTTAATATCAAATTTCTTACCACTGGCTTTGGTACGAACAGCATTGGCCCAGAAGATGTACTTTGAAAGTCCTGTTCAAAAACTAAGAAGCCACAAACTAAGCCACAAACTAAGCCAGCCTACAATGAAGGCATCCTTGCCTCGTTGGGTAAACACATCTGCGCTTATCTCTGATAGCTCAGTGAGATCAGCTGGACTAGTCAAATGTTAATTTGAGGAAAGACTTACAGATCAGAGTATGCAACCAAACCTTTGACCTTTTCAGCTGATCACCTGTGCTCATACAAGGTCTGGTTTGTAAGGTAAGTCGTGCGTTTAAAAGCAGTCTGTTATTTTTGTTCAACAGCTACGCATCTCTTTTGGACCCTGGGCACACGGTGGAGATTTCAGTTTGGTTTTGCCTTTTGGATGACAATAAAAACGAAACTGAGAGTTTTCCTGCTGGTACCCTGAGACTGTGGAGGCTGGCAAGTTCCTGGGGGATGGTGTGCTGCAGTCGACCTCTAGTGGAAGCACCACAGCTCAGGCAGACACCAAACAAAGGCAAGAAATCTCGAGAAAACACTCAGAAAACTCTAGTGAAAGCTGACAGAACAAAGGCACGGCCTCAGAACCAAGATACTGAAAATATGAATGTGAGCAGTTATTAGAGCTTGTGGGTGTGAGTTGATCCTTTCTGCTGCTTCCTGTCAAGAGCAAAAATAACACAGTCCGATTTTCTGTGATGCAAAACATTGACTCGTAATAAATGGAACTTTCTTCTATGCTTTTAAAGACTTTTTTCTTTTTCTTTTTCTTTTTTTTTTTTTTTTTTACCATTGAGGAGTACATTTCAGTTACCAGGGGAAAAAAGTTCAGTCTCATCAGTGAGTTATTGAGATTCTTAAGGTTATAGTCAGAAAGCAGAAGCTGGAACTGGGGTTTCAGCTCCACGGTTTCAGTGCTGTGTCAGGGCAGAGTGAAACCATTGACCTTGTGGCCGGATTCTGCAAAAAACATAATCAGACCAGCTAGAGAATATCAACACTTTAAGCAACACAAGTGCATGGTGTCTGAAAGCAATGCTGTCAGTGCCCTTTACTTTTCAACCACTCAGTGATGTAAATCCCTGTGTTCTTTTATCCTGAAGCAGAAGTATGTCAGAGAATGGAATATGATTGCAGGGGACACCCATGTTGTGTGGATTTTTATTCTTTTCATATCTTTTAAGAAAGAGCCTTCTTCCAGACCCCAAAAGACAAACAGCTGTTGTGGGTCAAGGCACCTCTACAGTCCTTAGAGGAATGGCTATCTTCTAGGAAAGGACATCAGCCAACAAATCCTTCTGCCTGAACAGAGTCCTGCTCAGACGTGTACAACATTCTTCTCACACACACACACCTCCCAAATCTTCACATGCCATGAGAACTTCAAGTATGTTACTATTTCAGGGTTATCACTCCTCCGGTATCTGATTCTGGCATGATGCTGCAATCACCAGCTTCTGAAACAAGGGTGTACTAGGGATGGCTGAGTCTGGCCTGGAATCAGTGTTGAAGAGTGTGTTGGCATCATAACACCCATTTTTAGAAGATAACTGTTTGCTCCTTCTTCTTTACATCACCTCAGGCTTGCTCAAGGCTTTGAAGGATACCAGTATTACTACATCCTTGAAAAGCCTGTAAGTTTTGTCGTATTTTCTTCCATTTATTCAGCTCTTTGATGGGTATGTTTAACACTGAGGGTTTGGTTGGTTGGTCAGCTACTTTTAATCTTAGGCCAAAACATAACAAACAGCAGCACTTTTTCCACTACTTCTTTTCCAGAGACCTTTGGAAGTCTACATAAGTATCAGCTGATTCTTCTTTATCCAGTATTGGTGAGTATTGCTCATATATGCAAAGATCCTAACAGGTAAGATAGAATTTGCTAAAGTTCAGCAAAATTCTTGGGGTTTACTGGAACTACATAGAATACAATTTTTATCTCATTGTTTCATCAATAAAGGGCCATCTGTGTTTCTGTTCCATGCTTTATTTCAGCTTTGTTTTTAATGTCTTGTCTGATCATTCTGTTGTTTCATCTAGGACACTCAGATCTAGATAGCAGATGAATGACACTTATGATGGTAAGATGAAATTGTTCCTCAAATATTAGATAACCAGATACTGAAGATCAAAATGATCCAGAGCACGTCTGAATTGCTTTTAATTAAAAATTAAATTTAATTTAGGGTGTACTGCACAGAGTGGCTCAGGTGAACTTTGTAATGTTGTAGGTCTTGCTCTCTCCTCTCTTCATTATTAGCACATTGTATCCAAGATCATGGATCATCCCTCCTTCTATCCTGCTCATGTAAGAGAAATGTGACAGGTTCAAGAGGCTGCATTTGGAATGAAGAGTTTAACCCTGCTCTTACTGCCCTGGTAGCGCCTACTCCTGGGGCAGCGCTGCCGTGTCTCCCCATCATGGAACCCCTTTGGGCTAAGGAGTGAGAAATGGCTGCACCAGCACCACCAGTTAAGACCAGTCAGAGCTTGGTTAGACCACTAACTAAATGCTACAGACCCCAGATCCCAGGAAAATCTGTACTTTCTTTAGCACTGTTGGGCAGTGCCACTCCGGCCAAGGGCTGTGCCTTTCTTCCCTGTGCCGATACACAGGTACTTCCACTGGAGATTTTCAGTGGAGAAAGGAGACAGGGAGGACAAGTCACAGCACCTTTTCATTCCTCCACCTTTGGCAGCCCACTCCTCACATGCATGGATGAGGCATACACCTACCTAGTTCCCAGAAGAGAGGGGTTGTACTTTTCCAGAGACAATCCTGTGAACTGCTGCAGTTCTAACCACTGCCACTCTGTAACAGCATGGGTTAAATCCTAGGTTTTAAACACTCTGCAACAGGAATGCTGCCTTGCTTGCTAAGTACCACTCACACGAGTAACTCTACGTAAACAACTCCCTCCCTTCTTTCAAAAGGAAAGAGAACTTGAGAATAACCACAAGCAGATACTCCTAGATACCCAGACCTTATAGTGAATCTTGCTGAGCAGCAAATTCTGATCATAAGCAGACAGCTTAGAGTCAGAGTCAAGACTCCTAGAGATCTTCAGCATAAGCCTTTAAACAAGAGCTTTCTCGTCTTAGTTTATCCAGAAACAGGCCACCCACAGAAATATTTTAAATAATATTGTTGCAGAAAATTGAAAGGGTGAGTTTCAGGGTTTGGCATTATTGGGACAACATCTTGGCTTCTCCTCCAAGATGATCCCACAAATATCCTTCTGAACTGCCTGTTTCTGCAGTCCAAGGAACACTAAGGCCAGAGGAGCAACCACTGCAGATTCAGGGCTCCAGACTCTGGAATCTGAGCACCAGATTTCAAGGATTCCTGCTGACTTTAAAAGCCACACTCCAGATTTCTCAAGCATACAAACTAAGGATGGCAAAGTTTGCAGTGTTGACCTTTCTCAGAAAATACATATAAACAAATGCATTATCTGTAGGACTGTGGTTTTAAAGGAAAGCTGATAATTCCTCAAAATTTCTTCTTAAAACTCTTGAACAGGGAAGCACATCAGTATTAAAATATCTGAATTCCTGTCTAAAGCACTTCTTAACTTTTCCCAGTTCTCTTGAACCACATCAGGATATTTCTCATCAGCCACAGTCATCCAATGAGAAATAGATAAATGCTGGAGAATTGGAGTTAAGAACATATCAGTTACTTTTCTTAGTAATTTCGAAGGCATATAAACTGTTCAGTAGCAAATTTAGTAACAAAAAGAAACACAAAAGAGAAAAAACAAACTGTAGCTATCAATTATATATAATTCCAGAAGTTTATTCACTGTCAATGTAGAACTGATAAAATAAAATTATTGAAGAAATTGGATAAAATAAGGAAGTATTGAAAACTGTTTTTAAAAGGTGATGCTTAAACAAATACTCCCCAAGTCTTCAGACTTCATTGAGATGTCTCAGTCTCCAACAGTGTCTGCTCTATCAAAACATCATCACAGTGATAATACAGAAAAAAGTCTCTCCAAGCATTCTCGTTCTCATCCTAGATCTCCTCAAATCCAAGCAGCTCAACACTACCTACACTGCATGCACGGAGCTCATTAATTACCGAAATAATTTTTATCATTGCAGCATTTCCTTTCTAGTAAAATCAATCTGCTATAAGAATTGAAAGTCACATGTACACAGCCTGGCTCATTACTTACAAACCTATAGATTTCTTACATTGAATTTGATCTTCCTCTGTTTACTTTTTTGAATGCTTCTTAATTACACTTCACTCTTTAAAGAATGCTTGTCTTACCTGGAGAAAATCACTTTCAGAGAGTGTAGGTGACACACTATAACTACTGGGTGTACATCAATGATCTTCCTGTGTCACTGCATTCACGAGATTTTTCTTTCCTGTCAGGAACTTTTCCTTGCTGCTGAAAACCTTGCAGCCACCTGAACTGCATTGCTGTGTTCCACCTTGATGTGACTGAATTGCTTCTGCTTATGTATATAAAAGAGAGACTGTTACTTTCTGTTACTTTAACATTTCTGAATCTTCTTCCTGTATTAGCTAGAAGGTCATTGCATTTCCACTGCATGAAAAATTCTAGCCTGAGAGTAATCTCAAAGGTTTATTTTCTTCCTAAGTGCTTACAAATGTTATTTCCAACCCAGTGAGGAAAAAGGGAATTTCAATCCCAATAATGAATCTTGCTGAGCAACTAATTCTGATCATAAGCAGACAGCTGAGAGTGAAAGTCTAGAGACAAATTACCCTCAATGTTAATAGCTTTTTATTTGGGTGGGGAAAAAGCCATTGCTGACACACTGTTTTTCATGAACAGCTGCTGTGCTAGATGTATGCATGATAGATCCTAGGTTTGGTTCCCTCCTGATAAAGGGGATAAAACTGTCCAATAAAACTGCCGTGCATACAAAATCTCCTCCATCTTACCATGTGCAAATATTTACTCTGGACTAGCTGAGTAATTCTGTCTGCAAAAGACTTGAATAAAATCAGAAACAGCCAGCAAATCACACATTCATAAGCAATAACAGCTTGACATAAGAGGAAACTTAAAGAGCATTGATACCATCATTAGCATCAGAGAGTAACACCAAAACAACAGCTAATCAGCTGTCAAAGAATACTGTGCTATTAGACTTATCCACGACCTGTACTTCCCTTAAGCTGACCCAGTGGAAGTATTACAGGTATAAAAAACCAAAGCAATACCAGGAAAATGGCAGAATTCAGACCACTGAACCTAGAAATTTGAAACCCACTTAAAAACTGAAAATAAAAATAACCCGCAACATAGATGGACTAGAACAGCACAAAAACATCAGGGAGTTAAGACAACCTTGGCTCAGCCCATCTGGTCTGGCATAGATTCCTGTCTTTTCAAGAAATAGACGAAGAGAAAATTTTCATCTCGTGCAAGGGAACTGCAAATACTGGCATTTTCATGGCTGTTTTCAGGAAGGAGTTTCATGCTGGTTTTATTTTCAAATATGCACAGTGCAAGGTGCCGGGACAGAGAAAACTCCCGGGTCCTCGCAGTCAGCGGCAGCCCTACCTGGAACAGCACCGGTACGATCGTGTGCGCCCTTCTCCGGGTTATTCCCAGCTCTCTAACTCCCTCTGCATGACAGCAGCCTGAATAACAAGGACATTTGATTCTGGCACCTGGAAAAGGAGCATACGTTGAACAACAACAACAAAAAAAATCTAAAGTGGTAAATACAGAAAAATAATTAGACATTGAATTTAACTGGGAGTTGTCACATAAATGCTGCAGAGCCAAGGTCACATTACTACTCAGATGAAAGAAGGGTTATGCTGTGCTACTACTGTGAAGACAGCATTAAGACTCTTCCCATTCTGTCTTTACAGGCCCATATTTCAAAAATCATACTACTTTCTCTGGTTTTAATTTTCAATTACTTCTTGGTAAAGATCTAAGAGGTTTTTTTTTCAAACCAGTGTGCATTCTATCTACCTGCCCATAAGCCTTTCTTCAGTATTACCTCCCTTTCTTTTCTGAAACAAGATGCATCCTTTGGAATTCCAACAGAACAATAGGGGAAAAAAAAAGTTCAACAGGGTGCTACACACAAGCTGGTATAATCCAAACATTCATCAGGCTTGACACAGCTCACATGGTGAACTTACGAGTAAGCAAGTTTAATGATATGAAAAGACTACATTGAAACAGCAGAATTTATTTAATTTGAAGACTTTTTTGGCAAATTATTGTCTTCCACCTCTTTTTTTTTTTTTTTTTCCCTTTTTTTTTTTTTTCCTCTCAAAGCCTTTAAAAAGTGCTTCTGGGTACTTGTCAATCCTACAAACACACACTACAATGCACAGCTATGCAGTGGAGTTCCTTGACAAGCATCCTGCACAATTCTGTCACCTTCCTAGTATGCCTGTATCACAGAAGGGGGAATTGAGAAAACTTCCGGAGGAGAACTGGTTTTCAATTCTCAGGTATCAACATTGGACACTAGGAAAAGAATCTTCAGCACGAGGGTGGTCTGTCAGTGAACCAAACTCCCAGGGAAATGGTCCCAGCACCAAACCTGCCTGAGTTCAAGGAGTTTCTGGATGATGCTCTTGGTCATTTGGTTTAGCTTTAGGTAGTCCTGCAAGGAGCAGGGAATTAGAATCTTTGGTTCTTATGGCTCACTTCCATTCTGAGATATTCTAAGATTCCATGATAAATATACTCACAAGAAGCATACAGTACATAATTTTTTACCTATTTGAGTAAAATGAATGCATGAAAATTAAAAATACAGGTGAAAAACCGGACCATTAGAAAAGGTTCCCTAGATCTCATCCTAAAGCAAAACATGGCAAACTGCTGGAACACTTCAGAGCCCGAAAGAAGTAGGACCAGGATGGGTTTTATGATCCGTCCACTACTTTCACTGTTCTTGGGCAGGAAAAAGTAAATCTGTTCCCTAAAGGTACTGGTTCATCCTGTTCTTAAAAATGTATGACCATTACAGATGGTCAACAACCTCCTAGCCTAAATATCAGTGTTTAGCTTATGCTGTCTTTGGAGAGCTTGAATTTTAGCCCACTATTTTATGTCCTATTCATAAGGGCAAACAGAATTTTATTCCCTTCACCTTTACAGCAATGTGCCACATTTCTTAAGATTTATAACCTAGAGAAAGAAGAGTGGAGATGCAGGTCCAGCTCCTTTTTTTTTTGTCTCAAGTGTCATTGTCAAGTGTTTTTCACCTCTGTTTTTCCTCCACATATTCTCCAAGTAGTCTGCAGCTTCCTTGAAGTGTAATGCCACACTTGGACACATGATCTTAGCTTTTATCTCATCATTGCTGAGGAAAGTCTCCTATGTGACCACTCTGTTTATACATTGCAGCATTATGTTTGAGGCTGCTTTCTCTTCACTCTGAGAATGACACACTTGACCTTGCCAGGAAGATCTAAAGTTTTGCTTACAATACACAACTTGAAATGAATTATGTTTTGACATTCTGTTCCATTTCAGCCATAATTCTGTGGTAAACACATGATGAAAAATCTGGTATTCCTGGCTTCTATGTGTGTATACAGGTCTCAAAATGGAACAGTTGACACAATTGAGACAAAAAAAAAAAAAAAAAAAACCAACAAAAAAAAAAACCAAAAAGCACTGGTGCAGCTAACCCAAAAGCAGGGCTGGGAAGCCCAAACTAAAGCAAGAAACACCAGCTAAATTAAAAATTGCTAAGGAAAATAAAGAACAAGCAGTTCTTCAGCTGTATAAATAAGGAACCAAGAGAAAAGAAATGATGCCACTATGTAGCCAGTGGAGTTCAGATAGAAATAACACAGATATGGCTGTAAAACTAATGATCAGGCACTTGGAATAAGATTCATCTGACCTGCTTCAGCTGTTGCCTCAGAGTAACACTTTCAGAAATGCTTCCTTCTCTCCTCTCATTAAGACCGACTGTGGCATCCACATGGGAACCCCTGGCGAGTTTCAGGTAAGCACCAAAGCCACAACCCAAGCAACCTGCAGAAGCTTCAATAGCCCCAGCAGGGGACACAGTAGAGGCAGCCTTGGCCACTTCAGTACAGGCAAGCAGGGGAAAACAGAACATGCTTCATCAAAAATAAGAGTGCTCATTTTATTATCCTCACTTCCTTGGCTTTCTTTCCTGCTATAAAATCATCCTGTGTTTGTATAATATTTTTATTCTGGGAATGTATTTCAGTCCACATAAACATCTGCACTTAGTTACGTTAGCCAGTATCCAAATCCCAGCAAGATCCTGCCCTGATTATTTAGCTCGGAGTGTTTTTGCCAGCTCCTATTCCCAGAACACACTGGATTTATAGCTATGGCCAACCTTCAGCTTTGCTGGTTAGAAGATTGTAACACACAGGCTCAAACTGAACGCCTTTTGTACTAGGACAAAGCCTTTCCAGCAGGCTCAAGTAACAAGCCATTAAATTTTGCTAGCATATTCCATTAGCAGCAGGAAAGTGAACTAGTGTTGATGCAATTTGTTGATCTGTATTTTTAATCGTACTGTTTGACCTACATCTTTTGCCCACTTTCCTTGATATCTAACCATGAAATATGACCCTTGATTCAAATACCAATAAAACCTGTTGTTGCAATTTTGCATAACTCAGCGTAAAAGAACCCAGATTTCAAGTAAATAAACCAGTAAGTCTTCTTTTTGGGATCACTGTGTGTTTTTGTCTGCTGCCCTGCAGAGCTAGATCCAAACCATTAGTAAAAAAGAGATATATACAGTTTCATCTGAGAAGACAAACAAAAACATGCAGGATATAAATCAAAACAAGGATTTGCAAAAGAATAGAGTAAGCACTTACTAAGCCAAAAACATATTGTTCTTGTGAAGAAGCCTGCTCTGACCACTGTGCTTTCTCCAAATGTACGTTTATGGAGTTTCAGGCCAGAACATTTTTGGAGCATAAAGACATGAAGCATTTGATCCCAGCAAAATTCACTGTGATCTGCCTAATCCTCATGGAGCTGAACTTCACCACAGTTGTGCACAAGCCGAACTTCCCAATGCAGCTTCTAGAGAATTATTCTCTGATGGATATTTCTTTGAAGACTTATTTTACATGATTGACAATTGCCTCAAACTGTGAATATGCTAATAGATAAGTACATAAGCTGACCTCCTACCCTACCCCTAGCTCTGAAGATACAATCTGAAAGCAAATTTTGTGCCTTTCTTCAAGTAAGAAAACTGGTTTGGGATACACTTTCTTTGTATCTGGTTTGAATCTCTCAGCCAATGCTGAAATGCATCTGCTTTGCTTTGGTGTGTGAAAACACACGCACTACGGAAATAAATGCTTCAGAAAGAAAAAGCAGAAAAGAACTGTTAAAATGTATTTAAATCTTTTGAGTTGAAATAAAAACGATGTAACCAGTCAGCCAATATAAGCTCACATATCATCCATTCCTATTTTCCCCTCTCAAATCCCAGCTCCTGGTTCCCAGCAAGACAGCTTTTCCTGGCCCCTCTCTGAAGCAGGCAGAGATGAGAAATGCCCAGCTGCTAGCAGGAACAGGTTCAACTGTTTCCCTTTCCCTCCAGCCACTCACCCCACAGAAGGGCAAACACAAGTTTTTTTCTGGGACTGGACAGCCCCTGCCAGCACATACATTTTGAAGACTGACTATTCAATGCTGTCATTGCTTAAACACTGCCCCATCCAGTACCTGGTTGACGGACCCAAAGTTGCAGCCCTCCACCACAGCTCCTGCCCAAGTGGGGAGCTAGGCCCTGCTTCTACAGCTCCAAAATAACCCCCTCTCCCCAGGATGCTGCAGTCAACAAAAATACCAGGTCAAGGCACAGAGGGAGCCAGAGAGATTTATGTACCCTATCCCTACCAGTATCAGTGATTCCAGCATCCAGAAATGCATAAGCCTATCTCAGAAAAGCTACCTGCACCATGGAAAAATACCATGCTTTGAAATTTGTCTAAGCAGCTTTAAGCATACAATGTGCTTTTCTAAGCCAGAAATAATCCAGAAATAAGAAGATTGGTAACAGGTACACAGCTGAAGGTCTCCTCTACGACAGCTCAGGCACTGTACACTGTGCTAGAAGCAGGTTCTGTTAAAGACAAGACAAGCACTCAAGTGTTTGGCAGTGGCCTCTCCTATGCATCTCCTATCAAGAACACTCCCGTATTATTGTGGCTAAACCAAGTCATGGGTTGTGCTTCCAGACCCCAGCTGTCCCTAATACTGTCAATAGAGCTTACAAAGTAATAATATTAATAATAATGAAAACATAAATAAACAAAGAGACAATACCTCTTCTGCCCCATTCACAATGATCTGAAACTTCAGTTATTAGAGAAAGGAAGGCCTTTGTTTTTATTTTACAGAAGCACTAGCCCAAGTCATTCTGGAAAAGCAAGTTCTAAATATCTCCTTGGCAGCTGGGGTAATAGGACACCAAAGATCACATACTATTTTAAGTGTAAAAAAAGTATAAAATTTTATTTGACAAGTTAACAAATAATAACATTTCATTAGTCCATTAAAACATTTTATTACAAGGAAGTGTAGTTGAGTTATAGCTACACTACATGAAAGTTAATTCTAAGGTGAATAAACTGACCTACCAGAGAGTAGGCAGTTTAGAATGTACATGTCTACTGTATCCAGTTTATTCCTGAAAAGGTATTTTGTACAACTAAAAATTTACTAGATGTCAGATAACTTCAAAAACTTCAAAACTATTCTTCTCAGATGACATCATCTTTTTTCAGGGATGACTGAAGTTTCCTCGCAGCTTTTAGCAGCTGAAGAGAGCTTCTGCTCTTCTGCCCAGGACAAGGTTTAGGCATACTTTCCTTTACAGTGACTGCAACCTCCTTTGCTTTCTTTTGTTCACCACACTTTAGTTTGACATGAGCTGCTCCTTGCTTCAATTTCTGAGTTTTTCTCTTTAATTCCTCCAGCTAGGAAAAGAAAAATTACTAATTAGCATGTTACATATACCAAAGACCCACAGCTGTAGAGCTGACTGGACTTAAACTCCAAACCGCAGAAGACTAAGAGACATTAAAAAAAAAAAGTTTAAATTCAGTAACCTTGTGCAGTTGTCTCACTGTAACAGAAAACTGACCTTGCCCATACAGAAACCACCACAAAAAATTGACCTCACTCACACTCAATTGGTTGTTGAATCCCATTGCACCCTAACAGAAAAATGCTTGCTTGAGAGAGATGGATTATCATCTCTTAATAATCTGTATTTACAACAGTCTCTTTCCATTTCAGACTGTAGTAGCCTAATAAAAAAACCCATCAACCTATAAGCCTCTAAAATGTATACTGTTAATTACCAGTTACTGGATCTAAGCAGCCTGTTTTGAAACCTTAACCAAAGCAGAAAACAGAATAAATAGGGTTAATTGTTAAAGAATGTTTTTTAAAATGTCAAATAATGAGTCTTGACTTGCACTTGGCATGAAAAGGTCACTTCCCAAAGACAAAATTAGGCTGGAAGCATTCCAAATGCCAATTTAGGCCTTAAGTCCATTTCTAAAAATAATTAACTCTAATTGCATTCTAGAACATATTATTAACTGTGAAACACAGATTAGCGTGGCACTTTCAGTATGGCATGTTCTAGAAACAGAAATATGCATCAGAAATATTAAGACTGGTCTGTACAAAATACAAATAGAAATGTCTGTGTTCAAAAGCACCAGAAAAAAACCAATATAGGCCAAGGAGTTATAGGAATGGCCTGTATTGATAACCAGGGCATGATGGACAGTAATCATACAGACACTACTATTTACAGCATTACCCTAAGGGGTGTGCTCTGACCAGGCTATAGAGCACAGAGGACTTGCCAGAAGATCTGCACACTGATAAGAGGCAAAGACAACAACAAGGTTGCACCACATTGTATGTGCTACTCTTCATCATCTCAAAACAAAGGCAAACTGTGGCCATAAAGATATGCAAAAGAAAGAAACAAAGGTGCAGTTGTTGTCCACTATCTTAGGCTCCTGAGGATGAAGTCAGCAAGATTTTGAGGCAAGGAGTAACACCATAATTGTTGGCTCTTCAAGAATATGACAGTTTTATCAAAAAAAACAGCTGACATTGCCGCCAAGAGAGGCAGCGAGGACTCAGCAGCCAATGCCCTTTGTCCATATTGCTAACATGCAAGTCTGACACATTTGCTATAGCATAAAGCACCTCCATGCTTGCAATTACATGGACAATAAAAAGGTTAAGTGAGTAAAACACATCAAAAATGAATATGAGTAAAACTGGTAAGGCTTAAATTAACTATCACCTCCCCTCTTCATAAGGTCTCACACTGAGTTTTGTTTTGTTTCCTGTATAAGCAAAGTTCTCAGGTGAGTATTTATCTTGAAACATAAGATGAAAAAACAGAAAACAATCAGACAGAACCATGGATTGAATGTTCAATCATATGCTCCAAACCAAATTGCTACAAAAGAGTCAAGTTGTTCAACTACAAAAGAGAGATTTTATATGGGCATGTATGAAAAGTTGGTATCTATGGCTCTAAACTAAATACTGACAGAATGAGGACAGTTAAAGGGTTAAACAAAACTGAAAGGCTTGCCCAGTCATGATTTTGGAGAAGCTCTGGTCAACAGACTAGCTAATAAAAAAGTTTCAATGCTTCAGTAATATAAAAGATATTTAATCCAGTCTGTACAGGAATTACAGCTTCTATTTTCTCATTCGCCTGAGGGACAGGATATAAAGGAATGAAATTTCAACAGTTTGTCTTAACACAGTGAGCAGAAGTGACAGACAGAGCAACCCAGCTCTGTACTGCAGAACTGCCACAGGGCAGGAAGCTTTCCCACCAGCATACATTCCTAACTGCCAGTTGTAAGCACTTCTTCTTGATCAAATGAAGAAAATGGAGGTACAAAAATATGAGACAGCAGTCTAATTATAATCACCCACACTGGAACATCTTGGCTTCAAACATTTCAGTGACATTCTAGCTGATGACAACAGGAGGCAGAGTTGTGGCAGCCTTTCAACAAGAATGTTACCAACTAGAGAGTTTAAATTTCATTCTTACAGTAGCCTGATGCTTTTTCAGCTTGGATATTTGTTTTGCTTTCATCTCCATTTGTTTTACAAGGCAATCCAGCTCCTGTTCCAGGTCTTCACGAGCTTGGGAGTCTTGAGTCTCCTGTATCTGCTTCAGAAGTTCTTGATGCTCACTATTAAAGACAAGAATGGCAACCTAAGTATTCATTATATAGTCTCCAGGATTTCTTCCTGCAGGAATTGCTAGCCATTTTGTGCAGAGTACAGAAATTTAGCATTATTTCTGCTCTCACACAATACACATTAATCTGGAATATATTAACATGAGAAAAGGAAAAGGTTTTCCCATGAGTCTGATTTTCTCATTCCAAATTTTTAGCTGATGTCCATCCTACTTCTCCCTCTTTCCACAGGCATAGCAACTACATGTGTAATAGTGTGCAAAAGGAGATTTTTGAAATTGAGCAGCAGCTATGCAGTACAACATTTTCACTTCCTGCCCAATTTAGCGTAGACTTTGAAGGCTTAGTGCAATACACAAAAGTATTTTTTAAACTAGTACATTCAAGTTACAATTTTTCTGACATATTATTCAAATTAAAATATTCTACTCAAGAAGAGTTACAGCAAAGTGGGCTGCTTAATTAAACTAACCAGATTAAGTAAAGAAATTGTGTAGACCTTAATACTCAGATACCTGACCAAGCTGAAGCCAGAGACCCCCTCTTAAATAAGTAATCCCTTTACAAAAGTCAGAGCTTCTTTTCTGACTTTTGAGTAACTGCTTCTCCTTGACAATTTAATTGAAGCAACTGGTTGTTGCTATAAAAAAAAACAAACCTGCCCTTGAACTGCCATGAGTAAGTCAGACATTGCTTTTTGAACATGAGATTGCTTGCCAGTTTAAATTTTGCCACATCAAGGATTTCAAATCAGTGTCAACATCCTAACTGGTTTAATCAGCACATCCTCCTCTGTTCAAACCACAGCTCATCGTGTTGACATGCCTGCTACGACCAGCTACAGAGCTGTGGCCCACAGCCCCACAAGCCTGCATTAATGAGAAGATGCCTAAGCACACAACAGGTTGTAATCCACATTTACTTGCATGACTAGAAAGATACATACACTCCCATCTAAAGTGTCAGCTTCTTCCACACCCTGCCCATTTTCTGGCAGGAGACTGTCCCTCTTTCACAACCCCCTTACAGGACCAGCAGGCTCTCCTGCTATCAACAAGCACAGAGTACAAGCAGTGGACTGACTCAGCACAAAGAGCCGGTAGGTACCGGTAAGGAGAGAACACTGAGTGAGAGCAAAGGAACAGCACGGATGCTGTGACAGGACTGGTCATGCCACAGCTGTACAAACCCATTCCACCACCCAGACTGACTGCATCCTGCAGGCCTACTCAATATCTGCACCCCCTTTGCTGCCTTCTCCAGGAGAACAATTTTGGTTTACTCAGTATATCTCAGAATATGTTTAAAATTTCTAAAATGCACAAGTCTTAAAGGCTTTTCATTTGGTGCAGCTGCTACTTCAGTAGCAGCTTGTTTAAATACAGGATGTGGAAGCAGAAAAACAAGACCAGTGAAACACCAGGATAGAAAGAATTTTTTGAATGAGAAAAATTCTACCAGTCAAGCCTGCTCAGGTCATTCTATCAACAAGCAGTCCTACAGATAAAACAGGCTAGGCTCCACTACAGCACCCCTGTCGCTTCTCAGAGGTGAAGTCACGTTCACTCACAAGACCAGGGATGGGTACTCACGAGCTCATTTGGCCCAGCTCATCTTGTAAGGCCAAGAGAAAGTCTGAAAAGCTCCTGGTGGCAGTGGGTGATGTGGAACAAGAGGATACAGATTTTGAAAGTGCACTGTGTCCTGAAATCCCAGACGTAGCTCCTCCTTGTCTTTGCGATGAGATACATGGATTGCGATGCTTCATGATGTGTAGCACGCTTTGTACGTTTGCACTGACAGAATGGCTGGAGCTGACAGACTTAAAGAAGAATTATCAGTGGCTTGCAGAAGTAATTAACAACTACAGAGCTATACTCAAACTGTAGATGTCACTTAAGTGAGAACAGTGGTTTTCACCTACCTTCCCAGCCACAAATGGTAGTGCACCAGCCCTTACATGTAATTGTGAAAGCTGCATTTTCTTCATTGTAGGATTTCTCTGCTGTAAGAAAATTAAAGACAAGAAATTCCAGTCGGCTTACTCAAGAGTACAATCTTAAACTTTTTTTTTTTTTAGTAAGTAAAATTCAAGTAAACACACATTGAAATGCATCACCTCAGTTTTCTTCTGGTTTAAAAAAAAAAATTACCCCTCCTGTACGTGTAACAAGTAAGACTTTCCAGTAGCTGACACAAGTAAATTTTATTCCATATGCATGTAGGAGATTGTTTTACAATTAGGCTAACATTAAAGGAATTGAACCTTGTTTACTTAAGTTTTCAAAACCACAGTTGCAAAATTTTGACTGATCTGTAACATGTGTTGCAAAATAAATTCTCTTGATTTCAGTAATCCCCCCAAAACATACCATCTTAAGATGCTGAACTCAAACTCCTTTGGAAACTAATTTTGCCAGATAAACTGAAAGGCAGCTAAGACTGGACATAGGGGATGGCAGTAAGACTTTAACCAAGGTAATTGTCAAGCTGGTAAGGGAAGGTTTTCCAATGATGTCCTACCAGCCCCAGTACTATTTTAATTAATGAAGGGAAGAAAAAAAAGAGTTATTTAGCACTGTTTGTCACTTCAAAGTGGAGTAAAGTGCAGTACATTAATCAAGTGCTTCTTACATCACTATTTTTCATGAATTCCAGTCTCTGTGCAAGTCAGATGCTACCAGCAACAGTATGCTAATAAAATTACCACGTTACCTTCCTAGGTTTTTTGTTCTTCCCATTTTCCTTTTCAGGTTCACATTGAGATGTTACTGAAGACATCAAAATTCTGTTTATATCAAATCCTTTTTGACGCTGTGGCAATAAGCAAAAAGGAAAACAGCCACTTAACGTAATATTAGAAGTATGAAATAGTAAGGTTTAATTAATTCTCTCTTTCATGCATGATAAGAACCAAATAAGGGCACTATTAATTGTCCTGCTTGGAAGGCATAAGCTACTCTTAAAAACTGAACAGATTACTAGGAAGGCAGGGTATCAGGCACATCTTGCAGCTCTTAGTATTCCTCATTTTCATATTCAGCTGCAGCAGCAGCTGTATTTTTCCACTGTGACAACCAGGAACTGAGATAAGCCAATCCTGCCACATGCTGAGGATCTGATCATAAAATCCAAATTATATGAACATTTGGCTCTTACAATCTGGGGACAGGGATGACTAAGCCTGTCTGTGTAACATTGAGGTCAAACCTGCTGGACAATCCTCATACTGCTTGGTGGTTCAAAGTTGCTATCAAGGCCCATGATAAACAGGATGATAATCATTCCCAATTAAATGTAGGACAAGGACTTTGTTTTGGCACGTGCTTCAGTTCTGGCTAAACAATGCTGGAGGTCCACCACTAAAGTGAGAATATTCTGGCTTTTCTGTCACCAAGAGGAAGTGAACCACACCACACCCTGTGCTTCCCAGCCCAAATTCAACAGACCTAAATCCATCCTGCAGCGTACTAAGATGGTACTAACACTACTTTAGGACTCCGTTTACTGCATCTAAGTCCTTTCTTGAGCAAATGTTTAGACTATCTGCTCTGGGAGACTCCTTCTTACCATGTTTCTCAGAAGATAAAATCCCTGTACTAGGCCTTTTGCTCTGCAACAGCAAGCAGTCTATGCAAGAAACCAAAAAACCTACAAATTTGCAACTGTGTCATTCTGCTGGGTTCTGGAGGTGGTCAGGCATCTTGGCTACAAATCTTCATGTTATTAAAAGCTTCCTGGATTGATGAAAACCCATCATCCTCGGACGAGGTATAAGAGCTGACAGCAGTGATGAATTATCACACATCAGCTTTGCATGCTTTCTTCCAATATTACTCTTCAGCGCTGCATCTCCCACCCCACCCCAAGGGAATTCCCCCACAAATGGTCTCTCTTTCAAACTGGCTGCTACTTACGCACAAAGTGAGGTTTGGAATGCGACTACCTTGCCCCTTTAACAAAAGGTTTCTTTGATTTTTCTCTCTTTGGCAAATACTCCTCTCTCAAATGGATGCTGACCCAACAAACTGATTATGGCTTCACAGAATAATGAATTATACAAGATCTCATTTGATGAACAACGTATCACTGATTAAGGTTTCTCCAAGGACAGCCCTATGTATTAGATTTCTACAGATCTTAACAAAGGAAGGAAAACAAACACAATAACCAACCTCACTTGGGATATAATGTTTCATATGTGACCACTTCTGAGTTACTGTAAATTAAGTTTACCTGATTCAGTTACAGATTTTCTAGGAATTAATTTTCTACCTGGATCACTTAGAACAGTGTTGAGGCTGAAGAACTGTATCACTAATACAAACCCAAGAAGAATCTTTCTTCATTGAGATATGCAACACACCTGGCAAACTTTCTAATATGTACTTTATAAGTGGTCTAGGTAGTATTCCAGGACTTCTGCCTGGGCAATAAACATGTGGAGTCAAAATGTAATAAAAAAAGAAGGGTATTTTGAACAGACAGCTTTCTTCAGTACTAAGATAAAATAAAATATTTTCAGTCTACCTGAGCAGTTTTATCTTGTATTAGCTTATGCTGATGCTCTTCTTTACACAGTTTTTCTTCTAAGTGTTTGATCTTGTCCTGAATTTGAAGGCAACAATGGTTAGTGTCACACTCCAATTTGTCATGCTGAATCAGAAGTCTGAAGGAGCTCACAATTGTAATGTGGGGATAAAACTGGACTGTAGGAATTTTTAAAGCCCAGACTGAAAAAAGACTCAGGCACACGAAGCCAAGGTGGCATTCAGTCAGGCAAGCTTTAACAGAGGTAACGTTTGCAAAACTTAGTACTATTAATAGTATGCCAAAAGATTATACCAAATGACTTTCAGACTGTCATTCCATGCATGCTTACTTCAGCAATTCTCTGAGTAGCAGTAAGTTTAAGACACTCTTTTTCTAACATTTCAAGCTTTTCAAGTTTTGCACACAGTTCCAACCGGTTCTGATCTTCCTCTTTCTGAAGCTGAGCCTGGAAAAAATAAGCAAGAATGGAATTGGCAACTGACTGAAATTGTTTCAGACAGCAAAAAAACCACCAAACCACCCCACACCACAGTAAAGGTGTTTAATTAGTCTAAATTCCATATTTTTTAAATTGCAAAGTGATGAAAAATACCAGGCAGACAAAGACAACTTAAGCTTCCAGCAGCTTTTTTGTCTACCAAGTGTGCAAGTATTAGCATGGTTTTGCTCATTACGAGTTCCACCCAGGGAGCTTTTCATACAATTAATTGAATGGTTGTCATCAGTCAGACACTAAATTGCTTCTGCTTGCTAGCAGCCTGAGCAGAGCTGAGGAAAAACCATGGCCGTAAAAGCTTCGGATCCTGCAAATTTCTATAGTTTTCAACTATGTCACTACTTTATTATTATGCTAAAGGGCTTCACCTGTTGTTCTAAAATCATTTTCTTTTCCAGCTCTGCACTGGAAACCATTTTTCTCATGTAATCCAGCTGTTTCTCCAGCAGGGAGCAGCGGGATTGTGCTGCATTTAACTGCACACTTGCATCTACAGAGAGAAATAAGACATTCAGTACAGCAAAGGGAGCTACACATTTAGCCAGACTGGCATTTCATTGAGGAATTCTCTGTCTTCAAAACAGGCAAGAATAGTTTTGTTAGTCTGAACAAGTCATGTGGTTAAAATGTATTTTATATATAAGACATGAGAATCAAAATGTTTGTTCAAAGCTAGTCCCTAATTTGAATTCCAAAGGCATGAGCATTGCAGTTACTTTGATTCGTATCAGCAGATACCTAACCAGAATCTGGTTTCTTCTCTTCTCCTATCTTTTCTCAAGTTAGCAGTGTTATGTAAGCAGCTGCTTGCTTATTGTAGGAGTTGAACATACCACCTGAAACATGCTTAGTCTTTAAAATTGCTTTATGGCTTATGCAATACTTGGTTGATTGATGTAAAAAATATCTCAACTTGATCCACAATTATCAAGCTCCTGTCCCTCCTCAGTTCTGAAGCAGAAAATGAAAGGGGGCTGCACTAATTAGCAGTTTTTCAAAACAAAACACTCCCCAGATTATACAGTCTTAGTGTTGCTGTAGCTACACCTTATCACTCAAAAGAAATACCTTTCCTCTGTTGCATCAGCTCTTGATGTGCTGCATCCTTCTTGCAGGATTCGTGCTCTAAGACCTTCTTGTACTGAGCAGCTGCTCTGGAGAGGCTGTACAATTTATCTTCAGCCTGTGATTTCTCCAGCTCTAGACGGTGGATTTTTTCTTGCAGAGTTTTCAGGGCTGCCACTACAGCTAGCAGACAACACAACAGCTACACCTTAAGTAACAGTTCCTATTTTGATGATGACTATCATTATTAGAAACACTTCACATTACAATATACTACCTTAATTTTCTTCCTAGGATCACTCCCAAAATTATATTCCCCAGCTGTGCACTAACATATGCAGAACATATATGAGAGAAAATGGATGTTTCCTGCGTAACTGAGGTATGAATCTCTGGCCCTGTGAGCAAAACAATTTTCACTCCAAATGGCAGCAAGCACAAAGAAATCATGGCAAATAGAATATAATAAACCCCGGGGCTTCTCTTTAAATAGAAGCAGAGAGCACAGTTATCCAAATGAGGTCACAAGTTCTGGTGTAACACAACTGGTCCGGACAGATTAAAAAGAGAAAACGTGCTCAAAACAGGGAGAAATTAGACACAAAGGACAATTTAGCAAAGGATATATTGTTAGATACTTCATTGTTTCAAAAGGGAATGTTTCAACATCTAGTATTTGGGATTTGATTTCAACATCTTGTATTTGATGATTCTTTAAACCATAGAAAAGAAGTCTGCAAGATTTTACTTTCAGTCTCAAATCAGTATGTGTCAAATTACATCAAAAATAAAAGCTACAATTTCAGCTACGAGAAAAAATCTGCTACCTCTCCATAAAGCATACACACCTATGGAAGCTTAAGACATGTTCTGTAACTAGTCAAGCTTATTTTCTGACATTTTATAATTGATACCTTCTCTATTCCCAACTCTCTCATCAAAAGAATACCATCAAATATTGCTATCTCCTGAACAACTTCCACCATATTATCACAAACCCATTAAAAAACCCAAGAAACCAAAAAAAACCCCAAACCAAACAAGAAACAAACAGCAAACAAAAACTCAAAACCAAACAAAAAGCAAATGCCAGGAAGCAGAAAGATGAAGTGGGACCACCTTTGCCATCTTTCTCTTGGTATGCCAAACATTTCCTTAACCACTTAGCTACACAGCACTAAACTGATCACTGCAATCCAAAAAGCCCAAATTCTGTATAAGATTACTACAAAACCCACAGATTTTTCAGGTGAACAACAAAGATCACATGCATGCTCATAGGCTATGTCTGTGCAATGTTGCAAAGTTGTCCATTATACTAAGTCCAAGCATGGGTATCCCTGAGATTCCCCAGGCTCTCCAGACACATTAAGCCACTGAGCATTTGCCTAGTGAATTTCAGAGAGCAGTCACCCATAAAGGCACATGACAACTATATTTCATAGGGACTAACTTTCACACTGCTAACTTTCCTGGGAGCCTGAATTGTTCAAAAGTTCTCCCAAGGAAACATACCATGCAAAAACCAAACACACAAACAAAAAAAAAAAAAAAACAACCCACCACCCTTAGAAGTGATTTTAAGCTGGAAGGAGCCAAATAGCACTATGCAAAGCCAATTTCAAGTCAGTGTACTATACTAATGATCTTTTTTTTACTGCATTTGAAGTCATGAACTGCTTCTACTGAGTTTGAAGCATTCTCCTTTGCTTTCAAAGGAAGTCTGATGATTTTAAGTTAAACAAATTTCAAAGCCAAAGTTTACAAGGATGTTAGAAGACTTGCAGAGGTTTCCATTCTAGATGTATGACTTCAGGGAGACTACTCCCTCAGGACACATATACATCCTGTCTCAATGTCAGACTGATAACTGCAGCAAGTCATTGAACTCAGTCAAATAGGATGGGGAGTTTGCTCAAGAGATTTCACATGGAACAATTAAAAACACCATTTTAAGGACATATTTTGGCTATACCTTGGTTATTTGGGAGAGAAGGTCTGTCACCAGCAGCAGCTGCCAACTTCTTTGATTCTATATAAACAAAGGTTGCAGGAAGCATCTGATCTGGTGGCTGAAGAAAACTTCCTATGAAACTGTTCTTTGATTCAGAATCCATAGCCTGTAGAGAGAGAGCTATTTAATGCTATTATTTCTTTAACAGACTCTTTTTCAAAAGTATGTTACTGGGCTGTCCCTGGCTCTGTTTATATCAAACCAGATTATGTGCAACAAAATCATAATAATAGTGATAATAATAATAATGATAACAACAACAACATCAACAATAATAATACCCACACCCCACCAGAAGAAACTTGTCTTTAATGCAATTCCAAAACATTATCTTTCATAACACTAAACATAGCTTCCTTTGACTGATCAAAATTTTCCAATATTTTTCTAGGTGCTTTCAAATAACTTATGCTGATTTTTGTCCTTTTAAAACCCAAGTATTAACAGCATTTTCTACTAACTGCTTTACAGACTTCAATATCTTGACTCTAAATGCTCCCTGCAGAGCAAGCATTCCCAGTTTTACAGCCTGTTTCCATTTGCAGCCTCCTTAGTGCTCTTCTCCCCATCTCCTTGGATGTGAAACCAAATTACATATGGTAAATAATGTACCATTATTACATAATAAAGACATAGTTCTCCACATTAAGTGTTGAGATAACAGGAGGATATTTAATATGCAATATCCCCTGCATTATCTCCATTATTTGGCGCATTTCTTAAGTCATGTTTCTTCACTGCCCTTCTGTTCCACTCTTTCACATTCTTTGTTTTATGAGAAGCACATTTGAAGACAGTTCACACCCTGTCAAATAGCAATTTTTCTTGATACCCAAGATATGGACAGTGAAATGTGCAGAAAGTGCTTTAGGCTAATACAACCTCTAGGAAGTTAAAGCAAGTTTGAAATCATCCTGCAGCTACCTATCAAAGCAGTATCAAGCATTTCACTTGACACAGTGTAAGAAGTGAAGAGTCCATACAGCTTCAGTTAATAGAAAAACAGCTTATTTGAAGGTTCAGTGACATAACAATTACGATATCACTTGTGTTTAATACAAGGCATGCAACTGGAACAGTCTTCCTGCTTGGGTAAGGAAATTTACAGATGTCAGTCCCCAAGAAAATCACCCAAAGGAGGTATCTGGTAACAGAAGGAAGAAACATACCAAGACTAGAGCCTGCTGATAAAGCACACCCCAGGAGAAGCCATTCATACTAGGTGGTAAACAGGGAAAAAAGTTTCCAATAACAAAAAGAGTTTCTAGGAGCACTGCCCTTACAGCCTGTTCCAAAGGCCATATAAAAAACCCAAAAAAATAATCTTCCAGCACACTGCCTCTTCAAGGTATGCACTAAACTAAAGGCAAGGAGAAATCCTTCTTTCTTCCTCCAAACTGTCATCACAGAGATGTCAACATGAGCATTTCTTCACTAGGGCTTGCTTGACTTGGGGCCTTCCAAATATCACTACTTTTGTGCTCTAACACCCCCGAGGTCACACCATTCACAGCAGCCCCCCTGGTCCCAATGAGGGGGTCCATCCAAGCTACCCTTGTGCCATAGATCTTTCTCAAAGACTTCTCCATGGGGCCCTGCTGCCATCCTATCCAAGGCCAGGCCAGAAGCTCTCAGTGCTGGGTTGGCAGCAGAAGCTACCCAGGCACCCCACCATCACTTGGAGGAGGTCCCACCTGGTGACCCCACCACATTTATGGCCACAAAACTGTTTATGGGCCTCCCTACCGCTGTCCTGAAGGACTGGGAAAGACCATCCAGTGACATCTGACCTGTAACAGCTGGCCAGGTCTGTTGACCATGTCCAAAAGCACAAGGAGCAATGGCAGTGAAAGGCACAAAGCAGAGGACAGCAGAAACCTCAAAAAATGGATGAGAAAGTCCTGTGGCCACAGAGGTGGTCAGGGCCAAGACAGGAGAGGAGCTGGTCCTGCCATGGCACAGTGCATCAGCATGGAGTTCCACAAAACAAGAGATAAGCAAGATGTAACAACTTTCCTGCTGCTATTCAACCCCTTCACACTGGTGATGAAAAACACCAGCAAAAAAAAAGTCCATAAAAATGAGCATATGCACAGGCAAGAAGTTTCCTACTGCTGCTGTGAATAAAAGAAGGCGACTTTGGAAACAGTAGAGGAAGAAGGTGGTTTTTGCTCACAGCATCCAACCTTCTGGCAGTCAGTGTAAGTGGAGACTCACTTCCCCAACATCCTCCAGTGGAACATGGCTCCCCCACATGCCTGCACAGCCACACATCAACTACTTTCCTTATTACTTTCACATAAACAAGTTTTGCTGTTTCCAAGGAGATGGGTTTGTGGACAGTTGTAAGGAGGGCAGTGGTCCGAAGCAAATAATGAATAAAGGAGGGAATAAAGCAGCAGAAAATTTGAGAGCTTGTGGACAAGCTCAGTAATACAAAGGTGGGGGGGCATGGGGGACACCTACTTGGCAGAAAGGGAAATAAAACCCCTCTAGTTCTGCAAGTGAAACCAAAGGGAAGTGAAAGAGAAGAGGCCAGCTCACCTGCCTGGTGGTGGTGATCCAGCTAATCTGGTGTGGGCTTCAGCACAAAACCCCACAACTTTGTCAGCACAGCAGAGGGTAGCACACACCCTCCAGCTGCAGGGGGGAGCTCCCCAAGCTGCTCCTCAGAGCACAGGCTCAGCAAAGGGTGTGAAAGAAAACACCATGGGACCGAGACACCTGTGTTTGCAGAAACTCTGCTGCAGACACAGTTACAGACGCCTTGCTTTACCACAGCTTCCTCAGATACACAGGCTGTGTGGAACAGCTGAGGGCATGGTTGCTATAGTGCTTTGAGGCTGTGTCAGCATAATTACTCTGGTAGAGGTGCTCTGGTGTAGACAAGTCCTAATATCTCAGCAGGTAAATACAGTTTGTAAGAACCAAACTCCACAGGAGGAACGTCTACATCACTGCAGACCTCAGGCAAGGAGATGCACGCCAGGAAAAGGACCGGGTCACTCTACACCAGCAAGACATCACTAAACATCCTAGCCACTTCCAGCCCACTGCAACAAGAAACATATCAGGAAATAATTAAGCAGTTTGACGTATGTTTGAACGTCAACTGTCCCACCATCAACGTTTTCCCCCCAAAGTATTTAAGCTCCTATAAAACCATCATAACCAGGTTTGCTTTTTAAAAATTCTTACACAGCAAGTTTAAACCACTCTCTTATTCCATGGTGCTGCTGCCATGGACACCTGATACACAGCCCTAGAGAGGTGCTTTAAAGCAGATATTGCTTCCCAAACAGCAACGTTTGTACTAATGTAACTCCACAAGGCTTAGGGGGATTTAGCACTTGAACAACACTCATTAAAGCAGCCAGAATATCGTTGTTTAGACAAGCCCTTGGTTGAGGAAAGCAGTGCACTCCTTCAAGTTTGGGCAAGAGCCAAGGGAGAAGTATGCATATTAAACAGAGGCTGACAAAATACCCTAGTTGCATGCAGAGGGGAGGGGAAGAAGGAAGAAATGCCTTACTTCCACCCCAGCAGCCTGCACAACTGTGGTGAGCAGGGTGAAGCACTTGTTTTGTGCAGGTCCGTATCTGGAGTCAACACTGGCCCTTTGGGTTTTCTAATGGGAAATGGCCCAGCCTGTGTTGGTGGATGCAGTAGAGACGCTCAGATACCTGCTATTTTACCCAGAAAAATACAAAGGAACTGCCTCTAACACGGGCTTCATCAAGCATGGAGTAACTTAGTTATGCCCACGGGCTTGCAATGGTTTCCTTCCAACTCATAATATTCTGTGATTAAACATCAGCCTGGGCAAGACAGCTATGTTTTTCTCCAGGTCTGAGCTAGGAGGCTCACAGAGTTCTGTGCCACACATCTGTAACCCTGTGCATGGTGCATGATGCCAGGCACAGCACATTTGCTCTGTGACAGCACTGCATTAATGCAAATACTCTGCCTACCCCTTGCACTGCTGCAGTTTGAGTGCTCAGCCCTGGGGTGTGAGCATGAGAAGAGCTGGTCCCTTCAGTGGGACCACTTCTGCCTCTTGGCTCACGATCACATGCAGGCTGAGAGAGAGCTTGCACAAAGTACGCTGGGGAGCAATCCCACCAGCAGGTCCATCCCTGTATATGTGACTTCCACGCCTCAGAACAGAGCAAGTGAATTTGGTACCTTAGGACAGAAAATATCCCATTTCATCACAGTCATCTAAGTACTAATACAATTTACCTTTATACCATTTCTATTTACTTTTGCTGAATATGGCCTGCATTAAGTGCCACAGTACTGGATTGGGTTGCTGTAAAAATCAATTTTAGTTACTGCTGTCTGGCCCAAGCAAGCATACCAACAGTGGAGAATTACTGAACACAAATGAAAACCCAAGCACTAAAGAAAAACCACTTATGACTTCTTCATCATCATCCTCCCCTCCTTTGTGTTTCTTCCCTCCAATGCAATCCACTTCATCACAAACTTTTGCACTGAAGTGAAAAGTTCAGGAACATTTTGCCACATATACAATTATGTCTCATACTATAAAGCAGCATATGGAAAAGCTTTTTCCACATGTAAACAATAGCAGACTTGGGGAATAATGCTGGCTTAACAGTCTCCCGAAAGACATACACTAAATTAATAATGTGATAATGTAAGGGATACTTCCATTAAATTCTCTGATGTTTGCTATCTCACAGGGACACTGGTTCATTCAAATTGCTGTGAGGGCAACCTTTTAGAACCAAAGAAAGAGGTGCTGTCAGAACACCTTCAAAGAGGAAAAAGAAAAAGCAGATCAAAGCATTTTTCAGCAAGATACCTATCTTCTGCCCTGTCCTACTGGGCATGCACAATTTATAGTGGTTTATTTGATAACTGAAAACAAAGTCTCACACGAATCAAAGACTGATATAGTGTTTATCTGACATAAGAGAAGTTCTAAAGAACTGCCCCAACACAGGCTATACTGAGAAGCTCCCAACATTCTGGCTGCTGCCTTTTTTGTATTTGAGCCAAGCCTTGCTGGCTAAAGGTTATGCGAGAGGCCATTTTTGTGACACAATCCAAATTGGGCTATTTTTTCCCCCTTTCACTTTCTTTTGAGAACTGGGAGAAAAGCTTGGTCAGCTGTACTAGCTATGCTGCAACACAGCCTTATTCCCAGCAGACAAAGAACAGCCCTTCCACAGAGTAAAAAAAAAAGGAATAAATAATGTTGTGGGCAAACTGCACTGTTGTTTTGGGAACACCCAGTCTCTAGTATCCTGACACAGCCACTTTAATCAGCCTGAAACACATGACATTGCTCAGGACATATCTAAGCAGCTGATTCTCCCTTGTCTCCCCTAATCGAAGTGGGTTAGACACGAAATGGTGGCAGCTGCAAAACTAATAGGAAGTGAAACCTCACTGAATCAATAAAGCATCTGAATGTGTTTTTCAAGTTTTGTCAGGTTCCATTTCAAGTAAGTTTAGAGCAAATGGCAAAAATTTATCAGAGAAATTAAGGAACCTGGGAATGTTCTGAAAAACTGACACAGACAAATCCACGGGAGGCATTTGTTGCACAAACTGTGAGCTACACACTGGCAGTCTCAGAACTGGATACATAAAGGTCAAGTTTCCAGTCTCTCCCTTGATACTACTGTAGCAAAGCCCATCCGTTCCTGAATATCAAGTCTTATGCAAAACTTTCATACAATCATTGTTTTTCATTCTTGGAAGAAAAGGAAAAGAAATGGCATTCTCTGTTTTCTCATAACACCGTATGTACTGTCAAGTATGATAAAACTTGGCATTTTAATGAAAAAACCCCAAAAACAAATGTCCAAAACTCCTCAGACTTTTCACTATGTCAGCATTTCAATTCTAAGCATTCACACTGATATTTCTCTAGTTCCTGTTTGCTAGAGAGAAAAGAGAGAACCAAAAAAAAAAAAAAAAAAAAAAAAAAAAAAAAAAAAGGAAGAAAGAAAATGGAATGAGTTACAGGAGTATTTTGTGAATAAGGTAAAGAAACAACCAGGTAGAGAAAAAAGTCTGTGATTTTTTAACAATTTTTTGGGGAACAGATTCTAACCTGTCAGTGTATCAAGCATGCAAACTGGGGTCAAAATGTTATTAGAGTTTTGCTATTTTCTTCAATGAATACAGCAGACCAAATTCCTCATCCAATTGGGCCTTCATCCAAAAGCACATGATACACTCAAAATCAACCCTTGGTGGGGAAATCAAGATGGTGTAAATTGCTTTAACCTGTACGTGCAGATGATAACTGAACTTAACATTTAGAGGAGCAAGCCTGCAATAGTAATAATTGCTATCTTAGCATGAAAACATCTAGCCTGTAATACAGTGCTGCCAAAATAATTACCCTTATATATCTTCAATCAGTCCAAAGTAATTAAACATAATCTTTTTTTGCAATAAGCATCAAACAAAACCTGAATACTGTAAATGGTCACCAAGATACTTCCTCACTTCGTCCATAGTTCTGTTCCTCTTCTTTCATGTACCTTCTGTTACATTTGGAGTTTGTCCCTCATCTCCTCTCTCTTTACTGTATTTACATGATTCTATAGCTTTTTTCCTTGCCCTTTGCCATTTGGGATTCTTCTTCTCCCACTCTCTCTTCTAGTGTAAAAAGCTAGGATTTTTTCGAAGTAAAAATACCTATCCTCCCCCACCCTCAAACAAGAATAACTATCAAATTTTTTCCCTTTATGCTTAATATCCAGTTCCAACAGATGCTGCTTGCTCTTAGTACACTGACTGATGTGGAAATTGAAGGTGTTCTCCTCAGTACTCTACATGAAGAATGTAAAAAGCTACTTTTTCTGTCCACTGTTATTTCCTGTGGATGCCATCACACCACCTTTCATATGTAGTTTCTTTAGTTTAGTGTGTCCTGATAGATTGGAAGGCAGGAAGAAATTACTGGCTTTGGCTATACCCTTGACAAAAAAAGAGGAGGGTTTGCTGTTGTGGAAAGGGAAAGTTTTCAAGGGTAACTGACTCCAGTATAAAAGACTGTATCTGTGCACAGGCAGAATAATTAGGTATTAGAAAAGAAAATGCAAAAAAGGAAAAGGAATATTAGTGTAGGGCAGGGCAAATATAAGGGTGGGCTGAAATGACAATCATAGTGAAGAAATGTAAGAAAGTAGGGGATGATTATTGCAGGTGTTGACTCCTTCACAGTAAACATTTTTACTGCATGATAATTTTCACCTTTTATGTCTCAAATATTTAATAGTATCATTGAAAGATGATTTTGAACGTTGCAACTTGCCCTCTAGGCAGATGAAACACAAAGATTGTGTCCCCACCATTGACTTGGGATTTATTTTTAAAGTAAACTTCTGTTTTTACCAATACTTTCTCAGGGAAAGTATCAGTCTCTTCATCCAACATCCTTTAACCTAGCCTGAAGATGGAGTAGGAAGTAGATTTTTAGACAGATAACCGCAAAACCTTGACATGGATGAGCAGAGAAACACAAAGAGGGTAATTATTAATAGGATTTGTCTCTTTTTACCAACTACCACGCCTACATTTTTTTCATATATTCCTGTGCTACTGATAGCTAGGCACCTGGCAAGGAACAAAAACTCCATTCTGCATTTGTCCATCAGGCAGCCTAAGAAACAGAATGAGAGAAAAAAAAGCTACTGAGGAAAAGATAAGTTTCACTCCAGGCAACAAATTATTCCCAAAATCATATTTTGTCAGAAAGAGTTGCCTTTTAATATGCAGAAAAATTGCAAGCAGACCTGAGTTAGAGCAACTCCTCAATCTTATTTTGGAGACCTATTTTGCTGAAGAATAATTTTAAATAATATCATCTGTTTACGTGACTCAGAATAATCATAGCAATTCCAACACATCCACATTGCACATCCTGAACAGGCACAATATCCTAGGTATTAATGCCAAATGGTTTGTGTATCATATGGTATAATGAGTATTCAAAAATGCAGAAATGGTTTTATCACTACTTCTGGCCCAAGTTGCCTGGGGAAACTTAAAAGTCATAGCCGTTACTTGTTTCATATAATCTGTATATTTAAACTTGCATGACTTTGGAGATACAGAAAAAAGCAAATCTGAGTAAGATGCTACAAAATCCTGTACAATGCTGCAGGTAGAAAACAAACTTCAATTGATTATGAAGTTTTTAATAGGCATTTCTTCCCTATTAGCTACATGCAGTCTCTGAATGCAAGGAAATTCAGCGGATCTCTAAGTTCTTGACTTCAATTCTTGCCATTCTGTGTGACCTTAATAAGCCAGAGGGTTGGGACTGATAATGGATTGATGTTTCAGGATACATAAGCCTTTCAGCCTCGGGGTGAGTGTGGTAATGACAGGCTTACATTCCCTGCATGTAAAAGAAATGCAGGTATAGATCCAAAACAAGCAGCACGCTCAGAGAGGAGCTAACAAGAGCTTCGGCTCGGGGTAAGGAAACTCTATGAACACAGATGTGTGTGAAGTCCCACCCTGGTGCTTGGCACCTTTATCTTCTTTGGACTCAGAATATGGAGTCCTCTTCTGGCAGTGAGTGCCAAAATCTGTTCTTTAAAACAATGAATAAAGAGTCCCTGTAGCTTTTCTGATCTGTGACTTCAGTTCATGTGGCTGCTGGTCACAGCATTTTTCTTTGTATTATTGCTGGAAAACACCAAGGTCGGTGTTAACAGCCTGCCAAAGGTGCTTAAAGGGCCTTTTGGGCTGTCAGCAGATATAAAATTCCCAATAAGCAATGCTCCTTTTCTTTCAAAGTGCAGCTGGAGGAAACAGTGTCCACCTTCTCTGTGCTGCTACCCAGTGGTCAGAGCATGGGCCAGGAAGTGGGAGTTCCTGGGGAGCATTCATGCCTCATCCCTGACCACCATGCTAGACTGGGAGGAGGAAGAGCAGGAAGGAAACAGGGAGTCACCACCTTTTCGTTTGAAGTTATGACCCTGTTCCAAAAAGCTTGTGAGACTCGAACAAGGACAAGGCAGCTGAGGCAAAAGACAGAGTAAAACAAGGAGGTGTCTCTCTCAACTAGTTCAATCATCAAAACAGGGTCCTGGGGTTAATTTATGCATTTCTGTACTAAATAGTTCCTGGATAAAAAAACAGCACTGGCTTAGGAGAAGTTATCAGAAACCAGGAATAAATGCCTATCAGCTCCCTGTGTCTCCTTCCTTCTAGTTCACACTAGTGCCACACATTTGCCATCCTTTCCAATGGGGCACAAACTCAACAACTAAGGTGATGAATGCTTCCTTTCCATTTTGCAATCCTTCCGAGCACCTGGGACACTCTCCTGGGAGTCAGGAGGCGTTGATATAAATGCCTTTGAGCTAAAAGGCAATTCTTTAATCCCTGGGTTACTGTACTGAAAGTGAGCACTCTACCAAATACCACCAGGCACTAAAGCCATCTGTGGCTACAACAGAAGTGAACCTGACTTGTTGGGCTTGGAGAGGTTCCACACAACAGGACCTCACTTAGAGCTGCTCCACCTACTTCCTAGATCACAAATGAGAACAAAGGGGAGACAGGTTCCAAGATGCCCAGATTGGGGCAATTCTGAACACTTCTATCCAGAAACAGATTAAAAGGAGTTCAAGTGGCTGCTCAGAGGAGTTTTTCAGAACTGCACTTTTAGTTGACCCATACTGTTTTCCTAGTGCTCAGTGTTTCAGGTTACATTTATACAATTAAGTGGAGTGTAGTCAGAGAGTTGGCAAAGTCCAGTAGGACTATAGGTGGCCTATAGTTCTGGTACATCATAGTCCAGCTCTTCTCAAAGGAACCCACTCTCCAGCATAAACTTTCCCACAGACTTTCTGCATGGAAGATCTGGTCTCCTAAGAAGAAGCTGCTGTCTAATTTACCCATCCCTGCTGTATTTGCAGCCTCTAAGGAGGCAGGGTGGCAGGGTTTGGTGCAAATGTACACCCACAACACATAATAGGCCAGAACACATTAGATGTACAAACACATGCTCAGAAGTAAAAAAAGGCCACATCTCCCAAACAGAATGGTTTGGGCTTGACACCAAGCTCGAGCCTGGGTTCAAAGGCAGTAGAGGAGCAGCCTCTGGCTTTTTAGTGTCTCTTTGCAAAACAGGAGTCGCAGAACTTTGTTTTCTCAGAGGGTAGCAGTGAAAAAAAATGCATTTTACTGTCGAGTGCCATTTATTGTGGCAACATGCCAAAACCCAGATCTAAAAAGGGAGGGTGAACTCTGAGAAGAGAGTCAGCCCATCCTAGGTATTTAGCAATTGGAATGAAGTAAACCTTAACAAAACTAGGTGTAAAGGAAAACAGTTGAAGGAATGTAATTTTAAAAGCAGCTCCTTCTAGACTGCACAAGTTTTACTGTTATTATTAGTTCTCCAGTATTTGACTGAATGCATTCTGGAGTAAAGTGCTCTTTTGTGACATACAGAAACTGGAATGCACTTTTAAAAGTAAATACAATATATTTTAGATCTTATATCTTAGAAAGGACATGAATACAGTTACTAGATATAGTACTTTCAAAAATAATTCTGCTGTTGGATGTCATCTGCATATGGCTATAGAAGTCCTTATCTAGTTTAAAAAAAAAGGAAGTTGATAAATCATGAAGGAAGGAAATACTGAGGTTTAAAACAGCCACAAATTTGTTTTTCTTCAGCTTATCATTTTGAAAACTCAACTGCTGTAATTCTGGATGAGTTGCCAGATTGTTTCCTTCATAATTCTGCCTCTCTCTTATCCATTCTTTAGGGATCAAAAACAAGCATATTAACTTCAGTCAGTGAACACACAAATCAAACAAACACATTCCCCTAACTTCAGGCTCTGATTAATTCCACTGGTAGCCTTTGACCTTGATTTCCACAATGTCTTGCAGTGCAAAAAGAAGCCTGACCTGGTATCAGAAAACTGCAGAGATTTGGTCTGGAAAAAAATAAAGCCATCCTCATCGCTATTCCCCAAGTACTACATTAAAAACTATAAAACAAAGGGCTGAAATCTGAAGTTTAGGCCTTGGAGCCAGTTTCACAATCTGTTTCCTGTAGCCAGAGTTCATTTGGAGCCAGTGGAAAAAACAGCTTCTAAAAGATAAAAGGCAGTGCTGTGTTTCAATCAAACTTGGCATTCAGTTTGTGAATATAGCTGTACCAAAGTCTAAAACACCAAAGCTCCAGTTCTGATTCTGGTTCACTCTACTGATCTTGGATGTATGTAGTCATTGTCAGAGACACCCAACAACTCATGATGGGAGAAATAAGATGTAGCCAACTTCTGGAGATCAAAATTCAGATAGAAATAAAGCAAACAGATGTGATATGCCCATTCACAGGAAAATGGGAGACCATAAGGAGTGACAACAGAATGGGGTGGGAAGCTGAAGAGGTAGCTAAAGTAAAAACAAAACAAACAAAAAAACCCCTCCAACAACATAAAAGGCACTGGCAGAACTATTTTCTTTGAACCCATCAGTTACGATGGGTGGAGGCCTCGAGTGCTTAGAGAAGTCAAGACTCATATTTATTACAGGTAGTGATGATTTCAGCAGATACATTGTTCACCAGGGTGCCAAAGGCCTGGAGGAAGCAGCTGTGTGAAGCAGTTCAGGCCTGTCCACCCTACTGAACAATGGCAATGCAGCCTCCTTGCAGAAAGGATTTCATGGGAAAAAAAGAGACTGGTCTTCCTTCAAAGGTAGAGGTAAATGCAAGCTTTAAAGAAACAGTTCCAGAAAACAAAGGGATGCCAGATGAAGAAACCAGATTCTTTGCAAATAAGAAAGCTGTTGACAGATGGTGTTGGTGAGCTCTGCTCCTGGACTCAGAAGTGGTTTCTGTGTCTTTCTGTGGCATAAGATTAGCTTGTTCTGCATTTACCTTCACTTTTGAGGTCTGAAGTTTAGCATGGGAAATGTGTATATGAGAAGCTAGAAACTATTATGCAAGACCCTATGCAGGCCCAATGTCCTGTTTCTAATTTATTCCCAAGTAGTCTTTTGCCTTTCTGTATACTCAAAATTTTAGTTTCATGATTGCTTCAATGTGACAGCTGCAAACAGTTCCACCCTTGTTCTGCTCTCCTCTTCTCTGCCAAGAGGTGAACTGGATCAAGGAACTGACTTGGCTGAAAATTAAGTTATCATAAACAGCACCCTTTTTTCTTTTTTTTTTTTTTTTTCCTGCAAGGAAACCGTGGGAAACAGCAATGCCAGCCTCTTTAGTGGCAGATTGCACTTAATCACAGAACGGCTGAGCTTGGCAGGGACCTCTGGAGACCATCTGGTCCAATCCCCCCACTCCAGCAGGGCCACCTAGAGACAGCCACCCCGGGCCGTGTCCGGGCAGCTCCTGAACATCCCCAAGGACAGCAAGCCCACAGCCTCCCTGGACAATCTGTGCCAGCGCTTGGTAACCCTCACAGTACAAAAACGTGCCTCCTGATGCTCAGAGGGATCCTCCCGAGCTTCAGTTTGAGCCCCCGGTACCACCGAGAACGCCCCGGCTCCATCCTCACTGCACCTTCCCCAGGTACATATAAATGGACGGATATAAATAAAGATACACGCGTAAGATTCCCCCCCACCCCGAGCCTTCCCTTCTCCAGGTTCATCAGCCCCTGTACAACTGGGATTTTAAAAAAATCCCCTTGGATTAACTTGGATAAAAGCACCGCGGAACTGTTGCTCAATGTGAATATTCCGGGGATTTCCCCCACCATCCTTCTTTTATCCCAAGTGATGGCGGGACTGTGTTTCGCTAGCACCAACAGTTTTTCCCTTCCCGCTGACGCGCTTTCCTGGGAAACATCCCAGGCTCCGCCTCTGACACGGTCGCTTAAAACACGTGCGAGCCTAAGTGCCTGCCGGTGTAGAGCTCTGGGGCAAACCCGCTACGGCGACCGTTTCACCTCCATAACCTGTTGCGATAGATAGCAAAGCCCCCCCCGAACGCAGTGAATCAGGATGACGGGAATACCGTGCGCGTATCCCGCAGCGAACACTCTCCCTTCGCTTCTCCCGGCAGGATCCCGGCCGTACGCCGCGTTGCCTGCCGGGACACGTAGTCTTCCCCCGCGAGGGCCACAGGACCGCCCTTCGGCCGGACTACATATCCCAGCACCCCCTCCCGGCACAGCCGCTCCTCGCTGCGATTGGGCCCCCCGGCTGCGAGAGCTGAAAGGCGATTGGCTGAGCGGCGTGTCCGTCATGCGGGCTCCCCGTGCTGGGCGGGGCTGTTCCCCCCGCCCCGAGTGAGGGGACTGCCGGGGGTCGGTAGCGGCCCCGGCGGGGAGGGCTGAGGGGCCGCCCCGGGAGAGGCAGGGCCGGGGCCGCCCCTTCCCTCCATGCCCGGGGCAGGGAGGAGGAGCCGCTGGCGCCGCGGGGTGGTGGCCGCCCCTCTCCCCGCCGGGAAAGGCGAAGCCGCAGCGGCGCCGCTCGCTCGGCAGCCCCGGCGCGGGAGGGCGGCGGCGGCTGTCGGGGGCACCGGCCCGCGCTGCCCCCCATGCGGCGCGGGCAGCGGGCTCTGCGCTCGCCGGGGCCGCGCTCGTCGTCGTCTGTGTGGGCGGGCTGGCGGCTGCCGGGAGCCCGCCATGGGGCGGCCGCGCCGGGGCTGCTGAGGAGGAGGCGGTGGCTGCGGCTGGGGAGCGGCGGCCGGGCGGCCCCATGGAGGAGCGGGAGGGCGAGGTGCGCTGGGACACGCTCTGCAGCCGCGACGCCGCCGCCCGCGACGCCGCCCTGGACACCATCGGGCAAGCCGTGCTCCGCCGCGCCGAGAGCATCGCCGCCGGGGCGGCCGCCGACGGGCTGCCGGTGCCCGCCGCCCGCGACGGGCTGGGCGAGGCGCTGGCCCGCCTGCTCATGCTGTCCAAGAGGTGCCCCTTCCCTGACGTGAGGGAGAAGAGCGAGGCGATCCTCAGCGGGGTGCAGGTGAGCGCGGCAGGCCACCCCCTTTGGCTCTGGGACCGGGCCGGGGGCTCTCCCGGCCCCGTCCCACGCGCGACACCTTCGGGTTTCATCTGTGCCACGAGGTGGGCATCTGATCCACCCTGTCAGATTTATTCCTGCAATTAATACGTGCTAAGTGCTTTCCACCCCTACGGCTCCCTTCCCGAAGAAACATTTGGAAAAGTGTTATTAAAAGGTGGGGAGAATATCTCACTTGAGACACTCAAAAAACACCTGGATGCGTTCCTGTGTCACCTGCTCCAGGTGACCCTGCCTTGGCAGTGAGGTTGGACTGGATGATCTCCAGAGGTGCCTTCCAACCCTAACTATTCTGTGAAAAAGCATGAAGTCTTTCAGTGCAAGCCAGCAGAGAGGATTTGGCAATGAATGGTTGGAAAGTTGGGGCATCCCCAAGGAAGCACTAAAATGACGACTTTAACACTCTAGTTTCAGTCTGTATGACTAGTGCTGTGGTATTACCCGGTTGGCTTTAATAGAAAAGCAGGAAGGATTTGGGTATTAACATTAGTAGTTGCCAATTGACTATATCAATGGGAAGTTTTGAAGCTTTTAAAAGCTATATGAACTTCAACGTTATTAAGCCAGAGCCTGTCAAAATTCCCTTCTTGTTGTTTATTGGTAAATAGTTTCTCCACTGGCATCGATAGGATTCAAACTATTTCTTTTTCATACCTCATAGGCAGCCTAGCCAATAGGGGATTACATTTACTGACCTAATGCTAATAAAAATAAATGTTACTTTGTACGCTTCCACTCTTACAGTCTAATTATAGTTACTTGCATTGCGATTCTCTTGCTCACCTCAGGTTTTTGCGCAGGTCTTGGAATTCTTGTATCAACGGGTCCATCAGCACTGCTAAAAATACTGCTTGCTGCTTACTCTGCTTGCTGCAGAGTAGGAAAAAGAAATTCGGGTATTTCTTTTAATCACGAGTGAATACATAGAGCTGTGCCTGGAGATAGCTGCCTGATTCTCATTACTGTGCTTTTTCTTCCTGAACTTTAACAGGCTGAATATAGGGAAATCCAGGGAAAAATAATAATAATAATAATATATGAAAGTATTATAGATACAATAATTTGTACATTATATGCATACATATGTATAACACAGAAAACATTATATATTATCATATATATAGAAACACATCCTGAGTTTGGGTTATTGGAGCTGAAAGATTTTCTGTTTATTTTGTCTAAGTTCTCAGTAGTGTGTAGTGTGATAAATGCAGTATAACTTACTTTACACAGTTTGAGCTGTATGCAGCATTTTTCTCAAAGCAGATTTTATTAGAGCTGATGGTTTCACATGGTCTAAGTGAAAAGCTTGACAGCTTTTCTTTAAAAACCGAAGCCAGCGAAACAAGCAACCACCCCAAACTTGAATATTAAGTTCAAAACTTCATCTGGCATCTTCCCTGTTAAAGGTTCATAGGAGAAGTGAGTCTGTTACCAGTGAGAATGATGAGTCACTGGAACAGACTGCTAAGGGAAGACTTGTTTTTGTCAGGTTCAAGATATCAGAGTCTATTCAAAGGCCAAACAGATGGTGATCTCTCACCTAAATTTTGGGAAGAGGTCAGGATAGAGGACCGGCTGACTCCCTTTTTAGGTTTTTGTGTATTTGAAGTTAGTGGCCTGTTCAACTATTAGTCTGGTTTAGAAACTTTGTTACTAGTTTTTTTCTTTAACTAGGCCAAAAAGTTGTGGCAGAAAAGTCCATACAGCAAATGCAAATTCAAATACTGTGGTCAGTGCTGGCTTGATTAATAAATGTAGGTGTGAAAGGTTTAGTAGCTGTGAAACCAATTGTATACACACCAGCTGCAGTAAAAGTTCACCAGCAAGTTAAGCAAAACAAAATCAAATATAACATAATTTTAAGAAAATCTTTAAAAGCTACTTTTGTAAATTTTCCTTTTCAGGAGCATAGACCTAAGAGAGAAGTATTCTGTATTTTATGAATTTAGAGTGGCAAATCTTAGTTCTTGTATCTGTACTTATAAATGAAAATTTTCATTGTAATCTTTGGATCTGCGTTTGTTGGAGAAATAATCCAATGCAAGTATTTTGTTTTGGATGCTGAGGACTATTGTCAGGCATGAAATGGTTTCCTGTTGATTAAGGACCGAGAAGAATTTTGTTCAGATCTCTGCTGTGAAGATGGCAGATAAAGCAAACTATTGAATTAAATACTACCACTCCATAGAACTTGAGACTTTCAGCAGTGCTTCCAAAGGTAAATAGCTTACTAACATAAAAATGTGAAATCCCATTCAGAGCATCAGCACTTCTATTACTTTATTTCCCTGTTTTGGGATCTGAAGCAATACTGAAGTCCACAGTGTACCATTATGCTGTCTAAAGTTATTAAATGACATAGAGCCCAGGGCAGGAGAGGCAACTTTGAGCCCAGAATTCTCCTGTGAACTGGGGCTCCCCTCTTTCTCTCTCCTGTGGGATGGTCCAAGCCAGACTAGAAGTCTGAACCTAGACTGATACCTTTCTTTCTATCCCTCTTCACCCCAACTGCCTCAATATGAAGAACTGTAAAATGTGCTTTATTCATCTTTCAGATTTGCTTCCAGCATAAATCAGTGAGGAAATCAAAGGTTAGAATTCTCCATGTGGTCTGATTGCTATTTCTTTCTTTGAGTTAGTGCCCTCTTGCTTTTTGGGGCAGTCAGCAAATATTTAGGCATGAGCAACTGTGCTCCTGGTGCTTTTGCAGCTTTGTGTCTGGAGCAGGTTGGTAGATGCGTTATATGGCTGGTGTAAGCTGCAGGCTTGGCAGCAGCCTGTGTCAGCGTGACATCCCTCTAAGCCTGCCTTTGTTATGTTTTGGGGTGTTTTTCCCCTGGATAAAAATTCCTCTAATATATGGCAGAATGCTACGTGTGCAGCTTTCTTCTTTGCTATTAATAAATAGCATTATTAATGCTGTTATTAATAAATAATATTGCTTGTATCAGAATCTATAAAATTAATTATTGCTTAACATAAATTCCTGTTGGCTTATGTTCAGGATAATGAGTTTTCTCATTGTAGGCTATATATATTTATATATCATAACAAACTTTTTCACCTAGAGACTATATCTATTTTCCCATTTAGAATAGGTAAGTTATTTTTGTAGGAGTTATTATAAAGGCAGTGTCAGCAAACTAGTCCCTTTTTTTTCTAATTAAAACATTTTTGCTTTTATTAATAAAAGCAAATTCCTAAAGTTAATTTGACCTCAACAGATAATTTTAAAAATATTTAAAAGGTATATCAATTGCAATGCTTTAACCAAATGAAAACAGTTTCGATGTTTACATTTGAAAATGTCTGATGAATATTTTTTGAGGTAAAACCCCCAATATAATAGGTTTTTGATAAGTTCTTGCTCGTGGGGTATTTTGCATGTGTTTATAGCATAGTGCCTATGACCTTGCAGTACAGTGTGTCATTCCTCCCAGGGTTCTGGGTGTCTGCACACCAACACAAATATATTGGGAAAGAACAGCAGTGGAATGTCTAAACACATGCTCATTAAAAGTCTTCTGCCGGCCTCAATTGGATCAATCAGATGTATATGACTGGAATATAAATAAAAGGTGCCTGTCTGTAGCAGGAGAAGGATTACTGAAAGGATGAAATTTGATAATTAAAATCTCTTGTAACCATCCAGTGGAGAAAACTCAGCAGAACATACTGCTCTCCATGGGTATGTCAATTCATTCTCTTCATAAACAAAGAGAATGCACAGATGGAGGGCAGGTTCTGCAGGTCTGCTGGTATACATAGGGTGAAAGATGACAACAGCAGAATAAAACCTGTAACTGTCAAGAATAGAATAAGTGTAAGCATAGAATTCGGCATGCAGAGCTTGATTTGGAGCAGATATAAGGAAGAAAGAAGCAATCTCAACCCCTTTGAGAGGTAATCTAATGCTACCAAACACTTGCATTGAAGGGGAAAATTAGTAATGAAAAAAGAACTCTGTTCTCTTGATATTTTCATTGATATAAGCAAAAGAAACATACAGAAAGTGCACAAATGTATGAATAAAACTAGGATGGTGAAAAACATAAGGAGGCATAGCTAAAATGAATATTGGAAGAAAGCTAGAAATAAAAGATCCACAGATTAATGGATTAACAAATAATGCTGAGGTGATTGAAAGGTTTTCTGAAATGGTTAATCTTGCCTGTGTAGTCAATAGCCATGATAAAAGCATAAATAGTACCTTCCTAGGCTGGAGGGTGGGGGGAAAACCTGTAGGATGCTTGGATAAGCAACAGATTTTCAGTCTGGTAGGGCCTGATGAAATTAATTCCAAGGTGCTTAAAAAGCAACTAGCTGAAGCAATCTCATGTAGTGGATTGCAATTTTGGATAGTGGAGGGAAGTAGCAGACTCAGATTAATTGGTGCACACCTTTTCAGTGTGTACTAAATGGGATAGGATGAAGAGGAAGCTGATGGATTTTAACTGTAGCTCAAAGAAAAAATACTGGACCAGTGTTGGAACGCATTTTTAGTGCCTAGGAAAAGAAACTGAGCAACAGCCAAAGCAGACTTATCCAGGATAAATTCTTTTAAACCCAGCATTGCTACTGCTTCTGTGATGGAGTAAC
Organism: Eopsaltria australis; assembly: GCA_034509425.1. Lineage (NCBI taxonomy): Eukaryota > Metazoa > Chordata > Aves > Passeriformes > Petroicidae > Eopsaltria > Eopsaltria australis. Next base: position 1,671,954 of record JAVTVJ010000040.1, read on the forward strand.
AGGCCTTGTGGTGCAGAGCAATTCTATAATATTAATAGGTTGATGTACTGGAGTCCTCAATGTTCACATGATAGTCTTGTTAACAAGCTGGGGAATTGTCATCTATAAACTACACTATATCGAGTAAAATTAGCTGGAAAACCATCCCTAGAAGGCAAGTAAGGTCACGTAATAAGTACTTGGTACAGGCTCTACAAGGTCCTGGGCAGCAAAATCTTGATTAACAAATTTTTATGCTTTAGTGAATAGATTACAAGCTGGGGGGCAGAGTAAGAATACTGGAGATCAGCCTTATAATTTAAAATAATTTTAATATTTAATATGAGCTTGTAGCATATCTTCCAGTCCTTTGGGTTTTTTTGTGAAGAGAAGTTTGAAGTACTTAGAGGTGGTATGGTCGGCTAAAATGAGGCTTAAGATAATATGTTCCCTAAGAAGTGGGGGTGAAAAAGACTGCTGCAAAAACAAAGAAAACATGGGCTAGAATGAATGAACAATGAAGCTAAAGTCCAGGAAGACGTGGGTTGGACATTCGGGGAAAATTTCAATATTAGGATAGGCTACCCAGTCATGTTCGACACTAGATCTAAACTCTTCTTAAATATCAGGCAGGAATGAGGTGCTTATTTATTCCCTCCTTGGGAAAGGCAGAGCATTGCGAGCTGTTTTTCTTTCCAGCCTCTTTTTCTGTGTTTTGTATTGGTAACTGCTTGGAGGGACTTCAAGCACCATCCAAGTCCTTTCCCTTTGATCTTCAAGACTGTATTTACCAGACAAATAGTGCTCAAACCTGTGGTCTGAAACCTGTCTTATACATAAAAGCATCAGGTGGGCTTGAGGGGGCAGTTTTGATTACCTCTTTGTTTTCTCAGGCCTGCTGCTTTAGTGGGTAAATGTATCAGAATTCCAGTTTGCCAAGGGCTATTGTGGCACAGAAGAAAGTGGTCATGTCAGCAGCCAAATATATCTTCTTGTCTTAAAACCTTGAGGAACTGATTGAGATCTAGGCTTGCTTGGCAGAGGACGTGGAATGGAATATCCTTCCTTTCCAAATCCTGGCAAAACACTTGTGTGGTTTAAATTAAAAGAGCATCCAGAAGAGATGAGAACTTCTAGTCATAGCCAAAGCAGACATTGTGTCCTTCCTCTGCCACTGTGATAGGACAAATAAAACCTCTGCCAGGGGAGGAGGTGGTAATTCCCCTGTGTGCATCCATAAAGGATAAAATAGGAGTTACTGTTCTGTTTCATTGCTGTATTTGCTCCAGCAATGTGAAGTCACAAGAAAATTCACTCTTTTCTTTGTGAGTGCCGCATGTCTGAGCTGTGGTACATGCTTGTTTGGAGTAATAAGGGTGAAAATTATGCTCATTTCCTCCCAAATGGTTTCTCCTGATGAGTGGTATTATGGAAGACTGGCTAACTTTCCAAATCTTTAATCTTCTTAGGTGTAATCTTTGATAAATGACTTTATAACTTTGTCTAAAGTCTTTTTTAGCATTCCTGTACAACTCAAGTAATCTTCTTTAGTGAACTTTGAGTTCTCTAGCTAGGCAGATCACTTATGTTGTGGGATTTCTTCTGTCCAAGATAATTTGACTGTGTCCTGCTGCATGATAAGGATGTTCCCCTGTGATGCTTACTCTTGGTCAGCCACCATAGAAAGGTGTCTCAGTTGAAATTTATAGTCTGTTCAAGCTTAAGAATTTAAATATGATATCCTCACTGGTGGTGGTGAATCTGATCCATCTGGAAGCTGTCTAGTCTCTCTGCACAATGCCAATACCCAAATAGGTTCCGGTTTCCCATAGTGCTCTTATATACAGTGAACTAAAACATCCTTTTTGGAAGTTCACTTTATAGCAAAACTATGTTCTGTCTCTTCCAGCCATTGGATGGAATGGAATTAATTATTCATTGTAGGGTGCTCCCTTCAAAATCCATGTGTTGCTGTACCAGATCACTAGTTTAGAAACCGTCTGTCTGTTAGGGGCTTTTTTGGTGGTGCTTAATACTCTTGCTTTTCTCAATATTGAGAGAGAATACGAGAGATAAGTAATGACATGATGCTTTAAAATGATTCGTCTTACTTACAGCTTCTGCTGCCTCCGCAGTATTTATTGTAAACATGTTCTGATGATGGGTCTGTATCACGTGTGTGGGGTGAGGCTCGCTGGAGATGTTAAGGGAGAAGAATTAATCTTTATATGTCAGGGAATATTCTGAGCTGAGGTGTGAACATATTTTTTAAAAACTTTAATTGTCAATAAAACTTAGATGGCCATATCTGACTCTTCCCTCCTTCAGCCTACTTGTCTCCTTTCTTAAGGCTTTAGTTTGTTGAGAGAGATGAAGGGGAATTTTCTCTTGTTGAGCTTGTCAACTGCGGAATTGCCTGACCTTGTGAATGTCTTTGGTTGGAATAAGAAGTTGCGTGAAAACAGTGGAGGTTCTCAAAGTCATGGAAAGTGGGGTATGTGGGGCACTTCTAATGCTGTTTCTGTGTTTGGAGACTTTCTGTAATTTTCCATGCTAACATTATGCCACTCTTCTTGTATGGAAATGAGCTTTCCTTGGTCAACTTATTCTTAAAATTGTTTGAAATGACCTGATCTGTAAATTTATAAGCTTATGTGATTCTGCTGAATTGATTTTCTGAACATCATAACTAGAATTTTTATTTTCAAAAGAAGTGAAGCATGAAGATAATATCTTGGTTGGTATTTATTTTTTGACTGCATTGAAGTGCTTTAAAACTGAAGAAATCAAACACAAACATTTCCTTATCTCTTACTGTTTGGTAATGAGGTAAGCAATTATAGGATGTACATTGGTGGCTTAATTAAAAAAGATTTGTTTCCTGTCTTTTTTTTTTTTTAATAGGAGCTAATACCTAGAGATCTGTAGAAACCAGAAATGCTTCAGCTTGAATTCATTTTGTAAATAACAGCATCTGTTCTCCTGATCTGGCAGTCGCTAAGTCACACAAGCTCTTTTTTAGATTTTTTTTTTAACTTTCTTTTGATTCTGCTTCTTTTTCTAGAGGTAATTTTAGAAGTTTGCTGTTCATTTCAACTCATAACTGGATATGATCCTTTCCAGTCTGCGCTCATATTCTAGTGTCCACTTAGGTCTCTATCTGAAATGGTTTTTCTTGTTCTGACACTAGTAGTACATGGGTAGCAGTGATCCTTCCCCTCTCTGCATTGATTTTCCTAAAAGTTCTGCTCTAAGTTTCCAAAAAGCCTATTTATTTATAGGTTTTTGGTTTTTTTTTCATCAAATAATTTGTTTATCCTGTTTATTATGTAAGTAACTGTCTTCATTTTGGGCTCTTGGCATACATTTGGATGCTTTTTGCTCACAAATGGGGAAGTTTCAGGTATCTAAAGGAGAGGTTCAAGCAAAAGCACTAAGATTTTGAAATGTTTTGTAAATCAGCATACAATATTAAGTAAAAAAAAAAAGTATGGACTTCCAGATTATGTATTATATGTTATATATTATATTATATGTAAAATAATGTATCTCCTGTTAGCTGACCAAAGTATATGACTTTAAAGAAAATTACATTGTCTTACTATGACAAGTGCAAAGTGAGCACTGAAGAAATACTTGCTGTTTTGTCATCTTACTCTTGACTTTTTCTTCAGGTCAGAGCTTCTCCTTTTAAAATAAACATAGTGGAAAAGTACTGAATATACCATTGTGGGCCAGAAAAAATAGTTTTGAAAGCTTGATTATATTTTCCTGTGGATACTGAATGTTTGAATTTCCAAAAATATGGTTTGCTGTCAGTATGGTTTTCTATTCCAGTAAATTGTTTACAGTTTAACGGGGATTGGAGGATGGGAAAAGCTTAGGTCTCTCTCCAGAAATCAAGCTGAACATGGAAATCTTCACTTGAAGCTACATGAATGAATTAAATCCAAAAAGTTAATTTGTGGTGTTTTTTCTTGTTTACTGCTTTCCTGATGTTTTCAGTGACTTTGACTTTTTTTTTCCTTTGTCTTTTTTTTTTCTGGAAAGCTTAGGTTAAATTATTGCCAAAAGTTTGTTTGGGAAGGTGAACTGGTTTAGTTCTATTTAAACCTAGTAAACAATTTACCATTTTCCTTACTTCAGCTTTATGTAGAAACCAACCTTGTTCTTTCATGTAATTTTAGGTTCAAAGTGTCAGCCAGTGTTGTTCTAGTGCAAGAATATACCAAAATACACTGGGCTGGTATTTTAAAAATAGAGGTGATGCTACTTATGTAATCTGATAATGTATCCCTTCTGTGCAACTGCAAGAACTTACTTTCAGTTCAGGCACTGTACTATAGAAAAGCACTGAAAACTGCTCTGAAAACATGTGGGTTTTTTCCCTGTAAACTATTTCGAAATTGTAACTTTTTTTGACTATTCCATGCCTTCTGGAGTCAGTAATAAAGTTTTCTTAACTGCAGGTCTTTCCTAGCAGATCTGTTGTCTGCCTAAATAGCTGACTGGCTTTGTGGGCCTTAGCTTTGAGACTCAAGGTGTAACCACCTCTTCACCAAATTTCCCTCCCTGGGATATTCTTGCTTGCTTTTGAATTGTTTTTAAACAGTTTTCTTCTGAGACAAATATTTTTGTCAAGGATTCCTTAATTCCTAGAGAGTAAACATGGAATAATATGGCATTTATTCAAAGGAGGAACAAACTTGAAAATGCAAACTTATTTAAATCTCTAAAGCCTTTCCTGTGTGCCTTTTTGTTGTTTTTGTTTTCTTTTGGGGGGGAGGGATGGTGTTTGTTTTGGGGAGGAGAAGAGCCTCTTTTCTGAAAGATTGTTTTTCCATTGCAGCTTGTTGCTGAGCCTGTTGCTGAGCCTGTTGCTGGTGTTTTGGTGCAACAAAACTCTTAGCTTTAAATGCAGCCTGTTTGCCAACAGCGCATTCCACTCAGATTAAACCATTTGTTTGGATTTTCCATTTATTTAAATTTTAGTTCTAAACTAGTTTCACACTGATATCCATATAGAAGAAAGACTGAAGAAAGGAAAACATTTCAGAAAAACTTTCTATTTCTGTGAATTTCAAGTCAGTGCTGAGTGCAAGCTGATGTCCCTTTAACAGTACTAAATATTTGGCAACTGCTGTGCACAAAACATTTTCTGGAGCTCATCATGTTATGAGATAAGTCCTTACCAGGATAGGATTGGTTTTGATATTTACTATAACTTTCTTTCATGTCCATTCTGTCCTTTTTACTTGTGTTACAGAAAAGGTTTTGGGAACCTTGTAACTTCACCTAGATTACATTTTTTTAAGAGTTATGTTTGTAATGGTTGCTTATATTTACCTAGAAATTGGTGTATAAATGGTGTTCTGTAAGAAAAGCTTAATTCTGACATTTTTATTGCTACTGTTCTGTTCTACAAGGCAGGAAACTAAGCCAAATGGAAATGTTTTTGTCTGGCTTTTAGAAGGCATATTGGTATCTTGGCTTGTAGTGTTCTGCTTTTCTAACTATTCAGAGCATGGCAGCTCTGCTTGGCTGATACTGTCTATAATCTGTCAGAAGAGTATGTGTAAATTGGGAATGTCAAATGTTGCTTCTTTTTCCTTCATTATTTGGTATCAGATCTGTTAAAGGATTCAGGGATTTGAGTAAGGTTTCACTAGGCATGAAAGCTGGTTTTTAATGCAGAAGATCCCATTTGTAATGCACAATATAAAAATCTTAATTTTAGATTCTAAAGGTAGAAGTTAACTATTTGTAGCTTAGGCATTAAATGAATACCTGAGATTGAAACATAGACTGTTTTGTGTTTTCTACTTTTTAAAGTAATCTGTATTTTTGTGTACAATGATAAATGACTTGGGAAAAGTGCTGGTTTTATACACTCTGAATTCGATGTGCAGATCATTACTCCTACAAGCAGTGGAAAATATGGCTGCTTCATGGTACAGAAATTAATTTTGCGGTAGTAAGCTGTGGAATGTTTCCCATATATGTGGCTTCCACCTATGTTCCTCCTCACAGAGCCTGAGGTTTGCAGTACAGTGTGTCACACATCCGCATGTTTTGGAGGGAGGATCAGGTCTTGTATATCAGGTCTCTGGGGTAGGGTAGCCACATGACTCAAAAGTAATTTCCAGTAGCAATAAATCTTCATGCATATGTGCATAAAAACATACTAAGGCGATTGCAAAGTTCTGCTGGAAGTCTCACATGGAAGTTAAATGACTTGCTGTCTGTTTCCTCAAAAACTAAAAAATTGCTAAAAAAAAAATGCTTGGGAAGATGTCCTGCACTTAAAAAAAATTAAAGCACTTTACAAATAATAAAATCAGATTTTAATACTGTCTTCTAAACCTCTTCTTGATTGTGTTAGGAAACAAAAATTTTCTAGATGCACACTCATAAATTCCCTGTTAAAAGATGACTTCAGGAATAAACATGCCTTTTGAGGAATAAAATGTCTTTGAAGATATAATCTCAGAGTTTATATCAGGGATGCTGGTGTGGGAGGGCCAAAGCTTGAAGTTTTGGTGAAAGTCTATGGCTTGAGTGCAAACTTACCTCAGGTTATCCTTTGCTAATGTAACCTGTCTAGTTCTGTCCTGTGTGATGGTCTGGTGTGAGATTTTTCATATGTAGCTGTTCTAGACAGCTGTAAGGAGACACCTTCTTAATTCTGTAACAAAAACAACCATACAAATCTATCATCATGTGTTTTCAACACTTCAGCAGAAAAATTAATACTAATCTTTTAAATACTTGCTCTATGTACTTGTTGTGGGTGGAGTGACAAGCCCTGCCATTGAGCCCATGTCTACTTTATTATTCCTTCTTGCTAGCTTTAATATAATTGCTTTGCAATAGTGCTCTGTACTATCCTATACATACACTGCTGGTAGTTTTAGCTTTTATACTATGGAGCAAAGAATTCCAGGGCTAAGATTGGATCTAGCCACACCTGGACCCCTCTCTGAAAAGGAGTTTAGAAAGCCAGGGGTTCCTTTCAACACCTTGTATGTAACTCACCAGTGCTCATTGGCAGATCTCTCTCTTAACCTTGAGCAGTGTCAAGAAGGACTATATTAGAGGAACCTGACCTTATGAAAGTGGACTGGACTTCCATAGTATAAAGTGATTGACTGCCAGTCCCGTATCTGCCAGGTCAGCTTAGCAGCTTGTGTGCCAAATCTTTGCCTCATGTCAGGATGCTGATTTGGGGTTAGTTAGCCAGACTGGTTTAGCATAGTTCAACACTAAAACCAGCACGTGGCCTGAGCTCAGCCTACCACTGATAGCTTTGTAAATAGGATGTTGTCCAAGTTGCTTGACCACATTCCAGGGCAGAGTATCCTGCTACAGTACTACTTGAATATTTGTTTAAAAATTAGGGAGTACAATCCAACTAGGCAGGACTTGTAAAAAGCATTGAGCTCCATTGTTATCTAAAACTGCTAAGAAATATAAGTGGAAATCAAACTGGAAAGAGCATGTGCTGTAAGTTTTTACTATGTGTATACAATATAAGTGACAGGCAATCTAACAAAGAACTAACTCTAAATTCTTAAACCAAGCATAATTGATTTTGGAACAGAATGAAGTGATTTTCCTAGGGATAGTATCACATGAAGTATCTTCTCCTTTTGTATGTAACAGAAGCCAGGGATAATACAATTTAATAGCCTTGTTTGAGACTTGATTCCTTTATCTGGTGCAACTATAGATTCTGATGCTCATTGAGATTCAGCTCTCAATTTCCAATAGACTAAATCTTCATGTGGATAATAGTCTGTAAACTACTTTCTTTTCAAAATAGTGTGATACCTCTTACATAGTTTGTGCTTCTGAATATTGAGCTCTCTTTGAGAACTCCTGAACCCTGAGACTTTGAGATGGCAAGGGGAAGTTTCTTCTAGAAAGTTATTTGAGTTCTTAACAATTCTGAACATTACAGAATGATAAAGAATTGAAGCAGCATGCTGTATAATATTCTGTTGCAACAATATTCCATTACTTTAAGAAAGTATAGAAGAGAAACTGCTATTATATCCCTGTGACAGTTGCTTTCCTTCACATGATTAGATGGAATAATGACTCTTCATAGAGTGCAGTCTGATTTGGAAATTCTGGCATCATCTGCAGGAGAACATCCTAAAGGGAATGCAAATTTTAAACCTCTAGAAGGATCTTAAAGCGATCTTTTTTATTTCTTTCTTGTAAGGGAAATGAAGTCCAGGAAATGTGTGGGGCAGATTATTTAAGGAAGAATGGACTTTATTTTTTCTACCCCCTTGGCTCTGTGTTTGTATGGTGTTTGCATGGCAAGATTTTGGTTTCGGAGCAGCTACAGGGCTGACTTCTGTGAGAAGCTGCTGAAAACTATCCCTGTGTTCAGTTGGCTCCAAGATGGGCCTGTCACTGGCCAAGGCTGATCCCATCAGTGACAGCTGGTGGTACCTCTGGGATCATGTCTTTTAAGAAAGGTGAAAAATCCATGGGCAATAACAACTGCAGTGAGAGAAGAAAGGAATGAGACTGTGAGAGAAACAGCTCTGCAGACAAGGGCAGTGAAGGAGGAGGGGGAAGTGGTGTGTCAGGCACTGGAGCTGAGATTCCATTGCAGCCACGGTGAGGTGGGATGTCCCAATGGAGCTCTGTGGTGGAGCAGATCTCCACCTACAGGCTGTGGAGGATCCCACACTAGAGCAGGTGGATGCCTGAGGAAGTCTGGGAGCCTGTGCTGTAGCAGGCTCCTGGCAGGACCTGTGGCCCTGTGGAGAGAGGAGCTGTAGAGGGTTTGCTGGCAGGATTTGTGACCCTGAGGGGGACCCATGCTGGAGCAGTCTGTTCCTGAATGGTTGCACCCCACTGGAAGGGACCCAAGCTGGAGCAGTTCATGAAGAACTGCAGCCCTGAGGAAGGATGCACTTTGGAGAAGTTCATGGAGAACTGCCTCCTGTGAGAGGGACCCTTGGAGCAGGGGAGGAAGGAACAGAAGAGACAATGTGTCTGACCACAACCCCATTCCCTGTTCCCCTGCATTGCTAGGGAAGAAGAAGTAGAGAAAATTGTGACGGAAGTTAAATCTGGGAAGAAGGTGGGGTTGGGGGGATAAGGTGTTTGAAAATTTGGGTTTATTTCTCATTATCTTACTCTGATTTATTAATAATTAAAATTAATTTCCCCACATCGAGTATGTTTTGCCTGTGGTTGTAACTGGTGAGTGAGTGATCTCTCCCTGTCCTTACCGTGACCCACGAGGTTTTTTTGGTATATTCTGTCTCCCTGACTAGCTGAGGAAGGGAGGGATAGAGCAGCTTTGGTGGGGACCTGGCATGCAGCCAGCATCAACCCACCACAATATTGGAACTAGTTCTTTGGTGTGTTTTTTGGGAGTGAAATTTAGAATCTGCTGGAATATCAGTGTTTATTTGGTTGTTACAAAGTTGATTAGTGTCTCAAAAAGAAAACTTTTCATGAAAATGTGCTGCTTTTGACAAAATTCTTACAGGGAAAGGCTTCCTCAGTAATGTCATATGAAGAAAGGGAAGAAAAATATACTTCCTTAGCCAAAAACTATGAGCATGAAGGTCTCACATTCCAGGCTCTGGCTTGCCTCCCTCAGGTAAGTGACTTGTGAAGGCAGTTAAACAGACAAAGTAGATCTTCTCAAGCAGTAGAAGTTTAATGTTTTCATTTAAAGTAGTAAAAATTTTAGAGAATTTGCCTTGGATGTATGAGTATCTCATTCAAGCATGAGTGGGATCTGTACTGAACTGGAGTTTGGAACTCACTCTGCCTTGTCTCAAAACTTAACTTGGTCATAAAGGTCTTTTTTATTGACAAGATGTCACATTGAGAAATAAGTACTTGAGGTCTTAAAACTTCATCAAGTTAGGAAAAAACCCATATTTCGTCCAGATGTTGTGAAATTTATTTGCCTCATCCAAAAGTGCTTTATATTAAAGCCAAAGTAGTGAGGAAGCTTTGAAGGCCCCGTAAGGTGGGTGAAGGATTTAACCTAAGTAGTAGTAATCCAGTTAGATTAATGAGGTGAATTGAACATGAATTTTGGTGAAGACTGAAAGACGCTAAAATAATTTTTCTAATCATAACGTTAAGTATCTTCTATTTCTTTTTAGAACACTTCTAAATATATTGACTTCATTAAACTAGGATGAAGTACATGTTTGTATGGCTTTTTTAAAGTTCAGTTTCTGGGATCTTTTTTTGAAGAGGGGGAAAGAGTATGGTGTACTACAGAATTAGGACACAATTTTTTTTGTACCACTAGAGGAAAGCATTTTTTTCTTTATTCAGATGAGACTTATTATGATATTAAACACATCTGTTTAATTAGATTCTTGTGGATGGATTTGGGGGTTTGGGGTTTTTTCCCCTGATTGTTTTTTCTGACAATTTTAATTTTGAACTGGAGTATTTATTATCTTAGCAGTAGTATTTTGGCCACTTACTGTCACATTTGGAGGGAACTGCTTTACTGAGGGTAGTTACATTAATACCATCACATGATCTAAAACTTATAGATTAAAAACAAACCAGCAGGTACTTCATTAAAAGTGTTGTTTACCATAGACATTATCCTGAAAAAATTCACAATGGCTTATTGTTCCTGGGAGCAACACTAAATTGCCAGAATGTCTGCTTCTGTGTGGTAGAGTGAAGCACACGTGCTTGGAGGGTTGAGGCCCTGTGCTGATTGGTCTGTCCAGAAGCATCTTGAAACATTTCTGCAGGATTCTGTTTCAAGATACTCTTAGTACTTCCATTTGTTATGAACAATTGTGTGTCTCCTCTTACAGGTTTCAGTTTTCCTGGAGCTTCTGTGGCCATAAGGTTTGTGATCACTGTGCCAAGCTGACACTCACACTTGTCTCTTAATCTGAGAAGTTGCACTGTGAGTAGAGAGATGCTGGAAGCAAGTTTTGGATGGGCCATATGGAGACTGGAAGCACAGTGTCTCTGTTTTTTGTGGTGGTGTACCTTTCAGCAGGGCCTGAGAAGTTAAATGTAATGGCATATGAATGCAGCTGCAATATTTTCAGGACTAAATTGGCTCAGTGTGGGCTACCAGGTGTGCCAGTTACCACAGCACTAAATAGGCATTCCTCACTTGTACATGTTTCACAGAATTCCACATGGAATGAACTTAGGCTGGTGCACCTGCTCCAGGAAGATGTAATGAATTTGAAGGAACACTTGGGGGAGACTTCATGTCTCACGTTTTGTTGCCAGTTTTTGATTTGTTTGAGGTAACATCAATATGGATTGAGATGTAATACTCTAAAACTCTTGGAAAATGAAACTTTCGTCCTTTTTGTCTCATGCTATTTCTGGTTGCAGAATAGTAACATGAAAACTTCTTGAGATGGGGCATATTTTTAGGTATTTTTTTTGTTGGTGATGATATCTTGCTAGTTTTCTTTAGAAATAAGGTAATTGTAACTGATTTCAAGGTATGAAAGAAGTGATGATAGACACAGTTATAGGAAAGGGAGAAGAGGCGCATGCATGAATAGGAAGTTTATGACAATAGGTGAATTAGCACTTTATATATTAATTATGAAAACTTACCACTATATCCAAGTTTCATGCCTATTTCTGTTTTAATTCATGATTGTCAGTGTTTCAGTTTTGTAAGGCATTTATCTCCAACTGAAATGTCCCTAATTTTACCTCTGTATTGTTAATGAGGCCTTTGCATCAATATGTCTTTTAAAAAAAACAAAACTGAAAGAAGGAAAGAAGGCACTAATGGCAAGAAGCCACCTCTTCTGAACACGGGAGTCATACATTCCCACATATTCAAAAAAAACCCCAAAGCCAAAACAACAGAAAAAATTCCCTATCCAACTACAGTGATGTTTTAATAATTGAAAGAGGTGGGGTCACAAAGCTGAGATTTGTGTAGAAAATGAGTCCTGAGTATGTATGGTGGTGTCTTCTGTTGCTGGCCATGGCACAGACTTCCCCTGATCTAACCAGAAAATACTAGTATAGGTACTAAGTGAAAATAATAGCCATTATCAGTCTATTTCCTTTTTCTGAAGGATCTAGCAAGGGATCTTTATGAAGAATTTTAAGGGAAATGAAGTTGTTAGGAAACTTTGGTGAATAACTGTTAACTTTAATTTTGAGCTGACCAGTAAAGAATTTTAAACTAGGACATGGCAGCCAACCAGTTTTCTAAGAACAGATTCAACAAAAGAGTAGATGCTAATTGGAAAGAGAGGGCTGACATTTAATGTTTTAGGACTTTTTATTTTCTGTTAAACAAAATTAACCAATAAACATGTTTAAGCCATCTCTGGAATAAAATAATTTTTTTTTTTTTGGCTGAATTGTATTATCTTAAGTAAAATAATGTGTTGTGTGGTAGTGTTGCTATTTGCTCTTTTTTTTTCTTCCTATTTCAAGCAGAGTAAAACTACTGCATTGTCAAGGCTAAAATCTATTTAAATACTGTTAATTTTCCACTATTATAAAGAGAGATAGTGGGAAATGGAATTCTTTGGCAGTCCTCACTTGCTAGAAGAAACCATATTATTTGCTGTGTGACTGTGGTGCATTACACAGAAGTGGCTGGTGTGTGTTGAAAGGGAAACTTGTTGAAAGGTGAAACTTCGTGTGCATTTTAGGTTTTATCCTGCTGCATTGGCAAGGCCTTATCCAGTGGGAGAGGTGCTCTACTTAATTCAACCCTGGCTGTAGCAATGACCCAACAGACTGCTTGTGTCTCCAGAGATTTACTACCAGTGTCTAATGCATCAGAACATAGGTGGTATTTTCAATGAAAGAAGGTGGCCTGGAGCTTGTGGCCTCTTAGATGCGGATACTCTTCAAATAGTTTCAACTCTGTTGCTTTATCTGTGCAACTGAAAGAGTTAGCTTGTATCTTGGGGGTGTTTTCAGATGCAATGCTCTGGTGTTTCTAATTCTTTATTACTGTTTCTTACAGCCTCGTTCAGGGAATGGCAATTCAGCCGCTTGGGATGCATTTAGGTCATGATTGTGATAGAGCTTACTATGCAGTATTTTCATTGACTTGTTTGTCCCTGCTTTATCATTGATATATCATTCACAATAACAATAAAAGAAGCGAGGTTCTGCAACAGATGGCACTATAGGAAAAGGTAACCTGAACAGGAAAAAGTTCTCCCTACAGTAGAATGAAAAGTTAAAAATTGAAAGTTGAAATAATCTAGGTAGACTCAACTTTTGGTAGTTCCTAGCATCAGAATGCTTTTCTTTTCATACCTAATGTTTTTATAGTACAGCTGGTGGGGTTTTTTTGGTTGGTTGGGTTTTGGGCGTTTGTTTGTTTTAAATGGAGTAAGATACCTCCAGATTTCTGCACTTACAGCCATAAACATGGGGATTCCTCTGTCCTGTGTTATAATTACTTGTCAAGACAAAGGTTCTGGTTTTCACTAAGTCACTGAAAAGACAATTATGCAATGTAAAGACAGGAGCTGAGTTAAGGAAGCTTGTGTTTATGACACAACTCAGAGGTTCAAAACTCAGGATCCTTCTAACCCTACAGCTAAAGTCAGTGAGCATCTAGGCAGAACCTCATCAGATGTTCAGCCATGCTTAAGGGTGTTTCAGGTTTGGAAATGGGCAGTAGTTCCACGCCTGTGCTCAAGTAAGCTCACTCTGGATTCAGAGATTAAATGTTTCCTTCTGACTCCTCTCAGGGCTTGCAGAACATGGTGTTCTTGGAGCATGTTTACTGAAGACCTATCAGATGGGCTTTGCACAAAACAAACCAGAGCTACCCCTCCCACTCCTGAGTAATAATTTAGTGGTTAGGGCATTCTCAAAGAGTGAGGACTCTGGGTTCAGCACCTTTTCTCCCTGAGGTGGTTCAAAGTCATGCCCTTTACATGCCTGGGCTCCTAAGATAAGAGAATTGAACTAGCTTTTGCTCTCATTTCTGGGCCTGTGAACAACTTAAGAATTGCATGTAAAGCAGGCCTAATGAAATTGGAAATGCTGACTGTCATGCCATCATTAAACAGCTTAACTTTATTTAGAGAGGAGGTGAAATCACCTTGGGCCCATTAATGACTTGGACTTGGCCTCTATCTTGTTTAAGTGATCTGTGCTGAGGTGAGAGCACCAGTCTCTGGGTTTGAGGTTGCGGTTGTGAATAGATGCAGTTGCCTTTTTGTGGTGGGCAGAAAGCTCTAGCACAATGAGAGATGAGACTGATAAGGCACTCCTGTCTTCAGTGCTTCCTTTTGGCTAATTTAGGTGACTTCCAACTTGACCTGCAGGTTTTGTGAATGCTAGTTAAGGTGCATTACCCTCCTCAATTTCTGTGTAACTGTAGTAAAGATAACTTTTGTGTTCCTGGGTGAAGTGTGATCTTTGCTAAGAGATTCAGACACTTGAAGAAATGCTGTCTTCAGCATTGTAGGACTTGTCTGTACAGTGTTTGTTGTATTTGTAAATTTGACCTTCCACTAAGGTGGTACTTCCTTGAAATACTATTTGGAGGCTTCTACATTACATAACTAAACTACCTTTGTTGTGTTCCTGTGGTGAGAATGCACATGAAACTTCCAGCTGAAAAGCATTTGAAAAGGCAGTTTAAAGTGGAGATGTTTTGTCATTTGTTTCTTGCACACGTTTAGTACATAGTCTATCCTAATGCATAAGGGCAATTATCCTCACATGCTGGTAAGCATCTTCTTCAGTGAGGATCCTTCCTGAAGGCTTGAAGACTTCTCTCTCCCTTCCTAGATCTCCAGACTTCTTCTAATTCATATCCCCTCACACTTGAGGGCACTGTAGGTTCATTCTTCCTTAGGAAGTGGCTGGAAGCTCTTGGTGGAGGTTTGAACCAAAACTGGGTGTCTCTTGGTATTTTTTGTGAGTTTTCTAGTTTTGGAGAAAAATGTTTGCATCTAGAGGTTTCCATTAAGGGAAAAGAAGAACAGTTCTTTCAAATATCAGTGGGTGTTTGTATAAGACTTCATAGAACAGTTTGGCACCTAGAAAGGAAATAATTGGTCTCTAGTGGATTTGCAACTTGCTTTCAAAATCCAAGTGCAGTGAGATGGGAGTAACCTGCACTACTGCAGCTAAGTGGCTGAAACAGGGTTACAGAACCAGCAGGACAGTCTCGAGGAAGAGCAAAACAGTGTCAGCAAGTATTGTACACTGGGTTGAATTTAATAGAGGGTGAAGCTGAAATTCTTCTTGGAGAGAACTGCGTATTCTTGTTGCTATTTAAGTTTTCCCATGTCAAGCTTTTTCATTTGACTGTACTATGCAGGAACTAGATCATTAACATTAAAAGAACCTGAAGTTCTTCCAAGTTTATATTCAGGCCAAATGAAGTAAGCCTCAAGCAAACATGCAACTAGATGACATAATAGCATATATTAAATGTGCAGAGGCCGTTTTATTTCCCCATCTCCTAATTATATTGAACAATAGGAGATGAAATACATGTCTCTTAAGTGACACTGTGCTTTTCCAAACATAGATATGTGTGCAGTTGAATCTTGCTCATAGTGATGTCCATGAGCATTGTGAAATGCCAGAGGTTTCATGAACAGTACCATGAAAATCTGCAACCTGAAGAGCACCTGAGTGTTTCTCTGTGACTGAACTCACAGGGTATGCTCTAACACTTCCCTTCACACTCAAGCCTTCTGATTTTAGGGTAACTTCCCATGATTGCACATGAATTAAATTACCATTAACTTTGGAGCAGCTCATCTAAAAAATTGACTTGTCTGATTTGCTATGTAAAACACATCAAATGGGGATTGTGCTGTCAGTTGCTGTGGCTGATGTGACAAGATTTAACTCACAAGATGGTGGTAAATTGATGGTTTGCAGTTGTGTGAACTTATTATGATAACAGCTCTTATTAATGTTTACTTTTCCTTCTGTGTTAAAGCACACCTGCATGCTAAAACATATATTCCAGCATCTTCAAAACTTTTTCTTAAAGGATTTTGAATAGGAAGGAAATGTAGCAAATGCCAAACATCATGTGGTGCTGCAGACAATTATTGGTTTAATCTATTGGCAGTAGATTAAAGAAGGTGGCTGATGATGGCCACTTCTTTCCCTGTTTTCCCACAAGACTGGGCTAATAGCTTTTGCCCTACCTTCCCCAAGTGACATGAATTAGTTATATGATACCTGGGGTGACTGTTTAGTGACCTCCTAGTTGTAAAAGCTTTTATGAACATCAGAAGCCTAGAGTTATAAATATGGAACTTCAAAATAGCCCGGGTTTTTTTTATTTGGTTTGTTGTTGTTTCTGGAATAGCTAGCATAAAACCAAAGGCTAGCCCATTGTCAGGTTAGCAGACTTCCTTTTTGGCGATTCCTTCCCTCTTCTGTGAAGTTTTAATCTTCAAAATATCAAATGGAGAAACAAGCAACAAAACTAAAGGAAAACAAAACCCCCATAGTTTTCCTTTTAACATTAAGTTATCAATGTCCTTGAAAAGATGGAGTCGGCCCTTTATTGTAGATCATTATGCTTTGGGTGTGGAACCAGGGGAAGTAGCAGTTTGTGCAAAATGGAGGCTGGTAAGGCTGTGCTTGTGTGATGGTCTGCTTGGTTTCTCCCTGCCGGAAATCTGGGAAATGTCCCTGGCCTAAATGATGGATGTTTATTAATTTAATCTATCCCACAATGACTTGCTTCCTGTGGATCCCTTATGCATTATTAGACCCAGTGGGTCAGGAGAGGGGTGATTTATAAAGGCTTTAGTGAGTATAGTTAGACCTGTACCTGGACCAGAGCTCAGGAAGAGCGTTGAGCTCCTACAGTTTACATTGTCCAAGTGCTGGTTTGTGAGCTTTACTTTTTACCTTTTAGAAGAACCACTCTATAAGTTGAAGGGGGAAAACAGGTGCTGAACTCTGGCATTAAACTTTCATGGAATGAGGACAGTCCAAGCTCAATCCCATTTCTTCTAGGGATTTCTTTTCTTCCTTCTTAGAAGAATTTGAGATGTGGTTTTCAGCAGATGACAGTCTATCAGGTTGCACGTCTGCCTCAAGATACAGCCTCTTGTGGGACAGAGGCTTTTGGGCTCACTGCTTCAGGTGAGTTTGGAGCCAGGCAGAGCCTTTTGCAGCAGTGCTCAGAGCTGAGCAGGGGTTATAATGTGAGCTGCTTTGCTTGCTTCTCTGGAGACAGAGCTGAAACAAGAGAGGAAGTCAAGTTACCATTCCTGGAATGAGAAAGAGAGAAGTACAGGTTGGTGAGGGAGAGCAACACAGTAGCTTGTGAAGTTAGGAAGATTTCTCTGGTGTTTGTTCAGTATTATCTCCCCTTCACTGGTATGCTCTGGGAAAGGAAAATTTTGTAGTCCATGAAGGTTCAGAGAACATAAAGCTTTGAGAATATTTTCAGAGCTAAACAGTATTTTTCAGTAAGAGCTTTGTGCAAGTGTTTATATGGGGCAGGAGAAAGCAGAGCTAATAGTAACAGAGTAAATATTGCTTTAGAATTTATGCACCTCTGGCTCATTGTTTAGTGTTCTTGTCCTTGAAAAGGGCCTTGTGAAATACAAAGATTTCTGTAGAAAAAAAGTTTTAGGAGCCTTTTTGCCTGTTTTAACCTTTTAATAGTCTGATTACCAAATGGTAGGGAGATAGAAGTTCATTCAGCATTAGATTGTTGAGACAACCAAGTACTGAATCATAACTCTAATGCCTGTTTTGTGCCAACTGCCAAATAAAATCATGTTATTGGAATGAAGTGCATATATCCTGCTAAGACACAAGAGTACTTGGTGGTTAGCAGCCAATCCCTTCAGTAAACTCTACAGCCAGGGATTGTAAGGAAAGAGTGAAACTTGCAAATGTTAGATTGGCAGAAATTGCAAATGAAAGCAACATGAATGGTGAAATCCATTCAATAAATGTCTTTACTCCCAGGCTAACAAAGATTTTTGGCGATAGTGTTTTTGTGCAATTTCTCTATATTCATGTTAATTGAATGTGCAGGGTATTATTGTTGTAGCTTTTTTTACACTTACTCTGCACCATCAAACTCATCAATGTTTTCCCTATTAATTTTCTTTGGGGTAGACCATCTCTGGTCTCTGATTTTCAGATTCCGTTTTCTGTCTCAGCTGTCTCAGCATAGATCATGTTCACATTTGATGACTTGATGACTACCTTGGTTTGTGTATCCTAAACTGAACTCCTTTCAGCTTTTCCTTTCCCTGTTCTGTCATCGTCATCGCATTGCTTTTCCTTCCTACTTTGCCATCATATTACTGTTTTCCTACAGTGTCACATGATGCCAACTTTCATGTTGCATCATGAAATCAAAAATTTGTTTTTAAAGATGTGTTCATTTCCACTGGTGCTTACCACATAAAGGTATTGATTTCTGTATTGACTGTACAGACAGGACCTGCCCAACTTTGTGTGCCCCTAAGGCACATACCTTGCTGGGACTGTATCAGTAACAGCCCTTCCAGATTGCACGTTCTTGCATCACGCAGGATGCGGGGCTGCAGGAACGCATCCCGCTGACGCATGGTAGCTTAACAGGAGAAGGTACTGCTGAGGCAGGACACAGGGGTGGGGAGGTGAGGAAATAAAGCAAACCAAGTTCAACTGATTGAAATCCCAAATGAAAGAAAAACTGTCAGCCTGGGAGAGATCACAATTTCATGTCGCAGCTCCTTGACAGAATATGACAATTTAGGATTATCTGCATAAATCTAAGATACTGCTGAAAGCAAGTAAGTGTGGTAGAATCTTTCTGGTTTGTTTGGGGTTTTGTTTTGTTACTTGACATGTTCTTTTTCATGCTGGTTGTGAAGAGGCTTTTTGAACAATTTTTTCAGTCCTTACTGGTGAACGAAAAGAAAATGTCTTGGTAGCATGATTTAACTATGTATTGTGTTACCATTAGAATAATATTCAAAATATCTACTTAAGGTCTGTCTGAATACAGAAAATTACGATCCCTTTTGTGAAATTCTCCTTAAAGGTGCTAAGTTTCTCTGACAGCCTTAAAACTTATTTAAATATTAAAATCTTCTGTAAAATGAAACTTAAGAAACAACAGAAACTGTACAGACAATTCTCAAATAATTTTGCTTTCTTAAGAGATTAACACTGGGGTTGTGGCTAGTTTGTTGTTCGGTCATTGTGTTTGCAGTTTTACAGTGAATCTATAAACTTGTCAGCTTTAAATTCTGCTAATCAAAAGATACTGTAGTTAGCCTTTAAGATCAAGTCTTAACTTCTGAAGCCTTTGCCAACTTGGTGTCACATTCACATTCATGTGTCCTGCTGTTGAAAGGTACTTTTCAACAAGTTGTCTTATTGCAAGGAGGGGACAGAAATATAATCAAGACTTGGAGCTCTCAAGGACTTGGTGCATGAGTGTTCTCTCTGACTCCTTACTAAGAAATTTTCCTCTGGCATTTCTCCCCAAAATGTACCTTCTCCTGCTTCAGCAATATTGAAATGGGCGTAACAGTTCTAGGAATGGCCTGGGAGATGAGTTCTGTTCCTGGCCTTGCCAGTCTCTGATTTGCTGCATAGTCTTGGATGAGTTATAGCCCCATTTCAGTTTGCTTATCTCTAAAATGTGAATAATGCTCATGGAACTTCACAATAATTTTGAGTTGTGTGAAAAGCTGATAGGATGAAGTTACAGAAGTATATTTAGTTGAAGCTGAAATACTTTCAGCTAACTTTTATGTACTACTGCACTTCAAAAAACTTCTGTAGCATGACATATTAATGTGAGGAAAATTATCCATAGAGTATGGTGGAATTATTTAAGAGATGTTGTAATTTCTTTTGAGACTTTGAAAAGGCAACCTACAATGCTGCTGTTTTCAATTTCAGTTTATTGCCATTTCACTTCACTTTTCATTTACTTTGATCCAGAAGTGGCTAAAGATGTTCATACTTTCAAAGAAATTGAATTCAAGGTGGGGGAGAGAAATAGACTAATAGGAAAAGAACCATATTATGGTCTTTGCATCTACATGTGCTAGCATTCTCCTTCTTATCAAGGCACTAAGCTTTGTTTTGTTGGCATTTGAAATGTAGCTAGCTTTGAGAAGTGAGGAAGCTGTCTAGCAGAACACAGCAGTGCTGCACAGAATGTCAGGAGACAAAGAACAGCACAGTGAAAGTGTAAGGGAAGGCAGCATTTGGCCACACTGGAATCTGACCAGTCAAAAATTTTGTTTATAACCAAAGGAAAAAAAACAGCCCAAACCATTGCTTGTCTCAGTATGTTTACCAGTCTTTTTAGCTTAAAATCAGTAATGGGCTTTATTGAAAGCATTCCTTTAAAATGGTGACCTTTGGATCCAGGCTGGATTGGCATACCTTACGTTAGCACAACCTCAGCAGTTACAAGATCAGTAAGGCTTACAGGTTAGGCTTTTGTATATTTGAGTTTATATTCTAATAAACATACTTTGTTTGCATATTACTTCTGCCATCTTACAAGTTGTATTGCAAAGTGGAGCTATGCAGGAGGAAGAAAGGTGGAGAACATCATCATCTTCAAACCAGCTATGGCTGCAAAGTAGACCTTGTAAAAGCTGTAAAATTGAGCTATGGTTATGCCATATCCTCTCTGGAATGCAGATACAAAATAATAGTAAATTTCTGCAGCTGTTTGCAGAAGTTACAGTGTTCAGTTTGAGAAAGGTTTGTCCTCTCTGTGTCTTGTTTTCACTTATAGAAATGTTTTCTCTTATGAAATTCACATGTACTTAATGTAGGGTGCCAGGCTGATCACTGCAGCTGTTTAAAATAGAAAAAGCAGATGGAACAAATAGGAAGATTTACCACACAGCTTGCTCTCCTCCCCTGAAGCAGCCATTCATCATCAGCGCCGCCGAGACAAACTGCAAAACGAGTTTCCCTTCATGGCTGTGATTGGGCTCAGAGAGGTGGCAGAGCTGCACAACAGCCTCGGGATTGGCTGAGCAGGAACACACCTCTGGAATCTGTTTATTTCCCAAAAATAAGATACAATCTTTTACATTTTGCCTAGAGATCTTTTATCTTGCATTTAATATCCAAATAAACTGGACCAAACACAGTTAACCTCTTTGGAACAGATGTAGTCGTTTAGATGGGTGGTATGAATTCAAGTTTTTGGGGTTTTATTTAGTGGTGTTTTTTGTTTTTTCCTTATTTTCCCCTGAGAAAATTATGCATGTGTGAATTGTCTAGATCGGTTGTTGGCATTTTTCTGGGTGACTATATATGATATTCAAGAACTTTGTTGCATCTTAACTAGAGATGAAAGTTGTTTTCACATTTTATAATGCAGCTTATACTAAAGGCAGTTATTCTTTTAAAGCTGTTTTTATGTCTGCTCAATAAAATGTTTAGAGTTGCAGTACTGTGTTTCAGTATTTTTGTGAATATCAAGTTCCTATTTCTGATCATATTTTAGTGATCATGGCTTTTTATTATCTTAATCAATTAAAATAGATCTGGAATTTTTTTTTAAAGTTAAGGACTTAAACTATTTTGATGCCCTATGTAAAATAACTCCAGACCACAACTGAATGAAAGATTTGATCATCTGCAGTGAATGTTCCAGCTGAGTAAGTATCTGGCATAACTGAATACATCAGAACTCATTAACCTACTTCCTCTCTCTCTAAAAAAAAAAGGTAGGAAATTATATGGAAAACACATATGACTTTTGTTGTGGTTCTGATGGGATGCATACAGAAGCAGAAGGCTGTGAATGGCTAGTTTGTGAAGCAGGAACTTGTGGTTGTTATCAAGTAACAAGGATTTGGACAAGCACCAAACAGGAATATTGACTGTAGGAGTTACTGCCTTCAGAAGAAGAGGCAAAGATACAGAGGAGAATGAGAATGGAAATGGATGAGAGGGAAGATTAAAGGCAAGAGAGGCTGACTACCACAAAGCTCTTAAAACCCAAATTCAGCTTTTTTGCTCCTCCCTGAATAATTGGTTTTGCTTCTGTTAAATACAGATAAAGGCAGTAGTTAGTAATAGTTAAGTTTTTGAAAAATCACCTTTATTTTCCTGATCTATATAGACTTAACTGTTGAGATTTTTAAAAGACTAGCTGTGATACCTTATTGGTGTTACTTAACTAATATTAGAAATTCCCTTGTTAAATGTTTGCACCCTCAGTGATGGTTTTATAAACTTTCACATTTTCCTATTAAAATTCCTTGCTCTTTGGAGCAAAGTGTTGAGGAAATAACACATGCACTTATGGAGGAATTACCAGCAAAAGATACTTTAAATTCCCTGATACACAAGTCTCTTTAATTGTTTGTTTAAAATCTTTACCCAGAAGAGTGACTGGGAAAAGCTTTCCTCAGAAGCTTAAAAAAGTATGGACTTCAACGGCTGCAAATGGGGGAGTGGGATGGTAATGGTATTGTTGATTTCTAATTTTTTTGTCAGTTATCAGCTAGAAAACAAGCAAAAGTAACTTTTGCCCTAAAGAAAACTTTCTTCCTGTTGGATAGGAATGGGAGAGCTAGCAGCCTCTTTCCTTTTATGCTTGCTTTCTAGCTGTTAATTGGAATATTTTAAAATTAGGGTAATTAAGGGTAGCTGGTTGAAGGAGGGAATCTTGTTCAGTTCTGCAGAGATTTCTGAAGACTTGCTTTAAGGAAGGGCTTCTCTGGCTACCCTTTCATAAGCTGTAAAAGTCCTGAAAAGAACCTTTTATATCTGTGCCTTAGGGCTGAGACAACAATTTAGGGTTTCTTTGGTTTACCAGCATTATGTTTGCGTATCTTGAGATTTAGTGAGACTGAAGGATGAACCTAGGCTTTCAGATCTAAATTTGAAAGGGAGTTTCATTATTATATTATTATAGTCTTCTGTATTGCATATGAAAATGTTGAACTGTGCTCTCCCCTTTACATAAATTTTGCTGTTTAGTCACTTTTTGTGAAACAAAAGATGCATCTCTTCCCTTTCTCCTTAGGTGTAAAAGAGCTAGTGAGGCAATTCTGAGAGTTCTTGTTTTGTTATCTTAATTGACAGTCTCTTAACCTCCTAAAATATTTGCTAAGTTGGTTAGTAAAACGGGAAGCTGGTAGCAGAGAGCTGCAAAAACTGTGATTGGATAGCAGATGACATTTCAGACTGACAACTGCAAGATATGCATGTAAGGGGATGCAGATTGTCATTTTATAGGCTGTACTCTATGTGTTTGCTATTCAGAAAACTGAATTTACAATAGAGCTGTCTGTTCATATTAGAAAATTCTAATTCCTGTTAGAGAATGGGAACAGTATTTTTCTGTTTCCTCCTTATATGAAAGAATAAAAAACTTTAGATGTCCTTGTTCGGTGGTAGTTTGCAAGCAAAATGAGATGGCTTCTTTTTTGATTATTTTTCTTAAATAAGGCACAGTTAACCTTTGAAACTTTGTTTCTGTAGGCTAGTATGGCTCCCAGTAGTTTATACTGGTTCAGACGACTGCACAGAAACTGGGAGAGGTTTTTGAAAGGGTATTAAAATGCACTACCCAACTCTGTCTCTCTCTGAGTGGCAGGTTGCAGGCAGGGAGTGCCTGACCAAGGCAAGTGGGCTGTGAGGCTTATACCTTACTCTGTTTTCTGGGCCTCTGATAGTGGTTGCAGTTGTTGTTAGCACTAACCAAGGGAATGACTGTGCCTTTGTCCCAAAAATAGGAGTATCCCTCCCTCAAAAACACTCTGAGCCATGCTGTTGGGAGAGGATTGCACTTGCAAGTAGAAAGAAGGTGGCCAAGTGTCAAAGATGGAAGTGAGGAGAAAGAGAGTGAAGCACCTGTTTCACAGGCTGCACCTTGCTGAAGGTGTACCAAGGAGGGTTGTTAGTGGCTGCATGCTTTTTCTCAGTCCTCTGCTTAATGTACATTAAATGAGAAATGGGCAACAAAAATCAAACTCCAGAGTGGCTGGGATAGCTGTGGCTGTTCAGGAGAACCATTTCCCCCAGTGTTTTAAGTCCTCATGTGTGCAGGATTATGAATAAAATGAGGAAGGGTGAAGTAAAAAATGTCAAAATAATATGTTAAGGAATTGCTAGGAGATTTGGCTTCTGTTCCCCTCTCAACCTCAAAAAGTCTGGACCACTGTTTATCTGCAGAGGTGAGTATGTTGCTCAAATAACATTTTACAATTCTTGGACAAATCAGTAAAGCAAGACGTTAGTTTTAGCAATTTAGAAACAGTAGGTGATAGATATCTAGAGACACTGATAGAAAGAGTTTAATGTTGGTGTGTTTGTTGTTTATTCAGGGAGGATGTCACCTCACGGTGACCTAAACAGTGTCACATCTCTGATTTTAACAACTAAACTTGGTAATTTTTTCTTTTCAATTTTAGAGTAGTCCTGGATTTTGTCAGATCACCAATTGTTTCCAATACTTAAAAGAAGCACAAGGCATAGCATTTTAAAAGGAGTCCTTAGATGGCAAAAGTCTCAAACCCCAAGACTATGATTGAAAACGTAGCGGGGACTTTGGAAGCATAGTGTTATTCATTTTGCAGGTGAGTGTTTCTAGATTATGAATTAAATGCCCATGGGGAAACAAGTATGTTCAAGGACATTCCCAACTGTTCTTTTCCCCTGTAAGTGTAAAAAGAACACATTGAGCTTGCTGCTTCTAATTTTAAAAATAAATCAGAAGTTATATGAGTATTCCTCTTCCTGGAAGAAAGGTTAGAGAGGAATATGGACTCCTATTAACTAAATTTCATGATACTTTGCATACTGCTGTAAGCCACCAATGTGCTGGTAATGGCAAAAGAGGATCCTATACAAAGCAGAACTGAAAGTCTCTGTAGAAATGGTTTAACATAATTTTTTGAGTCAAGTCAATATGGAATTAACTGTTGGCATGAGATTTATAGTTGCAGTTGCTCACACACCATTCCGATAATAACAAAAAATTCCCAAGAAATACTTTCCAGAGTTTGTTCCTGTACTTTAGTTGCAAGGAAACCAGGAATTATTTAAAATTTTATACTGTAGTTTAAGGAAATTCTTTTAAGTCTTTTATTTTAATGTAGATCAGTATGGTGGGGTGGTTTGGTTTTGAAGTTGCTGAGTCTGCAGTTGGGAAAATTCTGTTCCTCAGTCTGATCTGCTGATCCTTTCTTGGCTCCTAGTAACTCCCAAAGCACTGAGACTTACAGAAATAAGCTGTAGGTTTTGTTTACTGCCCTCAGGCTCTTCAGCCTGTAGGATTCATGTACTACAGAATTTTATTTTTCATTTAAGATTCTTACATTTACAGGTTTGCATAACCTGGACAATACAGACAGGACTAAAATGTTTCATGAATTGACAACTTTGGCTACTGTAACATCTCATCACATTTACTTTATTAAATACAATGGAATTTGCCTATTGGGTAACACTGCACACAGGCAAACCCAAGTAAATGTTTAACAGTAGTTACAGTGGTTTTTAGGAATGTGTTTGTGTTGCTTTTATATGGCCTTCTTCCTAGTCTGCTTTAAAACAAGTGTTCATATGTATACATACATACATATATATATATATACATGTGTGTAGCCTTGCTCTTGGCTTGTCTTTGCATTTGTCTTATTATTTTTTAATATCTTAATCTTGGAAAAACTAGCATGGAGAGTTACTGAGAATAAAACAAAATAAGTTTCTGTTTTAAAGCAAAGGAGACAAGCTTTTGCTAGTTGTGTTTCTTACCACCTCAGGTTAGTGAAAGGGAAAGATGGAGTGATAGAAAAGACAGAAGGCAACCTCATTCAGGAAAGCACCAATCTATTGTCTAGTGAAACTGAAAAGGAAGTTGCTGCGATTGAGGTGGTAAACTAACTCAACAACAAGAACAGCAGATGGGGGAAGGCAAGTGCAGATGTTTGGCTAGGAAAATGGAAAAGCTCAGAGAACTGATTAATTCCTTGTGCTGAGAGGATGCAGGAGTTTACAAATAATAAAGATAAATTTAAGAGGAAAAATTTCAAAATGCCTCTGTGTGTGAGTTTCTTCTTTTAAATCTTGAAGGAAAAGGTGATGTTTTTTAAAATTGTTTGGATTTCTTTTGGATTATAAAGGTCAAAATTTTATTCTTGAATGCTGGAAATGTTTAACTTCAGTTATGCTCACTTGTCCAGGATCTTTCATCATGCAGCCCAGGGAATAGGCAGAGCACAAACATTTAATGAATTCTGGAATTTACTTAAATGTTTCCTTGAGGAAGTAGGAACATCTCTCTTGTGTTGGCAAAAAAAAAATCAAGTGTATAGTGACTTCAGACTTACTGTGAACTTTGTACCGATTTCAAAGCTCAACCAAAGTAATAGCTCCATCAGCTGGTGCTAATTGTTCCTCACTATGAAGAATCTTAATCTAGAAATGAACGTAAAAGCATTCATTTGTTCAAACTAGTTTTTGGAATAGCATGTGCACACCTATGAGAAGTGAGGCCTGACAGAAGAAATATGGCATTTTAGTAGCATGGTGCAGAGTGTTTGTACATGTGTGCATATATATGGGTTTGTGTGCATATACAGCTGGTGGTAATCTCTGCTGTTATATGTCAATTGTTCATAACACTGTGGACAGTCTAACGAGGGGAATGAGCAGGGGACAGTAATTCCTGAATACATCAACAATCTGTACCATGCTGTGACTAAACGTGCATTAACAGTGCTTGCTTTGGCAGGAGAATCTTCAGCATTAGAAACCTGTCTTGGTGGCTGTTAGAATTGCATTCCCTTTACTGAGGGGCATTGCACTTCTGTGATATCCTTTTCATCTTGTGTTTCTTGTTAAAATAAATTATAAGCCTGCTGTGATAAATGGCTGAGCAGGAAACACCTTGGTACCCTCAGTGCTTTAAAATAAGAGGTGAAAGAATTCTTTGCCAAAAGGAAGCTGATAAATAATTGCCTTCCACACAGAGGGATTGGACTGAGTTATACCATTCTGCTTCAAGTGGAAACTAAGGCAAAAATATATAAACAGTTTTTTCAATCATTGTAAAAACTCCAGATATTGTGGCTTAAACTCCCTCTTCTTTGTCTTTACTTCTGCAGACAGGTGTATGTAACCTCTCTCTATTGAAAAACTGAAGGAAAATAATGAAGTGCCACAAAGTAAATGTACTTAAGAGTGACTAATTTAATGTTTGAGGCACTTAATCAGAGCTGGATAAGACACTGAATAAGGTTTGATTTTGGAGGAAGAAGTGCATGGGTCAGTAGTTTTGGTTTGTTGGTTTATAGATCGAATAGATTATGGAAATCACCCCTTATCAAGATGAGTTTCAGTATTTTTGCACCTTCTAGAGCTTTTCTTTGTTTCATAATTCTATTGCTCAGAAATATTTCTGTCAGTCTAAAATTTCCACACTACAAACTATTCTCCATTTTATCCACAGCTATAAACTGTAGCAATAGAAGTGCTTTTGTCCTGTCATTACTATGGCTTAATTTGAAAGTTTTATAGGTATACCCTACCCATATATCTTTCTAAACTAGTATTGGTTTGCATTACTGAGACATTACCATGTGCAAAACCTGCCTAGATATGCCTTGACTTTTCCTTGGAGAGAGTTGTTATGACCTTTTCTTTGAGAGAGTCTATCCATTTTTTTGCAGCAGATCTTTTGATATTTGACAGGAGCACTTGAACTATGTAAGAGGCATTTTCTTTTTCCCAATGGCTACCACTCAGATTTGTCAAGGCTATAAATGTTAAAAAGAAGGATTTGCCTTCGTGTAGTTATGAGCCTCTCAAAACTTTGCAGCAGTTGGCAGACATTGCTTAGGAGCTAAAGGGAGCTGTCAGATCAGTAGTGACAGTGGAGATATAAGGGTAAAACTGGGCTCTGTCCTCAAATCTGCAGTCTAGTCATGTAGACATGGTAGATTTTCCCTTTCCTTGGAGTTGGGGGGTGGGGATATTACAGTTGGACCATGGATATAATTGTTGCCATTCACTGGAATTTCTGGATTCTAACAGTCTGCTAAGTATAAAGAAACTTCTACTTGTGAGTAAAGTTATCCGTGTACCCTGGGGCACCACCAGCAGCGGCATTATGCCACAGTGCCAAAGTTTGCAGGCTTGAAGCTTAGTGGGAGTTTATGTAGGTGCTGTTTGTGTTCAAAATCATTCATGCAACCTGAATTCTTCTGCTGACTGTTCACATTCTTTTCAATTGCATAGAAAATGCAGTCCTCACCACAGTCACTGTCCAATTAAATTCTGAGAATATAAACTCAAATTCCGCTCAAAGACAAATTTACCGCTGTCCCATGTCCAACTTATATCATCCAAACTTTTTGATATAGGATATTCTGTGAATCAGGGACTACCAAGAGTTGGAAAAGGGAAGTTCCTGTGTTTGCACACATTGTCTCAGATCTCTGGTGGAGCTCTGTTTCATTGTTATAGTCTATTTATGCTTTCCTCCAAGTTCTGGAAATGCTGAAACTGCAGAAAGCAACAGTGTGGTTCTGAGCAACTGTACAGCAAGTTCTATTTTAATCACTTTCATCAACTTTATCCTACAGTGAAAGCTCTGTACTGTATCTCTTCCTCATGGGGGGAGGAGGGGAATTTAATTTGTAATTAGGCCCTATTCTAATATCTGATTTACATATGGAAATCATGAAAATAAATATGTTAAACGTTTCCTAGGACTTTCAGAGCCTTATGCCTCAAGAAATGGTTGACTGAATAGTTTTGTACCAGGAATTAAAATACAAGCCTATTTGTAATGTTTCTTTGCCCATGGATTCAGGGCATGGAAAAAAGGTAGAAAATGTTAGTTTGCTTCCCAGAATAACATCACAACATGAATTTGATGTTAAGTAGAAAATTCAAACCTGGTTTAGGACAACTGAGTATTTAATCTCCCAGGAATTTTTCTACTGGCTAGTTAAGGTAGTTTGACTAAGAAACAATTATACACTGTTGGTATTGGTAAAAAATAAACCTATATCCTGTCTATTTTGCCAAGTTCAGAGTTGTTTTTCCTAGGGGGATGAACATGTTCTTAGGTTTCATGTGGAAATTAAGTATTGACCGAAACAGACAGCTCCTGGTTTGCTTGTTCAGCTGACAGATACTTTCCTTAATACACGTACAGCCTAGCTCAGTAAGGAGGTACTGCTGCTAATGTGTCCTTTGGGTGATAAATAAGAAAGAATTTCAGATTTCATTTCTGGCTTAAAAACAAACAAAAATGTTTACAACATTTAATTGGAGCTCAATAAATAGGAACTAATGTTTAATATTTGCATTAAATGCAGTTCTCCAAAACAGAGAGTGCTTCTGTTTTAATGTGATGGGCTGTACTGTCATTTAGGCTTTTGTATTGTTCTTCTGCATAGGAAGTACTGTTTATTTGACATACAAAGTTTAATTCCAGGGTAATACACATATAAAATCAGATTTTAAAATGTTTTGATAATCTTAGCAGTTTTAGAAGATCATAATATTAACTGGGCAGATGTTTAGGCAGCTATAAAGTACCCAACATTGCAAAGAGGAGCCAGACCTACCTTGCAGTGCTCAAAAAAGTCCTCCATCTCCTAAACAAACACTTTGTCTCAGTACACTTTGTGGAGCATTTTATCTCTCAGAATGTTTCCCGTGTTTGTTAGATGGCTCAGCTCCAGAAGAGCTTTAACATAGCCAGCCTGCCCTTTTCTTGTATGCTTTGCTGATGATGTTTTCCTGCCGTTCATTATTCAGGTCTGTAATGAGTGCTATATTATAATTAATTCTTCCCTGCATATCCCTGATACATGTATAGTTCTTCCCATATCTCAATTCTTCCATGTTCTGTTGTTTCCATATCATACAGAACAAGGTTTTATCTTTCTGTCCCAGGAACTCAAAATTTCATCCAGGCAGAAATGGGACTTCAGGACTGAGCTGCTCTAGGACTGTTTTTTAAAGGGCACTTTTCCCTATCAGCTGCTGTTCCATGGGTGCCTGGACATACTGTTCCGTCAACTATTCATTGATTCGTAATGATCTGAAAGTCCTAGGAAATGTTTAACGTTTTTATTTATCTAATATACTGATTTGAGGATATAGAGTATGAGTGTATTCTGTCTCTTTTAACTTAACTTATTCTGACATGCCTTCCAAAACAGCAAAAATGTCTTAAGGTTCTTATGTTCTGAGTAAATATCTTGTCTTGGCTCCTCTGGAATCTTGTATGTGTTGGTACATAATAAATCTTCCTCATTATTAAATTTCTAGGAATCCTTTCTACATTAATGTCTTAATTTAAAAAAACGAATTATATTTAACTTAGGTTCTGTTTCCCAACCATGTTATAATTTACTCTGACATACAAAATTTCACTATTACTGTTTATTTGGGACAACATTGTGATGGAAATACTGAGACTTTAAGCCTGGGAGTTGTAAGTTATAAACATGTCAGATGTTATTTTGTTGCCACAGAAAAGATCCTGCCTGAACTGGCAATATTAAATTTTCTTTAGCAGACAGGTAGCATGAATTAGTTACATTGCTGAAGTCTTCTGCTGAGCATCCAGTAGCAGTCTTGACAGTATTTTGGAGTGAGACTTGATGCATTGCTGGCCAAAGGGAGAATTTGTTCTAGCAATGGTTGTTTGGATGGACTGGAGGTTAAATTGTTATGACAATTACCACACTTGGAAATATAATCTATTATTTGGAAGTTTTTTTCCTAGTTGTTACTGTAGGGAAGGGAAAGATTGCTTTGGAACAACTTGTACAGTAATAAAATGTAAACAAAGACTGTATGTAATGTACAGGGTAGGTTTAGACATGGATTAGTCAGTACAGCAATAACAATAAAATGCATGCTTGCTTTTTGTGATGTCTCTGACTTTGGAACTGCTTTGTCAGGTAAGTCTGAGCCTATGGAGGGACAGCAGAAAGCCTGAGGTACTATTAACTTGAAACATGTCATGCAGCCCAGGCTATGGGAGCAGATGAGTTTTATTTCTCTTTGCACTTATTTCAAGTCCAGAGCCTTTTCAAGAGACAACTCACCGTTTCTTCCCTGATGGATAGCAGTCATCTTCTGATGTGTTGATTTTTCTCCTTTCATCTTTCCTTTCCCTAGGGTCTCTTTGAGTTTTCCACTTGCCGAGTTTTAAAGCTCCTTTCTTTCTTCGTGGAATTTCAGGAGTTGTTTCTATATGGCTGTTGCCTTTGAGGTACCTGCAAGAGTATTTTTTCTGCCTGTCTTTGCATCAGATCACTTTTGTATTCAGTCCCTTCTACTGCAAAATGCACAGACTAGAAAGCATCTCATAGAAGCTGACAGAAAGAAGTGTTCAGACTTCTAGGCCAGGTTAGAGAATTGTGTTAATCTGATCCAGTCTTGTGTATGTAGGTCAGAGAGTTTTGTTTCTCTCCCAGAAGCTGAATATAAGTTAAGTTTCTGAAAGGTATCTAAAGTTACTTAAAAATTGAAGCAATGGTGTCCTTTTCCTGTAGTAAGAGCTTTCAGAGAGTAATTTTCTTGCTGCTAGGAAGTGATACCTCTGCAAGACACATTTGTGCAATGTCAATTTCTGTTCATTATGGTTTTCTGTGAGTAAATTTATGAATCTGAAAAAAGTCTTAATTTTTTCCCCAATCTCTTTTTTTTCTTCTTAGATATCTTGATGAGTCTTAAAAGTGTGTATATATGTAAATATATGTATATGTGTATATGCAAAAATATCAAGTCATCTCTCAACTTTCATTAATTTGCCCATGGTGAGGTTTTTAAGGTGTGTACTGAGAGGCTCCTTTTCTTTACCAAATCAACAGGAGCCTTAAAAATCCTTCTAGTATTTTCAAGTAAATTCTGACACTGGAAAAGTCATCATATTCTTAAACAATCAGGTTGGCATAGTGTATGCAGGAAAGGGGGTTGTTTTTTTTCCCCTGATATTTCTACTTTTATATATTTTAGCTCAAATTAGCCTTCTAGGCAGCTGAACCACAGTAACAAATATTCAATGGAGCCTGAGCTGCAGTTCCCAATGTTCTTTCTGGAGACAGTGCTTTCCAAATTAACTTTCCCAAGTGTGCATGTTGATTATTTTCTTTGTCCTTATGTGTGGGATGGCTAAATTAAAATGTGTTTTCACAGAACCACAGAATAGGGAAGGTAGGGAGAGTGCTGAAGAGGGCTGTTAGGTCTGTTGAGATGCCCCAGGGAAGAAACAATTGCTGTATCTAGGCTGTGCATGAGAAGTTTATCTGACTGTTTTAAAGACTACCAGCAACATGTGCCTTCCCTTGTTCAAACCTATTATCTGTTGGGAAGGCATGTTAGAAAGGTTTCAGGATCTGTCCTCAACATGGATGTCAAACTGAATTTTGCCTTTCACC
The DNA here is from genome assembly GCA_034509425.1 of Eopsaltria australis. Lineage (NCBI taxonomy): Eukaryota > Metazoa > Chordata > Aves > Passeriformes > Petroicidae > Eopsaltria > Eopsaltria australis. The sequence continues at coordinate 1,704,311 of JAVTVJ010000040.1, forward strand.
CCACTGCATATTATTGTCTAGGCACTTAAAAACGGCTTTGCCAAATTTTTTTTTCCTTTTTTTTTTTTTTTTTTTTTTTTAGGAATTGAAATTCAGCTGGCTGAACTGGTTCCTTTTTTGTTTCCTTCTTTAAATGAAAGCATTGTTTCTTGTTTCTCTAGTTTTTGGTACTTTGCCCATCCTCCATAAAATCTTGAAAACAACACTAGCCATTTCAGTAGATTCTGTATATATTTGAGGTGAAATGTAAGTAATTTTTTTAATTGGCTAAGCTTCTTCTCTGTAGACTGGCTTTCTGTCTTCTGTGTTGATGTTGAGCTTTGAGGTTAAAAAAGGAAATTCAGGTGGTTTTGTATGAGTTATGTTGCCTTTTTGTTATTTTCCATTCACTTATTATCTCATCCCAGAATTTCAAATGTTTTGGTTTTAATTCTGAAATTCTGAGGTTTTGACAATTTTTTTTTTTTTTTTTTTTTTTTTTTTTTTTTTTTTTTTTTTTTTTTTTTTTTTTTTTTTTGTTTCAGGGGTCTAAGTCTGTGTTCCATGGTATAGCCTTATGACCTTATTTGCCTGTGTTACAACATCTTATTAGGTCTTAATTGCAAATGCTAGTGGAAATAGAAGCAGTACCAAGTAATTCAAGTTATTTTTGACCATTAACAATATAAACAAAATACAATGAGCAAGCAAGGATAATGTTGTTTGTAAGTGGAATATGGACAGAAGATCCAGACAAGAATTTCTAAGATAATATTAGATTACCTTTACCTTCATAGTTGAACTCTATAACATAGTTGGATGTTAGATGGGTTGTACCAGTGTTTTCCTGAAGAAGTAGAAATGTTCATACTTTTTTTTATTTACCTTGACTTATTATTTAGGTCTAATGAAAGGGCAGGAAGTCAGCCATGGCTTTTGTAGCTGGGTCCAATTTCCTTGTCAGGAAAATCCTTTTATTTAATAAATACATGTTGTGTTCACACCTGATCAGAGATTTCATTACTGTTAACACCAAAACTTAAACAGATTTCTGAAATACAAGGTTTTTAGACACTTTTATGGAAGAAAGTCTTGTCAATTTATGACTAGCATTTAAATAGTGTAGTAGTTCCTATATTTATCAAATAGCTGTGAATTGTTTACTAAAGTAATTTTAAATCAGATGAATTATAGAAATCTTTCAAGATAATTAATGATGTAGATTTTTTTTGTTTAGGCAGGCATTTAAGATTAACCTTTTAAAAGTTTAATCTTAAAATTTCAGGTTTTGAAAATCAGCTTTTCTTGGTAATAGATTTTGATAATTTTTGTCTGATTAAGTTGAAAATGAAAAGAGGAACTTTCAAAGTGAGTATAAAAGTTCCATTATAAAGGAATGGTTGCATCATGTTAATTTAAAGTATCAATAAAACTGTAAATATATGTAACTTTCTGAGATATCACTCTCTATTTTGCCTCTAATCTTTGCAATGTATTTCTATTTATTAAGTAAAAAAGAGTGTATCTTTTCTTAACAGAAGATGAATGAAGCCTACCAGTGGCTCTTTTCTCACTGATTTTCTGTAAATCTCCTTCTCATCCAGATTTAAATCTGTTAATAGCCAGTTTTTGTTATAATTTTCTCCTTTTGCTTGCCCAGATGAGTATTATTCTCTAGCAGTGATGTTCTGTGGCCTAACACAGGACCAGAAGACCAAAGAGTCTGGAGGAAAATGCCTTGTCAAAAAGGCTGACATGTAAACTGGGGACACTTGTACTCACATGCCTGTGTCACAGCTGGGCACATGTGGTCTTGAGAGGCAGGACCTGAGCAGAAACAAAAGCCTGGAATTCTACTTGTGATTGTTAGGCAGGTGTGCAAAAAAGATAATATTCCTGGAAACAAGCTGATGATCAGGGCCTTTTAGATGTTAAAGCACAGTTGCAAAAGGAATGAGTCATGGCAGCTGGGCTGTAATTTATGGCCAAAGCTGAACTTGCTGAAAATTGCAGCGTAGCTGTGCTAGTTCTCTAGAGTCTCGAGTAAACAAACCTGAGTTTCTAAGCGTGTCAAATAAAACTTCCTGTACCTCTCCTTTTTTATTTGGAAGGGGGAAGAGCAACACATCACACAGGCTTTCTTGGCTACTTTAAAGACTGTTGCAGATCTATTTAAACCTTTGTGCTAGACTCACTGAGCAATGAAGCATATGTTTTTGCAATAACATAACCAGTGTCTCCATTGGTTGTTTTGAATTGATTGTCTCCAACTGATGTCTTGAAAAAGCATATGCATTAAAGTATTCTTATTAGATAAATATTTACCATAGGAGGTATATCCAAAGATTAATTACAGAGTATACCAAAATTTACTGGTCTGAGTTCTTATCACACAGACTATACAACAAGCAGGTTTCTTTGTTTTTGAGGTTTACAATTTGTCAGTTCTATAACTTCCTCATTGTACCTGAAGATACCTGAAGCAGAGAAAGACATTTTCCCTTCATGCTTTGATTACCCATCTCTCTGAAACCATATTACTACAGTTCTGGTAAAAATTCTGGTTCAGAAAGTGTATTATCGTATGAGAAATAAAGGAGGCTGTTTCTTCAATATCTAGGCTTTTTGGATGTCCAGGTAATGGCTGAGTGATTCTTGGGGAAAGCCAGAAAAGAAACTCATTTATACTTATTTGGAATTAGCATTTCAACAATAAATTGTCATCAGTAATCCAGAATCACTGGAATTGAGTTACAGAGAACTGTGTGCTAAATTTGAATTACAAGTAAACAACATGCAGATATTTGGATTATGCATATTTAAATTTGCTATTTTGGAAGCTAAGCTTTTCATAAATTTCTTTTCTGAAGCTGGAAAGGGACAGTGAAATCATCCAGTATTGATAGCATCAAGTGCAACTACTTAGGCTTCAAACCTGTAGTTCCTTGTTTAAAGCCCAGAATTACTTGCACCTATGTCACATGGGGCTTTTGTTACCCTAGTGAATTTATGAGGATGAAGAATTGGAACTGAAATTCTGTTTTATATTATAATATACTCCTACAGTGTCTCTTATCAGATCATAAAGTGCTTACACTTTCACAAGGAAACCACAGCAGTAGCTGTTCCCAAGCTGACTTGACAGTACTGCAGGAACAATGTTTGCATAGTTTTGTCAGTAGTCTGTTTTGCAAATGCTGTTCCATACATAACCATCAGTAAAGTGTAAGCTGGTTTGAGTCCTGATGTTAATAAATGTACACTGGGTTACAAAAGCTTCTTTTTCATTTGGTTTTATCTCTTTGTTGTTTAAGCCATTTGTAAACAGTGTTTTAAAAGGTATGGACACAGCTTGTGGCAGTTTAACCAAACCCATTTTAAATAATCAGTAGCAGTTTACCTACAAATACTGCATATAGCTAAGGCCATGGAAAGACTGCTTTCTCAACTGATCTTGTCTCCTCTCACAGTACAGCTATCTGCTGAGCATATCTGCAGGATTGCTCACTGCTTTTGAATCCTGTTAGGTCAGTGAACTCCAGTAAAGTAAGAATGAATTGTCCAGGATTGAGCAGCATTGGCAAAGCCATTTTCACTGCTTGAAATTTGATACCATTTCTAGTTTTGTATGATTGATAATGACGTGAACAGAGTGAAATTACAAGTATGCATCTAGGATATAACTTGACCTTCATTATGGTTGAATATCTTCCAGGAAGTATTAGACCTGTTTCTCACTTTAAGAGGCAGAGTTTATTAGCTTTGAAATGGTGAAAACAGTGTCACAGTTACATGGCTTCTGCACTGAAGCTGGCTTGTGTTCAGACACCTTCTTGCACTGACGGTCTGTAGAGGTGCACTTTAGACTTTTGGACCTGGATGAATTTGCAAGCTCAGCTGTACAACTGTAGAAAACTGGTTTCAAAAAGCTTTGTTTATGGACTAAGTGTATTTCCTATGGAATCATTCAGATATAGTACAAGGGCAAACAAATAATGCAGATGGAACCCAACTACATTTCTAAGCAGAAGAGAAGTCTTTGAGATGTCAACTGTAGGAAAAGAATTGCCTATCTTGATGGTAAGGTAAGATTTCAGTTTCAGATAATTACAGCGCTTGGGTAAATAAGATCAATGTATTTAAAGATGACAATAATAAATAATAAGTATCAGATATTTGTAGAAAGGGATTTCACATTGTATTTGATCACATATGTAGGCTCCTTCTCCTTCATGGATTGCAATATTAATTCATATTATAATTCAATAAACAATGGATTTTAGTCTTTTTACCTAGGTATTAATTTATTGCTATTATGTTGTGACAGTTCCCAGACATCGTAGTCACTGACTGTGTTTCAACTTTGGTAACTGCTCTAGCATGATGTTTTCTTTTTGCCGCTCTTCAATGAGATTGTAAGTTTTAAAGTAGGAAAAAGTGTCTTTCTAAGACTTTTTATAGGAAATTATTCCATATAGACTGAGGTGCCTGATCATTGCCTCAAACTAAGCCATAATGGTGAATAAGAAGCCAGTTTAACACAGAAGAAAACCTAGCACTGATTGACAAATAAAGGTGAAAACAGGGCTTGTGTTCACGACTACAGGCAAAATGTTTTTATTTAAGGAGTTCTTGAAAGGAGACAGGGAGTCCTAGGTAACATGTAGGATAAAGGAAAAGGGACATTGGGTATTAAGACACCTACAATTTTCAGCCATCTTCTTTCCCTGTCTTTACTGGGCCACTGTATACACACATGCACAAATGTTCACAAATTAGGGTAGTCCAAGGCTCCAGTGGAGGGAAAGGTGCTCATCTCAGCTATACCACTGTCTTAAGGAGCTGCACCCAGCATTGTTTCCTCCTTTTTTTCCTGTAGGATTCATTTTTATAGTTGCATAGATTTAAAGTGTCCTTGAGCCTTTTTCCCTTCTACCCTGAGTTTCCTTTTTAATAGTGTTAGAAATATCCTTTCACATTGACTCCGTAAAACTCCTGCAAAAACCTACTGTTATCCCTCCATCACCTGCATCTTACCCTGGCTGGGGTCTGGACATCCATACTTTTGTTTCACCTCTACGCATGAGAACTTGAAAAGACTTCCCATGCATTCCTTCCTTTTATCAATGGTGACTAGTTTTTTGAAATATGACCATCATGCACTTGGGGGAAGTCTTGCGTGAAGACTCATTGGTCCTGCTTTTGTGTGAATTTTTGTAAGTATGCTGAGGGTCTTCAACAAGACTTACTAAACAGCTGTGCATTTTTGTTTCCCTTTGTGTGTGCCTTGAGAGGCTTGCTGATAATCATCACTATTCTTTGATGTGATGACATCTGTTGTGTGAGAAAAAAATATATGGACCTTCCAGGATGTCGGACAGGATTGCTTTCTGTTGGCAGAGTTCGTGTGAGCAGGGAATAGGGATATAATTGTAGTAAATTGCTACTGAAAGAAACAATAGAGGAGAGCACAGGCGGAAAGTTCCGTCTGAACTTAAGCCACTGCTAAGGAAGCACAGAGAGGGACCAATCCCTGGGCCAGTCAGGCAAGGGAGGGGATTGTCCCTCTTTTCCTCTGTGCTGGTGCAGCCTCCTCTCGAGGTCTGTGTGCAGTTTTGGGCAGCACAATACAAGAAGGATATAAAGTTATTAGAGAGCATCTGGAGGAGGGCCGTGAGGATGGTGAAGGGTCTGGAAGGGAAGCCTTATGAGGAGCTGAGATCACTTGGCTTCTTCAGCCTAGAGGAGACAGCACTACATAAGCCACTACTTGTTTTCTTCAGTAACAAGGGTTGCACAGAACAAGTAGAACATTTTGTCCCCATCTTCTGAGGCAAAGATGAAGTAACAAACTTGCTGTCCAAGGTCATTACTTATCTGTCTCTGAAGAAGAAACCTCTCCCTGACAGAGTAACTAATAGTGGGGCTGCTGGAGAAGAACAAGAAATTCTTAAAAATTAGCAATAGCTGGCACGAAAGTGGGGTTGAATAGAGATGGCATCTAAGCCTTTGGAACCACCCTTGCCAAAAGTGTACTGGAACCAATTTTATTATGTAGTAGGAACAGACCTTTCTTAATCTCCCATCCTCTGCAAAGCATTGTTCTCAGGTGCATCAAGATTGTGTACTGCTGCTCTTTCTAGGAGCTTCATTCCCCTGCTCTGAAAAGCTTATCATGAAACAGTTGTTCTTTAGAAATTTTAAATCACCCTATTCTTTATCCTTGTCCCTCTGTTTCTCAGTCACAAATCCACCGTAGCCATAAAAGAATTGAGCACAACAAAGAAAAACAATGCTTTCAGTCACACTAAAGTTGAAATACCTGCTGTCACTTTTATTCTGTCATACACTATATTTGATGCTGTTTGCTTCTAGACTTGCGTTTGTTTTCCCTTATATTTGGATGAAAAGAAAATTGAGCAGCTGAGTCACACTGCAAGAACATAATAAAAGTCTTTCTTAGCAATATGTTCTTTGAGAACCAGTGGTGTATTAAATTATTCAGCAGTTAGAGAAGATAAATTATTTTTTTATAACACTGAGGAGTCATTGTATGTTCACAGATTCATTCAGATAATGGTACCCGGTAAAATACAGATCTTAATAATAAGGTTACTTGAGCACTCCTTTACTTAAGGACTTATGGCACTTCTGTCACTAGAAGCCTTCAAACAGGTTAGGTAAACATCTGTCAGGATGACAAAGCTGCAGTTGATTCTGCTGGAACAGGAGGTTGGTCTTAAGTAGGCTTTCAGGGGTCCCATATGTCCTTTTTCTACATCTGGGATACTTTTTTAATTTCCTTGTGTCTGTTTTCTAGTATTCTGCCTGGTGTACTGTACAAATTTCTTTCAGATTTCAAGATGTATTTCTCTTAGTCGTCATGAAGATTAAAACATTGAAGAATATGTAATAATTTTCTGTCACTTGTCCATTAGTTTTTGTACCCATCAGGTAAGCCAGGCAGAGTTCAATAACTATATATTGAAAATAAATAGCTGCTCATTTTACAAAGTTGCATCAAAAAACATCAAAGCTGTTGGCTAACCCTCTTTATCATACCATTTTTCTTTGAAATCCCACTTAATGCAGAGTATGATCTCTAAAATAAGTTGTCTGACCAGTATTTCTTCTCCTGCTCTGGTATTTGTTGCAGTGGAGCCTTTAAGGAAAGAATTGTTTGCTGTTTTGATGAGGAGGAAAAAACCAACTAAAAATATTTATCAAATGTTCTAAACTTGTTCTTTCTTTTTTGAATAAAAATAGTCTTGTACCTGTTACATCAGCAAATCAGACTTGTGGGGAGAAGTGCTCACTCTTAGATGAGCTCATACAATTGATAAAAGTAGATAAGCTTCTAAGCCTGATCTGAAGTAGAGCTTGCCCCCTGTAGTTTTCCAGCTGCTTTAGTTGATACAATGAAATATGTTATTTAAAAATAACTTTTTTTTCCTTACAGGATTCTTTGGTATATATTTTGCAAACCAGAAATTTCATATAGAGTGATCTTCATATTTACTCTGATGGAATTTCTGTTCTATAACACTGCTCCACATAAAACAGAGTTCTGTTTTTAAGTATTAATAAAGGAAGATGTAGTATAGAGGTGATTAAATGCTGGTAAATAGGATTTACCCTCTTCTAATCTGGACAGAACTAGGGTTTAACTGTTTCTCCATGAGACCATGAGACAGCTGAATCTACCCATTCTTGGTTTTTAGTGGTAGACCCTGTAAATAACCAAAGACTTTATTTTCCTACCAGTTTGCCAACGAGTAAGTAATATCTATTGGTTTAAGGAAGAAGGTAACAGATATTTATAGCTTCTTTCAAAGGGTTTGGACTTCTTTATCTCTCAGAATTTAAATTCAGTTTCACTGTCATGTCCAGGAAGCTTTAAAAAGTACTTTTCCAAAATGCATTCATGGGGAGAAGTGGTCTTATTTCCAGCAGTGTGCATTTGTTCAGATAGGCCACTGGAAGTGCCATCAGTTCTTGGCTATAGCAGCAGAATAATTCCTAATGGAAATAGGTGATCAGAAAGGAAGATTGCTGGGTTTGGAAATGCTGTTTAGAAAAGTTAACCTTCAGAATATGGTATGCTAAATTACCACAATAGCAAACCCCTTATTTGAAGGAATTCTTGTTCAAAATTTTCTTCATTAAAAATTGGGGGGGGGGAACCCCAAAAGTCCTATTTATGTGTTTCCAGGCAACACAGTAAATACTCTTCATGGAAGAGCCTTAAGCATGCTCAGAAGCTTGTCATACTTCTGTGGCTGAGCCCTGTTTACACAAGCTGCCTAGGTGAGATCACTTGCTTTGCAGTGTGATTGGTACGTGCCATGTTATTAGCAGCTCAGCTGCACGGAGATCTGGCTATTCATAAATGCCCAAATAACATCATGAGGTTACAGTGCAGGAGCCAAACTGCACGTTTTTAGATCATAATCCTCTTAGGTACGTGCATTGAGGTAGGGGACCTGTGACTGATACTCTTGATATTTCGATGAGGCAGCTGCGTGACTACATTCAGATGCAAGGTGGTTTTTCAGTTTTTAAGGTTCACCTCATCTTTCACAGCCCTTACAGAATGGCAATCCAGTCCTTTTTAGTGTCATACTAAGATGGTAGGAACCCTAACAAGGAGGGAGACCTGGCTATCTTACCCCTGCTGACTTTGCAGCCCTAACAGAAGGCAGTACCAAGAAACCCTCCTTTTTTCAGTAGGAACTACATAAAAGGGTGGTGAGCTTTAAGGAGGGATTGGTGTTGCTGAGTTTATTTCTATATCCTCAATGAGGATTCCCTGGGTATGTCATCCGGAGTAAGGACTGGACTATGAAAACACTGTTGCAAAATGAATAGTCACAAATGTATTTTGAATGACAATATGCTTCTTACTCTGAAAGATATAAAACCACACTTATTCAATGAAAAAGTCTATTTCCTCTAGGATTTTTAACAGGTTTATACAAATACAGCTGATTGAATATAAGCTCATTGAATCTCCCTAGGGCAATTGTATATCAATGTTCTTCATTTCCACCCTGGATTTGCATGGAGGCAATGTACTCCCAAGTATTTGTGGCTTGTTTGTTTGTTTGTTTCTTAAATATTACTTCCCAGTGGAATAGCTGTCCCTTTCTGCAAGTAATATTCTGGTTATGTTTATGTAATGGTTTCTGCGATGCCTTGGAAAAAAACATAGGCTGATAAATGTCACAGATAAGTAAATGGAATATGTTTACATCATGTTTTGTGGTGCGGCATTGGACACACCTGAACTAGCTCTGACAGGTTGGTACAATGAGGTGAAGGACTGTGCCAGGAGATAACCTCGGGTCCCAGAAGCTGCCCAGTTTTGCTGCTGAGCACTGCACTCCTGTTCAGAGCCCTGCACTGAAAGGGCAATGCTGTTTCCAGAGCTGGCGTGTGGAGCAGCTCTCTTTGGTGCTGTGTGTCATGGCTAAATAGTCCTTGTTCAAATCAATGGCCCAGATTCTTACAGAGCTTTTTCATAAAGCTCTTATTGTATCCTGGACAAGACCAAAGGAAGCAAATCAAATGTTAGGCTATGTTACAGGCAAGGGAAACCAAGACAAGACGTGGCATTGTACATTTTCACCTTAAATGCTCTTTGGCTTTGGCCGTTTTACAAAAGGCACATCAGAAATAGGCAACTTATGTTACCAGAATAGGCTGGATTTTGGATGGGATGAGAAGATGAGAAAGGATAGGGGAGGGATTAAGGACTGAAAAGAGCTAGTTTTGTGTTTCTTTCTGTTGTCTTATTCTAAGAAGTGATACATAAATTAAAAGCCATAGTAAGTTCTGTGTAAAGCAGAATATTACAGGATATTCTGGAAGCAAGAGGAAAAAACCCTTAAAAACAAATTCTCATCTCCCTCCTCCTCCTCCCAGAAATCCCCTCTTGCCAATCTCCATTGTCAATATTTACATTGGTTTGTATTGAAGGTGTACCGTTATAAAAGTCTAACAGAGAATAGCAAGATCATCAGTTACATAAAAGAAGGAAAAACGTAATCATTATAGCATGCCTGGACAGACTCTTGCAATTTATGTGTGTGTTTGGTATCTGCGAAATGTAACTGGTGGGATGGTAAAACATGATTTTTAGTATACCATTTGGAAAATCAGAGAGGGGAAGAGCGAAGGAACAGTAGAGCTCAAAGCACTGTACAAGCATTAAATAGCCCTAATGCAAAGCCCACCTCAGCAGCTATGCATAAGGCAGCCTGTTTTACCCCTGCTGTGTGCCAGGAGACAGAGATAAGGTTAATCACTATGTACAGAATTCAAGGGCACAGTTTCTTTTTGCTTTCTTATCTATACAGACTTTTCAATTGACTTTTAATCCTTCTTACACAGCCTGTTTAAATCCCATCAACACTGTTTATAAATGGAGATTTCTTTAATAAGTCAGCCTTACCCAAGCAGACAGTTTTCAAATTGCTGGTGAATGCTGTTGTATTCATTAAATCTCTTGCCAGCTGGCCACTATTTCTTGTCATCTGAAAGGCTTTGAATCCCTCTTTGCTTTGGGACTTTACTGGTTTTGTTAAATTGTGTTAACAGGTACTCCTGCATCATTTGTCACTGGCCTGTAGTGTTAATTGCAAAGTCGATGATAATTTGATGTCTTTGAAAATCTGTGTGATAATTAGATGCTCTGTGCAACTCTGATTTATTGAATTTATTCTGAAGATGAAAAATAAAAGCATCTCAATTTTCTTTTTCAGATGCTATAGATTTTATATTGTGCAGGTTTATCTCTAATGCTGCAGATTTTACAAGGAAATTGTAATAAAGTCCACAGAGTAATATGAAGGCTAGTTTGGTCTGTAACTACTGCTGTATGAACTGCTGATGTAACCAGCTGGAATTGCCCCAAGTCTGGGTGAGTGTTCAAAGAGAGAAAACAAATACAGTAGCCACAGTGGAAGGAATAGATAGGCTACCATTTTATTTTCACATCAGATTTGTGTGTTTCTGTTTGCTAGCAGCTGTGCTTAATAATAAAACTTGGAAGTTCAATTCTACAAATTTAATCCATCTTAACAGCAAAGCTCTCGGGCCATTGGGAAGGATTTAGTTGCATTTTGGTCACAGACTCAGGTAAACCCATGTTTTCAATGAAGTCCCTGCCCTATCTTAAACCTTCACTGTTTGAAACTTCAGTGAAGTTGAATCACACGAAATTTCACCCCCCAAAAGCTGCTTTTAGTCTGAGATGGTTTCTGCCAGTTGCTGATAGACTACACAGCAATTTCTGAGGCTGCTGTCCTCGGTGAGTCCCCATACTAAGGGGGGCTGTTCCTAAGCCCAGCAAGTACAGGGATGCCTTTCCTTAGGAGTCCTTGGTCCTGGATGCTCTTTCTTACTCTCCCAACCTATAAGCCTCTGGTTTGCCATCCTTCATTTCCAGACACTGCCTTTCCTGGCTTTGTTCTCTCCCCTGTTCTTAATGATCGGTGGATCCAGCTGTCAGGCACTGGGGAGGAGTGCAGCCTGTTTTGTTCTACTTTTACATGTGTACTTTGTACAGGGAGAGTTTTCAACCTCTACCTTCCTAGTTCTTCCAAGGCAGAAGTAAGTTGTGTGATACTAGCTGAGGCAAAGCCTGTATTTATTGAACTTGTGCAAGTTTCAGCTTCATAACAAGTTCAAATGTAGATAAACTCTCCTAGACTTTGTTTTTCCTGGGGCAGACCAGACATTTTCAATCTGCAAGTGGGTTTGCTAAAGAAACATCAGCAAAGAAATAATGAGCTCTTGCAGAGGTAGAATTTTATTTATTTTTTTTTTAAATAGCAGCAACCTATAGCAGAGCAGATACTCTTGTATACTGTGAAAGAAAGTCTTTGCAGGTGGAGGTTTAGAAAAGAACTGGGGCCTGCTTTGGTTTTAGGTCATTGTCCTGAAACCTTAGTACATTGCTCTAGCTCCTTCTAGTTCTCATGTCTTTGAAAAGCTGAGCTAATTTAGGAAGCAGTAGGGTCAGGAGAGACTGAAGACAATAAAGCAGCAGAAAACTGGCTTTTGTGTTCTGAATTTTGAGCCTCATTTTGTTGAAGGGGCCTCCTATCAGGGAAGAACTTGATGTACAAGCCTTACTGGCACATAAGAGAGCCACACATAGGTCGATATAACCTCAATGTGAAGAGTTCTTATATCTACATTAGAATAATATTTAAGCAGATTTCCATGGCATAAAATAGGTCATGAACCCAGGGTTCTACTGAAATGTCTTCCACTGTGCACTCTTCTGAGTTGCCTAGCTGTGCTTGGCTGTACTAGTCAGTTTGGAAAAATACTGGGCAAAGGAAACAGTTGGAAAACTATTTCACAGTATGGAACAGACATGCAGATTCTTGGAAGGGCCACTTGGAAGTTAATTGAAAACCTTTGAAGCTTTTTTTTCTGGATCTTTCTCCACCTACTTTTCACATAATTGCAACGCTGCTGTAATAAGTTTTCAATTTGGTTCAAGGGCATCTAAGATGGGACACTCTGCTTGATGTAAACTGTTGTTTGTAAGCAGTAAACCGTGGAGGTCAAGCACCCTTCTACCACAGGGAACCGTAGGCTTTCCAGGGTGATGTACAAATACACTTATGTAATGTTTGAGGTTGCTACCAGACTAAAAATATGCACTGTCTCTTCAGGCACTTTGCTTAAAATCTTCAAATCTAATGTGTTGACTCTAGTTCCCTTCATGTTCCTTTCACAATGTTCTGTTCGTTACAAGCTTTCTGAGCAGCTGCCCACTCCCTTTGCCCCCTGAGACTTCTGGGAACACGGGCTAAAGGTTGTAGACAGTCTGATGAGGAAGTTCATATTAGAGTCAAATGCAGTTGGTGAGCTTCTCCAACAGTTGGTGGAAGTTTTGTATGGTGAGAGGAAGAAAACATTTAGGGACACAGTGGTATAAAACATATGGGGAAAATGGGTGCAGCTGTATTCCTTCAAATCTGATGGTGACCAAAATAGCAGGATAAATGCCATTAACATTTAGTTGATACTTTGCTAGTTGACAGAGAAAACATGAAATAAATTTGCTTTTAGAGGCTTTATTTACTGTTTGAAAACTATAATGTAAGTGCTATTGCTCTAGTCTGTCAACAAACTTCATGAAAAAAACAGTTACTATATTCTTGTATTTTATAAAAAAGTTTTAACCATAATTAGTTAAGAATTTAATAGCATACTCAAATGCAAAATTCAATTCCTTTAAAACAGACAACTTCCATCAAGGAAGTTGGTCTAAAAAGGAGTGGAAAAGGCATTTACTTGCCAAGTTCAGACTTCTCTTTCTACTGCAGCTTTTTGATATTCCTGACTTTTAAATAGACTGCAGTCTTTCCCATGCTCTAGGTGCTTGGAGTTGAATGCTTTTAGCTACTGTTGACTGAGAATTGTTAGCCAGTAACTCTCAATGTGAGGCTGATTGCTTTAAGAATGGCTTGCATACCTCTGTGTCCAATGTTCCTTAACATTGTGCTTTTAGAAAAAAGTTTTGCATAGTGACTTGTTTGTGGTTGTTCTCTCTTTTTTAAATAGCCACATAAATGTCAACAAGCTGGCACACAAAGCAGCATAGCAGGATTGTAGGATAACTGTGGCCAGTACCTTTCTGTCATTCTTGTACCCAGATACCTTCTTAACTTAAACTCTCTCTTGGCCAGTACTCTTGTGACTCCTCTATACTTGGGCCTGGATTTGTGCCATCTATCCTATACATGCTGGTTACTTATTACCGGGCAGGCCTGTCAGTGCCTCAGGATGTAGTGTCCCTCTCTTGGGCAACTTGTGGCTGGTAAGGCTTTTTCAAAACAAAGGATCATTTGTTGATATGCAGAGCAACAATTCAGAGACAAGAATATGGAGCCAAAAATCTAAATGTGTGTTTTGTTTTATGTGAACGTCTGTCTTGTTATGAGGCAGAGCAGGCAGCTGTGGGTTGGTTTTTTTCATCAGTGAGTACCCATGCAGAGAGTTAGTCTGTTTTTAGGACTTCATAAATAGTGCTGCCATTACCCACACACATTCCTGTCCCTTCCACCCCTGCCATTCCCCTCCCCTCCTGGAAGATGGCATAGACAAGGGAAAAAGGGAGTTTGTTTATCTGGGGCTTCTGGTAGCTGGTTACAGTCTGTAAAATGACTACTGCATGCATACACACAGGTGTCTGATGTGTTTGGAGCAGGTTCAGACCTGTTACACAAATGATACTTGGGAGGTCACCACCAGCGGTGAACTAAGATGGTTCTGGATCCACTGCAATTACGTTTCATGGTTTTTCAAAATTTATTGATTTAACACCATGTGGGCTACCCACCTGGGCTGTGCCCACATTGCCATGCAGAAACATCCTAACCCTGTCCTGTCATTTCTTTTATGGAGTTTCTCCCTGGGAACCAGCTCCCCAGCTTGCCTCTAACTAACTTCTTCCTTTTGCTTTCAGAGCAGCCTGTGTTTGAGGTTCAGAGCCGTTAGGAGAATTTGTCCAGTTGCTCTATCATGTGAAACTGGGCAAAGTCCTCCACTTCTAACATACTTGCTGTACAGGCTTATATGGAGGTTATCTTTCTTTCCTGTTCAAGTCAGCTGAGGCGTGGTCAGATGATTAATTTTGGTTGCTTGTACAAGACCATTTCCCTCAGCCAGGGCAATGTGTTGCCAGAAACAACCTGAAGTCTCAAGTGACTCCAGTATAAAACATTCCTTCCCAGCAATGTCTTGATTGTATTTCAACAAAATAATTAGAGCAGGACAGCTATTAAGAAAGTGCCTGCCTGTGTGTGTAATGCTGCATTATTGTTCTATATCCCTGAGAATTAATTCATTGTAGAAAATGAATGAACGTGGCCCTTGCACATGGAAGAAAGAATATAGATGATATTGCAGTGTGAATTCGGGTACACAGGGTTTTATTCATTTATTCTTTCAGAGCAAAGAATCAGCCTTTTGTTGTTACAAGAGGGGACTCAGGGAGCCCTCTCATTTGCCACAATTGAACCTCCCTATCTGGATCCTGGTTGGTACAAGCTCTACACTTCAGCTGCTGACTGTGGACTTGCAAACACCTTGCCTTAGCAAAATGACTCCCACTAGGCTTAAGAACTCAGGAGTTCTCTCTCTTTCTCTAGCCCAAAGCCTGAATTCTGCCCTTCCAGTTTTTGGTGGTTCAAATCTGAATGCCGATCCTGACTCTGGTTTCTCTGTGAACCCCTGCTCTAAGCTCACCAAAAGGACTTCTCTGGGACTTACCTCAGTCTTGTTTGTTTTAGCCATTGTACATTGATCCTTGACATCTCCAGATCTATGCTTTGCCAAGTAATTCCTTATTTGCTGCAGTTCTAAAGGGTTAGCCTCTGCCCCTTGTTTGCTACAAGCCAAATTTGGTTTAGTCTCATCCCTACCAGCTTCAGAGGAGTGTGATGGGACATGTAAATTTCTTTCAAGTCACATTTCACATTGTTATAATTTGTTACCTGTATGAAATTTACATTTACAAAAATAATAGAATGAATGATTTTTGTGGTAGTCTCTCTCTCGAGAGAAGGACTTCTCAGGAAGATGACAAATGCACCCTGATAAAGAGAAATCATTCTCCTTACTGTTGTTAGTAATATAGACAAGTTAGCAAATAAACCAGAGTTTTTTGCTAACATCTTGGTTTACAGGCTTCAGTGATCATTGTTGCAACTTCATCAGTAGTGAAAATGTGATCCAGTTCTGCCTGAGTTTTCTGCTCTATTTTGCTGGTTTGGAATCCTTGCTGAGTGTCCAGAGGGCAGTTGTCACACTGGTGAGGAACAGAGGGACAGGTACAGATTTGCACCTTTACTGACAAAATGAAAAGGCGTTTGAATGCTTATAGCTTCATATCCAGATTTATCAGCTCCTATTTTAATACTGTCTTAGTAAAATTGTGTATGTTTAGTACGGTATGTGTGCATTTTAATTTACTTACTTCTACTTTATTTACTTACTTTTCATTTGAAAATTGCTATTAATCAGGCTTCAATGGTAGCTTGATTACAAGATACTGATTCTGATAAGGAAATCTGAGAGCACTGTGTCTCCTACAGCACATCTGCTGTATGTATTTTGTGTGTGGTTTCAGCATGTGTGAATTTGAGGGGCTACACAGTCAGTGCTGGCCTTTCCCAGGACTCTGGCAGAATCTATCGTGGGTTTAAAATGCAGAGTGTCCTCTGCATGGGGCTGGTTGAGCCTGTTTTGGCCTCCCAGGCCAAAATTTGGGCTTGTGTGGCTTAAATCTTGCAGAGGGGATGTTGGTGGGAAAACCCCGTGGCTTTTCTTGCCACACCCCATGGTTGGGAGTTTGGCATCCGGCATTTCTCCAGCTGCTGCTGCTGCTGGAAACCTGGAGAGGGGGTGAGGGGGGAGTCCCTACTTTGGGGTCATCAGTGGGATGAGTGTGAGAAAGTAGACAGGTAGGCAGTGGTAGGTGGCCTTTCCTCTCTCACAACAGCAAGTGGTTGATTTAAAATTATGCTTGTAACAAACAGTGGATTTGAGGCTAAGTTCCAATACTGTGGTTAACTTTAAAAAAGGAAAAAAAAAAGATAACAGTATTTGAACAGAAAGTGCTCAAATTGGTTTCAAGCCTGTTTCGACTTAGTTGCCCTATAAAATAAGTTTTTGAGAAGGTAAATGGGGGATGGTATTAACAGTTGCATGGTTTAGATGTCACTATTGCAGACAGCAATGTTACAAAGTCCAGAATAGTATGTGGTTTTATTCAGATCCTGAGCAGCTCAGTTGCAGAAATCTCCTATGACTTTACAGTTGTCCTGCAGGGACCCAAAGCCTTTGTGGGCAGTGGAAAAGTGCCAAGGTGGCAGTAGGAGGATGATAGTCCTGCAGGAGCTTGGTGCCAGGCCAGTTTGTCCCAGGGGCCTTGAGGGAGCTCTCCAAGCTCTGAAGTTATCCAGGATTTAGAAGGATGCAGAAATTGCGCTGTGTTAAACAGGGGCACGTGTACCATGTCCTTGAAGCACGTGTTGGCAGGGGCACTGCAGTTTGCTGGGCTCATCAGAGCGGGTGTTGGCTGGCGCTGGTCACAGGGCAGGGGTGGCTCCTGATGGGCTGGGAGGCTTCTGCTCCCTGCTGAACCCCCAGCAAGGGTCAGTGACCTCTTAACTCGCTGTAAGAGGAAGAAATGGCATATTGCTGCCAAGTGGCAACATAGTGAGACCCACCGTAGGAAATGGTGTTGATTCCTGAGCAGGAGACAGGCCAGATCTTCTAGGGTTTGTATCAGCAGGAAAGCAGTGGTTTTCTCAGTTCTAATTTAGAAAGCAAAAGCCAAAAAAAAGGATTTGTTTCAAAAATCTTATCCATGTCATCTTTTTAAAATGGGAAGAATGAAGATCACAGTGCTGTCTGAATTTAAACAAAACACCAATAAAAATTCCCCTAAATGACAACAAGTACATGATTCATCTTAGTTTTTTTTATGTTTCTCCTCAAGCAGAGGTCTTAATGGGTTTGTCTCTGAATACAAAAGCAAAAAGAAACAGATCTGATATGAAAATGACAGATCTAGTGTTATGTCCTTAATTTGTAACAATCAATTGCTGAATAGTACCTCGGAGGATGATGTGTTTTCTTAATGGCTATCATTAAATCACTGATGTGGGTTGCTCTTCTATGATGATGCTTTTTATTTTTATACTTAACTTTTTGCCAAGGTACTGTCCTAAAAGAGTTGATGAATTCTATATAATAGTATTGTACTTGGCTCCATATATTAAGTAAATAAGGAGAGATATTCAGTATTGAGGAACTTGCAACCCTCCTGTCAGGATAGGGCATTACAGACGGTGCAAAGGGAATACACTTCATGGTAAGAGATAAATAGCTGAGTCTTGAGGTACACTAAATGGCATGACATTTTGTCACATTCCATTCTTGTTACTTGTGGTTTTGTGGGGAAAACATTGAATTTATTTAAAAAAAAAACCAAAATACACACACACAAAAAGAAAACCCACAAAAATATCTTAGTTTTTGAATACAGTGTGGATATATGTGAGATTAAGGGTTGACTTGACTTCTTGACAAAGCATTTTATAAATTTCTAGATTGTTCCTGGTGAAGACTCTGCAAAAGTAAGCTTCTTGTATGTTGTGCCTGCAAGATCAGGCATGAGCCTCAGGTCAGAGTATGAAGCAATTTTCTAGAAACACACCTGAGCCCCTAGGAGTAAAGATGGCAAAAAGCTTCTGGTAAGATGCGCTTCTGGGTTGCAGATCTGTATGTTCCAGAATATGAGAGCAGGTTTTAGATGCAACTTCTTCACGGGATACTTGCACAGCATTTCCTGCACACTCGCTGTAACCTCGTAGCAGTGCAGCTCTGGGTCACTTACTGTCATGGTCTCAACCAATTCCAGGAAGACAAGTGTAACCCTCTAGTACTCCTAAAGGCTTTTTTTCCCCCATGTCCTTGCTGTTGAGTCTTATTTCTGTCAGAAGCTAGTAATGAGATGCATTTTGCTGTTTTTTCTTCTATTTTCACATAAAGATGACTTCTGAGGTTAAATGCAGTTAAAAAAAAAAAAAAAAACCAAAGCAGAAGCCTTAAACTCACAGAGATTATTCAACTGGCCTTCCTTGGTTTTGAAGACATATGTTGCATTGTGTAAAAGGTTTGTTGGCTGTTTATTGCTCACTGAGTGATAGGGACACTTCTATCCATGCAAGATAGGCCTTCCAAGAGCATCTTTACATTATAGTGGTGAGGCAGGGTCAGACAGCATTCCAGGCAGCATAGCAAGTAAGGTACTGAATTGTCTCATTGCTCTTTCCTGAATCAGTCATGAGGATTAGGAGTTGCAGGAAGTTCCCAGGGTGAATTTTCACTCAGTGGACACATGATATTCATCCCTTTTCAGTATTCATCTTGGGGGGAAGGGACACCAGTGTAAGATGGTAGAATGTATCCCAGCTCCAAGGAGCTGTGAGATATGTTTGGCGTTGGCATGACCCGGCAGTTTGCTACTAAAGGAAAGAGAGGTGACCTATTTAGGCCAAACCAGTTCTAGACAGCTGTGAGATAAGTTAAGTTTTATTTTTCTTGTCTGAACTCCAAATACACTCTTTTATTAAGGTTAAAGTAGTTTTGTTTAACCTTAATACTTATTTAATACTGAGAGACTGCAGAGTGACTGGCAGCCCGCAGATGTTCCATTCTTCAGGGAGTGGTGACAATCTGCAGCTGGACAGCCAATCCCCTCTCTATTCACCCTCTAGCCATCAAAAGTTCAGAAGTTAGCTGTGAGATACCAAGGTCAGCTTTGAAAGTAGCTGACACAGACTTTGATTTTGGGAGAGCTGAGTCTGGGGGGACTTGTTAACCAAAGTATTCTTGTGTGGTGCATGAGTGTGGAACCACCTCAGAACAGCAGCAGCAGAACCCACAACCAGCCAGCCAAATAACTTCTATAGTTCAGCTGCTCTCTATCAGCCTAGGAAGAGCTCTCTTTTTATGTGTGCTCTCATAAAAAAAGAGGAAGGATAATCTGGTAAGACACTTTCAATCTTTGAAGCTTTAGATATGCATCTTTAATCTACCTATTTGCAGTATTAGAAACCATACTTCTGTTTTCGTGTCCTTGCCAAAGCATGAATAATCTCAAGATCTAAACTTCTTATAGCTCCCTAAATTAAACTTTGTACTTCTGCTAGCTAATAACTGCAGAACAGAATGTTAAATTTGGACAAGCTGTGCTGACATTAAAAACAAAACAACTTGTGGTTTAGAGGTGGGAGTGAGCTGTAGAAATCTTAAAGGCAGAAATTGCCAGAAGGAGGACTCTTTGGGGGCAGTAAGAGTCCTAAGTGATGAACCAAATAGTTCAGGGAACAAATAAAACCACTGGAGTTCTTGCAGCTTGGTGAGTTCAAGTTAGTCAATTGTGAGAACAGCTCAGGTGAAACAAAGGAGTCTCACAGCCTCTTGCAGCTCTGATAGAAAAGATGGTGTCTTTGGTGGGAAATACAGTGGGCTAGGAATCACCTGATTTATAATTGTTCACAAACCAGCATGATTCCTTGCAAGTCATTTGCCCATTAAAGCTGAAGATGCAGCCATTAAGAAAGCAGCATTTAAGCAGGGTCTAGAAACAGAAAAATAGCATTTCAAGGACAGAAAAGGTTTGAAGAAAAATCTAATGTATGAATAGGGTAAAATGTTCAGTCTTAGCCAACCTTACAGTCCTAAAGACTACAAAAGGAAAGCTTCTGTATATTGGTCTAAACTTTTCTCCTGATGTGACCAGTTGTCAGCCCTCCATTCTAATAAACAACTTGTTTTTGTTATTATTATAAAAGTATCAGGTGTAGTGACATTCCTAAAGGGCTGATCCTTTTTGACACATACAGCAAGAATTTAGAGTGAACAAAGAATACAGTTTATTCTCCTCCCTAGAACTGTGTACCAATTCTAATAATAGAATGACTTTTTTTGAAGCCTGACAATCAGATTAAGGTTAAATCAAGAGGAATGCTTTCAAATACTGGCCATTTTTTTTACTTGCGTGCTACATACGTTCTTCTATTTAATTTAAATTCTTTCATCACTGTAATGAATGGTTTGATTGCTGTGGCATATTGTTATCATGATAAAAATTTTTGCTGTTTGAGAAATAACAAATGTATAATCAAGGGATAGAAGAGATTAATAGACTCATGAAATTTGTTATGAAATGGGTAGTGGCTGTGGACAGCAAGGAATGAGAGGAATCCACAGGGAAATGTTCATAGTGGCCAGTGTGGGGCTGCTGAAACACCTAGTGACTTCATTAAGGCACTATATTAGGTGAAGCTAAAACTAATGCAAATCAGCTCAGAGCCCCAAAGAATTATCTGTCTTTACTTGTAGATGTTCCTGGGAAAGAATAATCTGATCATCCTCCAAGATATTATTTTGATGTCCAGGGCATTGCAGTAACAGGCGTTTCAAGTGCTCCTGCCTGGATGGCTTTTCTATGGAAAGAATTTAAGATCTAGGTTTGCCAGTTCTTTGGAGTCATATGTTTGTGCTGAACTTGACTCAAAAAGTTGCCCTGTTGGACTGAAACAACTGTTTAAACTTAAAGTAGCAAAGTGCGGACATTTTTGTTTGCAGGATCAGGCTTTTCACACTGTAGCTGGTTGGTCTCATTTTAGCTTCCTCAGGACATTTCTTTAAATGTAGCCATAAAGAAAAACTGCATTTCTGATAACTTAGAGTGCACAGATGTTAAATGCCAAGTTCTATGGATGTGCTTGCTATGAAGGAGTATGCTCCCATGCTTTAGGTGGTATTTGCTTTGAGTATCTCATGCATTCTTTCTGGGTGAAAGGAACCCGGTATCTATCGATATTTTCATGTTGAACATCTGTTGCTGTGTTTTCCCATAAGAGCATTTCACTAGATCTCTGTTTACTTGCATTGATACATGGTCAAACGTACTGTTGTGTTTCCCCAGGGGAACGCTCCACTTATGCAAACCAAACCATGGATCTGTCCCCGTGCTCCCCGGCTGCTCTGCGGTTTGGACACGTTAGTACCCAAGTGAGCTCTGTGCCAGTCTCAAAACATGTTCTCTCATTAAATTGCTCAGATAATTGGTCATACTAGCTCACAAATAGGAATAATTTCAGTCTGCAATTGTGTACTGATTTATAGATGAGCAGGGGGATCAGGTTTCTGTGGGCTCTTTAGTTCGGAGGAGTTGCACTTTGGAAATACTTGTGTGAGGGCTGGGGTGGAGAAAGGGCTTGCAGCGAGCTGGGGTGATGAGATTCTGCTAAGGCAGAGACATACCTGGGGCCTGAGCAGGGCTTGTGTACTCTGGCCATATGGGAGAGCTTTTAAGTCCATTATTATTTGTTTGCTGTGGCTGTGCAACTTCCTCTTCCCCTTTGTACACAGTTTTTCTGACATGCTGTCACTGCCTCCATCTCTTCTGTCAGAGAAAATGAAGAACACTATACAATTTCCTACCTTCTGTTGAGTTGGTTGTTTAAAGAGAGAGAATTTCCCTTGGATGATGCCAGAGAAGAATCTGTATCTGCCAAGGTTCTTTGTATAGCAACAACTGTTAATATAAACAGGCTTCTTCACAAATACCTGGGCAGTACAAATGACCACAGTGGGACAAAAACACTTTGGAAGTGAGGGAGTGCTGCCCCTCCTCCCCCACCCCTTCTTCCAAGGGTGTTAACAAATTCATGGAAGAGGATGAACATTCATCTGTCATCCAGGGAGACTTCTTATGGTGAGGCATCTTCTTGCATTTCAGCTTTCAGGTAATTACTCTCCTTTTCAATAGTTTTTCTGAGCACAAGCCAGTTCTTTGCCCGTGTTGACAGAGGAGCCCATGCTGCCTTTTTGTTATACCTTGGCCTGAAGTAAGGAAGTAAGCAGTGGGAATTAAACACTGTTCTTCATCAGTTTATTAGCTCACAAAATGCAACCTTCCTTGCCAGTATTGCATTATTCTTTCTCCATGTTTCTGTTGAGCATTTTATAAAGTGCAAGTGGGTAGTAAGAACACTCGGTTTCTTCTGGAGAAACGTACTAGCTTCAAGCCAAGGCCCCAGATAAAGATGGAGCTGTGGTACTTGGGCATCTATGGGTAATTTAACCTTGTAACAGCTGCTAAGCCTTCAGCAGTAGAGTACCCCTTGGTTCTCCAGCATTAATTGCATGACCCAGAGGCATGCTGGTATTTGAAAAGTGGAGAGGAAAGAAAAGCCTTTAAGGCTCAAGAATCAGAGATGTGTAGAAGTGGCCTTGCGTCATGTTGCCATGTTCCCCTGGCAGCACTGACCTCAGTGTTTTCTGCATTTAGCTGCAAGTTTGATAACAGGATAACAGGAACAGCCTGTGAGCAATTTTGCAGTGTTCAGTTTTACATTTAACAGAGGTGTAAAGTTCAGTGTCATGGAATTTCCCTGCTTGGTTGTTAAGATAACTTCGTATGGCTCAAAACCGCACAGCCTGAATTGTAGGCAGAAGCCTTCCCCCCCAGGTGAGTATGTTTAAGGGTTCAGCGCTGTCCTGACCCTTCTCCCAGGAAAACTGCAACAGAAGTTCTCCTCTTGGGGTCTACCATATTTTATTTTAAGTCGAATTATTTGAAGGAAAACAATCTTAACAGAGTGTAGCTTTATAGATTTTATATTGTTGTGAAAGAAAAAAAAAAAGTAAAATCATATGGGGCAGCTCAGGGGCTTGTTTCTTTTGAAATAATTGATGACATAAAATCCCAGACCAAAAGAGGTGGGAGATGCGAGGCATCTGGCAGAGTTTACAGCCCTGGGGGGTCGGCAGGCGCAGCACAGCCTGCTGCAAACAAAGGCCGAGTGTTTTGCTGATATGATTGCAAAACATATGTTTGCCCAGGACTGTTATGATCTTGGGAATAGGCAGGAGGCCAGATTTCTGCAGCAGCAGCGCACTTAGTCACACAAATATCTGCAAAATGTGAACCTCCTGCGATTTCTGGGTTTAAAAGCCGTAATTACTTTGTTGCTTAAAGAGAAAGTAGAAACTCTTGCATAAGGAACAGGGGATGGGGAAGGAAAGCATTGTCCAAGGAGCGTCTCTGTGCCAGGGAGGAGAGCGGAACGGAACCGAGGGATGCGGGACTCGAGGCTGTCCTGCCGGGCCGGGGGCTGCCGCCTCTTGTGCCCCGGCCCGGGGCATTTGGTGGCACTCCCGCGGACACGGAGCAGCCGCGGGGTCTCGGCGAGCGCCGGTCCCGGCGGGCCAGCGCCCCGGCCGCCGCTCCGCCCCTGCGCCGGGCGGGCGTGCCGGGGCTGGGACCGCCCCGGCGGGGCTGGGGCAGAGCCCGGCGGGGCTGCGAGAGCGGCGAGCCCGGCCTCAGCCCCGCAGAGCCGGCGGGACGGTGGCGAGGCCGGGCCGGCAGCACCAGGTACTGGCGGGTGGCCGGGGTGCCCCCGCCGCCTGTCCGTGCGGCGCTGAGCCTCCCGGGGGGCGGGGGGTCTCTCTCCCTGGGCGCATCCCCCAGAAAAATCCCTGCTGGAAGGAGGGACGGGCGTGCGGGCAGCCCCTGCGGATCATCCGCGGGGCTGGGGAGGCAGCAGCGGCGTTTCCCTGCGGGCTCCTCGCTCGTAGGGCGGCGTTCGGGGGTTCGCAGGTCCTGTTGAGCCGCGGGATAAGCAGCTGCTGCCTGCGGTGACAGTGTAGATGCTCTCGCTGTCCTCCGCGACGCCCCTGGTCCCAGGAGGGCTGTGTTCCGCTAGTGTGTGCAGTGACCGGGTGCCTCTCCGGGGTTCTCAGGCTCGTCCCGGTGGTTTTTGCCTCGGAATTGCCCGGCGTTTACGTCGTTGTTGCATAGATTTGGATTATCCTTTTGAAACAGTAAGGCTGGTCTTGTGTTTCTCATGGAGAAGAGCAGGCTCTAATTATAAACAAATGCAAGTCAAGAGCGTTAATTTGGGCAGGAATAAACCTGCTGGTTTGGATCTTTCTTAAATGTCTTAGTGTCACCACGTTAAGATTCTTCTTTTAAAGGAAAATTTTAAATCCTCAGAAGTGCTGCAGGTTGCCGCAGAACCTGTTTTGTATTTTTCTGATTTAGAGTAATCCGGTACTTCATGGATACATATGGATACATATACATGGATATATGCTTTGCTTTGACATAATCCAGCAACACAGTCTATGTAATGCAAATTGTTACTGTCACATTTAGACTGTTTCCTTCTGTGTCACGGATTTATTGGTATTTAAACAGCGTTTACAGCAGGGAAATTGCAGGCATTCATTCCAAGTCCTCTGCCCTTTAATGCTTTCTGTTTCATTACAGAAGTGCCATACAAAAAAAGCTAGACTAATCATTGAAACTCAGCCTCCGTTTCAGTGAGCTCATATCAAAAGTAAATTGGGTTGTGGACTCCGGGCAGTTGTGTCACAAAACTACTTCAGGAAGAGCTGTAAATGCTGAGGAAGAGTAGGTAGCACACAGGTACCTTGTGACTGCTGCAGTTGGACCTGCTCAGTCCTAGAAAATGACCAGAGAAGAGGTGCTAGAGATGGATACCGAGGAGTCTGGTCTTTGCTTTTATTCCTGCTGTTGTGAACAAGGTGTGTGATCTTGGACACACTCCCCCTTGCCTAGATTTCTGTCTTGAATCAAGTCACGAAATCTAGATGGGGATGTTTTTAAAATCAGGTATTTCAAATGACTTTGAGACATTCAGAGGAATTATATTGAAATTAAAGTAATTTACATCTTTAAATTCATGCAAGAATAACATACTCTATATGAAAGAGAAACAGTTCAGCATTTGCCATGCTCTAATTCCAGTGAAGAGTGGTAGGTCTGTGTAACAAAGTGCTTTGTAACAGAGGGGGAGTACTTGTTCCCAGTTCTTTAAATCCGTACAAGTGGAGACATGTCTGTTGCTTCAGCTGAATGACAGTCTGACATACCCAGCAAATGGAACCAGTGCAAAAGTTTAAAGTACATGAGCATTTCTAGGATAATTCTTTTCTGTCATTTTAACGTGGATCATGGTTTGTGTGGGAAAGCCACAACAATTGCAGCTACTTTGGGATTAAGTAAGCAAATAAAATAGGAAAAACGGCCAGATCTGCATAGCCCCAGGTTTAGAAAAGAGGTAGGATTTCTCTGTGTGTAGGAAAAGACATATATTTAATCACTACTCTCTGTTCTTAATTCCCTCCTTCCTAGAAGTTTTCTGTCCAATATGGAAACCTCAGTAGCCATTGCATTTAGCAGAACTGAAAATACAGCTTTTAAGCTGAGTATGTATCAGCTTGGGGACAGCCTGTCCTGTGGGGCTAGTTGTGCCTATCCTTGTTGTTCAGGTCCTAAACAAGGAAACTCCATTTGCAGCCTCAGTGTCACCACCAGTGAGGTTTTGCTGTCGGTGGCCTTTAAAGGGGAAGTAGGAACCAGACAGTTCACAGTGAGCACAGCAGCAGCAGCAGGAGCATGAAGCCTCTTAGACTGGTAAGTGCCAAGTCTCCCTTGGAAATGCAGCACAGCCTTCTTGGACACTTATATGCTTAGGGGCATTTCATCATGTAAGCTTACAAAGCCCTAAATGGGTGTGCTTAATGCCCATGCTTCAAATGCTCATCATATTACACGAAGCTGAATTTTCAGCGCTGTCATGCTGGAGGAGTTAGTTCTACCAGGAGATTGTGTTGAAGAGTTTTTAACTCACAGCTCATTGTGCCTTTCTTAACCCTGAGCTTGGGTAGGCAAGCGCTTGGGTGATGTAAAATGACTGTCTGTCTAGGAAAATGCTACCTCAAAAAAATTCACCTTAATCTTATTTCCCTTCTCTAGTTCCTTACATTAGATTGTTTTATATTGTATTATGGGGTGTGATTTTCATATAATTTTGTTTGAATCTAGCAGCACTTAGTGCTTAATCAGAACATAGATGATTCAGATAAAGACGTTCATTCAAATGTAGTTTAGTGAAGTAAATTGATAATTATAATTTTACTTCACCTTTGGCTTGTCTGTGATAAAATGTTCCCTTTGCCATTTAGAGAAGGCCTAAGTAAGTATGTAAATAAGTCTTCTGATAGAGACAAATCTGGTAGATTTGATAGTGGTACTGACTGTACTTGAGGGGAGCAAAATGACTCACTGTACTGACACCAGGGAAGCAGTCTGAGTGAACATTGTGGATCACAGCTGATGAATCCTGAGTGACTGACAATTAGCAGTTTGGTAACAGTCCCCAGATTCATTGGACAAAACTACCATCGAGTTTTGGGAGCGGTTCTGTGATAAGAGACAGAGCTCTAGCTGCAAGGAGCCAGGAGTGAGGGACCAACAGGGATCTGAAAAAGCATTTTAGGCACGCAGTGGAGGAAGAACTGTAGCTTAGGTTAGATAGCTGTTCCTGTTCCAGGGGCTCTGTTACCTGGCTTGTAGCTTAGTTCTGTTTTCAGTGTTTCTAGGTGAAATTTATGATACTGGGTGAATGTTTAGACTGTGACTTTTAATTTTTTTTACTTTCATTTTGAAAGAGGTTCAGAATCAAAGGAGATGACGTTCTATTACTAGCAGAGGTAATATGTGTTGTACTTCAAATATTTACAAACCTCTTCTACACAATGGCAGTTCAATTTTGTATCTCAGGCTTTTACATAGATTTGAAACTGGGCTGGATTGGCAGCTGTAAGATACAGAAAAGCTCTAAGTTGTGTGATTTCACACATGTTTGAGGCTTTAGAGTGGTTTTCCCTGAGCATGTATGTGCGGGCAGGACAGACTCTTGGTCTGGTTGTCCTTGTGGAGTTGGATGTGCTAAGTGAGCCAGACTGGAGAGAGTGAGTGGTAACTGGGAAGTATACAATTAAGCTTGCAGACTTGTCTCATTAACTTTTCTGTCTCAGCTCTGCAGTGCCATTTCTTGGTGTAAATTTGCATAAAGCATTTCCTGGCTGAGAAGTCTCTGAACAGGCACACAGTCTGATGGTTAGGGCATCAGAGAGATCTCAGCTCAAGCCACCAGTCTCCTGTAGCAGCTTCTCTAAGATGTGTAGCTTTTCCATTTCTCAGGGATTTTTTCTGCTAGATGGGAGATAATCTACTTGTCCTACCTCACAGGAATCTTGCATTGTCTAAAGGCATGAGATGTGGTTCTGGGCTGATGTGGCAGTGGTGAGGGACGTGTAGATTGAGAAATGATAGGTACCTGGTGAGCACAGTTCCCGTGGAAATAATAATAGTGGCTGTACAGAAATACAAGTTATGTTACATAAGGAGGAAGAGGGGGCTTTTCTGTGATTTCTGAGGTTGTCTCTGCCAACACAGCAATATAGCATTTACATGGCTAAAGTCTTGCTTTTCTGTCAAGGTGTGTCTGGAAGGTGAGCAGTGGAGTGGATTGCCACCCAGCAAGGCCCACCTTCTTCCATTAGCTTGAGCTTCTGGGTGTTGAGGGTGAAATCTGTTCCACCCTTGGTGCTCAGCTTTGCAGCCACCTGAGTTTTATGTTCTGGCTTTGAAGATGGAGTACCTCTGATGCATCATCGTCATCATCATTGTTATTATTGTTATTATTTATTTGCACCTAAAGCCTCAGTTGTGGTTGGCTTTCTGCTGAGCTTTGAGCTGTATTCAGCTGCAGAGTTTCTAGACTGAATGAAAGTGGTGTGGTGAGGTTGACAAACAGGAGGAAGGGAGCCAGGAGAAATTTGATGCAGAGAATGTGTCACTAAGTAGGTCACTTTGGTGTGCAATTCTGTGGCCTGGAATTGCATGAAAGTTGCTTATACTTTTGTAATAACCCAAAGGAATACAGGCTTTTTTCCAGCTACTGCTGATCTTAGACACAGCTGCTTCACCAAGTGCTTTTTGGTGCTTCAGGGGAGTTGGTGCTTTAAGAGAAAGGTGCAGGAGAGAGATGTAGTGGTGTGTCTGGTCAGGATGCAGTCTGGCCTTTGAGAAGGAAGGGTGTTGCTCCCCAAGTTGAGTGTATTTGGAAGATGGAGATTTAGGGAAGGATATTGCGAAGCATTGAAATGCATTCAGGACAAAGTAAAGATTCACTAGGATTGTTTTGAGAATTATAACTGTGTTATTGAGTATTTGAAATGCTGGGATGCTGGAAGCACACGGCCTATTTCTGAACTACTAGGAGAACCTGATTAAATGCTGCTTCCGAAAAAGAGAGGAAAATAGTTTTTAAAAGGTCTGCTATAGCTTGTAATGGAAGAACAAGTTTTCAAAATGGGCTTCTAATGGGTCAGATTTTACACAGCTCTCATGGCTGTGTTAAGCAGTCATGGCAAGCTGCTTTTGTTCTCAGCACCCTCTGGAAGAAACCCTATTTTGCAGATGGGAAACAGGCTCATCTTCACAAATCCTTTGTTACGTCTCTGTCACAACAGAGCCTTGACCCCAGGCTTCTCAAGTACTAGGCTGGTACCATGATATCAGGGGGATGATCCCTTTCCTAATGGAAAACAAAGCAACTTATTTAATCATTAAAAAAACCCTCTTAAGTCACTTTGCAGCGAGGGTTTAGATAGTTGAGTAGCATAACCTGTTATGTGCTGTGTAATCATATGTTTGACCTCTGTATGCTTTAAAAAACAGAAGTGTATTGATTGTGATGTATTTTAGATGGTGAAGCAAAATGCATTAACAGTCTGCTGATCTCAGGTTCTTGAATCTGGGTTTATTTTTTTTCCCTTCCTCTAACTGTTCTGGGAAAGGGAAAGATTGAAAAATAGTTTTTCAAGATTTAAGCTTCAAGGTATTTGTCTTGGAGTGCTTGATCTGGCAGACTGCAGACATCTGCTAAATTAAATGCTGCTTACAATTTAAATGATCTCTTTTTGCTTGCTGTTGTTTGGCTGTAAAATGTTTCTCTAGTGTAGCTGTAGCCAAGATAAGAAGCTGTGCTGAAGTTTTAAAGAGATGCTGATAAATTCCATCCTACAAGTGGCATTACTTGGCTGATAGGCAAAATTTTCTTGTGTATGTTAGGGGCCATAGCAGGAGGGGGAAAAAGTGAAAAGACTAGTAGTAAGAGGTGCCCTTTGATCTTACTTTATCCAAGTAAGACTTGGAAAATGAAGGTGACTGACTTTAGGATTTAAGGAGATTGTCAGAGTCTGAAGGGTTTGGTAGTTGCCACTTAGGCCTGCACTCATTGTTTCCAGCTCTCTGAAGCTGTTTTTTAATCTTAGGGGAAAGTTCAGGAAATGGTAACTGATTAATAAAATTGCTTCTCGTACAGTGAACTCGTGCAAATAGAAGCTTCAGCTAAAGAGGGAAAAACTGCAGTAGTGAGTGCAACCAGTGTTGCATGTTTGTAACGGCCTTTATCTATGTGGGGAAAATGTGGTGAAGTTAAAAACTGCATCTGGCAGGCAGCTCTTGGGGCATCATCTGCTCCTGAGGCCTAAAGCAGCTGAAGGTGCCCCTCCATTCTGTGTGCCCTGAACCAGCTCAGTGCACGGCATTTATTCATCTAAACCCAGCTGAGAACCTGGACGAAGTTGGTATCGTCACAAAATGGGTGGGTTTGGCTATGGGAGAGAGGCAGTGGATATGTTCTAGAAGATGTTTGGGAAAGAGGGCACAGGTAAGGAGCCCAAACCATTAGTTTATGTAACGTCTAGTGTTTAGCACTCAGCTCCATCCTCAGCTGTAATCCCAGGTCTCCCTCCATCTGTAAGAGTGCCATGGCATCAGCTGGCAGGGCTCCCATCTTTCCTGGGGAAGCCAAGCTGCTGGCTGAGGAGTAATTCCCTCAGGAGAGCTGGTTTGCAGCGAGTGCCACACACACGGCAGAGGGAGCCTCTGCAGCAATGGCATGGGGGGCATGTGTGAACATGTGAGGTGAGACCATGTCCTGCTTTGTTACCTGCCCCCTGGAACCTGCAGTGCCTTCTCAGGGGGCTGCTCTGTGCCTAATAGAGAGACTGCCCTGGAATTCCACGTGGCTCCCCTGCTTCCAAAGGGAACAGCGTTAATGGGCCGGACACAAGTGCACCTAAGTCTTCTATGTATTTGCTCCTTGGCTGCAGGAAGGGCTCAGGGTGCCGTAGGCCTGTCAGAAAGCTGAAGGAGAGGGCAAGTAGGGAACTGCCAGGAGTATCCAGCCTCCACCTTATCTGCAGGGCAACACGTCCACACAAGTGGGGTGCAAGGACTTGGCTGCTGCTGTTTTGTTGGAGCAAATTCCCCTCCCTCCCTCCTTCCCTGCAAATGTGAATAGCTTTTTATCCTATCTTGAAAAGAAAGCAGATGCAAATGTAGATCAGGTACTTAAACTTTCAGCAGTTTAAATGCTCTTTGAGGTTGGGAAGAAGAAATCTGATTAGGGTTACAGCTGTTTCATTTCCTGACAGATGCACAGGGTGTTGTGTGCTGGCGAGCTGCGGATGTACACACACACAGCAGCCTCGTTTTGTATCAGTGGCATAACCACACAGCAGCCAGCATGTTCGGAACTCCTTGTCCTGGACTCCCTGCCAAAATATGCTTTATGCAGAATTTTCTGTGAACCAGGCTGTAGTGTGTTTTTGTGTGTGTGTGTGTGTGCGCGTGCATATAAATATGTGTGTGTTTTCTTTGGTTGACAGGGCCTTTGTTGTTGAACTTTTTGTTGCTGTAGTGGGGCAGTGTGCTGTAAACAAGCACAGCTAATTATAAAGCACTTGTATAAAAAAATGATTTGCATTTGTACAAACAGTACTAGTAAAAGTGCCCGTGCAAGAGTACAAGTACCCAAATAAGCCCTGGATGGAGAACTCTTCTTTCTTGCAACCACAGCTAAAAAGCTGTTTATAACTAAATGCTGAGGTGGTGTACTTTTCTTTTCTAGGAACTTGGAATAAGGATTCCTAGACCACTGGGACACGGACCAAGCAGATTCATCCCTGAGAAGGAGGTGTGGTAGTGTTTTCAAGTACATAGTGAACTTTATGCTTTTAAGGAACATCATTTTAATAGTAGCCCACACTGGTTTCAGGACAGCTGCTGAGCTGCAAAACATTTTCAATAGTGATCACATTCAGTCCTGAGACTTTGGCCACAGTTCTAATGTACAGAACAGTGAGAGCCTTGGGGAGCTTTGGAATAGTTATGACCCCTCCCATGCTGCTATCTAGCATGAGAGAAACCCAATACTGTTTCCTTGTGAACATCCGGATGTAATTTCCTACTGGTCCACAAGGTACCTGCCCCTCTGCTCTGGGATTGCTTTTTCTTGAGCTGCCTCTGCCACTCTGAAGAATCAGAGAAGCTTCAGAGTGCTGTGGATGAGCATTTCTGCTGCTTCTCTCCTGATCATCTGGTAAGAGAATTTGGAGCAGAGCAGAAGTTAGTAATATGCTTATGGTTTTCTAGGAATTTCAGAGTCTTTTTCAATTTCCTTTTTTTTTTTTTCTCTCTTCTCAACTACTTTTTTACTTCTTTCCCTCTTTTTCCCTTAGAAAAAGTGATGATTCAATTAGCTTTTAGTATCAATAAACTTAAGATCAGCCTGGGGTATTCAAGAAACTGAAGGTGAGACAGTTAAAAATGAGAAGTCAGTGTTGTATTAGAGAGACTAAAGCCAAAAATCTCCTTTTGCTGATATAACCACTTGTGATCTCCTAAATGAGAGGTATTACTGGGATTTAATGTGCCTTATGTGCACTGATTTAACGCCATTAATAGATTTACATTATAATTCCTTTCACTTGGGGCTCCTGGGTGCTGTGCTAATATATTTATTTGCTGTTTTATTGGTGGTGCTTGGACAACATTGCTCACTGCTCTTTCTCTCCAATCAGACAATTCGGGTGGGAAAGGAGGACGCCACGATGCACACGCTGTTTGCAGAGTCTTTTGCCACGCTGGGCCGACTGGACAACGTCACCTTGGTGATGGTTTTCCACCCGCAGTATCTGGAAAGCTTTCTAAAAACTCAGCACTATCTCCTGCAAATGGATGGCCCACTCCCGCTCCATTACCGGCACTACATCGGGATAATGGTAGGCACCACGCTGGCAGCAGCTCGGGCCCTGTCTGAGAGCAGCTGTCACTGTGTTTTGCATTTGTAGCTAGAAAGGCATTTCACCAGCAGCTAAGGAAAATGCAGAGTAGGTTTGTTGGTTCCTGCTTTACAGATGGTTTCAGAAGATCAGTGCTATATGTTTGTAGATTTGGTAGGACTGTGAGAAAAAGGGGAAAAATGCTACAGAAATGAGACAATTGTTTGTTATTGGCTTCCTTAGTGTCTCAGAAACTGTTTCGCAAGAAAGCTTGTTTTTGTGTGTGTCCTATCACTCAATAGTTGGTCCCATCATGCGTTTCTGAATATGTAAATTCTCAGCAAGTTTTCTGCTGAAAGTAGTTGATTTCTAATTTTTAATCTGCCAGTTCAATGATCTTTGCTTGCTGAAGTTGAATTAAAGTTTTGGGCTGTGTCTTAATTTGATGTAGAAAGTGTTGGAGTAAATGATACTGGGCCTTTCTTTGGTGAGAAGCTGCCCGTAGTCTCTCTTGCCATGTGCAATCTAAAACCTGCTTTTGATAATTGCTGGTAAAGATGCAGCTAGAGAGAGCTTCTTTTCCCCTGGTGAGTACAATGCAGTATGGATTACTTGCTTCAGGACATGTAATAAATCCATGCCTGTACTTCTCCCTGGGTATAGGCATGTTGCACCTGCAGCCAGCATAATGATTGTGTGTATGAACAAGGGATATTTATGTTGTGAGAAAATAATCAAAACAAGCTGATGTGTTAATCTCAAATATTTTTTTACTTGAGTCTTTGATCAGTGCAAGTCTTATTCTTGGATGTTTTGAGGAAATGATGACTTACAGTATTTGTCTATAAAGTACTAACTTTTGGTAATTGTTCTCTGTATCACATTGTTTTCCTTTCTAGGCTGCAGCACGACATCAGTGCTCTTACCTTGTTAACCTCCATGTGAATGACTTCCTTCATGTCGGTGGAGACCCTAAGTGGTTGAATGGTCTGGAAAATGCACCTCAAAAATTGCAAAATTTAGGAGAACTGAACAAAATGTTGGCTCACCGACCCTGGCTTATCACGAAGGAACATATTGAGGTAGGTCTTTCATGAAGTAATGTGAATGTCCCCTTTTTTCAGTAAAGCAGTCACAGATTCTTGGGGTTCAGAGCCAGACAGGGTGAAAGATGTTCTGTGGTAATGACTTTGATTTCAGGGCTGCATCACTGCATGATATAGTATCACCTGTGCCCTGTTGCGTAAAACTAACAAGATCATAACTGCTCTTGAATGAGTAACAAATTTAATTTACAAGACACTGAAATTTCTGTGCCATGTTGGAATTCTGTTGGTGCGATGACAATGTGCTCAGGTGTGCACTTCCCTCCTCAAGCTGTGTGCTTTCAGTAGCCAGATCCCTCAGGTGTTTCTGAGATGCTGCCAGAGGTCAGGCAGAGCACCAGCCACCTCATTTTTGTCTGGATTGCTGCCAGTTCAAATGCTGAGTTTTCAGGCTGGGATGAAGGGAGCAGAGCTGCCCAGGGGAGTGTTGGTGATACAAACCACCAAGGGGCTGCTTCTTCCACCCCTTCTGCTCTCCTCCCTGCCCGTAGCAAGGAGCACATGAGTGCTGGGACTTCCTCGGTGCTGCCTGGCCTGGTGAGAGGTGGTGGCAGGTCCAGCTGGAGGCAGGACGCCGCCCTGTGTGGGAGGGCACACGCTCTGCCAGAAGGCCCCAAGCCTCCCACACTTTCCTGCCTGAAGGGGAAGTTGGGTTTGAAGCTTCTTGTCAAATCTAGAGCATTCCATCTACAGGGGCAAGATGGAGGGCACCTGGCCCTGGTGCCAGGTTTTTATACAGCTGATCGCGAGGAGTTGCCTGGGTTTTCTGATGCAGTAAAGACCACTTGAACAAACATGCAACAGTTGTGGCTGCATCTTCAGAGGTGTGAAATTTCTATGCAAGTCAGTCTGATAGAAACCACATGATGCAAAAGAGAAACCCCAACTTACTCAATTGCTCAGGGACAGAGAGGGGAGAGGAGTTGTCTCCTTTGTGGCTTAACCACTCAGGTCTGTGTCTGGCAGATCACCTGGTAACAGGTCACTGAGCACACTAATGGCAGCAGAGTTAGGAAGCACGTTTGGATGTTGGAAAAATAATTTTACCTGCCAAAGAAATGTGTTGATAAACTGCATTAAGGTGGGGTCAAATGAATAACACTTTTGTCTTGCATTATTTTTAAAGCAACTTTTGAAGACAGAAGAGAACAGCTGGTCCCTGGCAGAGCTGATCCATGCAGTCGTTCTTCTCACACACTACCACTCCCTCGCTTCCTTCACGTTTGGCTGTGGGATCAGCCCAGAGATCGACTGTGAAGGGGGTCACACCTTCAGGCCCCCCTCCGTCAGTAACTATTGCATCTGTGATATTACCAATGGTTACCACGGGGTGGATGAAATCCATGCCAGCCCAGCTGGAAGTATTCCAGTAAGTGTCTGAACAAACAATCTCTTCCAATAGTAGTAATTTCTTTGTAAACTTAATACGTGGAGGCTGCCTGTCTCTTTTCATTCTTTGAGAGTGGGATTGATGAGCCTCATCCAGATGTGGGTATTGAAAAAATGCATTTAGGAAGAGCTGAAATGATAGTGGGAAGCTGGGGAAAGCTACCAAAGGGAGAAACAGACACAGTCTCTGTTTGTTTTTTCTGCCTGTCATTCATAAAGGTAAACGGAGATGAGTCCGAGCCTCAGCTACTTCATGATAGGTGTCCTGAGCAGCAGTGGCCAGGAATGCTTTTTTCATGGGTGCAGTGGAACGTCGCCTCTTCCTTTGATTCCAGGCTCTGACTTTTTTGCCTTGAGGTGTTTGTCATGCATCATACAAGAGATCATTCTTAACAGACCATTCACAACTTTGTGACTGTCTTTAAAACACTCTCTCCTGCCTGCAGCACTTATACTGATCTGGACTTTTTTTCCTTTGGTGAAAAGCATGATGTGAGCTAAGTGTTGGTTTAAGAGCAGCCATGAGGATGTTCTCACTGCAGGATACTTGCCTGCAAGATTTTTCTGCAGTGGTGTGGGTGGCATTTAAATTTGTTTGATGGAGCTTGCTGGCTCTTTGAAGGAGCAAACGGCAAAAGGCAGGGAGGAAAGGGGCAGAACTGTATAAATTAAAGATAATTTTACTTTGCTTTGGTGCTGATGAAGGTTTACAAGATCGATTACTGAATTAATAGTGTCTTGTGATGTTAAAACAGCTCTTGTGAAAGATTATTATCTTGCACTGGCTTTCTTTTAGGGCTTTATTAAATCTGCATTTACAATCACTCTTCCCTTTTCCTTCAATGTTTCTTCTCTGTGAGCAGAGGAGGGGAAAAATACAGTTGGGTGGTAAATTGTGGTTACTTCCTCTATCAGAATTTCTGTTACAGCTCCTTGTTTTTCAGTTGCTGAACATTTAGTCTAAGAGAAACTAATTTTAGTGTGAGAACAACCTGTTCGAAAATGCTGTGATTTTTAAATCATGCTAAAAATACCAGGAATATAATTGAGAAAAGATGATGGCTAAATGTAAACCATTGGGTCAGTACAGGTTTCTTTCAAAGACTGTGTTCCTTGGAAAATCTGTATTTAAAGTTGTAAAGGAGTTAATTTGTGTTTAAACTGTGTGGCTTGGCAATTTCTGCCATCATTGTCAGTTCCTGTTGCATGAAAATGAAATGTCTTTCTCTTCTTTTTAGTCTACAGAGTCTGTCTGTGAAGTTGAAGCTCTTATGGAGAAAATGAAGCAGCTGCAGGAGTGCAGAGATGAAGAGGAAGCCAGCCAAGAAGAGATGGCCACGCGTTTTGAAAGAGAGAAGAGAGAAAGCATGTTCGTGTGTTCTTCAGGTAGTGCAGATGTAGTCTGTACATGTATTTATTAAGACTTTGCCGAATCATTCAAAGAAATGCTACTGCAAAAGGGGGAGGGAAGAAGTGTTATTAGGTGTCTCACAGACCATTTCCTTGAAAGAATCAAGATTAGGGATGCCTTGTTTCCTTCCAGGAACACTTGCAAGCAAAGTTACGCCATAACACTCTCTGACCAATATTGTGTTTAATAGAAATCTCCAGAAGAAATGGAAGCGCTCTTGAGAGTTTTAGAAGTTTCACAAGATTTTTAAGCATCTTGTGAGATGCTGTAAAAACAAGACACTTGACATGCTTTGCTATTTAAATGTTTGAAACATTACTTTTCAGATGACTGAGAGACAATACTTAATCTATTACTAGTTTAGGGTTGTCATGAGCTCTTCAATACAATTTCCTCTAAGAAAAACTTGGCCTGGAAGTCTAAGAAGTCTCTTTTATGATAAACTCTCTGTTCCAAACTGGGTTTTTCCCCTAGCTTTTTTACAGACCTCTTGAGTTAGGGGAAAAATGTCCCCCAGATTCAGGGACAGGGTGAAGACTGCAGTGCAACAGAAAGGAGAAAAAGATGTTTGTCCGTAAGAAAAAACCTGAGTGTTTTTAATGGAGCTGCCTCTGACTGAGCACCATAGCTGCAGTCACAGAGCTGTACCAGAGAGTCTTAATACAGCTAGTCCAGTGAAAACACGTTTGATTAAAAAGCACAGAGACCCATCCTTCTGCAGGAGTTCTGCTCGTACACCTCCAATTTTTTCTTACTAAAATTGTGTGAAATTCTGTTTGACATTAACAGAAGATGAAGAATCTGCAGCAACAAGAGATGTGTCTCGTCACTTTGAGGATACCAGCTATGGGTACAAAGACTTCTCCAGACACGGAATGCACGTGCCCACCTTTCGTGTTCAGGTAAAAGGCTAGGGGCTGCTGTCAGGAGCTTAGGGAACAACCTGCAATTGTGCCAGATACCAAACCTGGAAGTGGCTGTGCTCTCACTGCCCCATGGGTGAGGCTTAAAGTCAGCAAATTACTTCACCCTCACCTTACCAACACCCCCCCAGTGGATTATCTGCCCTGGGATCTATAACTACATTAAAGCTCTGGGCCTTCACAAGTTTATTTCTGAAATGCTCCATTCTGCATTTTTACTTACTCTAGGATTATTCCTGGGAAGACCATGGCTATTCCTTGGTTAATCGTCTTTATCCAGATGTGGGACAACTACTTGATGAGAAGTTCCATATTGCTTATAATCTGACTTACAACACGATGGCCATGCACAAAGATGTGGATACCTCAATGCTAAGACGAGCTATTTGGAACTATATTCATTGTATGTTTGGAATAAGGTCAGTTTTACTGTTTTTGTTCTAAACACATTGGCTTTTCTTTCTCGGGTTGAACCAGAACTGTTTATTAAGCAAACATGCATGTATTTTTAAACATATTTTTATGGGGGAGAGCCACTAGTGCTACACTTAACCAATAATTTGTTTTGCCATAGGAACTTAGAAACAATGCAAGTGAAATAACTACTGCTTGAAAATGAAAGTGTTTTTCTTTCAATTCCAAACAGATACGATGATTATGACTATGGTGAAATAAATCAGTTGTTGGACCGCAGCTTTAAAGTTTATATCAAGACTGTGGTTTGCACTCCTGAAAAGACCACAAAAAGAATGTATGATAGCTTCTGGAGGCAGTTTGAACACTCTGAGAAGGTACAGTTGGCGTGCGAGCTGAGGGCCCCAGATCAGTGTCTTCCTGACAGCCACAGCCATCCAGCTTAAGCTTTAGCTGATGCTCCTGGGGTTCTGCTCTCAGTCAATTGGGAAGCGTTGTGTTCCCAGGCTGAAATAATTTCCCTTTCCTCCTGCATGTGTGCTAACAGCTGACATGGACTGGGCAAGCTCTGAGCAGTATGGGGGGTTAGACATGACAATGCTACAGCTTCACCTCAACTGCAATCAGTATGGCCTGTATCCCAGAGAGGCAGGGAAGTGGTGCAAGATCATCCATCCCTTGG
Source organism: Eopsaltria australis (assembly GCA_034509425.1). NCBI lineage: Eukaryota > Metazoa > Chordata > Aves > Passeriformes > Petroicidae > Eopsaltria > Eopsaltria australis. The sequence continues at coordinate 1,742,771 of JAVTVJ010000040.1, forward strand.
CAGCAGACCTGGAACAGCTCTCTGACTGCCCCAGGGTCTTTCCAGTCCTTCTGGCATGGATAGCCCCAAAGCAGTTTCTTTGTTAAAGCCTGAAACTCTGCTGCTGGGTTACAGCCTGAATTGCACCTCCCAGTCGCATTTTCTGCTGTTAACTCTCAGATATCAAATCCATTAAGTTTATATCCTTCAGTTTTTCTTTGGAAAGGTATTTCTTGGCCTCACTTAAAGTCAATGCTGAAATACAAAGATGCAGAAATCATTAGTGCTTATATCATTAGAGGCACTAATTCTTCATAAACCCCTTAAAACAGGGTTCTGTAACTACAATGATTTAAGATTGTTCAAGTAAAACACTGCCTATGTTTTGGTTAGACTAACTCTAACCAAAACATAGATAGATGAGCTTTTCAAGCAGACAAATCCCTCTTTAAAGCCCAAAACTTTGCATCTCCATAGCCATCAAAATCCAAGGCTCATTCACATACATGTCACTGAATGCAATAACCACACATCCTCACAGAGATCATGCAAATGAAACCACATATAACCCTTACATGCCAGGGCAAACTCACAGCAATCTGCTGTCCCTGAGAATACACTTCCACACCCTCCCCCCCACAAGTTTCTGATCTCATCCTCAAAGAAATGCAGTAAAGGCATTGAGGAGATGAGCTGGGGAACGAAAATTCTTACCTCCAGTAGCTACTGAACACCTGTGTCTCAGTAGAGATAGCAGATTTATGGCACTTGAGAGTTTTTCTGGTTCTTCACCTTGGCCAACCACTCTGTTGTTCAGGTGGCAGCTGCCTGTGTGTTTCTCTCTCAGTCCCCAGGGGCAAATGGCCAAATCACGTCTGCCTTTGCTAGCACCCACCTCTGCTTCACAGGTACCCAGTGCCCTTTTGTCTTTAATCATGGGCCTTGTTAAGATTGAACAAGCTGTGCATATTGTGCTGCTGAAGAAGGGCTTGTGTGCTTGAAAGCTTGTCTGTTTCTTCCAGCTGAACCAGCTGGTCTGCTAAATGATGATTTCCTCTTCCTATGGCCCTGGCCCTGGCTCAGTGTGCCTATGAGGCAGTGCCACACTGTGCTGCAGTCCCCGGTGTGGCATTGGCTCCTCTGCCCCCTCAGAGAGCTCCACAGCCAGGTCTGGGTGGTGACACAGGCAGTGCTGCCCTACTGCTGCTGCTGCAGCAGCACAACACCCACAGCCCCGAGGCTTCCTCTGGCTGCAGCACGTGGTGGTGAGCACGGTGCTAAAGTGTAACTTCTCTCTCCCGAAGGTCCATGTAAATTTGCTTCTGGTAGAAGCTCGGATGCAAGCCGAACTACTTTATGCTCTGAGAGCTATTACTCGCTATATGACCTGATGTCTCTGGCTGCCTGTCGACGCTGGAATGTTCTGCAGCTGCAGTGTGGCAGAGGAAGATACGAAGCCTCAGGACCAACAGTAGCTATAAGTTAAGATGCCCATTGTGCCATAACTCCTTTAGTTTCAGCTATTTCCATGTCTGGAATATCATTGCTGCCACTGGGCAGCAAACGCTTGGCAGTTGACAGACAGGGTTGTGCGGAAGTGCTGCCTGCTCATGGTATTTTGGCTTTAGACAGCCCGGGACATTCTCTGAACTTGTGGCAATATAGCAAACCATAGATACATAGATCTTGTGTTAAGGCAAATACTGCGGGAGTCGGAGCGCGAAAAGAACTGGCACTTGATGACATTTGCTTTCCCTACGAGAATAATTCTAGAAAATCTTGATGCTGCTATTTGTGCAGGTGGAGTGAACAGACCCAGGCTGTTCCAGTTGAGCTAAAAGTGAAAGTGAGCACTGCTATTGTCTGAGCCTTTATTGTGTGTGGTTTCAAAAAAGCCTTGTTATTTAGATTCCCTGTTTAATCAGAACTAAACCTTTTCTGTCCACACTGATAATTTGAAAGATAGCAGTCAATTTTCTCAACTAGTTTAGCCTTAAAAACAGGATGTTTGTTCAGCATTATTTCGTGAGCTCCAAAGTGCAATGGTCTTCCTATGGAAAGAAGGGGACTGGAGTCCTCAGAGCTTCTTAGAGATCTACACAAAGTGTCGAGTAGCTTCTTGTCCTTCTTTTCATGGATGAACCCAAGAAGGAGCTAGGACAAGGTGTGGGAATGTTGTTCTAGACTGCCAAACAGTCCTACTGTATTACATGCCCAACGCTGGTCTTAATGATTTTTGCAGTTGCTTAAATAACTAGGCTAAAAAACATCTATTTTTAGTAAATCAAAACGTGATTAAAATGCTGACGTTTAATATACAGTGGTTTTGGAGAACACATGAATACTTTTGTATGAGTGTGAATTGCTTTTTAAATTTGTCAGTATTACTGGTATTTTTGAAATAAAGGTAACAACTTTTTCTCTTGGTGCTTCTGTGTGGTTTAACTTTAAGCTTCTGTTCTTACTGGTTCTAAGCCCATTTAAGATGTTTGAAACAGCAACTGAGCAAACATACTTAAAATCACAAGCCATGAATTTTTTAACTGAGTCTGAAATGATGGGAGAAAAAGTTTAAAATCACAGATCTAGAGCCTCACTAATACTGTGGTAGGAACACCTCTTATGTTCTGCTATTTTCACCCATTGGACAAAGCTCTCAGGCACAGGGTGCGATTCCTGAGGTGTCTGGTGCAGAGCCAGGAGTTGGACTGGATGATGCTGATGGGTCCTTTCCAACTCAGCTGATTCTATGATTTTCTGTGATTCTATGGCATGGATTTTCCCAAGCCCACAAGCAGAATCAGTTTTATTTCTGTCCTCTGGCCTGGGTCTCAGCTCAGACTGGTTTCTCTTTCCACAGAACATTCTGAGAACAGTTTTAAGTTTACAGTCCAAGAAGCTAAAATATCTGAAAAGATCTAGGGGAGAAAGATTAATAAACTGTCAAAAATTGTGACTAACAGGAAGCATCTGGTGCTTCCTCTTAACTGAAAATACAGGATTTTTAATGTTCCAAAAACAGAGCAAAACTTTCCTGTCTTAAGGGCATTGTACAGCTGAGTTGTGCCTTTCCAGTCTGCGAACGGAGTTTCTGCAGCGCTTGAGTCTCCTGGTGCTTTCTGAGGTCAAAGGTAGACATGAACTTTTCCAAGAAACTTAAACTGGCCTTTTCCATCCTATGCTCTCCAGCCACATCCAAGTGCCGTCTTTGCTTTTCAAGCAGTAAACACTGCAGCAGATCAGTGTGTGAGAGGCTTCATCTGGTGGTCACAGCTGCCATCAGAGCATCAGCCACAACCTGCAGGCCCTCCTGACTCCCTGCCCAGTCCTCCCAGGCAGCTCCGGCAGAGCCAAGCCCATGGCTGGGAAGTGCAGCAGCCTCTCTGTGCTTTACCTCAGCTGTGGTGCTGGCAGCTCTCCCCGAGGGAGAGCAGGAATGGGCTCCTGGAGCTGCTGCACCGAGGATTGTGGCAGAGACACCCAAATGGTCAATGATGCCCTAAGAACACACCTGAAATCCAGCATTCTCGGGCTGCTTCCTACTACCCACAGGTTTTCTCCAGAGAAAGACAGAGGCTGGTATAGCTCAGCCAGAGGGGTGCTCCAGAGTCCTGTGCTGCTCTCTCTTCTCAATCCAGCTCCTCTGAACGTGTCTCTTCCTGCACAAAGGTGAGAGCTCACACATGTGGCTGCCCCAGGAGCCCCAGCTCTGCCCTGTGCTGCAGACACGGCGCTTCAGGCCCTTGGTTACAGTTTGATCAGTAATAATTGACATAATTTGTGTTGTATTTGAACAAATTTTAATTGCCCAAGCACCACCGTGACTTGAGGCAGCCATCAGTTTCAGCTGCCTTCTACACAGACTCAGCCCCTGTCAGTTCTGGTTAGTCCTGCTGACAGGGCTTGGCCACAGGGCCTTTTCCAGTGCCCCCACCCTGCCCTGCAGAGCCGGGTGTTAGCCTGCCCTGCTGTGACACAAATGCCAGGAACAAATGCCTCCAGCTTCTTCCCCACAGGGACTACTGACCCATCATCCTTTCTTTAATACTCTCCCAAAGCAAATCCATTCTTTTCTCCCAGAAACATATGGGACATTGAAATAATTTCCCTTCAACTTCAGCTAAAATTAAAATGGCAAAAGAAGGGATGATAATTGAGATATTTTTGAGCTGAGCAGAGCTGTTGTTGGAGCCAAACCACACTGTAGTGCCAAGCATTTCTCTCCTATGGATTGCACTGACAGAGGCTGCCACTACACAAGCTCCCAAAGCCACGCACTGCAGGGCTCAGCCTTGCTGGGTACAAGTAACACCTGAGCTCCTGAGACACAAATGGAGCAAATTTTATCACTTTCACTGAAGTTTCCTCTCCACCACTCCCAAAACCTGGACCATGAAATCTCCCCTTCCCTGCCCTGTAAAAGCAGAGATCTAAACTAGGAGAAAACCTCACTGCCCTTCTAACTATGGCTCTACCTCCCATCTTCCTCACCTGGAAGCAGAGGTGTGGGCACTACCAAAGGTACAGAGGGAATGGTGCCACTGAGGGAGCTCTGAATCGCTGCCTCCCAACAAACTCCTCCAGCCTCTCCTGGGATTGCCAGGCTGGAGCTGCTCCTGCTGTGCACGGCACAGGGTGATGCTGCTGCCCCACAAGAGCAGGAGCCCAGCAGCCCCTGCAGAGCCGTTTATTCTCAGTAATCTGAGGAAAGAGAGAAATGGGTCAGCTCTGTAAAGCTCGCTGTGCCCAACTGGGCTGCGAACCCCCGAGGCCAGTGACGTGCCTGCTGAGCTGATCCATGGGCTACAAGCAAGGACTTTTACACACTGGAAGGATGAAAACTGAGCAATGAACAAGCCAGCAGCAGTCAGAAGGAACACGGAGAAAGAGGTCTGTGTTGGCCCCACGGATGGAGACAGGGTTCAGGGGAGACAGCTGGCCAAGAAGTCTGAGAAAGAGGCACACAGGCAACTCCTGGGAGTGTGGGACCAACTAAAAGAAGGTAAAACCTTCTCTGACATCAGGGATATTGGTGTTTTGCCTTAAGATGTGAAGTCCCAATTCAGGAAAGACCTGCACAGCTGGAACTACATCCCACAAGCATCAAGGCAGCAGCTGGGATACCCTAGATCCTAGCCCCCTGTATCAGAAGGAAGGGGGATCTCCCAAGGAAATGGGGTGACTCTCCCTGACCACTGACAGCATTCCATCTGAAGAGTGAAAGCTCATGAACTCATAACTTACCTTTTAAAAATTAGAAGTTCAACAAATACTTTAGTTTCATTTTTTCAGTCAAGAAACCATGCAATTATGAGACAAGTCACACTGAACAGCTGCTTCATCAGCTCCAGTATATTGTAAAAAGTTAATACACAAGCAAAGATTTCATATAAGCTCTTCAAAAGATAGCATCCAGTACATAAATGCCAGGCTCTTCTGACTATTTTTTTAAATAGCCATGCTCTCCAACAAGCTTAGCAATGGCAATGTACAGGTATATTAGAAATATACAATTTACTCCCCAAAAACCCCCCGACTGATTAAAATGGTGTGACAGACTCAGCTGGAAGAGTGATGGCTTTGAATTCTGTCAAGAAGTTTTTCTGCCACGGGTTTGAACTCTCTTTCCCAATACACTCTTTGGCAGTCCTTTATATCTTGGTCAATGCTGCACTCCAACTCTACATCTTCATCTGTAATCAAGGAAAATATTGTCATCAGTTCCAAATAAAAATAAACTCAACTACGTATTTTGTGACACATGCATCTTACCAGCTGTGTATGCTGATGGCATAGAAACAACTGCACGTGAGATAAATTAAGCATCACTGTCTGAGGATCTTAGAGTTAATTGAAAATAAAGGATGCTAAGGTCAGTAAAACAGTGAAAATGGTACTGCAGGTTCTTCTATTCTCACACCTCACAGGTGTCTCCGAGACAAAAACTGTCTCAGAGATTGACCATTCAGAGTGACTGTCAGTCTGGAAAGTACCCAGGGTTTGACATTACCCACAGCAAGTTTGCTGAGGTAAGCAATCCATGCATCTAACTACAACTGTGTTTTTCCTGTCCCAAATTGCTGTGCTAATCTGGAGACTCTTTCAAACTCTATCTACTTTCCCACTGAAGGAACTTGAGCCACACAAGTTATTGTATTTTCTGATGGCCTCCCTTCCTCGCAAATTTCAAAAATAAAACAGCAGGACAGTCTTTATTAAAGACAATGCTAGGAATGAAAGGAAGTCATCACTCATTTTTCCCCCTCCATTTTGCTTGGCATTGGATGTGGCAAAGAGACAAACTCTTAGAGAAAATAGAAATCAGTCTGTAACCAGAAGCATTCTCCTGAACCAGGAATCCACAAACACAGCTGATAGTGCTGAATAAATGTTTTCACAGTTTAACAGAAGGATGTTTGACAGCCTTTAGACCATAAACAGACCTAAAATGAAGGTAGAATCTGCTCCAAATGGGCAATACTCAACCCATGGCCTACACAATGAAAAAGCACCAGATTCTCAACACATTAAATAAGTAACTCTAAGGGAGCTTATTGTGCAGTCACAGCAGGTAAAGGCAACTTGGGGCTGAAGAGAAACTTCAGTTACCCACATTTTGAGTCAAACTTCGTGTAGAAAAGAGATGCTCCAACAGCACTTACTCCCATCCAAAAGCATGCCAAGGTGCCTGTGCAGAGCACATAGCCTGAGCTAAGACAGGTAAGAAGGAGGAAATGGCTTTCCTGTGTGTGGAGATGAGCTCCAGCCCATGTAAAGCTACCAGCAACTGCAAACAATATCTGGCTCCTGTGCCACTACAGTGGAACTAACAAAATCAAAGAGAGGCTGATTGTGAGAGAGTCCAAAAAGGGTTCTGTGCAAGGAAAAGACACTTAAGAATCCTTCTGTAATAAAATAAAGAGGAAAAGAACACCCCTTCTTTCAAGAAGGATGTCATATCTCTGCTGGAAGAAAACTTGTAATCAGAGATAAAATCCAGCCTCAGACATCAGATCTATATTTGACGATGTCACAGGATGATTTAAAATGGAAAAACCTCTGGAGCAGAGTCCCCATGTATCAGTTTGCTCTGGTCCATGTACTGTTGAGCACTGAACAGTTTCTAGGACAGCAGCCTGTTTCAGTGCTTAACACCCACCATGAAGGAAATCTCTTTTCCTTATGTTTAATTGGAATTTTGTCTTTTTCAACCTGTGCCCATTAGGTCTTGCCCTATCAATGGCACAGTAACCCCACATACCTAAAATCAATCTCAGCAGCAGAGAAGTCAGAGACCCTGAAGTGGAAAATAAAGGGATTTTGGGGTTTGTTTTCAAGGAGAATTACTTTGCCTACTCCTGTTTTTTCTACCCAAATTAACTCTGTTCTAACACAGAGTGAGAGACATTTCTCCCTTTTATTAGACAGCTGTGCTCCCCAGAAGTCGACTGAGTATTTATGGAATCAGTGAGGTCAAGAATTCCAGCCCACAAGAACAAGGGTCAGAAGCAGTTCAAAGCTGAAGTGTTGAACTGAAACAGTAAATTTCCCAAAGCAGAACGTGAGTAACGCTGTGGATCAGCGAGGATCAGTGTTCCGCATGCAAGCTGTGCATCCTCAGATAATTTAATTTTCCCACGGCTCTCCTCAAAAACCAGCAATATTGGGTCCTGGCCAAAGAGCATATGTGCTGGCTGCAAGCCCAGGAACAAGACAAACACACTGGGCCTGCATGCTGTGGGGGAAACTGGAGACTGGAGGGCAGACTCCTGCAGTCGGCAAGGGCTGCCCATCCTTGAAACACCAGTAAGATGGGCTGGGAGCCCTGGAAGCTCTGTCATGTCATGTAGGAGTTCACATGGACTGAAATTCCAAAATCATCTTCTTGAATTGATAGTGGACATAAAAGAAGAATAGCAGGAGAAAAAATAGCAGAAGAAAAAGTCTGGAGAGAGAAGGAGAAAAGAGAGTTCACTTGAAGACCAAACAGAAGAATTTTCCCAAGACAGAAGCTCATCTCCACTGGTGCTTGTGAGGGGCTGGGCTAAGGCAAAGCTGCTGCCAGGGGCCAGGGAACAGCAGCCTCCTGAAGCTCTGAGCCAGCACAGTGACATGAAACTCAAGAGCAGCTGAAAGAAGGTGAATGGCAAGTGCCATTGGAAAGCAGGGCTGCTGCATCCCAGGCTGCTGGGATCAGGCAGGGAAAAAGAAAAATAGTGTCCTTTGTCCAGCCTTTCTCTTGGGCACAACATCTTTTCAGGCCATTTCCATTCCGTTTTGGCTTCCTCCTATCTTTTGTCATCTTGTGCCAGATAGGGGAGGAGGCCAAGCACAGCAGGTGAAGTGAGGTGTCTGCTGTGCCATGCTCCACTTTTTCCGCTTCCTGAGGGTGTGCTGACGCTCAAGTTCAGTTCACTGGCTGTCAGCAGTTGCCTCCTGCTTCCTGAACGATAGAATCAGAGCAATGACAGTTCAAGGCTGTCACTGGACACAATGGGAGGAGGAAGATGTAGGACAATATTAACCAGCTGCTATTACTAAGATTTGTTGGCTCTCTGCACACAGAGGAACCAGATCCAATGAAGAAGATGTGCTTGTTTTACAGCTCCTCTTCTGACTACAGTGTGAAGAATGACTGGCCTTCTGATTTAATTCTAACCTATTCCTAATTAATTACCATTACAGCTGCATTACAATCACAACTGTAACTGCAACTGCAATTGTACACAAACTTCCAGTTCATGAAAGTTCTACTGTTTAATGAGAGTTACAATTGTTATCCAGCCTGGACTCTGCAGTCACATCAATTGCTTCAATAAGCAGTGTTAAATGCAGAGGAAAAAATAAGCAGGTATTTTCTAAAACAAAGACATATAATCCTTGCTGTGTGCCAGAAAATTCAAGCATGATTGTGGCTGTAAAGTGTGCAGATCTCTTGCAGAATGTTAGAAAGTGCAGCAATAACCCCGAAACACTCCTATTTTTGGATAAATAGATGGAATTACTGCATCCATTAAGATACAGTCCATCATAGCAAGGAATGTAATAAAAGGAACTATCAGAGCAGTGAGTACCAGTAATTCTGCTGTAACTGGAAAAAAATCCTCACAAATCCACCCACTTTTCTGATTGTCTACAACAAGAGACCACCAGGATTTCATGTTCTGAGTCTGACAGTCAGTACACATCTTTAATCAATTTCCAATTAAAACCATATCAAGCATAGTCTCCTTCAATTTAATTTACATTTTAAAGATTTTTTTAAAGATAATTGCAAGTGACCTACCCAAAATAAAATCATAAGCAAAGCAGTGCCCAAAAAATAAAGGAGGAAAGCTACATATACTGACTACAGGAGTATTACACAGCCAGTAAACTCTGTAAAATTTGAAGCAAAAGGGAAAGTCCAGATGAAAAGGTGCCACTGGGTAAGCAAATCAGGGGCCTGAGGAAAAGACCAAGACTACAAGTCTCACCTAGAAGTGCTGTGAGCAGTGCCAGCAGGGTGTTGGTGGCTCCTTTGAAGCAGGAGGCCGTCCTCGTCATGTTCTCGCTGTAGTTCCACAGGGTTTTGCAGATCAAACAAGAGAGCTGCCAGTCTGCTGGCCCAAAGTCTTGCAAGCAGTCAATTAACCTGTCAGTACCAAGAAAAACCAGGGGTTTGTTCCATGGAATTTTCTCCTGAGCTCTTCAAAATCTGGCAGTCTAGAAATGTGAGCAAGCTCCATGGAAGTTTGCAGGAAAATTCTGTATTAATAAACTTCACATGCTACTCTCTGATGAGACTAATTGCCTATTTTCTTTGGGCCACTATGTATTGGTACAATAACCTCAATTCCAAAAATCCATAGAGCTGGTTTGGCACAGTCAGGATGATCTCCTTAACAATCACTTCCAAATTCTCTAGATGCATTGATTGATTGATTGATTCATTCATTCATTCTCCATGCTGTTACTGTTTTTTGTTCTTTCCCTCACAAATTTTCAGACACAGTATAGAAAATTCTGAATTTATATGATTCTATAGGCTACATAATGTTCTATATAACAGAAATTTCTCACATTTGTTTTTAATTTGCCAGTAACTTATTTTTATTCTCCTTTTCCAGTTTTATATTGTAAGTTAACTAGAAGATGGGGAAGGAAGGATGAGAAGACTATGCATTGTTTACAGTGTATACAAAAGTAATTATATGATGTATGAACAGGAAAGCATTTCAAAGTGAGGCATATTGTTTCATAACTGTGGGCTGTACCAACAGCTTTACAAGCACAGGAACATGATCTTTCATGTTGCTCCAATTAAGCTGGATCCGCTATTATCTGAACATCAAAGCCACAGGTGTTGCTCCCACAGTGGTTTTTCAAGGTCTAATATCCCTGACAATGTTATAGTGCCTTAAACTTGAACTCCCAGAGAGAGGAGACCCAGGAGTGAGCATGGCTACATCAGGTAGCTTTCCCTTCAGTACCAAGTGGTTACAAAAATTGCAAGGGACCACATGGGATATGGGTACCTGAAGTATCTTCACACTTGCACCAGACATACACTGACTGTGCTGTTCACTGTGGCCCACCTAGGACCCAGTTAAGCCAAGCACAAGCAGCTGCTGCAAAGCCAGGCCTTAGCTGCTTTCTTCTATGGTACTCTCTGCTGTGTACATCATGGGAGATTATTCTGTGGGGTCTGGCTTGTAGGAAAGGCTTGTTCTCAAAGAACTGCAGATGACAAATATCTACTATGCTGGCATTTTTATTACAAGCTACTGGCCCCAGTCAAAAATAATCCAATTGAAACTTTCTGGTCAAACTACTCAAAACAGCCTTTTCTCAAGCACAATAAGAAACTTACTTTCCAATTCCTCCTTCTTCCATCAGAAAAGCTCGTTTGTTCTTATCTACCGTGAGATTGAGCAGAACTCCACAGGCAGGAAAACACACCTCTCGGTTCTTGGAATCGAGCAAAGCAATCATGAACTTGTATACTGGATTGTAAAGAAGGGAACAATATTACTAGAAGATGGATTCACCATACAAGTGGCATTACAACATACTCATTAGAAAGCAGTCACATGCAGGATACCCCATCCAAAATTCACCCTTGTAGCTTATTACTGTGACATTTGTAGAGGAGGCACGCGACAGAGTAACATCATGCTGAACACCAGTTTCCTTCAAAGCAACAAACCAGAAATTCTAGTAAAAAATACACCAAAAAAAAGTGAAAATCCCATCAGAAGAGGCTAAATTGACCAAACTGAATCGCAGATGTTTCTTGAATATACTTGAAGATACTTATTTCTTGAAAGTATCACCCTCCTTTCAATCCCAGGGTCAGCAGAAACTGCAAGGATTTGGCATGTGGGACTCAGAGGGGGAAATTCTTTCCCCTGTGATTGCAGGGCTGCCCCAGACTGCCCCAAGTCCAGCTGGAAGTGCAGCAGCCTGAGGCTCCCACAGGAGCCAGGCATGGACATGCAGCATCCTACAGCACCTGCTGGCACTGACTCCAGAGCTGTGGAACCAACCCCAGCGAGGGAGCTGGGCTGGCCTCACTGAGAGGAAGCCTCTCAGCAATTCCTGAGCTCGGCACACCAACACCACAGTCTCTCCCAGCTGGAAAATTTAGTCCTTTCACTGAGACTGTTCACCAGGAACCAGCTACTAAGGGCCACTTCTCCTTTCTCCTCCACATAGGGTGATGTGCCACCCTTGGAATAAGGAATTGTGTATTGTGGCATGATCACCTCACTTTCAGCACCGACAGACCAAAACAAAAAAAAATTTACAAAAACTGGTATCTAAGCTGATGACACACCTCTGTGGTAGCAAGGAGCTGCCATTTTCCCAAAGCTCTTTAGCTACCCAAAGCAAAAGGACTTGAGAGGACTTGTATCCTACTTCACCCCAAGGCAAATAGGAGGTCTTTGCTGAGGCAGTCAAATCCTAGCTGCATGCTACAAAGTGCTAACAAGCTGTCGAATATGGGAATCAAAAATCCGAGATTATGAACCTAAATGAGAATTTAGTAGGATTTTCATTTTATATCATATCACTACTAATCTGCAGGATCTGAAAGGCTATTTGAGTAAAGGGAAATTTCAAATCTGAAACTTTAGGGAAAAACAGAGTTTTTTTAGTATTTAGCTTTGTGAAAGTACCATGGCATATTTTTCCTACTCCAATATTTCCATTTTAATGAAATTGAAATTAAACGGTGTTTATAATGACTATTATTGGATTCTACTGTTTTCCTAATTTGCAAAACATCAGGGAAGATTGCTTCTACCCTTTAACTGAGATAGCTTATTAACGATCTTTTCTTTTTAGAACTGTGGACATTTAAAAATAGAACTCCTACAAATGCAAAAGTAACTCACTCTTTTTCTGCATGATGAAGTCACGGATCTCATGATGCTGGGAAAGATTGCCAAAGACTCTGACAGCCTCCACAACTGCCTCCATATTGCCACTCATTAACAGCTTTAAAAGCACTATTGGTTTGAAGAGAAATGAAATAAAAATAATTACTTGTAAGTCACAAATACACGGTTTGTTTTTTATCAGTGAATATCAGAATGCAAACAGCAACAGCGATAAATGTAATAAATGGGAGCAGCTGTCTGTCTGTCTCATGGCAGCAAAGGGGGTGACCTGATGGTAGAACAAGAATTAAATTGTGTAGGGCTTTGAAGGTAAAACAAGAAGCTTCAATACAGGACTAAATGCAACGGAACAAAAGAGAAGTTACGGAGACAGTCTAAGCACAGTTGTAATAATGGGAGCCAGCAAAGCTGTGCAGTTTTGAGTGGGCTCATCTGAAAATCCAGGAAGACATATTTCAAAAAATGATGTAATATATAAGAGAATTGATTTAGATCCCAAACAGATGGTCTTATGGTGGGATGCCTCCTGAAGCTCAAATTATTTTCTAACATTAGCTCTGTTTTGTCTCAGTGCTGCTATAACAAGCAAACACATCTTCTCTTTCATTTCTCTGAACAGCTACTTAATATTGTCCCAATCTGAAGCATTCACTTCCTTGCTGCTTTCCTGCTTAGTAGTTTCACATAGGATCAGTGTGTACTCCAGCAGTAGGAATGAGACCTTCAGCACTTCCTAGGAAGAGCTACCATCGTGGAGGATTTTGGTGCACAGGAGATGAGTGATGTTGTAGAAGTTACATTTATCAGTCTTCTGTGAGTATGAAGCAAAGCACTGAAATCAGTCCATCATACAGAGGATTCAAATGAGTCAACCCTTAACCCTTCATACAACAGAAAAAGAGAAAAAAATATGGAAGGGAGGTTGGCTTCGTTCCCATTACTTCTGGCTCTGAATGTTGCAATACTGAACACACCTTGAACTTGTCTTAAATAGGCATCTGAAGGAATTTTGCCCACTGCTTGTATCAAACAGCAAGCATTCTCAAAATGTCTGCTGGAGCAGAAAGCCTGCTGGTCTTCCATCAAAAGCTTTCCTCTTTCCTCAGTTCAGGAATGGGGATGGGACTAGCTCCATGTGCCAACAAATAGAACAGGAGAGAAGTAATTTGTTTCCACACTTTTCCAACCAGCAACAAGAGCTGGTTGGTGATAAAAATGAGTTGTGACAGAACAGCTGTTAGCTAGAGAGAATATGATATCTACCAGTCTGGGCACTGAGCTGACAGCCAGGATAATTTTTCCTATTCCTCATTCTACCTGTTGTGTGAACTTCAGGTTCTGTCTCTCCCCAATGTCTTGTCTATTTAGACAGAGATATGTGCAAGACACAGCCTCCCTACCTGTTGTTCAACATTAACACAAGAGGACCAGAAGTCAGTGCAGTCCCTACACATAACTGATTGTTGTCCACCACGTCACGGGGAGAGAATCACACAATACAATATCCATCCCAATGGATTTACAAGACAGAAACAGACAGAAATAGAATTATGCAGGTATAGAAAGTAACAAGAAGGAAAAAAAACCCTCTTGCTGTACTGTGATTAGAAGGAAAAAGCAACATGATTATTTTGGTTCAGGTATATGATTTTGAACAAATCTAGCAAAAACTGCTGAACAGAAAACAATACAGCAAATTCCTTTGCAAAGGAAAATAAGGGGTTTTGTGAACAACCCAACTATTTTCATATAAGTCACAGTGTTGTTTTCCAAAAAAATGGGAAATCGTTATTGAAAGAATTCAGCCCTATGGACTTTATAATTCTGCAATATAATACCAAAAAATATTATCAGTGTCTTCACTTTCTGTTGTGTCAAAATGTTTCTGCTTTCTAAAAGCTATACAAAAAGTACTAGTTTTAAAGTCCTTACTTTCAGCAATGTGTAGATTCGTGTCTTGAACTGCAGAATTCTCCACTTGGTAGTAGGACAAATTGTTTATTGTTGTTGCAGCATTGATGACCAACTCTTCACAGGCATTGACTGACTTGTGCTCTGAGAGTAAAAAAACCCCAAAACATATGTTGATACACACACACACACACACACACGTGCCTAATTTTGCAGTTCATTAGATGCCAGAAGCAAACTGAGTAATAGTTTACACGGCCACTACTACAGTCAACGCTTCTGCTGTTCACTAGCATGGAAGAAGCTAACAGAAACACTTGATCCAAAAACGGCAATACAAAACCACTCTTTCCCATTATTAATTTACAGAAATCACTGTGACTCTGGCAACATGGTTTAAAATTTAGTTAGTTAGACATTTTACAAATCCTGCTTGCTGTTTGAAGAAGGCACTGAGGAGAGTCCACATGGAGAAATGCCGAGGATTATTATACTGAGCTGTCAGGTATCTAGGAAAAAAAAGGAAAAAAAAAAAAGGAAAAAAAGGGAAAAAAAAGCTCCTGACAGAATGTTAACATGTGGAAAAATCTGAAAGACTTATTTGTCTGAAGTCTCTGGCCTCAGAAGCCAAGAGTGAAGGAAATAAAAGAGGGGTAAGTTCACAGGGAGACAGAGTATTTTGTAGTAAACTGACTGATAGAGTGGTCAAGAAGAGGGGAGGGTGGCAGAGAGAAGCTTTGAAGGTCAAAAGCACTTACACAATCATTAAGACAGTTTCAACCCATGAGACACAACCAAATTGTGAGTCTGACTTGTGTCGTCCCCCATGACTGGTAAGACAGTGTACAATCAGGCTGATTATCTTAACATAATATTTAATGTTCTTATTACACAGTAAAATATACTGAGCTGTTCAAGATGTATCTTGTCACAGCTAAACTCTGTTATGGGGAGAACGGACCAGCCCTGGTCTGTAATTAGATTTACAAGGGGATCAGTAAGTGGTAAAGGAACTGCAGTCTTAATCCATTTGGAGGGACACTCTTCCATCTGAAAGAGATGAAAGGTTGGAAGACTGAAAAAGAAGAAAAAGTAAGAGAAAATTCTTTGAAGAGGCTGAAAGTTATGGGTGCAGAGAACAGAAAGAAAACTTAATCCAAAACAGTCACAAAAAATGCAAGCCTTAAAAAAAAACAAACCACCACCAAACACACCTATATAGCACCTGATAAGAACAAACTTTCCTTATAAATTAACTCTCAGTGAGACGTGTTTAAAATAAAATTTGTTTTCTTATCTTTAATGATCCTATCTGCAAATGTGAATTAAGGGCTTCTACAACATCTTTCCCCAGATACTGAAAAGTCAGTACCAAAGTAGCAATGCTTCCACTGTCTCAAGCAGGCCTTCTACATAAAACAGTTTATGAGTATCAGCCAATTGCCTTTGGGTTTTTTTGCCATGGCAAGTCCTAAACTCTCCTTCCAGGCTGCACGAAGATAACAAACAGAACATAAACTTTATTACCTAGTACTGTAACAAGTAATCTTACAACAGGATGGGCAGCTGCCAGAGCTGCTCCTACGCTGGGGTGAATGGAGAGGTTGGCCAGCACTCTTATCAGTTTTATCAGAACATCTTCTGCTACTGAAGGGTCCTCTTGGTGTTTTTTTCCTTTTCCACCATAGTGCCATGTCCGTCCATTCAAATCAAGTTGATAGTAGGTTTGGAATAATGATGTCAAGGTGTTAACACTTTCTTTTTCTTTAAACAACTGCTCTCGGCACTGGTCGCTCTTTGCTGTTAAATTACCAAGAATGAAGATGACACGGAGAACCAAATCCTGCAACAAAATAAATAAACAAACCATGTTACACGGAAAACATCAGAGGGTGGCAGCTGCATAAAAAGAAGATAATACTTCATTTGCTTCCCAATTCAGATAACAGCACATCCAGAACAACTGAAGGAATGCCAAACACAGCAACTAGAAATAATATTTTATGTTACCAATTTTCATAACCCGATTTACAGAAGAAATCAAAAACATCTGACAGAACTAGTATAGCACTGGAGTAATTACTAATGGGATATACTTAGTACAGGTCATCTATTTTTACCAAGCCCACAGTAATCTTAAAACGTCTTAAAACCTCACTTTATATAACTAGAATAATCATATGGGCCAGAATTTACTTATCTTTCAAGTAAGCAAGTGTCAGCTGTGATGGGCAGAGACCACAACTTTTCCTTTTCTAGGCCTGGTAACCACTGTAGATGTTAAACTCCTTCCCCTTGATTTGTTACTGTTAAATCCAAATTAGGTTTCATTAATTTTGTTGTTCATTCCAATTGCTTACAGATAGTTGAATTACTTGTTCCAGATTTTTAATCAGAAATATCATCTAAATTTACTACTTTGTCGTTCCCCAGTTCCTCCTCTTTCTCCTTTTAAAAACAGGCACCCTACAACCCTGCAATTCTTCATAACTTTTCAAGAATCCCAGAGACTGGGATCACCTTTCTGTCCTTTTGTAAACACCAAAAGGTCAATTTCATCAGCTAGTTTGATGACATTAAATATGCTTCAGCTTTTTTTTTTTTTTTAGTGATAAAAGAATCCAGGCTGAAGTAGATATTATTTATTTGGTCATACGTAACCCTTTCAGAAAAAGAAGCAAAAAAAGGCATTTCACACTTCACCATTCACAGTGGTGGTATCTGCCAGTAATGCTCACCTTCTTCTGAACACCAGAGCAATTATTTTCTTGTTGTCTTCTCACTGTACTATAAAAAATTTTGTTTCTTTTTATGTCCCTTTGTAATTGCACCTCACATTGTGCTTTGTTGGGGTTTTTTTCTGCTTTTATATGCTCTTCTTACCCTTTTATTTTTATCATTGCTGAATGAGACCTACTTTCTATTTTTGTAAGGTATCTTGAGATCTTATGATTTAACCAAGTTGCTCTCCTAAAGCACTTTCTAGCCTGACCTTCATTTTGTATATGCTGAGATACAGCCTTTTAGTGGCCAGAGTAGTGGATCCTAACAGAATGGCATTCAACAACATCCCCAACATTTTCTTACCCACCAGTATATGACAAGAAAAAAATAATTTTGAAAGTCTAATTCTGAACTCAAGTTCAGACTACTTAAAACATTTCCCTCTGTCACTTGCATCAAAACCTACTCAGTTTTTAGAAAGTCTGTAGCTTTACCTTAACAGTGCAGGTAAAACAATAACATTTCTTCAAGAACATGAGAACCACTACCCTCAGTTGCTAACCTGCTGTACTTGCACTAACCTAGAATTTTGCTGAACAATTCATATTCTGTTTTTCTTCAAATATCATAATTATGTCTACACATATTCTAACCCTCCCTGGTATTAGTAACATAAGTTAACCAGGCACAGTCTAACTTGGTAAGTATATAAGCTAATACTGAAGGAAAAAAGATGTTTAGGCAGCAACTCCTTCTTTGATACATGCCTTCATCAGTAAGTTTCAGGTCTTAAGCCTCTGCCACAAGACACTGGCAATAACATCCTCTCAGGAAGATGAGTGCTATGCCTGAACATGAGAAGCAGCAGTCTCCTAAGAGAGGAAATGGTTTTCACATCCATGTATTTAATAATATCACTCCGTAGGACCCACTTCCACTTTTTTTTTTAACCAGGCATCATATTTTTGTTAGGATCTAAATGTCATCAAGACAATTTTTTATGAATATTCTTACTGAGTAACCACTAAGAGCTTTCACCTTTGCTGGCACAACACCCAACTCACAAAGGCTGTAAAAATTTGAAACAAACAACTGATGAATCAGAAGAGAGAACTGAAAAAAGCAGGCAGTCTAGTTTGACTCGTTTATATTGACTTTCTAATTTTGGTCAAAATGGTATCAGCCCAGCAACAGCTCTGCCCAATCAGGAAAGAGACAAACAGGTACCGCACAGCAATCAACTGATATTTTGAGAAGTGTGATCTCAGCTGTGCTTTCCACCTACAGCCCAGCAAAACAAACTTATAAAATACTTCTTTTTTAGCTAAGCACATCCGGCTTTAATAGAATAGCACCCAAGTTTCATTATCTTCCAGTGAAAATTTAACTAACAAAGTCAAAGAGGAAAGCTGTACAACTTCTCCTGAGTAGTACAATGCTCAAGGGTTTGTATTATTTTTGGCTATATTTCTTTAAATGCTTATGGGTAAGGAGAGCGAGAGTAAGAAACACCATCTATAGAATGGCTGTGTAGAAAAATGCATGCAAAGCTACATGATACTTTGAAACTCCTTGCAAGACTAAACCTGTGCAAGGCCCATGGGCCTTTCTGTACATAGCAAAAAATCAATATAGTAAATGAGATACTGTGCATTTCCACATGTTTGGAGTATTAACTGCATATAAAATTTCACACATTCTTTCACACTTACAGAAAAATTACATTTATCAGATCAATTTATATAATATAGAAGTTTAAACATGTATTGCAGTAAAGACAAACTAGATTAAAGACAGGAATTACACTCAGTTATTTAATCTTTTTATAGTGAGGCATTCGTGTGAGACATGATGAACACAGAGTGTACTCAAACCTGCGTGGAAGGCTATATATGAGAGTACACAGCTTCACTTACACAAATAAATTTGAACAAACAAATCAAGAAAAGCTTGAGAAGATCTTTTTCTTTGCTTCCTATCTGTGAAGAAATTGTGATATTTTGGGTAATGGCACCCCCTACTCCATCAGCATTTAACTCTTATTCTTCCGGCAACTGAAACAAACATTTGACCATCACAGATACGAAAGATTTCTTTGCTTATCTACTTCTAAAACTCTCTTCCTTGCACTGCCCTAGTAGCAAAGGTGCCCTGTGTACCTGTTGAGTCACAGAACCTGACAAGAGTTTATCTTGGCAATTAAAGTGCACCTGCCCTTCAGTGTAAGCATGATGAGCACAGGTACAGACCGTACAGGCTTTACTTATCAGTACAGAAGGAAAGCAAACTGGGTCAGTAGTTTCTACCTAAAACAACATCAATAAGGAAGGACAGTCCCATCTAGAACCTGTGAACGCTGGCCAAGTCTCTGTTGTTACTTTATTTGGAGCCTGGGCCCTCAGAATGGGAGGGATAGTACAAAACAAAAGGTCAGACACCAGCGGCTGAGTTCCTAGTGAATCATCAGCTGTAAATGAAATCTGCTCTCCATGTTACACAAATTTCACTGGAGTTAGTCAAAATTCTACCACCTGCCCTGCCTCTCATTCAAATCTAATTTACACTTCCCTTCCAAATCTGTATTTCTGCTTTATTATGCACCTTGGAAAGAAAATTTGGGAGTTTTCTTTGCAGGGTCTGATAGTCTACTTACACACGAAACCACTGTACTTATACTAACCCTGAGCTAATCTCTTCCAAATACAGTAAAGATTCATCTTGAAGAGACATTCTAACTGTGAAAATTTCAGTTCAAACCCAGAAATGACAGCTGTCACAATATGAAACTCAATTTAAAGAATAAAAAAAGGGGGAGAAGGCAGTGGTGTAGAACACCCTGGAAGTATCAAAAGCCAATAGAGAACCTCTTGACTGAGGAATGGGAAATAAGGAGCAGAGAGGAGAAGTTTTGCCACAGTGACAGCAGGAAGTACTTTTTCAGTAAAGAGAATCTCCTTCACCCCCAAATATTAATGCATTTGAGGAGACGGAGAGACCATTAGTAAAATGTAATTATACTTCTGTGTATCCACACCACAAGACCCTACACAATAATTTCTATATCTCAAAATCTGATCTGGTCAGCTGAACTTTTCAGAAAAGGGTTCATTTGCACTTAGTGACTTTCAGCAATCAAGAACTCGTGCTTAGGTTTGTTTGTGGACGCCTGGAGACCTGGGCAAGGTAAAGAAGAGAAGCAAGCACACCAGAACAATATTTGATGAAAAGCTGTGTATGCTACCTAAAAAAAACAGTACTTCAGAAATTAAATTAATTGAAAAAAAAAAAAAAGGTAGAAAACCATATCCTCCATGGTATTGCCCCCATGACTACTGATCTCTCTGGTTAAAATTTTCATTCTTATTGCTACTTTAAATTTGTGCAGGTTTAGCCCCTATTTCTTATTAGCTCTTTCTTTTTCTAGATTAAAGAGTGGTCTACTAACAGAAATGTCTTCCTTGTGCAGATTCTATTCATAGGCAGCTTGCTAATGGTCTGACCTTTGTCATGGATAAATTAATTTCCTTGGGGGATTTTAATTCCAATAATTCTTTTAGCTTTTTTCAGAGGTGTTCCCAAGCTTTCAGCATCATTTAGAGACATTAAATCAAAAATTACAATATATTTTAATGTGGTGTGTGTCTCACCAAGCAGTAGTATCCTATTACTATTATCTGATATTCTATTGTTTACCTATCTAGTAATTACATACATTCACTTGTATCTTTTGATACACCAGAACAGCAGGTTTCTATATTACATATGTCAATGAAGACTGGTTCATTACAAACTTTGAACACTGTATTTCTGATAATTTTATACTCTGTACCTATCACATATTCCACACTTTTCTTAATCTTCTTGTTTTTTCTTTCAGCCAAAAAACAGAAAAAAAAGAAAAAAAATCACAGCTAAAGTATTAGGAAGATGCACATACACTTAGCAGCTCAGAACACTGTCAGAAATCATATTGTAGGGAAAGAGTGACCTTCTGTAGTTATTCACATTTATCAGCAGGGAAATTCCTTCAGAGTTGTCAGAATATCTATCGTAGAAATGCTACTTTCTTCTTGGGAAAAAAAAGCAAATTCAGAGAGAATGATTGATCAGTTATGAATATGCAAGTACACACACAAAAACACAGGAGAAAAGTCTTCTATTTTTTTAATGATCAGTTTCTTTAAGGATAATTCCCTTTCTTTGATTGTCCTAGGCACTATTACAATGTTGGGCTACACTGAGGAGGACTACAACTGAAAAGATACACCAGTAAATGTAGGCGAACAGAACAATATTATCAATGCAAGTTCTTTGTAGGGTTCCCTGGACAAGCATTTCAGCAGAGGCAGTGGCATAAACAGCACTCATTCTCCTTTCCATACAGTTTCTTTCCTCTCTCACACTGATGCCTCAGTATTTGTGATCAAGGAAGCACTTGTGTGGCTGCTCAACAAAGTAGACAGGAAAGCAATGCAGATGATAACCAGGAAAGGACTGGGGTTCTTTTTTTCAGTTTTAGGGTTGTTGGAAGCTGGGTCAGTTCTCTGACATGATGTATCATGCTCTCACACAAACAACTGTCCTCAGCCCAAATGAGGGATGGCACAGAAGAAAAACTGAGTAACCAAAACACAAACAACACTCAGGTCAGCACTGATAACCATTTATTTAGAAGCAAGCAGTAGACACAGGAACACACCATCGTCCCCAATAACAACGTTAATAAAAAACCCCTTTGGTATCTCAGAAGACTCTGATGTCTCTGAGCAGAACACCAATAACGCTCTCAAAGTATTTAAAGGGCAAATGTGTACCTGAACTAAACACAGGTGCAGCACTACACTGTACAGGGAAGAGTCAGTGGCTGCTTTTGGGCACTGCACGACTTACGTTATATAACTGACTGAAATTGAGAGATGGTGGGTTCCTGGGAGCTCATCGCAGAGTTATCCATAAACCAACCAAAATACCAGCCAGAAAGAACAGTCACTGCATGCAGATAAGCCTTTGCCTAATCAATAAAGCCAGAAAAGTGGAAAAATTCCCTGCAGTTATAGGCCTCACCTGTGACAATCTTCCCCACAGCAGTACCCCAAAGAGCAAAAAGGACATTCAACAGCCCTGAAACAAGGTTTGTTTTTTTTTTCCTTTGGGGGTGACAAAAACAAGTCTCACAAGCAAAAGCTTGCTTGCTCACAGAAGACAATAAACTGATTTGGGAGCCACTACCTGGTAGATGCATTTGGGAATGAAGCTGGGCAAATCCAGGCACAGTGAACCTGATAAATGTGGACATGTCCTCAGAGAGGATGACAAGGCAACATCTCTTCCTTTAATAAATTGTTTCTGAAAAACTGATTGCCAAATCAACCAGGTAAAGCAGTGTGCAAATTGTAATTGAAAATGAATGCAGTTCTAGCTGATGCAGGAGACGCATAAATAGAAACAAATCTTTTCAAATGTATCAGGACTGGAAAGTTTGCCAGAATCTGCAGAACTAATTGATGATCAGGATAAATTAGGAGCACTGAGGGAAGAAAATATCATTGCAGAGAAGCTAAATAAGTTCTTTGCATAGATCCATGCCCACTCTGGAAGAAACTGGGAGATTTCAGTGCTACAGTGTTCTCCAGGGAAGGCTCATCAGAGCCATCTGTCCAAAACCGAAGCAATCACAAACAACTTTAAGGAACAAAATGACAAAACAAAGAGTAACCAATCATCAGGACTGGATAATTATCCAACAGTTCTAAAAGAACTAATTAAACTGCTTAATTACTAACAGCACTATGCAACCTCCTAAAACTGTAGCAAACATGAAAAGATTCCAAGTGAGAATCAAGTCTGGTGTCTGGACCAGACAAATTAGTAGATACCACAAAAAAAAAGAACAAAAAAAAAGAGTGGACAGCCAGATAAACACAATCAACTTTAAGACTTCTAATTTCTGACTTACACAATTACTGAGTTCTTTGAAGGGATTAACAAACATGCATAAAAAAGACGCATCTGATATCACCCATGTGACCTTCCAGGAGACTTTTAACTAAATCACTCAGCAAAATCCTAGTGAAACTAAGGAGTCATGCTGTAAGGGAGAATGTCTTGGTACAGAGTAAAGTAGCAGTTCCTGCAGTGGTGGACGATGACCAGTGGAATTCCCAAGGTTTTGTGCTGGGATCTGTGGTGTTCAATTGTCCATAAACAGAAAATGGGCAGCAGCAGTGGTATGGAAGAATGTACTGATTTCACTATGATATTGAAAATTTAAGGGCTGACTGAAGAGCAGAAAAAGAATTGTAGTCAGTTGGTAATAAAATAGCAGATGAAATTTAAATGCATGAACTTAAACACAAAAGGATCTATGGAAAAGCACAGAGCAAACATATCTTCATGTATAAAATTACAGCCTTTGAACCAACCATAATCATCTATAGAGTTATCTTGGAGTTAATGACAGAGTTTAATGATCACAGGTCAGCAAAGCGAATAAAGTATTAAGGATTATTAGGAAATAAATTTATGCAGGCATGCAAATATATGATATGGCCACATCTTAAGTTCTGTGTTCTGGTTTCCTCCTCTCAAAAAAAGAGACAGGAATCAGGATTGGAAAATGTTCTGAGAAAAGAAACATGGACACACCATGGCATGGAAAAGTCTCTATCTGAAAGGGCTAAGTAAGCAAGGACTCCTCAGCATGGAAAAGAGGTAACTTAAAGAGGGTAGGATAAACATCTAGAAAACCAAGGGAGGTGTGAAATGAACAATGGGTTCCACCACATTTGCAGTACAAGAACCAAAAGGCATCAAATAAAGACAGTAAAGGCCAAATTCAAAATAGGCAAAAGGAATTATCTGCTATACAACTTCTTGTCAATGGATCTTTAACACGTTAAAAGTTTATACAAGGTAGAAGAGAGACCAGAATTTCATAGAAAATAAGTCAACTGAGGTTCATTTCATACACAGCTGGCTGAGGGTGTTTTCAAAATGGAAAGAGTTGGAGGTTTGGTAAGTATATACAGAAGTATCACACATGCCTGCTCCATTTTTACTGGAATCTCACCATTGCTGCCAAGTATGAAGAGTAGACTGGATGAACTGGTCATGTGATCCAATGTAATTATTATTTTGCTGAATAGGAAATTACTGCATCCAGCGATGTCAGATTCTTACACAAATGCTTCCCAATTTAAAAAGCAGACTACACTAAAGTCTAAGGGGACCTTTCCATACAACAGACAGAAGATTGCTTCTAAACAAATTTCAGTATCACACCACCCTGTGTTTGTGTTCTTAGGACTGAAAATAGACTCCTAACTGATAAAACGTTACACGGAAGCTGGCAGGATCCCAAAACACCAGGTAAGTTCAGGTAGTTCCTGACTTATTGACAGAAGCTACTGTCCTCTTTAGCCAATGTCCCTGTTCCAAAAGCATGGCCTCCTTGTGACTTGTGACATTAACCACAGATCAAGAAAGTTACTCTTTATGCAGTTTATCTGGAAAGCTTAGAGATGAAAATGATGTGGGAAAAGTGGAACAGAACCCTGCTAAAAGATTTCTTGAAATGGGCAAAAGTCTACAATGCTGACTAGAAACAAAATCATGCAAAGCTTATCCTGTAAGACACAGGCTCTACACAAACACTTCTGACAGTTTTGACAGCGTGTGGCAACCACATGGGATTTTTTTTGTTGCTCCACACAGGCAAGGTCCAAAGCAAACCATGAACACATACTTCAGGTGTGTGTAAAAGCACAGTTGACTTCCCCAGTCCTACCCTGAAGATTCAGTTTTTCCAGTCTTCTGTATTCCCTAAGACTATTACACATGGTATTATCAAGTCTTGCCAACTCAATTTCCCCAAAATCTTTCTCGTAGAGTTGAATCATTACTCTTCCATTCCTTCTGACTCTTTCACCCAAGAGAGAAAATGAGCTGAGAAAAAAAGGGGAAAAGAGCTCTAACTGCAGTGTGGAGAGAAGAACAGAGACTATTTGGGTTGCAACTGTGGAATTCAATGTGTGGTGTTGTGGGTGCAAATCATTAATCCTGTTTCCAGTGCTCACATTTTTACTTTCACAGTATTTAATACTTATCTTTAAAGTCACAGTTATGATAGCCCTTGAGAAATTCTGAATACTTGTTTTCCTCTATTTTTCCCCTGTATGTTTCTAGCTGCTATGACTGCCAGTAAAAAACCTGATTCCACAAACTTTGTAACCTGAAAACTCAGAAAAACACACACAAACACACACACAATACACACACACACACACTTCCTTTCTTCACATAACAGTTTTTAGTCCTGAAGATTTTTAATGTTTTAATAATGATGATTTTTCCTTCTCTTTGTTTCTTCCCACAGCACACAATTTTACTCACACTACTGTTACTTCATTTCTTTTCGACACATACCAACTCACGCTGTAACTCACTAGCTGTCAGCATTTTAAAACAAAGATTAGCAGTGCCAACTACACCTCAGGAAAAACATTTGCACTCTGCACAGCTCAAGTGTTTATTACATACTACAGAAAAAGCGGAGCATTACATTATCTTTGTCCTTTTTGTTTCTGCAGGGCTTCACTAAGATGACAACTAACAATTTCATGCTTGTTTCAAAATTGCAGTAAGAAATAATTATTCTGAAGACGCTGCATATATAATCAACATAATGTAATAGCTAAGTTTTTTTAATACACAAGCTACTTCTTTACTCATTTGTATTTCGATAAAACAACTGAAAAATTAACATAAAATGTAATGCTAACCCTATGACGAAAGATGTATTTTAGGACCACTTAATACACAAATGAGAAGCCAAATTCTGAATACTAAATAATAACAAACAATTTGAGGTAGATATGAGCCTACAATTCATTATGACACAAAGCTATTATCTCAGGAACCTAGAAAAGCTACCCTTAAAATGACAGATTAAGTTTAGGAGAAAGGTGTTACTTAATTAATTAAAGATCCTTATTCTCGGTTCCATAATTTGTTGAGTTTTTAACAGAATGGTCATGCACAAGGAAGAACAACTATAAATCTAGGAAAATATCATACCTTGGACATTTCTCATGGTATTTACATAGGATTTTACTAAAGCATCTTTGAAGACTAAACTGTACAAGAACAGCCTGAACCTAGAAATACTCAGATATGCTACAGAAGTGCTACTCAGCAGACATTTAGAAGAAGAGAAACAACTTAATCTTTGCTCCTCTTCCATGTGCATTATCACAGAAAACAGGAGTGCTGGTAAACAGGAAAGGAACAAATTATTTTTGTGTTTGGCAAGAGAAAGAATATTGTTCAGTGTAGCCAATCTAGTTACCATTGTTAACTCCCTTCAATGATAGCAGCACAAAAGAGCTTCTTCCAACAAATCCCCAAGAATTACTAACCCTGGGATAAATTGTATAGGATAACTAAATGATCTCAAACTAGTTTAGATGCTGGACCAGCCAAGAAAGTTCCTTACTTTTAAGAATTATCTTAATGTAATTTAATATTCTATGTTTTGAAAGCTTGTTCCACCTTTGAACATCTATGCTTTAGATAAAAATTATTTTCTTCTTAAAACTTACCTGGCAACAGAGCTGAGTAATTTGCCCTACACAGGGCACTCCACTCTTACCAATGCATCAATCTGTAAGACTGGGATCCTGCACCAAACTCTGAGAACCCAGTGCTCCAGTAAATGCAAGAAAGATCACTATGATACAGCAGGACAACAGAGCAACACCCTTGGAGTTCTAATAAAGTTGGCAGCAATTATACTCAGAATTTTACTTCATGATATGAGGCATTTTGACAAAGCCTAAACATTTATTTCTACATGTACATCCCAAATGCAGTACTCCAGGCACATGGTTTTCTCTGGTAAAGGAGAGATATGTTTTGATATCTTACACAGTTAGAGAGTAAGGGAAGATGGCTGAGGGTAAAAAGATAATGGTATGGAAGTTACATGGAAAAATACAGTTTTGCTCCCTGGATGAAACACGGTCAGCATATCTGACCTCCCACACACTATGCAATCTAAGGGGGACTCAAGAGAGGGTGGAGCAGAGTGGAGACACCATGGCCAGGCACTGTGTTGAAACCCTTGCAGAGGAGGGAACTCAGTGGTACTTTCCAGTTGATAAGCCCTATAGCAGCTGAAAACCAAGGGAGATAAAGGAAAATGTCCTGCTCTTGAATCAGGAACTGTTATGAAATCACTCTCCTTGGACTAACGTCCCCATCCCAAGGTTATCTTGGGTCCTATCCTGAGATATCCACTCCCTAGTACAACCACCCCTCACTAAGATGTATGACCAAAGTCACTCAAGTTCCACCTAAACATAAACAAATAGCATAAAAATTATCTCAGAATGGGGAGTTATGGGGGAAGACTCCATTTTAACTTCTGGGATCAGCTGACCAGCTGAACCTGTCTTCTCCCCCATAGGGACGCCTACTGTGTAAGAACTGTGATCTCTACATGCTGAATGATTGTCTCAGGACAGCTTTTACTGGGGATTAGAGCTTGCTAGTACACTGCTTTTAACTAGTATATTGCTTTGAATATATTTTTGCAGTCAGATACTACCACTGGCAAGTCTCAAACCTTAACCTGTCACAATTCTATGAATAAAGAGTGCACAAGAAGTGCAAACTTCTAATGCAAATCCCTCAAGGGCATTGCCCACTGCCCGCAGCAGGTAAAGGCAGAGACCCAAGAGGAGGTTTCTCTGTTTGGTGTGTGATCCTGAATAAGTCAGTGGAACTGCCCTCAGATCCAGTGGGACTACCCAGTGAATGGTCCCATAATGGGACACTGACAGACTGGTCGGGCACAAGGGTCACAGCTTTCCTGGGGCTCTCACAGACTAAACAAACACAAAGGGTTTGAGTAAATCTCCCCTTTTTACATTACAGCAAGGAAGGTATTTTCCTCTGCTTTCACATTGCTTAGTTCTAGAAAAGTCACACTTCTTTTGCAGGTGAGGAGGACAGGAGAAAGCCCAACAATTAAATATTAAATAAAGCCCTACTATTAAATATTCCAATAACTTTTTGCTTTAAAAAGTATTAAAAATTAAAGAAAAAAATTAGGTACTCAAAGTACTGTTTCTACACATGCAAAGGATATATAAGTTAATCAACTGTTCACTGTCTTGCTTTGAATTTGTAATCTAAATTATTTCTTTACAATTATTTACTACTTAGAAATGCTGTCAGCCATTTAAAATTTTTATTTGGTAAATGCATGAAAATAGGTCACTGAAAACAAGCTTATACACAATAATACACAGACACATCAGAGGATTAATATATAAAAATCAAGAGATGAAAAACTGACCTGCCGCTTCTGGTGTTTGTTCAGTAGGGCTAAAAATAAGATGTAACATCTGGAGCAGTCTGCTAAAGCTGCACAGAACTCATCGTAAGTAGAAAGTTTACTACAAAGAGAAAAAATAAAATATAAATGAATGAAAGGACTTTTTTCCACAAAACATTTTTACGAATTCACTTTTGACTCTTGGAGCTGTACTTTCCAACAAATTAAGTGAATGCCAATATCCTAACTTCTAGCAGAGGCATGTGCAGTTATGTAAGAGCACAACAGAAGTCTGGCTATCCTTGCCACAGCGAATTATGGGAACAAGCAAACACAAGGAACTTCCCAACCTGCTTGTCATAAGGGCACAGTATGTGAACACCAGCACTTCTTAGTGCTAAATGAGAGAAACAGAATTTCAAGGTGATGTTGGAAGTCAGACGGGAGGAAATAAGGGGTCCCTTCCTAGTGCACGTCTAGCAGAGCCTGACAACAGCACTAAGAGAACACATCTCTCACCAGGAAATATGGAGAATGTGCCTCCTTGCAGGCAGGATTTTATCTCTGCACATTCCCTAACAGCTGCTCCACTCCTACAGTGCTCACCCTGACCAGTGCCAAAGCAGGGAACTGAACATGCTCTGGTCACACCAGAAAAATGCAGTAACAGAACATCTTACTTCTCATGCAGTCAAAACCAGAAAAATATCTGTGTTGATGTTCAATTACAACCAATTACAGGAAGATTTATAGTCTTATAGAAATAAATAATCTGCATAGATTGAACATATTCTCTACAAAGAAGCTGCCTGAAGTTGCTTGAGAGAATAATCATTCTGTATTACTAGAAGACAAAACAAAATTCAACTCTGGGCTCTGTCCTGCACAGTATATTTTTTTGTGACTGCAATTTCCAGGAAGCTAATTAAATTGATTTTATGGCTAATTTGTATTCTTGAGCATGTAGTTCTAAACTTCAGAAAAAAACCTGAAGCAGTAGGAAACTTTAAGTACGGTAAATTATTTTTTCTCCGTATTTAATTCTATATCAAGTAAATGTCCTTATCAGAATTACAGTGTAAGTATCAATTACACTTAATTGCAAACCCATTATGCCACTTTTCATGGCATTTTCCAAGTAAAAGAAATGCTCCCTCCTCAGAAGAAGTAAATATGCTCAAACTGCTGTAATCATTGCTAGAGTTCATTTTTAGGAACAAAACTAGAGACAGATGTAAACAAGGCAGCATGGAACTGGGGAAGCCATTCACATGCTTTACAGGTAGCACAAACAGCAGAGGAGCAGATTTGCCTGTTTTTAGCTGTGGGGAGGAAGGAATGCCAGCCCCCACTGTAGCTGCTGTTTAAAGCACAACCCATTCTCATCCAGAAAAGAGAATGTGATGAATAATTTGGAGGGGCTGAACAGGAGGGGAAGTCCATAACAGAATCTCATTGAACACAGAGCCACAGGCAACATGACTCAATACAATAATAAAGCAGCAATGGCAAATACTCATCCAGCACAGCATTCATAAATTGTGCTCATAATCCAACTACTCCTGAAATTACTAGAAGCCGATTTCACAACTTCTTCAAAATCCTTACATTGTTTGCAAGTCTATTTAGCACTGAATATTGCAAGCTGATGCTTGGTACGATAGTGCAAGCTGATCCTGGAAGACTTTTGACTGAGAAACTATTCAGACAACAAAATGATCTTTCTGGTGACTAACTCATACTGATCTCCCTCTAAAAAGCACAACTTGGGAAGCAGACACTGGCTGCTCATAAAACTGAGATTTTTTCAGCACTTCCAGCTGCACACTCAAGCCCTGATCTCAGAGATTAATCTCCTCAAACACTCTGTAACAGCTCAAAACAATGAACACTGGTCACATTTTCTCTCTTGTGTATTTTATTTCACAATACACAGTCCCTTGTGTAATTTCTCTCAATTTTTAAACACGGTCTAAACCAAGATTAATAAATACCTGATAATTTACCCAGCTTTAAAATATAAGAAATGGTACTTTAAAAAACTCAATCAGAATCTGTGGGATCAAAAAACAACCCAATACCACAAAATATTTTTCACAGGGATG
The DNA here is from genome assembly GCA_034509425.1 of Eopsaltria australis. Classification (NCBI taxonomy): domain Eukaryota; kingdom Metazoa; phylum Chordata; class Aves; order Passeriformes; family Petroicidae; genus Eopsaltria; species Eopsaltria australis. The sequence goes on from JAVTVJ010000040.1 coordinate 1,773,214, forward strand.
ATGAATCCAAATTTGTATGGCTACAATTAAACAATTCTGTAAGTAGTAACATAGACACAATCAGCAGACAATACCATTAAAAAAAGAGTTCAATGTAAATCAATACTAATAATATGAATGATCCTGCCTCCTTTGAGGGCGCTCAAGCAGGAAGAGGGGCAGAGCTGCGTTCACACGTACCTGAGGATGCTGACAATCCAGGTGCACACGTCCTTGTCGCTGCTGCGCAGCTCCAGCGCCGCGCAGAGCACGGGGATGGCACCGCAGTCGCGGAGCCGGCGCCGCGCCGGGAGAGAGTCAGCCAGGGCCCGCAGGGTGGCTGTCAGCTGCACACAGAGCATCGAAACATTTATTAACTGCGGCTGCTCTCAGCAGAACACGCTGCTGTGACAATTCCATAAAGCTCAGACCTCATTTAGAGCATCTAAGGCAGTCTGCGTGCCCTGTTAGCATTCTGCAGGTATGTATAAACCAATAAATAACAAAAGGAAACGTGCGGGCAGCAAAATGGTGTATTTGGGATAACTGCTTGAAAATGAAAGATTGACACTGGTCTTTGCCTGCATGTAACCTCCTCCTATGAGGGACACATGATCTTTCATATGCTTTAAAATCTTGCATGTATACAGCCATGTACCAACTGGAATTAGGTGAAATGCTGCGGATGGTTCAAGTAATTTTTTGCATAATTCTTCAATAAATCTTAGTATTGCGAATTTATACTTAAATCTTGATAACACTGATATATACTTTGATGATAACTGTAAATGGCAAAGTAAAATGAATTGATTTTAAAATAAAATCACACTTATTCCAATTTAAAAATTAGAAGTTATTCAAGATCAAGAGAAATCTACTGTTTCAACAATATAAAAATGAAAAGCTTAAGTGCTCAAGTCTATTTGAAGAAACCAAAATACTTTCATATTATTTTGTTCTATTTCAAGGAGCTTAAAGCATAAAAAATCTAACACTTGTACAAAATGAATCAGCTATTGCACATTTTGAAATATTCTGGTTCTCTTCCAAGGCAAGAGTATTCAAATGACAAGGTCGGACAGGCAATGACATGTAAGTTAATTCTGATCTAATCCAGAACTTACTACAAAATGAATGTGAAGTCATTCAATCTTATGTGAATATGGGAATTCTTAGAATTTTTTCTTATTAATTGTGAAGTTATTAACTTCTATTTGGTTTTGAATGTAGTTTGATAAGGCACAAAAACTATCTGTTCAAATTGTTTCTTATAATAAAAAACTGTGGAAATTAAGCATTTAATCACTAAATTGGACTGCTTTTCCAGTGATATGTAATTCCTAATTTTAAAGAAAAACTCTTAACAAAGAGCAGGTTAAGATGTTGTGTTTCAGCTTTTGCACATAGGACTCTATGCACATTCTGTCCATTCTCCAGCAGCTTTCAGCTTTGCTGTCCTACTTCAACAAATTAGACAGCAGAGCACAAATCTTCAGCAACCCCATGATGCTCTGTAAGGGAGCAACAGGAGATGCAACATGTCAAAATGGAGAAACAAGGAACAGAGAGGAAAAAATATGTGATAATGTGATATGTGAATGGATTTAACTTCAGCACTAAAAATGCAATTTATACTATATTCACCATTCAGAGAATCTGAACCTACAGAAGCCATTTGCTTCATATCACTCATATTTAAAGAAGACACCTGGAGTTTTTTATTATTTTAACTAAACAACTGCAAAAAAAATTTCCAGATGCACATTCCTTTTCAAGTCATGACTCTTCCAAAATCAACACAATACTGGAGATATATTTTAATAAATATATTCTGATCAAATACCGTGCTTTTCAAAAGTTTTGGTAGAAAAATTCCTGTCACATGGAATAGAGCAGAAGACTCCATTCAGTGCTTACATACATGACGCTCACAGTCAGCCTAGGATGCCATTTGTTGAATTCTAGATAAGCTTCAATAGAGACAATAAAGGAAATTAAGGATAAGCCACATATTAAAAGTGTTATTCAAACCCAGACGAGAGCTTCCACTGCAGCAGAGACTTACATATTGGATAATGGAAAAAAAATTATCAATAGACAAGGGTAGAGGTCTCCAAAAAGAGAGTAAAATTTTTCAATACCTGATATAGTTAGATAGTTCAAAATCCTCAAGCAGTAAATTCTATCAAGAGCCATCCTCACACAAAGATAGGTTGAAAAGGAACAGCAATACAAAGTAACATGTACACTTAAATGTGCAAGAAAACAGCATTCAGCAGTTCATAGAAGTATATATCCACAAAACACAGTTAATGTGCAACTGAAATTTTAAGAGTACAATTTAAAAAATAATAGAAGCTAGCCAGACAGCAGCTGAATTCTAGAGATATTGTGATTGCTCCAAGCAGACTATGTTTCAGGGAGAAATGCATAAAAATTGTCTTTAGCAATCCCCACCAGCCCTAATCCTTATGTTGCCATACAAAAGATCAAATTCACCCAAACAGAAAATTTAACTGCTGACAAATGCTATTTTTAAAGGAGAAGACATTTAAGTGTTTTTCAGTTAGGGAACACGGAGTACTTATTAAGTCTTGTCAGTGACTCTTCAAAAATCCTGGGTTTTGAATAAGCATTATCATATTTTGTATAAATGTTATTAGACTGTTAGGTTAAGCAACATAAAATTAATCAGAGATGACCCTGGGTTCACGTCCTCTGTTAAGGAAAAAAATAATTATTACAAACATTTTTATTCTTATACTGTAGGACTTCCGCAAAAAATCCATTGTGGAAGAATGAAGAAATCAGATAGGGACTATACTCCCACAAAAAGGATCTAGCAAGATAATGTATAACACTGCCATCTGGTGATTGTGCAATTATACAGTTAGAGAATGAAGAGTTGGTCCCATTTAAATGGGATACTTCAGTTACCAAGGTTAAGAGATAGCAGGGCTTCCTTCAGAGACCACTGAAGTGACTATTTAAAGTATTTTTCTCCTCCGATATAATTTCCTTTCTCTAACTGAAGACATTATTTCTGTAGGTCACTGGCTATTTGATCTGCTGCTACAAGATGCAGCATGCTACAAAAACTTTATTCTGAAGACATCGATCACAGAAGAAACTTTCTTCAATCATCCCTGAAAACAGAACTACTCGTTCATCTGTCCATGATGACTGATCAATTAACTCACATGAAAGAAGTAGTGCAAAGATTTGTTGAAGGAACTGATATGAGAGAGTCACACAGGAATTCCATAGCAGTAGGAATCACTACTTTTCTCACAAGAGGAAGGAAACCGAAGTATCTGTACTACTATAGAAGAGAACACAAACAAGTGAAAGAGCAATCTCAGTAAGAGACAGCTGTCAGTACTGACTCCTCCATAAAACACTCGAACTTCCTAGATACAGCCAGTCTATTCAAATGGTACAAAGCAGTTTTGCTACACTTCCATTTGTACTGAGAAGAGCAGAGATATGAGAGATTTTTAAAGAAAGCATAAAATATAACATTTCCCTGTCACACATTTGCAAATTAAACCCTCAATTAAAAAAACCTAAATTTATCCACAGGCAAATAATGGAAGAAAAACATTCCTGCAAAGTTGTGGGGAACTTCAGACAGCTAGTCAAAATCCTGGAAATAAACTGATTCAGCAGTTTTATTACTAAGGCTAAAAAAATCACCAACAGTAATGTGATGATGTAAGCCATCTGATTTCTCATATAATTTCAAGAAGCAGAAAATCCTTTGCTTGTAAATTAATAGAGAATTAAAGAAATCTGGCATAATTAGTGGACAAAACTAGTGCAAACACTACTTCAGAAAGTTGCCTAATGCATTTTCCTATGAAGTCCCTGAAAGTTTACAATTAAACCGTTAGCTAATCTTTACATCAATAACTTCCAAACAAATGCCAGGAATCTACCTGGCCAATCCTTGGTAAACACAATACCCATCCCCCAGTGTTTCTAAAATACATGGGTGTAAACAGTTTTAGGGCCAAGAATTAGTTTTCAGAGCCACCACTTATCAAGGTGCTTTCTATGTGAAAATAGTTTTGAGCCTGCTGCCTTCAAAAGATTCAAAAACTGTTCACTTTTGCAACTACTTTTTCCTCACATTACAGTTTTTCAAAAACACTTTGTCAAAGAAACACAGCTGTATTTTCCTACACCTTTTTAAAATGCATTTTTCTTGTAGTAAAAAGCTTTTTGTAATCTCCTAGAACATTGCAGAACCACTCTGTATTTATTATTTCAGTTTCAAGAATTTAGACAGACAACACATTTCTGTCTGTTTACTACAGTATCCAGAACACTGTCAGCACAATAAAGTAGTAGTGAGAAACTGGTTTATTAGGTACCTAAAAATATTTCTAATAACTTCAGAATTTCTAAAGCCTTTAAAATTGACCACACACAAACATCTGTGGTAATTAAATTTCGGTCCTGAACAACTTCATTAAACTTCTTAAAAAGAAGCCTATTGAAATATAGGTACAACTCTCAGTAGCACACAGGGTTAGCTTATCTCCTCTAATTAAATTTTTAATTTGCCCTTGAAGTACGTACTTTTAGAAATAAAAGTAAATGCTAACCTGGACTAATAAGCGGCCCAACTTGGAGAAATATGTGTCATGTTCTTTTATGTTATTAATCTGCTTCATTAATTCCACAAACGTATCAACAGCTCCTAGTTTGATCATTTTAAAAAGGAGTGATACAGTTCCAGTCATGGATTTTATAGCTGCCACGCAATAGACGAAAGCTTCGTTGTTAGTTTGTACATCTTCAGTCCACAGAACCTGCAACAAATAATCTAAAAGGAAAATCATTATTCAGAAAGTCTAATATTAAAATTTTTATTTGAAACAGTCAGCCATTAAAGAGATTAACAACTGGAAAACACCCTCAGATTGAACTCTTACGTTTCTAATAAGTGGGCTAGAAAAATTGAATATTTGGAATGAAACCAAGAAACAATTATTGATGAATAAGAGAATGGGCCCAACTTTTGTTCTCCTAGACTTTGAGAACCGGTGTAAATTGCAAGCACATAGCAGGAATCATTGAAATCCTCAGTCAAGATTTGCAAAAGTGATTGTGGGTGCCTGGAATTTAATGTACTAACTCCCATTACTTCCTTAAAAATCAAATGTCTTAAAGCAACTCAGATGGAGCACTAAAAAGCACAGGGGCCTAATTCACTCTCACATTTGAAATCTGTTCGTAGTCTTTTTAGATTTACTTTTTATGTAGGTAAAGTTGACATAAAAGTTTTGTTTTGTGCAACCACTGTCAGATGTCCGAAATGTTAAAGTTTACAGTTGTTAAAACAAGACCAATGTATCTTCTGCAGTAAAACTGAGACATTCTGAACTTAGTGGGGGATCTTAAACAAATGAGTAATCCTAACCAACTTTATACCTTTGAATTTCTAGTAACTGATTCAAAGAGATATTTATTTCCACTTCCTATGTTCCATTCAGTTCCAGTTGAATAAAAAACATTTTCCTGTATCAATAAACTGAAGAGATTTTAAAATTTTTTTCTGTCTCAAGTGAAGCTGAAAGTCTCTCCAAGTATATCTGTATATGAATGAAGTACACACACTCAATGCTCTTGTCCAAAATCTCACCCTCACCAATTAAATCACTTGGGTTGTGGCAATGTGAAAAATCAGTTTCAGGTTCCTGCTTTGCTCAGTATCAAACAGGGTCTTGAACAGTAGTTGTCTATTCTGGGATGAAGGATTAATTTATTTCTTCTGCTGGAGCTGCTGTACTGCACATGTATTGTTCACAGGGACAGAGAAGAAAGAAGAAATTTAATCTATAACCGAGTGACTGCAACAGGGATCTGGGCAGTTACGATGATAAGCCAGGGTCACATCTTCTTCTGGGACAAGGTGGGTCCAAACCACAAAGAGTGAATAAACAAATACAATAACCCCCACCAATATTCTTTCTTCTACTAGTTTGTAAAATACAGAGAAAGAAGAGCAAGTGAAAGAAAAGGGAATGAGGATGGAAATAAGCAAAATGTGACTTGTTCAAATGCTGTGTATGATGCTGATCTCCACAAAACTGTATTTTTCAGTATCCAAAGTCAACCCAGCTGTTCTGTTTCCTGTGAGTCCTTTCTTTACCACTAGAAAGGCCTGTCTTTACTTTTGACAACAACTGTGTCAGAAGACCATAAACACCCTCAACTATTTAAGCAAATATACACATATGCCTTAACCAATATACATAAAATAACTGCTAGCAAGATCGAGGCCTACATTAGTAAAACATACTAAAGTTTTAATGAAAGGAATGACTATCTATCGATACTGAGCATCATTCACACACTTTCAATTTTCTTCATATTTCTCATATTTGCAAGGGGGGGGGGGGGGTGTGCATGTCACAAACACTGTTACAATCACAAAAGAGATCTTAGAGCCACTGCTGACAGTTCTCCAAAACTATTGGCTCAATGTGCAGCAGCAGCTATAAAAAATATTAAAAAGCCAATGATTGTTCTCAAGATCCTCCCTGATGATGGTTAACACCAAAGTCAGCATTATATTGTTTCTGTAATATTTGGTGCAGACACAACTTGAATTCTATAGACAGTTTTGTTCCATAAACCTCAAGAAGGATCCACTGGGGTTTGAGAAGCTACAGAGAAGGACTTCTAAAACAACTGAATGACACAATATCCATTCAAAGAGCTAAGAAGCTGAGATGCCTCAGTCCTGAAAAGGAGAAGACAGAGATATGCGATAAGATTGCATTTTTAAAAATCATGAAGATGAAAGGTCATCTGACTGTAACAAGCTCTTACAAATCCTGCAAAACTACAAACAGGGGGATAAATAAAAATACATCTATTTAAAACAGCACACAGAGAATTTCTGGAACTTGTCTATGACATTGTGGAGGCAGACAGAATCAGAAAATCCAAAAAGGCAAATTAATGAACAAAAGACATATAAACAGAGACTAAAAAGGGATTAGGCAGGGATGCATCATCCAATGTCACCAATGGAATAGAACAGTTCTGGATGCTGGAGTAGTGCTGGGGAAACAGATCACAGAAAACACATAGGCTCCTGTGCCCCCCCTAAACAGCATTCCCCGTCCCCATTGTTACTTAGGCACAGAATACTGGACTAGACCAACCATTTGCTTGACCCAGACTAGAAATTTTTAGTCTGTGACAAAGTTACTCTGAAAATGTTTTTTCAAAGATGAACACTTTGACTGCTGAATTTAAACATCTAACTTACAGACAAGAACAGAATACATACCCAATAATGTTTCATTTCGAATGATGAAATGATTGTCTTCATTCCTACAAATTTTAAATGCAAGCTTGCAAACACTAAGAAGATTTTTTCCATCTACTTTCATCTGCAAGGAATTAAAAGACATATCACAACTAAAATCTGCATGCAAAAATGCACCATAACATTCTACAAGTTCACACACAATGGCAAACTTGTATTCTCACAGAACTATTAAATTACAGCTGAAATCATAACAATACACTAAAACAAACTGAAGATGTATGCAGAAATAAAAGGCTCTAAAACTCAGGTATTTTAAACTCTATTTAGCAAACTGTGTTGGCTTTAAAATAACAGATTTTAACTTTTAATGTATTAGTACAAACAGGTCAATAACTTGCAGGATTTTTTTTTCTTCAACGTACTTACAAAGAAATTCTGTATGAAAATCAGTGGTTTCGCATCTCTGGCCATACCACAAATACCTCCAGTACAACAGGACATGTCATATTGAAATTTACTCTCAGCTATCAGAAAACACGATCTTACAATGAAAGATCATGAAAGGGAAGTAAAGGTGGTAAAAATACAATGATATCCCTCTTCCTCTCCTCTGTATTTCAGGGGCAATTTCTTCTATGTTCATGCTTTTTGAAAGATTACACAGAAAAATGTCTCAAATAGAACCTTTCTTTTTACTAAGCACCATTTCACATCTCTGTGGTATCTAACTGTATGTTCTGAATAAAATAACTTACACTACCTTATAGAAGAACACATGACTCCCCCACACACACACACAAATTACTCAGATACCTGTAACACAATGTTAGTGGGCATCCTTTCACCAGTGACTGCCCATACATACTTCATAGAATATGAACATGGAAGTTCTAAAGCACAAAATTTAATTGAGCATTCTAACCAGAAATACTGAAGCAAAAGATTATTTACATTCACTCACTTTCAAAACAACCCCTCCATTTTGGTATTTTCAGATAAAGGTGTTTATCACGGTCAAGATACTATTCAAAAACTAAGCTTCATTTCCATGTGTACATTTTATAATCACTGGGTTTATCAAATCACACACACATGCATGTGTATCCCAGTTTAGGACACTGTGTCTTTTCCATGCCTTTACAATATTCTTGCCACCATACACCAGCTGTCCTATTTTGTGCCCCTCATTCCTCTCCCAGATGTAACTTCTCTGCACAAAATAAGCTGCAAGTGCTGATCTAGATGAATGGGAGACTAGTATCTCTGTGGTACTAAACTGTACTTAGGAAAGAGTTAGTCTAGACACAGTTTACAAATATGAAATGAAAAATTAAATGCAAGTTGTAATTCATGATTTTGAGCTTCACATTCTACCAAAGAGGATTTCAAAACACTTACAGCCAGAATAATCTTTGCCAGTTTCAGGGAAAGTGGATCTGAATCAATGTCTACGAGTTCATATAATGTCTTCAGAAGCACATTTCTTCTTTTAAATCTTTTTCCAAGCATATGTCCTTCATCCAATTCTTGATAGAGCTTGGTACAAGCTAGACAAAGATCTTCTACAGTGTCTTCTACTTGAAGGGTGTAGGAAGGGAGAGAAAAATAAAAAATAATTATCAGGGGCACTTTATCCACAGCATCTCAATAAATAAAGACACAGAAGAACAAAAAAAGAACAGGTTGCACAACAAAAATAAGGCACCAAATAAATGTCTTCACATGATAACATGATCCCCAGAAATAACTTTATTCTGCTTTCTCAAAATACAAGATACTCAAGCCAAGAAATCATTTAGCCGAAATAATACCTACAGCTAAAATGAAACTCACCTTTGATGCTTAATAATCAGATTGACCAAGTGTCTACCAGAAAACTGTGTCTCTGAAAATATTCTTTAAAGCACTCCACCAAACATTAGATGTGAAAAAGGGATAGTGCCAGATATATTTGAATGGAATGTTGTCCTATTGACAAAAAAGTGATCTATTCCTCACCTAAGTCCCTGAGACTGTGTTTAAAATACACAGAAATAAAACCTACAGTAAATTATTAGAAACACTGCATCTCAACACAATAGAATCATGTACATGTTTACTTTACAGAGAAAAGGAAAAGTCTTGTCTATTTTTAATATTCAACAGTGATATTTTTAAAAAATTTTCTTACATTTGCTTTTGTCCCTAAGGTGACACTTACAAAGCCCCATGTAAACCCACCTGAACTGGCAGTATTAACTCTGCCTTTACTCAGGGTATACTTCACAGCTGAAACAGAATCATGTACAAGGAGGCAAAGCACTTGTGATGAAATATGTCTGGACAGGAAATTACAACAAAAAACATGTCTGAGGCCCCAAACCTGTAAGCATATTCAAGGACCGATCTCTCAGGCTGAGAAGAACCTGGAAGTTCTAAATTTGCAATCATCACACTCAAGCAACAGCAATAACTATTCCATTTCTACTCCCATCATAAAAGAAAATTTAACAAAATTTAGCATGATTCTAAATGCTCTGCTCCAGTAAGCTGTGAAACAGGAGTGGCAAGGAATCAAAACTGATCTTACTTTCTATTTCTTCAAAATTAACAACAACAAAAATTATTCATCACTCTTCCCATGGGACATTTTGAAGCTTAACCTCCTGAGTACTGGAATGTAACAAAATAAATTATTTGTTCCTCTAGAAAAAAGAGACTTTGGGGTTATATTAGTTTTTGTCATATTACAAACAACTCAAGCTCATCGTATTAAGATTTTAGACAATAAATAAGTTCCAGGTTAACTTCAGATTTTTTTTGAATGGAAAGGTTTCTGCAAATATTTTTGCATGAGAAAGGTGAAGAAAAAGGCTTCTCTATTAACACATGAAAAACTAAATGCAACCTAAGTTCACGTGCAGGAAATTAGCTAAAAGGTATGAAGCAAATAACTGTACATGAAATTAAAAAAGATTAAATTACCAACAGACACATCCAAAACATTTAAATTACGGAATTCTAATATTCTTTTTTATAAGAATTGTGCAGTAAATAGCCTAAAGAAAGCAATATATCACACAGTTGCAGGAGGCAATGATGCAATTCAGTTACAGTTTCTGTTAATATTCAAGAAGTAGCAAAACTCAGGTTTTAAGGCTTCTGTAGTATTACTCGATCAACTGGTGAGAAAGTATCATTAGATAATGTCATCTATTATTAGAAAAACTAAGCCATAATCAAGTTTTTTAAAAAGCTAAAAAAACCCCAATACACTAACCAAATCAAGTAAAGACTGAAGAAAAGGGACATGAAAACTGATTTTCCTTAGCTATATTCATGACAAGGCAAAGACATGATTAGATTTTACCTCTAAATTTTATTTTGCTTACGAATAAAGAACATCTCACTATGCAAAACCATAACTCAGTGGCTGATATTTGACAATCTTGGCATTAAGCAAGGAAAACATGAAGTTACATAGCTGTTTTCAAATTTCCTGATCACTGTTTTTCTATACATCAGTGATAGATGTGGGAATGAGAATCCCGTCTTTTTTAAGTAATTACATATACTGGGAATCACTTAGCACTGTACAGGTGTTTCATACTCATCAGCATCTGCAAAACTGTGCAAAAAAAAGTTCTAATTTGTACCATGCTATCGCAAACACTGCTAAAGATTCCGTAAAACAGAACTACTTGGAAAAACAAATCTACTTTCTGTATTCCCACCATTCAAATAAATGTAGTGTCTACAGAAGGCAAGTGAAGAACTTTTTCAATGAAAAATTGATTTCAGAGTTTCATCTTTCAAGCTATACCTAATTTACTCAATTTTGCTTCAGTATTCTGAGTTATTACATACTTTTCTGACACATCTATCACTTTAAACATGAATGGAAATTTTCATTAATATTTCCTAATTTTTTAAAATTAATTTAGACCTTCAATACAGTCTTTGGTAAGGCAGTGAATCTGTGCAGTACTTCATTCTTAAAATTATTAGCTCAGCACTGACTGCTAAGCTGGCAGAGCTATGTTGTCTAAAATAAGGTAATTTAATCACACAAGGTAAGATCTTCTCTAAACCAATTTTGGGGTTTTTTTACAGAATCACAGAATGAGTAAGGTTGGAAATGACCTCTGAAAGTCATCTGGTACAACCCCTGTGCTCAAGCAGGGCCACCTAGACTGCTCAGGCCAGTTTTACACTGTGAAGCCACTGAACAAATAAAAGCATAAGAGGCCACATATTCCAACTACTGTTATTATTTCATAGTAAACACAAATAAGTCTCATGCTTCCTCCGAGAAACAGTACAGAAAATACACCCTTTCAGAACAGTGGTACCCACTTTCTTCCAGGTCACGCAGAATTGGTAGAATCCTTGTATGCCAAAAGAAATCTTCCTCTTCGCATTCATTCATTCTTGTTTCATCCTCTAAGCCTTCAAAATACATTCAAAACAAAAGCACACATTCAGTGAAGGTTTCTCTTTCTACAGTAATAAATAGCTACGAGTACTTTATTAATTAGTCAGGAAAAAAATCTAAAAATGTCATGTTTTGCTATATTCTGGGTTATTCTACGAATTCAAGCTTTTCTTTTTATTTACATGTTCTCAAAAACAGAGGTTTCAAACAAAACAAGATGGATAAGTGGTTTGATATGTAAAGCTGTACTGTAAAGCTTTTGTTTGCTGACATTAATGTTTCATTTGATCGCTGAATTGGAAGGTAACGACTACTTAAACATCAAAGTGTTCTACTGTTTTTCAGCTCTGTGTTCACGTGACAGATTGTTATTTGTTAAAAAAAATCCATACTACAGACAATCCCCTAGGATTGCAGAATTTTACCTAGTACACATGCATGATATTACACTAAGCTTGATTAACTGACTGGCCAGTTAGGGAAAAGTCCTGTTAGTTATTACATCCTGTTAGCAATTCTAACTACTTAATGCCATTAGTTTTAAGAACTTCATGACTACACTTTATTATAAAAAGCATGTTTCTCTCTTATTCTTTATTGCATTCAGCAATATTTATTGCTGAATTTATTGCATTCACAGCAACATGTGAAATGAACAGTAAACTACAGATAAGTGAAAGATATTTTGCCTCCAATAAACATATCAGAAATCTTGAAGGCAACCAACTCCCAGTGCTCTTGCCCACCCTCAGCCAAATCCCTGTGACTGAGAAAAAGCTACTCCTCACTATCAGAAACCTTGACCACTTCACAAAGAGATTTTTTTAAAGACTATTTAAGCTTTTTTTATACTTGGCTTCAAAAAGAAAATACAAAAAAGATTCTATCAGTAGACCAAAAAATCAATGGACTAGAATTCTTCTGGAAACAAGACTGGGAGCATGGATCTGTTTTCAGATTGGAGAAGCAAGTTGGTAAAAACACAGTTTATTTAAAAATGGAATCCAGGATTCACTTTCATCTGGATGCCACTGGGAATTATTCTGACTTGCTGAAAATCCTTTACACCTTCACCCAGTATTTAGTGAAGTGACAAAATTCTGGTCTTGACCATTGTGCCACTACAGATGGAGAGCGAAAGGTTCTGCAAAATTTGAGATGTAAAGGATCTAACAGTTGCTTACAAGGTGCATGTAGGCACATGTCTGGAGTTCAAGATTGGGTTAAGCTCTTAATCTTGCAGGCAAGCAAAGTTGTTATGAAGACAAGGTCTGATTTATTGTGTTGTGTTTGTTTTGAGTTTTCTTTAATAGGGAAATAAAAGTCACACAACTCCACTAAATAACATGAAGAAACCCATTAAGACTGGAATAGATACATTTCTTTAAGTGACAGATTTGTCTGAAAATGTCTCTTGTTGTTCATTACTAGCTCTTGCATTTAAAGGACAATATAAATTCTTAACATAAACATGAACGAGCACAAAAAGTACTACACTACCTGAGAACACCAATAATAAGAGGTTTGCATCATGAGAACAGTATCTCAGACCTTAAAACAGTGACTGTCTACTGGCATTACTTGGAACAGTAAAACAATTTAAAACTTCCTATTTTAAAAGCTTGCTCTTTAGAAAATAAACCAGACTCATTTTCTGGTCTGTATTAACTGTCTACCTACATTTTACACACAATGAATCTATCAAATATAGCTATTTCAAAAGATTACAAAAAAATGCTGCTATTTCATAAGTAATACACTGTATTTGTTATTACAATAACTATGTATTGTTGGTACTTGCATATATATATAAAAATTCATGTTGTTTTTGTTGTTGTTATTATTATTTTGCATACCATTTTTATTTTCTGGATCAAATGAGTTGATAATCTTATTTAAATTGATGAGTAGCTTAATTAATAAAATACCATGCCGTGCTTGCAATGAAGTGAAAGCTCTGCTCTGGATAATGTAGAAGTACAGCTGAAATGAGAACACTAGAAGAGTTTGCACTGCTCCTTCCTGCCACAAAACCCACATATTGACTCTATTATTTCTTTTATTTCCGATCTTAAACTGAAAGATGCGACTGACTTTTTAACTATTCATATACTTAACTTCATTGGGCAAGAAACAGAAAACTTCTGGTATGCATTTGCAGATTAAGCCAAACTTCTCACTTAAAAAATTACCAAAGCCATTTATTTTCAGTTCAGAATGAACAGAACAGATTTTTTTGTACTACTCTGCTTCACTTGTCTCATATTCATCAGAAGAATACAGCAAACTTTAAGTCATAATGGCATCATTTTGTTTTTAAAGTACCTCTTATACCTAAGTCATAAAGAAGATAATCAGCTTTTACTAAACAGTATTAGTCCTAGCAGTAAGAATGACCAGAAAATACATGACTATAAAGAAAAGCAACATTACTAAATTGTATGTGTCTCAGTCCTGGGAGATTTTTTAAGCTGCTGATGGAAAGTTAGGGTACCAGCTGTATTTAAAATATTGCAGAAGCTGTCCTGAACTTTCTAATAGAGCAAATCACAATTCAACAGAAAAGATACTCAAGCAAAAGAATGCAGCAAGTTTAAGTTGGTTGTCTCAGTTTTTCATAGGTCTTAACCACTGCTTTGCATTCTGGTCAAAAAAAAAAATCACTAATCAGTCTACATTTATTGGTTGCTGTTTTTAGCATGTAAATACAAGAGCCTTAGCAACACTGAGCTTTCAAAAGCTGAGTACTGCCTGACTTACAATGTTTAGCCTTTTCGCTGAACACAGAATGGCCACAAATAGATCAATATTAAAACAGTCTACTTCCTCTCTAAAATGTCAAAGCATAAACACAATTCATATTGGAAATAGAAATAATTTGTAAATGAACACTCCACCCAGAATCCCACAGTAGAGAAGAAATGATGGAGAATTCCTACTGCTATCCTCCTCTTTACTGTGGGATTAAAGATGAAGCATGTACAAAGTAAGGAAGCTACAAAACATTAAGAAAAGCAGATATAAAAAGAAACAATCCTAAAAACATACTTTATATTTTCAATAACACCAATAAAATAGCACAAACAAATTAAAAGGCTTGTAAGTATACTAACTCCCACGACAGGGTAAAGAAATGCTCTCTGCTCCTCATAAGGAAATGAAAGCAGAGCACATTACAGCCTTTGCTAGAATGATCTGGAATAACAGAATTTCTCAGTTCTAGAAAAATAGTAATAAATCATAATAATAGCACAGTAGAAACTTCAGGTTTCCATACCAGACTGTCAAATATGCACTTGTGATGTATGAAAGGTCCCACCTATGAGGAAATATTAAAATCTGCTATGTAAAATTAGCAAAATGCATCCCTACACAGCAATCCAAAATCTGTATCTTTAAATAATACAGGCTAGCATAATTGTATTAGTTTCTGTACAACTATGACAGATCACAGAAAGTGATGGGCAAATAAGGTGTTAATGGATTGGTAAATTCTTAAGTCTAGGTACAGGAAAAGTAAGAGAGAAAATACCAACAGATTTTTTAGAGTGAAGATCTCTTGAATATTGTTTCTCTTTACTAAGAACAGTAAAAAAACCCAATATATCTAGAAAACCTAAAATATTGTTCAGTTAATAATAAAGAGCAATATTGTCAAATCACAAGAATTAGATTATTTCTATTTGACTGCATTTCACAGTTTTTGAATGGAGACTGAAATTCCTTGCACCTGTTACTCTTCTTTTCCAGTCTGGACTCCTTGGCTGTGACGACTTTTTGCCAGGCTCTCTCATCTGGTGACTAGAAGATACAATATGGACACACAAAAGTATTATCAGAAAACAGTGTTCCAAATGCTTGTTCTTTCACATGCATTGAGTTGTGTATATTAATAACTAATTGGAAAATATTATGTTATTTTACTAAGTTAGTAAGTTAGCTGCTCATTAAAAGCTACATGTAAACACAATCTCCTCCCACATACATTGCAGAAAGCTCCTTCAGAAATACTGACATACTCACACCACAAGAGGTCACCATTATGGAGCACAAAACCTAAAGCATTTCTGCTTGCTCAATAAAACTGAAAGACGAACCAAACCAAATTCAGAAAGAGACAATTTCTATTTTACCATCCGTTTCATTAAATGAATATAAACTCAACTAGGTTAAAACTGTAAGTTCATCCATTCACAACGACAGTATTTTTTTCTCAGAGGATTAACAATTTTAAAACACTCAATGAGAAAGACCTTTCCAACAAATAAACACCTGAATAACCTTTAAAGTATGTATTAGAACTTCTGGGTCTGTCAGTAAACTATTGCTAACTGAGTAGTGGTCACTAGTTCTGTTTGTACAAGAAACAGGTATGTTGCCATTTCTATTGTTTTACAAAGTAATGCTATAATTCCTGCTGATTTTATGGTCAGTCTTTCTTTGGACAGAGGAGACTACTACATACATCTATAACAGATTTATTTATTTATTTACTCTGTTTGCCTAGCTACACTCAAGCAACACTGATCTAAAAGAAATATACAAGATGCAGACTCTGCTATCAAACTGGAATCTTTCCTCCTGTACTAAGGAGAAAAGTCTTCAATCTGTGTTTTCTATTCTCAGTGTATGCTTAATTTAACACTTCTTATTCCATTTAAAGTTTACATACCAATACAACCTAATCTCCTGAATTCCCTACTAAAGATGACAGTAATGTGTTAGCAATGTTATTTCATATTTTTTTAACCAGTTAATTTAGTTACTCCAAGGCTTAAAGCTAAACTGTTGTTTAAGTAGTTTGCTGGATTGGTGCCTAAATCCTGTCTGTCAGTCCAGACAGAAGATATAAGTCATCCTATCAACAGATGGAGACAGAATAAAAGACAAAGCTTTTGCAAGATCAGTTCCCTACAAAAGGGACTGGATAGCTCACTATGATCAGTCAAAAAATTCCCAAGCAATCACATTACAGAGGAACAGTTGCTTCATTATGGTTAACAGTGAATAATGATTTGTTTTTATAGCATAAGGATTTTAAATGCTCCAAAATCCAAATGCTTACACAAACTATCTTGAAATTATTTCAGCTCACATATAGCAATTTCTACTCCTCTGGGGAAGCAATACTTTATAAAGAAAAAAATACATGTGCCTGCATCTCTACAATTGTCTGACATCTCTAAGAAAGAGGGGCACACATTACAGACAGTTCAGTGTATTGGTAGAAATACACATTTGGCTCCATTTTTGTCAATGCCTTGTCCTACAAACTTTAAAAGTTTCAGAAATGTTTCTACAAGTTTTAGCCATCCCTGAAATCAAGACTACAACCTGAAAGGACACTGGATAAATAAGAGAACAACTTCAGTCATCTTATACCAACACAGCTGTATTCAGAAACCAGTACCTTCAGATTTGTTTGTAGGCATGATGATCCTACATGCCTATGTGAATATGGATGTCTGAATTCGCTTTCCTCTGAAAAAGTTTTGTAACTATATCCTGTCTGTGTCTCTTCCCTGAAAATGTACTTCCAGGATGAATCCAAGAAACCTCAACCAAGACAATCCTATGAGTTTTGTTGGAAGCAAAAGCAGATAAATATAAAAAGTCACTGAAGCAAAGGATGAATTAACTTACCAGACAGAAATACCATATGTGAGACAGAGAGTAAGACCATGTCAGTTGTGCACAAAAAGAAGTTGAGTTGGAATCTACTGTTTTTTAAACACCAGTATCAACCAGTTTAGAGACTTAGATGAGTAGGAAAGCAGATTGTTCTGTGACTACCAGCAGTACAACAATCTGTACTTTTGGGAAACATCCTCATAAGTGACCCAATTCCATTATTTTCAGAAAATGAATACACTGAATACCTACATAAAATGAATACACTGAATACCTGTATAAATGGTAATGACTGGTGGGCAGGCCTATCTTTAGGGATTATGTACCATTTAGGAATTCTGTGAGAGATTATAAAATCCCTTTATGTATCTTTACCACTCTGCCAACTTCGTTTTAGTTATACAGACTTTCAGTTCATTATCTTTATATTTTCATTTAGGACTGAAACTTAAAAAGAAGTCTCTTATTAAGAACAATGCAGTTAAAATATAATCAACCTATTCTAAAAAATAAGTCACCTACTATTGAAGGGAACTGGCTTGTCAAGAGTGGTTGCCTTGGAAACAAAGTCAATTGGCAGAAATCTGATCGTCTGATAAGGGGCTCATCAAGAAATCAACTGACAGGCTCTGATGATTTACAGAAGAAAAATAACTTGGCAACTGGATCATTTCTATCTTTTTCATATAAAAGAAATCACAGTAGCCTCAATGGAGAACACTGCTTTCTTGAATGCACACAGAGTGTGAGGACTTCCACAAGGAAAGTGAGCCAGTACTGGAGTTGTGTGGTGGGTTGACCTTGGAGAGCTGCCAGGTGCCCCACAACACCATTCTTTTCACTCCCCTCCTCAGTAGGACCGAGGGTAGAAACAAGATGGAGAAAAACTCATGTGTCAAGACAAAAACAGTTTAATAAAGCAAAGAAAAATGAAAGACTCACGCTCAACTTCCCACCAGTAGGCAATGTCCAGCCACTTCCAAGGAAGTAGGGCTTGAGTATGCATAGTGATTGCTCTGGAGGACAAGCCTCATAATAATAAATGCCCCCTAACTTCCTTTGTCTTAGCTTTCATTGCTGAGCAGACACCGTACAGTATGGAATCCCTTTAGTCGGTTTGGTCCAGCTGTCCTGGTTATGTCCCCTCAAAAGACCTTGCCCACCTCAAGCCCACTAGTGACAGGCATGTGTTGGAGAGACTGCGCTGATGCTGTGGAGTGCTGCTCAGCAGTAGCCAAAATGCTGGTGTGTGATCAACAACACCCTTCTAGCCACCAATGCAAAGCACAGCACTGGGAAGGCTGCTCCAGGGAAAATAAACTCTGTCTCAGCCAGACCAAATACGTGTTCAGTATTTTCCCCTGGTGAAAGAATGGGTAATTAAGTGAAAGCTGCATTTATTCAGTAATTCTGCATGTTTAGACATTCACTTGCTTATTCTTGCCATAAGCCTCTTGTTAATAGTAAATCTGTAAACTCTCACCCTTCCATGGTATTCCAGGGAAAACTACATTTCTACAAACTATATCCTAGAGGCAAAGAATTGAACTAGTAATCTCCAAAGAAGCTGCACACAACAGCAAGGTTTGAATGACAAATGTGAAAGCAAGATCCCAATGGAGGAACAGTGCTTGGGATCCTTCCTCATACTGCACCTTAAACGTCTGAGAATCTGGCTACCTCTTTACCTGCCAAACAGAGTCTGGCAATGGACCTGAAATTTGGCTCACACTGTCCCACAGATTTAGACTCTTAGCATCACCCCTGCTACAGTTATGGCC
Source organism: Eopsaltria australis (assembly GCA_034509425.1). Lineage (NCBI taxonomy): Eukaryota > Metazoa > Chordata > Aves > Passeriformes > Petroicidae > Eopsaltria > Eopsaltria australis. Next base: position 1,792,310 of record JAVTVJ010000040.1, read on the forward strand.
CAAGAATGGTGTTATTTTCCTTGACAAACGCCTGGGCACAGGGCACACATAAGGAGGGGTAGGGACATTCCCAGACACTACCTTGTATGTAGGTATTGGAAACAGGGAGGGAATTAAAAATAGTTTCATTGTATTAACATAACCTATGATACTGCAGATAGCCACCAAGCCAGAGACTTATTAATTTGTTTAATTTTTATTAATTATTAGTAGAGATGTATCCCTGGTAGCCCTGATTATTTAGTTACCAGTAAAGAGGGACATATGGCCTAATAGGAACAAGTTAATGCTTCTCTACAGAATTGCATCTATCAAGCACCTGTGGTAGCAAAGCTTAACTAGAACAAAAGGAGAACATGACCATCTTTTCTGAATAGTCCAGCTCCAAGGCATTCCCTGTTGACACTACCTTCTTCTCATGGTCAGGTTCCTGTAACATCTTACATATCATTACAGCTTTGGGAGGCAAAACTAGATAACAAAGTGGGAGAAGAACAGAGAAGAACAGTGACTGAGATAGTGTAATAAAGAATGAAGATTATACAGGTCAGTTCTCAAAGAGAAGAGTAGGAATAAAGGGGAATGAGAAAAAAGATGAGGGCAGTGGGGATGTAAAATGTATAGTATCTCCTTCTGCAAGACTCAAGGCCTCACACAGCTTTGCTTATCCAGACATTATGAGCCTCTCCTTTTGCAGCCATGTAAACTGGATCTATGGACTCTCTCCTAAAGCAGAGACAGGAACTGGGACTATCCTATGTATACCAGAATCTGAACAGATTCTTTAAAAGGCAGAGAGCTACTAACACACAGAAGGTGCATATCATGCCCTGAGTAAATGCTGTAAGGAAGCCATAGACTGTAGACACGGTAAGAACTCTGGAAACAAGTTTTTTTTTCATTTTTATACATGCCCTTTTTATTAAGCCAAAGAATTCTAATTTTGAGCACACGATTTCTACACATCTATAACTGCAGAGCCCTTTCTATATCTATAGAACTACAATTCTTATCTTCAAGTTACTTCCTCAGAAGCAAATCTAAGTTCCAGACAGCTTAACCTTAGAGGCCTTTTATTTTTGGCCTTTATTTTGATAAAGTAAACAAAACTTTTTTCTTCCATTTTCCCCTTATAGTCATTCAATTTCTCCTCAATGCATTTTCCTTCATTGCATCCCCTTCAACTCCCACAAAATTCCTTTTTCTAGTTTATTTAAAACCCAAAAATGTGACTGAAATTTTTACAAGTTTTATATTGCATCCTTGATACATCAATGTTTTCAGGTCTGCAAAAGTCTAGGAGAGCAATTTCTAACGTTTCTCAAAGCTCTAAATACAGTCCAGGCACTGCAGTAGATGCAGACTGTTTATACATAAATACAAGCACTGAACATCTGATTTTACCAACATACGTTGTGTGCATTGGAAAGCCAGACATGGTGTATCTACACCCAAAAATCAAGACATTTCACTAAGCGTTAGGAAGAACAGATTTCTAGCAATGCTAAGCAGATCCTGGGGACCAGTTCAGGCAAGCCAGATGTATCAAAATGACTACTAGGCACAAAGGTGTTCTTTCAGATTAGATCAGAGTTCAGTCCCCTTGATTGTGGATAATCCTTAAATAGATAGGCCATTTAGAATGTTTTGAGATTTTACTCACCTGTATATTCAGAGTGTGACTACACATCTACACTGTAATCTGGGTTTATTTTTATTGCTAGCACTATCCTATGCCTTATAATGATAAGGATTATTTGCCTATTTAAGCAGCTGAGTGCATTTCTTTCAACCTAAGATTCACAAATTCTATACAGACTACAAAGGGAAAAGCATCAAGGAGCTGTTGTGAAAGTATACACAACCAATAAATCCTCAAAAAGAACCGTCACAGGTAAATAGTTTTTCCTGTTTTGAGTGCCTGCCATGGGGGGAGAAGAAAGAGCTCTTGTCACACAATCAGTGATGGTGTCACAATGCACACTCCCTCCAGGTATTGAAAGACACTGATAAGAACCCCTGCCAAGCCCTCTCTTCTGCACGCTAAACAGTTCCAGCTGCCTCAGCCTTTCCTCATACAAAGGATTCCTTCACATCTTAGTAGCTGGATTCCCTCCAGCCATTTCATATCTCTATTGCTTTAGAGAGCCTGGAGCTGGTCCCAGCAGCCCAGGTGTAGTGGAGGTTTTCAAGACGCAAATGACCCGGGTGCTAGATAATCTCATCCAGGCTCTCTTTCCCACGCAAGATTGGGCCACATTCTTTTGAAGTCTCCCATCCTGAGCTGTTCTATGAATCTGGTGTACACTAGGACCTCCAGGCCCTTTTCTGCAAAGCTGCCTCCCAGCTGGATTGCCCCCAGTATACAATGGTGCCCAGGGTTGTTCCTGCCTAGATGCAGGACTTCGCATTAGTCTTTGTTAAATTGCATCATGTTCCTGTCAAACCATTTCTCCAGCCTGCTGAGGCTCCTCTGGACAACCCTCTGGTGTATCAGCCAATGGTCTGTTTATCTCCTGACTGCCACTCACCACCTTTTCTAAATTATTCAGAACTGTGGTGTCATGAACAGCCCATCAGATCTCTTGGTAGGAGCACTGTACAAAAATACGTAGGGCTCTAGACCAAGTTTATTCAGGGCACAGCCAAACTCAGCAGCTTTGTTTCAAAGAACAACAGCGGCTCCAGGGAAAGTTTAAGGAGCTAATGGTGATCCTGGGAATTGGGCACTAAGGACAATGGAACAAACCCTGAGTCAGCATCAGAAGCAAGGGACAAAGTGGTGCAAGGGCCCCAAGGCAAAGAAGGGGAGTCAGATGCAGAGCTGCATCGAGAGAAACTGCAGTGGATGTTCTAGAGCAGGTTCATTTACATAATGCTTAGGAGCCACTGCTTCAGAACACCAACCCCGGATATCATGATTCTTCTACTGTGTTTTGTGATCAAGAAACGAGTTCTAACTCTAAACCAAAATTACTGATGTTAACAACAAGACACTGCTCTGTAGATTTTGAAAGGAAGTGTAAACAACATCCCAGTATTTTTGCCAAAGCAGCTAGTAGGAAATGTTTTTAGCTTTTGGTAAAATGAGAAAAATTAGTATTTTGTTTTGTCATTTAATCTCACAGAAATTAATTTTTCCACATACCAATTAACATTTGCATTTCTCATTAATCCCTTTATTCCAATTTCATTATACTATCCAGCCTTTAATGTTGCCAGAAGGACATCACAATTAGCTTTTGATATTGTCTTTCATTAGTTGAATAGTAGGGAATATGTTTTTCTGGTTTTTATTACAAACCAACTGATTTCTTCCTGACCCATAACTTTGCACTTGAAAAGCACCCCATCCTTTTAGACAAAGAACTGACCTTCCCTGAGCCACTTAAGAGAATCTGTTCCTATTTTGCTCAGCTACCTCAGAACCTTCCATTCTGTGATGTCATCAGAGGGACAAACAGGACAGATAAACAAAATCTGGAAACAAGCCTCAAAGAAAAAAAACCTCTAGTATAACAGCTCAATTTATAACTACTATTTTCCTTTCCAGAAAAACAATGGAGACAAAATTGCAGACAGCTAAAAAGAGATCTAAAATAAATTAAGCCAATTACACAAAACTTCAGTCAGTTTAATTTCTCAGCCACAGAACTTCTCAAAAGCATGAAAATAATTGAAAAACTGGTAATATAGATGTCCTGAAATTATTTCAGGAACTGTAGAGAACTATAAGGAACATCATAAGAATAGAAAAAAACAAAGGGAGTGAAAACTATAATCAAGTGTATAACTGATACCACTGATATGAGAAAAGATAACTAGTAGAAAGACAACATCATTTGCAAAAAGATATTGACAAATAGACCAACTACACTCTGAGTCATCCCAGAGATGAGTAAGTAACAATTCTTCTATAAACACTATCATGGGAATAACTCATTCCTTATGACAACTCCAGAGATTAAAAAAATAGAGCATTTCTTATTTACACAGGCTGTTGATAAAGAACCTCATGCACATGTTAAACAGTATGACTTAAAAGAATAATCAAGGTTGATGAAAAACCTCTATCCTTATCCTTTTTATTCTTCACAGTGTTTGCATGTTCTGTCTTATACTGAAAATATTAACAGTATCTATTTGCGACAGGGTATCTTTAGGCAACCAGACAACTGACAGTCTAATTCTAACCATAAAAACATCTAAAACACTAGCCTAAATATATTTGAGTCTGAAAACCACACCATCATCATCATCTTCCTAACTCGAATCTTGCATAAGCATTGCATTTCTGAACAGAAAATAAATTAAAATCCATTGTTACTACAGGTCCACCTGGACTGAATTGGCATTCCTTCTTCACCCTTTGCATGGCACACTTACCCATTCCAGAATTACAGTTCAATTGGTAATAAGGACTCTCAAGACCTAGATCTCTCAGATTTGGAGACCAATGACATTAGCCTGAAACTAAGTACTAGAGTGGAAAGACTCTTTGGAGTACATGATAAAAACAAGCCTAAACTCCACTGTCTTTTTCATGATCTAAGAGACCAGAGATAACTGTCACCTCTTACCCTTTTCTTTAGAAGTCTATAACAAGTTCTGAAAAAAAAAAAATTCTTCCCAGTGTTCTCTCAGTATCCCTTAACCCTATACCAAACCAGGCACCTCTTGAAAGGATAGCTGTCACAATCTGGAAAACACTGTAGAAAGCTCTACCTGTGAAGGATTTCCCACCACTCAAGTGTTTCTTAAATTAGTGGTCCAAATAGCCACTGGAACTGACGCAGAAATAGATGAAGATTAGTTGGGAGTAGATCAATTCCTGTTTCCCTGTCTTTATGAGAATTCCAGAGGTTGCCAATATACATAATTAGAAAAAAAAAGAGAGAGAGAGAGAAAAATACTGAAAAAAGTCTGCAGAATCAGCTACACCATACAACAAACCAATATCCACACCGTATCATTAATTTTGAAAAAATCATCCAGGGCAAAACAGAATGGGTGTTCCCCCAGGAAAAGAATCTCTCTCCTCTATGGGAATCTTTTTCTTTGAAGAGAAAAGGAATGTATATCTTGACCACAGATGTGAAGGTAGTTTAAGCAACCAGAGAGAAATGATTTCCAGTGGTCCCCTCCAACAATACCCTATTCTATGAATATACTTTCACTTTATCATTTAATACCCTTGCTTTTATCATTTTGAATTGAAAGATTCCAAAACTCTAAAAAAGCGTAAGAAAGAAACTACTCTCGTGGAGGAAGAATATATCTCAGTGATACTGTAAAACAGCCATTTAATAGAGACCAACGGTGAGAGAAAACAGGGCACAGTATACCTTCTTTACAGCACCTGCTAATCCTTTTGTAGCTCTTTATAAAACTCACTTATTAAAAAAAGAACAGGCCGCTTGGGAATGACCCGTTTGCCTCTAAACTCTTCCACACTGAAGGCACCTCTGCTTTTAAGGAGTCCTGGAATGACATCTAAGCTTTGAGAATACTGAGAAATTGGAGTAGGGAAAAAAAAGTCACCATCTTTTCTCACCAGGGAAACTGCTGCTCTTCATCAGCAAATCTGCCATCACTGTTGACACTTCTGTTGAAATGTATGAATGCAGAAAACCTTTCAGAAGGTTCACTTCTATAGCAATCACAATAGATGGCAAGGCACAGTGGTAGGAGGAAGATGTAAACAAAACTGAGCTTATGACTGCCAGAAATTGTTCCTAGCTTTCCTGAGGCAACATGTCAATACATTCACTCTGCTTCAATTAATATACCTATTCTATTACAACTAGATTGTTATTTGTAAAACAGAATTTCAAACAAAATGGCAAATAACTTTTCCCCTCAAAAGGTCCTTTCCTCTTTTTCCCTCTCAGTACATTTATAAGGCAGTAGTGATTTCATTAGCACTGCTCATTCTTTTCTTCAGTCTTTGGGACAACAAAAGAATGTGAGATAGAAAATGATCAAGTCTCCTGCTGGAATAGAATACCTCCCTTCTGTTCTCTTTAAAATAAATGTAACAGCATTTATGGCAAAAATCTGCCATGCTATTTTGCCATGCTCTAGTGTTTCCTCATTAGCAGAAAAATGGTTTCATTAGGAGAGTTATTTCAGTACATGTATAGGAAGTGTAGAGAAAGGGGAATAGAAGTCCCACACACCTTCTCCTGTATGAAGTGTACTATTTCTACAATCCCCTTGCTTAATTACTACAAGGATTTTAAATCACTGCAATACAGAATTGAGGTTGAAACCTGCTTCATATAGAGAATGACAGGGCTCGGTAATAAAAGATTTCACATTCCTTTAAGCTTTCATCCTACTACTCCTGAATGCAATGTAATTTAAATAGAAAATACCTTGTAACCCCATACAAGATGCCTCAAGTATTTGTGACACAGAACCAGATGTAAACTAACCTTAAAATCATCTAGCACCTGTAAACATGTTCTCCTGAGAAAGGCTGCCAAATCTCTCAATGGAATGACCCCTCTATGGTTCTGGAGCCCTTTACACACAACTATCATGAAGACCAAACTAAACAAACTATATGGAAGGGTAGGTTTGTGGTACCTTTCAACTGCTTTGTCAGATGAAGAATGACATCTCTGAACTCACACAAGCACACAGAACAAGGTCTGCCTGACTTGTGTAGTACCATATACAAACACTGGACCAATGTGCTCACTGGTGGAAGGCTTAGCAAGGAGTCAGAACGTATGAGAGCAGCTGAGATTATCCACGGCCATGCCATCACATGATGGCATGAACTGCTTGGGCTGATATAGATGAGAGACTTCTGTCTGTGGCTAAAGGGAAAGCATTTTGTATTATTCTTGTGCATTTTGCAGCACTGCAGATATGTGTGGTACTCTAAGACATATGAGCACCTAAACGGTGTCAGGAAGCTTCTTTTAGGCAGCATTGGCAAAAACCACCTCTGACTCGAGTACCCAGAGAACATCCACAACTGACAGGAGAGGTAAAAATGGGCCATTCAAAAATACAGACCTTGCATTCAACACAGAAAGATGGAAGAATGTTATAGTCCTCTTCCATTTTGAAGAAAAGTAGTCAGAAAAACATTGAAAAGCAATTTTTTGTATTACCTTAAGGCCAGTAATTTGAGATCTAATTTAACCGATGTATGAGATTGGTGATTGCAAAAAGCATCAGTAACAAAAATGCAAAATCAAAAACTTGCAGAGCTCTCATTCTTATAAAGGGAAGTGTACAATTTTGAACAGACAGAAAGCATGTCTAATGGGTTAGCTCAATTATATATGCAAGTTTTAAAATTATGACTGAGAAGGAAGGTCATTCTTTTCAATTAGCAAAAGTATCAACCAGCCCTTTCCTATTAGAGGCACTTGGACACCATCAACTAAAACAGCAACCTAAACTGAAAGCAGAACTGAAAACAGCAGGGTGCATGTTCCACAAAAGGAACTACCCATTTCCACTGCAACACTGAAATACTTCACACCACACCTTTATTAAATAAAATTCAAACTACAGTAATTTATGTAGTATGATAATCCAAATAGTCTTTATCTAAGAAGTTATTAGATCAGTGATTTTAAAGGGAGAAAATTCTATTGCAGTGAAGGACTCTCTGTGGTGCTTTACTTTCCTTTTTTTCACCTACGTTTTTCATCTCTGCTCTTATTTTCTCATTCTTCCTCCCTCCACACTCATGGAGTTTTTTCTTTGCTACAACAAGTCTTCACTCTTTCAGAATCTGTCTTTTTTTTTAAATCCTGCTTACAGTTTAATATAAAAGAGTGCTATGATAGCTCTGTTATGTATCATTTACTGTAACAGCCTCAGTGGACAACATTCTCTAACCTATTAAGTGCTATCATGTAGTTAGTAAATGAAAGGCCTTTCATTTTATAAATTCAGGAATATAATCTTTAATATCAAAGGTGCTTAAGAATATCCAGGGAAATAGCTTTTCCCTAAGCATACAAACATGCTAGAAAGAAGATAGGTACTGGCAAATACATTTTTTTAAAAGTGAACAAGTTTTATAAGGATGTGTTTTGAAAATAAAGTGTTTTTCATTCTTTGTTGTTGTGATTGCCAGATCTGTCAATGTTATTATTACAAAACAGCTGTTCATCTGACTACTAATGCAGCAACTGATACACCAACTATACATACTGCCACTGGACTATTCCTCCCTGTGCAAGAATTCACTTCTGAATCAAAAGAGAAACAAATTACATTATCATGAATTAAAGAATGGATATGATATTCCAGGTTCAGTAAAAACAGATTGCAGGCACATGAGTCTCAATAATCTCTTAGACCTATTTGGCCATGCAAAAAAAAAAAAAAAAAAAAAGAACTAAAAGTTCAAAGTCACAAAAAATTCTGCTTCTATTGCCAATGAGTTTAAGCCTGGTTTTGGTGTATGATCACACACCAGAACTGAAAGCATGGGTCTACTCACCTGCCAAGCTAAGTGAGGACAGTACAGCACCTTAAAACATCAGGACTAAACTACAAAAGCAAGCACATCAAATTTAAACTTGATCAAAATGTTAATGATCAAACAAAATAAGTTATTTCATATCGAACATATTTCTACCAACAAATTTTTACAAATTAGTCTTTTGAATGTAGAAACTTCCTAAAAGAAGAAATGTACATTTTTGTAATAATCTAAACACAGTTTCATTTTAAAGCATATGTAATGTTATCTTCAAATTCCATTAATTTAAAGCATTTTGATACTTGCACAATTGAGTATCTAGGAAGAAGGTTGTGTGGAAAATACACATTACCATACTTGACCAATGCTGACCTTTCTCCTTGCAGCTGAAGTGAAAATTTTCCTGGTGTCCCTTCCATGCCGTCTTCACTTCCTGAGCTGCTGATATGCTCATTACAAATTAATTGACTACTCTCATCATTAAATGATGTGTACAACTTTCGTTCTGCTAAGCAGTTATTATTACTTCTGTCAAGATTGTTCATCATCATCGTTGGTTCTTCAGAATCTAGCTTCACTTCATCTGAAATCGTCAAAGAGAACACATTTTGTTCAAGTGTTACTAATTACTGCTTGTCGTGTTACATTATCAAAATTTGCTTGTATCAATTTAAGAGGTGAGAAAGCTTAAGACTATTAAGAGCAAGGTAGTCAATATCTTCTTATGAACAGTATTTCTTATAGTCTTTTGGAGTTGTGTTTTCAAGTTTTAATATTTCACCTTCTTTTTTATTTCCCTTTTACCAATAGGTAGATTGTACGTTGAGAAAAATGTGATTGTATTTCAGGGCCTGAATATTATGAAGGAACTCAGGGAAAAGGTAGCTGTTAATCCTGTAATTTTTATGTACACACAGTAAGAACCTCCACAAAAAAAAATACCTCACATAAACATTTGCAAGATCCCAAAAGGGGAGATGAGACCAAGGTAGGGTACTATATTAGCTTCTCAAATTCTTCAATTAGTAACATCAAATTATTAAGGCTACATGAAGAGGTACATTATATAAAGATATAGAATATATTTATAGAATAAATGCATAATAATGAAGTCAAGTTTAGTACTTTCTATGTAAGACTTATTTTGCAATAAGGTAAAAAGTGAGATATTCAGTTTATCATGCAAAGGAACAATCCTGGACAATGTAAGAATTGTCATTATTATAGATGAGTCTTCTGCAATAAAGACAGAGTCCCAGCACACTTCATTGTGAGCCAACATGCAGGAAGCTGAGATGCCATTCCCCATCTTCAAGAAAATTATTTTTAAACTCCCCCATTTGATGACCTTTATTAAGTCTCCACAAATGAAACTCAACAACAAAGACGATGTAGTTGGAGGCCTGTCAAGACATATAATTCCTTTTTTATTCCTCCTTTTATGCTCAATAATCCATCAGGGAATCTCCTTAGATGATGGCATCTCATTACCTCTTTAAGCATGTCAGCGTTTAATGTTAATTTTACTCACTGAAGACAACTTTCAGTAAAATTCCATTACTTGGAAACCTATAGGAAAAAGAGGCACCTGAGTAGCTTTCAATTCACTTTCAGTAGTGCAAGCCAGCAACATTTTGGGAAACCACAGCTTCAAAACTGCCTTAAACCCATTTAAATACTTCCAAAATTCACACTGAAAGGACACGCAGGTCCTTTAACGTATTAATAATTCATGTAATTACCAATACTAAAACCCATCATGCAGTTACTTTTTCTAGCAAATAATACATAACAAAACATTCTCACTCTGATCCAGAGGAACTGCTTCAGCAGAAAATAAATTTTCCAGAGTTGTTCTAAATAAGCGCTTCCCAGCACTGCTGACTTTTCTAACCTCTGCAGCATCAGCAGGAGGAACATAAACAGATGAAGCTTCATCTTTTCTTTCAGAAATTATTAGCATTTGTTTCTGTGACAAAAATAAGGAAGACTTTTAAACAAAAGCATAGATAATTTAATTTCCATTTAAGTAGAAATTAAAAAAAAAAAAACCACATAATTTCTAACAAAGGGCTAAGTTCAGAATAGAGCAGAAGTTACACTGGCTTGCTCATTAAGAAATTTTCATATCCTGAATCTAATGATACTATTCCACTGAACAAACCAGATGTCTATACCATTATCACCACAGAAAGCCATTTAAAAGCCAACATTCAGGGGTGCAGAAAACAAAAACTTGCTTGAGTAGAGCAACTCAGAATTATTTATTCCTCATAAATACTCATTTTACTACATCTGCAGCAAGCTTATTTATCAAAGCAAATAGTGTGCCAATGACTATTGCTAACAATTCTAGAGATACATCTATGCTTTGATTTGCTTTTGAGCATTAAAACAGTATTTCCAAAACACTCCAAATATGTTCATATCCTATGTACTACTTCCTACCACACTGAGACAAATCACGCAGATCCAGAAACATGAAAGTCCTAGTTTTATGTCAGTATCTTGCATCTTAGAGGATGTGAACAAGCCCCTGAATCTCTAGTACCAAGCAGCTGTGCCCTTGCCCTACATAAAAGCACTGACCTCTATGATCAATACTGATTTCCTTAAAATAAAGAATCCACTAGGAAGTTTCCAGTCGATTCTTTAGAGCTCTCCACAGTATTAGCTGAAGAAGTCAACAGGTGAGACTGACTACCCACAGCCACCATGATTAACACAAGCTCTTAATTTACACTGTACAAACTTATATTCATTGATAAAGCTAAAGAAGCAGGTTTTGCATTAGTCAGTAGATTTCTCTAATTTTTTTTCCACTCTCACACACAAAATAAATGAAAATTTAACACTAAATAGAAGTATGATCAGAATTTTTAAACTTGATTCATATAAATACATTACCTTATCCAAATTAATGAAGTATAAAATTTCTTAGATATTTCCCCTACTTTCCTAAAGAACACTTTCCTAAAGAATTTCCTAAAGGTTACTGTCTGGAAGAAGCAATGTATGCAGCAAGCACATTTAATTGCTATAGCATGCTCTGTTATCTCGGGTACTAAACAAATGATCGTGACTTAATCTTATACTTGAAGACTAAATATAAAAAAAACCGTGAAAGAGCAGACACACTTATAAATTGAAAACAATTCACAGCTTTTGCAGAGGAAGAAAAGAGGTTCTCTAAGGACCTCTATCTGTTTTGAAATAAACTACAATTATAACATTTTATAGAAATGTAAGCCAAATAGAAAGCAACCACCTAGTTACCTTCAAGTAACACAGAATAGATGAGGTTGGAAGGGACCTCTGAAGACCCAAGCCCCATATTCAACTACAGCCACCTAAACTCAGTTTCCCAGGACCATGCCTAAGAAGCTTCTGAAGATCTCTGGGCAGCCTGTGTCAAGGCCTTGTCACCCTCATAGCTGGAAAACTGTCTCCTGAAGTTCAGAGGAAACCTCACCGAAGAGGCTGGCCCCATCCTCTTTGCACCTGCCTTTCAGGTATTTACAGCCATGGGTAAGATCCTCCCTAGTCTTCCCCAGGCTGAACGTTCTCCTTTCTTCCTGTCCCTTCATCACCTTTGTGGCCATTCATCAGATTCTCTCCAGTAGCTTCATGTCTTTCTCATACTGTGGAGCCCAGAATTGGATACAGTGCTCCAGGTGTGACCTTACCAGTGTTGAGTAGAGGGGAAGGATCATTTCCCTCAACCTGCTGCCAACACTTCTGATGCAGCCCCAGATACCATCAGCCACTTTCTCAACAGCAAGGGCATGTTGTTGGCTCATGTTCATGCTCATGAACTTCATCTATTTCAGTAAACTTACACAAGAAAGCTGACTCAAGTATCCATCTTCTGATTCTTGTTAATGTCACTTTGAATCATAAAGAAATACAGCAATATTTAAGTAGTTTAAACTATTTTCAGGTTTCTTTTGGGGAAAAAAATGACTAAACTAACTTTATAAATCTCAGACTAGTGTTACAACAAGCCTCCATTTTCCCCCCATGTCTTTAAGCCACTTCTTCTCCTAACACTACTAAGACACATATTTTTGTATCAGTACTGCATGAGTTATTTCCAGAGAACTTACTTACCAGTGGGGTTAGACGAACACCAGAATGTGGTCTTGATCCAGACGAATCAGAACTGGATATACTAACAAAGAAATGAAACATAGTTAGAATAAAGCAGACCCAGAGTTTTGTGATCAGTTGGGTTTTTTTAATTGCACCCTTCTTCCCTTTGTCAGTGAATATAGGGAAAGGAAAGAAAGGAAAAGCGACAAGAGCACTTCATGCTAACAAAACTCCACCTAGAAATAATTCTGGGGTAGTATAAACTTTGCTTGAAAATGAGCTTTTCAAACCTCAGGACCTAAAATTTTACATTTAAAATATCTCAGAAGGCTCTGAAAAAAGATCTAGCATGTAGGTTATAGGAAACAAGCAAGCTTTCACATGTTCTAGGAAAAAAAGCTGAAGACTATCTCAATTAAAAGCATTCAACTGTCTAAAGAAAAGGTAAGTAACAGATTATTTTCTTATACTACTCTTCACATAGAAGGCTAGTGTAATGACTGCCTCTGGTAGCTCTAATCCACAGGAACTTCCTGGACATGTAGATTAACACCAACAGTAAAGATCATTAGAAGAAGGCAAAGGATGTGATTAGGAATACAGATTAACACAGAGAAAATAATCACTGGAAGCATAATTATAGAATCAAATCTCTTGCTGCTAAAGGATATTTGAAAAAATCTACAAGCAACAGTACCTAAAAACTGAAGGGGGTCTATTTTGAGAACATCGTGAGGACTGAGACCCAAAAAGTTTCCGTTGTTCATCTGTAGATGTGAATGGTCTTTGAGTTTTTACTATTCGTAGAGCATCTCTGGCTTCGTTTACAATCTCAGAACTGGTTTTAGGCTTTGCCCCTGACAGCCAGTAGAATGGTTCTGCTTTTCTTCTACGTTCAGTCTTTGAAGCTTGCATTCCTCCGCAAAGTACTGCACAGGAAGAACACTGGAAAATATATCTGAAAGGCACAAAGTATTATGCTAGTTTTAAATTACAAACTATTAATTCATCACTGGTTATGTTACCACAATATAGTTGAAAAGGGTAAGTAAATCCTAGGCAGTGCTGAAATAGTGGGAAATAAGGTACAGTGATATTGCATTTCCTCTCTATTCCTCAGTTCTGTAGGAAAATACTCAAAACCAAAAAGCATCTGACATGGAGCATCTACCTTCAGTTTTTTTACAGGAAGCTAAAATACATCACTGTGCTTCATGGGCCGGATGTGGTCCCCTACAATTCCATAAAAATCTGTTTCTTGACACCTAATTACTTAGGAAACATCACAGACAAAACAGGAGTTCAATAATATGCTGTAAAGAGACAGGCTTTTCCAACTTATGAAAAACCTGATAGATATTATCAACCTTACCACAGGTAGCTTCCTAATATGTCAAAGAGGCATCACTATCAGTTATCAGCAATTGATAAGCAGAGACAAGGAAGAACATGCAATCCATTTTTTTCCTCTGAAAGAAACGACTTCCCAACGCACCCTGAAGCACATGCAAAGAAAGGTAACACTACTATAAGTTATCAACCCAAACTTCCAATCAGTGTTCTGTCCTGTTGTTGTTTCTGGGAAATGCAGTGGGCAGTGAAAGACGTGCTCCATCACCCCCTGGACCTACAACCCCTCATGGTGCAATTCTCTGTAGATATTATCCTTGTCATTTTACAGCAAACTCATCATGAGTTCCATCCAAAATTCCTCTTCTGCTTTCAAACTTACCTAAAAACAAAAATATGTTTCTGCACTGTGACTCAGACCATCTGGTAACTTCTATTCTCTCACACAGTTTATGACAATGAACTGACAGTAGATCAGACACCATCATCTTGGTTATTTCTAAACTACGGAGTAAAAAAAATTCTTATATCCTCAGTTTCTTAGTTCAGTTCTTCCTGTTCTGCAGTTTAACTTTTCCAACTCTCCTTCTTTCTTTGAGAGCCTGCACATTCTAGCGCAGTGTCTTTCATTGTTGGACACCCAACACAAAACTGGATGCTAAATGATCCATAATTTAAAAAACCACAGGAACAGACCAGAAGCCTGAGAGTATCAGTGTTTTTAGTATTTCCAACTACCATTAATATATTACTTATATTATATACTTATATATTATATATATGTACTTATATTATATACTTATATATATAATATATATACTTATATTCACTGTGACTGAATTTTGTTCTCTATGCCCCTTACTCTTCCCTCTATTACAATGTGATTTTTAAAAAATGTAAGGAGTTCCACTGCAGCTGTCTGTTTGGAAAAATTAAAGACAGTCCTCACTAACAAAAGGAAGGCAGACTATCATTCCCTACTCCCCCCACTGCTGGGAGCCAGAATTTTGACCTTAAGTGGAAGGTCTGCTCTGTAGGCTTTATGTCTGATACAGTTGGGAATGGTCGTGTGCAGGGCCAGGAGTTGGACTTCATGATCCTTGTGAATCCCTTCCAACTCAGCATATCTGTGATTCTGTAATTTTGCTCCCCAGTCCCAGCAGGAAATAGATAGAGGGAATGCTGCAGTGTCAATGGGGACAGCATAACTGCTACACACAGATCTTGTCCCTCACTACTGTCACCATTTTCCAACTAGCCTTTAACTTGCACAAATGAAGAGCTCCTCTCTGACTCTCTGCTGGAAGGTAGAACATATTCACAGCAGTGCCTCAAAACCCATACTTGGGCTCTTGTCTTTATTCTCCAGCTGTTTACTCCAGAAGTCTGGTCTTTGCTGTACAGGAAGATTTTAAAGCAGTAGGTAGCAGTACAGGATCTACACATTAGCCCCAGCAACGTCCAGAAGCAAGACAGCTGTATCCTCACAGCTCTCATCTCAGTTCCATCAAGATAAGAGAAGCATAGCTGACTACATCAGATGTGCCATCCCCTTTCCCATCTCAAGACTGGTGTCATTTAATTGCTAGGGTGCAGAGTGGGTGTATTTGCAATCACTAAGTACAGTGAGGAGAAGCCCTGTACTCAAGCTGTGAACACTCTGACATCTGAACCCATTTTGTCTGCCCTAGCAAATCTCTAGAACAGTTAGCACACAGGTACAGGTTTAGTAAGAATCCCAGAGTCACCACAGTTGGAACAGACCCTTAAGACCAAGTCCAATGGCCAACCCCGCACTGCCCCTGTAACCCCTAAACCACATCATCCAGTGCCAGATCCAGACGCCTTCTAAATACACCCAAGGTTGATGACTCCATCACCTTCTCGGCCAACCTATTCCAGTGCATAGCCTCCTTACAGTGATTTTTTTTTTTCTAACATCTAATCTAAAATTGCCCTGTCTCAGCTTAAGACCATTTCCTCTTGTCCTTTCACTGCAGGCACGAAAGAAGATATGGGCCCCCACCTCACTACAACCTCCTTTCAGGAACATGCAAATAATAGCTATTACTAGACATAATTCTGAACACCGGCAACTTACCAATCACAGCTGATGCACTTTCACCCTGGTGAAATTTTGACGCAGAGAAATCGCTATCAAAGAGAAACAAAAACAAAGTTAGGAGAGTCGAGTCCACGGTCCTCAGCGCAGTAAGGTTTTCAGCGCAGCCGTGGGACAACACGTCCAAGAGGAGCCCCCCAAATAAGCAGCACCTGTGGAGTAAACGCTATTCCAACCCAAACCCGGCAGCCAAGCCTCTCTCCCGGGCACGGGAAAGCTGCCGGGAAGCGGCACAGGCGTTACCAGTCTCCGGCCGCTTTCCAAAGCCTCCCGCCCGACTTACCGCACAGTCCGGCCCTTCGCCCCCGCCCGGCCAGGCGGCACCCCCAGGGACGAGCACTGCGGCCGGGGGGGCACCGGGCGCTGCCCGGGGGACTCGGTGGGAGCCCGCCACCGCCTCCGCAGGGCCCAGCCTCGCTCAGCCGCCCGCCGTTCCCACAGCAACCGTACGCACCGCGGCGCCGCCAGGCGGGGCCGGGGCCGGGACCGGAGCCGGGGCAGGGGCAGGGGCCGAGGCCGGAGCGGGGCCGCGCCCCCCGCGCTGCCGGAGCCGCCGCTGCGCCCGCGGGGCCCACCGCGCACCCCGAGGCGCACGCGCCAGCACCTGCGGGCGCCTGCGCGGCCGGGCCGGGATCCCGTCCCCACAGCCCCGGGATGCTGTCCCCAAATCCTAGTGGCAGTACCCGTGCGGGCTCCTGCCGCGGCGCTGGCCCGCAGGACGGTGGGCTGCTGGTGGAGGGCTCTCCCCCGTGGCCAGTCCTGGCCCACGTTTAGGGAGGGCGTGGTGGCGGCTGGCACAAGGCCAGGGCACAGCTGGCAGAAGTTCCTCGCTGTGACCTGCTGCTGTTGCCAAATTAGGGGCGCTAAGCACAGACACGGGGCCCCGTTTAGACAGGAGACGACTTTTATTCTGCGCAGGGTGCAAGATGTAAGTGGTACAGAAGTCAAGCACTCAAATTCTCCAAAATTTACAGAATCGATTAGCTTGGAAAAGACCTCTGAGATCATCGAGTCCAACCTATGACCGAACACCATCATGTCAACTACACCACGGCACTTAAGTGTCACATCCAGTCCTTCCTTAAACACCTCCAAGGGACAGTGCCTCCACCGCCTTCATGGGCGGCCCATTTCAATTACACTAAATATACATTTTAGCAAACGAAGAAATCACAGTTCATTGGCAAGTTTTTCTGTTAATTATTTTACCTTACCTACATTAATCCTTATGATTAATTAATCATAAATAATTAATTATTTTCTCGCTCCTCATGCTAATTAGTCATCATTCTCAACCTTTCTGTTCTTTTGAATTGGTGGGTTTCTTGAGATGATGCTCAGTGGTGGTTGAGTCTCCACGGTGGCTGGAATCAAGAGGCTGTGAACTGGCCGTGATTCCTGGCATTATAAAGGGCACGGGACCTTGTGGCAAGACAGGTGACAAGAGACACAGCAAGCATCAATAGACAGACAGGTGACACAGCAGGAGCTGAACACTTACAGGATGACCCCAGACTATTTGATAAAAGCCCAGGTGATCCTTTGTTCAGGGGCACTCCTTTAAAATTGTGATACCTGTTTCCCAACCCCCATCTCTGTAACTCTCTGAGTAAATTGTTAGCTATTTCTGACTCCTGGGCTGTCAGCATCATTGGGATATCTTCTCTCTGAGCTCAGATTTACAGTTTCAAAACAGAGACGTTGAAAGTTTTCCACAGTAAAAAACAAGGGATCTCATAGACACGGTGCAGCAGCAGCCACAAACTCCTGTCCTGTGCCTGCCTCCTGCTCTCTGGAACGCTGAAAGATGACATTTCCACATTGGCTGTAGCAGAGCTTCACCCACATGGGTCCCACAGGCCAGATGGCTTTGCTGGAGTGGCACAAAGGGGTCACTTGCGGTGACTTCCCCAGGCTGCCTCCTGGCAAGGTCCCACCAAAAATGCATCCACCTCCAGGTTTTGGCCAGGTGCACCAGAGACTCCCTGAACAGCTCCCTTGCGTGCCTCCTGCTGTTGCGATGGGTAATGTGATCACAGCCTGTATCAGAAAATCTCCAGACATGTAACAACAACAAAGACAGGCCTTTTGTAGCAAGTGGGTTGTTTGTGACTGACGAGGACAGTCTTTGTTCACTATCTCTGAATGTGTTTTGAAATTTATCTAAAAACTGCTGTGGGAGGGTAGTTGTTACCTCTTTGTGAATAATAGAAAAACACAAATACAGCTCCATCTGACCAAGCTTCTTCTTTTGTTCCTTTATTATATACTTCAGATATATCTGAAAGCACTGCCCGAATAAATTCATCTGTATATTTATATATAAATATATATATCTCTCTTACGAGCTTGAAGTTCCTTTTACTAATTGCTTGGTAATGTACCTTTTACTTTTTCATGTTTGCTAGACAAGAACCTTGTGGATATATTAAATTTAATTTGTCTTTCTGATTTTTATTACAACCTTTGTTATGCCCCTCTCTTGTAGAAAAATACCCTCTTCCAGTTCCTTTTTGATTCTGACAGGCATTATGATAGCAGTAAAAAGATCTCCATGTGTAATGCTACCTGGTTTACATAACACATGCCATTATCTCTGCTAGCTTCAACTTTAATTATTAGACATCTAGTGCTCTTTCTTTTACAGCCAAGTTCAATACCTCAGAAGTAATGAAAACCTTGATATTATTGTACCCTCTTTTCTTTGTATATTCTTCTTTAAAAGCCAAAAAATGTGTGTGTGCACATGCATGTATGCTATTTTCAGATCATTCAAAGTTAGCTCATTTTCTGTTACTTTCTTCTGAACCTTTCTTTTATTGAAATAGTACAAGGGAAGTTTCACAGAAAAATGTGTAGATCTGTTTTCTGGTAAAGCCAGTTTGAATTTCTTCTTACTGTTATCATTCTTTAAACAATTTTTAAATCCACGCAGTTAAACCCTCTAAGCCTCCTTTCTTGGCTTCTTCTTTAATCATTTTCATATGCACATTATTTCCCCACTTTATTTTCTAGGTCATCAAACTGAAGAGTTAAATTTTATTCATTTTCTGGGCTTTGGCAATTATAGCAAATATTTCTTTTGTGATCTCTCTGCTATGTCTCAACTGTTACAACTTTGTCACTTAAATCCTTTCTCTCCTGTGCTTTTTATTGAAGTAACTCTCTCAGCACCTCTTTTAAGTGCAGGTACATATTAAATCTTGTTTGCAGTAACAGTGCTTTAGGATAGAAATATCATCAAAACCTTTAAAACTGACTTGGTCTAGGTAAGCTAGTATTTGCTGAAGTGATTGCTAAGGTAAAAGCAGTGTGTCCTGAACATTTCTGCCTAATGAAAAAATACAAAGTATTCAATTATGTCATATTCATTCAAATTACTTTTTTCTTTCTTTTATTTTTTCTTTTTCTTTCTTTTTTTTTTTTTTTTGTTTGATTTGAAAATCTTGAAAGGGATTTTGTGCTGGTATACAGTCTCAGGTTTTGGTCTCGCTAACTTAAATCTGTCTAGAGATGAAACTTACCGGAATATCTGAACATACCAGGCCTATATTTCAATGCAACTCAGAATTGGTTAACAGTGTTAAGCACTTTGCCTGCTGAGTGTTTGTTGATCCCATTTGCTGCTTCTAGTTGCTGACCTGTAAAAGCAGCCTCCAGTGCAATTTGAGCAATGCAAGTGGCAATGCAGCCCTCATTTGTCCGTATTTCTTTCCTCTTTTTCTAAACAAAACAACAGTCTCACCCCCAATCTGGACAAAAATCTTCCTGTCGTATTCAACCTTGCATAAACCATCTGGTATGTGCTGTTAAATAAGCTTGATGTTTTGTATCACTTGGAGATCATTACAAAGGCAGGCAGAGCAGTTCATTTTATGGCAGTTAGAAGCAACCCCTATAATAAGTTTTAATAAAGCAAGTTTATGAAGATCTCCATTACATGCAGCAGGGAAATCTGTCACAGGAAAGAGTGCTGGGTATATGATGAGATGACTAGTTGGTAGATAAAGGGAGAGCAATGTAGGCTGTTTATCTTAAGGCTTTTCACTGTCTCGTATTACACCCTGACAGACAAACTGATGAAGCATGGGCTATTAGGGTGGATATGGAGTTGCACTGATATATGAAAGAACTGCAGAGTTCAAGGTGTTGAGACTGGCCACACAAAATGCAGCTGGTGACCACTCATCCTCAGGGTGCAGTCTCAGCAAGTTTACAGGTGATGTAAAACTGGGTGGAGTGACTGGTACATCAGATGGTTGTGCTGCCATTTAGAGGGACCTGAACAGGCTGGAGAACTGGGCCAAGAGGGATCTCAAGAAGCACAACAAAGGAAAATGTAAAGTCCTTCACCTTGAGAGGAATAACCTCATACACCAGTACATGCTGGGGGCCAACTGGCTGGAAAGGAGCTTGGCAGAATAGGACCTGGGGATCCCAGCTGACATAAGTTGAACCAGCAATGTGCCCTTGCTGCAGAGGTGGCCAACAGCCTCTTGGGCTGCATTAGGGAAAGCATGGCCAGCAGGTAGACAAAAGTGATCCTTTCCTTCTGCGCAGCAGCAGTGAGGCCACAACTGCAGTGCTGGGTCAAGTCATGGTGTCCTCAGTACAAGAGGGACATACTGGAGTCTAGAGAAAGGCCACTAAGATGGCTCAGGGACTGCAGCATCTTTAGTATGAGGAAAGGCTGAGAGAGCTGGGACTGTTCAGCCTGGAGAAGGCTCTGGTGGGAACTTACCTGTATGTATAAATATCTGAAGGAAGGATGCAAAGAAGATGGAGACAGACTTCTTGGTGGTGCCCAGTGAAAGAAGAAGAGAAAGAAGGCACAAACTGAAATACAGGAAACTCCATTTAAACATAAAACCGAATTTCTGAGATGAGAGTGGTCAAACACTAAAACAGTTTGTTCATGGAGGTTGTATGGTCTCCACCTTTGGCAGTATTAAAAATCTGATTGAAAAAGTCCCCAAACAACCTGCTCTAGTTAACTGCTCTGAGCAAGGGGGTTGGACTAGACGATCTCCAGAGGTTTTTTCAAACCTTAAATATTCTGTGATAGATGCAATTTTTTTAAAATTTCTTAAAATCTCATTCAGATTTGGCTGAAATTTTAGATTTTGAAAATTGCCATGATCAATCTCTAGCTTGCATTGCTTAGTGTGGTTTGACACTGCACTTAAAGTTCACAGAAGCCTGTGGTGAAGAATAGCAAGAACTGGTGAAACTGGAAGAGATTTTTGGGCACAGAGATGTGGATAAAGTCAAAACTGTTGAGATACTGAACTCATTAGGGAGCTCACTGAACACCCATAGCTAATTGAGTAAGGGGATTCACTGCATAGAGCTGGTGCATTAACATGGTGATCCTACCTGCTTTCTTAAGATATCTACATCAGCATTCCTTGCCTTTGCTCCAGACTCTCCTGTCAAATTGTATCTGGTGGGAGGGCATATTAAGAGTATTGAAATGTTAGTTTTCAGCCAAAGTTCAAAAAGTCATAGGATCACAAACCACATAGAATGGTTTGGTTTGGGTTCAAAGGGACCTTAAATATAATCTAGTTCCAACCCCCTGCAATGGGCAGGGGCACCTTCCACTAGACCAAATTGCTCCAAGCTTCATCCAACCTGGCCTTGAACACTTCCAGGGATAGGGCATCCACAACATCTCTGAGCAACCTGTTCCAGTGTCTCACCACCCTCATAATAAAGAATTTCTTCCTAATACCTAATCTAAACCTGTCCTCTTTCAGTTTAAAGCCATTCCCCCTTACCCTGTCACTACATGTCCTTGCAAAAAGTGCCTCTCCAGATCCCTTGTGGCCCTCTTTAGGTACTGGAAAGTGCTGTAAGGTCTCCCCAGAGCCTTCTCTTCTACTGTCTGAGCCCCGCCAACTCTCTCAGCCTGTTTTCATGTACACATAGGCTGCCTGCAGACCACAGGCGCTGCAGGTCCATTGCATGTCAGACTCATTGTTTGGAACTTGCCTTACACATGTGGTTATGCACAAGTCTAGCAGGTTCCATGCCTACATATGGTCTCTTAGCTCTATGTGTTTTCCATCCATCTGTATATTCTACATGTATGATAGCTATCTAAGGAATCCACTTGTCTCTAATATCTGGAAATGTAGTGGGAAAATACAGTGCACTGCCACTGGCTCTGTGTTGAATTCTGGAAACAGGATGAAACTCCACTCAAATGGAGGGACGCTATGAGAACCTTTATGTGTTTTGCAGGAGACTGCTAAATTAAAGTTTTGTGGGTTGGTGTTATTTCTGTCCAGTTACAGCGTATTTGTTTTCACAAACACCTTTCCAACCAGATCTGCCTTGTCTCTGCTGCCAGGGTTGGCTTTGTAGCTGTGTTAATGATAACAGTATAGATGGGAAGGAAAGCATGGACTTTCTCACAAACAACATTGATATAAAATACCCTCTGGAGAGATCACCACAGAGAAGCACTGCTTTCATTTTATGTATTCAAAACAAGATGGGACTGAATTGAACATAAACCTTATTTACTGTTCCACCAGAATCAGCAAAGCTCATTGTATCAGGTTCATCTCTGATTTCCAGTACATTACCCAGCATGAAAAGACTGTGCAGCAGGAAATACTTAATTTTGTGTAGCTTACTGGAATCTGAGCACCTCAAATAATGCCAAAATACCCAGATTGGCACAGCTTTCCAGAATGCTGGCACCACCTATTTCCCCACTGTCATCTCTTTAAGTAGCTCTTAACTCAGGGTGAATGTGCTGTGAGGATAACACAAACTTGACATCCAACCCTGAACTTTTCCCTCATCCAGTGTTTACAGTATCTCTCAAAACTACAATTTGTTCTTGTCGTTTAGCAAATACTTACTGCAAACCGTTAGCTTCCATTCATTTTTTCTATGTCCCACTTGCCCACAGTACCCAATATTTTAAGCTCCTCTTGGATGTGAAAGAATCCTTTCATCTGTCCTAAAGGAACAAGAGAGCTCTGCTGTTGGATACAGTCTGAGTTTCTGGCAGTGAGAATTCTGCAATATGGAGAAACAACACATATAAAAATAGGTTCTTGTACAAGATAGAAAAGCATTTTTAAATCTGGCCCAATATTTACACAGATGTTAGGATGGGACATTGTACCTCACAGTATACAGTGCAGCTCCACAACATGCTGCAAAGAATTACCAGAAAGCAATCTACCAAACGTGGCACAAGGTACTCTGGGTTAGCCTCCCATAGTGCCAGATTTTTCTTGCTGGTAAAAGCCTGATGATCTGGGGACATACTGCATCTTTTAAAAACAGCCAAATGTGAACACCTCCTGCCAAAACATCTATGTCAGTAGCACATGCCAGCAGAAGCTCTGCCAGTGGAACTTTCTAGTTCAAATAAGGCCAGCAGCAGCAGCAGCAGCAGTGGTGTGCACAGCCTTGGGATGCCTCGTGAGCCCAAGTGTAGGGTTAGACACAGCTGAGATAGGTACGAGCTTCAGTTTGGCTGCTCTAAGTGGGAATTTTCTTTAAAATTTTTGACAAAAGGTCATGTGCTTCAGTGACAATCCCTTTGCAAATAAATACCAGCAGGAACAAAAGAATTATCACTGATAGTTACTGAAAGATTTTCATTGATTTTGCTGACACTGAACTCTCCAGCTGGAACAAAAAAAAGATAAAAAGTAGAGAAGGGCTAAGAAGGTCATGAATCTAGGCCCAGTGTTTCCTGAAAGAAGAATGATATGACTGCCAAAAATGGAAACATGAGGAAATTTGAAATTTCAGACCCACAGAGAAAAGGAATTCATGAAGAATGTCATCTCAAGCCTGGAGATCCTCTTCTCCAGGGAAGCCGTGACTTGCAGGAATAGTATGAAATTGATAAGAAAATAAATATAAGGCTACCCTAATGGTAAAATTGACTGCTAAGGCAAAAATAATGTTAAAACAATTATTTTAATTACTAGAGTCAAATGCTTAGAAACTATCAAGGGGACCACTACATCATGAGTACAATTCTTATACTCCAAACTTCTATAGCTGTAAAGAGGTATGTACATGGATTTATGAAAATCCTTATTCTATTATTTTAAGTAGATGTTATTAAATTTTTTGTTAATTGCAGATATTAAATAGTTTCAGATTTTTGAAGATAGCAGTTTGGAAAGTCTAAATCCACTAGGATCTAAAAATTAATTTTCATTGAGCTGAAGTGTATTTCCTGCAAATGTGAAATTGGAGAATTCAGTTCCCACTGTTGTGATACCTGACTTTGAGTGGTATTTTACCAAGAGTTCCTCAAGGATACATCTTCAGTCATATTTTTATTCATTACCTTAAAATAGGAAGACGGAGTTTGTTAATAAAATTTGCTGATGACACGGAAGTGGGAGACATCATTAATAAGGAAAGGGATGGCAATATCATTCAGGAAGACCTGAATAACCTTGAGAACTAGAGTAATAAAAATGGAGTGAAACTTAATAGTGCAAATTGCAAGCTTGTGCCCTTCTGTACTAATACAAATTTCTGTCATAAGCTTCAAGGTCATCAGTTCAGAAACAAAAATATGCGAGTTGTGCCTGGAAGTGCAAGTTAACCACTGGATTCAAATGTTAAGAGGATGTGGAAAAGGCAAATTTGATCCTTGGGTCTACTGGGTGAGATACTTCCAGCAGACATTGTGAGTGCATGTCAGGAGGAGGCAATGCTGGGAGCACCTCTGTAGCTCAGTGCCATCCAGAGCATCCACATTCAGGAGAGACTGAGACTGGGGTGAGTGTAGAGAAGGGTGATGAAACTGATCCAGGGACAAGCCCATCGTGCCATAAGGCTACAGTGGCTCAGCTTGTTTATTCTACCAAAGGGATGGGTGAGAGACTCTGTTCATATCGTCTCTTTAAAGAAGATAAAAAGCAATTTTTTATATTTATGTTCAGGAACAAATGAGCATTATCTGACCTGGAAAAATCAGAATGCAAATTTTTTAAACGGTTTAAAACTAGTGGAGAGGTAAGATTCTGAAACAGCCTCACAGGAAGACTGGAGGAACCTAAAAACAAACTATATTAAGAGCTGTATTAAGGTTGTATTAAAAGAATGAGGTGGGGTAGTTGCTGGTAATCGCTGGAGCTGAAAGACAGTTGTTTCGTTCAGTATTACTCTGAAAAATTTGAAGTGATTTAGTAGCCATTCATAAAAATACCCCACAAAAGTAAACAGCCTTCGTTTCTAAATGAGCTCTGCATTAGCATGAAATAGATGATTTTTTGACTGGTGAGCCAGTTTTTTGTTTTTCTTAGTAATATGAACAGCACTACCACTACCAAGGACAAGATGAATACCCATGGAATTTTGTATTTCTTGCTACAGAACTAAAAAACTAAATATTATTTCTCCTTTAGATAACACTGAAGTTCTTAGAGCATTACTTTTCTCAGTAGATTGCTTGCTGTAATGCCAGTTGCCTGCCTTCGTTAAAGAGAAAAGCTCAGGGAAAAGGCAGAATAGCACTGCAAGCCTTGAAAAGAAAACAACTGCTTTTGTGTGTGTGTGTATGTGTATGTGTCTGTGTGTTTTCTGTTTTGGTTTGTTGTGCAACAGCAATAATCTCTATTGCTTTGTAGCATACTCACAATAAATGGCTTTTTAGATTGATTACATGTCTCAACTTTGCTTTGGCTATTAATCAATCTCAGCAGCTGTTTATTGCTTTGTACATTACAAAGCAATAAAGATTATCCCTTAAAGAGCTGTTAATGCCTCGTGGAAAAGTTTGGAAACCATTATTTTTAGGAATAGTACTGCTGATATATAATTTTCCGGCTACCATCTTTGTTGCTTTTTTGGGTTCCTTTCTGATTGTATCACATTTCTCTCCTAAATTGCTAATCACAGTGCTTCATTGCTGACAGTGCTTTGTATGATGGTCCAGATTTGTCCAAAGAGGGCAATGGATTTTGTATACAAAAGTACCATCCCCAGAACACAGCAGTATCAATATTGTTCCTGTTCTTCCTCAAAGGCTGGGGAGTTTTCCATGAAGTAATAGTTTTAAGACTTGACTCACTGGAACCACTAAAATCTTACAATATAATTATGAACATGAAGCTGCCTGTGTGGACACTTCTATTCCATGATAAATGAACTAAGTAAAAAGGCATTCTTTGTTATTCTGGAGCACAAACTTTCTTGTGGGGATTGATTCTACGTACAAAAATATATTTTTACCTGTAGAATTACACTGGAAGAAAATCCACTTTAATTTCTGGCAGCAGTTGCAGCTCAAATATTCATGGATACTTGAGTGATATTTACATGACCTTGTGACTGTTGCAGATGTACTCTTTTCATACTTGTCCTAAACCCACCTCAATTTGCAACCTTGCTGACCTGCTCAGCACTACCTCTGAAGAAAGGCTGGCCTGATTAGTATTTTTGCAGCTGCTGTTTTCCATCACTTCTTGCATCTACAGCCTGCCTCTGAGCACAGAAAGGAAAGACTGGGTGAAAGACTTCTTTTTCCTTCTGTCCTTGTTCCTATGCTGAGCAAATCACAATTTATCCCATCCTTTCTGTCTTAGTGCACAGGACATTTTTTGTCAATGTTAAACCAGGCTTAAATGTTAAACCAATGTTAAACTTAAAGCTTAGGTTTTGCAAGCTTTTCTGTGGTCTCCTGTCAATGCAGTTTTCAGTCATGGTGTAAAGAAAACCATTCTAGTGGTGAGAATGTGTTCAGTCATCTGCTTTCCCTAGTTAAAGTATTAACAAAAGCTCAAAATGTGAGCAAAATTTTATAATCACTATCATCTCCTTCAAAATTTGACTGCTATCTGCTCATTTTTTTATCAGAAATACTAAGGCCACTAATCAGCCATTGGTTGATGCTGAACTTGGTTCCAATCTCATTGTCATTAATAAGAAAAACACAAGGAATGCCCGGAAATAAGTAGAAATGTTATCTCACATAATAGTAGCGTAACCTAGAACATTGTCCTGGTTTCAGCTGGGATAGAGTTGATTTTTAACTGGCACAGTGCAGTGGTTTGGCTTTAGGATGAGAATAATGTTGATAACACAGGGGTGTTTTAGTTGCTGCTACACGAAGTCAAGGAAGGCCTTTTCTGCCTCTCATACCACCCTACCAGCAAGCAGGACAGAGGGCACAAGAGGCTGGGAGGAGACACAACTGCACAAGGTGACCTAAACAGGCAAAGGGGACATTCTATACCATGTAGTGTCATGCTCAGTATATAAACTAGGGGGAAAGGTGGCCAGGGGCTGCTACTCAAGAACTGGCTGGGCATCAGTCAGCAGGTAGTGAGCAATTGCATTGTGCAGCATGTGTTTTGCATATTCTTTTTTTTTTTCTTTTTCTGTCCTATGAAACCATCTTTATCTCAGCACATGAATTTTATTTTTCTTATGCAATTCCTTCCATCATCACGCTGGGGTGGGGAAGAGTGAGTGAGTAGCTGTGCAATGTTTAGCTGCCTGCCAGGTTAAAACCACAACAAATATGCAAAAGTAAAGAAGAGAAAAGATATACAAAATGGCAAAATTTATTTGGTGGCAGACAGCTTATCTGAAGATAGATGCAATAAAAGCGACACAACAGTGAAGAAGAGGAAATAAGCATGAAAGGGTGTATGGAATCCTTCCTCTTCCTTTTTCCTTTTAATTGACATGTATCCTATGGAATTTTTAAATCACCAAAATATCCTTGGAGGATACAGTTTCCCATTTTGTTAGTAAGTGAATGCAGCCCATTCATCTTATGACTCTTCAGTTTTGTAAAATTAGTTACCGAATTAGATCCTGGAGAGTGACACATGTGAGAGGGCAAGACTCACTCATCTAAGAACAGCTATTTTTAGTAGGTGTATCAAGTGGAATGGATAAATAAAGTAGGTAACATGCCATGATGAATTTTTCTGGTGAAGTTCATGCACAACATCTAGAGAACTCACTGTAGACAGAGGGTATGTAGTGGAAGATTACTTATCTTTTGAGACATCACCTGTCATCATGCCTATTTCTGAGGATATATAATAGAGGCAGTGCAATGAATTGCTCTTAAATGATACAAAATGAATTCCAATTCAGCAAGGCTTGGTAGAATCAGAACGGCCAGTTGTGACATGCTGTGAAATGTTAATAGCCAATGGAGCATGAAAAAAACCCTGAAAATAGCCCCATTGTAGATTTAGTGAGATTTTTCAGGTGTGTTTAAATCTAAATACACTGGAAGCAAAGTAAGTACAAGTTGCTAAAACCAACACTACAACATGATCTAATTTACTTTAATTTCCACAATAGGAATACTTGAAAAGTATATCCCTTATTTTGAAAGCTGAGGTTATGCTTCTGATGATAAGCCATGGACACAGATAATGTGTTTTCATCATGTGAGGTAGCGTGGCTGTAGTACTGCTGGCTGCTGCAGCATCACTCAACCTCGTCCAGGCAGGATGTACTGAGGAATCAGATTAGGCTATCAACAAAGATCTGCACAGATATGTTCTCTTTTGCTCTTCCCATGGTGGTTATGAATTTCTACTCCTTTGCTGCAAAAATCAAGCAGCCATCTTGGCACCAAAGAACTGAATCTTGTTTGTACAACATCACCAGTTTAAAAGTGACCAAGTCCTTAATGCATTAGAAGGATTTGGCACAGATTCAAGCAATGAAAATTTGCCCAAGATGTTTAATCTCTGTCAGGTACAGGAGGTCATTCGGTAACAAGACTATCATTAACTGTACTCCAGAGTCACACTGGAAAAATTACGTTTACAGTTTAGCACATGCTTAAACATAATCAACAGGAGAAAGATAATCACACCCTATGGGGTCTTGCAGCTGCTGATACCTCCAGTCCAAAACTGGGGTAATTTTGAGAGGTAGGCATATTTGGTAGGATAGATAGACTGTGAGAAGCAGATGAAACAGAAGGTGTAAGAAACAGCATTGCTAAGTGGGAGGGGTTTAAAAGCACCAGAATTTCTTTTAGCTGTCTTCTTTTATCACACCACTTTTTCAGCCAGTCCTTTTCTACCTTTCAGCTCTCCACTATCTGCTCCTGGATCAAGCCCACACAAGGGAAAAACACAAGGAGTTTTGTTCAGTAGGCTCCCAAATACTTTCTAACATTCTCCAG
Organism: Eopsaltria australis; assembly: GCA_034509425.1. Lineage (NCBI taxonomy): Eukaryota > Metazoa > Chordata > Aves > Passeriformes > Petroicidae > Eopsaltria > Eopsaltria australis. Next base: position 1,821,488 of record JAVTVJ010000040.1, read on the forward strand.
CTGTGATGCAAGTAGAACAACATAATATTAATAAATGTAAGAAGAAAATAAGGATCTCTTATTGTACAGCTGCATCCCTAAGGCTTCAAATATGTGACAAAAGATAGCTTTCTGCCAAGCTAAAGACACCTGTTGTGTTTTGTTGACCAGTAACCCTCTTCCTTTCTCAGGTTTACAGTCATCTTTAGGATTGTTTTCAACAATTGTCTCTGGGATAGAATATCATTTTGCTAAGTGTGTTTATACATCATCTCACATTACGAAGACCCAGCTGGCCACAACTGGACATGAGGGTGTTATCAGTCTGCAAGTGATAGATGAACCAAACAAATGAAGCTGAACCACCGAGAAAGGGTTCAAAGTGAAAAGTAAAGACGTATGGTCCCTAAAATAAAATTTTCTAATTCTGTGATTTTTAGAAAACAACTTTTGGAAATTTCTGAGATATTGAGGTTTCACTTGGCATCGAAGGATGTGAAAGGAAAGGCATTTTTGAAGAACTGTTAGACTTCACTTCTGAAACAGCTGTGCCCTTCCCTTCAAAATCTAACCACTGGCTGATGAAAAGGGAATTTTGGAGTCATCAAGTTTGATAGAGAAGTTCTCTCTTCATACTCGGCCAGCAATGTCAAGTGCTAATAAGAAAATACTTCGCTGTACAAGATATCGTGATTTGTACCCCACACTTCCATCACCAAGCCTATGTGAAGCCCTTGACAGGATACTCAGAGATGGAACAGGAATGCTTACAGCAACAGACTAGTTAGACACATGTGCCAAGAGAGTCGGCTCTTGCAAAAAGCTGGAGTTGGGGCAAGTGTGAAAATTTTACCCAAAGAGTTCTCACACTCAGTCAAGTTCTTCAACCTCTTTTCTTTCTACTAGATCTTCTTTGTAGTAGTTGAAAGCTCACTAAACTACCTCACGTTTTGTTCCAGCATTTCACTATTCAGAACAAACTAATCAAAATGTTATTTCATGCCTGACCATTGATAGTTATCGCACAGCAAACTGTATCACACAGCCCTCCCGTATTTCATGTAAAATCTGGGTTCATTTTTAAAATTAAAATAAAAGTATTTAATTGATTGATGAGTGGCACCAGCCCTGAAGCAGGTCTTGAGACCCTTGTGGAGGAGCAATTCTGTGCTGCGTGGACAGCTGTGCCTTTTGTGGATCTACTTTGCAACAAGAAATGTCAAGTTATTGGTCAGTAAAATTCCAACTGACTGAAGTGAGATAATAGCCATCATAGTCTACAGCAGCAAACAGTAAAATATTATCTCAAGTTTTAAACATGTGGGAACAGCTCTTTTAGTATTTTGGAAGATTGTGCCACTCCTTTTTCTATTGTCCGCCCTAATCTTTTCTATCCCTGACTCAAAAGTCATGAATTCATCCCCAGATCATATCATCATATCAAAAACTTTTCATGTTCAGTGTGTCTTTTAATGATTTTTTAAGTATCATTCTTCATTTTAAGCCTTTGCACATTTACATTTTTATCTTTTCTCTATAAGCACAAGGCTAGAGACACATTTCTCTTCAAATGAAAACTGAGTTTCTCATGTGAGTGACTTGACCTTTTTAGCTGGTACATTAATAAATATGATAAATAAAGGAGTCAAATCCCTGATAGTGGACTTAGCCACATTCTTTTAGGCCAGGCACAGTCCCTAACAAAGAATTTCAGTGACACTTTCCACTTGACCTTGCACACTGCTCCACCATAGAGCAACTCAAGAAACTCCTGCTGAAAAGCCACAAGCAAGCGACAGAACTGGAACCTGAACTTAGAATGCTGCTACCATGCTCACAGTAACTTCTCTAATGCATGTTCATGTGAACCAATGAATAATGATCCAAAGTCCAATTTTCAATGCAGCTTATATTTATTTTTCATATAGAACTTCTGACTTCCATTTTTCCTCTGTGGAAATTAGAAGTCCACACTTATAAACATGGATTTAATTTATATCAAAATGCAAACTGTTCCACAGTGGTAATTAGAGGCATTTGAAAAGTTGTCTAACGTGGAACAATCCCAAACCAAAACTGCAGAGCTAACATGCCTGTCCTTCAAGGTCCTTAGACTATGTCACTTTGTAAGGTAAAGATAAAACAAACATCACCAGACAGGTTTTCTCTCTAAATAGAAGGGGTGAAGATCATTACTTTGTCTCTCACTGCCATGAATATTTGTAATTAAAAGTAAAGGAAAGAAAGAACATGCAGTTTGGGAAAAAAAGTCCTCATCTCAGTAAGAAATTATTTAAAATACTTTTTGTCAAATTATGGGTTGTCATGCCTAGCACACAGGGCAGATGCAATAAAGAAACAGACAACCTAAGATAGACAGTTAATTACAGTAACATTGTGAGTCTCAGGGATTTAATTTGAGGAGCTTCTTGGGCTCACCTGTGCGACTTAATTACTTTCATAATTGCAGGTATATATGGTAAAAGATGTTCACCCGCTACACAACTTTTAAAGAAATGGTCAGACTGGTCAATCTTAGATCTTCTATTCACTGAGATGTGGCTGAGCATCTGGAGATGATGCTGGACACAGCTGGATACTTTCTGATGATGGAGATAATTGTGTCCCTGGATTATTCTTATGTAACAGCATAAAGTTACAAATTTCACAGTGCTACCTGTATTGCTGTTCATCAAAAGGAGGGGATGGAGATGTACAACCAAGGCATAGTGTCTGCCTGAATTTTTCTCCACATTTAGGGAGGTGAGCAATATTGCAGTTTACAGGTTGCTGTTATCTCTGAGGTAGTATTCATGTGAGCAGTAATATGGAAAGCCTTGTATAAAGGAGACTTCACATGTAATTTTAAAAATTGCCTATTTTATCAGGAGTTCTGGGTTTTTAAGATTAGCACTGGACAGTATACTGAAAATTGGAGTTCTTATTGTATCCCATACTTAAGTGGGGATTTTTTTCTTTCCTGTATTTGAAGTATAGAAGTCTTCTGCAAACACTTTTCTTGTTATAATTTCTTATGATTTCACCTGGTATTGAACTGTCTAAGGGCTGTTGTTAAAGGGGCGTACTTAAAATTGGCTGGTGACCAGTCACAAGCAGTGTTCCTCCAGGTTCAATTCTAGGGCCAGTTCTGTTGAATATATTTATAATATGATAAGTATTTTCTTACCCAAGATGTTGCTGCCCTAAAGTGGACAAGCAAACTTAGCCTTTTCAGATACTGTACAGTTTCATAGAAACAACATCCCCCATAACCCAGATTTGTTATTTCTGCCATTTTTCTGCAGTTGGCCAGGCTCTTTTTCACCAGTTGGCCAGTCCTGTGAAGTTCTAGAAAATTTTACAGTATCTGAAAAGGCTAAATATGCCTGTTCACTTCAGGACAGCAACATCTGTTGTCTTTGTGGGACAGTTTCTGTACTAGTAAACTACTCAGAGACAGGGCACTTAGTTTGGGTTCTGGCTTGCCACTATTCATTTTGTTATACAGTTAGACTGATACCTGCCACGATTTTGGCTCAGACCACAGCCAGGATTCCCAGGAAGGATTTCCACTGGGCACCTTGGCAAGTTCTTACTGTAAGAAGCACAAAATGCAGCCCTGCAGCACAGTTACAGGGACATCCATGGGCAGAGATTATGAAGCTGATCACCCAATGCATTTTTTTTTGTGAGTTTTATTTCCTTTTCCTCAAAATCCTTGGGGTGAAATTGTGACTTCATTCAGCTGAAAGACTTGTCAGGGATTTTGGCGAGACCAGGATTCAGCTGATGGACCTGAAGACATTTCAACCCACGGCTGCAACATACTCCATGCTCTCCTTGTCTGCATCTCAGACACAACAGAAAATGTTCCTTCCATTCCTCTAACCTTTCTGCATTTCAAAGGAAGTTCTGATATTTTTCATTTCCTACCCCCAGAGGAATATGGCCTGCCGAGCAATAATTCCATTTTGGTAGCTCATCCTAGTAATTTCCAGTAGCAGCATTTCTTGTGTAGTCATATTTATACCGAAGTAAAGAATTATCTAAATGCACCATATTTTAAATAATTTCAATTATGATGCTGTCACTTTTTATAATGGATGCTAGCACAGGAAAACAATAGTCCATCAGTGTACCAATGTAAAAAATTAGTTGTGATAGGGTGACAAATTGAGCATTTTTCCTTATGAATTAAGACGTTGGTGACAAGGTTTTTTCATATAAAAGGTAAAATTTCACCCATAAATCAGTAAAAGCAGCTTTTAGACATGTGCTCCATACTTTCATCAATACACTTTTTTAGATTGGTTGAGTCTCTTTCTGTTTTGTAATTAACTTATCAAGGAGTAATGGTCTAATTTAAAAAATACAGCTGGATGACAGAAATACTATTTGGACAAAATTGAAAATATTTCAGCATCTGCCAAGATAGATTTCTTTAAATTACCCTTTAAAAACATTGATTTCTAATACTGTATTTCCTTTTCTCAATAAAAGAGAAATATGTGTTCAGAGGAAGCTGTTCTTAAGGAGGCATTGCTGAGAAACAAAGCTATTCCAGTAATATTAATCCCTCTACGATGAGCAGCCAAAAATACGGTCTCCATTTAATGCTACAAGTTCGGTGGATAGTCATTTTTTATTATCTACCAGACTGAAAATTTGAAATTAAATGTTTAGCAATATTTGTATAAATGAGGAAGCCCCCAGCTCTATACTTTGACATAACTAGGACACTCTAATGTTATAAAGATTAATTCTCCCCCAAATTAGTGCCTGATAAAAACATATGGCGTGGTGTTTACCAGGAGAAAGAGCTCTGGTCTCATATAGAAGTTTGTTGCATTCATGGCATAAGACCAGTGCCACTTGACTGATGTCCAATAATGCCCTTTGGATATTTCATAGCTGTAAATCAAGGCAATACAGAGTTAGACGTAGTATCTAAAATATTGCCTACCTGTGCTAACCTCACATTATGTGGCTGATACTAGAAGCCTCATTAAATTAATTTACTCTGTTTGGAAAGCAGAAGTTAAAATGTCTGTACTTGGACGGACCAAATGTCTTTGTATCTCAGTTCCCTCTTTCCCACAGTGGCCATTGTGGGTGCTTATGAAAAGCTCATTAGACATACAAATCTATTCTTTCCAGGGCATTCTATTCTTGTAACTCCCAATAATTCCAAGCTGGAGATTTCTTTCTAGACCACTGCATAATAGTCTTCAATAGGCTTGTCTCCAAGATGGCTCTGATTCCTTTTTTAACCCATTCCCATTTTTATTACCATAACAACAAATGTATTCTACATTCAATTCTATTTTATGGGAAAAAATTACTTCCTTGTGTTTTGAACCTGCCAAATGAGAATTTTATAGACTCCCATTCAGTTCTCTTATTGTGAGAAGTTGTGATTGCTCTTTATGTGGCCTAATACCAGTCACCATTTCATAAATTTCCTTCATAGTATCCCCTCAATTACCCTTTCTCCAAATAGAAACATCTTGGTCTGTTTACTTTTCATTTACTATCTCCTCAGATGGAAAAGTTCCACCCCTTTGATCATTCCTCTTGATCCTCCTTGTAACCTAGAAAAATACGAGATAGAGAAAAGTAGAGTGCTTTAACAATGTTTTCCTGCTTAATCTCAGTTTCTTTCCTTGTGGTTTACCTTTGAACTGTGACTATTTTAATCAAACTGGTCAAAATTATTCTATAGCCACTTTCTTGAATGTTAGTGATGTTTAGAAACCATTAGTCTGTATCAAAAACTTAAGATTTGCTTAAGTGTACCTAATTTTGTTAGCTCTTTTCTCAGTCAGCAATTCGTGGTGTCCTGCAATACCTTATAGCTGGCTTTTGTTTTTAGTATCCTAAAGAACTTAGTATTGTCAGTAAACCTCATCACTATATTGTATTCTTCAGTTTTTCACTGGGTAATGAAAGGCAAATAACAGTGAAATTGTAACAAATCTTTACTGTGAAAACACGTGTATTTTTATTCACTGCTGCACAGCTTTTAAACAGTTACTCACCAACAGATTTTGTTTCTTGCTTCATTATTTTTTTATGAGCTTTTACTGAGGGACCTGGTTAAAGTATTTTGAAAGCCTAACTGGATCCCCTCTCAGCTCCTTGTTTACTTTCATACACTCAGTATAAAGGACTTAAATAGATTTCTGAAGTACAACTTCCCTGTGATAAAGCCATATTGACTCTTCATATTCTATCCACCTGCTGTATGCACTAGTTCTAGTTTCAGTTACAGTTTTAGTTTATTTTCTTGGTACAGAAATCAGACATTCTGGCTTATGTTTACCAAAAATATCCCAAACCCTCCACCTTCAATTCCTCCACCGAATTCAAGTGGCACACCACAAAAAGCAATAGAGCAGTTTCATATTTTAACTGTGCTGGAATTGAAGAATAGATACTGTCAAGTCCTGGCAATTTCTGCAATTAATTTTTATCAGTCTGTTCTAATGCCTTTTCTAGTGGGAGATTTTACCAACTTAAGTCATCTGCATTGCTGCTGAAGATACAGACAACCTTTTGTCCTGCCCTACATGACTCATGCCCTTATGTCCTGCCCCTGCCCCTTGCTGTGTGTTGGTGCTGGCTCTCACAGGGCTGTGTAGGGGAGAAGGGACCTGCCTAAGCAGAAAACAGACACTATTCCCTCTCCAAAATCAGCTGTTTTGCCAAATAGGGTGGCTGATCAGTCTGTATGTAATTGTAGGACCACTTTTGCTGCTGGCAGGTGTGGGGGCACAGGGGAAGGGTATGGCAAAATGGACTGAGAGCAGTGTAGGCTAATTGTGAAACTGCATCCTGATACTTCAGCTTGAGGCACTTTGCTGTCATTATCGTTCTACTCATTTATGTGCATGAGGGATTTCCACAGAAACCCATGCCAGCACACAATTTCATGGTACTGTTGAGAAAGGAGATGGAGTGATGGTGTCCAAGAGTGTAGGAAGCCTCTCTGAACAGCAACATGACATACAGAGAATAGCTCCTTTGCCATCATGAGTACAAAAGAAATACACCTATCCAAGAGATGAGGAAAGTGGGAACTCTGCCCATGCAGCTAGCAGTTCAAGCAGGATCAGATGAGACATTTTGACTGTGATTTCTTTTTCTCTGTACCCTCCTGAAATCCAGAATGAGAACTGAAATTTACCTTAGCAGAACTTTCAGGGTTGTATGGATAGAGAATAGGCATTCAAGCACAAGTCTCATTCTACTTTGTAAATGTTTGTGATTTCAGTTATGAAAAGAAACACTATTCTTCTGCTGCCTACACAGGTGCTCTGCATTAGGATTATCTGTAAATATCACTTCATCTCTCTTTTCCCCTTGTTATAAGTGCATATATATATATATGTATTTCCTTTTAAACCAAGTATGCAAACATTTATATTTTTTAATTATGTACATAGAAGTGTGAGAGATGCTTGATGAGAGGGAACACAATTTTGAGTATACTAACTAGTCTTTGATGGACAATACTGGGGGTACACAAGATTGCAAAGGGTCTTCCTTGGCAAAACAAGCCCATACGCAGGTGGGCTGTAGCATATCTCAACCAGATGATGGAGTTTTGTAGATCACCTTAAATGTGCAGTGACACACAATAAGGTTTTAATGAAGCCTCAGGATCCTCTACACACCAAGCTCTTTTCTCATCTGTTAGGGATGTCAGTCTAAACCAGGCCCTGATGGAACACAGGCACCCACACTTGGGCTGTGCCCTTTGGGCTTGCAGGATACTGGAAAGCCATGGTTCAGTAGAAGTAAGATTTATGAGAGAGCTCAGATCTACTGCTAGTACTGTTCTTAATTTGGGAAACAAACAGAGTAGGACTTGGTCAGTTGTAAATATTTAACTTTTTTTATCCTGCCCTGTTATTCCCACAATACATCAAGAGATCTGTATTATGAATTTTGTCCGTAGTACCGAAAGAATGGTGTTCCTTCCTGAGTTGTGGGAACAAAGGACAAACATTGTTCAAATTCCACATTCCCATCAGTTCTAGGGAGAAAAGTCCCACAATCTGCTTTCTCAGTTTTGCTGATGTTCTTTCATCTTCAAAAACATTGTTAAATTTCTTGAATTGTGAAAATACATTCGACAGTTATGATTAAAAAACATCTTGCATTTTTTGGGAGGGGGAGGGCATACATGGACTTTTGTGATGGTACAGACAGATGGTGTCCTTTAAGAATCTGGTGAGATTATACAGCTTAGAAAATCTATTACTTTAAGTATCTAAAAGAATACACAGTTGCTGAGGTTTCGAAACTGCTCTGTCCTTAGATCACTGCATTCCCACAGTGAAGGTTGATCCAGTTTATGGTCTTGTGATGAGGGTCCAGATAAACACCAGAAGTGTTTAATATTGGCAAAAGTGTTTAATATTACAAACAAGGTAAAAAGAACGACTCCAGGGCAATTTGAGATGGAGAAACAATTTTATGGATAGAATCCTGAATCACTGACATTTTGTATTTTCGGGAATATTCCACTAAAATATCCTAAAATACTCCCTTAAAACACATGGTATTTTTTAATGAATACATGATTAAATGTTTTTCTTTAAATCTGTATTTCTGTAACATCTAGGAATTCCAGTCATGAATGTGAAGCCAATTGTAACAGGCATCTCTCTAAATACAGAGTAATATGACAACGTTCTCAGTCAAAAAGATTTTGCAATTTAATTATTAGGAAAAGGAAAGGTAGACACAGAGGTAGAAAGAGGTGGTATTTATGAAGTAGCTACTATGGTGAGTGTAAATCCTGAAACGTCTGCAACTAAACTCCAGCCATGATAGACCTATCATGACAGATAGCTTTGGAGAGTGACTGGAAGGATAACATTTTAAATGTCCTACATTGCCTGTTTGTAAAGGACTATTCAGACTTCAAGACTAGTGAGAAAGAAAGCATTTTGAAGCATGAGTTGGAACTCAGATAGACAAAGCACTGTGGAAGCATTCTGAGCAAAGATAGGAACCAGCTTCCTTGAAAACCAGGACAGAGAACAAAGAGCTTCTCCAACCACTAAAACTCATCTGTCATTAATAAAGCTGTAAGTCCAGGTAACTTTCTATTGTTCAAGAAGACTGAACTATTTTATGGATAACTTAGTGGGAAAATCATGCAGTTTTACACCCTGCATGGCTATGAGGACCCTGAGAAGACCAAAGGCATGAGGGAAGAGATGATTAGTCATGTAAGTCAGGGTAACTAGCAAGAAACACATGCAGCTGTGGTCTATTTATACTAGGAGACAGAGGACATTATGCATGAGGTGGATAGGTCAACTGGCCAAGATTTTAGTTTGGCTAGAAAACAGATCTGGAATGAAGAGGAAAATGTTTTACTCCATCCATGCACATTCGATTAGCAAGTGAATGCTGCACATTTAAACTATATAAATGTAACCTCTACTTACACACAAAGGTGTAGAGACAGAAGAGGCCAGTGTGTCCATCAGGTCTCTTTCCACTGAGTTATGATTCTGATGTATCCAATAGCCACCACTGCCTGACCATCGGTGCACTGGAAAACAGACTTCAAAGGCAAAGGGCAGGAACTGGGACAGGAGCTTGCAGAGAGTGTGCAGAAAATACCTACCATTAATCGATCCTGGTTTAGAAACCTACAATACAGTCTTGAACTGACTCAAGAGACTTCAGCATCTTGTGGTTTAGGTCAGGAAGGGCTAAATTGCACATTAATTATTGTGTGATAATTGGATATGTGGGAAGGAATGTGGCTATTCATTACCTCTATCAAAGAGTGATCAATAATGCAAAGGACACTACAAAGTTACAGAAGAGTGGCTATCTCTGCTTCCTCTCTCCTTGCTGACAGGACCTGTGATTGTCAATAGCTGGGAGGGGCAGCATTAATTGTGCTGGTTCCAGCTATGCAGGCTTGGTCCCAGATGCCCCTGAAGGTAGGGCTCTGTTACTGCCCTTCAAGTTGAGGTAGAGGAGTTTCATGAAGTGGAGAGCACCATCCAGGTTGACTGATTTTTACTGGTTGGTGGTTCATTCTAAAGTGTTGTTTGATGATAGGTACATTAGTCACTGGGCAAATATTCTTCTATTTGGTTAGTTCTGCTATTGCTACCAGTCATGTTTTCTTAATAAGACTTGCCTGATCATGCTTCACCTAACAGAAGTTAATCCCTGACGACTACATAGCAACATAATGAAGATTGAACTGTGAGCCTCTGACATCAGTGGCACTACCTGAGTGTGGTCAGCCCAGTAGGGGCAGCTGAAGACTGTAAGGGACTTTGCCAATGCCTTGGGATACAGAACCTGCTGTTCTGGCCTAAATAATCCCCACTCACCTTCTGCTTCCTCTTTGCTTTGTAACAGGAGCCACATCGGCATCCTCTTCAGCAGAGAGTAGTTAGAGGCTACAACAAAGCCATGAGGAGGGCTTTTTGTAGGTACAATTGACTTGATAGAGGAAGATAGTTATAAGGTGGGAAGGAGACAGCTGTGGGCTTCAGAAAAATGCTCGAATCTTCCAAGAACCACTCCTGAGGAGGAAAAGAGGAGAACATATTGAGAGAAGGGAAAGAAATTGAGTACAGTCTCCCCTTCATTGCAGGTCTACCACAGGGCCCATGACATCCTGCTAACTTCTCCCAGATTTCCCCATCCCTACAGGTATCTCCCAGGTGTCTCACAAATACCATCTGAGATTTCCCTTACCATTCCCAGGAACCTGCTACACTGCCACAAAAGCTGAAAAATGGCAACTGCTGCCAAGAATATTTAAGCTGCAAATTCCTAACAGCATTTCAGCCTGGAGGCTTGCCCCAGGCAAGTAGGCCTGAAGAGTTTTAACCCAAGCTAACTCCAGAACAAGCACTACTGTTTGACAGATGTAGCTGTTTGAACCATGGAACCAACTGCACTATGACTCTTCTTTACTACACTTCCTCCTCTCCTGCCAGGCACATACCAGATTATGATGGATCTCAGGCATCAGCATCTGCAGATCCCAGCAGATGAACTGCCTTTATTGCTTATCTCCACATTGCAGTACAGCTTGCACATTACTTGTATTCTAGAAATACCACAGATCAAATAATTAGACAAACAGGTCTCCCATGCTAAGCAAAGAGCACTCTTCAGCTTCCCACAGGTCCAAGTAGCCCTAGGTAGCATCTTAAACTATGCCATAATGGTACCCCTCTGTTTGTTCTTTGCACTCCATGCTTGAACTTGAGAATTTGGCTTCTCTCCATTGCCCTCTGCACTTCTCCTGCCCTGTGAATCCTCTTGCATCTTCCAGCAGTTGGTGGGTCCATTCCAGTGCCATGTGCCATTCAGGCTCCCTTCTCCAGAGTCCTTCAAATAACCTCAAAATTGCCATGAAACAGCACCATGTAGTCATAACAAGCAGAAAGTAGAGGTTAAAATGCTACCAAGTGTTCCACATTGGGTTATTTTGGCAATCACACAAAGGCAGAGACTATGCCACAGCTCAGACTTTTCAGCATTTGAATTCTGCCTGATCAACAGCATGTGACACAAGTTTATATATGATACTTCAGCTAGTATGAAGCATCTCACAGCATTTTCCAGCAACACGCTCCTCCACATACCCAACCAGCTTGTTTTGCTGTGCTTATTATTCCCACCCACACCTATAACCTGGTTATCCCTCTCCAGCACCTTGTCGTAGCTGATTTACTGATAAATTAAATTTACCTAAATTAATTTGAAGAGTAACATGCACCCTCAAGTCTCTGCAGCAGATCACAACTTCTTGACTCTCATTTTTAAATTATGCCATAGAGTTGCACTCCTTTCTTTGAGCAGCAGCTCACTTGCTACTTGCTTAACAGTCCTAGTTTTTCTTGCTCTGAAAAAAGTCATGTAAGATTCAGGCAAATGATTAAGTGGAATCAGGTTTTTTCTTTCTGTCTCCTGCAGCCTAGACTGTCACATTCTTTAATGGCATCTTTATAAATGCTATGTGCTTTGGTGCTGTATGATCAGATATTGAATGCAACACACAAAAGCAAGATACCAAAGCACTTGCAATACCAATGTGCCCATAATGACCTGTTTTCTCTTTGTTTTCCTTTTTTGATGTGGGTATATGGGTAACTTAGAAATTAAAATTATATCCTTCTCTGAGTGATCATTCTTACCAGGCAGAATGAAAAGGGTACTCCTTATCTTTTCTACTACTGCATGCTTTGCTGTCTCATGAGCACATCTCATTTAATTTATCTGTTATAAATCCTGGTATGTGTATTCATTATGGACAAGGGATTGTTTGTGCAAATGAGTTATGATTCCTGTGGAAAAACAAAAACAAAACAAGACACCAATCAAACACATGGACACAGCTCCTAGATAAGTAATGCTGGATTCACTCCAGGGGCTTCTGCTCTGTGTTGGGACAAGTTGACTCAGTAGCTTCTCAGTGTTCTGTACTGCTCAGGACAAGAAGCTGTAAATGCTTTCCTGCCAGTGTTACCTTGTGAGTGGTTGATGATTTAATTTTGGTCTTTAAATTTGTTATGCATTCCTCCTGCATGCTGAGTTGAATGAATTGAAAAGCACTACGTGACTTAAAACTCCTAACAGAATAATTATTCAAAGGATGCAAGAGAAGTTGGTACCAGAGAATAGATACGTATTTTTTATCTTAAAAATTAAAGACCTATGGAAATAGCAGTAGAGATATTCTTCTCTATCTACTCAGGAGCCAGACACAATTTCAGTTCTTGTGTTAAAATTATCCCTTTCCTTACTACAAACCTCAAGTTCCACAGAAACTAGAAGAGAATGGTATTTTAAGTGGTTATAGAAAGGAAAACAGTCCCGTGCAAGCATGGTAGAGATTATAAATCAACTCTGAAAACCATGGAAGAGGATGTGTCATGATTCCACTCATGCCATTAAGGTGAAATCAGTCATCTAGTAAGTGGGAATTTTTGTCTGAGGGTGCTGAAAGTCTGATTTCCTCACCAAGTCCTCTATCTTCTAAATATATGGCCATTAGGAAAGAGGTGGACAATCACCATCTCTGTTGTTTTGCATTCTTGACTGGAAATAGCTCTGTGCTGAGCTCAGTAAGCTTCCACCTATGCTAAAAATGCAGCTGCCTTCATGAAGCCATTCCACATAGGATTAAAACAGTGTCACAAAAATGGTAGGTGTCTGCATATGCTCAGATGATGAAGAGGTGATGAGTAGTTTACGTGGCTTTGCTTTTTCGGAACATAGTGCTCAGCCCCCAGCTAGATCATCCTCTAGTACCAATACATACATATGCATACCTATAGGATCTAAGATTTATTGCAGATATTTTTAGGCAAGAATTTATATTAAATGTCACGCTTGGTATTTACTGTAAGAGTCATCTCTGGACTTAAATTTTATGCTAGCGATTGAATAATCTGTTTTTCAGGATTGTGAGGAGAAGAAAGACAACAGTGAAATCTAACACCTAACTTTATAAACAAAAATAATCCACATAGTGGGCAATTCAGCTGACAAGCTTCCCCCTTCATTATAGGGGATTGTAAAAGGACATTTCTCCCAAGTTCCCTACCCTTTATGGAAAATTATGCAGAGATTAATACTGCCCACTGACATGGTATCACATCACATTATACTTCATCTCAAATCTAAAAGTAGTTGCTCAAACAAGCCAATACTTAAAACCAGACTTTGTTATACACATATAGGTACGTTTTGTGAAAGAATAAAGTAAAATTTTTCACTGCTTTAAGAACACTGTACCTAGGAAATACTACATAGAATTCCTCCTTATGGGATTCTGAACACATTCTTACAGCCTTCTTTGGTGTCCCATGCCCTTTGATATGTGGAGCCAATCTACTAAGAAAGAAAGTGTCAAGATTGTAGTCATTCAGCATTATCACAACAGGAAAGCTACAGTTCAACACCATTTTGGAAATGCTGATCAATAACATTAAAACAATCCTCTAAATCTCAGGGATGGTAAATAACCCCTGCAGTCTTCACAAACAGATTGGTCTCTTCTATTCTGCTCCCTGCTTTTCAGCACACAGGAGTTCACCATACTTGAATTGCAAATGAGCGGCATAAATGTTAAAAATGTTTCTGCCTGTTATTTTCATTGGCATCAGTCTCGGCAGTGTTTTGGAGATGGAAGAGATTGTGCAAGCTGCAGTAGGGCTGCAAGGAAACATGCATTTCCCCAGTCTGATTGCCAGAATGGAGAATTAGTTTTATTCAAGCCCTTGATTCTTCCCTGCAATCCTCATTGCCCTGACCAGGGATATGGTCCTTAATAGACCACTGAGTACCACTGCAACCATCCTCTCCATGATGGCCATCAGCATCCTGTGTGTTCCAGAAAGCTGGAAGAGATTTGGCTAAAGGCTTCACAGGATGCTTGTTGCAAGTGCTAACCAGGCAACACTGTGGAAGAAACTGATGTGGGCAAAATATGTGACTGAGTCTCAGTGCATGCAGAGACAGCTTGCACAGGTGACCTCTTCCTGTGTAACACAGCTTACAAACCAAACTGGAGCAGCCACCTCAGCAGTGGTGCAAAATTAGGCAGAGGTCTGCTTAGAAACATGAGCTATTGGTGCCACACCAGGGGAGGAGACTGGGAAGTTAGCTTATACTCTGAGAGAACTTTTGTGTGTTGTAGGCACATTTGGTTAATCATCATTTGTCTGTATTCTGTAATCTACAGCAATTTATTCAGGCTGAGGAACCCACATCTGCATCTTCTGGAGACAAAAGGCTCCCGCTGACTGCCAGGAGGGCTGTTAGGTCCAACACACATAAGGATTGAAGCATTTTTTTCCTTCAGGAATGGTGCTGCCCATTGCAGTGCTAGGGATATAAAACTATGTCACAATTCAAAGTTTGTCTTGAAGACAGGACAAAGCAACTTTCTAGGAAAATGGATGTGACAGTTACCACTCTGTCACACCAAGGCCTGCTGGTGTAGCCTAACAGCAGTGAGACATACAGAAATGCCCACAGCTGAGCCAGGGTCACACTTCTGACACAACCTCCCATTCAAAGAGCCTCAGAAACACAGATCTGATCATCAAAATTACTTAAAAGTAATTTTGTCCTTCATTCCATTAAAACAATAATTTGTAACTCCACTTCTGAGAGGAAAAGGCTAAATATGAACAGCTTTTTATGCCAAATTCTTCATTTTAAACACAATTAGTGTCAATTGGTACCTACGACTAATTCATGCAACAGAAATTATTTTTTTTAAAATTTTTTATTTTCGCCTGAGGAAATTCCACTAAAATGTAGAATAAGCCTATGTAAAAGGTAAAATAAACAAGTCATCCAAGCCAGTGCCTGCCAAGAAAATAAGATCCAGCACTGGAATTCTTTCTCTACTGTTGAACCACTCAGTCTCTGTTTTTCACATTTTCAGCTTGTTCAGATTTTTTTTTTGTAAACTCAAATGTCCACTGGGACTGGGAATAGAATAAAAGGTATGGCTAAGCCCTTCTTCTGTCCAACCCCATTCCTTGAGTAATTGGATGTAAAATAAGTAAACTAAGAAGTCTCTCTCTTCCCACAGCCAGAGTATTACAAAATAAATTACGGTTAATCTATAGCAACAGTTCTATCCATTTTTTCCAGGCAGAAGAAATATAAAATATGCAGTAATGCTCAGAGCACTTGCTAATTATTTAACAGAGGGATTTTCCACGCAAAACACATTTAAAAATTGAAAAGCTCCACTAGTCCTGACCAGAACATTTAAAATAAGATCTTTATCAGTGATGTTTTAAAGCAGAGGACTGCAGTGACCCCATCTTGTAGCATGAATTCAGCTGAATCCTACACGGTGTTATAGACCCTTCTGCAAAATGTGCTCTTAACAGGAAAAATGACAGTATTATGTATCACTAGTCTGGAGCAGGAATGATTTCTAAAGATTGACCAGGAAGAAGCAGTGTCGAGACTGGGAAAGGATTTCCAGATGAGTTCTGCCTTGTCTGAGCTTCAGTTATTCACATGCCTCTTAGTTTCTCCGTGTCTCTGTTTACCCAGCTTTAGCAGTGATCTCTGTACACCCTGCAAAACTCTGAAGCTGAGGTGCTGCAACACACCCTGATGTCCAGTGAGTACCATTTACAGTAGTATTTTATTGCTCATCACTCAGCATCCCTTTCCTTACACATCCTAAAATTTGGGGGGTGCGATGTTTTGGGGTTTTTTTTCTTTTTCAAATGCACGCAGCTATCCCTATCCTTCTGTTTTAGAGCTGATGTCATCACTTCATCACCATCCATCCATCTTCCCCTGCAGTGTGTGCTCCTTCCCCAGGGCTGCAAATTTCACCTGCCATTAATTTTGTTAATTCACCGTGCTTGTTTAGGAAGAAAACAAATAAAACCATGAGGAAATGTTGACATAACTACTAGCCCTTTTTTCTCCAGACCGTTCTTAAGCAGATGTGTGGGACTAAGTGAGGAAGAATCAGGGATTGCAGTCATTCAGGGTCATAAAAACTGAGTGTCCTAAGCTAAGGAAAGCAGAGCACTCGGTGAGATGCATGGGGAGCTTATCAAGTTTCATCCCTATTGATATTTGCGTAATTTGGAAAGAGAAAGAGATGGGGAGATTGGATCCTGCTTTATGGTAGTAAAATCATGGGATGGATAAGATGACCTCCTCACATTCCTTTCTGCCCCTGTAAGCTTATGCCATAGCTGCGAAGCCCAGAAAGAGCCATTCGTCTTCCACTTACATACATTAACCTCTTCCTCTCCACCCCCCACCAACAGGTTTAAGGTTTATACTGCTCCAGGGTGAGGGCTCCGTCCATTCCAGCAGTTCTTTTTGCCCTTCTCAGGACACGCTGAATTGTCCTTCCTGAATTGAGAGGCTCAGCGTCACCGAGGCCACAGGGAGGCACTGGGTGCAAATAAAGTACAGTGAGGGCACCTCTCCCCCTGAACAGTTGGCAGAAGTGTTTTTAACGCGGAGAGCTGCCCTTCTGCTTCCTCCGCCAGCGAGGGCTTAGCGAGACACTCGCGCACCCAGCACCCCGGGATTAACCCGCGCCCTCCAGGAGCGACATCGCGGCAAGTCAGCGGGGAGGGGAGCGGGGCGCAGCCCGGTCCCGTGAGGCGGGCCGGAGCGGGGCGGGCCGTGCAGGTGCTCCGGGCCGCTCCCGCTGCGCTCGGCTCCCCGCGGAGGGGGCGGCGGCCGCGCTGTTCCTAACGCGGCCTGACAGGCGCGGTCCCCGCCCCGCGCCGCCTCCCCCCGCGCGGCCCGCGCTGACATCACCGGCCAGGATTTAAATAGCTCCGCAGCCGCTGCCGCCCGGATACAGCGCTCCCCATTGGCCGCCGCCGCAGCCAATGGGCGCGCGGCGCCGCCGCGCTCGGCCAATGGCGGGGCGGCGGCCGGCGCGCGCCTCCCCTGTCGCTAAGGGAGGGAAATACAGCGCGGCGCGCGGGCTGTCAGGTGCGCCGGGCCGGGCGCGGACGGGGAGCAGCCGGGGGGCTCCGCGCTCGCTCGCTCGCTGGGTGGGTGTGGGTGGGTTCTGCTGCCTTCGCCCCCCCTCGTTCTTCAGCCCTGCTAGGCGAGCTCCCCTAGCCAGCCGCGCTACTCGGCGCGGGGAGGGAAGGGAACAGTGTGGAAAGTGACTGTTCTCCGCTTTGTTTTAAGCGCTCCGGCGGCGGCGTCTCCCGGGCGGGGAAATGCAGGACGAGCGGCCCCGCCGTGCTGTTTCCTCCTCGGGGAGAGCTTGAAACGAGGGAGAAAGAGAGAGAGAGCGAGAGCGAGAGGGGAGAGCGATCGGTGGTGACTCGGGGGCTGGCCGGGCTGCTGCCGGGGTTCGGCGGCCGCCGACGGTGGATTTGTGGGAAGAGCACGGGATGAGAAATAAACGCACCTGGCCAGCGGTGTTTAGGGGAGCGGGGGCCGGGTGTCCCCGCTGGCTGCCGGAGCCCCCGGACTCCGGACGCGGACCCGCCGAGCTGCAATGGACGCTGCCCGCCGCTGGCCGCAGAGCGGAGCATCCCCGCCGCCGCCGCCGAGGAGGGAGAGGTGGCCGCCCGGAGCCGGCCCGAAGAGGGAGCGGGGGTTTCCTCCTCGGCATCGCTCCGGTGACCGCGGGCTGTGCCGGCCCGCCGCACAGATAGGTTGCGTGGCAGCCACGGCGCGAGCGAATAGGTAAACGCCACTGTGTAGATTGTGCTGTTTGGAGAGGAGGAAAAAAAAATAATTAAAAAATTAAAACATGCGAAGATGCGGTCATTGGGCCTGGCACAGGGGACTGGGGCTGCACGGGGAGGTGGAATAGCCTCCTCTCCCGTGGCTGGCGCGGCGGAGAGATGCAGCCTGGCGAAAATGAAGTCCTTACGTAAGGCGGGCTGGCTGGATGGCTGGGTACCTGCTGGGTCCTGCATCGCCAGCCGCTGCCCCGCCAGAATTACCTGCGCTTCTCCCTGCCATGCCGCAGCCTGGCACTGCGGGGCCTGTCCTAAAAGCAGACTTTCATCCGCAGGAGCTCGTACATTTAAGAGCTGCGTAGCATTGTGGAACAAACATAAATCAGTTGCATTCCAAACTCCGAAAATTTAACCCGTTTCACTTGTTTCCAAGCTTACAAGCTTGAAAGGACATGGTATAAATCTACTTTGCTGTCAAGCCATGATAGCATTACGTGAAACATTTCTGCTTGGTTACTGTTTACTGCTTCACACCCTACAAATATTTCTGACTTATTTCTTTCCCGTATCTCAGTGTGTTAATACGTTGCCTGAATATCCTAAAGATGTCAGCCTGCATAGTCAAAAGGCAAATGCATGTGGAAGAACTGTATGCAAAACATGGAACAGGGCTGAGACATTTTTTTAAAATTTGATTTCGTTTTCGGCTTCTCCCTACATTGTAGAGTAGGGTGATAAACTTTCTACCTTGCTGCTTCTCTTCCCCATCCGTCATCAAATTAAAAACACAGCTGAAGTCACAGTTTTGTTGGAGAGGTTTTTTTTTTTATAAAATCAGAAATTCCTATGCAACATGAAACATTAATTATTGCAGGAGAAGCTGCAAATTCTTGCTGTAGAGGCCCTGGTAAAAGTAAAACTAAAAATCAAATGAATGCTTAATCTTTCCCTGAAACAAACCCACCGAGTTATCAGAAATCTGAGCTACCTACCTGTCTACATCTCTGTGATGTGATGAAGTTTGTGTCAAGGTTTCTTTCCCTTTGGGGAAAGGGGGCCTCTAAAAAGAAATTGTTTCCCCCCGTCCTCCCCCATGTTTCTGTTTCCTCATTCTCCTTACCTGTTATTCCTCTAAGTGAAAGACGAGGACTGTGAAGCCTTGTTTCCCCTTCTGTTGTTGCAGGACTCCTTGGATGCATCGGAAGTAAGCGCCGGGAGCATTTGGTGATCTTTGTGGGAGGAAGGCACAAGCCACCCAGGCCCCGTTCCCTCCATCTTGAGCCTTCCACGGTGATTTGCAGCAGCACAGGGAAGTATGAAGCACTGAGAGACAGAAGTCAGTGTTTAAACCTGACTTCACTTCAGCATTAAGGACCATGCAAGTTTCAGATAACAGAGGACCAGGGGTAGAATAGCAGAAGTACTTAAGGTGCCTCTTTTAAAAGTTCTCTTTTGCATATCAAAAGATTAGGGAGCTATTTAGAAAAGATGATTATACAAGTGTTTTTATTTACTGTCCTAACAGAAGATGATGATCCACGTCTGGATGCGTCTTGGATGCATCTGTATCACCATAGAGATTTCAGGGGAGCTCTATTGATTTAGGTTAGTAAAGAAACCCAGTGAAGTTTTAAATAATCAGAATAATATTCTCCCTCTCTTTCAGTCAGATTTGCCCTTCATGTTACTTGTGTTTCATAATCCTCCTAGCTCTCCATTTCGTCATTGCAAGACCAGCATCTCTACTGTAAAAAAAAAAAAAAAAAAAAAGAGAGAGAAAAAGAGAGGAGCCCCCCCCCCCCAAAAAACAAGATCTTTTTACAATTTGCTATTTATATCAATGTTTAAATAAATTTAGGGCACAAACTGATCCTGTTTTTTTTAATAGGCCTATTTAGTTTCATTTACTTACACAGGTATTTTTTTAGAACCAGAAGCTCTCAGGAAGAGAATGTGTTCGATGCACCAATACCCTTTAGGGTTTTGATAAAAGACATGATATCATGAGTATCATCTCCACTTCTGTTATTCTTCTTATATAGAAGCAACAAGATTGAATCACCATTTTTAGCTATTCTTCAGCAGAACTCGTAATCTATCAATGTGTCAGCTCAACAGCAGTTTTCTCTTCACACTAATGTGAACCAGAAGGTCCAGCTATCACTGATTTTGACAATTTTATTTTATCTGAGATTGCATGTATTGCAGAAGTTTGAAGCAGATGAATTATAGGGCCTATTATATTTTTCTAAAGATGTACAAAACATAGAATGCGTCACCTGAAACATTTCAAACTAATTTGTACTGGATAACATTCCTATGCTTGGTGTTTCATAAGCCTTACGCTAGGAGCACTATTAAATATTTGTCTGATAAATAACAAGAATGAGATCAAATGTGGGTCCTGTAGTTTTTTGAATGCCTCACATTGCCCTCTCTGTTGTTACATAATGCATCATAAAGAAATACGTGCCTTCATTCTCTTTAAATCACTCCGGCATGGATAGTACTAAGCCTTCCTTCAAGTCCTTGTTATGCAAGTCCTAGCTACTGCTAATAGCTGTCAGCTCTGCATGGTTACTTAAAAAACAAGGTAACTGCAGACTTTTTGTGAAGTTCCTTGCATTTCTGGTATTTTCAGTGAGGGGGTTCCAGGTGTGTAGCTCTCTTTCTCAGCTATAAAGTAAATTATTACGAACAAACAGATTTCCCCCCATTAGAATAAGGTCCCATGCATTTCAGTACATCAGAAGGTAACCCATATTTTTTGTTTAGTTGCCTGTATAAGCACATTATGAGTATCTGAATGCACTTCAGTGTCGAAACAGTGAAACAGACCAGAATGCAGTAATATTTTGAGCGTCTGTTGGAGAATGCAGGCATGTAACTAAGTACTGAAAAAATACATAGCACAGTAAAAAATCCATGACCAATCTAGCAAAGCTATTAGGTAACAAAAAATCCATATGGGCTTTAAGTACTGTTATTTGAAGTAAAATCTGTGTTACACAGTATAAGCAGCATTCAAGTGAAATTGATGAGACATCTATATAGAATAGAAAGAATCATTTTTTAGAGCTATGATACGACATTCTGTATTTTCTTACTTAGAAAGTGGACTTTTACTTGTCGTTTTGTAAAGGTATAAAATTAACAGCAAGCACTTCAGAGAATTAGGAACACTGCCTGATTTGTGGGATTTTTTTCCCCTCTGTAAAACACAGAGATCATTGGCGGCAAAAAATCAGGAAAAACCTGTCTGGGTTTTTCCAATATCATGTAGATCTTTTCGAGTACTCTGTCCTTTCAGACGGCCTTGGTTTTAAAGAGGCTGGAATAGGAAAATCTCAAAATTCATCATACTGACTGTATAGAAAAGAATTTTGCTCTTCCTTTATACTTGTAGAATATGCAAGTAGTAACTCAGCGACGTGTCACCGGGAAAGGAGGGATTGTTTCATATTCCGTTAGTAGATCTATTAGTTTAGCAATCCTTCATTGCATTTCTACAGATTTTTGCCTTTTCATTGCTTTTGTAAAATTGAGGTACTAGCTTATTTGTTTATTTCCATTTTCCTACTTCTGTTTTAAAAGGTTCAACTATAATCTGTTCAGATTTTGGTATGACACATGGAAAATATTTTTTTAAATTCCTTTTGGAAGCAGTAGGTTGGTCGGAGGAGGTCTGCACTGCAAAATAGTGTACCTACAAAATTGTACTCCAGTGGGAAATTAAATAAGAAAGAGCAGGATGACTGAGACAAGTCATTTGTCACAGATGTTCATGCAGTTCTGGTGTTTTATTTTAAGCTGGATTCATCGAATGTGCTAAGGAGTAATTTGTGTCTGATATGAAGTTCCCATCAAAGCAGACTAAGTGGTTTAAGTTTAAACCATGGTTTGAAAATACAGGGAGATTTTACTGGTCCAGTGACAGTTTGATTCGGTAGCCAAAGTGGACACAAGGAAGTAAATTGGAGAATGCTGTTTTTGACCTAAAATTTGTCAGGAAAATACATCACAAAAATATTACTGCAGAGCAGTGATTTTACCTACAAGATGGTTTTATCTGCGAAGCACAAAGATTTTACTGCAGGCATCTGAATTATGTAGATTTTAAAGGGTACCGGTGCTGTTGGAAAGCAAGCACAAAATGGTGATATGTGAACGTCAGATATCTGAGCAACATTTCCTTGACCACTTTTACAGTATTTTGCAAGTTCATAACGTAGGTTTTGTATTAGTTTTATTTAGTGAAAACGGAGGAGGTAAGCACTAGTTTAAGATTGATGTCGGGTTTTTTAGATAGGCCAATTATCATATTTAGCAAAGTACAATACAAATGAGAAGGCCCAGGAGTAAGATTACTATGAAAGGAAGATTTTTTAAAAGATCAATATTGAACTTATTCTTAGTTTGTATTAGTTGCTGTCCCTTTTAATATAATTTTCTCTTTTGTTAAGTTCCGTCTCTCTTCCTTCAGAAATACTGTGTCCCAGCCCCGAAAGGGAGAAATATAATGGCTACAATTAACTTCGGTTTACTGGAGCAAAATTATTTTTTTCCCAAACTGAAATACATGCAATAATTTGCTAGACTTCCAGCTATTTTACATGTGGTATTTCTGAGAAAGAGATCGTAATGTCCATTTTAATGCAGCTTACCACAGTATAGCAGCCGTAATCGAGCGTTTTTCTCCTTATCACTCGGATATACAGAATTGTCAGGTTGTTTGCTTTTAAGTACCTGAAAGCTAAATCGGAGAAAAGTATTTTTGATACGATAAGTTTGGCTTTCCTGTCTTTTGAGTTTTCTAGGTAAATGCTGCGCAGATTGATTATCAGAAAAATTGAGGCTTACGTAATCGGGACATACATTTTCCTACTGCCTCCCTTCCCTCACTTAGCTTTCATTTTACTATGAAAAATGAAAAATTTTGAAAAGAAAATTACTATGACATACTGATTATACACACATTTTCATGGAACTGCACAGCTAAGCTATTTGTATGTATTTAGTAAAAGGAAGCAGCACGCTAAATATTAAAACCTTGAGATGGCTAAACTTTAAAATTATAGTAGTCATTAATTACAGCTTTATCTAATATGCTGTACCTAGCTGTGTAGCATTGTGTCTTTTTTCTTTGCATAGGGAATTAGAGTACTTCTGTGTAGTCTTTATCCAGAATAAGAAAAATAGGAATGTCATACTCCATTTTTTTATTCATCGTAAAGCCGATGCTCCTTCGAAAGGGAGTTGGTTTAATACCTAACTTTCAGAGGATGATTTTCAGTGATTGTTGTTGACAAAATATAAGCAAATGGATCAGAACTCTGTCCTGGTAGATACTTACAAATTGAATTAACTAAAAAGAATAATATTAAAATTTTATCTAAATATGTTAACATGAGCTCTTACCCATAGGTGGCAGTCATCTTTCACTGTAGCAGGGATGCCAAACTTTTGGTTCGTGGTATTCACGCTTATGCTGAAATAATTTTGATGAGCTATGCACATAAGAATATATATAATAATTTTGATGAGGTATGTACATAAGAATATACATGTCTGCATTTTGGGAGAGGGGGAAGGAGGTGAAATTAACCGTAAAATTAGTTAGTAATTAGGAGGAATTGAATTGCTACGTATAAGCAATAAGATAAGGAATTATCGTATTCTGGAGAAAAGGTAGAGGTGTTTTTAAAACCACAGAAACACGGTTTTTATCTGTCCATTGCTGACACTTCTCAAAATGAAGTAGTGATAATTCAGAAACCAGTTGGCCCTACAGATTGAGCAGAAATGCAAGTACCTTGCCAGCCGTAGTGAACACAACCCCATATTGTGCCCAGTCCTCCGAACCACATTTCTGTTTTGTCACCCTTTATCTGTAAATTACAGTGATGATGTTGCCCTGGAAATCCCAGCAATAAGGTCCCTTAAATATTGAGCAAAAGCAGAAAAAGTGCTTTGGGTGAGGGTGTCCTTTGAGTCCTGGAGAGCAAGCAGAACCTGCGGGCTGCCGTGCTGCCCTCTGTCTCTTTGCAGGGCTGCGATCTATACCCGTGGTAGCACTGCGTAAGGGGAGGACAGAGATCGGCTCAGCTGCCATCAGCTTTTTTAGGGATTTATGTGGTTTATGGGGATTTCCTTTTGCAATACCGCTAAGGGGGCACTTGGGACCCCACCAAAACTGGAGGGGATAGAAGGAGCTAGTAAGGTCAGGTCATCTCAGGCTAAAACAAACAGAACTTGTGAAACTACAGATGTGTCATAGAGAGACGATAACATTCTTCTGAGAAGACCGAAACCTGAAATCCATGAGTGGGTGAAGTCATATTCTTTTTTCTATTACAGCTGCACTGGAACTCTTTTCAGTAAGATTAATCTAATATTGTGTCAAGGTAGGGCACTGTACACATTCTGCAGAGGTCAGGAACTAGCATTTTACAAAATAGAAAATTGGAAAAATAGACAATTATGTCTTGCTGTTACAGTGTTTCACTGTGATGCAAGATTAAGGGCTCAGAATTGAGCAGAATGGTGCAGTATTATTAAAACAGAAGGACTAATTCTCCTTATGCAAGAGTCGCAGCAACACACATCATTGTATAAGCCAAAGCAGGCAGTATGATTTCATAGTCACACAGGGTATTTCCACAGACAGACAGCCACAATGTGACTAATTAGATATTTGCATATGCATGGCCCCATTTGCTCCCCAACTGTAATAATTAGGAGTATTGCACTCCAAATTAATTTACACTCTTGTGTAACACTATTCAATATAAGATAGCGGGTGGTGATAAACTGGCCGGTGACAAATGGGTAAATTTGATATGTGTTTTGAAAATCAGAGCTTTCATAGCCAGCTTTGTCCTTGACAAAGTGGGCAGGGCTAGAGAAGACCTGCTTTGCTTTGGTCCTGATCCTCTATCGCAGGCTGCCGTGTTGCACTCTTCGACTTAACATGCAGAGACACTGGACTCCATCTTGAAGCTACCCCCGCCATCAGCTTGCCTCTGTTTTTCTGTTCCCCTCCATGGTTAAAGATTCCAGATCATGTGTATCATGACCAGCTGAACCTCTCACACTCTGCACGGTCTTTGACTTCAGTTTAAAGAGCATTTCTCTCACCCAGTATAAAGTCCGTTTTTGTCTGTCCTCCCTTGAGCTTTTCAGTTTACTGCTGAAACCTGCTCAGCCTGAGTTCAGCCAAGCCAGCTGTGCCGTACCTGTCGTAGGGAAGGGTGCTATTCCCTGACCTTTCTTCTAACCCTCCTTTGCACCTCCACTTCCAGTAAATCTCTTTTAATCTGCAGGGTTAGAAGTAAGCACAGCAATCCAGATGAAGATGTTGCCAGGGCCTCTTATGGTGGCATTAATACCTTCCTATGCCTCCAAGATACAAAGCAACTAATATTTTGCTTTTTAATGTATTTATTTTTAAATTAGATCTACCTGCTCTCAACATCTCAAAAGCCTTAAGGATTGACTGAAACACCCAACTCACCCTTTTTTATGGATACTGACAGCAAAACTTCTTCATTCCTAGCTTGTGACCTTGACCTTTGCACTATCATACTGGTATTGCATGAAAAGGGTGTCAGAAGGCTTTTTTTATGAAAGGGTGTCATCACTTTCATCCAAGCCACGGGCTTCCCCTGAATTTCCCGGCATGTCCAGATTTGTTTGGGAATCTCTCCACTTTGCACGACTATGGACGTGAGCTGGCACACGCATGCGACACAGCACAGGGCACTGCAGGTGAGCTAGCCCGGCTCATGAAACAGAGCTGTCTCTAGGATTAGGTTACCTCCAGCACATCACAGAGTGTTAGTTCAGGTAAGCCTTCCAGAATTTGTACCTGACTCACTGTCCTGCACTGGCTTTGTGTGACAGCTGTGGGAGCAAGAGACCAAATTATGAAATATTTTTACAGGAACAACAGAGGAGATGGACTTAGTCTCATTATATAGTTTCTATTGATCTTGTAGGTTAATCTCCAATTTACAGGTGATGCCCGTGAAATTGAAGGAAGAGCGGATGTAAAGACTTGTGTGGCACTCTTGAATAACATCTAAAATAAAGAATTTTCTTTTTTGGTTTTTTTTTTTGTTTTGTTTTTTGGGTTTTTTTGTTGTTTTTTGTTTTTTGTTTGTTTATTTGTTTGTTTGTTTTTTTAAATAGAAGAACCTGGAAGATTTCGGTTGTTGCGTTTGTGGAAGTTAGCTAACATTGTGACTGTCCGTAATTAAACAAGCAAAAATCTGTTTTCTTTTTTTTTTTGCCTTCCCTTGGAACTGGCTACATATCATTTGTATTGTGGCATTTTTATATAGCAATTTTATTTGGTATATTTTACTTCTGTGCTTTCAGGCCAAATAAGAAACTTGACCACTTGGTTTGTCTTTATAGTTAAAATACCATATTGAAGAACTTTTCTTAATTTTGATATCGGCAGAGCTGCAGGGTACTGAGTCAGGCTCCTTGTGTAAAACGTTCCAGCTCCACTTTGTGCAGGCAGTACCCCAGCTTTGTATCCTCAGTTGATCATTCCTAGTTTAAGGTAGTCAGTGAAAATAACTAGTAATGTCTGTCTGAGATCATTCTTTAAGGAAGTCCACTATAAACTTTCTTCTAGCTTGAGACTTTGCCTTCCAAACTACTTTGCAAGCTTTTATTCATATTAAAAGTTAATTTAGCAATTGCTATCTTCCTCAGTTTATTTTTTTCAAGTAGCATACTAAAAAATGTTTTCCTGAAATCCAGTCAGATTAGGTCAACTCGCTTCATTGATGTAGAAAGTAGGGTTTGGTGCATTTTTGTGGCTAGTGTGCCATAATCTATTATTAGGAAAGCTTTGTAGTGTTTTTCTTTTTTTTCTATTTACCCAATTTTATCCCATACATCCTTGCATCCAAATTTTTGATGGGCGGTCCCAATTTTTCCTCCTGTTAAACACTCATTACTTCTAAAATCTTAGTTGAGGTGCCTGCTCTTGTGCTTGGATTCAAGGACCAAGTTTTCCCACCCAGAAATTAAGAAACCCAGAACAAAATTTAATTTTTTTTGCCATTTCACCTCCGTCTAAAGGATTCACGGAGAAGCTCACTCACAGAGATAGTAGTGAAACATGGATTTTCTTGGAGTTTTCAGCATATAGCTGAGAATACCACAGCTATAAGAGCCTCCTAATCCTGCAATTTAGTCCTCCAAGACTTTCACACTTCACTTCTAGTCCAGCCCAGGGCTGATCATATCTTGGAGGTTTTATAAAGTTTTAAAAAGCATGTGAACATAGCTAAACAACTTGGGCAGGGTTGCTACAAGTTAAAAAGCATCCTTTATAAACCTGAAATTATACCCAAATGGAGAAAACAGAAAAGAACATCTATATGGCCAGTAATATATATAAAACCACTGTTAACTGTATCAAAAAAAGTATTTTGAAGCATGACACAGGGGAGAAAGCAGGCAGCTTATGCAAGGGAAGGTGATGCCTCACAAGTCCCTCTGTAGGGAGGGGAGTTCTGGTCAACACACTCCAAAGGAATTAAAGACAGGCATTTGACATCTTTTTCCAGAGGCTCTCAAAAACCTTAAGCTGCATGGGCAAAGAGGCAGTTTCTCATGTGGACAAACATCACACAAAAGAGAGGAAGCAAAGGTCAGAAACAAATGCTCACTTTTTGTGGTGGTGGGAGTCCAGTAGCAGAGCCCCTCCACCACCATGCTTAGAAATGTTCTATGAAAGAGCAAGAATAAAAATTGCAGAGATTACTGTGGGCATGAGGAGAGGATGAGGGACGAGGCCATGGAGCTGAGTGACTGAGCAAGAAAACAGCAGATGAGCCTTGCTGTGGATAAATGCCCTGTGATACACAGAGGGGTCTTGGCTGGCTCCTACTCCTCCAGAGCAGCGTTGTGGGGCTCTAATAAATGCTGCTACAAAAACATCAATGCTCAGCTTGGCAATGGTTCAAAAAGAAAGCAAAATATTAGGTATTGCAAAGAAAGGGGCAGGGAACAAAATTTTTTTAAAAATTCTTGTTATTATGGTGCTGCGTGAAACTCTTCTACCACTTTCCAAGTGTTGCACATGTTTCTTTGGTCTGTCTGCCTTTAGCATAAAGGCATGGCAACGTGTGTGTTTAAAAAACATTGCAAAATCAAAGCTAGAAAGCCAACATCAGACAAACAAACAAAACCCACTGCACTAAAGGAAAACAACAGTTTGCTTCGTAGGCTTCTCCCCCACCTTCAGAAAAGCCAAAATGAAAAAAATCCAACATGAGATAGTTATGGCCAAGGGTTCTGCCATATGCATGATGGATAGTAACATTTGTCACTGCTGTAAGGCAGCAGCAAATATTTTTAAGTGTGGTGATCAATTTTGTTCTCTAGCATCTAATTGAACATCAGTAAATATGTTATTAAGATGCTTGACAGTGTGCTCTTTTGCAATCAAGGCCAAGATGTAGCCAGATACTCATCTTAATCTCTCAAGACACATTTCTAATGAAGTTTTAGAGTGCCTAGAGGAAAGGTCCCTGTTCTGAAGCGGGACACCTGGATGCTAAAAGCAAATTATAATTAATAATATATTGTGTTCGTGATGTCAGAGTGTCATCTAAAGACAGTGTAAAACCTTGTATAGGCTACTGCTGGAATCCTGTTAATAAAATTGCTTACTTTAAATCACTCCCAGGGCGTAAGATATGATGTTCCTTTGTTGACAGTACTTTCTCTTGGATATTTATATTTATGGTCTATCAAGGAACCACCCAATACTGGGAGAAGTGGTATTTTTAAATAACTCCATTGTATTGCAATGTCTTTGTTATCATTCTGTCCTGTTAAGATATGGATAAACTTCCTTTCTGCTTACCAGAAATATGGAAGAAGGTTGAGACAAAATGCAATTAGGGAGGTAAGTTATACCTACTTTAGAAAAGTATATACTGTCTCCTTGATTACTCAGTCCACTATGAGTAATCAGTCCTCACTTGTACAATGACAACTTTTTGATCTTCTTTTTTCTGCAGTACTGAAGGAACTTTTTAACTCCAATTTTTTTAATACAATTTACAAATTTTACTCAAAAAGTCTGCTGAATTCTACCACATATGAAAGCCAGTCACTGCAGTGATTGCTACAGAAATGGATTCTAGTTCTTATTTAAATTCATATTTCTACTCAAGATAATTTTACTGCAAAAGGATTTTGTTTTCCTTTGACCCGTAGGTTTTCTTATTATTTTTGAAGCATTGAGAGAGGAAGGATGGAATCCGAGACCCATTGAAGTCCTGGAAAATGTGCAGAGAACTGCACTGAAATGAGAGCTCAATGTATCCAGAGCTCAAACAAAAGCAATTTGGCTACTGTAGTTGCTTTTGAGCAGTCTTCTCAACATTTTAGTTCCAAAAATGACAGAACCAATAAAAAAAAATGAAAAAAAATCCATTTATGACCTTGTGCAGTAGCCACAAATTATTTAAGTAATAGTAGTAATAAAGACTGAACCATGAATTTTAGTGGTGCCTTTTTTTTCTCAATTATATACTTTTTACCATTGTTAGGTGACTTTTACATGTGTGAAAGCATATGTATGTTATCGTTTAGGATGTACTGTGGTATTGCTTCTGGAAAAACAAATAGGTGCAACAGTTTTGCAGGCAATTATTTAGTATTTCATAGTCTCCAAACAGCTCCTGGACAATAGACCTGAATTAGAAGACGTAAAAATTGCCTTCATTAAGGTATTTATCAGAAAGCCTGAAGTGACATATGTTGGAGTAATTTGTAGCAAATCATTATTACTAGATATGAAGTAAATTTCCCATTAAATAATTGATTATTTAATTACAACAGTCTTTGGATATTCATCCTTGATCTGTAGATTATTTTACCCTTTTTTTAGGAGACCAGCACAACGTGAAACCTTTATTGTTGTAATAACATTCAAAAAATAAAAGGCAATAACATGGCAAAAAAAACACCACAGCTGTAATCAAGGTGGTAATAGGACAAGTCTGTCTGAGCTGGGAACAGCCAGAAGAGCTCATCTTCTGTGCCTTAACTGCAGGCAGAGGTCAAATGCATAAAAGCAGTTGTTGAACTAAAGCAAACGGGCCTCCTAAAAAAATGGGATTCCTGAGGGGATCACCTATCATAGGATCCTAGAATGGATCGGGTTGAAGAGGACATTAGAGTATCTAGTTCCAGCCTCCCCAGCTGCGAGCCATGCCACCATCCTTTCCAGAGGGCTCTCTCAGAAGTTGTCCGCTGTCTCCAAGCAAGCCAGCAGCAGAGCAGGACTCTTGTCCCCTCAGCCCTGTCCTGCCAGCCGGGAGCAGATTGAGTGCCTGGACCTTTTGCCCGGGTGAAGGTGGGAGAGCACAATACAACTTAACTTCAAACTGAGCAGTGCAAGCTGCAAGAAAAACACTTGTGATGTCCCTGTTCTGTTAGCCTAATGAAACTCCCACTTCCAGCTGCAAAATCTGGAGGCCTGGTTTGAACCTTTTTAACCCTGGGGCATGACCATAGAGATAAAAGCACAGAGTGGCAGAGTATAGTAATCTTCAGGATGTGTGGCATCATTATATTCAGACACTGGGTAAGCCTGATA
Organism: Eopsaltria australis; assembly: GCA_034509425.1. Classification (NCBI taxonomy): domain Eukaryota; kingdom Metazoa; phylum Chordata; class Aves; order Passeriformes; family Petroicidae; genus Eopsaltria; species Eopsaltria australis. Next base: position 1,852,316 of record JAVTVJ010000040.1, read on the forward strand.
CAGTAACCCCTACCACATCTTATTTGAACTTGAACTATACCTTATTTAGGGCAGAGAAACATTTTTAAAATTGCCTGGACATCATAGAATTTTTTAAAGGTATAATTTTCAGCTTTTCCATTGGTCATTTTTTTTCAAGTCACTAGTGCACTTTCCCCTCATCTATTTGACTGTATCATAGGGATAGCTGTATTTGCCTGCTAGCGTGAAATGCTGGAGGGTCCTGCAATTTTTGTAGTTTCAGATTGTGGTTTATCTTGCCAAAAAATCTGCCTATGGGTATGAATACAAATGTATCTTGTTCATCATATTTGCCTTCTGCTCAGGGATACAAGGAAGCTTTCACTGGACGCAGAACATACTGTATTAATTTCGTAGATTTGGTTTTGCATGTGGTACAAGTATTTGTTTTGCTGGATTCTCAAAACTTCTGGAGAAAAGAAAAGAAATGTTGCCACGTAAATGCCGTTCCAGAAAACAAGCAAACAAACCAAAGAGCCAAGATCTCCATCGCGGCGCCGCTCAGCTGACCTCAGCCACTTTGCACGAGGAGGGAGCGTAGCCTGCATCTGCTGTGGTTGTATCACTGCAGATGAAAAGCATAGGCAAGATTTCCTCCTACCAGGGTTTTGTCAGAAAGGGAGGTCTGCTTTCTGTACACACACTAGCAGTGCCTGGGGGACGGGGCAAGTTTTATTTCCTGCTGACATGTATGAAACACCCTTTAGGTGTGAGAAAATTGGGTAAGTTTGGAAGAAAGAAGACTGAGAGTAAAGCGGGGAGTATTAACTACTAATGAAGGGGACAGAGCTTAAGAGGATAATTTTCTGCTTTTAAATCTGGTGCCCGTATTAAAATTTCTCCCAGCAGCATGTGCATGACTGATACTTATTCAGCTGATAGCGCAAAGCAACAGTGACCCTGGCACCAATGCCGAGGCAATATTTACAAAAGGATGAACTATTTTCGAACAATGTCTTCAATGTACTAAGCACAAACAAGCTTTTCTTCAGCATCAGGCATGCATGTTGTCTCGTTCCAACGATTTTGTTCATGTACAAATGTATTCATTGTGGACAATGCAAGGAAAATGTCATTCTCTATTTATATCCCAGTTTCCCTTTGTCCTCTTTACAGTATCTTGGGGCAGTGATGCAGAGCAGAGTCTTGCTCTAAACTCCTGCTATTTTCCTCCCCGTCTTCTTCCGAAGCGCTCACAGTGGCAGAGCCACAGCGAGTTAAAAGGCTCCCTACAGCAGATTTTTTTTCTTTTGAGACACAAAGATCGGTCTCTCTCCCTCCGCTTCCCAGCAGAGAAGATCTAAGTCGTGCCTCTTGCTCCATCACTCAGAGCACATAATGGTCTTGGCAGCAGAGGATGTGGTGGTAGCAGCATTTTGAGCCGTGTAAGTGGATGCACCTGGCACAGCAGTGTGAATAAGCAATGTTAAGGCAATTCTCCCCCAGCAATATATGAAACCATCCACTTCATGAACAGCCTCTCTGTGATAAAGGCTGCCTTTCTGTTGACTTGGATAAGTTCCCCAGTATGGTCAAAACAGAATAATGGAGGACTTTGAAAGAAGGGCCCTTGTACAGAAAATAATTAATCTTGCAGCAGAGGAGCAGGGAGAAAGATTTAGTGACACTTGAAAACAAAAAACAAATCCCCAAGTCCTAGGACTAAACTAAAAAGCATGAGTGCAGGCTCACACTGTGTTTTCATTGTAGAACAAATCATCTGTCCCGAAAGCATCATTCTTGGGCAGGTTGGCCACCATTTCAGGTAAGAATTAGGAACATTATTTTAAAGGACATTTCAGGGAAATTCTATTTTGCCTTTCAAGCATCATCTGATTTTCTTCAAGGTGGAAATGTCCCTTGCTCTCAACTACAGCATTCCACTCTGATAAACTTCACTTTACCGGTAAAATTATCTGTATTGTCTTGGTACTATAATCACATCTTTACAAAAAATCAAGTGATAAAACTCTTTACTTCTACAATGAAATTAATTCGAATTGAAAGCCCAACATTAAATAGAGTTTGCCTTTAATAGTTTCTGCACTCTTTCCAGCTATGTGTATACAAAGAAAATAGTCATGCATGCCTCAGATGCAACACTGAAAGGAATATAACACATTCCACATGTTCTAAGAAATTGAAAAACTCGCATTTCTGAAGGAAGAATATGTGGCTATTTTCCATTGTGTGACTTCTGAGGCCTGTATACTCACTTGAATTGATCTCCCATTAAAGAACTTCCCTTATACGCAGGATTCACATCCAATTCACTGTCAAGCATCAAAACATTCACTGATGTTTATAGATTTTGTTTAAAAGTCACTATTTTCTTTCCCCAGATAAAATATCTCAATCAGGTTGAAGCAATTTTGTCCTCTGAAAGAAGAGCTTGAGACTTAATGAATATTACAAAATGAAAAATTTTTAACCACATAATGCATTTTAGATAAAGGGTATATATAACACCAAATAAATGAACTCTTCTTGTAATTCATACTTCTAATAATGCATGATTTCATATGCTTTAGCACATAAAAGATTAGATAGCTTGAAAATTAGAGCAGTCAAACTTTGAGCACAGTGTGAGATGAAGATAAGGAGTATTCAGTCACCGAAAACATCTTTCCTTCATCACCATCTAACTCATCCTTAAGGAATTTTAAATTACAATTGAGCAACTCTTAACTACTGGACAAAAATAACTTCTATTAGCTGGAAAACATTTTATGATCTTTCAACTTTAAGGTATAAACTGCCATGTAAAGGCTTGCCTTATCACTCCCATGAATTGAAGTTTGACAAAGGCTGGTAATTCTGACATTTGGAGAGATTATTAAACCCCCTAAATGATTGAAAGCTGAGCATAACCCTCAAGATTAAATGAAGATTAAATGATCATCTATTATGGATGGATGCAATATATATGATTTCAACAGTTAGCTGGCAGCAATCATTCATTCTGATCTTTCATTAAATTTTTAGAAAGTAGCGTCTCCCAGAGTTAATACTGGCACCTGCAACTAAGGATAGTATTGAAATTCAAATAATTTGGTTGTAATCTAGTTTATTGTTTTAATTTTTTTTCAGAAAATTTCTATCACTGCTGCATTACCATATTGAAACCACTCAGACAAACAACTGATCAGTCCCTGTTCACATAATGAAAAACCTTTGGAAGTGTTTCAATATGATGTGAGTCTTTAGTGAGCAGCAGGAAAAATATGCTGTCTTCAGTAAAGTTTTTAAAACTGTTTTCTCAGTGTGCAATATGTGTCAATACAGAAGACCTTTTCTGCCCAAACATAATTTTATCTAAGAGCAAGCCTTGAAAAATGCTACTTATCAGGTTCTTTTAATCAGATGATGTATAAAGAATGACTGCAGCTAACAATATTTTATGCCTTTGTTGGTACTGCAGCAACTGGTATTACTGCTTTTTGTAATTTCATATTTCTTAGCAACAGAAAAGTTTAACTTCTGTTGTTGGAAGCTATGCTAGGATTATTTTCACAGTCTGCTCAATTTGCCTGCTCTTACATCTGACAATCCACCATAAGCAACTGAGAAATATTTTCTGCACAAGCTACATTAAGCCTCATAACAATTATTGCTATCTTGGCTGATCCACTCAAAACCATTTCTCCACTTAATCCAAAAACCTAAAGCTCTTTCTTTTCAGGCAGCATATCCTGCATCATGGAAGGCATGTTACTGCTATAGTCATGGTCAGAATCTGGGTACAGATGTAATGTGAGTTATTGAAGATATATAGGCTCAGTGTTAGGTAATAAATCCTCTGATTATTCCCCTTGCATGCTGGGTCCCACCCCTGAACACTGTGCTTGACCTACAGACAGTACTGAGCCTACAATAAAAGCATGTGGTCACCATTTTTAGAGACAAAAAATTTGCATATGAGATGACTGTAACAGCAGTTCTGCTGGTGTCACCACATCTAGTCTGGACATATGCTGAAAATGGATCTTTTTACATTCAGTGACAGTTCAGTTTAGCAAAAAAATTTAGGATTCATTGGGTTTAAAGGTACAATACAAACATAAAACCTGAAACGAGACAAGGGTTTGGGAAATGAGATATCAGCAGAGACATATGAGGTTCAGCACTTGAGAAATCCTTTTGAGAGGGTGAGTACTTAGCACTTTCCATAGCAGTTGTGAGATCTTTGTTTTGCTCTGAACAGATTCAGTAATTTTCAGGCTGTGGTGTCAGTTTAGTGTCTGAGCCAGTGCCTTGAACCTGGAGCCATCCCTGTTATTTCTATTTGGAGTGGGGTGCATCTCCAGGGAACACAAATACCCAGCACTTGGGAGACTCATTTGACACACCCTGTGGGCTGCAGGGACCCTTCCAGTCCTGTGAGGGCAGAGGAGCCCTCCTTACCCAGGTGGAAGCAGGGAGCCAGCACGGCAAACCCAGCCCTGCATTCGGCCGCCATATGCCCAGTGCAGTTCAATAAATGGATGCTCTTTATTTTGTGGCCTTCACTGGATTGGAGACACATCCTACAGTTGGCTGTTATTTGTATTTCCTTCAGCACCTGTAGTCTGTGGTGTGCACTTGGCCACTGTTATGGGTAAGTGTGTTATAACAACTGGACATTGTGGGAAACTTGAGCTCTTGGACAGATGACATTTTTGATGCAGTGGAACAGATGCAAACCCCATAATACAAACTAGGTGGTTGTTTTTACTGAGGCAATGAAGTGCAAACATTTTTTATTTATTTCATAATCCAACTTGTATTTTATACTTCAAAGTCAGATAACCACAATGGTTTTGCCAGAAAGAAACCTTTCTGAGCTGGCTGGCTCTACAGATGAATGCCACACATCTGAATTCTCCATTCATGAATCAAAGGTTTTCTTCTGCAGCTGTAAGCACCAGAAGTGTTGTTTGGGATCTGTGGGAGAGGCTACATGACCCAAGCAGGGTCCATAGCTCAGTAGCCAAGGAGCTGGGAAGCTCCTGACCAGGCTGGCTCTGCATGGGAGTTGCTGCACACCTCAGTCCCACTGCTCAACAGCTCTACACCCGTTTGGGGTTTTGTGACCCTGGCACACATTCACAGTCCTGGACCAAACATTTCTTAGACACAGGTGGATTGAAAGATGGGGCCAGACAGACCTCAGTCCTTCAGCCATTTGGGAGCATGTTCATGGGGCTGAACAGAAACGTTGCACCCTGCTTCCAGTCTGGCAGAAGTTGAACAGCATCACTGACCTTCTGCTCAAGTCCTCAGGTAAGCACTCCCACTCTTTCCAGGCAAAATGTTTTAAGAAGGTGCTGGATGAATTTGAAGTTTTATTTACACCAGAGAAGCTAATAAAAAGGAGTGGAGTTTAGTTTTCATTTCAGTTTTTAAGTGAAATTTTAAAGACTGGATAATGTTTAAGCAGTAAAAAACGAATGGCTAGAAGGGAGAAGAAAATGCTGGTACAGACTTTGGAAGCTGTTAGTTTCAGAAATTTGGTAACCATGTCCAATATTGCCATCTAGTCAGGGTTAAATGTCTTCATGCTGATCCTTTTTTTTCCTGTAGAAAGATGATTTGTTCATTAAATTGCTATTTATTTCAGTGTATTCCTGGGAAATAAAGCCTCTAGTCTGTAACAGTGACAGGTCAGTGAAAGGTGGCTTTCATGTACTCAAGCACTTCACACCTTCTAGGTCAGGCACCCTTGACATGTGTCCTGGTGCAAAAGCTCCTGTAGGATGTTTTACTTCACTCCTTAGACAGTGGCATTAAATTTGACAGCAAAATTGCTTCCACCCTCTTTATATCAGTAACTACATAAAGGTAAGTTAGAGCACATGGTTTTAATTTAGCTTTTAGTGGTTTTATTTGGCAGGGGAAAAAAACTGTTGAGCACTAACCTTGAATTAGAAGCTGACCTCCGAATTAGTCAGTCTTTTTCTTGTAAATGCATTTTGTAGAGTATAAACATGAACCATCTATTTACATAACGTTAGTGACAGCCAAATGATTTCTTAGGAGCATTAATGCTGGAAATCCCAAACACTCCTTCCTTGCTGGAGAATGGTTTATAACTCCTGAGAATAATCTCTCCAGCAAGTAACTGCAAAGAGAAAAGGCTGATCTTTTTCCAATGGAATTTAGGATTTCTCTAGTATTTCACTAAGAAACCCCAGACAGTAATTATAAGCTGCTGTTAAATGAAATGCAGGTCACCTCTCCCAGGGTGCATGTGGAAAGCTCTGGCAGTGCTGGTGGTGGTGCAGCCTGCTCCTGTACTACAGTGGCTTTACAGGAGATGTTGTGAATCCAGCTTGACACTGGGGAGCCCTGGTGCAGAGTACCAGTGATGGCCCTGAGGGATGTCAGAGGACAGCAAGCCCACGGTATGCCTAAGTTTCTCCACCTGTCCTGTTCCTGGTCTGCTGGGAGCCAAGGGCAGTGAGGAGCAAGGAATTTCAGGCCTTCTGAAGCTGAGATCGTGCTTCAACCCAAGAGAGCCTTCAGCAGATCTGCAGCACATCTCTGCTTCCCCACGGGAGCAGCACAAGAAGGCAGCCTAGCAAAGTGATGGGTCCTGCACGTGTGCTGCCGCCTCTGACAGGTCTGCAGGCACTGCATCCTAACTGAGCTCGTAGGAATGTCTTAGAATTTTCAGGTTTTTTCTCACATCTAGGTAAAATGAAAGCCATGAAATGCCACCAGGCTTTGGAGTTCCTGTGTTTCTTTGAGTGTGAGCTTTACCGGTTTTAAGAATAAAATTTTACAAAATGGATATATTAACAATGATGAAAAACAAATCTGAAAAACATCAAAATAATTTGTGTGAAACATTCTTCAGGCCATGGGGGCATTTAACAGGTTTCCAGAAGCAGAAAAGTAACTTGGCTCATTTTAGTTTATTTCAGTTTATTTTTGCCCACTTTAAAGAGAGTGTATTTTGTGGCTGTCATAATTTTCCTCTTTATTGTTGAATAAACAGCTGAATGTCTTTTCTGGTTTTTTTTTGTTGTTGTTGTTGTTGTTGTTGTTGTTTTGTTGTTTTTTGTTTTTTTTTTTTTTTGAAACTGGATTTTCAGCAGGTTTTTTAAAATTATTATTATTATTGCCATAAGAGTACCTACCATAGCATAGCACTTCTAGCTTGCTCCACATTTGTTGGCATGCCCTGCCATAATATGCCATAATAAGTCACTAAATTAAGATGGTATTTTTCATGCTTTCAGCAACAGCAGCAAGGTACTCTGCTCTTTGCTGTGTGTTGTTATTATTAGCTCTCTCATGATCGAATTCCAGCCTCAGGCACTGGTTGTGTGATGGGGCCGAGCTCTGATGGCAGGTTTCAGCCCATGTTTTGTCTGGCTGTGCTTGCCCTACCTAATTCACGATAGGGAACACAAAGACTGGGCTGAACAGAAGGGAAGTGCACAGCCATTTTAGGGATCCTCAAATTGCTGCTTGCAACTTGTCTCCAAACTAAAGTGGATTCTGTTTAACATAAAAGGTGGGAAGGGTTTCACTCCAGGCAGAGGTTTATCAGTCCCAGCACCCTCCCTACTAAGTGCAAATAAGAAAGGAAGCCTCTGAAGGCTTCTCAGATAACCAGCAGCAGACCACTTTCCCCTGCCCAGCACTGTTTGGCTCACTGGCATCCTCTATGGGGCTGCCACCAGGCCACTTGTGCTTGGCTTTTGAGGGCTAGGGTGCAAAGGGCACAGACAGTGTTCCTTTGTCAGTGTTGTGAAACACTCAGTTCAGAGTGACCCTGCTGCCCCCTTGTGCAGCATAGAGCCTTTCCCAAAGGTTTGGCACAAATACTGTCACTCACTGCCCATGAAATAAGGCAAACACCTTCCCTCTCCCACGGAGAGCAGGAACATTGACTCCTGCAGGTGTAGCTTGTCCTTTCTCAAGCCTCCTTCCTCTGGTGGCCTGCAGTGTGCAGCAGAAAGAGTGTCCTGTGGATAGGCCAGCTCCCAGCAGGACCGAGGGGTGACATGCATTCATTATAGTCATGTAATGGAATCATAGATCCACAGAATGGTTGGGGTTGGAAGGGACATGAAAGATAATTTAGTTCCAACCTCCCTGATATGGGAAGGGGCACCTTCCACTAGACCAAATTGCTCCCAGCCCCCTCCAACCTGTCCTTGAACACTTCGAGGAATGGGGAATCCACAACTTCTCTGGGCAACCTGTTCCAGTGTCTCACCATCCTCACAAGAAAGAATTTCTTCCCAATATCTAACCTAAATTTATTCTCTTCAGTTAAAAGCCACTCCCCCTTATCCTGTCACTACATGCTCTTGTAAATAGTCTCTCTCCATCTTTCCTGTAGGCTCCTTTCAGGTACTGGAAGGTCGCATTTAGGTCATCCCAAAGCCTTCTCATTTCCAGGCTGAAAAATGCCATTTCTTTTAGCCTTTCCTCATAGGAGAGGTGCTCCATCCCTCTAATCATCTTGGTGGTCCTCCTCTGGATGCTCTCCAACAGGTTGATATCCTTCCAGTTGATACTCATTTTGTTCATCTTACTTGCTGTGTTCAGACATGAATGCAGTGTCCCTTCAAAAGTGGAAAAAGCAACTCCTCCATCTCATTTTAGGATGACTTTAGGAAATACAGCACTGTGTGGCTGAGGTATGTGTCCTGCTGAGGCAGGAGGGTATTTCTCATCTTCAGTAAAACCTGTAGAAGTTTTCTGTCTGCTTTCTGAACTGCCTGCTCCCGAGCTTGGACACATCTGGGAAATGAAGTATTGCTGCCTATTTCTCTTTTGCAGGTCAATCTTGAGCTACACAGGGAGTCTTGCTGGCTGCATGCTCCTCTTCTGCTGAAAGAGCTCCTTGTCCAAACAAAAAGGATTGAATGAAAATTTTAGTGTGATTAAAACACAGTTCTAATGGGAAAGCCAATCAAGGACATTTGTGTTCCAGAATAAATTAGAGATCACAGAAAAAAAAAAGCTATTTAGGTAGTTACTGATATAAATAAACAGCAGGAAAAATTCTTGTCCTTTGCCTGGCTTGCTTTGTGTCCAAAACTGAAGTGTTCTGCTTGCTCTGCTTTCCAGCGAAATCTCTTGCACTAGCTATTTTCCTATGTAGGAGGGAAAAAAGAAGTGTTGGCAAGAATCTTTCAATCTGTCTCATCAGCACCATCATTAATTGAGCATTTTTGTTAGTGGATCAGTTCTAAGCTAAAGAAGTGAGGTATCTTTGTTGTGGCCCACATGACGAGCAGGAGCATGGCCCAGTGGGGCTCAGGTGAGCTGGAATATCTGCTGCCATGTTTCTCTCTGTGGCTTTGGAGGGCAGCAGTTCCTCCCAAGGACCCTAGAGCCAGGCCACAGCTGCCACCAGGCTGTCCTTTGCTTTTCTCCTTCAGGTTACAAAGCTTTGAATTTTCTTCCAGCTCTGTGGTGGGCGACATGGATGGCAACTTATTTATGCTCCTGTTGTCTCTAGAAACCTCCAATTGGGTTCCTCCTGGCGTAGTTTAACACGCCTACTGCCTGCCAAATATTTTTTTTAATCCTAAAAGCCTTTCTGTTGCTAGGTTGAAATTTTTTTCTGCCTTTCAGATAAAAAGTGACTAATGGGATACATTTCATAATACATCAGCAAGCATAATACTTGTTATTATCATATTTTAGTGCCCTTTAAAAATTACCAACCTGTACTGGGAGGATGGGGTAGTATGTAAATTGTACATCATAAAAACAGTAGGGCAAATTCTTTGTTCTTTGATAATCACATTTTATTATTAGGGATTAGGGAGATGAAGTTAAATAGTATTGGTGTGGGGTTTTTTAACTGATGTTTTCAGGAGATGAACAAATGTCCAACAGTAAACATTAGGTGTTAGGACTTATGTGGAATTTAGATGCTGTAAACCTTATCCTGCTCTGGTAAAAATCTCTCAGGTTTCCGTGTTCACAGGCTGGGAACACAACTTCTCCTATCCTGCCTGTGTAACTGTTGATTCTTCTCCTGCTGCTGCTTCCTCCTCTGGTTCTGTATTTGTAGACAAGACAGAACCTCAACCCACAAGAGAGCAAATGAATGGAGAAGTCATGTGGACCAAAAGGAGTAGTGGTCATGGCCACTGGATGACATCTTGGGATAGCATTGATTGTACATTCAAAAGAAAAGTGAGGAGGTCATTTAATCAATAAATGTAATTGCAATTGTCCTTTAATCTTCTGATAGCAACTCTCTGTGCCTGTGACACAGAAACAATCACTCTAGATCACTCTCAGTCACAGGTGGAATAGCTCTAGCTCCTGAAAACCCACTGGAGCCATGCTAAAAGAAACAGGCTTGGAAGACTGATCTATGGCTTAACAAAACAAACTATTTCCACTAATGCAGGTTCATGGATTCTGGAATAAATAAGACTTGCATCCTTCTTGACTCCTCTGGGGACTGTGTATGTGGAATGGTGTGTTCCCTAAGCGTGGGAAAAAGGGAGAGCCCAGCTCTGTGCTGGGGAGCCCACCTCAACCTGCTCTGCCACTCTTCTCCTCTTTTTGTGTTCTTAAATGTTCCATCGATTGATAATTTCAGGTGAGAAACTCGCATTACAGAGATTTCTCCATGCAAGTACATTTAAAACACCAGGCAATTTCACTTAGCTACAGTGCAATGGTTTTGGGCAATAAAGACGTAAGGTTTTTGTTAGTGTATTGAAGCTGCTGTGACAGAAAAAATCTTGGTTATAATATGATCTGAGATGTCTTGCTGGTTCTGTTATGCCTTCTTACACAGTAAGTGAATTAGCAAAAAGGCTTGGGAAGATTGCTCTTGAGCATTTGTTCACTCTTCTTAAAGTGATACCAAGAGATCTCCTTGTAATTTTTAATTATTTTCTGGCCCTCCAGTTGAAGGTAACAGATTTATTTATTGGAACTGATAATAATGAACAGATAAATGAACTCTGAGCCTAGTTTTGATTTTTAGAAGGAAGTGTTCAAATCTGGAAGAAGTCTAGATTCAAATAAATCTAGAAAAAGTATGCTAGAAATTGTGAAGTTAAAATATTTTATTTTAGCAACACAGAATAATTTGTGTTGGAAGGGACCTCTGGAGCCCTCCTATGGTACAACCCCCTGCTCATAACTGGACCAGCTTTTACACTAGTTCAGGCTCCATGTGCCTTGTTCAACTGAGTTTGAATATAACTGAGTTGGGGTTTTTAATGCTTTCTCTTACTCAAATAATTTGCAAAATAAAAATTCAGTCTTAATGTCTAAAACAAGGGTTGCCTGACAGTGTAGGAATTTTGCTTTCAATGGCAAAATTTTGTTTGCCTTTGAAATTCCTTGACACGTCTCAATAGCAAAGAGAAATAAAAAACTTGCTGTTTATAATCCTGAAGAAATAAAAGCATAGAAAAAGTCAAATCTCATCATTATTTTAAAGGCAGAATTGAAGTGATGGTGACATTCTTAGCTATGAAAAATTTCTAAGTATGACTTTAGATACGTGGAAAGACTTCTATGCAAAATCATTGGGAAATAAACCTCAAACAAAAATCCTTTAAATATATTAAATGTACTGTGTACTTTCACAGGTTTTTAATTTTCAATCTCACATATGCAAGGCAAAACTGAGTGCCATTCAGTGGACTCATTATGATGACTTAAATCTGAATTAGGAAGAGGAGTAAACAGAAAAAAGGTTCCTTTTCTCCATGTTTTTAACAATTTTGCCAAACTTTTATTTAAAAAGTGTTGTTGAAATTCTGAGGGTTTTTATAAGACACCAGCTATGTCAGACCTCTCTTCAATGCTGCTTAAAACAAAACTATCTGAATTAGATTTTCTAGACCTTTTGTTTGTTTTTATTCAAGTTCTGCAGCTGTTAATATAAACATTTTTTCTCTTTAAACGAAAATATTTTCATTTTAGCTGAATGTCCTACTCCATCTCCAACACCCCAACACCATATGAATGAAAGGATATTTATCAGCCAGCTTGCACATTCTGGTTGAGGACACAGAAGCCTTATCCAAATGCTCTACTCTTACAACTATCACTCATGTTATTCCCTATACTTTCTTTCCTACCCTTGTCTGTTATAACTCCCATCTTTCATGACACAGAAAATGTGAAGTAAATACTGCAAGGGAGATTCTGCATTTTTGTCTGTATGGGGTTGTCTTGCCCACACACATTTGGAGGGATGAATAAGTAAAAAATGTTTCAACTGTCCAGGCTTCCCATCACAAATACACTTATAGTATTGCCAAGAAGACATCTAACTTGTGTTTATCCTCTGAAAACCAAATTGTTGCAGCTTAAACCACCTTTCACAACGTTTCTATACAATTCACTTCTTACGAACCCATTCTACCCTGAAAACACAGAGGAATAAGTAGGTCTTGAACTGAAGACCCATCTGAAACATTTTCAAGGCTAGAAAGAGAGAAGCGAAGCATGGGATCAGGGCCATCTCATGTGAGAGCTGAGAATCAGTGCTGGACCAAATCCATGACTGCTACGAGTTGTCCCGGCTCCACTGGCTGTTTAAGCACGGCACTTTCCACAGAGAGAGAGTGCCAGTCGCCAGCACTTTGGTCTGGGGGCTGCTAACCAAAATGCAGGCCCTGGGCCGGATCATTTCAACAAATTCTGACGCACAGCTCACTGTACAGTTGGAAAGGACTACGTGCCCACCTCCTGTTGTTTCTGCCACCTGTTTTGGCAGAAACAACAAAATGGGTTTTGTGTGTGTGCCTGTGTGTATTGCATAATTCACGATCCAAACTGAATCCAAAATATTTGGATGGCGGCCCGCCCCACATTTGCTTGGTGGAGCTGGAGAGGCATGCCAAGAGCAGCACCAACAGCTGGCGGCCCAGGATGCTCCAACTCCCGGGCTGGAGACACAATCCAGAGACTGTGCAAGTAAAAAGAGTCCTGTTTTTTTAAATCAGCTCTGTAGGCAGCTGAGGTTTGTGCCGGTGAAAGCAAAGCAGGGGATCGCTTTCAGCCCGGATACAGATTACCTCTCCTACCAAAGATCTGCAGATCATTCATTTCTTGCAGCATTTTATTTTGGTGGTGACTTGGAAGCCATTTCACAAGTCACTGCGCTAGTACAGGTGGAACCTCAGCTCAACCACACCTGAGACCTGCAAGGTAATGACTTGAACTGTTTTATGTACAGCTGTAAATGTCCTTTTGCCTTTCAGTGCTGCTTGCAACCCAAGATTCCATTTGAACTGGTATAATATACACTTGCATCATTAACAATTACCAGTCATTGTTCCATTTGGATTTCTCTTGCTAATTAGATTCACTCTGACAATCTGTATGGCCCATAAACACAACCCCAAAAGGAGTATCTTCCCACAGTGAACAGAATGGAATATGAATAATCAGTTTAATAATTGTATTTGACTTAACTTCTCAACACCAACATGTTAATCAAGAGCCTGCCAGGGCTCCCTGGTGGGAGAGTCCCTCTCTGCTCCTGACTGCTCTCGCGAGAGGAGCCGGAGCTTGCCTGACTGCTGTGCCAAGGCTGCAAATGTCTTGTGGCTCTTACACAAGCATTGACAGCCACCACTTTTCATTCTTGCAGTTTTCCATGAGCACCTCTGTCTCACTTACTCTTCTCTCACATTTCTGCCTTTCTCTCTCATCCCTCCCTTTAGAAAGGCAGCAGTGATGGAGGCAGTATTAGCTCCTAGAGGAGCTGAAGAAATGCGGGTATGTAACCTTGCAGTCCCTCTGTGAAAGGCCCTGCAGCCCTGAGCACTTCTGCTCCCCTTGCTGACCTGAGTATTTGGGCAGCAAACCTAGGCTGGAAACCCTTACTTGGCCACTTGCTGGGCCATGTCTGACAGCTCACTGCAGCAGCCCCTCTCCCAGTGCATCTCCAACAGAGGCAGCAATGTAGCTTCCAGACCCAGGTTGCTCCATCCCTGCCTGTCCTGTGGCATAGCCAGAGGGTCAGGTTCTGCTCGTACCTGTTTGGTTAGGCTTCACCTGGAGCCCTCCTGCAAATTCCCTTCTCCACAACATATGCATGAAAACTCTGGTAATTGCTAGGCAGAGCAAGATGTAGTTGGCTGCTCTGGCTATGAATCATTTAGACAGGCAGTTGTTTTTATTCAGTTTTTCATTGCTTTTCCAAGCTTTAAGGAAAAATATTAAAACAAATGCAATTGCACACCACTGCAACTGCTCCCCACAGAATGCCACTGTTGGAGTCAGACCCCTGATGCTACAGCTCAGCTGCCAGGGACTGGGGGTGGAAGAGCTGCCAGCTCCCAGGACAGAGAGTGGAATATTTTCTCCCAGGTTCATTTGGTACCAAAGCACTGGGAGGCACCACTGAGCTTTTCTCCATCCCCCACCTACCCCCCACTTATGCTTCTTGTTCCAGGGGCTGCTTTTGACCCTAATCCAAAGAAAATAGATGTGGATATGCTAGTGGCTGGCAACAATGGGGGCTGGCCTTAGGCGGGAGCAGGGAGCACTTGGATGCTTGAGACAGCAGGAGGGTGCCTGTTTCATCGAACTGCATCCCCATCACCACATCCATGTGCTCCAGTAACTTCCTGTGGCCTCCTGGAAAAGAGGGTCTCTGGTCTCCTGGTCTCCCTTGCCAGTCCTCTCTGCTGCTCTGCTGTTGATACATCTTCCCCAAAAAGGGGTGGGAAGGGAGGAGAGTTGATCTGGGCACTAATACTTTCCTTCTTAGTTGGAAATGAGTGCAGCATCAGAATCAAGGTGGCAGCACACAACTCCTGTGTGAGTATCTAATGCTGATTTTTCTTTTTCTTCAGTTCTTTTCCAAACTGATTCACTCTCTGTTAATAGCAAAAGCCACCTTTGACATCAGTTTTCACCTGCATGACTCTTTGTCTTTTACTTGAATGGCACCCTCCTTTTATTACAGCCATTCTCCAGGTGCCCTGCTCATCCTGCCTGGCCTGCAAACCACCTCCATGCCAGCAGTGCCTCATGGCTTTGTGCAGCACATTTCATCAGCACAGTGCTCACATGGGCCAGGAGCATGCCTTTAATGCAAACAGTGAGACAAAATTGGTCCCAAAACTCCTGTTTGAAGAACTCTCGCAGATGACTCCCCCTGACCTGAGATTGCCAGCCTCAGCACTCATTGTCTCCTCCTCTTACCAACAACACAATTTCTCTAATAATCTATTTTGTCTCTAGCAACATCAGTGGTTTCTCACTTGACATCATAGCAAATACATTAAAGTAGTCAAGATAAAGGAAATCTGGCAGATATCACCTGTCTGGAAAAATAATTGTTTTATCAAAGAGAACCATCAGGTTAGTCTGGCAGGATGTGCCTTTAGTTGCATTTCATCCCATTTTTGATGTGCCTTTGCATTTTTAATTAACCTTCAAGGCAGGTTCCAAAGCCCCACATACCAGTGAGGTCAGAGTTACAAGGACGCCGATGATTGGCTGGATTATTTTTTAACCCTGTACAACTGAGCACGTTGTAATGGATATCCTGCAGTCACGGGGTCCCTCTCTGACTTGGCAGATCTGTAAAAACAGTTGCTAGTAGACGTGCCACCTCTCATGCTGGTCTTTCCAGAACTCCTGGACAAGCATGACCTGCCTCCCCAAGAGGAACGCCGCCTGCTCTTTGAGCACAGTAACAATTCTATTTCCATATCCCTGTTCCCATTACCCAGCCTTCTTTTACCCCTAGGATTTGTCTTCCTTAAACCAGAGCAGAGGTAAAATAGTCCTTTGATTGCAGGCCATGCCTAAATTATCTTTAATCTCATTTACTGCACAACAGTCTGACTTTGCTCTTCTTCCTTCCTTACATTGATTTTGAAGAAGTTTCTCCCATTTTTTTCTGGAATGCTTTGCAAGTTCCAGTTCAGGTTTGCTTCTGATGCTTACATTAGTGTTTTTCAGCCTCTAAATGATAAAGTCCTCTTTCTGCAAGGCTCTCCAGGATTACCCAGGGAACTGAGCATCCCAGTCACGTGGAGTGAGCAGGCAGGGTGCAGGATGCCTCACCTCCACGCCTCTGTCTGTGCCTCCCTTGCACAGAAGCCTCCACCTTTTCCACTCGAGTCAGCTTTGCTGAGGAACATTGCCCCACTTGTCAGCTTGCCCGCTGGCAAACAGCCTCAGACACACATGTATTTGTGTTAATTCTCCCCATTTGCTTCTAACAGGGAGAGCTACTTAGTTCAAAGCTCTGCCCTGTGTCTAGATCTCTAGTAGCTTAATTGCACATCAAAACAACATCATCTTGTATGACTTCACTGATGAAGATGTCTGTTGGTTGTCAAACACAAAGATATCTGGGCTCTACCATTGCTAGCTTGAAGCATCATTGAGTAATGGAGTCTCCTCAGATTGCCAAAGCACTGAAGGAAGATATGAATAATTTCCAAGAGAGTTTTTATCTCAGCCAAGAACATGAACAGCAGCTAAAGGGGTGAAGTGGAAGTGTACTTGTGACCCTGCAGCTTTTCTCCTGCTGAGTTTCAGAGGCCATGGGACCATTAAAAGTACAAAAGCTACTCAGCAAAACATTGCCAGAAACTTCTTTGCCAGTAAGTTTGTGCTTATCATCTGGAGGTGTTCTAAGGCATGTTAGAAAATGCTCCTCAGTACCTGAAGAACAGCAGCAGGCCAAGTCCAAAGGGTGTAGGAGAAGGTTTTGCTTGACTGACCTCTCCAGTGCAGATGTGTGTGTGTCTGCGCCATCTGCACAAAGGACCATCTCGCCTTGCCTGCATGAGGTTGGGATAAGTGTCAAGAGTGATTCTTTAAAGATCTGCTCTTAATTTCATCTATTCTCATCAGATACCGCTGTCCTCCAAATCCTGCTGGATGTGTCAGCCTAGCAGTTAAAGAAAAGATTTTCTCCCCTCGAGAGCAGACACACCACAAGTGCTGTCATGAAAGAGAATTTCACAGAATCATACAATGGTTTGGGCTGGAAGGGACCTTACAGATCATCTAGTTTCAACTCCCTGCCATGCCACGGACACCTTCCACTAGACCAAGTTGCTCACAGCCCCATCCAGCCTGGCCTTGAACCCTTCCAGGAATGGGGCATCCACAGCTTCTCTGGACTACCTGTTCCAGTGTCTCACCACTCTCAAAATAAAGAATTTCTTCCTGATATCTAATCTAAATCTGTCCTCTTTCAGTTCAAAGCCATTCCCCCTTGTCCTTTCACTTTGTGCCCTTTAAAAAGTCCCTGTCCAGACCTCTTCTAGCCTCTTTTAGGCACTGGAAAGTCCTGTAAGGTCTCACAAGAGCCTTCTCTTCTCCAGACTGAACAACCCCAACTCTCTCAGCCTGTTTCCATAGGAGAGGTATTCCAGTCCTCTGGTCATCAAACCATATCAGGACTGAAGAAGTGAAGTCAGTCCATGCATCATACAGCACACCCTGTAGGGTGCTATAGGACACCAGCCACATAAAGCATCTGAAATGTTCGCATGTGAATGCCAGCCTTAGCAGAGACACCCTGGCATGGCCAGCTCCACATCTCTCCTTCCGCGCTCAGCAGCCGGATGCGAAACAACAATTACATTGTGAAATGTCATGGGTCTACTGGGAAGCACAAACACATCAATATTGTCTCCTGGTTGCATCGAGCCATGATGATTTTGCTTGACTGCATGCCTGGATGAAACAACACAAACAGAGATGGGGCCAGAGCTTGCATGTGCACTACTTTTATCTTCCTGCCTTTCCAGCGCACCCATCGCAGCAGCGTCTAGGTGATAAGTCTGTCTCTTTGCAAAACAGGAAGACCGTGGGCTGGTTGGCTTCTCTGATGAGCTATAAATTACAGGGGTTTTACCTGGCTGCCAGCCTCGCTGTGCACTAGGTAAGGCAGGCGCTAATGCAGGGTGCTGCGCTGGCCGGCGATAGGATAATTACTGTTATTGCATTAGGACAGAATAGCTGGGACTTAAGAGCCGGAGGGAAAAAGAGTCCCAGAAATTGGAGCACCAAAGGCATTGCTGGCTTCGTGCACACAAAGGCGGCCGACCTATAAATAATCTGACCTCTTTGTTCCAGTAAAATGGCACAAGAATTAAGACCCCGGTTCAGGAAGAAACTTAAAATGCATGACTAAACTCGGCATAGCTGAGCAGACCTATTGACATGCCGGGGGCCCGAAGGCATTTCTGCTCTGTGAGCCTTTGTGCTCACCTGCGGGAGCGGCTGCCGGGGGTGTCCTGCTGGCAGAGCTGCTTTCCAGGGGCTGTGGGGGGCGAGCTTAATTACTGCAGGTAAAGGAGCAAAAGCACCCTGCCAAATTTCGAGTGGGACTTCTCAATAGTGTCTACTCTTCCTCTGCTTTCTAAGTTACAGCTAAAGAAAGAGACCTCTGTTAGCCTCAGTTACCTGATAGCAGCTAGCAATTTGAAAATGAAAAGCTGACATGTAGAGCAAAAGTATGAAGTGTTAGAACATGAGCCTAACAAATGTACCCTAGAAATTTTCCAGTAAAACAAATCAGAGACCAAAAGAAAAAAAAAAAAAAAAAGAGAGAGATTAGCCAGCAGCAGGGTAGGTCATCTCTAGGTTAGCTTCACCCTGCATGTGTACCATCTCTCAGCTTTTGGGAGAAAACCCACCCAAAGATGTGCTTGTTCAAATTAAAAGGCTTGTCATTAGGCTCAGAAAGCCCTTGGCAGCCTTGATAAAGTAAAACTAGAACTACTTGTAAAAAGAAAGCTTTGATGGTTGCCTGAGGTGGGGAGTAGCACCATTTACAAATATTTTTCTCGTAGCTCTTGATCACAGAGACTTAGAAAAATTATACCTGAAAATTATTAGTAAATATAAATATATTATAAACCACTCCCTGCTCTTTCTTTTTATCTTTGCAGTAGAGAGAGAGTAAATAACTATTTTTCTCATGCTGGAGGTGGGGAATAAACATGGAGAAGGCGCAAGACTGATTCAGCATCACCCACCACCAGCCCCTGGCCTGGCCCCCTGAGTAAAGACATCACTGGGATCCACAAAAAATACATGTATCCCAGGGAAGACACATGCAGGGTGGGTGTAAGAGCCATTCTGTTCCTCTGGAGGTGAGTAACAGGGTTTGGTAAGCACACCTGGGTCAAGTGGGGTGTCAGACTTGACTGTGTGCTACTGGTTCAGCAACTTAGGAGCTGGCAACACAATAATCCAGCAGCCTTTTTCCCAGGTGAGGGGGAAACTATAGGAAATGCAAAGTCATCTGCCATAAAGCTTGCAGTGGACATTTGGACAAATGCAAGAGGTTCAGCCACTCTTATTTGTGCTGTGAACCCCTGGACAACGAGGAGCTCTCAGGGGCACGCCTGTCCCTGTTGCCTGCGCTGTTTTTCTTTGTATCCAGGGACAGTAAGGGTGAGGAAAGAGCCACATTCTTCTCTTATGACTGCTTTTCCAGATCCACAGCACCTCTCCACCAGTCTTCCCCATGCTCCACACGTATACACTGCCCCTAAAGCAAGCACTTGAAGACTTGAAGTGCAATCCAAGTTTGCACTACAATTCTTCCTATGTAGTTCAGTCATTAGTTACTGCAGAGCAATTAGGAGCTAACAGGTCTAACAGAGAGAGATGGCCTTTTCTGGTGGCTTTTTCCAGTTTTGGCTGTTGTCCTGGGTGGCTCACACCCCCATCACAGTGTTATCTGTCAGAAACTCAGCAGTCCAAAGCTCTGCAGCCACAGGTGGTGTGTGGCCCTGTGTTTGCACCATTTCCAGCTGGGAGCCATGATGTTAAAAGCTGTATTTCCCACCTGTTTCTCATGCTTTTCCCAAGAGCATGGCCCCAGTGTCCCAAAGAGCCGTCAGGCTGCCGACAAAGCCAAGAGGCAAAGTTTGTCTTTTTGTTCTGAGGCAGCGCAGTGCCTGGCACAACTATTCCTGGTCCCTGACTCAGAGCACAACCATCTTTGAAATAAATAAAATGAAGAAGGAGAACATCTCTGGGCCTATATTTGACACTTGTATTCCCACACCACTTGGCTTTATATAAACACACGAATTGGTATGGTGGTTATTTTGACTCATCTGCTTAGCAATCATTTTATTTTAATCAATATTTATTTAACTCACCAGCTAGACAAAAGCTCCCTAATTTCTTCATCTGATTTAATTGATGTTCCCTGACAGAATGAAGCTAGACTGGATAAGACAGTACAAGCTGTGCCAGTCTTCTTTGGTTTGTATCTCTTTTAACAAGTCCCGTGACTGTGGCAGAGCCAAAGCACATCTTACATCTTGCAGAGGAATTGGGACCATACGTGGCTGTATACCCTGGGACAAGGAGCCAAGAAACACGCCAAAACAATAAGCGTTGACACAATAATTAGCATATTGATTCTCCATGCAAATTACCTCTTCATACATTGTGAAACACTTGGCATTTTCAGAGGAGCCTGGAGTTTGTTGCAGGCACCACAAACATTAAATATACATCTTCAGTTGTAACATTTAAATAGAATTCTGAGTGAAGGGTCATAGAAAGAAACATGCACGTTTGCGCAGATAAAAATGCATGGCATATGTCTACCTGACACCCCCACCCCCAAACATGCACCATGAATTATATTCCTGAAGGAGCTTTAAGACCATGGCTATTTCAGGCCTTTTTAGAAGAACATTTTGCTTTTTACTTACAGGAAATGATCTGTACTTGGTGTCACCTCAACCTCATGCCAAGGGTGAGGAATGGCTGCAAGCTGAAGGATTGAATCACAAAGCTCCATCTTAGCCCAGTACTCCACTTGCCTGGAAAGAAAGGTTCACTTTAGCAAACGCTAAAACAGACTGGCTTTCAGAGGAACTAATTTTTCAAGCTCAGTCACAAGTGCAGGGGGAAAAATGAACTCTCACATTTACATCAGTGGAGTCCACAGAAACTGTGATCCTGAAGCCAACACGTGGAAAAGCTTAAGTGAAGCAACTTGTAACTTGCTGCCCAGATTAGTTCATGCCCAGCTCTCTCTGCCAGCATTTAAAGTCTTTGTGAAATGCTAAAGTGTAAAGGGTAGCACAATCTCTCAAGGCCAAAGTCAACTGATATTAGGAACAAGTACAGTAATTTTACAACCATTAACAGCATTAATGACCCTGTGAGCCAAGACAGAAAGCTGCCAGAAAGACCCAGAACTGCCTCTGCAAGGAGGAAAAATTACCTTGCCTCCACAAGCATACTGCACTGTTGTAAAAACCAGGTAAATATCTCAACTGCAGGCTGAGAGGGCAGAGCTGTCTGCAGTGACAGAGGCAGATCCCATCCAGAGACAAATGTGACACCATGGAGCACCCACCAGGACACCTAGATTTGAATGTAGGTTGAGATACATCAGAGCAGGGAGGTGAGTCCTACAAAGGGAGCTGCTTCATCACTGCAAAATTTTAGGAGCAGGTCACCATCCTCTACTGGAGGGTCCTGAGGTTCACTGAGAAGACCAGAGCTCACAGATGGTGCCTTTCCCTTTCCCTCTGGCAATGCCCTTTTTGTCTCCTCACCTGTGTTGCCACATGCTGACACTACCACAGCCTCTTGATGGAAAAACACCAGCTGCCAGCACGTTCAAGTGCTTCAGGTAAGGCTTTAGGGGGGGCTTTGGAAAAGGTTGTGGAAAGACCCAGACCCCACTCCTAAGGGCTCCAGGCAACAGGAGATAAATGAAGAAATCTCATCTCCTTCAAAGGCACTCAGGTCTGCCCAAGATTTGTTCAAGCTCAGTTTTCTACACAAGCAAGTGGTACAAGGTCAGACACTCCCTGTACAGCAGCTCCTGAAACCATTGCCTGGTTTTGGTCAAGCATGGAAGGACTGAGGCTCTCTGTGACCACCCAGTTCCTGGGAGTTTTCATGCAGACATTACCCTTTCCTGATTTGCACAGGCACGACCAGAGGAGTTAGGGTTGCTGGCAGAGGACATGGAAGTGCATATGGATTCACTGGGTATCTGTTCCCCACAGCAGAGGAGCAACTGATTACAGCTGGAACCATGGGACATGCCTGCTCCAAGGCCAAATCCTGGCTTCCAAATCCAGCATGCACATCCAGAAATGAGGGGAGGTCCCAGCCCTGGGGGGTTGAGTGGCACCATATGAAATAGCTTTCATTCTGGTCCAAGTGCAATCCAGCTCCTCCACTCTGTGCCCCAACAAGTCCTGGCTGTTAGCAAAAGCTGCCATCCTTGAAAACTGCCTGTAATTGCAGGCTTTCTGAGCTCAGAGGGAAAGGGGAGGGACTGGATAAAAAAAAAACACCTTGAGTCTTTGAAACACAGAAAATATGTCCAAGTCGGTTCAATAGCCTTTCATAGACTCAATAAAAGATTAATCAAATCATCCACAATGAAAGCAAGTTTGGCATCCTTGTCCCTGGGCTAGTGGTAATGCAGAATCCTCACATGCAGTTTCTTACAAGTGATGCTATTATTTGGGAAAGGCCTCAAGTACTGTCCTGCGGGGGGTGATAAAAAACCCACCCCAAACCCAAAAGGATGCACAGGCACAACTGTGATAGAAATTTGCACTTTTCCTGCCTGTGAACAATAATTCATGTAGTTAGTGCTTTATCAGAACTATTTTAACCCAGTTTTTCATTTAAACTACAGGAAAGCAAGTTCAAGAAGGTTTCTCTAACATAAAGGACATCTTTTAACCCAACTTTTGCTCTTGTTCATCCCACCCCCACCCAATGCTATTAAAGGCCTTGAAACATGACACAAAAATACATGTCTTATCATATCAGTTGGCTTCTCTCACTACAGCAGCCCTTATCAACGTTCAGCAGCCCTATTAATGCAGTCCCCTGCAATCAGCATGAAAAAGTAGCGCTCCACAGATCTCTGATCCATCCCTTCCCAGTATCATAGGCCGTTTCTGGATGCCAAATAAAGAGCAGGAGCTCCTTTTATGCTGGCAGTTTGCTCCTTTACATATGGCCTGCATGCCCATGGTGCACAACTCACAGCTTGCTCCATGGCAGACCCCTGAGCTGCCAGGAAGCTCACATGAAGCTGTCCTTCCCCAGATGCAGCTGCTGGAGCCCTGTCCCTGTCCCGCTGGGTTCCTTCTGGTGACAAGGCTGGGAGAGCCCTGTATTTGTGCCCTATGTCCAGAACAAACTTTTAGGGGAATGTTTACTTCTGTAAGTATTACATATACTGCTAGATGCAAACTGCTCTGAAAATATATCATAGACGTGCCTTGATCCTGCATTCTCGAGAGAGGCGATGGAATAAAGTACTAGAAAGCCATTCCTCATGAACTGCCAGGATTTTTGTAGAAAAGAGCCATGGAGACCCAAACCTACAGAGCCTACTGCAAGAAGCAGGGCTTCAGGAGTCAAATTGTTCAGGAACTGGAACTGGACATCCTCAATGGGCACTAAATTTGACTTACAAACCAGAGAAACCCAGATTTTGGCAGCTGTATCTCTGTTCCTTTTAGCAGCAGTACTTTTACCATGTTGTAGTCCTCTCTGGATATATTGACAAGCCCTTTACTAACTTTTTCCTCGAGTTATTTTCATTTCATGGGTGGTTGTATTTAATTTAAGATTGCCAAGAAATTACAAAATAATGTAAACAAGTGTTTTGAAAATTGTTTGCATCTCTCCTTTTCCCCCCATGGAACTGGGGTGTCCTTGAGATATTATACTGGACCTTAGCCAACAGACTGAGAAACAGGATTGGCAAAAACAGAGGAAGGATGTTGCAACACACCAGTTGAATCTTTTCCCTTGGGGTTTTGAGTTTGGTCTGGCCAGAGAGGTTGGCAGGAGGTGAAGGGGACAACCTCTCTCTCCACTTTTGCTCCATGTGAAGACAGGCTTGCAAGGAGGAAGCCTGTTTTCTGCAAATGCCTCTTGGGCAGAATTTATACCAGGCTCAAGAGGTTATTTGGGGTCTGCAGGACACCCCAGGGCTGTGTTTTTCCCCTGAGGCTTCATGGCTCTCTTTCAGGGCATGCAGGTCAGGTAGGGAGACACAATCTCTGCAGACAACTTGTGTTGCAAGACAGAAACTGCAATGCATGGTTGCTAGCTATGAAAAACTATCCAGGGAGAAGGTTTCTCTCTTGCGAAATTCACCTCCTGATCACCCTGCAGAAATTGTCCTTGCCCTTGCTAGTGCTGCCATCCCTCAGCTTTTCAGTTCCACCTTTGACTTCCTTACAAGCTTTCAGGAATGTCTCCACACCAGGCTGCTGAGCAGTGCCAGATCCGCTGCCTTTCCTAAAGTGTGCAGTTTCAGTCAGAGGAAAAGAAACCCCGACACCTATCTCAGCTTCACAGTCTTGGGGCAAATGGTTTAAGCTTTACTGGGGCTTATGAGATAGAATTCTAGCTAGTCTCAGGTCAACTTCTATAGCCAGAGTGTTATTCTATATTATTCTTTAGTGCACTGTTTGGTGGTGTTATTGACATAAAATGGTGAAATTTATGGTGGAATGGTTTTACCTTCAAGTCATGTGCACAAAAGCAGAGAAGTTTGTACTTCCCCAACCATTTTTGTTCTCTATTTCCAACAAAATTCTCCAATATCTGGAGAATTATTATACATCAGAAAGAGTAATTCCACAGTTAAATAAAAGTATATGTGCTTTTTGCAGGAAAGGAGGAAAAAGCAGGTGTTTTTATATTGCCTTTAAGAACTGTTACCAGTGTAGGAATGGACTAAATTTGGACTAGTCATCTAGAGCCCAAACACATGTATTGCCAATCAATTCCTTTTTCTAGTTTGCATTAGATTGAAATGAAAACAATTTCTTAATGGTCTTAACATTAAATCCCCCCACTTGATACAACTGCAATTCAAAAGGTGTAAATTGCTGAAGTTTGTGAAGACACGCTAATTTAGCTGTTAGTCTAGGTAATCATAGGTTCTCAGGGCCCTCTGTGTGAAACCCTTCTGTTTCTTACCATCTGCATACATCATCATCAGGGCAATTAGTGGTGATAAAGAAAATTGTAAGAGAAAACTTCTTCCAGAATTTTTGGCTTTGATGTGTACAAGGTACTGTGTCTGTCACATGAGAATTCAGTCCACAAAACTTCACATTCACATGAGGTGAACACCATTTTATTGGGGAAAAGGAACAAACCCCTCTTGCCAGACAACTTATTAGGGTTTTGTCATTGTTTTCATGGAGTGATTTAGGCATGACTGGGGAGCAGGCTCTTCAGGAGCCACACGCACATGGATTACACAACACACAAAAAGCTTGATAGTGTCATTACCACACCTCTGTTTTTTTAAATACACTTCCTCCTGCTTCTAGGTTGGGTCCAGTTATTCATAGGGAACACCTGGCTCTGTACAAGGAAGCACTAAATCCTTTGCCTTCAAAGCACACAGACAGCAAGGAAGGTCAGGCATTACTCAGGGACTTCTCACCAGATCTTCTGATCAGATCTCTTATTTTCTCAGTAAAATGCAGCACATCATTTTTGCATATTCAGCTCTGGAGGAAAGGCCTTGATTAAACCAGTGAAGCTAACCCACCTCCATGAATGTCGCTAAAAAGCAAACATAAAAATCAGCATTTAAATGTACCATTGAGGAACTAATCCCAGTTAATCCCAACAGCCCCTGAAAGTCCCTTACGGCGCAGGATGGGCAGGGATCAGCCACCTCCTGCAGCCATGGATCATGCCAACAGCTTCACAGCCAGGAATGGCACCTCCTCATCTGGGGACACAGGGTCTGCAGTCCCACAGCATGCCAGGAGTCCTCAACACCCCACCAGTGGGACCAGGGAGAGGGAAGTTCAGGGGAGCCCTTTGCACCTTGTTTGTTTGCTCATTCTCTTCAGAGACCCTGAGTCGCCCACCCCTCAAAACACCAACACCAGCACAAGGGAGCAAGAGACTAATTAATCATTATTTGGAAGGAACTGCTCTAGTTTTACTCATAGGTAAGTTGTAGATGAAAGAGCAACAAGGACAAGGACAGACCCCTGGCAGGTTTTTCTCCAGGTCTGTGCCCTGGGCAGGGCAGGCAGATAGGATCTGCAACACCATAAATCACCTCATGGCAAAGGGAGAAGAGAAACAGATTGTGAAATGAACTGTAAAATAAACTTCTAATGTAAACATCAAACAGGCAGGGGCTTGTTTTTTCTGTCTGGGAGCCCAAGTCTGGTACAGTTTACTGGCTGACTATGTTGGGACCTTCTTTGGTGAGGTTACTGCTGGCCCTATCGCACTCTTGTTTGCCAGCAGGAGAGGAGGCTGGTGCTGCCATGAGCATCTTCTTAACCTCTGGCATCATTTGCTTGCTCAGGCACCAGACCTTTGCCCACAGTTGGCATTATGGGCTGTCCAGCTCCTCCTGACCCAGAAAGACACCCTCTCAGACACCCGCCTTGGTGGCCTGGCAACAGTGATGGGGGTACCCCACATGGCTTCAGGCTGCATCTTTCACCAGGGTCTGGGTTTTCTGATAAGCAGGTGCTCACCCAAAGCTGCCTCTCCCTGACATGTCTCCCACGTCCCTGCCCACTCCAGCCCTGCTGCTCACAGTCAGTGGGGCTTTGCTGCTTGTACCTTCTCCTGGTCTGGCCTCTTGTCCCTGCCAGGAGGGCCAACACATGCCCTCAGCAAGGGAAGCAGGCCACCTCTGAAATAAACGTGACCCACTGCAGGAATATCTGTATTTTCACCCATATTTATATTTCTGGTCCAGAGGGAGTAAGACTCAAGGATCCTGAGGGGTCCCTTCCAACTCAGCATACTCTGTGATTCTGTGGCTGTACTGCACCAGTGCCTCCCTGGCATCGGGGGCACACCCTGGCTCGTGCGTCACCCCAGTGGGACAACATTACTCAATACCTGTTACAGTCAAACCAGCAGAAAAGATAACAGTTTGCTACTATACACAGAGACCTGTGCCTCAAACAGAAGAGGACAGAAGCCTTTGTGCTTGTGGTTTTTTTCTTTTTTTTTTTTTTTTTTGTCTTCTTTTAAAGCTGCTTTAAGTCCTTAAGGCAAGTCATAGGAGCATGAGGTTAGAAGCAACCTCAGGAGAGCATCCTCCTGCTCTGAGGCAGGGCCAAGGAAAATCCAAGCAAACATTTTGCTCCCAAAAAACACCCTTAATGAGGAAGAGTCCACACCTCTAGGAAATGTGTTAATTATCCTCATAGCTAAGAGAACATAACCTACATTTCCTGCAGATGAAACACAGCTATGCCCTCTCCTTAGTGGGTATGAAGGGTGGGAGGGTTTTAAGTAATTTTCTACATGAAGTAATGCAAAGGTATTTTGGTTCCCTTCTCAACTTGTTTTAACAAATAACATCATCCTTCTCCCATTGGTCCTCATTCTCACTGCCTCTGCTCATTCTTGCTCTTCTTCATCCTGGCTTAAACATCCAAGGGGACCCCAGTGCCACAATTCCACAGCAGGAGCTCAGACAGTTTCTACATTTCTCCCCACAACACCTTTTTTCCAGGGCTGCTGCTTGCACCCCACTTGGTGTTTGGTATATGGTCTTTTTCCTCAGCACAACACTTTTGTCTACTGAATCCCACCTGGCTGATTTTCCCTCCCAGTGTCTCATGGTGGCTCGTGGTGGCAGCCCTCATTCTGCACGAGGGCCGTGCTGGGTGCTGGGCATGTGTCCTCCAGCTGCTGGGCTGCCCAATGCACCAGCACTCAGAGGCTGCTGCCAACTTTTGGGTTTCCAGGGCCCCACAGCCATGGGAATCCAGCCAAGGCTGGGTGGGACAGGTGGCAGGAGGACCAGGGGGACAAGTGTGGCACAAGATTAGGCTCACAGAAGGAGGACAGAAGGGACAGTTGGGAGGGGAGATAGCACACAAGTCCTACTTTTGGAAACACGCACAAGCGAGCCGATAGTTATTGAAGTGTCTTGGTGAAAAAACAGTTGCTGTCTCCAAATTCCTCTTCTGTGGTCAAGCACCTGTCATTTTTCTGCAAGGTGGAAGGTGGAGGGGCTGAAAACTGAGAATTGGCCAAAAAAGTTTGTGGGACATAGAGGAAAATTCCCCAGGGGACAGGGACTGGTCATTGTCTCCCAGCATGAGAGTCTGCATCCCATAATGACATACTGCTTAAGCACAAAGAACTTCAGCAGTTTGTCATAATTCAGGTTTCAGATAAGAGGGATCAGAACAATGTAATTCTGCTCCATCTATTCCTTCAGACATTTCCTTTGTCAGACTCTTATTACTATCTTATATTTCAGGTGCCAGATTCAACCCACATCCAACATTTCTAGTACAGTTTTATCCTGATACTGTCAGCACATGGGTCATGTCTGAGACAAGCCTAGACCAAAAAGAAATGTGTGTGAACTCTGAGTGAGTGTGTGTGTGTGTGTGTGTGTGTGTGTGCAGATGTTAGACAAGCCACCTTCAGATGGTCTTTCCTCAACATGAACTCATCCAATCTGCCCGTATGGTAAATTTGACCTTTAAGTTAGTCTTGAAATGCTGAACATGTGCCTACAGAGGACTGTCAATTATAGTGGAAAAGAAACAGATAAGCCTATTGTTAGCTTTTGGATGAGGCGATCAGCATAAAATGTTCAAATTCTGATAACCTTCAGTTGGAAAAGTTTGCAGAGTCTTGGTTCACTGAAATAGAGAGAATCAAAGTTTTCCAATTTTATTTTGCAGATTATGGCCCAGGGAAGTATTGCAGCTTGCAAGTGCCAGCACTGACAGAGGTTGACCACTGTCAACTCTATTACTGGTTGTTCTAGGATGCACCTAAACTGTACAAAGTTACCTCACAACACTCATTTCTCACAGAAAAACTTGGCAGGGCATGACCAAAGAGAGACACTTTTAAAAAGAACAAGGCTTTCATTTCTTTCCCATTTTTTTGTCTGTAGGAGTTTGCTCTGAAGTGGTGGGCTCATGTCCCTTTGAGCTGCCATGCCTGGTAAGAGGCCCACAAACCATTTGTGCTCTCAGCTCTACATCCTGTTACCTTAGCAGATCTTTGAATATACAGCCACCAGACCACATTGGCTGCTAACTTACTATTCCAAGTAAAGAATGTTCAGGGTTTAGACTGTGTTAGGAAAGGGTGGCTGATGCAGCTGGAGCAGCAAACTGTTTTCAGACTCGGGTAGCTTGAAGCAGCAAAACAAGGAGTGTTTCTTCCCAGTGTAGCTGTAATGGTGTGACTTGTGCTGGCAATGAGCTCTTACCAGATAACTGTGTTACCTGGGCTTCTTGCTTAAATAAAAGCCTCTTAAAATAAACATGTCCACAACTTACATAATTGGCCCCACAAATGTTTTAATAACCGGCCTCAGAAAAACAGAGAATGTAAAAAAGTCATAGAATGGAAAAAAAAAAAAAAAAAAGAAAGATTTATTTCCAAAGAAAGGTTCACAAGGATTAAAAGATAGGAAGATCATTGCTGACAGCAATGGAAATCACTGGTGACTTTAGATATGGATTGAAGAATGACTGAAGGGAGTGAAAAAGTGGTTCAGATGTCCCCATGGCATTGTGTCATTTAAAGAGTAGCATTTTATGAAACCCTTTCCACTTGTCGTTTTATTTTTCATTCCTGTGTGCTCCCATCTCTCAGCATTTTCTCTGCACACATGGAGAAGCCCCCTTGGATGCATGGTCCTTGAGATCTGTAAGGTGGGAGCTGGCCACCCCCCTGCTCCTTACACATCCATTTGTGTGGGAAAACCAAACCTCAGGAGTCTCCTGCTAACAGCAACATCATGTTGTCGTCCCAGAGGCCCTTTCTTAATAAGGGAACAAAGCTTTGGCAGGGGAAGGTGAAGACCTTGTGGAAAGGCAGAGATGTTCAGGTAGGAGATTTAAGAGGCTGAAAATGTAGCTGCAGAGTCTCAGCCACATCCCCCAGGACCCAGCAATTCAGGGCACTTTCTGCAGGCAACTTGTCACCTTGACGTCCTCTGGTGAAAAACCGAGTGAAATGGGCTCAACCCTGAAGTGCTTGTTGTGGGTGAGGAAAAGGGAAGAGAGGCTTTGCATTTGTGTTACTCCAGGGGAACTTCCCAAATGACCACTCCTGTCTGTGTAACTCAGTTAGCGCTGACCCTTTGGTGACAACCACCGTACCCAGAGTGCAGAGCAAACACAACTCCACTGCACATCCCCTGTACAGCCCTGCCTCACCTTCCCCTCTGCTATCTTATCCACGGGCAGAAGCTTCAGAGAAGACATCCGAAGGTAGCTGCCTTCCCCAGGAAGAGACTTAGATATCTCCCAGCTCTGAAAGCCACTATAATTTTATAACTGCTCGGGCAGAGTAGAATTTTAACTTGAATTGTGGCTTTTCCATAGGAGTCTGCTAGGCTGAGTGACAGTGCATGGCAAAAACTTCCGTATAAATGAGCCAGCCTCGCATAAATTTTGACTGACAGATGCACACTGAGGTTGATAACACAATTTGATATTACCAATATGACTCTCCAGAGAAGTGTGAATGCCAATGGGTTCCATTTAATGGGTAAAAGGAGGTTGTTGGGTTTTTTTTATTGTATGCCTTTTATGAATTGCTTTATTGCTTTCTAAGCAGTGACTTTTCTCCAGGACGTTCCTCCATTAATTAGTTAATGGTATACAAGCCTGGTTAGCCTTAAGTAAGAGGAGCCCAACAGAGATTTAAGATAAAGTGCTGGTGAAGTGTGAATTTTGTACTGAAATAACAAATGCAAGACAAACACCAGGCCAGTCATTCACAGCAGAGGCTTGGAAAGGCTGGACCTCTCCCTCCTGGAGGGGAAGGTGTCAGGAGCAGCTTCCTCTGCTGCTCTCCAGGGAGCACCTCTGAGGTGGCTCTGCCAATGCACAGTTTTCCTCCATTTTTTGCTTTGGAGGTTGGAGGTAGAGTCCACCTATATTTCTTAACTAGCACTTTCTAACCAAAGCCATCCTTTTCCAAGGTGGTTAGGAGCAGCAGAAGGAACCATTGTCCCTGCAGCAGGTGCATCTTCAGAGAGGTTAGCAGATACCAGAGCAAGGTGCATCTGCTGTGTTTGCTCCCACTCATGTCCTCCCCATCCTCCTGCACCGGACCTCGCTGCACCAGACATGGGAACTTTCAGGGTTTACAGTGGCCCTCAGAGCATGAAGTAGAGCCAAAGTCTGACATTCCTGTGGTGCCAGGGTCCACAGGTGCCAGCAGCAGCCTCAGTGCCCATTGCAGTGAGCACTGCTGGAAGGCTAATCCTCAGGGAAAGGCAACACTTGGGAATTGCTCTGTTCTTTAAATTTCTGCAAAAACAAAGTTTTAAGGTATTGCCTCAAAAAGAGTGAAAATTGAGGGAAAAGACTCTTGATCAGCATTCTATTTGTCTTGGAAGTTGGAAATAATTTTATGAGATGTCATGTATTTTTACAGTTTTCCCCCATTTCACCATGTCACTCATAGAATATAGGCATCTTTAAACCTACATGACATAATGTAGCATTAAAAGAATGTTACAACAGTTACCCTCATTTAGGCCAGTTGTTCCTACTGAACTGGGACATTTTATCTCATTTTCTAGATTAAATCAGGTCCTTGGTATGTCATCAAACCATCAAAAAGTAAAAGCAGGAGACGCTTTGTTCTAGTAAGTAAATGTTTTGATGTATGCAAAACTGCTCGTGTCCTGAGTATGCAAAGAAAACCCAGGTGCAAAAATAAAAATTCCAAACTGAAGATTCTGAATTTTGTCAGACAATTCAAAAGTTTCTCCAAGATTTAAACCACAGGTAAAAAAACCAAAAACCAAAAAACCAAAAACCAAAAAATAAAAAGAAGCTTACTTGGGTTTTTTGTTGCTTTAGTGGAATTTTCTATGCTTTGTACTTATGTGATAAATACATTTTCATTTAAAAAAATTTCACAAAGGGAGCCAGTGGGAAAAAAAGTTCTGTGGGCTGGTTTGAGCAAAGAGATGCCATGAGACACTGCAGAAGCCTCTAGCAGTGGGATGAATCTGTGTACCAGCAAGAGCAATATCTACTCCATCTAGCTTGGGCTCCACTTCATCCAGGAAGACTTCCTTTTGAAGGGGGAGATTCCAGTCATGATGACTCCAACGAGGAAAAGAGGTAGCCTCCCAGATTTACCTATCTCAGCCTTCTTGAAAGCACCCCTAACTTCCTTGGCAGCAGTAACCAAACAAGAGCTGTAAAATACTGTTTTCCCTGGTCTGGCTGAACTCACGACTCAGCATATGTGGTGGGGAGCTCCTAAAATAGCTCTCTGTTGTCTCACCAGCCTCAGCAGCAACTTGAAAAGTCTTTTGCTTTCTGGGACAACTTGGAGAAGTTTTAAAATGCTTGGACTTAGTTTGAAAGTACTGTGAAAGATAAGAATGATCTATTCCAAGGCCAGGCAAACTGAAGGTCACAGCTAAGGCACAACACACCCAAGTAGGTCAGCACAGAACTCACTCAGGATTTGATCAGCCCATCTTCATTGCTGCTGCTGCCCCTGCCTAAATTCAGGTTAAAGCTGAGTCCCTTTGACCTGGCACCTCACTAGGCCAAACAACCACAATAGTTTGTCCCATGTATCAGTGGAGCGATGCCAAGGCAGAGGGCACAGGTCCTTCCCTGGCAGAGCCTTGTTGGAGAAGCCTTCTGAAAAAAACAAGCAAAACAGTTCTGTTTGTGAGGGGAAGCTGTAGCTGCTGCAGGACAAGTGCACTCTGACTCTGGGAAGTTTAATGCACACTTTCTCCTGGTCAAAGGCTATTTATTCTCTATCTGGATCTTGTCCTGTTTCAGGCTATGTCTAGCTAGGACAAAACCTGAACAGCTCTTGCTATGTAAAACAAGAGATATCCCCAAGCTGCTCTTTATTGCTGCAGTACTTCAGCATTAATGTTTCTGTGGGCTCTGCACGCACATCGTGATTTGTCCCCCTGGAGCAGTGAGAACCCCCTCCCTCCTCTTTCTTGAAAATATAATTTCTTCCTGAGAAACTACTCCAGAAGACCATATACATCTGTGGCTTCCCATCAGGGTGGGAGAAGAGTTTTTTTGTTGACATGTCTCTCATTTCTGAGCACACTCTCCAGTGCCTTGGCTAGAGCCCTCAGTAGAACATTCTGCTGACTCAGGCTGCTGGTTTTATTATCCCAAATCCCAAACGGGTGGTTTCAAGTACTCCAGGCATTTTTCAAAGACAATCTGAAACTCAGCCAAGCCCATGGTGGGGGGTGTAACCCTTCTCTTGACAGGTCTGCACTCAGACTGGTTCTCTCCCAGGCCAGGCGAGCTGGTCTGCAGCTGCAGAGTGCAGCTGCCACCCCTGGGGACAACCCCCCTCTGTCCCCAGATTCAAGTGAACTTTGTGATTTTTTAGCAGCAGTAAATGATCCCCCTGGGGGTTATTTGACCACCAAAACTATGCTGGCTTGGCTGAAGGATTGAAGGGCCGAGGCCCATGTCAATATGCATTGACAGATACTAGAGGATGCAGGCTGGGGACTCCTCCCCAGCCCCAAGCCCTCCACCAGCCCTTTTCACTTGCTGCTTGAAAGTCACCCCTCCTGCAAGTCCTGCATTTACATGTCTGTCTGTGACACAATAAAACAGAGCAACGGCAAATGTGCAATGTAGAGATCCATTATGCTTTATTTACATGCGTCACCATCTCTTTTACAAACTAGATTACAATTTAAAATGGAATACACAAGGCAATATCTACTAACACCAAGTGGAGTAAGCACTGCGTCTCTACTTCATTTGGAAAGGGGCAGGTTTTGCTCCAAAACAAACTTCCTTCCAACCTCTGAGTAGTAAGGTAATATATTCCTCCAGGGCAGCATCTTTTTTCTTGTTTTTTTTTTTTTTTTTAAATATAAAATCCTCAGTAAGACTGCAACGTGTGAGTGTCTGCTTTCAAATGAAAGTACAAGATAGCCCAAATGAAAAGTATAAACTGTTCAGCTCTTCGGTATGTAAAGACGGCCATGCGCGATAAGGCTGTGGATTTAATATTCTTCCAATTTACATGGCTTGAAACAGAAACAGATAAAACAGTTTTACAGATACTGTATACATTATTTTTCCAATCATGCAACTTTTTAAAAAAAAAGTTAAACATGTGAAGCCAAATGTACAATCCATTTTTTCCAACCCATAGTTACGAAATGTATCTGGTCCCCCTTCGCATCTGTTGGCAATTCCAAAGGTATGTTGTGTACTTGAAACACTTACAGGACACCAATTGCCAAGCAATGATATAATTTTAGAGAAATACATGACCTAAAAGGTAACTTTTTTAAGCAGTGGCACAAGAATTTCTGGAGTCAAGCAGTGTTTACCTATCCAATTATTCTCAAGAGAAATTTTTTTTACAAAATCATTCAATCAAGCCCCAACCTGTGACTAGAAACTGCATAAATAACACCTTTTTAGACCTTTTGTTTAGATCAAATGTTCAAATGATAACCACGTGATTATGACCTTAACTTTCATCTGTTTTGCATGATTTCACAAGGAAAACTTTCTAGGCATAAACATGTTCAAAGATGGAAAGGCCAAATTTTCAAAAAGCAGGTTCCCCAAACTAGTTATTCAAGTCTTAATTTTGACACCTAAATAACTGGCCCTTTGGATTCAGGGAGATTTGTTTAGCACCTCTGGAGTGAAGGGCCTTTGCTGGGCACCTCAGCAGGTGTAGAGGGTGATGACGTTCCCCTGGGCCTGGGGGGGACCTATCACCTCCCCTTCCTTCACGAAGGCATGAGGGCAGAGCAGCTCGCCCCCTGCCACCACGATGGAGTCCCCAGTGTTTGGTGCCTGACAGCAGGCACTTCTGCTTGAAAATTTTGGCCCCAAAACTGAGCAAGAGAAACCAAACCAAACCAAACTGAAGAGGCTGGCCAAGTCCATCCCTCTTCAGTGAGTGCTGGGATGTTCTCCAAAGCAAGGGCCTAAGCTGTCCCAGCCACACCAGTGGAAATTCTCCTTTTGACATTGCTGGGAGGCAGGTTAAGCCTTTCAGCCACTAATGCTTTTATTATTTCTTTTAAAAAAACTTCTCCGCCACTGATGAGCTGTCTCTAAACCAAGTGTTTTTTTCTCCATTTTCTGAACAGAGCAGGCCATAGTTTTGTCTCTCATTTCTGCCAGTGGAAAGCAGTTCCACTGAACCAAGAAGGCTCAGAGCTGGAACAGAGCAGAGTTTGCCTCCATTTCATTTAAGTTTTCAACAGGCCTTCCCTTGCCTTTGACAAGAACTCAATCTGTACCAAGAAAAAAATAAATTTCGGGGTTTGGTCACTTTGGCCATACCATCGAGTCAGGCTTTAATGATCTGTCAGTGATGCCGGGTCTTTGGGCAGCACCACGGGTCTCACTGGAGGCTCATCTGTGTAGGGATCAAAAGCTGGACCTCAGCACAGGGAGGCACTGAATGAGCTCTGCTGACAGCCAAAACATGGGGCTGGGGCACAAGTCCAGCCACAGGGCAGCAGCTTCAGAGAAGTCTCAGCAAAAGAAACACCAGAGTGAAGTCCTATAGCGTACACTCACATTTTGGGGTGTACCAGGAAGCTGAGAGCTAATGGCACATGCTCAGAGGAGGCCAGTGATGAACTCATGACCAATTTCAGTAAAAGGTGCCTGCAACTGGACTCAGGTAAACCAGGTGCCCAGCGGTGCCACACAAGCATACTGAGAAGCCGGCTGCTGATGTGCACCAGCCAGCTCCAATGAATGCAATAAACTATGCCACATGCCAACAAATAGAACCCCTCAGTGTAAAAAAGAAAAGAGAAGTTTTTTTAAAAGGCAAATGATAAACCCTTGGCTGCTTGGAAGAGTTGATATGCTACAGGGCTATGCTAACCACAACTGCACAGAGCCTACACAGTCATAATGGGGGGAGAAACCAAGAGGTGCATCTTTATGAGGGAACAGCATGGGGGTTACGGTACAAAACCAAAACTTCCATCACACTAGGAGCTGTTGTTTCACCAAAATCACCTCAGGGACCTGGAAGGTAAGGAGTGAGGAAGCGCCCACGAATGCATTGTGTGTGGGTGCATGACTGTGCATGTGCGGTGGCAGTGGCGAGAGGGAGTCACTCCACATTGCATGGGACACGGGTCGGTGGGAACTCATGCACTGAGACTTTGGGTTAAAATGCTAGTTTTGTTCTCCTAACATCCATGCATAATGATCCATTTCTGTACATAATAAAATATATTTATATATTTATATGCATAATGCTTTTATGCAAAGGAAAAAAAAAAACTTCATATATCGCTTTGGAGAATTATGTATACACTGTCCTATTCAGAACCTCTTCATACTGAGTTCCTATGTACCACTGGTGTTTTCCCCTCTTTTTTTTGTATCCCTCCCCCCCAAGATACTAATAAAAAGTAATCAAACTTTCCAGATTATAGAGAGGATCTATACAGCACCATACCTTTTATTCATTATTAATATTAATTATTATTCATTTTACAAAAGAAAATCTTAGAAGCAAAATATATAAAACTGCCTTGTCTTTCAGTGTCATTTATCCTGCTACAATCTACGCTCATATGAAAAGCCATTTGTATGATACTGTCACCTTGCCATTCCCACTCCTGCTTCTTCTGCCACAATGGATTATACATAATGAGAAGGAAAAAATAATCAAGGATATGTCCAAAACAACAACAACAAAAATAAACAGGATCACTAATGCCATAACACACCCTGCAGTGACCTGTGCCTCAGCTCCTGGCATTGTCACTGCAAGTCACCTGCCGATGCCCAGCCGCTAGGTTTCCTTTAACTTCTGTGTTTTCCAAACACATCTCTACAGGTGACCATGTCCACCTTGTGCGGCAGCTCAGCCCTTAACTCCTCACCAGCTCGCTGTGGCAGTGAGGGCAGCTTTGCTGACCTAAGGCAGGAGGGGAGTCTGCTCCAGCAGGTGGGAAAGGGGCTCCTGCCTTGCTGCATGTGAGGGCAATGGCACCCGCTGTCAGTCCTTCCTCATGAGCCAAGAGGCAAACTCACCAGCTTCCCTTGTTTTGCAACCAACTCCAGGTTGACCCTTATGGGAAACAGGGATGTACAATCAAACTTAAGGAAAGAAAAAGAAAGAAACAAACCAACCAACCCAACAAACAAACAGGCCACGCACACCCCCTCTCTGGAATTCAGCCAGTTGATAGGACTAACAAACACTGTATCTTCAGAAAACCGTGACACCTCAGCAGTGTTGGGTTACGGTCATTTCCATGCATGTGCACAGTGCCTCAGATTCCCCAGGGAGAGAAAGCAAAAATGGTTAAAAATCTACAGAAATCAAACTGGAGGTTGTAGGGGGGAGGGTGGGCAGATAGGGAAAACCTCCAAAAAGAAAAGCCAACTTAAAACATCCCATAAACCATTAATATATTGAAACACCACATACTCATTGACAAGTAACTACTGTAAAGGCTACACAGTGTGTTCTCAACAGGATGGTGCTGAACATTGTCTCCACAGCAGGTGCTTGGCCATCCCAGAAAAGGAAGATTTTGCATACTTCAGAATGAGTTCAATTTCCAACAAAAAGAGAAAAAAAAAAAGAGGAGGAAAAAAGAAGGTTCTTCACTCCAATAAGGGGCCTATTAACAGTCTGCTTCATTAGGAAAATAATGCAGGGTTCACAAAGGTCGTAAGCTGTAAACAGTATCACTGTCCACTTGCTGACAGCAGATTTGGCAAAGGGTTCTCTCTCTACATCTCGTGTCAGTTTGAAGGCCTGGAGAGGAGAAAAAGAAAAGACAGATTACTGGATGTAGAAAGAAAAACACAACAAAAAAGGCAACCGAGCAAACCTCCAAAGAAAACAACAGCTTACACTGAGGAGCAATTCAGATATGTATACACCCAGGAGCTTCAAACATACAGCAAGGAATAAGTTGATCCTGCCTGGTAATACTTTTCCCTTGCTAAGGTTCATGTGTTTCTTTGCTGGCTTAGCTGCTCCAAAAAAGGACAGAAAAAACCCTCTCTCCCATAAAAAATGACGGTCAAGTCTGATTTACAGAAACCCAGTGCATTGTCCATTTGTTAAGCCTATTTCCAGGTAGAAGCAATGAAGGATCCTCCAGCTTTTCTCTATTTTTCACAATCACCTTTTCTCAGCATCACCAAAAAGCTGAATAAATCTTCTATAAGTGTTTCACACCCACCACCACCCTTGAAGGACAGATGAAGAGGCTGCTCAAGACAAACAGTAAGGAGCCACAAATTTCAGTGTGGACTTTGGAGTTTTCCATTTTCCTGCTCACACAACACACCAGCAACAGACAGGGTCCACCTGACTTTAAAAATTGGGTAAGGGTCCATCTTATTATGTAGCCAAGAAACTCCTCTGTGGAGAGAGAAGCATGGGGAAGACACCTTGGATACAGCATGGAGATGACTATGAAGGGACACGGAAGTAGGTATAACACTGAAAACAGATGAACATTTCAACCAAGGGGGCCAAGGGGACAGAGTTTTAAAGGTACTCAGTAGCTTAAAGATATAGGCAGGCACCACACAGGGTTTTGGAAAGTATGTACATTTAAACATTCTCATTAAATCCTCTCACATTTTCAGGAAGCCCATTTGGTAGACATCCATGTTGCTGGGCATGTAGCTTCTGGCTCTGAAATGGCTTCTGAAAAC
Source organism: Eopsaltria australis (assembly GCA_034509425.1). NCBI lineage: Eukaryota > Metazoa > Chordata > Aves > Passeriformes > Petroicidae > Eopsaltria > Eopsaltria australis. The sequence continues at coordinate 1,890,970 of JAVTVJ010000040.1, forward strand.
AGGGTTTAGTCCCCTCACACCTCTTACTATCTTTTGAGGATTTTCCCCAAGATGAATGACTGATGATTTTTTATACAGTACAAGAACAAGGGGACACCGGCTGAAACCAAAAAGCCATTGAGTTGATTACAGGAATGTCTTTACTTTCAAAAGACCCTGCTATCAGGCACCCTCATGAAAAATGATGGATTTAGTGGAACTGCTGGTTTAATCAGGACAGGCATCTCCTGCAAGGAGGATCACTCAAAGACTGTCTCCTGTCTGAGGTGCCAGGCACTGATCCTATGATAACAATTTATTAAAATGACCTATTCTGATAATGCTAAATGATTGATGGAAATTTAATCATTTTGTCTCATGGTTATTAGAGCAACAGTGTGACAGCTGCTCCCTGTGCTATTAGGGGAGAACTTCATTCAACACAGCTTAGGGAGCAGACAGATTGTGCATTTCACCCAAACAAAATTTGGTTTTAGTCTTAATTATGTAGAGGGGTTTGGGGTAGACTGTTTTGTGAATAAAGGGATTTCCGACTGGATCAACATATTGATTTCTTCATTTTAAAGGGCAAATTAACACTGGCCGTTCGTTAATGTGACTGCCTGGCAATGACTCCATTTGGTGAGCCCTGATGGCCGTAACAAGGTCAGCAGAAGATACCCAGACAGGCCTGGCAGCCCCCAGTAAAACCTGGCTAGTGGCTTGTAAGCAGCTCAAACAAGTGCAAGCCCATTTCTCTACTTCTTAAAGCCAGAGGGGGCTGGAAATGAGTGACTTCCCGAAGTGCAGCATCCTCTGAAAGCAAGGCTCAGGTCCCAAACGCCACAGCCCAGATCCCCCTCAGGCAGCTGCCAGCTATGCTGAGCATGGGCTTAACTGTGGCACGTGTGAGAAGTCTTGCTGACTTTGAATAAAGCTACTGATTAAAAGTAAAAGAGCACAGAAACTCCCAATAAAGTACCAGAGTATTTCTTAATGCTTAAATTAAAAATCTATGTGAAATATTATACTGTGAAAACAAGTGACAAGAAATAAACTGAAGGATGGGTTAAGTAGAGCATCTTTTGTGAAAGTGGCACTGCCCAAGATTTTTTCTTGAGGGACCTGTACTTCAGACAGTGACAACATTTTGGAGTCAGATGCACAGCTGAGGTGTGCATTACACAGCAGAACCAAACCACGCTCCATTTTCACAGCTCTGTTTACATGGACTTTGCAAATGGATTAAAAATAAAAAGAGGTAGATTAAAGTCTTAACCTGCCTGCCTTCAAACTACCCTGTTAAAGTCTGTAACAGACCCACACAGTCCTGCTTTCTGTTTCACCACAAGAAGCCTGAGTTTACCCTGAGTTATCAGCCTGCTACCCCATAGCCATGAAAATGGTATCAAGGCAGGGAAACAAGTGCTCCAGTTGCATCTCCATTTATTACAGAATCATAGAATGGTTTGGGCTGGAAGAGACCTTAAAGATTGTCCAGTCCAATCCCCCTGAAGTGAGAAAGAACATCTTCAACTGGATCAGGTTGCTCAGAGCCCCATCCAATCTGGTGTTGAACTTCCAGGGATGGGTCATCCACCAGCTCACTGGGCAACCTGTTGTGGTGCTTTACCACCTTCATTGTAAAGAACTTTGTAAAAGTTTTCTGTTGGAAAAAAACCTCTGTGCTCCTTTACACAATTATGGTATGAGAATTTGCACTACAAACACACAGCTCCTCTGTATGGCAGCCTAACATAGATCTCCTGATTTGGCTGGCAGGCTTGTTGAGTGGATCTCATCTTGGAAAATATCACCATTTAGAGGTCTGTAAAACAAGCATTCTCCCTGGGTACCACTTTGCAACAACTCTCAAGGGACAGGAAATTCCAGTAACTACTTTTACTGTCTAGACACTTGGGATGCAAACATTCTCAAGGAAACTTGTGTCCTTTAGTGACAGATGTGCATTCGTTCTGGTGCCTCTGCCCTTCGATTTGTCATCGCCTCCAGCAACAGAGCTTCTACTCCAAAGTGTGGGTAGGCTCAAAAAGCAAGACTTGATTACATGTGGTTACAAGTTGATATTCTGCCTGAGGTTTCACAGCTAAAGACTGGAAAATACACAGAATTTGTTTAAAAACAAGCAAGGAAGATAACTACTGTGGCCACTTTCTATAACGACTAAATTACAGCATGAGGTTTTTATTTCAAGCACAATAAAAATTGGAAATCCCAATGCCACAGCAAGTATGCCACAGTGACACCCTACAGCTTAGCACACACTGCACTAGGATGGCCCTGTGCTGAGGGACAACATTGAGGTCAGGGGACAAAGCCCAAAGACAAAAAAAAGAGATGGCAATTAATGTGCTTTATTTCCTGAACTTTCAGGCATGTTGCAATTTCGCTTTTCCTCCTTAAATTCTGCTTCTAAAAATAGATCTTTCCCAGCTCAGAACTGGGGGCAAGAGAGTAAGGGAGAAGGATGGAAAGAGGAAGAATGCCAGCAGAGAACCAGGACTTATGGGAGCTAAAACGTTGCGGTGCTTGTAGCTGCATAAGCACATAAAGTACAAAAGTGTCACTTTTCCTTCTGTTGCTGCTCTTCTTCCAAGGAACACTGCAAACCATAGGAAACAACCAAGTATTTTGGAAGTAAATGTAACTTAAGACAGCAGATCATTCTCTCATCCTGTACCAGCTCCCTGGGAAAGAAGGCCACAACTGTAGGGAGCTGCCACAACTATTTATCAGCAGTTATTCTGATATCCCACTGGTCCATAGAATCATAGAATCCTGTGTGGCCAACACAGGAGAGCTTAGATACAGGACAACTTATCTCCATAAGGTCATCATGTTTCTTACTTGACAACCTCTTAGACAGTTTTATCCCCCGTATTTTGTTCAGGAGCCCAAGGAGTGGGGTGGAAATCCTGCCAGTTATGGGTGACACTGCCAGTGACTGAGAGACATCAGCCCGGGTGTTCAACACAGCCCTTTTTAGGCAGGATGCTGCTGGACTAGAGGAAGAAGGCAAAAAATACTTGCAAAATACATCTTTTTTTTACAGGTAAAGCCCTTCAACTGGAATAACTGTGCTTTCTTTAGGCATTCGGGAGCATTGGGAAGGAGATGTCTACTGTGGATCACAGAAGGATGTGTAACTACTGCACCTGTGCAAGACCAGAGAAGGATTTTGCTTGCTTTTTTGAATATGAAGAAAAAGAGTCGCATTTTAGAGTGAAAGGTACCTGCCTGGCTAGAAACATCCTGAATTATGGGTTTATAGTGCTGTGGAACATTCTATGTACACATTATTCTGAATGTGTTCATAGAGAGCTTTTTCTTTGCCAGGTACCAAGCCTCTTTTAAAAACATCCTCCCTGCTATGGAATCTTCTTGTTTTCCTCTGTGGTAAGTTGAAAATGAGAGGTCAATACCATGTCGATAAAAGGGAGGACATATTCTATCATAACTTACAAGTGGCAGAAAAGGCAAGAGAGGAAAGAAAGGTCCTACCTCAAAACCAGATTTTATCTACATTTGTAGGAAATGAATTACCTACAAAAGCCAGGAGATGTAGGCAGTACAAGGGAAAAAACAATGGGCAAGACATTCAGCTCAGCTATAGAAGTGCATAAACACAAGCCACTCTCCACAGTATCATCTGGGAGAAGTGGCCTTTTTCCTGGAGCAATGGCAGACAGCCGTGGTTGCATGGCAGCTTCCGCTGGCCGAGTTGCGTCCCTGTCCGATTCCTGCTCAGCAGATGTCACCTCTGCCAGACTCCAGTAACTGCCACCCTGTGCAGTAATCTGAGTGGAAAAGCTGATTAAACAGCTCCGGCAGACAGGACCAGAGCGGGGCATTCCCACCACCCAGCCACACCGCCAGGGACTTGATTGGGGACAGTGTTGATGGGAACATCCTGCTGGAGATCCTTTACCATCGGCACCAGGAGCCCAGGGTGGCTCCTCCCTCCATCCCCCTTCCCCAGGCCAGGGCAGAAAGGCTGGCTACTGGCACACAGCACTATGCAAACACGCACTCCCACTGCTCACGCTGTACCTGTGCTTTTTGGCTGTCATCAACACAAGACTTAAACCTCTCCAGCTGTCAGTTCATCACCTGGGCTCAGTGCCCAATTGCTATGAAAAAAAGATCCTGACCTTTCCTCAGCTGCATGACGCTATGTTTCTAAAAAGGAGCTCTTATTACGCAGTTCTTCAAGAAAATATGCTTTCATGGGGGCTATTTAATAGTCTGGCTCAAAGGAAGGAATGAACAAAGAAAAGCCACCTGTAACCAGCCCAGCTATCAGGCAAACCACATTTCGAGGGACCAACACTGATCTGCCGCTCTAAACAGTCATTATGGCTCATTCACATGAGAAAGACGATTTGCAAAGACTCATTCTGTAACAAAACCTGTGCACTGCTGATCCAAGGAGGAAGGCACTGGGGAGACCAGTTGATGCGGGCTGTTCTAAAAATATCAGTTTGTGCTGTCATCTGGTGAGAGTATGTCATCCTGTAATCTTAGCATCTGCAGGGACAGCAAGTTTCTGCCTAATTATTGCTGCTGAATCACATGACAAAGCATGAGGTTCTAAAAAATACATCTATATAAAACACCAACAGAAGAACACCCAAACCACAGGATGAGACCACTGTCCTGGCTTCAGCTGCTTTACACACACAACACAAGCCTGTGGAGGCAATCCTGGTTTTTACAGATCTTTTCCCTGGGTCAATAAAACCCCAAACAATAAACCCATATTAAAAACATACCAGAACAAAAAAGCCCTACTCCCAGAAGGAGTGAGCAATTCATTGTGTTTGTGTGTCAGCTCCTTCTGTCTTCATAAAAAAAAAGTCACAGCATCCTTGCAAGGTCTCTGTATGCAAGGGGCTTTGATGAGCTTCAGTGGGACCTCATGGGGGGCAGTCCCAATGGGGTTTGCCCAGCTTTCCCCTCTGCTCCTCCTCAGCAGCCACGAGCACAGAGTTTGTTCCTGTGCCACTGATGTGTTTCCCAGCCACCAAGGAGCCTCCTCAGGGCAGGCCCCTCTTGGAGTTGAAGGGATCCCTGTTCCCCACAAAATACATTTTCTACATAGGTATTTTTGTTCAAAGACTAAACTTGGCGTATGTGGAGTTCAGCTAGTCACAAAACCACCTTTCAAAACTTGGGTTGGCAGAAACAACATTTAAATGTTACAAGTGCCACCACCTTAACCACTAGCCTACTAGAAATGGAGAAGAAGAATGTGCTGCTCTTGAATTTCCTTTAGATTTTTTAAAGGCAGACAGCCCCACCTTAGCTCACTGTAGGAAACCTGGCAGCCCTATCCCTAAGACCTCACTTTTGGAAATAAGAGAGAAGGAAGTGCAGCTATGGTCCTGAGGCAGTCGCAAGTCATCAGGTAAGAGGTCCACTAATTCAGCTTTCATGGGCAGTTTTCTGGCAGAAAACAAAAATTGTCTTCTTTGTGGCAAACCGTACAGAACTTTCTGACTCAGAACTCCATCCAAATGGAGATCTTTGACTACCTATTTTCACTTTTAAGATGATGTTGTAAACATGGAGCCACCCTCAGACCTATTTGTCTTTGGTATGAATTGTACACAGAAACGGGCTGAACACCAATTAACAAACTGGCAAGTTGTCCAAGCTGATATGAACTAATGAAATACTAACATTTCGTTAGGTTTCCTAAGATTTTTTTTTTCATCAGAGATGTTAATCATCAAGTGTGAACATTACATGGCATTGCTATTTGCAGCCTGTGTGTTCTGCAATAAGAAGATGTGGGACCTAGATGATACTGGTGGAAAATGATTGACTTTAAGTGATCTGTCAAGTATTTTACATGTAATTTTCAAACAAGTCAATGTGAATCCAGCACAGCACTGTAACAGAGCCCAGAGGCACCCTGATAAATGATGCATTGAAATCTCTTTCAGAAGATGCAGCTGAGATGAGTTTTTCAGACCATGACACCAGCTCAAGAAGTTCCTGCCCTGCTCATGCTGAGCCTTTCTCCACCCCATGCCCAATCCTGCCAGCATTGCTGCCTGCATGATGCCATTGTAAACTGGATCACTGAAACAATCCAGGTAAAAGCAACCTCTTGGATGGGTTTTGATGCTGGAGAAAATGTTTGCCCATGCAGCAACTGTTCACCAGCTCCTGACCTTCCAGGCAGCAGCAAATGTCCTGAATAGTTTTCCCTGATGCTCTGTTTTAGGAAAGGTGGTTTTACTCTTCGGCAAAAGCCAAGCCCTTTGAACTTGCCAGGTGAGACAGACCCCAGAGCAAAGTGCAGAGTTGTGGGAATCCCAGGCAAAGAGAAGAACCCATTTATTTCAAAATAAAAGGTATTCTAGAGACAGGTGAGAGAATAGTAATGTCTTTATTTATTGCTAAACCTGCTGAAATACTAAGGTGATGATTATCAGGGCATTATCCAGTCTTTTGGAAAGCAGGTAAAGATAGAAGAACAGAGGCCCCAGGCAGTATAAGAGGAGAAAATTATGGCTGAGTGAATAAAGCAAGAAAAAAAAATATTGATTTTCTCCATTCCTTCTTGTAAGAGGAAAAAAACCAAACCAAACCCAACCCAAATTCATTTATATGCCTCAATGAGGGCCCTGTGAAAGGCTAGGCATGGGCAGCCTCATGGGCACAGGTTGGTGGGGTGGGATTGGGCAGGGTTCTTTGCAGGGACCGTGCACAAGCTTGTGTGCAGCAAACGTGCACAGCCACTAAACCTGCAACAGTGGCATCTCCTGCAGGGTTTTTTAAATTTTCCTATGAAGAAATTGTAGTTGATTTTCTTCCAAAGTAAACCTCCCTCTATACCTAAGTATGTATAAATTAAATACCTATGTATTTGCCTTCTTTCTTTTCTTCCTGAAAACTGACTCCAATGTTTCTCTTATTTTTAATAGAAAACACAGCACTCACTATTCCTAGGTATGCCAATAATCCATTGTAACTGCTTCTGCCTGCCTGCAAAACACACCTGGCTACCCTTGTGAAACGGATTTAGCATAAGCAATTGCCAGGCTGTTCTGCCAAAAGCGTTCCCCAGTATTTGGGCTTGTAAAGATTCATTACTGGGGTCATGAACATTGCTGAGAGAAGATTTTAATTCAGGGATCCCTATTGCTACAGCGGAGAAGTAACCAAAAAAAGCAATTCAGACAGATTGCATCTGATGTCATGCAAGAAGCCCCTATCAAATCATGAGATGCTCATAGGAAGGCAAACTCTCAAACAGCGCTGCTTAACAGATGAGGAAGGGTGCATGATGAACCAGCTCAGCAGAAATCATCTGCGCTTGCACCTGATACCGGAGGCACCCCGCAGCAGCCGGTCCACTTGTCAGGGAGAGGGAGAGAGGCTTCCACAGATGACTGGACAGTAATCCGCCCAGGAGAGCTGTCTCGTTAATAAATCTGTCCTCTGCAATGAGACTCCGCTCACACAGATGTGTCAGTTCCTTTATTCAGAGGGAGCAGCCTGAAAAAGATCACAGCAGCTATGCTTTCCGTGGATGCCAGAGGCTGGGGTGAAGAGGCAGCAAGGAGCATCAGTGAGGACATGGGGTGCTGTGCCTCCTTCACGCTGCCCAAGCAAGTCCCCCTGCGGCGGCTGCTACCCACATGCAGCACACGAAGCTATGGAAGCAGGAGGCTGCCCTATTTGCCTGTGTCAAGCAAAACTGTCGATAACATCTATTTTTCAGGCCTAATTTGACAGATTGTACTGCTGCAAGTTGCACAGCAATAAAGTTCCTATAGCCTTTTTTTTTTTTAATATCATGCAAAGAAGGTTTTTAAATTCAAGCAGCTCATGCACCTGAAGGAAGAGAGAACTGCTTCATCCTTGAATCAATTCTCTTTTTTCCCTTGTTTCTTTTCCTAAATTCTCCAGTACTGGAACTGAAGAAAGCCCAAAATTCATCTGTGGCCCTGGCATTGCCAAGTTGCTGCCTTGCTCAGGGTCTGTGGGACACAGTGTCCTCTACAGCCCACCTCTGCAGCCCATCACCTGGCTGTGCACTGCAATGCTCTTGCTAAAAGCAAGAAGACGTGCAAGAACCAGAGGAAATCCTTCCACTGACAGAGAAAGGACTGTGCACACCAACCACTCCATTGGAGCACAGCAGCTTTGCAGATCCACTGAAAGGAGGGCACCTGGGCAGCCTTGCTCTCCCTCACAGAGAGCAGATCACAGCAAATCTCCTGAGGTGCTCTGTGCACACAGGAAACAAGAAAACATTCACCAGGTTCACCACTGCTGCTCACCTACCACAAAGCTTCCCCTTGAACACCTACCTGTGAAACAGTGAATGAAAATGCAATTAAAGATTAAAGGGGCAAATTATGCCAGTCATAGGACACTGACTCCTTTCTTCCATCCTTCATCTGGAAAGTAAGAAAGCTGGAAGTAAGCTGTAAACTGAATGAATGCCTTGTTTAACCTCACAACTGAGATGCTCTACATACTATTCTGAAGTTAACAGAACACTTTCAATAATTTATAGCTAACCTTTCATCCTACTACATTTTGAAATTTACTCCCTTATACTAATAAATAAACATAGGAGAAAGGGCACTTTGTGTGGCACCTGCCCTATGAATCAGGGAATATGTATGTGTGAGCAGGCAGAGGTATGGGCAGGAGCCTGCAGAATCACAAAAGGATGACAGAAACAATGATTGCAAGTCCCCAGCTGTGGAAAATAAGCAACAGAAAAAAACGTATCAACCTTGAAAAACATTAATATGAAGAAGCTAACATTTAAAAAACACCTATGTCAGAACCCAAACCTACAGATACTCTCTTGGAGGAGTCCAAAGGATATCTACCCCACTCAGGGGTGGGGGGAGGAGGACAACAGTTACTGCATACTTAAAACATTAAGCAGGCCAGGACATTACTGAGACCAGGATCCTACCAATAGATAATTCCTCCATTTGATACCTTTTTTTTTTGGCCAAGAAATACAATTTTAAGAAAAAGCAAACCCAAACAACTTTGCTAGTGTTGCTGTACCACAGCAGCAGCACAATTCTGATTCTGTCCAGATCTGTCCCACACACCTGACCCCCAGAGAGCACTCTGATCTTGCAAAGACTCTCTTCTTCCTCCCCTGAGGCAACACTGCTCAACTGACTGCAGAGCCCCTCGCCCCATCCCTGTGTAACACAGCTTGGCTACATGTGGCATTGGCTGCAGGAAAGAATCCATCTGTTGCGACTTCAAAGAAGACGAGTTAGAGCTCTGTGATTCCTAAAACCCACAAATATTCCACCTTGGTTTGCCTGATTTGTCATTAACATTTCTTATGCCTAAATTAAGAAGGACGCTGAGCACCAGATGCGTGCTGACAGTGTTGCAGTCGAGCAGCTTTTATAGCTTAGCCTCGTTTCCCTCCACACCTCCACGTTTCTTCGTTGTGCCTGTTGCATACCAACACACAACAAGCCATCGCAAGCCAAATTACTATTATTAGTGTGCACTAACTATTAAGGGTTTGGTGCAAACTCCAATAAAACTAAGGAACCAATTATTTTACCACATCTATGGGGCACTGACCTGTTGGCCCATTTTCCCTGTTCTCAAAGATCCTTCAGCCTGGTACCCAACTCTGTGATGAAGCCTGTTTAGCACCAGTGAAGTTCCCCACATTCAGACTGACAACGTTCTGAGCTGAGATGAGGGAATCAAAGTTAAAATCCAGCCCATCGGCATCCATGAGTTCACTGCGGATAATGGACTCCATGTCACACTCCAGGCTCCCATTGAAAATATCCAGGTCCAAGTCACTCGGGAATTTCTCATGTCCCATGACCGGGAGGTTCACGCTAGAGGAGTACAAAGAGGAGCCTGACAGCGGGTCAGAAAGTGTTTGCATAGACTGATTGACAGGTGACTGCTGATGTTTGGTGGATCCCAAGCTGTTGGAGTCACTCAAGCCTATGTTACTGATGGAATTGGACAAGGCACGGCTGCCACTAAGAGAGGAGTTGTGGGACTGGTGCTGGTGATGGGACAGGTTCTGATTGACCAGACCGCCCTGGCTGGACTGCGCGGCAAACGACATCATGGGGTCGTTGCGGAGCATTATATTCCTGCGGGAATTCTGGGCAGACACAGCTGTGCTGGCTTGTGACATGAGTGGGTCAGACTGCGTCATCATGACATCGCTGTGACTAAGTGCATCAGAGGTGAGGAGATCCTGCAGCGTCTGGTTGTTGTAATGAGAAATGGAAGAGAAGGTGGCCTGCTTGTTCTCCTGAATTGTCTGCATGGGCGACTGGCGGAGGGAATTCAGGGATGACGGCCCAAACACAGCGTTGTTGAAACTACTTGATGGGGAGCCCAGCCCCGAACCTTTGGAACCATAAGGAAAACTGGAGCTTCTCTGCATTATCCCTCCTGTGGGTGACTGCTGGGAGGGAGGGAGTGTTATATTGTCCAAGAGATCATCCATGAGGTTATCAGTCAGTCCATCATTCAAGTTCATTGTCCCAGCCATATCAGTCAACCTAGGCAACTCCACAGTACACGGTTTGTTTACCGATGGGGACAAGCTCGATGGACTACTGTACAGCATGGGAGAAAGTGGAGCATCGTCGTCTTGGACATCATCGAGCTCGGTGCTTGCCAAAATTGGCGACAAGCGACCACTGATCGTACTGGCGTTCGAATTTGTACGGGAGCGAAAATCTGTCCATGCATCCAGCTCGTCGCTGCTGCGGGAGGTGGGACTCCCTGGCCACTTGGAGAGCTGGGAAGGGCTGTCCTCACTCGTCTCCTGGGCAGTCTGCAGGGCTGCCTTTTTCTTTGCCGCCCGCCCTCTGCTCTTGGTGTACTTGTTGCTATTGTCCATGGACACAGCGCGTCTCCGGGGCGCCTTGCCGCCTTTCCCACCATCTGGATTGATCATCCACCAAGAGCTTTTCCCGGTGCCTTCATTCTGCACCCTGACGAATCGGCTGTGGAGTGACAAGTTGTGCCGGATTGAATTCTGCAGGAAAGGAACAAAACAAAACGTCAAGACCAGCACCCCACTTCTTTTACAACCCAAATCTCAATCATTAAACCAACATCCCGTGACAACAGCAACATGAATAAAACCATTGGACCCTCCCGGACATCTCCGTGAATTCTCTGGTGCTGGATATGGAAGGGTTGGAGTGTGACTGTGGCATGGCAGTCTCCTGCTGTAAAGCAAGCCCCAAGCTTGCACTAGCTGTGCATTCCTTGTGCCCATCTCTACACCCCTAAAAGCGTCATCCTAAGAAAAGGAATGTGACATTCCTGCTAGAAAGGAGCCAGATGTTTCTCCCTTACTTTTGACTCAGGACAAACTATTACTATCAGTAATCTTGCCATCAGTTCCTTGAAATAAAAACTGCAAAGACTCAGCAAAAATATGGCTGGAGGGGTAGTCACACTCATGGCAGCCTCTACAAATGTCTTTTTAATTCTTGATGGGCACGTGTGCTGTATATTTCTTACAAGAACTCCTGAGAAAACTGCAAGTGCTGTTGTTCCTCTCCCACAGGCACTCTGTGCATGACTAAGCTGTACTTTCTGTCTTGATCAGAGGCACCAGAATTATGCCCGTACAGCAGTAGCTGGCCAGCTGTCCCCTCGCTAGTGTCTCCTCACAGTCTTCAAAACATGATGTGACACAGTATGCAACGATATCCCTGTCCCTGTAAGCTGTATAAAGCTGCTGTGCTGTACAGGATGCTATGAAATACAGGGCTCTCAGGGGAGCCTGCACACAGCCTACTCTTGCATCCTAGCTGCTTGCACTAGACAGCAGCATGAACTGCCCAAAACCCACATTGGCTCAAAGCAATCATAATCACCTCAAAATCAGAAAAAGCCTGAGAAAACCAGTCCACGGTACCCCCAGAGAAACGGCACCAGATTCAAATCAAAATAACTGAAATGAAAACCCCACTCTGCTCATCCTGCTGATCCTGTGCTTAAAATATGGATCAAAGAAAGGAAAAGCAAATAGTATTTGTTAGTGTGAATGCGTCCAGGTTTGGTAAACTGACATTTTTTTCCCATGTGGAAGTCAAAAGATTTTTGGAGCTATCCCATATTCCTTTGAAAAACCCCTTGTGCTATTCCTCTAAGCTTAAAGAGTGCAGAGTTTTCTTCTTGAATTCTGGCAGTTACCAGGTGTATCTATGAAAAGGATAAAATCACATTTGTCCTACCAACATATTTTAAAAATACATAGTCAGCAAGACCATAACACAACCAAACCATTCAGAACAAGTGTCCTTCGTTAACAAAACACTGAAGAAACTCCAGATTTAAATGGACAAAGAATGAATCGGTCAACAAATCATTCACCAGCACCTCAACATTTGCATCCTTAGGAAAAATGGATGCTTGACATAAATAAACTGGAGATACATATCAAGAAGTACAGCCCAGCTTTATTAAAAACAATTCTTTTCAGTATAAAATGCCTTTTTTTTCCCCACTTGTTGAGCATTGTGGTTTTTGTCAGATTGTGAAATGGAAAACATGCCTGAAGTTCTTGCACGCAGACAGCAGACGTGGTTGTGATTATCATTTAATGAAAAGAGAAATCATATGGACCATGCTTCAAAACAGCAACTGTTATGTTTTAAACAATTTACACAAAGCAGCAGATCAGACTTTGCTGATATGCTCAAGAGAAGTTTGGGTCAGCGCCTCAGCTATAAACATGTCCGTTTCTGAGGGACTATCATGCCATCAAAATATGGTGGATTGAGTTGCACCATAATAGTTCTTCACTCTAAGGGGGGAAAAGCTTTTTATTGTTTAACTGATGACATTTTAACCATATTTTGAGTCTGGCAATAGTCTAACTTCTAATAACTAGGCACCACTCCTTACTTCCTCAAGTTTCTCCCTTTAAAACTGGCTGGAGAACTGATGTTCTTTTTTAAAAATAACCTTTGTTAATATTCCAACTTGTACTGCATCTCTGCAGCTCTCACCCTCATTCCATGTAACTTCCATGGACAACCACTTGTGAGAACATCTGCATGGGAATTTCTTCATGCAAAGTCCAAGCCAGGCTTCAAAAGCCATACAAACCATGTTGTTCCCCACCTAAAAGTACTGGGTATAAGAATACATGGTGTCTTGACTCTTGCTAATGAAAAATAAATCTTAGAAAACACAGCGGAGAAAAACCTGAGGTGGCATACACAGTGTGCCATGAACAGCTTCAGATATAAAAACCAGCCAAATCAGATATAAAAATCAGCCAAAGTGCCCGCAGCTAATAGTTTTCAGACTATAGTATTCTCATGAAAGGGCTTATTTCTGCTGCTGGTATCCGTAGCATGAAACTATTTGGCCTAAAACCATGAAAAATCCTAAATGGTAAAATTGTGAGACTGAGGCACCTTTCAGGATGAGGACTCCTGCATGTGTGGTTATGTATGTATACATGTATAATTTTCTTCTTATTATATCTTTTTGCTCAGTGTTGGTTTTACACAAATAATAAAAGAATGTAATAATCCTTCTGCATTGAAAATTGGTGGTTATAAAAAATCCAAGCAGTTTGTTTTCCTTTACATTAAGCACTATGCCACTTATAATACTGCTTCTGTTATTCTTTGCTTTTCTTCTGCAGGAAGATTTTCTTAAGCATAATTATGGGCTAATTTATTTTTGTGTACCCCATCTCCACCCTCTGTTCAAACACTACCTTAAAACCACTTCTTGCATGTAAGCTCCCCCACTAACCTCTTCAGCAACAGTATCTGAGTTTTTTGGTTTCTCCGTCTGTTGGATGCCAAATCAAATTAGGGCTGGATCCTATTATCCTTTTTCATGCAAGTTTTGCTACAGAAGCCACCAGGATTGACAACTCACATCAGTAAAGGCTGTTGCACTGTGCTACCAGGTGGCAACCTGGATGGAAATAACTGTATTTTCTACCTGTTTTCTGAGCTGTCAAAAAAATATTCCCAACTGCTTAAAAGATAGGAAAGTTTATGGGGACAATCCCTGCTCACAACCACATGTATTACTAATATATGACCATGCAACAAACCACAAAGGAAGTGGGGAAGCAAAGAAAATATAGTTTATCATTTGAACCCATTGCTGATGAAATTAACAGGAATTTGTCTTTGACTTATGAGGGACATGAATTAGGCCATGATGATGGAAACTTAACACATTTTTCCATGCCAAAATGCAATGAGAAACTTTAAAAGATCCATAAAGGAACTTCCATCATCTGTCCTGGAGACCATATGTGGATGGGATAGATGCTAGCCAGGCTGCAGACAGCTCAGACACCACGATGGGTACAACATATGGACTGTACTCAAGCAGAGCAAAAAAGAAGTATGATGAGCTCCTCCCTTTATTAGTGTTACTATTTATACTGGACTTGAAGAATGTTGTACACTCTACTGAAAGCCAGAAGACTGAGATTCCTGCAGATAACATCTAGAGCATCATGTACTGCCCTGAGGCCAGATCAGCTGGGTTGAAGTCCCCTTTGAAAGTGGTCCTGCAGGAAGAGGGACTGTTCCTGGAGACAAGGCAGACTCAGGGCAGAGGAACACATGAGACCGGGCAGAACTGGTGTGAGCAGATGGTGGTGCAGTGTCACAGGCAAGCAGTGCTGCTGTCCTCCTTTGGCTTAGGGTGCCCATAATAGCCAGGGCAGCACCATCTAGGCTTACAGCACTTTCCCCAAATTCAGGGCTATGCTCTCAACTTTGACAAATGTTGATCCACTGCACCGTGTTTTATTCAGTTAATACTCCTCAAGGGATCCATTTTGCTGGCAAGAAAATCCCCCGAGATCAGCTACCATGTCCTAATTACACGAGTCTCTCTCAATATTTTGATAAGACTGCAAACGGGCAAGCTAACAGAGAGGACACTCAAACATTTCCAAAGTGCTGTATCCCTCATTTGATACAAACAACTGAATGAGTCTCCCAAGGAGGCTGGGACTGTGTGTTATTTCAACACTCAGACCCGGTCAGACAACAGCAGCAAATGCTTGAGCTTTTAAAATGGAGAAAATTCCCCCTCCCTGTGCCCATTTCAGCCTCTTCCAAGCCATGTTTACCTTGTGGAGCCTGTCCACTAACTCAGACACCAGCTGCAAGTGCTTCCACTGCAGTACAGAGTCTTTTTTGTCTGGAAGCAACATGTGGTATCAATTTATCATCCTCGACAACGCAACAAGGAATCCACTCGCTTTAAAAATAACATGAGAGTTGTGTAACTTAACCCTTAAAAGTCCCTGCCTTTTTTTTTTTTTTAGAAAGGCCTAAAGATTAGCAAGATGAGGTGCAGCTGGTGGCTGATGAGTCCAAGTTACACACTGGTCTGTTTTTCTTTCAGTGTTTTGTAGTGAATAGTGAATTTGCTATTTCAGATATGGGCTCCTAAATGGTAAAGTTAGGGCTACAAATCAAAAGCAGTAGTTTAACAAGTGGGATATTAGGACATGATGGGAGAAAAACAAACACACTCTGCAGACCCATAAATGCCACTAATGCTCACTTGGGAGAATTACACTTTTTTTTATCCTATATTAACATATATAATGTTTTAACTTCACCAGATGAAATTGTCTGGTAGCCATGCAGTAGAGAAAGGCATCAGATCTAATACCACTGAAAAGAAGCCATGAAAATAACTCCAGCTTATCAGCCTCCAGCTGAACAGAGGGAGTCCAGCTTCTCCATGGCTCTGCTTGCTCACTTGAATTTCAGTTTTCAGTTTATGTCATCCTGCTTAAAATGTTGTCACACAAATCTCATTTGGGATGAACAGCTAGAGACAGCTTCCACCAAAAAATCATTTTCTTTAAGAAAACCCTACTTCTTTTTGCATTCAGTGGTTGATGAAACTGGACCACCTGTCCAGACCAGAGACTGTGCCTTCTCATGAAGTAACTCAAAACTTCTTTCAACTATCAGTTTTCATAGAATCATAGAATCACAGAATATGTTGAATTGGAAGGGCCACATCAGAATCATCAAGTCCAACACCCAGCCCTGCACAGGACACCCCAAGAGTCACACCATGTGCCTGTCCAAACACTTGAACTCAGTATAGTGATGCTGTGACCACTTCCCTGGGGAGCCCAACCACACTCTCGGTGAAAAACCTTTTCCTGATAGGCAGCCTAACCCTCCCCAGGCACAGCTCCATGCCATTCCCTTGGGTCCTGCCACTGCTCACCACAAAGAAGGGATCAGTATCCTCTCCACCTCTTCCTCTCATGAGGAAGTTGCAGACTGCAATGAGATCTCCCCTCAGCCTCTTTTTCTCCAGGCTGAACAGACCAAGTGACCTCAGTGCCCCTCATATGGCTTCTCCTCAAGGCCCTTCACCATCTTTGTGGCTCTCCTTTGGACACTCTCTAATAGCTCAATGTCTTTTTTATACCATGGTGTCCAAAACTGCACACGAGACTAAAGGGGATGCGGCACCAGTGCAGAGCAGAGAGGAAAAATCACATTTGACATTTCACATGTTTTATATTTTGTTTCCTTTAAAATCCCCAAGGAGATTCAGTTGCAACTAAACAAGAGAACAGATGCAGTGGCTAAAGTTGCCAGTGTTGTGCATGTACATAGGAATTCCTGGTGAAAGGGATCTGCACACCTAGGGAAGTTGATCTCTAGGAAGTACCAATCTATGGTTCCATACAGTCCCTTGTTGCCTAGCTCCATAAGGCTGCAGTGCTACTGTTCTCGAAGAACTTTGAAATCCCAGAGGTCTCAGGATTTCTTCCTCTTTCCCATGAGTTTTTCCAAACCAGAAAAATGTATATAGTTTAATAAAGTAGTGAGGGTGCTCTGCAGATACAGAAAAAGCAAGAACTAAAACATAAAGAGAGTTCTCCCACAATATCTATCCAGCCATGTTGTCCTGATATACCTCTTTTTCCATATTAAACCAAATATTGTGTGTTCCAGATTGTTATATTTTCCCTCAACTAAAGAAGCTGCAGGGACAAAAAAAGCATTAAGAAAATTACACACAGAAAACAAAATCTTTTCTGACACCCAACATGGTTTTGATGCCTGATGTTTGGTATCATCTGCATGTTCCCAAGGCAGCTCCCAAAAATCCCTCCAGATGTTCAGCAGAAGCAGGCAGCCAGAGCACACCAGAGTCTTGCCCCTTCACACCCAGCTGGCAAAGGCCACTATCCTCACACTCCTGGATATGTGGGGTGACACAGGCTCAGCCCTACCCAAGCATGCCCTCCCCTTCAGGAAAAGGAAAAAAATACCCCACAAATCTCAGGACCTGAGAGGTGGCTCTGTGGTTTCCCCTCCTCATCCTCTCTTCAAAGGAGTTTCCTCATCTTGGTGGTAGGGGAAGAACATTAGAAGAGGCCTCTGCTGTGATTAGTTCTGCCTGCACCTCTGCCCATTGTCCCCCACCACAGAAGAGCAGAGCCTTGAGGGATTTGAGCTCCTTGGAAGACCAGTGAGTCCAGCAAAGGTTTATCCCCTGAAATGTGCTGGCTTGGAGAGGAGAGCAGCGCATAGATCTGCCTCCATCCTGCACTCAGGGCACTGCACTGTGCCAAATTACACCAGGAGAGAGTGATTAGAGCAGGGAAAACAAAACCCTCCCCGACACGCACGCCATGCTTCCCCAGCTGCGATGGCCACGAGGGCAGGTGGCGAGTGACCTGCCTGCCAAAGGGGTTTGTGCCCTCCTCTTTGAAAAGGAAAGCATCTCCGAGCATGAATCTATGGGAATTGAGTCATGACTTGAAAGTTTTCCCTAAAACAAAACAAAACAAAATAAAAAAGTAAGAAAAATAAAAAAATTAGCTCTAGTTAAAACAACCACTGCCTCACTCTTTGCAAACAATGATACTGCAAATTGCTGCGCTGACGTAAATAAAACTTAGCTGAAAATATACACTGCCTGGAAATTGCCTCAGAGCACCACGCTTCCAGTTAGCAGAAAAATCTCCAGTTATTTTACAGTCAGACATGCTCTGACCACATGAGGACTCTAATAAATAACATTTGTTTTGCTGTGAGTAGAGCACTCTGGTTGTCGTTTACACTGGGTGTTCGGAGACGGGAAGCAGAGTGCAAGGAAAATGTTGATACTTTAACGCAGCTGAGGAGCAGGAACGTCAGCCCCTCCAGTAACCCCTCCCAGTGTCAGGAGCCAGGTACCTCAGCACTCTTTGCTATAGAAGTGCCCTAGAAAACAAAGCGTTATCCTCTGCATGCTATGGCAATGCTTTTCCACATTAGAATAGGATTTGGGAATCAGGAAGCAGGCACTGTCACTGAGAGGTTGCCAGGGTACAATGTCAAGAGGCACCTTTTTCAGTCCCTTCCACCCACTTCATATTGTGGCTGCCCAAAACTCAAAAACACAGTTGATTTAAATAAAAGGATTTAACTTAATTAAGAGCAAGAATTTTCTTCGAGGCATTGCTCTTGTAAGGTGAAATCCCAAGGCAGCTCATCACAGGCTTGACTGGGACATGAACAGAGTCAGCAAGAAAATGGGAGATGCTGCCCCTTATTGAACTTAAACCCAAGGAGTTGCATACAAAAAGGCTGCAATGGACACACATGGCTGGGTCTTTGCAGAGCCAGAGCAAAACAATTGTAACTTCTGTTCAGGAGTGATACCACCAGCAGATAACATCTTTTTCTCCTATTGTTTCTAAATGGCAAGCCCCAGCGATTGAAGTGTTTCCATAGGGGGAACTTTGGAAATAACACCATGCTTTATTTGTGGAGCTCCTCCAGCACAGCATCACTTCATTTCTCCTCCTCTCCATGGAGCCCCTAGAGAAGTGCAAGCACATACAACCTGAACTAATCAACCTAACACTGTACGTAACAGTAACTCCCACAGAAACAGCTACTTCTGTCAGCTCAGCCCCAATCCACCAGCTGCTGAAGCTACTGGAAGAGTCCTCCCAAACCTCAGTGGTCACTCAGTTAGACCTCAATGAAAACAATGCCATTTTAATGCAAGGCAGACTTTCACCATGAAGGCTTTGGGTTTGTATTGCTAGAAAGAAGACTTAGGGAGAAAAAAATGCCTCTGTTTTTCATTTCTTAGATGCAAAGATTCCAGCACAACTCTCACGCAGCATTGTGGAAGCCAGAGTGTTTAATTCTATTTTTGCTCATTCTCAGCATATGGCTGTTACTATACATTGACTATTTGGAAACACGTATGGGCGTTCTTTCATGCCTTTATAAATAAATGTGAGTGATGCTACTGCTTATAATAATTCACTAAAAATAGTAGTTTCCCATGGAAGATCACAAAAGCCTCTCACTGCTGAATCACCTATTATAAATCTTTATTTCTTGAAATCTTTTGCGGTCATGGTTTGATTATTTTAACACTTCCCAAGCCTACGAAATGCAACTAAACCAGCAATAACTCCCACCACACAGCGGCAGGGGAAGAGTAAAATCTGTATGTGTGGAGACAGCATTCCAGGGCTCCTGGAACCCAAGCTCAAGGCTGCCCTGTACATGGCTCTGAGAAGTGCTAGCTCTGAAATGATAGATTGTTAAACACCCGACCTGGATTAATTGGAAGTGTTGAGCTGCACACACTAAATTGTGAATTTGGTGACAGTTACAGCAAACATGACTGATGAGAGGAATAGATCTGATACTCTGTCGCCTGACCGAGTTTGATCAGGCCTGAGCAAGCCCTCCAAAAGACAGCACAGGCACCCGAGACCTTCTCACAAGAAAGCCCACAAGCAACCTCCAAACCAGCGCCCAGCATTTCTGCTATGTCAACTAATCTGAAACAGGACCCCTCTCCTGTGCTATTTTAAGCACATAATTACTTTATTATTGAACCAGAAGATACTATCTGATCTTAAAAAAAAACAACAGTGTTTTAAAATATGATGTGCTTCAGCTGGCAGCTGAGGTGGCAAAGGGAATGGTCCTGCTCCACAGATCTGAGCTCCGGGGGAAGCTGGGGATGCACCTAAGCATGGCTCTCAGTGGGTCTGACCTTCCCAGGCAAAAAAACCCTTGGGAGCCTCACAAAGGGCAGCTGGTGTGGTAACACGCAACTGTGACTCCAGATATCCACTGAGTTACTGCAGCACTGGTGTGGACAGGGTGTGAATTAGGAAACCAGGGATAAGTGAACAGAACAACTTGAAAAACAGGTATCTCCTCCTTCATGACTCCGGACTGGATAGCTACCAATAAATACCTGAGCACTCTTCAAAATGTAATGGCAGCTGTAAAATATTAATGCCTCTTGAAAGTAGAAAGTGATCAGTTTTCCTTTTGATGTATTCTGATATGCATTCTGCTTTCGTCCTGAGAATAACACACGGGTCCTCCCCAGCCTCCTCATTACAAAGATTCCTGTATTTCCCCTCTGCATTGGGGAACATGTTTTTAACACTGCACTTAGGAGTATATTTGAAAAATCACACAGACTTGCTTTCTGTATACACAAACACAGCTCATGCTGTACCAGATGACATGGGTGGACAAAAATATCCATCTCCACACCATTTTTACAGGAACAGTAGCAAGGTGGATTTACTTCAGAAGTCTTTCCCCAACCCATTCTTTGATCTGACTTCCACTGATGCATTGCACCAGGGCACTCAGTCCCAAAACCTGCCTGCCCAGAAACTCACCACCAAGGCATGTGGTTTTAGTTTCCATACTGTAATCCCCTGGATGTAATCTCCAAGTTGACAGCATTTGATTCTTTTTTCCCCTCCCTACGGAAAAAGCTTTTCAGCAGACTTAAAATCTGGGCAGATCCAGGTCAGACCTGGAGCAGGTGACACCAGCTATCCTTGGGAGTCCTGGGGAGAAATGGACACTTCCAACAAACAAGCCCACCAGCCTGTCTTCCTGTTCTTATCTGAGAGTGCCTGACCCTCATCCTCTGTTAGGGAAGTTTTGGGATGGTGACTTCCAGTGCCTCCCAAGGCATGGCAGCTTCAGAGAGCTCCTCCACACTCAAACCAGACTCTACCTCTCTGCATTCATCCCAGCCTCACCTAAACCCATTTATGAACTGTTTTAGTTTTCATTGAACCTCACCTCACTCAGACAACTTGCATGTTACTGGTTCTACTGGATTTTTAAAATTTATTTTCTGTTTACTGCAGGGGCAAAATATACCTGAGGAGCTGACAAAAGGGAATATGACACCTATTACAATGCCAATGAATCAGCCCTTTGCTACAGCAAGCAGGACATTCCTGTTTCACACGTAACTGGCAGCAGCACCATCCCAGAAACCTCACAATACAGGTAAAAGCACAAGTATGGAAGCAATTTTTTTTTTAAAGCTGTTTACCTGATTTGAGAAAATAAGACCACTGTCATCAATACAATCATAATCCCAAGTGCTGAATGTTGAGCCTAAAGCTAGACTGTGTCAAAATGCTTCAGCACTTGATGCTTTGTTCAAGCCCCACCCCAACACCAGAGCCTGAATAGCAGAATGATGAGTGGAGAAGCCTTTTCATGTTCTGGATTTGAACCCGTGCACATGAGTAATCCCTCCTGAGGCCAACACTCGGGCCATGATGGGGTCCTTGTATGGCTCCATACATGCCTTTTTCAGAGTCAGCTGTAGAGCCACAAGGCAATGGGTTTTAGGACCTTCACTGTGTCAACAGCAAGAGTCCTCACCAGGTAATATGACAAGAATTATCTACCCTGTAGGATGCAGTCTGGTTGACCTCCAAGTGTGGGAAGGACTGGACCAGTAGAAGACACTTGCATCTGAAAGTTTACAGCCTCAACAAGCAAACAAAGAAGCACTAACTCAAACTAATGCAAAGATGCCACAGAAAATAAAATCAAGAGACTTGTTTTGGTTTCATTTGCTAGCACAAACCAGCCTTGTCTTCCCTGCCCTTTGGGACAGGCCTTGAGCCAACTTCACAGACACCATCCTATACTCTGGAAAATACAAAGCTGAATCAAAACCTATGCACTTTGGTGTTGCAGTAGCTGTATGGACTCTGAGATGGCCCTACAATTCTTCCAAATGCATTCTCTGTCAGATAACTTTCTACTTCTTAGAGAAACTATCCCACATCTCACAATAGGTTGGGTGGACACAGGCCACATCTGGTTTTTAGGGGAAAACTGTTGAGTTTTATTAGTGGAACTACACTGCTTGAAGTAAGCTCTTTTTCAACACCTACATGTTCAAGACACAGGGCAAATTTTAAAGGACTATGCCAAGAATGATGATGCCTTTGCACATCATCTTTTTCTTATGACATTGTTCACAGCATTCACAGCTTAAGAATGCAAAGGCTGCTAGGTATGCCAGGTATCATTTTCATAACCGAAGTATACAAGACACAAGCACCTTCAAGTTGCAGTTGAACAGATGAGGGCAAAAAGAGCGAGCAATGGCAAATACTTATGGGGATATTCTCCCTCCTAAGGAAAGGGAATGGACCCACTACATCAAGCACCCTCAGATGTACATACATTATGACATGTCTGCTAATATTTTTCCAATATGAGATGATATGCAAAATATAAAATGGGCTAACTAGCTTTGTGCCTTTTATTTCCTTCTTTTTTCCCCACCCCTCTGCCACAATTGAAGTTTAGAGGAGATGGGATATCCAGAAAAAAAGAAATGAACCACACTACTTTCTGCTTAAGGTAATAACAAGGAGAATGAAAAATATAATGAGATGGAAGTGTCCACACTCGTTTCCAGTTTGACTTTTTTCAGAGCTAGTGGAAACTAATTCTGTTTACAAAGATCTGCTCATGTGCCTGTTGCAAAGTGAGATTCTCACCTGCAAAGGCTTTATTATGCATGTGTCTAAATGCATGTGAACTACTTTGTGTGCTTGAACAGGAATGCCCTCAATGTGTAGGGCAGATGTGCACCAGCCTTTGCCAGACTTTACCCTGTTAACAAGGATAAACTGGAGAAGACATACAGAAACTTCCAATTTTGTTCACAGGCAAGTTTCAAAGCTTGCAAAAGTTAATGAAAACCTTCTAGTAGTTTTGTAACAGGCTCTTTTTGAGGTGAAAATGCACCATATTAATTATTTTCAGCAGAAATGGGTTTTTGGTGCCATCCAATCACAGTTATAACACCAGCAGCCCTTCCACAGGAGAGTGACAGCTGAGTCACTAATGCTAAAACAGGGATGAGAAAAGGAAAATGAAAAAGAAACTAGGCTACTTCCCCTGAGGAGCTAAATACAGTATTTAATGGCATCTTGTTATAAGGTTAACAAATCAAATGCTTCAGCTGTGAATTGTTGCCATCATCATAACTACAACAGGATGACCCTGAACAGCCTATCTCCATCTAGGTTTTTTCCTCCTGTGACACATAAATAAGGAGGAAGAGGCTGGGAGGCAGCCTGGCCTTCCACCATACTCTGGGTTTTCAGGGAGACGGGTTATGATAGCCACAACAGGATTCAGCAGGACAAACAGCTATGCTGTCAACACGGGGCAGGCGGCAGGAGGGAGCAGCTGGGTACTTGTCTTTCCCTGCATCTGCAGCAGCTGCCATCTTTGTCAGCTGTTGCCCTCGTGGCACTCTGCCTGCACAAGCTGGAGCAGGCAGCACTTGGGTTCCTCTTGTTTAACTCACACTGAAGAGTTCTGTCCCCTCCCCACCCCACTGCCCTTAAATGAGTGTGTCAAAAGCAATTAAAGTCAGGATAGCAAGAAACCTTAAAGCTCTAAGTACAGAGAAGCATCTTTTTTCCAGCACCGCAGAAGTGCTGGGCACTTTGTACTCCGTGTCACAAATTGCATTTTAGTAAGCTGCATTTTAGTGAAGTAGCTAAGAAATATGTGCATACTCTAGAAAGTATCTGTCCAGCAGAAAAGTAAGGACTGAAGCTGATTCTCCAGGAAATAACTGCAGCTACCTGACAAGGCCTTCTGTATTAGGAGACCCTATATACAGTTATAAGGTATTAGAGCACAACAGGGTGAAATTTTTGGTTGTTTACCCAAGGTCATGTTTGTCAGCAATAGCCCTGGCTCAGGGCTGCACCAGGGGAGCTGCTTCTGCACCTTCAGGCCCCAACAAATGGTTCCCGCTGCAAGAGCCAACAATGTAATCACAAATGCAACATGATCACGGGGTGGTTCGGAAGGCTGCCTCCTGATCTGATAGCCAAACACAGGAGTGCACAAGATACTGGAATGCAGGGAACTGGGCCACCTGGGCAGATAATTCCTGGCAAGATCATGTGTGCTTGGACTAACCTTCCTCCTTGAGGGCAATGCCAGCAAGTGCACGTTGGACACCCGAGGCACTGCATTTATAGATTATTTTTAGGGAGACACTTTCTCTGAGTCCTAGGGTTTAGCCAAACCCAGACACGCTTGCCAAACACACAAAATTTCTATTTAATTAATCCCATGCATATCTTCAGCAGACTCCCTGCTGAGTTGGCTTAAAGCAGCCCATCCACGCCTTATCACAAACTCTGACCGTGTTTTTATGACTACTTTAAGCATAGTTCGAGCATGATGCCAAATAGCAAATAAGTCACTGTTCGTGCAAAACGTCTGGCTGACCTCTGCAGGACTCTTCACATGAGAAAAAGTTTGCAGGATTAGGACCAAAGCCTGGAAGCAGGGTCATCTCTTCCCTCTGCCCACACCCCCTCTCCCTTGGCTCTAACATCCAGTACATGCCGTCCTCTTCATTACTTCAACACAGTCCTTAAGGCCTTAGACCTGAATGAAGAAAATGAGCAAGCTCTGCGATTCAGGGTATTTAAAAGTGGAAAAAAAAGGGCAACTGTTAGGCAGAATCTGCTAGGAGGAGGAGAAGGCATCGGCAGAGTGCCAAGAGACAAGAGTCCATAGTCTTCAAATTTCAAAGGCTTTCAGGATAGATGACCTCAAGATACTTTCACAAGCTAGTCTGAACGAGTCACAGTTTGGTAGTCTGCAGGCTTTTTCCTCCTCTCCTTTTTTCCTCCTAGATAACTTTGGGGTTTTTTCACTTGGTGAAAGACAAAATAACTCTAATAACTTCAAATAACTTTACTCCCCCGTGGCACTTACATGTCAATTAGCTCTGGATTGCTGCTATATACTGGGACAGTGTACATGCTTGGGAAAGCATCCCTGGAAATTTTAACACCATAAAATGCCTCGGTGCTTCAAGCCTACCCCATCATTCTGGTACACCAGCCAGTAAACACAGAGAGCTTTCTTCTGCTGTGCCCCTCTCCATCCCCCACTCCCTCCATGGAATTAGGACAGTGCTGGAACTCAGCACAGTGTTATTTGCAGCCATGCATGTTTGAAATAAAAAATGAAGTCCAGGATTGTATCTCAGGCTGCCTGAGATTCAGCCCCCTTCTGCTGCCCAAAACCACAAAGAGCTTGCATGTTTAGATAACAACTATGGCAAAATGAAGAGTAAAACTGTAAGCAATCCCTTTTAAATGCAGACAGGGTAGGGAGTGACTGCCAAGAAGCACTGGCACTAACTGGATGGAGTCTTATGAACATTTGACTAGTTTCACCCCAGGTTTCCACCCTGAGACCCAGGTGCGTGGAATTCATCTGGGGACACAAGTAGGCATGTAGTAGCCTTGCAGCTCCCCTCCCGCTGGGGAAGGGGCCAGCTGGCAGAGCCAGAAGAGGGCACAACACTTGGTGACTCCACACAAACTACAAGGGAAATACAGGGGAGTAAGGCCAGGCCTGGACCAAAAGAGGACCAGGTCAGTGTGACACTGGGTGTGTCTCTGCAAACCTGGGACTCTGCCTTGCAGAGGAACAGCGCCAGTGGGAAGGAGGTAACACCACCAGAGTGGAAATCTTGCAAGTATTAATAGTCACCACATGCTCATCAGAAGGAGCACCTATCCTTTCTTGAGCACACACTGCCAGTAAGAAGTCTTATCAACAGCAGATTTGGGACAGCCCAATAGCATTATTTTGCTAGGAGTGCATGGGAAAAAAAATCCACAACTCTAGTTTTGTTGGCAACCAGTCCCTGTGATGTGCTGAACGTCATCTGCTACGTACGGAATCCCCCAGTTCATGCTGACCCTTACTGGAGAGAGAAGAAAACTACTACATCACCCTCCTATTGCTGACAACAAGATTGGGTTTGTTATTGAAGAACTCCTGGACCCCCATGTGTCAAATGACAATGAGCTCTGCTCTTCTGGTGAGGTATTTTTAACTTCGGGAAGTATCTAGAGAAAAGCTGGGGGATGAGTCCCATGAGCCAAGTTTTCAGGGGAGCTACTGAGAAAAAGAAATAAACTGTCTGGGAAATGTCATGATGCCATGCCATTGTCCTGTTAGATTTTTGGACATTGCCACACATGCTGCAGCAAGGTTTCCACCCTACAGCCCAAGCACTGCAATACAGGCACTTAACGGGCTAAATCACATCAGTCCTCTAGACTTGCAGTGGTTGATAGAAACAGTCTTCTTCAGGAACAGGAAAAATTCCAAGCATCCTACAGGACACGATCCATGTTTCTCCATGACTATGCCAACACATAAGGGTAGAACGAAAAGCCTGGAACAGACGTCAGCAGCTCCCAGAGGCCTGACAAGCACTGGAAAGAAGAGCTTTCCAGCACCAAGAAAAGGCTGGGAGTATCACCTTCCCCTGGGTACATAGCAACAGTTGCTAGTTTTGGCAGGCAGCGAGATGCAGTGCAAGACGTGAGGGTGACATCATTTGATTATCACCTCGCTTCCCCTGGATTCAATTGGATTCCAATAAGAAATTATTTTTAGAATCGCTACAGACAAAAGCCTTGAAAACTAATTTATTACAGATTTGGGTAGAGAGGCTGGGGACTATATTAATAGCAGACAAAGCCTTAACAAGGCCCAAGTGTTTGGAACCCAAAACCACAGCAGGAATAGAGCATACATATTAACAGTGAAGGCAATTAACCTTCTGAAAAACACACTTGAAGGTGGGGTGGATTCTCCATTGCCTTAAGCTTTTGCATTTAAGGCTAAATATTCTTCCAAAAGGTGGGATGAAGCTGAAACTGAATACGGGATTTGTTGCTGAAAGATCTATTGGGAGCTCTGATACTTTCACTCAGAAGTCCTGCCCTTAAAACCTAAAAGCTTGCCTGTTGCCCCTGCTTGGGAAGTTCAGTCCCTGTTTGCTGATATAGGCATTTGCAGTTTCAAAGAAAGTTAAGAATTACTAGAGGATTTCATTACGTATGGTGTTAATACCCCAGAGAAAGCAGTACAGGAGAGAAAGAAAAAAAAGCTCTCCGAAATGTTAAGCCTGAGGTCCATTACTTTAGCCCTGGACACAAGAAATGAATAACATCATGTCTCTTTACTCCATGACCCTGAGAGCTTGAAAGTAATTGATCTTGCCTCCAATTTCAAGTTAGCCATGGTGTTTGTTTTAGGGCAAGAGGCTCACATGACAGGCTGGAGCTTCTGAAGCAGACCTTTCCCTGAAGTGGTAGCAGCTCTCTGGAAATAAATAACTGCAGGGATTCCCATGCAGTTGTGGAATTGTCAGCAGCAGTCCACTGCTTGGTGGTGCACAGCACTTCTCCATTATGTTTATGCAACTACAGGTATTAGTATTTACAGCAAGCGGCTTCTTTTTACATCCCTTACTTTGAATATTTGATATCCTATATGAATTTTAATGGACTGTTGTACTGTCTTCTGTTTTTGAGCTTGTCATTTAGTATGCTTGTACAGTGACAGACTAATGAACGACTGAGTGATGTGAGAAACCATGTGGTATGCCACAACAGCCTGTTTTATAAAATAACAGGGCAGAACTTTATCTACTTTTATAGCAGGGACAGAGTCTCTGCTCTGCTTGCCCAAATCACAGTGAGAAAAAGTGTTCTGAGCAAGAAAGAAGGAAAACCAAAAAGCAGAACAGAAACAAAACTGCACTGTCAGGTTTTCATTCTGTTAGAGCCCTTGTCATCAAACCCAGGAAGGCTACCCAGTGAGGGGCCCTGGGCTATCACATCATCCCCACTGCAAAACTTCTGACTGACGTAAGCAATTGACTTGTCTGCTAATTTGATTTCTACAACTCACTGCATCGGGACGTGACTGATAAGAGCTGACTGGCAATTCCAACAGATAGGGATTCTGCAGAGCCTTGCACGCCGTACAGTGCGGCCAACTCCACCCATTTCTTTCTGCACATGCCACTGTCGCCCACAAATCTGAGGCAGACACACACGACTCTATCAGCAGGACCATATGTGTCTGCAGAGATAGCAAAAGCCAGAGACTGCCATAATTTTGCCAAATAAACAACTTCACATACAAGAAATGACATGTGGTAGGAGAGATCCAGGAAAGGACACAATTTAAGCCTCCTAAATTCAGAGGCTGTTGCTTCAAGTAAGAGAGCAGCAGCAAGAGGCAACCCAACAGCCACAGATTCCTCTGCAACACAGATTTGTATTAGGGAGAAGTCAAAGTCAAGAGGGACAAACAATACACAAGCACAGGATACAGAATTCTTCAAAACTGATGCACCTAAATCAAGGATTTTTATATGTGTGAAAGGCCTTGGATAAATACTTGGGTAAGAATGGGAAAATGGATAGTAAAATCAGACCAGCAAATAACAGGAGTAATGTGAAAATATTTGGTAGGGTAAAGTAGGCAATCAATTATGAACCATCTGGCCTGTAGAGATTTATGAGAGACAGTCTGCCAGTGAGGCAAGGCAACTCTTTTTTCTGGAGTGGGATTGGAGAGGAAGCACAAGGGCAAAGACTGAGACTCTTGTTCATTGAAAAAGTAGATTTTTAGAAACCCTCAGAGGAGGCAGGAGAGACTTCAAAGGAGACTGCAAAAGCTCAGGCTTCCTGGAGCTACATGCCTTAAGCTGAAGGCTGTCCAGGTACCTGTGGCCACAACTGCCTCGAACAAAAGATGCAGCACTGCTGCTGGAGAGCTGGGAGGTGCCTGACCTTACCTGCACAAGTCTCATTGCACCCTCCTTCTCAAGGGCCAGCAAGGATTTACTGCTTCCCCTGGGGTATGCAGGGGTCACAGAATCCTTAAGGCTGGAAAGGACCAGATCTTCAAGTCCAACCCCTAACCTAAACCCAGCATGTTCAGCACTAAAGCATGTCCCTAAGTGCCATATCCACATGTTTTTTTAACACTTCCAGGGGTGGTGATTCCACCACTATCCTGGGCACGCTGACCAACCTTTCAGCGAACAAAAAGGGTCAGTGTACAACAGAGCATCAAGCTGCAACAGACACGCTCCCCAGTATGGCTGCATCCTTTCTCCCTGTCCAAAAGCGCTCACTGGGGCTCAGTGACCACAGCTCTGAGGAGCGGCACTCAGGGACCTTGAGTCCCATCCGCTGCTGATGCCAGTGGCCCCATGAAACAGCTTTCTCAAATCAAAATATGGTTTACTAGTAACAGAAGGCAGGCAGTATAATGTTTTCTAAAACTGACTCAAAAGAGGGTATTTGTCTCTCCTAGCTTGGTCCCGTGCCAATACGTGTTCCAGGAGCTGTTAAGAAGCTGAGATTCCCACAAACTTACAGACAGGTGTCTGATCCTGGCGAGTGGCTCTCGAACAACTGCCTACCTTCTGCCTGATGAGTTTTTTTAACTCTTGGCAGTTCCTTTGATCCATTCCTCCTTAACACTGGCAAAAAAAACATGAAGCTGAGGACGTAGTATCTTCCCAGTTAATAGCTTCAGCACTGTATCTTAATCCCTCCTGAGGCACCTTCCCAAAGTCATTTTACCAGCAGCTGCTGTCTTGCTTGCCTGGTTGTTTATAAAACTACTTTGATACTAAACCAACAATACGCACCCCTGAAGAAACCATCCCAGTACTGAGGCATACACCCTCTCCATCCCCAGCTGGAGATGCATGCCATGCTGGGGATAGAGGGCAAGGAAGAGAGGGACAAGCCCACTGCCCATCTTTAGGCATCCTGGATGTCCAAGCTGGGAGTTGAGGCTCGTGAGGCATCCTGACACTTGAGGCCTCTTTCAGAGTCCCCAAGATCAGAACTGTCCTGCTGCTCATGTGAGGCACAGAAACATCTGAAGCTGGACCATAATGATTTTCTCCTCTTCTCTCTTCCTGAAGTTATTTTTCCTTTGAGTTTCTCCCTTTTCATTGTTAGGATTACAAGCTTTGTGCAAGCTGTTCTCATCCTTGCATACCCACAGAAATAAACCAGATCATAATAATAGCATGTGAAAAAGCAAAAATTTATCTCAAGACCACGGTGTTTCTAGTAAGGTGACTGGAGGTAAACACTTATGCCCCAAATGAGGGAGAAGGCAGGCAGGCAGAAAGGTATGGGAAAAGGAATTAGTAGTAGAAACAACATGATAATTCATCTCTACCAACAAAAAGGTGCTACTGACTTTCTTCTTGCCCTTCTCAAATGAACGACTTGTAACAAACAATAAAGGTTTGCCTAACAATAAAACAGACAAAGCACTTAATATCTGTAATTTCAGCCTCAGAGAATAAACTATTTAATCCTTCATTTTTAAAATTTCTTTTACTTCTAAAAAAGATCACTAGCTCCTCACTCTGGTGCTTCCACAGCAATTTAGCAGGCTTCAAACGACAAGATAAGAAACTGATAAATCTCAATCCAAATGAGAAATCTGTCTACCCTGACTCAGAGGAGAAGCTTTCCTGTTCAGCTCCCTCTTGAGAAAAGCTGGCATAAATAAAAAAGTGCCTTTCCTACCTTTCTCATTTAGGAAAAAAACACCATCACCACCATGTGACACAGCCTCAAGACCACAGCTTTCTAGAAAGAAAGGTCAAGTGGAACAGTTGTTCCTAAACAGTTTGTCTGACTGCAGAAACAGGATCACACCAAGCAAAGGGTAGCAGGATGAGCGCCTTAAATCACGCATCACAGGAGTTTCTCCGTCCTCCATGATGCCAACACGGACGCCAAAGGGGTGGGGAGGAAATACTGGGGTGATATCACAATTTTTACATTGACCATACGTTTATCTGACAGGTCTTGGAAAAGGCAAGGCTGCCTGGCCATCCACAACAGCCTGGCATTGGACCAGGCAAACAAAAGACCTCTATCTCCATTCCACCGAGGTGGAGGCACGACCACATAGAAGAGAAGGCAGGAAGCAGAGATCAACTGGAAAACTATCACGAACAAAACCCCAAGCACTACCACAAAAATATGAAAACCCAGTGAAAAAAGAATTCTATGAAAATACTGTAATAGGTTACCTTTATGTGAATGACTCTTCATGCTCGCCTAGACTGAGTCACTCTGTGAACTGCCTCGCGGTCCATCTGGCTGCCAACTCCTGGCTAAACTTGAACATCCTGTGACTGAAATGAATGCATCAAAGGCTAAGGCACCGCAAGGTAACAAGGTTTTCTTTGTCCAGCACTTCCAGATGCACCAGCATTCCCCTTATGCTAGCTCTCACATATCCTCTGGGTCTGTGTTTGGTATATTTCTGACTTTCAGAGGATGTAAAGAAAGGGTAGACTCGAACTTTGCCTCTCATCCTAATTTCATGGACCTCCTCAATCCACCTCTGGTCACGTACCAGTGACACTACAGTTTTGGACATGAAACTGTTTACAATTTTTCGTTGCTCTGGACATAAAATTTTGCTACCACCTATGTAAACAACTTACAAATACTGGAGGATGCAGTTGCTGCAGATGAATGAAGGCACAGAAACCACTCTGACACAATTTAACAGAAAGTGAGACTGCACTGCTGTATACTGCACTTCCACAGTCTGCCTTTCAACCCACTTACAGTTGTAGTGGAAGGGGGAAGGAAAAAAAAATAATTTTAAATAAAGTATTCCTTACATTCCTGGCTTTCCTCCCCAAATCAGGAACAGACTCCTATCTCTTAGGTGGCAATATAAACTTAAATAATATTTCCTGCTCTCACTAGAACTATTTTTAAACCAGTAGTCAGGTACAAAACAAACGTCCCAGCTAATGCAATGTGTATTACTCAGTGATGATAAACACTATACACCCACCTAGACTTTTCACTTGATGTGGTTGGAAACTGCTATGTAAGGTGGAAAAAGTAAGGCAGGCTGCTTTATTTTTGGCATTTACTTAAGAGTTTAGGCTTACTGCAGCAGTACATTTACTCTGGCTCCGTGTGCTGCTTCCAGCCAACTGTGTAAAGATATTTTGTGGCTATTTTTTTTGTCGGGAAGAAAGAGGTATCACCCCCCACCCCCACTGCGTCTCCTACTCCACCACGCTGCAAGAAGGGAGCGCGCTGGGAGGGGACCTTCTCTTTCTCGTCTGCCAGAGCAGAGCTCAGCAAGGTAAAGCTCTGTCTAGCCAACAAAGCTCTTTACCACGAATATCCTTATTAAACACAGCCTTATCAGAGACCAGTTTCTGCAGTCTGAAGCAGTCAGGAATTAACTCTGTCAATATAAAATTTCAAGCCAGGATTATAGCCCAGACCCAAGGGGATGTGAGCAAGAGTCCAAGCCACAACAGAGTCACCTGACCGTGCTCATGCCATGTCAGGGGGCTGCCCGAGGGGCTGGGGCTCAGGCTGTGCACCCACCACCCTGTGGTACCCCAGCCCCCCGAAGGGCTCTCTCCCCAGACTGCTGCAGCAGGAGAAGGGGGATGCTGAAACTTGTCTGTCTAGCAGGATGGAAGGGAAAAGCTCCACCAATGCTTCCAAGAGAGGACAGGCTGAGGGAAGACCCCGGTGCAGCAGCATCAGCTGTGTGCTGAGGGCATGAAAGCCAGCCTGGAGGGGACAGACAGCACCCCACAGGTGTAGCCCACCAGCATTTCCCAAAAGGGTACCATCGTCCAGCAAGGGGAAATGGCCAAGGTATAAACTCATTCAGTACGTTCCTTTGTCAGCCTCTGGCTCTAATCCCGCCCACAGGATCAGGCTATGTCTCCTGCCTTATCCACAGGACGAAGCTGTGTGTCCCGCACACAGCCCCCAGGGCTGCGGGACCAACGCTGCCTGCCTTCACTCCAGGGAGAGCCCCATCCCCCGGGCCCGGCCCAGCACGGCCCAGCACGGCCCGGCCCGGCCTTCACAAGGTGTGAGCTCTGCCCCACAGCTCCGTGAGTCAAGGTCTTCCTTAGTGGTGACGTTGCTTCTCTCCTGCTACCTATTGAGAGCGGGCAATGCTGTTGATGGAGGCTCTGTGAAACATGTTTGTAATCCTGAGCTGGAAAGGCAGCAGTGAGGCTGTTGTGCCCTGTCATTAGCAATCCCAGTGAAAGAGCCTCCATGCTGCCCTTTCCTACGGAATACCTGTCCACCTCCTGGTAAGGCGGAAGTACATTTCAGTGCATGCCTGAACTACAGTAATTTTTAAACTCTTTCCCTGCGCTTATTTTACAGCAGTTACTAAACGGTTAAGCTCATTACTGAGTCCAATTATGAACATGGGGAAAATACTTCCATCGCTCTTGGCACAAAGTAAGTGCAAAAGTTGCCTTTCTGCTTGACTAAAAGCCTGAAAAGCAAACAATGCACACAGCATACATTGTTCAAGAAGGGAGTGCAAACAAGCCTGAAAGCAGATTAACTTTGAAGGTGTTGTGCAGCAGCAAAGCAGGCAGAACCTACTGTTCCCAGCCCAGCACCCCAGGCAGCGGGTGCAGAACCCAGCACGGACTGGGATCCTGCCATTAATCTCCCCGTCAACACTGGGAAAGCTGAAGTTGCACCTCAGAAAACAAGCAGCTATTAAAAGAAATTAAAATAAAAAAATAAAGTGGTACTGTCCTAAGAGCTTTAACAAGACAAGGCCTTCATCCCCCGAAGAGAACACACTCCTTATTTTAAGACTTATTCATCCTTTTCTAAACAACATGGAGAAGCTTTCAGGGAGCCAAAACCTGTGGGGAGATTTTCAGTCACCAGAGGCAGTAGCACATGCCTTGATTCCTACTCAAGTCAGCAGAAATCAGGTGCCTAACCCATCCGCGCCTCCGAAATCCCCTCAGTAACAGCTTAATGCCACAAAAGGGAGAAGCAAATGAGTTTTGTCTATAGGCTGCTTCTCAAACAAAGAATACAAATTGCATGTGACAGACTGCTGCACAAGTTTGACTGTATGTGTCTATGTGCAAGTGGAAGAGCTAATAGAGAAGTATGCCAGCTTCAGAAGGGCATATTGCTACCAGTCATTTTTAATAAAAAATAAAATAAAATAAAATAAAATAAAATAAAATAAAATAAAATATCAAAGATCCTGTAGGCCCCATTATGCAAGACTATATAATCTGAGCAACCTGGAATTTGGAAGTAGCATGCACCACTGCCTACCCATGGCCATGGACCCCATGAGCAACACAGCTCAATCATCAGGGCTGGCCTTGCCAGGCACAGAGCACCAAGACTTCCAGCCTGCTGTCTTAAGAGCTAACCCCAGTCAACCCCAAACCTTCCTCCTTTTCTTTAATGTCCCAATGCATCTGTTTAGAGCAGCATGGCAACTCCATGGGTACACAGCTGTGAAACAAACACAGACCTGTGCCCAGACCTGCCCCTGGACTGTCCCCCTGGATTTTCTGGAGTTAAGCGGTTGCATGAGTGTATAGTTTTCCCACCCTTAGCAGCTCCTCTGTCTGGGGAGCTGCCTACCTACACACAGCTGCACTACCACGATGTGAGTGCAGGCTCATGTTGGGTGGCACTGCTCCAAACAGGGCTCCCAGAGTCCTCTTGTCTGTTTTTTATTCTTCTTCCCTCCTCTGTGTGCTCTGCATTGTGCCTCAGTGAGCATGAGAGCACCTCGGGAATTTACAGCCATGGCTTCAGATGAAATCAACCAAGCACGGCAAATTCAAGTATTTTTTTAAAAGTTTTGGTTCATCTTTCAAAAGCAGAGAAAGAGCACAATTCAAAATTCAGATCTCATCTTCCTATGTAGAATACCGGGACTAAGGTAGGGAACCAAGTCAGGCACCTATGAGTTCAAGTTCTCACCTGGACCTGCTAGCTTCCAGAAGGCTCTTCTGCTCATTACTTCATAGCACTGCAATTGAACAAACATCCCCCCCCCCGCCCCAGACCACCCTTTATCTTCTGCACATCTCCCTGGGTGATTAACACTGAAGTTTGTAAACACACTGGCATTTTGACGTGGATTTTCAGTTCAAAAATATTCAAAGCAATGTGCATTTGGCAATACTGGAGAAATGATATGCAGAAGGTTCCATTCTCACACTGAGTATCTGGGGAGAAACATCTCCAAGCAAGGTGTTGGGTGTGCTGATGTGAAATCAGTTTGTAAGGGCCAGCACCTCCCTCAGTTGTTTGCAATTAAAAGAGGCCATGGCTTTCAGAAGGACCCAAGACAGACTCAGAGAATTTCAATTAGATTCATGCACTTAGTTCCTTCAGGTTCTTCTAAAATCAAACCCAGTGCTTACACCTATAATCATACCTAGGTTTTGAAACACCTTTCTCCTTCTGTGTGCATGCAAGTCTTTATTGAGGAAAATCTTTTATGTGGATGGTTAACTACAAACATACTTAAGTATTTCTTGAAGTAAATGCAACTTAAGCTCATTTAGATTTAAGTAGGTGCTTGCCTGCTTTTCTGAAGGCAGATGAACTTAATTACATGCCTACCTATTCTTCTAAACAAGGGCCCTTCAGACATCTAGTATTACTTTTTGCAGGGCTTTTTTTTAATCAAGATGTTCACACCACACTACAGAGTTTATAAACTCAGTTATATTTATATCCTTATAATATTCTCAGGCTGGGATATGTGAGTACAGAATATACTTACTTATTTGGAATACATTAGTTTTCATCTGAAGAAAACCATTTACACATACCCAGCTTCACTACAAATTTAAGCGGTATACGATTAGCACTAATTGTTGGATATGCCGTATTACTGTGTAATACGCTGATCTTCTAAAACCTTGAATTGTAATGTTTAATAATCTGTCCCTAAACAGAGGTCTAAACTTGGCTTCTCTGCATATTTTGTCTTACTGTATTTGACTTGTTAATTATCTGCCCAAAAGCTGCACTCAAAGGAAAGTAAAATGTAAAGATCCATGTTAAGATAGGCATATTTAGATTCATCTCGTTGGAAATCAGTAATGCTAACTTTGACATTCTAAGTAATGCTTAGATGAAAGACAGGCACTAAGTACTTCGCAATGAAATGTGTGGAAGTCCTTGACAGTGCCTTATATAAGATTAAAAAAAAAAAAAAAAAGGCACAAGCACAGCAAACATTGAATGACCAATCTCTTACACATCTGTGTCTAACTTCTCATCTGAGGAACCTGTACCTTGAACTTGTACAAGCACACCACTTGTCCAGAGGACTGTTGGGAGAACCCAGGACAGGTCAAAGCAGGGACAGTGACTAAGGTCAGCTCACCAGCTGTAACACACTCTGTTAAAATTGCAGCTGCACAGAGTGGAGGTTTTACGCAGAAAAGGAAGCGGCTCTCCCTTTTGCACATCTGCGACGCAATGCACTATTAAGCAAAATTAACTGATTATGTAGCAAACATGGCAAAATGAAGCCGTGACTCCTCTGACAGTGCTATCTCCTTTTTAATGAGGCACAGAACAATCTGTTACCAGGGTTAGTGCTGCAGACAGTGTTTATGGTAATGGGTCCCAGCTCATCTATTCTTTTTATAGTTCAGTAGGTACCACAGATGCCAGAGGTACCATACATTAACTGCTGAGCCTACAGGGGCACAATGTTTGGCCATGTCACTGGATATTAACAAACTTGTACAAAGGGCCTCCAACAGTTTAATATGTTTAATGACATCTATTCTAGTCATCCCAATCTGTTCTCCAGCCTGCCTTACTAACACTCGGTCCAGTGCGTTCACACCTGTATGGTTCATCCTCTCCCGTTACCTGGAACTTCCCTTGCCTCAAGTATGTTGTGCTTTTGTAAGCCAAGGAGCAGCTGAAGAACATTACTAGGAAACCCTACAGACAACTGCAGAATCAGCTGAACTGTGCACAAAATAGGTCACGTCTGCATTATCAAATGCATTTAGTGCAATTACAATCACCAGAGAAATGAAAAAAATACAATAAAGAACAGAGAAGGAGGGCAGGCCATCAACAGCAAGTGTGAAGACCTGCTTCTTCACAAGAGAATGCCATCCTCAGGTCACCCTCTCTGGTAAAAGAACAGGCTTTA
Organism: Eopsaltria australis; assembly: GCA_034509425.1. Lineage (NCBI taxonomy): Eukaryota > Metazoa > Chordata > Aves > Passeriformes > Petroicidae > Eopsaltria > Eopsaltria australis. The sequence continues at coordinate 1,928,187 of JAVTVJ010000040.1, forward strand.
AATTGGATATGGTTTTTATCACATAATTAAAGGCTGCAAAAGGGCATATTTAGGTTTTCCAGTACTGTGATGAACATTGGAAGCAAGAGCATGGAATAAAGCATTAAAAATCTATAACAGCAGTCTCTGGGAAAGAACCAGATAGGAGCTGCTACCTGTGCAAGAACCTCACTGCCTTTCCACAAAGCCTCCTCATCACCTGCAACTTCTCAGAAGAGCATGTTGCAAAGGGGAAGAAGGCACTGTGCAGGGCTTTTAGCCCATGAGCTACAGTATTTTTCAGTTGCCAGTTCTTGAGGGGCCATGCATCTTTGAAAGACTGTCTCTGGAATTTTCTCCCCAGTGACTATCAACACCAGCTCTTCTGCCTGGATATCCTGCTTAAAATTCACATCCTGCTTAAAATTTACACCCAACTAACCCTAATGAACAGCTGTCACTAAAGTGAGGCTGTTAGCCCTAAGGAGCCAGAAAGTCTTGTATTTGACATATCCTGGCATGTGAATGTCCTGCATTAATGGAGCAGGTTGACACAGGACACAAAGATGGCAAGTGCTTTAGTGAGGATCCCTTCCTGCACAAAGCAGTCCGCAGGCTGCACTTGCCCTTGCAGACAGAATCACCTGCAATCCATTACAGCCTTGAGTGTTTTCATTATTTGAAATCACAAATGTAATTTAACACCTTTAAAAGTAGTAAGGGCTCACTTTGGAAGTTGGGATTCAAATCATTTTGAGTGACACGGTGTGCCATGATGAGTACAACTCTTGTTGTGTAGTATGCAGACTGACAAGAAAGCATCACAAGGTAGGGGGTATTCCATGTCAACCAAATTTTTTCATGCCAATTATCAAATTATTTCATGTCAGTCAAAATCACTCTCCTCTCTGTTCTTAAGACACACTCCAGACAGGCCATAAGCACCATATTTGTCAAGTGAAGTACTGAAAACAAGACATCTGTGTTATTTGCTGCGTGGTTTTTTGTGCAAGGTAAATGCTTTCATCATCTAAACACGTGGGTTTCATAAATAAAAAAAAATTAAGTGAAAATAAAACTATTCTGATTGCTTGATTGTTCTCCGTACTTCACTTGAGAAATACAGACTGAAAGATTACATTCAGGATAGCATTGATGCAGAGGGATTGTGACACCACACCAAACCACAACGAGACTAATTCCTCCATCTCCTCTTAATCCCTCTGAGAATGCAGGATATTTACTTCTATTATCACTATCGTTCCACTTCCCAGCCCTGACTGCTGGTTACTGTAGTACAGTATGTACTCTTCAGAGTTGCTGAGTCAAAGAAAAAACAGCCCAAGTAATTAGAAAACAAACAAACAAAAATAGACTTTTCCTTCTGTCCCTCCCTTCCTCCTTAAATAAAGCAACATCACAGACTGTGAATCACATTGTGGCCATCATATGACCATATCAAAAGGCTTGTATTTGTTATTTCTTTTGCTGTGCACGCAGACAAGATAAAAATGTTTTACTGAGAGCTAGTCATCATAAAGTACCCACTGAGACAATCATTTATCTTCGCATGCAAGGGATCTCGAGATGTAGATTACTGTTTACAGACTACAGATTTTTTGGAGGAGGGAATATTAACTAGGAAGAAGTCATGTCATATGTTTAATCCTAATATTTGTTGGCTTAGGAGCAGCATGATTTTGTGGGATTTGTTCAATTTTAAAATGTACCTGCTGATACTGAAAGAAAATGTCATTTTACAAGAAAATAAACAAATACAATATATTATGTATATATTGTGTAATGTATACACTCTTTCTCTCTTTGTGCCTCAGTTTGGACCTAACACGTAAATTGGACCCATTAAAGCTTCACTTGCAATGAAACTTAAAATTGACAATGTGTAAGCATCCCAAGCAGTACATGGACAACAGTCACCATTTAAATAATATCAGAAAAACTAGAATCAATTTACAGTAAGTTTTCAAAACCAGCATTTAACACAGCCCTAAAGGGTCTAAGTGACACAAAAATGCCTATTTCCAGGTAGAGCTATGCTGCAGTTGTGTTGAAAGGCATGGTCAGAATGGAAAATGCACTCACTTCAGCCAACCACTGCCACTGTTTTTCTCTCTAAAGAAAGCAAATGACTGAATTATCAACTGCAAATGACTTCTGGGTCACAGAAGGAGGTGGAAGGGTTGAAACCTTGAACCACAGCTGCTGATGCCTAGCGTCTTTATCTCCCTGCTCCCTATGGCGTGTAGTTGCTGGTTATCTCAAAGGATGAACAACCTGCCTGCAATGAATTATGCCTGCTTATCTTCCAGACGGGCTATACACTAAGTCATTAAGTCATCTAAGAGTATAACCCCAAGGGAATTACTAAATGAATGTGAAATCCTGTCCTGCTCTTAGCCCTTGTGACAGACTTCTCCGTGCTCCTGGTGCAGCACGGGAGCAAGAACGGGGCTTGAATGGCTCTCACCTGCTGGCGTGGCTACTTGTTTTCTGATATTGACATTTTCTGCTTCTAAGGCTGCAAAGTTGGGTGATGTCAGACTAGTAACAACAGTCATTTCCTTCAGAGGAAGGGAAAACACAGTCCTCTGACCACCAAGATTTCCAAACCTCCAATGTACCAGCTGAGACAAGCAGCCAACATGAGACTAGCAGAGAGCTTACAGCTATCACATTTGTGTTGGGATATAATGGGTTTTGTCCAGATGAAAGGGTGCACTTCTTCTGAAGAGCAGCACATTTTTTTAATTAAAAGAAATTGATTTAGTGACAGGATTTACAATCGGGTATCTGACAAGCCCACTGACCTTCACACACATACAAATGACAGAGGCTTGATGCATTCAGAGAAGCGAATTCTCGCTTGAAACCACAAAACATTGAGATCACTGACTCCAGCAGAACCCAAAGAACCACTTCTAAGCAGAGTGTATCAAAGGGGGCTTAGGATAGAGACTGATCTGCACAGAGAACCTTTCCAGATAACACTTCATGAAGTCAGGGGGATAAATAACATCTTTAAATAGAGAGAAAAAAAAGCATGTCTGACAAAGGCTCACCCATGCTTTATTATAGCCTGGCAAAGCTCAAGCTCACCATTTGCCTGGGATGCTGTATTTACTATCCCTACTCCTATTGCTCCTTGTACTGAGTAAGTTGTGCAGTAGTTAAATATCTCCTTTCAAGTATTCTCAGTGCCCACACAAAAGAAAGAGGCTCAGCAGCACCCTTAATGAGAAGAGACACACTAGCACCTCCAGACAGCGCTAAACAGTTTGGCACCCAGCCTCTAAAGCTGTTTTCAAGGGGCTGTTGCTCAGGTTTGTTTTTAGTTTCCCATTATCTGCAGCCAGGGTAATGAACACCCTAGGAGGTGTTTCCTTGGAAGTGGTGTTGTGACAGCCTCTGAGTTCCACCCTGGCTGAACAGCAACCAAAGCAGAATCCTCTGTGAAAGAATGAACCTGTCAGAATGGAAATCTGCGCCTTCTCAAAAGGGCAATGACAATCTCTAACCTTCTGCTTGGTGATGCTTCCACCACACATGAATGAATGATGCTCAGCACTATTTCAGGATCCCCTTCTAAATTTAAAATTACAGATAAAAAAGAATAATGATTTTTTTAAACACTCAGTTTTCTTCTTTATTTACAAGCTTTACTGAATGAAAACCCCTCCTAGCCTGGTCAACCTGATAGGTTTCTCTGAATGTTACCAGATAAAAAATAAAACCTAATCCTTGCCTGAATGTTCCTGGGACAGGGCCAGGATATTTATATCTTTCCAGGGCAAAACTCAAACTAGGCCTTATGCTATGCCAAGAAAAGTCTTGCTAGGACATGGAAAGAGGAAATTGCTCCCATTTCCATGTGGACATCAGAAAACTTTGTCTGGAAAACAGAAGATGCCACACAGATGGTCAGAGAGCAACCAGACTTCCTTTAGAAAGCGACACACAACACTCTTCCCAAAACTTTTTTTTTCGGATGATGGCTCAGGCTTGTTGCTCTTCTGTGTGTGTTTTGGTTTGCTTTTTTTTTTAATGAGGACCTTCTACATGAATAAAAATCTCTTAAGTAATCTAAGTTTCTTTTTCAATCAGTACGTCACACCCAGAGACACACTGGGCACCTCCACAAGTGTGATTTTAATCTTATCTTCCTATGCATAATGGTTTATATAAGGATTTAGGTTTTTTTCTCTTATATAACACCTATTTCTTCACACTGTACCTCCAACCACTACCATAAACGAGGAATTAAACTGCATGATGGTGAAAAGTTTTCACTAATAAACCAGCTTCAAAGTCTGCAAGCAGTCTGCTAAAGGAAAAATAAAAGCAACAGATTTTCAGTTTTAGTGGACAAGGACAGCAAGGGCTCCCTTGTTAGCTTCTATTTATGGTCCCACAGCAGATGACCTGAATCTCCTCCATACTCATCCCCCTCTACAGAGCCTATAGCTTAGATTATTCACTTCTTAATGAAAACACCACCTGCCAGATGGACAAGAGAATAATTACATTACACTTACATTAATAAAATACATACGAGTCCCATTTGCTGCACACAGAGCAGTGCTATACATCTGGATCTGTGTACAGTAGAAAGACTTTCAGAAATGGGATTTTCCTTGCTGTATTTTGTGGTAATAAAGATCAGCATCTGATTCATGCAATTGCCAGATGCAAATCTACCTGATGTGGGAAAGGCAGCTCTTGGAGTAATAAGCTGCCTTTCCTTATCATCTGAGCTGGCTGTGTTTTGTAGGCCAGGGTTCAACTATTGCACCCACAACACACTGGCATTCCCACCTGAAACCCCAAACAGAACGGAAGAGACACCACCAGGAACTACACAGAAGGACAGAGTTCTAATGGGAGTCAAATAGAGGTAGGGACCTTACCTGAACTTGATAAAAAAGCTTTGGATTTAAGTCTAGGGGTGAGCAAAAGTTCAAGCCAATTACACTCCCGTAGCCCTAATACCATCCACGGCATCAATCAACAGCACGTCCTGCCCTAGTGGTGTGTCTCAGGGAGCATTTCCACCTCTCTGGCAAAAGCATCATTATTCGTACTTCTGGGAGCCAGGGGTAGAGAATTAGAAACCAAAATGCCTGAATGGGCAGTGCAGCACATAATCATTTCATCATTAAAAAGATGGCCACAGAGTGAGTCACTTACTGTATGGCCACAGCTGCATCTGCACTGAACTGAGGAGTGCAGAAAATTGATTTCCCCTCCTGAGAAACGTCCTGAACCTTTAATGGTGTTTATCCAGGAGGGCAAGAAGACTAGGGAACACTTTCTGCTGGCTGACCAAAAAAAGGCTATGTTTGTAAAGTTTAACATCATAAATTGTGCTAACATAAGATATTTCGATAATACCATTTCTTTCTGTCTGTCTACTACTTCAAATACTACTCAGAAATACTACTCTGGGGCTAGTGAGACTATTCCAGCCTATTCCTACTTTCTTGGCTCTTGTTCCTCAGATGGAGCAGGGCTGTGAAAGACCCTTAGGGGACTTATCAATGCATATTTGCAGACACTTGAAGAAACTACTGGTTGGTTTGGCTGACTTCATAAATTCTGCCATTCAGCTGAGTGGTATCAGAAATGTAGGAGGTTTGTACCTCCTGGATGGCTGCTGTCCTCACAGGCTGAAACAACAGGAGCACAGTGTTCAGTGTACCCTCAGTTCACTGCCTCTGCTACTGGGAAAAACAGTAAAGTTTCTCCTTAGAAGGATGATCATGTTTTGGGTAAGTAAATAAGATGGAAGAAGTCCAGAGCTCACACTTAGCAATGCTACAAAAGCCTTGCATAAAAGCCATCCTGTCTTTCTGGCTGACAACTAAACACATATTTCCTTGAGGGAAGAAAACATCTCCATCAGTTTCCCTGAGACCCGAACTTCAGTCCTAGCCAGACAGCAGTCCTAATTTCACCAGGAACCAGACTCCAGCCCTGGATGGTTTCCATCAGGATTCCATTAAGCCTGTGCATGTGCAGCTCTCATAATTTGCAAGCCACGTGTGTATTCAAGAGCATATTTGGATGCTGTGTTTGGTTCTGGCTTCATAATGGTCCGCATGCCCCTTAAGTAACAGTCTGTTTTCTGGAAACTTAGTAATTTCTTAAACATGCTCACAACTTTATCCCTCTTATCTGGCAAACAAGACTGAAACTATCAAATGTCTGTAGGTTTTGTTTTTACTTTTGAAGACAAAAGACTGTTTGTCTGAAGGAAGATGTTGGTTAGACTGCATAGTTTGCTGCTCAGAAATCTCTTTCCTTTACCAATACCAATGTCTGCAGAGGTCCTGCCACATACAGCTCCTAGTTTGTCTCCTAGGTTCCACTGAGTCAGTCTAAGGTGTCATAGAACTGGACTAACACCTATTTTATGAAACCAGAAATTACCTCAGAACATGGAATACTCAAAAGAAAAAACAACTTCGCACAAGAGATAGTTCAGGTACCCTGTGATCCCAAGCAATTCCCATTGTTCTTGGCAAAAGCAGGGTATAGATCTAAATTCCCAAACGCAGCAATGTTTATTGCACTAGCTTGGTGATTCACTAAGTACAGGACGTGCCCAATTATTCTGTGTATTTTTCCAATCCTATTACATAAACTTCAGTTGCACAAGTACAGCAATACATTCTTTCTTGTCCATTAAAATTCATTTTAAGAAAGGCCATCTGACTCGAACAATAAAATCACCAACTGGCTATATGTGTGAGGCTTTTTTGCTTTGTTGTTGTAACCATGGAATCAAAAACCTCGGCTGTTAAGTGCATATATTCTGTGATACAATCGCTTTCTTTTTTGTCTCAACCTGCTGAGAAAAGTTTTGCTTTTAACTTAGGGTGCTGGGTTTGTTCCAAATCCAAAAATTAAAACCAGCAGTTCTGAAGGACATGGATATCTAAGCCAACAACATTTGACTGTCTAACATAAAAATTAGCAGAACTGTTATTACTGAAAACGAACTATTAGATCTTTCCAAGAGAAATAAAAACTTACAATTCTATCAGTCCACAAACAAAGCTTCTAATTTAGTTTGTTTGAACACAACACCACAGATAAAAGAGACACAACTTCAGTTTTTGTATCTCTAAGTTAATTTCACTACCTTACGCAAGTTGGCTGTAAACTGAAGTTTCGCCTCATTTTCCTTCTAAGATGTCTTATTACAAGTAAATACAAGTCTTTGAAATATCATCAAGGCTGACAACCATGTCCCATTGCTACACATTCAAGATTATTTTATGAATGAAGCATGGGGTTTTCTGCAAAAGTAGCAAAGGCAACAACATGCAAGACAAATGCAGGGCAAGGTCCCCAACTCCCGCCACAAGGCACATGCAGTGTTTATGAGAACCCCAGCAGCCAGCATGTGTTCAGCTGTGACAAAGCAGGTTTCACCTGGAGAGCTTGCATTGCCCTACCTGAAGCAGATGGGGCAACCTGAGCTGCAGTGGCTTCCCAGAAGCCACATGGCTCCCTTTGGTACCACAGATGCAAAGGAAACCTGGGTTTCTTAAACGTCCAGCTAGGATCACCCTGGCTGTGTCCACACGAGCGGGTGGTCTGAAGCAGTTCTGAAGCAACCCCTCTAGCCATCCCTCCCATTGCAAGCTGGCTTTGTTCACAAGATGGCTCTGCTGGGCCCAAATGAAATTCCTTTCAGAAAAAACAAAAAAGAAAATTCAGGTCCAGGGACACACCAAATTCCTTCACATCTTTGAATTGAGATTGAAGTACATGAAACAAGTAGTGCTTTGGGCAGATTCAACCCACACACACAGCAGGGACATTTAGTCCAAAGGACCAGACAAAATCTAGTCTGGAATGAAATGCTCAGTTTGCATACAGTGTAGATACAGGAGCCTCTGCACCTGCTGCTTTGATCTCCCCATCCTCTTCCCTGTGCCACACAGCAGGTAAAGCCCCTGTCTGTCTAGCATGGTGAGCTGACAGGCCAGCCAGCGCCTCTTGCCATGTGTGCACGACAGACACCCAACATAACTTTCCCTGGACAGCCAAGTATTGCACTAACAAATCAATTTATGCTCTAAATTTGAGGATGAAGGTACAACCTTCACACTCCAGATCACACATTCACAAGGAAGATCAGAGTTCTGGTCCAGTTGGTATGAGTTCTTCTCTGACAGAACACACGTATCTGTGGAACCCCATCATAGAAAGTACACCAGAAGAGCTGCCTTCTACAAACCTGAGACATCTACACCACTCCACAAGGCCAAGCAATACCTGAAACATCACTGGATGTGACCCAAGAATGAGATCACCACTCCTTCCAGTGGCGCTCAGACAGCTGAGTCCACACTGCCCTGAGACACTGGGATCTGGCAAAGCAGTGCCATCCAAACCAGGTCAGCCAGTTTGAAGCAGGCTCACCCCCGCTCCTGGCAGCAGAGGTTTACCTCCAGCAGCTGCCCAGCACTTCAAGGAAGTAAGTGTCACCTCACCACTTGGTGCACGCACCCTGCAGTTGCAGTCATTGGTCAGGCTTTGCAACCTCACTGGAAAGAGACACAAGAGTAAGACAGGCCAAATTAAAACCCTAAGCCCATTAATCACACCCTCATGACTTCAGATAATGCAACGTGCAGTGTGCACCATATGCTTATGTAGGTCTTGCCCTTGGCAATAATCTAGATTATGGAATAAACTAGGAGCAGGGCTGTGGTGAAAAAATGAAACAACACAAGGCAGAAGGGACAGGCAAGAGTCACGTGAATTCACTCACTTGATGGAAGGCAGTTATGCAAAGAGTTCATACCTGAACTCCAATGGCTCAATTAACATTCCTGAAATGAAACTCATCGATTCCTCACATAAAATGAGACCAAAAGTGATGGCATGTACCCACTCTTTGACACCCTCAGTGCTTGAAGTGGAGCTCAAATGGATCATTGCTGCTTTACAAAATTCTCTGTGAAGAACAGCCAAAAGAACAAAGTTATGTGAAATATCACTTTATCATTCCTACGGTGGAAGCAATCACAGAAATGGCAGCGGAAGAATGCAGCTGAAGTAGTTTCTTCTGACCTGCTGCAAGGCACTGAGAAAGCTCTTCAGCCTCATTGGAAAATTGTAAGGATCTCTGCATTACTCTATTTGCAGACAGTGTTGTATGATATTTGAAGATCTGTATTAATAGAAATCCTTTAAATAAAAAACACAAGTGAAAATTGGACATATTCAAATTGCATGATCTCCATGCTATGCTAAATATTAATGCTGTTTGGTATAACCGTAGACTACTTCACATGGAAAAAACCCATTACTTTTGAGGGGTAAATGATCCATGTGGAGATTTACAAAGATTTAAAAGCAAACACATAAGAAAATGAGTATCCCTATTTAGACCAATTGCTTATAGTCAATTTTTTTCTAAAAGACTGCTGTATTTCCAAAACATACACATCTGATATAGCAGGTTTACACTGGGGAGGTGACAAGTCCCAGAGGGAAGCTGTCCCTGCAATCCTTTGACACTTAACATATTACACAGAATCACAGAATCTATTAGTTTGGAAAAGACCCTTGAGATCATCAAGTCCAACCTATGACCTAACCATCTTGCCAACTAGACCATGGCACTAAGTGCCACATCCAGTCTTTCCTTAGGCACCTCCAGGGGTGGTGACTCTATCACCTCCTTGGGCAGCCCATTCCAACATTTCTGTGAAGAAATTCCTCCTGAAGTCAAAACTAAACCTCCCCCAGCACATCTTAAGGCCATTTCCTCTCATCCTGTCACTGGTTGCCTGGGAGAAGAGACCAACCCCACCTGGCTTCACCCTCCTTTCAGGTGGTTGTAGAGAGCAATAAGGACCCCTGAGTCTCCTTTTCTCCAGGCTAAACAACGCCAGCTCCCTCAGCTGCTCCTCACAGGACTTGTGCTCCAGACCCGTCATCAGTTTCATTGCCCTTCTCTGGACTCACTTCAGCCCCTCAATGCCCTTCATGTAGTGAGGGGCCCAGAACCAAACACAGGACTCGAGGTGTTTGCCCTCACTAGTGCCAAGTATAGAGGAAGAATGTTCCATCGACAGCCTTAGTCTCCAGATACAAACCACATGACTTTTCATTCTATCTCCCAGTGCATTTTTTTTTGCCTGCAGAGAGTGAAAGATTGTTTCTAAGTGATAAAACTGTGTTAATTCCTGCAATCCCACCTGGCAGAAACAGCAGGACATTTTAAACAATGTCGTCTGCATGTAAGACATTTATCTTATAGGTGACTTTAATGCACACAATAGAAAATGTCCTTCTGTCTTCATCAAAGACTTTCTATCAGCTCAAAATTCAATTAGCTTAATAAAATAGAAGGAGAAAAAAAAAGAGGAAAAAGGACAGAATGAGGTTGGTGAGAACAAGGGTAGGACAGGAACTGCCCAGAACCTCTTCTGTATCTGAAGTCCCCTTCAGCCTACCTAAAAGGGCTTGTTTATACCCAGGTAGAAAGCCTAGACTGATGCTAGGATTGGGAAAGCGTCTTCTTCTGACCTTAAGAGACCAAATTTAGGTACCTGTGGTACCTGAGTGCTTTAATGGAAAGATGGGGAGTAGAGTGAGTTTCCTCAAGAGAATGATTCAACCCAGCAGGTGTGAGCTGTGTTGTGAGCTGTCCTTGCCTGCAGAGAGCAGCTTGGGCACACACAGGCACTGCAGTAAAACCTGGAGGAGCTGATGGTGGGAGGCAGCCCCAGGTAACACTGCTTCACCCTGAAAGAAGCCTCGAGTGCAGCAGGCACAGTAAGAAAAACTGTGGAGGCAACTATTTTGCCTGAGCTTTTCAGTTTGAGTAATCTTAGATAATATGAGTGACAATAGTAGGTAATAAAAAACCACATAAATACACAACCTTAAGCCTCCTGAACTCCTTTGATCCCAACAAACCATGCTGCCAAGAACTTGCAACGCTGTAAACCTTGCCAGGATGGTGGGGGGAGACACCGAAAACACACCACCAAGAACACCACGCCTTGGTGAGAACTAATCAGTGCTATCTGCTCTGCTGAAAAGGAACCCACAGAGCAGGGGAAAGGAGAGCTCACCCTCCAGAGCCCAGGGCTCTGCCTGAGGACAGAGACCAGCAGCATTCCCGTTCCATGCATCCCCCAGCTGCCACTGCCACTGCACAGCATGGGTGGGCATCCCACCTGCCCAGCCAGCACAGGCAAGCCATGTTCTCTTGTGCTTGGGGTAAGCAGGCTCAAAAGTCAAATATCCTTCTTGGACAGGGACTACAGCACAAAAGCACAAACTATGACTTTTATTAGCAATCCCTGTGCTGGAGCAAATGCTTTCTCTAAATATGTCGATATGCACCATTGGAAGTGGACAATGCTTCTACCACCCCCCCCCCCAACCATTCTTGTTGATAAAACACAAAGGCAGCGAGCGACCTTCCTCTTTTAACTCCCCCTCAAGCCAACAGCAGCCAACCACTAAAAATAAAGGTAAAAGCTGCTCCATGAAGGTTCTAAAGATGACAGCAGCGTTGCATGCCTCAAAGGAATCATTTGTCCCTAACATTTCAGGCATTCAGACAGAGATGGACAGAGAGACACTTGGCTTAATGCTCTTTCCCCTCTCCCCTCCCCTCTTTCTTGGAAATGGTATTCTGTTTGAACAGTTTGCTCCGAGTACCCGCAACCATCCTTGGCTTTAAATGCCTCTTTCCTCCAGGAATCATTTAAATGTAGGCCACTCTATTTATGCTGCTCTTCTGTAATCGGGGGATGAAAGAATATCGCTTGCAAGACATGCCTGCCTGGTTCACAACCTATCTCCAGGCAGTGCCAACAATAGGACTGCTTACAGCTAATCCATTTACTTGGCTTACCTGTTATATTCCCATCCCCTTAATAAGCACTACGCAGCAGCTTCACCAAACTTGGAAACTGCTAAGTGACCCATAGTAACCTCCCCTGTGCCACGTATTTGGAAAGCTGTGGATTTGGATTTACACAGAAGCAAACCAAAATTGTCATGGAGCTTCCAGCAGCCTGCCAGTGATAGAAGACATCTGTGCCTTTCCCTGCATGGAGAGTGCCATAACCATCTGTGGATACAAGAACCTCCTTCTCCATGGCTAACCTTCAAGGAATAGAAGCCACGTACAACACAAATAGCAGCTCCCTTTTCAATGTCTGAAAAAAATAATCGCATTATACTACCTTTTCTTACATCCTCATGCAGGCAGAAAAGGTTCCCAAAATGCTGCTGACCTCTGTGGTAAAAGGACTTTTAGCCTCCTGCAAGTGGCTCTGTGATGCTGGAACTCACTGTTTGCCTTCTTCCCTTCAAGAAGTAGCAGCTTCAGTGCTGCTTCTCTCTGCAAATTGCTGTGCAAGGTAACAGGCAAACAAAAAGCAGCAGAAAACGGAGACTGGAGCTCCAGTGGCTTCAGAAGAGCTGCAGCTCCTGCATCTACAAAAGCCCAAATTCTTCATCACATGCAGAGCAAAACAGGGAAATGGATCAAAAATACAGAATGGAAGATGCACATTATTTCTACTTAAAACATTTAACCTATTTGGGTAGGTAAAGAAAGCTATCTTTCCCTACAAAGAGGTCTAGAGAGGGAAGTGGGGATTTTGGAACTCTGGCATCAGAAATATATTCAATTACAATGCTAGATAAACAAAAATCCACAAACTAAATTCAATTAAAAGAAGAAAAAAAATCAAAACCCCCACAAACCCTGATATTGACTAAAAATTTATTAGTAGAAGAAAGCTTCTAATAGAAGTGAATTTTAATGGAGACTCCAGTTAGATGCTGTGAAGCAAGTGAAGAGACTCAAACACTACGAAGTGCGCTTGCAAGCACATTTCAGGATGTACTGAAGTAGCAATACTTACATAAATTTTATTAAGGAAAGGACTACGAGAGTAAAACCCTAAACGACAAAACTTTCAGGAGAAGCAGGAGGAGTCCAAGGATTCAGGTTATCTAAGAGAACACCTGGTCATTTGTACCTTCCCTGTGCAAAGGTCTCTGATATCAGACATCAGCTGATGTTAGCACACAAAAATGGAATACAAAAAAACCCCGAACAGTGGCTTGACAAATTCAGAGAGGAAAAGAAGTATCAAACTTCTTATAACAAAAGGGGGAAAAAATCAGGTAATTAACCACTGGGAAAAAGAATTCCAAAAGGTTTCCTATCTTAAGTCTTTAAATCAGAACTGGATGCCTTAAAAGTAACCTCAAGCTCAGCCAGAATTCACATCCTTTATGCAGGAATTATTAGACGAAATTCGATGCCCTGTATGTCACACAGACATAAGACCATGAGCATAATGGGTCCCTCCAGCTTTAAAACCTATTAATTCTATTCTATATGTGCTAGGAACTCAATTACATTTTGTAACCATTGAAACCTATACAAATATTATCACATTGCTGCAAAAGACAAGCTAAAGAAGAAACAGTTCATAAATCACACAGCATTGCAAAATGAGGCTTCTTATCATGACAAAAATTCACTAATAAACTAAAAAAAAAAAGGCGCTTTATGAAACTCATTTAGAACTAAGGCAATTCTTCCTCACATTACCCTATTGATAAAAGAATTTTTTTAGTAAATTTTCATGGTTAACAAATAGTATCAGTAATCTCAACAAAATGTGTTCACCTATTTTCTGCTACTCAACTGGAAAAAAAACCAAGAATAAAGGGAGGAAAATTCTCTTTTCAAATCCAACAACTGGACCTTAGTTGATAAGAAGCCCTCTCTTTACAGATGCTTCATTCCAGAATGGAGAAAAAAAATTCTTGGAGAATAAAATACTTTGAGTTGGAACAGCAATTTCCATTATTAGCACTAGAAGACATTAGCAGCTAATGTCTTTCTCATAATGATGCATCCTCCCTTGCGGCTGGCCTGGATGAGAGACTCACAGTGCTGGGTGCTACACAAACACAGAGTACCAAGAAATGTTTGCTCTTTCAAACAGCTTGTTTAGAGCAAGCTGCCTTTTCCCCACATCTTGAGGAAATGCAGAAGGTAGGTGAGAGAACCATACTTTTTGGAAACTGCATTTGTACTTTGTGTCACTTCAACATCTCTCCCTTTCCCGTTGTGCCATCACCTCTCATCCTCTCTTGCTAAGGCTGAACAGCACATGCTTACTTAGACCTGTGAGTAGATTAATCACAGCTCCTGATACATAAAATTAAGGAGATGGGGCTCTATCATATTTCTACATTAACGCCACTTTACTTAATCCAATCTCTTTTATTTCACTCAAACATTAGGCATAGTTTTCAAACTTGCATTTTATTATTAATAGAAAGAATTTTATGGTGAGTTTTTTCCCCTCCCTAACAAAACAGAAAAAAAAGAGGTCTAGTCCATTTTTTTGAGAACAGGATTCTTCTTAGTAATAAAAAGGATCATATGACAACAGTTTTGCAGTGTATCGTGCAAGCTCTGCTGGAGTCAATCCAATTTCTATACAAGTGCTGCCATTTGGACAACAAAGCCGCCTTATTGAAACGGGCAGGCTTCATCTTAATTCTGGCACTACTGAATGGAGAATACACACTAGCTGGGGAACAATGAACCAAGAAAAGAGTTACAAATCTCTCGTGACAACTGCACGCCAAGGAAGAGAAGACGCATTATGATAGTGTTGTTTGCTCTGCTTCTTCCCAAGACCACTTTCAAACAAAGATGGCTTTTTTGCGCTCAGAGCTGAAGGCTCTTTCCAGATTTTCACATGTATCTTCCAACCCCCATCACACATCCAGTGAGACCCTCCACTACTGCTCCACTCCTTGGACAAAGGTGAGGAAAAAGAGGCTCCCACCACCTTCCCACTCCCTTTACTCTCCTGCATGCTTTATCTGTCACCCCTGCTATTTAGAGCATCCCCTGCTATTTTCACATTTAAAGCACATACAGCTGGACTGTTGTATTGTTCTGGGCAAAAAAGTATTTGCCTTTTATTAAATTTACTTAAGTTACTTCTCAGTGAAATTTAACTTCTGAATTCCTAAGATTTTCTGAAGTTAGGATTAGTTCAAGACTGCCTGCCTTGAGCTTGGCTCCTGAAATGAGTTTAGGTCACTCTGGTCCCCAACCCATGGAGCAACACAAACAGAAACTCTCCCCAACATGATGCATTTTGATGGACCACTAGATAGGGCTGTACAAATAAATGCTAAATTGTATATGTGATACGATATATTGTTCAACAGTGTGCGTTAAAACCCTTACAGAACAGGTTAGAAAATGCTGTCACCTACCAAGTGTTTTCTCCCAACACGCACTTGTAAGTGGCAGTGTAAGAAACCAATATAACCCAACAGAGGGGAGAAACATAAAACAGAATTTCAAGGTAGCAGAAGATCACCTTCTAAGCACACCACTTAGTCATGCGAGCTATTCTCAGGTAGCAGCATGTGACATTACCGGGGGAACACACGCAACTGGGCAGAAAGAGATGGTGACTCCAAGCCTGGCTCTCATTTGTAGTGAAGTTTTCCACTTTGCTTTCGTTTGCACGGAAGAGACTGAGATTGCATCCATAGGAGCAGACCAAACCTTTTCCTGCAGTGTTTGCAGGAGTTTTAGAAAACATGGCAATGGGTATTTATCCCCACCACAGATGACTATGGCTCTTCAGGCTGCTAGCTTTTTGGCAGAGGAAACACAAGGACATTTATACACCCATATAAACATGCACACACATAGGGAGATAGGACAAAACCTTGTGAAACCTGTGAAACAGGCCAGCTCAGTCCATGAGCTTCAGTGTAATGAGGTTCTTAAAACCTTTCAGGTATTTACTCTGGCAAATACAACCTGATAATACAGGTATTTGTAATATAAATCAAATGCAGGTACGTGCATGTTTTTTTAATTAAAGCAATTACAATCTTTTAAATATTTGAATATAAAGCTTTGCTTGGTAATTCTGGTAAGAAGGATCCAGGAAAATACTAGCTTCAAAGACTCCTGGAGAGAAACACCAGCTCATCACAAAATACTAGACACTCACAAAGAGATCTTTCAAGGACAACACTCTTCATATCCCACCACTAAAAGTCAACAGGAGTTGAGAGACTAACTCTTCTGGTATACCTGAAAATCTCCTCATTACTGTTCAAATTGAAAAATGGAAAGCATGAATGACTTTAAATTAAAAGGCATTTAAACTAAAGCCTTTTCTGTCACACCTGGTTTCAGAAACTTGATGATTCTAATGCTGATTTGTACAAAGTGTCCCTTGGAAAGGAGGAATGGAGGGTCAAAAGCAGGATGAGTACCCTTCACATGCCCACACATACGAGATGAGGAGAAAGATCTGGCACTTTCTTTTCTTTATTAATAAATAGCTTTGGATTCTCACTCAGCAAAAAGGAATTAATTTTATCTCCAGTGGATTGCAGCATCTTGGCAGGAAACACAGAACACGAGTTTAATCTTTCTAGACCAAGTCCTCAAGCTTGGTTGATGAGAACGAAAATATGCAATGGGAGTTTTTCTCTCTGCAAATAATTGTATGGGAGGGAGATGAAGCAAGTCACAGACCTAATGAGCAGAACTGCTCAGCTCAGCCATTTTGCCATCCTGCAAGGGAAGCACAGCTTTTGTTTCCTTTGACGAATGGGACTCTTTTGAGACTAGGAGCCTGGGTCCACAGTCTGCAACAACCACTGTTCTCTTACCTCTAATATGAATTACTGAAAGATGGGGAAAAATAAAAGGCCTGGAAGCCAGGAAATTTTGAGAACATCAGAAAAAGGTATAAGAGTAACAAGTCCAGTCACTCAAAGTACCTGGAGAAGACCCTGGAGCTAGAAGGAATGTGTCAGAGCACATGGTCCAGGTTGGGGCTGTCCTCCCCAGCTGGATGGGTACAGAGGGACGATGACAGAGCTGGGCCGTGCCTAACAGGTTTTCCTACCAAAAGTGAATTACAAAATACAACGTGAAAGGTACCGTGAGGAGATAACTACTAATCTGCTAATAAAGGCAAAGGTTGACTGTGTTCAAAAAGCTGCTAGACCAGCTACATGGAGAACTCAGCTCTCCACGGAACACTTCCCTTGAAGACCACAGCTAAAGCTGGCTTGTATAAATCAGTTAAGAGTTCACCTTTCTCTCCATCAGAGTTGGGACTCTCAGTGCTTACAAACCTGCAAATATGGGTACAACACACTGCATGAGGCATGCACATCACAGACAGCTGAGGTCTCCAGCAGATGTCAGGGATCCTGAAAGCCTCACAGCACCCTGACTTTGATTTCCAGAAAGTGCATCCATATAAAGATGATTTGGGTCCAAAGGCTTGGACTACTCTGGGAAAAAAAACTCCAAGTTGTCATCTCCACTCTGTCAGTCTTGTTAGAGAAAAAAATGCAATTATCCAATCCATCACAAATTCTAACTGCTGTTGAGAAAAGATACAAGGTTACACATAAAGATATATCTGTTAAGAAATATCTACTAATTTGCTCCCTAAAACTTTTGGTCAAAGCTCTGAGAGAGGCCACTGAGTGGGGAGCAAAAGAATCTCCTTCATCACTGTTTAACATATTTAAATCCACAGGTAATAACTCTGATAAAATATACTAGATCTTAGACTCAGTTCTATGTCCCTGCTTGCAATTTCTAAAAAAAAAAAAAAAAAAACACAGAAAATAAAGAGCACCTTGCAAATCTATCATAACCAGTCCCTAGAGAAGAAAATTCAGTGTACAGGGTTACAGCTTCCACCCATCCTTCATGCAAAGGAAGATGGAAGGTGACTGCTCTGGTGTCTGCCCTTTCGTCCTTATTCAGGTGCCAGTGATTGAGATATGCAATGCAATTTTAAAAATTCAACAAAATGAGTTTGTGTATTCTATCTGATTATTAGGTGTTTTAAAATTACACTTAAGTTATTAGATTAACAATGCAGTAGGAAAGAAATATAGCTTTAACAAAGGGGTGGTTTTTTGTGATCCTTTTTGTTAAAGTATTGCGGAAAGCACAGATAAATTTCCATTTCTAGCACAATAATACTGGAAATGTCCTTCATCTGAGTCAGGAGTTCCAAAAAGGAAAAAAAAGAAAAAAAAAAAGAAAATAGAAACAAACTGTAAATAAGAAGACATTTGGAAGTGCCCAGTCTATTCAAGGGAACTTTTAAAGAACAAGCTCTTTTAAGTCTTCTGCATTTGTCTTTGTTTCCAGCATTATAAATTCAGCCCAACCAAGGGGAAATTAACACAGACTCAGAAAGAAGTGCTGGGGAAATAAGATGAGCTCCTTTATGTTTCCCAAGTGAGGAAAGGTCACTCTCTAAAACAATGCAAAATATGGTATTAATTTCAGTCAGCTTGTCATAACTCACTGAAGGTCTGAACCACTTTTCAGCAGCCCGCCAAGGCAGACTGAAAACTATAATAATAGAAGTCCAATTCCCAAGTGACTTTTTTTTGAGCCCAGAGTGGCAGAGCAGCAGAGCCTTTTGACACCAAGTGAGCCAGCTTTTGTGCTGCCTTAACACAAACACTGGCCACGTGTCCGGCTTGGTAGCAGAACTGTCCTATGTCCCAGCGATGTCCTCTCATCTTGCCCCTTCCTGTCTCAAGAGGATGCTTTTGGGAAGGTGTTTAACATCCTGAACAGAACTTGTTTAAGCACAGCCCAAACCCACTCCCCATGCCCAGCCACATTGACTCAGAAGGAGCAATTACCATGCTAAAGCAAGAGTTTGTAAAATGATGCCTAAATGTGGTAAATGAAAAAAAAAATCTCAGGATATACTTTTATTGTTTGGGAAAGTTGTTCACACTGTTCCTTAAGAACTTTTCACTGTTCTGTGAAAAAATAGAATTGTAGTCCAAAACTAATGTCACATTATGACATTGACTCAACTTTCATTCCCTCCTTTCTGAGTCAGAAGACACACAAGAACATCCTGCATTAAACCAAAAATACATGGAATATTAGTTACATGTAAGACTTCTCTGGCATAATCCTGCAGCTGTACGTAGATAAAATAAAAATGACAAGTAGGAAATTACAAATTGATTTTCCCTTTTTACTGCTTAGAATCCAAGTAACTGCTGTTGGGTAGCAAACTATGACCACCACACACACTGGGCTAATGAAACAACCCCTCACAAAAATTATCACTGGAGACAAAGAAAAGAGAGAGGCTACTGGAGGGTAAATAAACCTAATCACTGAGAAGTACCTAAAATAAGCAAAGGATTACAAAACTGTTCTCAAGACCATTCCATTACATATTAATTCTGAAATTACTTCTGTTGAGCAGGAATTAGTTCATCTAGCATATTATGCAGCAATGTAATTATCAATACATCTTCATCCTGGTATGGAGAAGCAGCTGAAAAGTATGCTGACAAAAAAAAATGATCCCATGATAACTGCAACCCACTAATACTTGCTACAGGAAAACGATGCAGAAAGTGCCCAGCCTGTTGTTTGTTTGTTTGCTCTGAATACACCTAACTGCCTACAACAGAATGAAATTTTTAAGATCTGACAAAGGAAACACTCAGGTTTTTGAGTTGCCTGCCTGCACTCCACAATGAACAGAGCCTTTGGGTCACATGGCTTTGATTGTCCCTGGCACCTCCTGCCTGAGGGAGGATGGCTGTAAATCACACCCTGCCAGACCCTGTCAACATCCTCCATCTTCCAGCAGCCTGGTAGGACCACCCCATACCTGGCAATGCTTTCAGGAGCACATAGGCAGTTGCCTCACAACCTTTAGGATTAAAATTTTGCTGGCCCAACATGCAAGGAAGTCAGAAAAGCTCCCGAAACGTGCAGCCTCTTTGCAAAACCCACTTGCACAATGTGGAAGAGGCTGGGAGAGAGAGGAGCATCTTTGGATTCTGCTCATCTTGCAAAATACCGAACAATCTTAATTGCTTCACATATTAGAGATAATAACAAAGGATCTGAGTTGACTCTATGTGGAAACACAGCAGTAATCTGAAATGAACTCTCGGGCTGAAAAGAATAAATACAACTTCCTCAGTAAAGTACTGACTGGAGGCGGCAAGGCTGGACAACTGTGTCCCAGCACGGTAAAGAACCATTTATTCCTAAAGAAAGAGGCTTGCTTTCCCCAGGTGGTTGGGGAAGAAGAGGCAGAAGGTTCCTAAAGACAGGTTGCCTCTGATCCTCTTAATACACTAGATTAAAACAATTTCATTTCTTTTTGCCAGAGGTCTTGGAAACATCTATATCTTGGCTAGCTTCAAGATACTTAAAAAACAATTCAGTCCCATCTCTTGCTATTTATTTCTTTAAATGACAGCATGAGGAATGAAAGACAAGTTCTTGCAGCCAAAAGGTATTTAAATACAGACATACTATCAGATTGAAATATCACATGCATTTACAATCTTCCCTTTATGGCTTTCTAGTTCCTGACTTGGACATCTCTTCATAGGATAATGGAGTCCTGAGGAAGATGGGAAGTCCCCACCACTGGATCCCCCAAATGGCTGCAGAAGTCCTGGTGGACAGAGCACTCACATCCTAAGAATCCACCCTATTTCCAGCATATCATCACTGATGTGTTTCACACACTGGAGCCAGGCTGTCCTGGCAGCTCAGGGCGGGGCACCTTTGTCCGTGAAAAGGAAAGAGATCGCAGACACCAATTATCATTTTGCTATCAAAAGCATTCTGGCACTGCTTTGGCCAATTTTAACATTAATGCATGTTTTAAACAGGGAAGGACCCAAGTTCACCATGGTGAGCAGTAAGAGAAGTGAGAAGTATATTTTTGGCTTTGAAGAAGAAGTCTGGCCTCACAAGAAACTGCATGGGGAGCATGCCAGCTGCCAAGATGCCTCTGTCCTCACACCCTAAAGGCTGGTCATCATCTCCTCCTTACAATTCAGCCCCCCCTGCAGCAAGAGACAGCCAGACCCTCAGCCTTACTGAGTGCTCCCCTAACCTTGCTGAACCTATGACTGCCAAAATACATGTATGAAAGGGTAGCCAGGAGGCAGCCAGCAAGGGAAGGAAGTGCCTATGGAACTGGAGCACTACATACAGGGGAGAGCTGGCTCTCTCTGTGCCCCTATTTGTGTTTGCAACAGCAAGCTGGGGAGTACAGATCCTTTCTTTTGGTTGCCCCTAGCAGAAGTGGGGAGACCCCAGCCGAGGGGATGGAAAGTTGGCAGCATCCTGACTAAAGCTGCCCCACAGGCACTGGCAGCAGCGTCATCCCCGAGGTACCACAGCTGCTCCAAACCAGCAGGGCAGTGTCCTGTCTGCCACAGCACTGCCTCGGCAGCAGGGCCTGTGAGAGGCATGTATTAAAAGCAGGGTGGTGACTGAATCCTCGGGATCTTTCTGGCTCTGCGGAGCCCTTTCAGAGCCATTAGGCAGGGAAAGGCTGCTGCCCCGAGGGACCTGGAGCCACACATGGGCTGATAACCATACAAGTGCACACACACACCAATGGGTACAGAGCTAGAAAAGCCAGGGGTGAAAGGGAATTGGGCTTAAGATTAAAAACAACAACAAAAATGAAAAAACTTGCCTTCCTCCCTACAAAATCATTAGAGGGCTTTGAATTCCTTCAGACATGACATTTTCACATAGGTTCTCTTTCGGTAAACAAACTGCTTTTAATGACTTTTTTAGCCCTCACAAAACATTCATTAAATGCATGGCAACTGCAGGACACAGAAGTGACAGTCTTACCTAGAACCTTTTTTGTCTAGGAAGCTACTTCACTTGCTGCTAAAAAACAATTTGCACCTTGGATCAAGACCACCACGAAAAAAAATCACTTCCTTCTCTTGGCAGGAAAAGATCACAAGCTCCAAATTGTGCCTTTTTAGAACCGAAATTCAAAAATACAGACTACTAAAATTCACTAGTTAACAACCAAAAGGGTTTATATTCATCACCAAGATAACCACAGCTGCTTTTCCTAACCAAAGCAATCCAAATTCACCCCACGTGGCACCAGCCCAGCCCCTTTGCCTCCTGACAGGCAGACAAACTTTAGCCTCCATATGCAGCATCAACCTGTCCCGAAAACCACAGAAAGCACAGAGGCACTCAAAAGTTCTTTAAAATGTTGTGAACAGCTGTTTTAATTTCCCCTCCCATTACACTTACTGGAAAGAGGGGAAAACCACCACTCTGTGTGGCGCAGCCTTGCAGAGCCACACCAACCTGAGGCATACAGCAATGCCCAAGGTGAGCTGGGAAGGTGCCAGATTAAACAAAGGCAAGCAAGGGATGGCATGGGGGCAGAGCCCAGGCTGCTGTGCTGACCTGGCACACACCTATCTGCACACACTGACAGCTGAGTGGGGCTCAGATCATCTGGGTATTGCAGGGTGCAGGGAGCAGACAGCAAAAACCTTCAGGCAAGCAGTCTGTGCAGCCTAACACCAAATTTCTTCAGATACACAAATAAAAAATCACATTCACTGAACAAATAAAAGCTACACCTGCAGCAAGCCGGGCTTCATGTGGCAGATCATCCATCTTCAGCCTTTCAAAAGACCTCAAACACTAGGGGAAATGCTTGGGTTGGGTTTGATTTTGTCAGAAACCACCCACAAAGTGTGGCAATGGACCAGTGATGAGGAAGGGCCTTTTGTTTCCTCAGCATCAGACCAAAATCCTACCCGGGTCAGCTTCTGTCTGATAGCTGATAAAAAGCCTCTGTGAAAGAAGTTGGCTTTTTAAACCCAGTTTCAAGTGGACTGTGCTTAGATCCCAAGGCAGTAAAAGCTTTAGCAGTGAAGTGGACAGGAACATACCCTTCACGTAAAGCTCAGCACAACAAGTACTAATCAGGAGCAGCCATGCAGGAGAGGAGCCAAGGACAGAGAGGAGGTTGGAAATCCAGTTACCCACTCCATTCCTAGAAATGATTCAGCTAGATTGGACTTACAGCAAATGGGCAAAAGCACAACAAGTAGCTTGTCTTTGCTCCCTACATTTTATGAATAAGTATTTCAACTCCTGAACCCTTGATCTTTCTTCCCATAAAATGGTATTGCAAAAGCCAACTCATATTTTCCACACACATGGAAAAGTATTTGCTACCCATTCAATTCCTTAACCAAACACACACACTTATACACCAGCAGCTTTCTTCCTCTCTCCTTTTGCATGTTTTTCTTCAAAAAATCCTTAAGTTTCTTCTTTTTGGGTTTTTATTTTCAATATTACAATATTCTTTTTTGACTGTGCCATTACTAACTTCTGGGGGCAGCAGAAATCTTCAGGACGATGCAGTAAACATTAATACCAAGATTTCTGCTGTTTACAGCCTTACCAGAGCATGGCGTTTTCCTGTGAGATTTTCACTCTTTTAGAGCAGTTGACAAGTGAATGAAAAATTAGTAAATGCCTTGACTGCACTGCAATAAAATAAATTTAGGAAAAAGATCTGAAACCCCCTAAAGCACAGAACACAGGAGGGGCAAAGGGGGTGTTTTGGAAATTGTACATGTGCAGTCACGATGTGTTACTTCCAAAAACATACTCCCAGCTGTTATGTATAAATATTGGCTTGAAAGTGAAGCCCTAGATGACGTGCTGGCACTTGGTTGGAGCAGTTGGCTGGTGGGGCACTCTCGGGTGACACCGTGTACACGCTGTGCTGTCACAGAGCGTGCTGGTCCCTCCCGTCCTGGTGTGTCACTGGCATTGCATCACTGCCAGTGAAATAACGCAGCTGCCTCACTGCTTTTTTTGCTTTTTTTTTTTTAAGTGACAGCAAATTTCAGCGCCATAAATCTCTGAGCCTGTGCCCAGCTCTACTGCTCACACAGGCCAGCTTCTCTGCTTTGTAGGACCCTTCTTTCTCACTTAGCATGGTCTCATTTGAGGAAAATAACACTGTCACCACCTGAAAGATGCTGTGATTAAGCTTAAAGTTTAGCAGCCATGTTATTGCCTGTCATTGTCTCTTAGGCTTCTGGGATCACTTCTTTCACTGGCCATTATCATTGCCCTCCCAGAAGCAAGTGAGTTAAGATGGTCTTTCCAACAACCCCCACAATCCACCACAAACCTGAATACTGCTAAAAGGCCTCAGAAGTCACTGACAAATCCCAGGAGCAAAATACACAAAACTTTCCTGGAGTTAACACAGCAGCAGCAATAGGTGTGCTAAGTACTGTCTTACCAGACTGCTGGCCCTCATGACTGTTCAGCAGGCCACAGCCAGGTTGCCCACATGGTTTTCAAAGAGCACCTCAGTGCCACCCAAGATGCAGAAAAGTTCATTTTTCCAGCTTTATCCACTGCTTATCCACAGCAAACCTGCCAAAGAGTCACACTTTATAGTGGCAGAGCTATCTATGGCCACTGCTTGTCATTTTAGTAAGACACCATAGTCCATCAAAACATCCTACCTTATGGTTCAACCACAATTTCACAAAATCCACTCAGTTACCAGCAAAAAAAAAAAAAAAAAAAAAAAAAAAAAAAAAAAAACATAAAATAAAAATTCTTTTTTTCTGTATTTTGACAGTGCAGGAAAAACCCACTTTGTGTGAACTTTCAAAAGGGTTTCCAAAGGATGGACACATAGAAAACACTGCTGATCCCTCCAGAGCACCCTCTTTTCATTTTGACAATTAAACACATGAGCATAGGGTTCAGCATCGTCTGCAGCTGCAAACACTCTAGCTGAAACCTGCAAGCTACGTACTTGTTCAACCAGATTCATGTTATTATCTTTTCCCTTTCCTTTCGTTGTGGCAAGAGTAACAATTTAATTAGACGGGGGAAGAAAAAAAAAAAGCCCCGTATTATTTATAACTATAGCGCAATACATTATTTTTAGCTAAAGGACTCTTAAGAAAGAAACAATGCCCAGACTGATTTTCATGTACAACTTCCTGAATTTGTGATTCACAGCCAAATTTCAGGGACAAGTTTAATTTAGGTTTTGATCCTTTTGACCTTGGCACATTAGCAAGAGCTCAAGTTTTAGTGCCTGCAGCTTCGCTGCTTCTGAGCTCTACAGATATAAAGCTCAACAGGTCCACTGGCTGCAAAACCAGCAACACTTCAGAAAAGGCAGCCTTTGGAGAAACAAAGCTGTCATCCTACTGTGGCTCTCGGGGAAATTTGGGAGGTGGAGAGCATTTACCCAGGCACAATACCACACTGATAGGAGCGGGACATATCCCATTACTGGAACTGCGCGTTCCCAAACAAGTGCCAGAGTCACAGGCTGTTCTGTGCCACACGGCACAGATAACACCAACAGGCTTCACACTGCAAATCCACCCTCCATAGCCACTTTTTTTTTTTTTTTTACCTAAACTATATTTGACTTCACTGTCAAGTATTTCAGCACAGCTGCTATTCTCAGGTTCTCCTAAAATACACACAGTAGGTACTGTACTATTGCACGTATAAACATCTACCTTCCTACCACAGCTATTTATGATTAAAATAACTTTTCTCCATTTCTGATTTCATTTCCTTTCTCTGGGCCCTGTTTTACATTGCACAGGAGGTGCTTTCAAGACCAGAACTAGCCTCTGGCATGAAATAAAGAAGTAAAATGTTAGCCTAGTTAGAAGTTTAGACTTTAATGTCCAGTTTCCCTTGTGGGTGACCTATAAGCAGGACTTATCTCTGATGCCTCACAGTTTAATGAAAATAAAGGACTGAAAGTCAGCAATGAGCTAGGGGGTAGTGGTAAAGAGGAGCTGCCTGTCATCTGCTGGTCCCTCAGATATCACCAGGGCCCATTCCAGTCTCTGCTGAATTTGTTACATATCTTATTGGGGCTTGCACAGCACATGTCCTCTGTAAAGATCTGCCCCAACTGCATCACTGTCAAAAATTGTGCAGGTGCACAACAGTGACACTTAGCACTGGTGGATCTTACTCTGTCTAAAAACAAACTTCTTTGGTGAAGAGCACCACACATGCTTTTCAGTTGCACAGAAAGAGGATAAAATGGTGGCATGCAATTTAGCACACTTTTCCACCCTTCTGGGACACTTCCATGGTTCAGGGGTACTCTGTTGATGTGATACAAGAAAAAGAACCAGTGGCTCCTCTGCATCTGGAAACCCACAGGATCACCTTCTAAACTCACCCATACAGATTGGAAAAGGGTCTTCCTCAAGCAAACACACCTTGTTTTCATCCGCTCTTGCACCAGGCAAGAGTGGAGGTAAAGCATTAGCACCACAGTTACTGTGCAGAGG
Source organism: Eopsaltria australis (assembly GCA_034509425.1). NCBI lineage: Eukaryota > Metazoa > Chordata > Aves > Passeriformes > Petroicidae > Eopsaltria > Eopsaltria australis. Next base: position 1,954,431 of record JAVTVJ010000040.1, read on the forward strand.
GGGCTGCACACAGGAGCAGACACCTCCCTAACCACACTAAGTTTTTACTAAGCTGCAAGCAGAAGCTCTGCAAGTGGCTGGGATGTTCCAACAGATGTTCTCAGCACTGGGTTCTTATCCAAATCCTCCCTTAGAGGCACGTGTTCCACTCAAGAGGACCTTGCTCTCTGTGCATGTATTCTTCCATAATTGAATGTGTTGAAGCCCAAAGCTTCTTTTCCTCCCAAAGCTTTTGCATGATTCATGTAATTTCAGCATGGCATTAGATCTGATGCTTCTGGAGGGCTAAGCAAAACCCCTCCTACTCTCCGAAACGTTACTCTGGACATAGTTGACCAGCCTCATTCCTTGTCCATGATCATCCTGCCTACTCAGCCAACTATTAAATAATTAACCCACACTGAGGCAAAGGCTCCTTTCTCCCTCATGGAATGGGGCCTCAAGTTTTCAGTGTGAAGCTCCTTTGTACTGAGCCCAGCATGTCCTAGAAATCTTTCTGTGGGCAGCTGTACTCTGTATAAACAGTAATATAAACAACAGAGATTAAAGGGGTTCATCTCTCACTGTTAAAGACAAACAAATACAACTGTTACAAATAATTTTGAGGTGATAAGGGATTTGGGGTGAGCGAAGCTGAACCCTGACTCCATGACCCTGTGGCATGCAGCCAAGTGCAGTCAGAGGAAGCTCCCAGTGGTCCTGAAGCTGAGCCCACAGCCCATCCCAGAAGGGCCCAGGCACCAGGGCTGCAAGGCTGCACTTCAGCAGCACTGCACTCCATTCTGCCTCCTGTTTGGAGTCACCTCCCCTCACTCACCAGTGCTTAAAGTCAGCTGCATCAACTGAACCTTAATCCTGGGTAAAGCACAACCAAGCAGTTGGATACCTTCATATATGCACACACTCTGAGCCTGTCGTTTCCCTACACAATTCAGTAGTTTTCCTAAACAGCTGCTGCTTTCAAAGATCCTTAGTCTTCCTTGTCCTTGCTTTTAAGTTCCCTTTTATTTAGAATTCAGACATTTACACTTCTAGGATGGAAAAAGGACATTTCTGATCAGATGTTCTAGACACCCCTATACATCAGAAATCAGGGGACAGGAGTTTAAACTAAAATACCATGCTACTACTGGTCTGTGCTGCCTTGTTCTTCCTGCTCCAAAGCCCACTGCTGGAGAAGTGAAGCTGCTGCTCTCCCTGCTCTGGTACTGCCAGATCCCCAAGGCAGAGCAGGGTACTCTTCTTGACACCTGCCCATTTAAAACAACTGCTGGATTTGCAGTCAGAGAAAACCCCCATCCTTTGCCATGACCTCAAGATCAGTCTGACAAGAAAGGCTGTTGGAAGAATTTTTTGTCTTGACTTCTGGCATGGGATCATCTGGATATGTCATTTAACACACATGCTATGCCTTCAGTTTTTTCTGGTCTCTGCATGCAATACATTGCTGTTGTGGTCTCTCTCTTGTAACTACAGGACTTTGGTTTGTCATAAGGTGACAGAAAAATGCTTTGTCTGATATGTTGCAGGCCAGATTTCTGAGAGACTTTGGAAAAAGATGCTCATTGGCATGGGTGGCTAGACCAGGCCCATCAACTTCAGGGCCTTTGTAGGCCAGGAAGGTGCACACATATTGCAAAAAAGAAAATTATCACCATGTCAGAACCCAAAGTTACATGGTTTTCTTCATTCATCACTTTTTTATATCCTTCTTCTGAATGAGGTTTACAGCATGGAGAGCGGCATCAAACAAAACTCTGCTCAACAGCCTCATCTCAACCCTACAGCATGTTAAATCAAGGTTGTTGCCTCTTGCACCTCCTTTCCTTGCACACTAAAAAACAAACAAAATACAGAAAGGGCACATGGAAAAGCCTAGGTGTAGTACAGACAGGACAGATTTTCTCATTCAACTTCAATCTCTTCACTTTTTTGTTTTCCACAGACACTAAGAAATGTGTACAATTCTCGTATCTATGTAAGTTGCCCATTTCTGACTGATGCAGGCTTCAATAGATGACCTGCAGCATGGCAAACAGAAGTTGCTTAAACTCCTCCACTCTCCACAAACGCAAAGGAAAACCTCAGCTGGCAGCCAGCATGCGGCGGTACTGACGCTGTTCCTAAAACCTACAAAGCAGTCTCCAGCATGTGTTACTTGCAGACACTTATCTTCACTTTAAATGTGCACATTTGAATGTTTTTGAATGCACAGAAACCAGGCAATGTAAATAGAAAACAGTTTTACCATGACACAGAGACTCAGGGTAATGCTCCCTCCACATTACGCAGCTAAAGCTTCAGCCGGCAGCGCCGGCTGCATGACAGAAATGCTCCATCAAGCCAGTGCTACGGCTCTGCAAAACTGTAAATGATTACAGAATAATGCCCTGCAATCAAAGAACAAAATGTGTGCTGCAGATTAATCACTTTCCAAGACGGGAAAGGAAAGATAGGCTTGAGAGATAAATCTGGCTGGGGTGTTTATGCAAGCGTATCATGCTCCTTAGTACTGAATGTCCCAGAACTTACAGAGGAAGTAAACAATGTGCTGGGGGGGTGTGCGGGGGGTGTGCGAGGGGTGTGCGTGTGCCCGCACTCACTACCCCAAATAAGACAGCTTGTGAAAAATGCTGAACTTTCAGTTATGAAACACAGGCGTCAGGAGTCACTTCATTGCCGGCTGTACTGCTCCTGCCCGGGAATATCTAGAACAAGGAGCCCTTCAGACACAGCCGACGCTTCTCTCTGGCATTTCAAACTTCCCTACAAAACTCCACAAGGATGCCCACGGACCGCTGAGCTGTCACTCCCAAGTTGCCTCAGCAGCTGTAGCAGATGGGCAGTGCATTCGAAGGCAGGGACTGCAAGCACTTCTGGTTGGGATTTACTTCTGGAAGCACACTCTAGCAACCTACATTTTCAGTGTCCCTCTAGCATAAAATCACACTGCTTTTGGCTGTTTAGGCAATGCCAGCTTTCGTGCATTCCTCTGTTCTCTGTAAACATATTTACATTTGTAACTGCTAACTGGCTTAACACTACACAGGCATTTCGAGGAAAACTCTACCACACTTGAATTAAATGCAACACTTTGACAAACAATTACAAACACAGTAAACTGACAGCAGTGGGTGCAGGAGAGGCTAGTGACATGGATTTTAGATCAAGGGCTGCACAGGTTCATTGGGAAGGCTTTCTGCAAAAGCTCCCCAGGGGCCTACGCCACAGTAGACTGAGTCACCAAAGTGACGCATAACAAAAAAGTTAGAAAATCCCCATGCTGAGAGTTTTAGTTGTCATCAAGGGGTTTGGAAAAGGTAAGGCCACCATGCTGCAATTCCTCACCTGAGGATGACCATCTTACACCAAATTTATTTCCACATAGGAGCTAATAAAAATTTCCTTAAAACTGAAGTGAGAGACAATACTGGTTTATGCACTGCAACAGCACTGATTATAGAGAAAATACTTCACAGAAACCAACTACTGAGGTTCCTTCTCCCTGCAAATATCTCGCTCTGTATTAAAACCAATTAACAATAATCTACTAAAAGCAAGACCGTGATGTAGCTGTGAGGTTCCCCTAAAGCAAAATCCTGCCAATGCTAGTAATTGATTCAGCAATGTGCACCAGTTCAATGGCACAGGCGTCTCCAATTCTTGGAAACATTACATCCACTCTAATTCTCCCTCCAAGGTCACCACAACCATCAGAAAATCCCCATACGTCGTGACCCAGAGAGCTGTGTCTAAACAGCTGTTATCAATACCCTGGGAAGCTGAAGCATCACACCTGAAAGGCATCAGCCACCACAAGTAAATCCCTCAGCCAACCGCGCTGCCAGAGTGGCTCGGAGCAGTGGCAGAGAACAAACTGCCGATTTCTCCTGCAGGGGAAAAAGATTTGCCTTTGCACTATTTGTTGCAACGTGTGTTTGCATGCACTTTATTGCAATGGAAAGAGGACAGGCCACCCTGTTACCTGATTAAAGTTTTGAACTTTTATCACGAAGGAACAAGGGGCTCATAGATGACACACTCTATGCCCAAGCTCTTTAACGGGTCAATACAAGATTACTCACACCAATAAATGACTTGGTCTAGCTAGCACCACTATTCAGTATGAGTTTCTCAATCTAATTCTGATAACAAAAACACTGTCATCAGCTTCCCTAGATGTGAAGGCATTTTACCAGAACCATTAAAGACCAGGCATGAAGTTAGCAGCAGTGGCAGAAGGTACAAAAAGCCATGAAGCTATATCAGAAAAGGTCAGCTATATCATCATATTTTCAAGTCTAAATCCACCAAGTCAGAGGGTCCTTACTGGAGGACACAGAATATGCTATGACTATGGACTGTACACTTCCATGCCTTCTGTTTTTTCAGTGAGGAACTTGAATGTCTCCTCTCTTTTCACAGATAAGGAAGGAAAAAGGAACAGCCCCTCACCATGGAAATAAGAGCAATTACTACCTATACCATTAAATACTTTAGGGACAGCTCAGTAGCCCTAAGACTTGTAGAATCTCAGATGCTGTTTGGTGTCTAGGTCAGGCCACAGAGAAATAAGACATCCAAGTCTCTCTGAGGCAGGACCCTCCATCTCTTACACAAACGAGCAAGCTCTGAGTACCCAGTATCGGCAGAAGGAACAGGATTATCCAAATGACTAAGGATTTGCACACTGACAGCACCAGGACTGCTTACCTAAGCGTGGATCGGTTAAAAATATAAACAGTGTTCTAAATTATAGGTGGTGCTGCGAGCCCCACCTACACCTTGTATTGTCCAACACTTCCTACTACAAAACCCTGTTTGTTCCTCAGCACTAATAACTTTGCAAACCTGAACTGAAACTGGGATTAGAAACAGGATAAGTGGTCCAGGATAAGCAAGCAAGACACAGGAAATACACAATCCTAGGGCAGGGGAGAAATGTGGAATGGGGAGCTGGACAAAAAAACCAGACAAGCTGGACAAGTAGAACAGATATAAATACGAGTGGGGGTGGGCAGAGGTGTGGAAGATCACAGGAAAAGGAAGGAGGGATGCATGGAGAGAGATTGGGAATCACAGAAAAAGAGACCAGGATGAGAGAACATAGCAAGGAGCTTGGGGAGAGGAGAAGATGGTACCGTGTTGGGACAGCACTCGTCAGGAAAGCCTATGGATACTGAGGAGGCAAATGACACACAAAAAATGACACACACAGGCACACCGGGAAGGGCGTATTTCTTTACTCAGAGCCAAGTGCAACAACTCTGGCACAGGGCCCACACAGAGAGCACAGGGGATGAGCTGAAACCCTGAGTACCCCTTGAAGGATCCAGCCCAACAAGGAGAGTGGGGGTGGATAGAGCCTGTCAGCTCCTTACTAATAACAGTGTCATAGCCAGCCTGAGAAGTAACTTCAAGTGTTAGAGGCAACTTTATTTCTGACATTTTGTACTTCCCAAGCACTTGACTTTTATACTGAAACATTTTTTCAGTGTAGATTTTTGGGTAAATACAGAATGCTCTTATTTAGTACTTGTGCTTGGCGCTTCACTGAACAGTGAGAACCATCCACAGAGATACACCAGTGATCCGCACTCTGTGGTCAAGCCATGCAAAATCTCCCTGGCAGCTCCTAGAAAATGGAGAAAACCCATCATTGGCATTGCTCAAACCCACCCTCTGCATCACAGTACTTCTAGAGAGAAAGCTGCTGACCCTCACAAGTCTGTAACCACTTAGTAGAATTTGTGGTCTGATACCTGATACAGTTTCCTGCAAAAAATAAGCAAAATATCACCTCTCAGGCCATGAAAAGCTTTTTTTTTCTTTTAAACCAAACACAACCAACAGCCATCCAACAAAAATGTCAAACAAGAAAGCAGGCACTCAAAACTGGATAAATTTAGTAAGATGTCATGATTCAACTACAATTGAAGGAAATCCATACTTAATTTCTCAAACAACTGCTATCATACAGTTCAAGCAGTGTTTTTCCTTCAGGCTGAGAAGACACCAAATACACACTATTTCTCAATTTACTTCTTTTTTCCTCTTTTCTTTCTTTCAATTAGAGAGCATTGTCATTCCACATGCCTAGTACAACCCTGAATAGAAATGACACGTGAGGAGCTTTTGCCAGGGTTAAGTCCCGACACAGCTGTTGGAAAAACCCAAAATGAACATTTTATCCTGGCCAAATCAGTGTTCTTTTCACTATTTATACTCTTGGATCCAGCAGCTGCAAGTGACGCTACAGGTCATGCTGTCCAAAATGGACAAGGAATCTGAAGATCCTCTCAAGTTTTGGAGGCTTGTTTCTAGTTCTGTTCTCCCTCTCAGTGCTTCACAGCACTGCTGCACCAGTGCCAATTTGCTGCAAGTTTAAGTAGAATACCAAACTCTGGTCGGAACAGATTTTTCAGCTAAAATTTCCATTCTTAAAAAAAAAATAGTGCTTTTTTCCTGCTTTCATCTTTCAGAACCTAGGATCAACTCTGGCTGCTCAGCTGATAATGCCCCTCTTTATTTGAAATTATTTTTCTCCTTTCACCACCCACATTCATCTGGGACTTATTCAGTATTATTCTAACTGACACTGGTCCAAAACAGCAAACAATTTCTGTAATGGCACAACAAGAAGAAGACCCTAACTGAGCTGCTTCATTGTCTAAGAACCCCCTTACATACCAAAAATAAGGCTGAGAAACTTGTAAGGAGGCTAGATACAGCTGTGCCTTTAACAGCACAACCTCTCTGGTATTTTACATTTGGCATCTGGCATTTTACAAGCAGGGAAACATTTCTGCTGTACTTTGGCCTTCTGTCATCAGAGAGAGGTGGAGATTTATGCCCTTGCTCCTTCTAAATTAGACTACTTCACTGCCCTATTTTAGATTCCTCCTGACAGGTCCCTATTTTGTAAAAAACAAAAAGTACTACTGTCGCTGTGTTGCATGGCAAAAGCCCTTTCCAGCTGAAAGGGAAAATTCCTGCCACCGAGTCAAGTGGCAAGATGTAACTTTGCAGTTAAAACTGTGATGATAAAATAACTTTGCCCAGCAACATATTAATTTCCAGCAGTATTTGATAAAATTATAATTCACTGCCCAGAAAAAGACTGAAACATTAAACATATTATACTGAGAATGTCAAAATGGGTCATTCAATCAGCGTTATTCCCCCTTCATTTCACACATAATACAAAGTAGTTAAGTAGTTTCTCTTGCAATTAGCATCATCTTTGTCTCCTTGGTGTCTAAAATACACTGGAGATATGAAGCTGCTCTGACTGTACCGCAGCCCAGGCCCTGCTTCCCACCATCACTGACTCCTCAATAAATACAGAGGTGAAATCCTGTCTTCAATGATTTCAACAGTGATAATTTTCTTTTGTTATTCCAATTCTCTGGTCTATCATCTCAAACAATAGGCCTTTTTCCTCTGCTTAAAAAGGAGTACAGGTGCACTCAGGAAGAACCCCAGCATCTCCAGCTGCTAATGCACATCCCACTCCATCTTCCAACCAAGAAGGCTTGTTACCTGGCAGAGCCCTGAAAAAAGTGGGCTAGAAACAGTCTTCATGAGGAATGGCAGGGTTTTAAGAGATCTTTCCTGGATGTGAGAAGTCTGACATATGCTTCAAATGCATTTTAATTTAGAAGAATGTTGGAAAGATTTTATTTATGTTTCTAATTAGGTAAACAGTATGCTTCTTCCACCTGCTTTGAGCTACCCCACTAGGCCCAGTAGACATCAGATGGCTATGAACATACATCAGGTTGATTTACCCCCTACTGCTAGCTCACAGAATCCTTCCTCCTCCCAGTCCCGTATGCCACTACCTTATGGACTACACACTTCCCCTCTTTTTTGTATGGAAAATGGCCTCACTACTGATTTTCAAATACCCTCCTAAGCACACAGCTCCCTCCCCCATAGCTTTATGTAGAACAGTACCTCATAGAAGATTTCTCTCCTACCCCAAGCATGCAAACCTTCTAGCACATTTTAATCAGAAGTATTTTTGCCATGCATGAATCAGGATGCAAGAGCACTGGGGCAAGAAATAAATCTCAACATTCCATGGGAAGTGAAAATCACACTGTCAACATTATGATGAACATAATACTAGGTCGGAGCTTTTGGCTGCTGCACAAACTAGGCTGGAAACCTCTGGCCCAATTTATGCAGAGCTCTGACATGACTTCCATTTACAAATCGAAGATTTCAGATGTAGCCCACTTATCTGGGACACATATATGGCTGAGGCTACGAATTCAAAAACTGCTTCAGAGGTTTTACAGCTCCTTGGTGGCAGCATCATTATCAGTGCCAAAGTTTTTGTCCTACAAAGACACAGAAGGGTCAGCAGCCTCCCATTGTAGGTCTTGATGCATACTTAAAGAAGCACCATTCACTCTGAAACCTGACATCTCCAACAAACGGTTTTGAGTTCCCCCACACAGTGAAACTCCTAGGCACAATAGATCGTGTTGCACAAGTACAGGGACAGCAGCTCTACGTGTCTCAGCTTACAAGCTGCTCAGGACACAACTTGAACTGGTGTCACCTTCTTGTACAAATTCCTGGAAAAAAACATTCTCTGAAAATTAGTCAAGGTCCAGAGCAGTTGTGCAGAACAAACAGTAAGTTACAGGATTTCAGGAAACCACTGCCCTCTGCACAAAACCAACCAGCAGAAAAGGTGATAATGTGGGAGCCTTTGAAACACTCACAACAAGACATTCTTTCTTGAGCACTGTTCTCACTTGTGAGATGCCAAATTTTATGTACTAAAGCATATCTAGAACTTAATACGTGGAACTGATAAATTCTCCATGAAGTATTAGCAAATATATTTACACAAGATTGGGGTTCACACAAAGTCAGAAACTTTTGATCTGGATTAAGCCTCACATTTAAAGGTATGTTTACATTGCGAATTTCATGTAAGAAAAGTGGAGTTAACCTTGGTCACAATGTGTCTTTGGAGAGCTGCAAAAGGTGTTTGAAGAGATAACGTGGAGAGAAAAAACCCCAGATACAGCAGGATTTAAAAGCACTCCTATGTGAGTGCATATCAAGACAATTCAGTCCACATTCTAGACAAAACAAATATGGCCCTGGAATCCGGCCCATGTCCAAAAATTATTTCTTTAGAATAATACATTTATTCTTCTGCATCCTATTTTGGAAAAAGTAGAGAAACCAACATGATACAGCATGCGAAAACACTAAGTTATAAGAGCAAATGGTCTCCAAAGTCAGAGGTGCTGACTGTCTAGACTAGGAGAGCGGCTTGTATTAGAAATTATTAGGTAATTAATGCATTTTTAAACAAAGCTTTGTTTACTTAAGTATGACACTGTTACTAATGCTCACTGGTCATACTCAGTCCTCGCACGGAGCTCAGGCTCAGCTGCAATCAGGGTTTTTGGCACTGCTTGTCTAGCAGTAATGCAAATGTGTGCTGCTGCCTTAACGTGGCCTTTAGCAGGGATGGGACTCAGACCTGCCCTCTGTACTTCATCTACCCATGAAAGTTGCACTGTCATAAACCAGGCTGCATCCATGCAAACTCTTTCCCACTCCAAACTGAGCAGCTGCAGAAGCCAGGATGCAGAGTGAAGCCCCAGCGGACACATCCTGATATTTTTGGGTGTTCCTCTATCTGTCCTCCCACAGCAGGCTGCCGTCTGTCCTCATCAGTCTTCCGACTTATCTGCTGTCTCCCACTCCTCTAGGGCTGGGATAAGCAGATGTTACCTCCCTGCTCAAGTGCTGGCACAGAGCCCAGACCTGCCCCTTTCTGCTCACGCGACTCAGGAGCCAGCAAACCTGCTGAAAACTCTTTCCTAGGATTGAGTCCCACCCACTGATTGCAATCCCGGGAGTGCCATGGCCTCCGCTGCTCCCTAGAGAGAGACGAAGATCTCAGAAGGCCAGAGATGGGGAGGCAGACTGGCCTCAAGACACTGCAAGGGTGAGGGCTGGGTTATGAGGAGCCCCCAGGCAGAACCCACGGCACAACAGAGTGTGAAGGCAGCCTGAGACGTAGGTGTCAAAGGAGAAAAATGGCTCCTTTGGCAGCACTCCTGCCTCCTGCCCTCATTCCAGCGCTCTCAACTGGATTTTGGTGTGAAGACGTCAGCACACACCCACCCTTCACCTCAGCACGGGCAGTGGGTGAAGGGACACCGGAGTGGCGTGATACAGTGACTCACCCCACGCAAACGCACCTGACCGCGGGCAGCACTCAGGTGTACAGCAGCCCCAGGCTGCACAGGCACCCACAGCCTCCTGCCCCCCAAAACTGGAGGCACACGCTGCAGAGGGCCTGACAACAAGCTGTCAGTGCCACACGCCATCGTCCTTGCTTCAAGTGGTCCTTCCTTCAGCAGTTCCTCCGACAATGGTCCACAGGCCGCCTCTACCCTTCTGTACCAGCATGCACCGTCCTCACACCTCTCTTTACATGTAGCAAGTAGAAACTTCACCATCAGGGAAAAATAGCAAAGAAAAGCAAAATAATACCTTGCCAAATAAACATGTTCATGTGAGAACCCAGCATTCCATAATTCAGCTCTAAAGTACACAGCATGTTGTGATGGAGCAAGCAATCCACTCAATTTATTAGCACGTCTCTTGTAAGAGCTAATTTTCACAAGGCATTTCTTTACTAGTACAAATCCCCAGAAAGGCATTTCTCTGTCTGTGAAATCTTACAAAGGTATTTGAGAAAGTATTTAAACAGCCTTCATTTTTAATAGGTACCAGCAAACAGATAAATAAAATTGCTCCAGTAAGCAAAGTCCAGGTAGGACACACACACACACACACAGAGTTATTAACAGGACATCAATGCTGCTAACTCCCGACCTATCTCAAATTCCCTGCAAAACAGCATTATGAGTGTACCGATCCTTGAGCAAACGTGCAAGGTGGGTGGCCCAAAGAAAGGACTCTGGCTTTGTAGGGCAAGAAGGGCTCCTCCTGGGCCTCACAGCCAGGCACAGCACCAGGAGAAACCTCTTCTTTAAAAAAAAAAAAAGCAACGCTCTTCAGCTCTACTGGAAGGCATCTCCCTTGCTGTTTCACACCAGGGATAAGGTAGAGCACTGAAGCAATCACTCACTTGTTCCCAGCTCCTTACACTGCCCTGGCATTGCTTTTCATCAGTCCTGTAGCCTAATTGTCTTCACACTGTATCCCCAGCCAAAACTGCACAACATGCCCTGCACAGCGACGAGCCAGCCCTCCATCTCCCACAGCAGTGCACCATGCAACCTTCCAGCTGCTGTTACAAGTGGGAAAGATGGAGAAGGTAAAGTAGAACATAACATCCCTGGAGTCTCCCAAGACAGGAATGAGAAACTGGGGGATAGAGAATTGAGGAGTGGATTTTTTTTTTTTTTTTAAATATTGGTATTTGGAAATCGAACAAGTGCTCTCTGGTTCTTACTCCCCTCACAGGTTTTAGACCAATGATCTGTGACAACCCTTACCCAACACACTGCCCAGGAGATAACTTAGGTAATGTAGCTGGTGAATACAGCAAGACTCCTGCAGTGGTGGCCTGCTCTCAACGGCTGCAGGAGCCCTAAAGTTCATTATCCTCATCTACACAGAGCTGAAGATGAACTCCCTGCAGGGTACCACAGTGTGCCCCAGCAATTCCTACAGCCTCTCTCCAGCCTTGCACACCTGAGCTTTTCCTATGCCTTCATCCCAAAGGGGCTGGGGTCACATCACCACAGGATTCCAGATGCCCCTGCAGTCCTGGCAGGCTGAGAAGCACGGCTCTTTCTCTGCTGCCTCAAGCAGACGAGCAAGAGCTGCACCCACCACTAGCAAAAAATGCTTGGAAACACACTAGTTTGCTTGGGAAGCTAGGCTGTTGTCAAATAAATGCCAAATACACATGGGTAAGGAGCTGGTGCCTATCAGTGGCACACCTGTATCCCACACACACAGCTGGAACATCAGGAAACTGGTACAGCCATGCAGAGAAACACGGGATACCCCAACCTGACTTAGTCTAAAGCAAGTTAGAACAAAACATCTCACTCTGAAGGAAAATCCCCTTCTGTAGACAAGCCACCTTTTAATAATAAGTGCTAAATGGACTATTCAAGCAGGTAATTAATGTTAATTAACATATGTCAGGCCATAAATTGGCTAAATGCACCTCATTTTCCAAGCTCAGTGTGTGGCAATGCTCAGGAAGTTGTAGCAGAACAGTCTAAGTTTGTAGAAGCACAAAAAAGAGCAAATAAAAGGCTAAGCATAATCTTCACTTAACTCATGGTGTGCTGAGCCAGCAGTACAGAAAACTGCATGACTATGCACATTACTTGAACACTTCATTTTGCTCCTGAACCGCTGCACTACACACATATTGTCAGTCCCAAGAAAAGCCACATCAAAAAAAACCCTGCAGCTCCCTGAGTGTTGTGTTATCTATCGGCCAGGCCTTTATCGGGATTGTCACTACGTGCTGTGGGACCGGGATGCGCCTCCTGGTCCAGGACCTGGCCAGGCTGTGGCCCTTTCCAGAGCCAACTTGAGAATCACAGCTTTCCATGGCAAGGGGAACAAATCAGCAGCTGGAGGATGCTCAGAGCTTGCCCTTCTCCAGACAGAGTACCTCCAAACACGGAGGGCCTCCTGCCTTTAAAACAAACTAATATTGCCATTTTGTAACCCTGCTCTCGGGCATGTTTTCTGTGATAGACGTAGTAGTAAGGCTTTTTTAAAAAGTGCGAGAGAAACAAGAACATGCAGAGACTTTAGTCTAAGTAGCAACTTGCATTAGGAAACACTTTCAGTTTCTCCTTTGGCAAGCTGCCACTACACCAAGACCCACTTTAATTGCATTGCAAATAAGGAACAATCCTCACAAAAGATTTTCCATACTTCCACGCAAAATAGCTGGCTGCCAAAATCCAGCAGGGCACCTTTAGGAGGCTGCCACCTAGAGAAATGCTTTGTCTGCTTATCCTCAGTCTTCCCTTATCTCCAAGGCAATCCCTTCGGCCTCCCTTTGAAGCCAGCACACCCACCGTAATTTTCTGGGGTGGTTTCACGCTTGCTCACCCCATCCACCCCAGGTGAGCTGCCCAGCTGCTGCAGGAGGGTGCGGGGGGGCTGCCCCAGAGCTGCCTACCTTCCACTCCGGGCTGCTACTTTGTCCACGTCAGCACAAAGAGCTTTCACAAAACCACCCAGCTAACCCTAATCACTCGCCTTTCTAAATGCACCAGCACGTGCCCAGCCTCCCCTAATCTCCCAGGATTACAGCAAAGTAGTGTAGCACCACCAAAATGACCCGAATACAAAATGGCCTCGCGACTAAGACACCGCTCGCTTCACCAGGACAACACCAAGCAGAGGCAGGATGGCCCAGGGCAGCAGTGTCAGGATGTTTCTCCTCCCCAGCCTGATAGTCTCGGACAGTGTTTGTTCAAGCCAATACGATACATCAGATACAGCTGCCACTAAGGTGATTTAATTTTTATTAACTGTGTACTTTCACACAGGTAAGAGTAGAAGCCAACCTCTGACTCTCAAGATTCCTGTTTTAAATATGCTCAGATTTTAAATACGTACAAATATCGACACTAATAAACCTACTATAGACAACATCAATTGTTGCATGACTGTCTTAGGTAACTTTCTGTCTCTGAACAATGGAGGGACATCGATTCTGGCATTTGTCATGCAGGTCTACCTGACAGCGATACTATCCAGGAATACCACACCATCACTGACTGGAAGTTTCCCATTCACATCAAAAGTTGAGTTTATCAGAGCCTGTGATTCTTTGCATCTGAAGACATTCAGCAAGGTGATGTGTTTATGTCTGTATTTAACAAGTCCTTCAGCAGAGGTGCTCCTCACTGTCACACTGTGGATCAAACAATGTCAGTGGTTCTGGGAGAGCTACTTGGTCTCTCTCTCTCTCTGCTCTAACAGCTGTCACCTGCCTGCATGAGCTGGGGAAAAGAGAGATCTTGGATGTACATCACAAATATGAAATAACAATGTGTGCTAATAGCTACGTATGGTTTCTACTAGAAAGTTTAGAAAGTCATTTGTTCCTGTGATACTAAAGCATACTCCTCTTTGATGCAAGACACTTGTTATCTAGTTGTTTGAACCGCTGGAACCACACATCTCTTTACACTGCTCAGCACAAAAGTCACTTACAAATGTTTCTGAGTATTTTGTTAAAGCACAACATAGTAAGGCTTTGATCAGGTAAGATGCTTAAACAGCAAGTTTAAGCACACAAGTAATCCCAGTGAAGTCCCAAGGATTCATTCACGTGCTTAAACCCGTGCTCTGTTTGGTAGATCAAAACTTAAAATAATCAGGCTACAGTTTGCAACCCTTCTGTAGAGATGAACAAGGCAACTCAAAAATATATCTAAAAATATAATAGATGGCTGAAAAAAAATATTCTTCCTAGCAGTTAAACGGGAAACAGAATCTTTGGGAAATAAAAAGAAAAAAATTTTAAAAGTCAGCAGAGGAGAAAAAGAAACTGATGTAGACTCCAGTTTTACATTGCCACTCCTGATAAAGACATTGTGTGTCAGTCCAAGGAAGGAGAAATAAGAAGAAAGAGAGTGGTGTTACTTCCTTCTCACATCCTTTGCAAGGAGATGATAAAAAGAGTCCGACACATCTTGCGTATCAGCATCTGGCTAACAGATTTAGACATCTGCCTACATCACTGGCAAATTTCTCAAGCCTTTTCAAGTCTCAATAATTAGAGAAGAGACTTGTGCATTTGCTACACAGAAGGGACTGCAGCCCTTCAGTACTTACAGGCCAATAAAACATGGTAAGAAATGATGGAATGTCCATGTACAAAGTTTACAAAAACCTCCCCTTCAAAGTAAATACCCCAGCAGCTATTGTTTAACTCTTATGGGCAAGATGAATACAACAGGTGTAAAACAGAATAGGCTTCTGATATGAAAAACAAATCAAAGGAAATCAGCTGCATTTAAATTTGGGAATTGTTAGTATCTCTGTTTAAAGAACGAGATTCATAGTCTTGCCATACCGCTTAACAAAAGAGGAAAATAGTCCCCCTAGTGTACTCTCCATGTAGAAAAGACTGTTTCACAAGATAGTGGTGCAAGAAATTACAAAATAACATTGTGGGAAGAGGTATGGAATTACTTAAGCTATAGTGAAACTAGGCACCTCTGCTACGTATACGGACAAAAAGGTGTTTCAGTTTCCTATATCAAGATTATTGAGGCAAGTGAGTGCTGCACCCTTAATACTTGCGAGGTAAAACTTGGTTTTTAAGTCAGCACACTAGTTTGTGACTGCAGGACTTTGATTGGGTAACAGATACCTGACTTAGGAAAGATCTAGTCGTCGAGGAGCTCTGTAGCAGTACCTGGAACAGTCGCTCAGCACAGTGCATTTCACAAGGGTGAAACCAGCTCACCCCAGGATCTCTTCCCCCTCCAGCGATGACGAACACAAATACCAACCTTCCCTGAGTATTCAAGGCAGAAGCAGATATTGGAAGATGCATGGAAACCCTCTCCAATGGTTTGGAAGTGTACGGGATTGTCCCAGCTGGGGCTGCCTGCGGCACGCAGGAGTGTCGGGAGCGTGGCACCTCTATGGCACTGCACCGCACACTACTGCCCTAGTTAGCCTCGGGCGGTGTTAGGTTAGCCAACATCCCACCGGGGCCAGGGGGAGGGAGAAGCAGAGGAGTTTGTTGGGGGGGGTGTATTGGGCAAACCTTATCCAAATTGCCGGAAACGTAATATATGCCTTCCTAACCACATCTGAAAAATTCACTTCTGCTTTAATGCCCTAGGCAGGGGGGAGAAAAAAAATGGTAGTTGTAACTTTAATTTATAGCTCTTAAAATAATTGTTTGGAGGGGAATAATCCCAGCTATGTTTACGGATTATGGTATTCAGCACATCTCACTGGAAATAGTATTAATATTTCATATATAATAATACATAAGGTAGTAAGACCAAGTTCCCTTCTTTGTTTAAAATAACAGTTCTCCCATTCAGCGGCAGAGCAAAATATTGTTAAATAGGCTTGCTGCCTTCAATGATGAATTTAGCTGTGCAAAAATATTCTAAATTAAGATAAAAGCCTTCTAACACAGAACTATCTTCTGTTCATTAAAGTCTCGGTGTAACTAGCAGTCTGAAGAAGTCTAATGTGAAAAACTGACATAAGTTCCTGAAGAGTTGTATTCATTACCTGTGAGGGAAACAAAGATGATAATAACATATAATGTGTTTTAACATCAGGAGATTAAGATGGAGTCTCCGTATGAGAGTATTGCCTCTGCACAAACTAAGCTACTCTCCAGCCAAGAAACTGAAGTAGTCCTCTTCTGAATGTATACGCACTTGAAAAAGAAACCCTAGCCTCGCTAAGGAATTACATTTTGCAGTTTTAGATGCCTGGCAAATTATTAGCTCCTGACCTCCCTTTTGCCCCTTCCAGTATGCCCCTACCACCCACGCACAACTGTGCCCACCGTTAAGGCGGTCTAATGCCTTACCCTAACTTCAGAGACAGTTCACAGTCATTAGAGGCAGAATTTGCTGCTACCAGTGCCTGCATCTCCTGAGAAAGGTCATCATCAAGGCTTGTGAGAAACTTCTGAACTAAATTATAACAGAAGAATCTCAAGGGATCCAAGTTTTTAACATTTTAATTAGCTCCAAGTACCAGTTAATGCTGCTCAGCAAAGGAATCAATATCAAATTAACAGTATAAATTGTCAGAAAAATTGTGACAGTATTAAGGATAGTAATCAATGTAAGCACTTTATGTTATGGCCCAGATTCTGCTTCTGCTGAAGTGAAAAGGAGTTTTGCCACCAAATTCAGCCGAAACAGTGTCAGCCTCATTGTTAGCTAAGTCTTTGTTTGAATCAGATATTGAGAATTTACTGAAAATTCAAAGTACCAGATAAAAATGCTGGATTTGCCATAGCAGCTGACATCTATAGCCACTGCTTCTGCATGAAACCAAACAACTTATGAAGGCACAGGCTGTCATTGGAAGACGTAACCCTCTATCACACTCTGCGTCACACTTGTAAAGTCAGATCAAAATCCAACACCTAATACAGACACAAAAGCTGTAAAATGGATGTGTGGTTTTAAAAGCCTTGTCTTCAACTAGCTACGCCACCGATAAACTTGGTGTTTGTATCTTCCCCAGCCTGAGACAGGTCTGTCAATTAAATGCTTCCTCTACTGTGCTTCACTTGGAAGGTAAAAATCATACCGCGCTTCAGTTCCTAGCAGCAAGTCATACTCAGGCACCACAATACGAGACAGGGCTGCGAGTACAGAAACTGCCAGAAATGCTTCATCTCTACAGTATTTCTGATCCATTTGTATACTGAAAGTTATCACCTGGTCCAAACCTAGACAGGTTCAAAGAGAAAATTTAATTTCTCTGTAAAAGCGTTGAGCTTGCTGGCAAATTCACCTTCAGCCACCCATTCAAAAACTGTGTCAGACGCCGCCAGTATCGGCCCTCGGCAGCAACTGAACCTTGCCGGGATTTCCTTCTGGAAACAGTATCGGCATCAAGCAGCACCTGCATTTCTGTACAGCTCCAAGTACGTGACATTTCGGCGTCCAACAGACGCTGACAGATGAACAGGGAAAATGAGGAGAAAAAAAGCAGTTCTGGAAATCACTTCAGATGTGCTTTACGTGCAGTTCTGGCTCCTGGTAGGCCTTATTAGACTCTGTCTTGAGGGTAAAACCCTGCCTGGCTGCAACGTGCTTTTGCACGCGCTGAGTAAACAAGCCACAAAACCAGATTTTTTTCCCCCTCACTTATTAAAACGGTAGTATTCTTAGCTGCTCACTGTCGCAGTGCTGGACAGAAAATGCTGGGCTATCAGTAGACGGTGTTCTCATACACTGGCACCGCAGGAATCGCAAACCAAGCATTCCCGTGGCTGAACAGCCAATAACTCCATGCTTTGATTAACTTTATGAAGAAATGTCAAAACCCGAATTTCCCTCTACTGCCTTTGAGGAACACATGGGCAAAAAACTGGGTGTTTTCTTGACAAAAATAATAAAGTCATTCTGTATTTAAGCTTTGAGACTCAGACTGACCGTGTATAAAAGGAATTCTGCTCATTTCCATCATGAGTTGCCGCTGGTGTTACTATAACTTTAATTTTTTTAAAAAAGGCAAAACAAAACCCACACACCTTATAAATTTTTTTTCCTTTTTCTTTCTCTCTCCCTCTCCCTTACTCTTTCCCTACTTATGTGCTTGTGCATCAGAAAAGCCAGCTCCGCTCCAGCGTGTCCTCTGCCCCCAGAGTCAATAGCCCTCACCGCCTGCACACAGCAACAGGAAAGAGACAAAACTTTTCTTAATCCCTCCCTTAAAAAAAGCAAAGCCGACAGGGCGACCACCATCAGCACGACCAGCACCAGCGCCCGGCGGGCTGCTGTCGGGGCCAGCCGCCAGCACCCCGCTCCGCGGCCGCATCCTCCACGGGCAGTCCGCCCGTCGGGGCGGCGCGGCGGGAGCGCCGCGGTCCCGGGATCCCGCCTCACCTTCCACCCGGCCGAGCTGTTGCTGTCGCCCTTGTCCTTGAAGTAGGGCACGCAGCGGACCATCCAGTCGTAGATCTGGGAGAGAGTGAGGCGCTTCTCCGGGGAGCTCTCGATGGCGCGAGTGATGAGGTCGGCGTAGGAGAGGTTGCCCCACGCGTTGCGCCGCGACGAGCACTTCCTCGGCGCCGCCGCCGGGCCCCCGCTCAGCCCCCCGCCGCCTGCCGCCGCCGCTCCCCCCGGCGAGAGGCTCGGCCCCTCCGGGCCGCCGCCGGGCAGCGGGGCCAGCAGCCGCGCCGCCTCCTCCGGCACGGCGGTGGTCGCCGCCGCCGCTTCTTCGCCCGCGGGGGCCGCGCTGCCGACGGTCATGGCCGAGCCGCCCCCCTCCTCCTCGTCGTCCTCCTCCTCGGGGATCATGGAGGCGGCGTCGGCGGTCGGCTCGCCGGCGGGCTTGGCTGGGCTGGCCTGCAGCTCGGGCCTCTGCAGGGGCCAGGTGCAGGAGCGGGGGCGGCTCTGCGGCTCGAACTCGGGGTCCAGCTCCACGTCCAGGGGTGAGAGAGGGGCGGGGGGCGACGCCTCTGCCATCTTGGCCTCCCCCGCGGGCGGCTGCGGGGCGCTGCGACGGGGCGGGCGGGCGGCCGCCGACCCCGCTCCTCCTCCGCCGCCTCCTCGGTGCCGACGGGAGCCTAGCAGGCGGGGGGCCGCCGGGCGGGCATGCCGCGCTCCGCTAAGGGCTGGCCGGCTCTCCGCTGCGCCCCGAGCCCCGCTCCCCGCGGGCGATGCGCACGCCGGAGCTGGGAGGCGGGGGGAGAAGGGGAGGGAGGAAAAAAAAAAATCAGATTAGGAGCTGAGCGGCCGCGCAGGGCGGGCAGCGCGGGCCGGGCGGTGCCGGAGGTGCCCGCGGCGCTGCCCTCCGCGCCGGCGGAGCGGCGGCCGCTCCCGCGGTGCGTGTGTGCGTTTGTTTATGTTTCACTCCATGCGGATGCAGAAGTAGCTCCAGCGGGAACCGCGCTGTATCCAGCTGGGAGAGGAGTCCCCCACGCCCCCGGTGCCTCCGAGCTCGCTTCTCGTCGCTACCGCAGATATCTTGCCTTTCGGCGGGGGGGGCTTTGCGCCCTCCGTCTGCAGGAGGGCAGAGAGAGGGGTCCTTTGGGTTACGCCGAAGACTTTTTCCTTCGTCAAAAAGCCCTAAAGGGTGCCGAAGTCTTAGAATACATCCAACTGCACACTAGCGTAAACCTGTCACTTTGCGGTGCCCCCAAGCCACACGCAAGCAACCCCCCAAAATCTCACAGCCGACGGAGCAGGGAGCAGGAGAAGGCCACCCCGAGGGCTGGTCGATTTAAAAAAAAATAGTAATAAATCCTCCTTCTTGCAGGGAAAAAGCAAACACAGCGGGAACAAATCAAATCGCCAGTCTTCCAACAGGTCCAGTAGCTTTAAGCCCTCCCTAGGGCTGCCAAAGAGAATAGGTTTTGTTCCAGCATCAACACCACATTCATAACCTCCTTGCTCCTGCTGCTGCCATCTTGACAGTTTTTCTCCCCTTCACTTAAGTCATTTAAAAAGCGCAGGCAGACGAGGCAGGGAAAGCCACATCGGGAGGGGCGGGAGGCGGCGGGGGGGTGCTGGATCGACAGTCACCTCCACAACCGGCAGCAATCGAGATCCGAATTCACGGGAGGAAAAAGCAGCGCTGCTGCATGGTTCCTGCTGCTCCTGCGCCTTCAGCTCCGGAGAGCCTTCCCTTTAAAGGCGAAGGATGGGAAAACGGCAGAGCGCCCGCTCCCCCTGCGAGCAGCCGGCGAGAGGCAAGCGATCCGCCCGCGCCCAGCCCGTCCGCCGCCGCAGCCCGCCCGAGCAGCCTGCCACCCTGCTCACCGCCGACTTCCACATCCCTCCTCCTAACAACCACCGGCAGCAACACAAAGTTATAGACACACGCAGGGAGTCTCAACCAAACCGCACGGCTCGACACGGCCCGCCCACGGGCGGGCGGGGGGCGGGCGGTGCCGAGCAGGAGCCGCCCCGATGGGGCGGGAGAGCCGGCATGGGGGGAGCCGCCGGAGCTGGGCGGGCTGGAGAAGCTGCCGGCACCTGGCGAGGGCTGTGCTTCACTGCCCGCCGTCCCTGCGGCTCCGGAGCCCTGTCCAGCCGGTGGCAAAGCGCTCAAGCCTCTCCAAGTAAATCTCCAGTAAATCTTTCCAAGGGTTGTATTAGCCCTGTTTCTTTTCCGTACATGTTTCCACTGGTCATAAATAATTGGTGCATAAACTATTCTGGTAATCTTAAATTTTAAAGTCTTCTTTAGTAATTCTTCGGAAACTTTCACTCTGCCTGTGCGTGATGCCAGGAACATGTTCAGACACGTCCACACGTGAACACAATCCTGCTGTACTTCCTCCTTGGAGGCCATGCCCTAGCAGAAAGCCCTCCAAAGTAGCTCACTTGAAGATGCAGTTAATTATGGGTTGAATAAAGGGGTGACCCACAAAGCCAAGGAACATAAAAGCTATTAATATGGATGTAGTTATGAATACATCACATGGCAACTTATATGTATCAATTCTCACCCGGCTTGGTATCGACCTAGAGTGCAGACTAGATTTAGTCCAACACTGGCATTGTCTGTGAGACAAGGTACAGACAATCGCATGGACTGAGAAGCCAGTGTGCTTCTGAAGCTTTGCTGAATAGAATTAGCAGACAAATTAAACTATTCCTGATGTATTGCATTATAGACAAGTAGAGAGCCTTGAAAACCATTCAGTTTGATTAGAAAACAGTATGGCCCTGATCCTGCATGCCTTACACATCCTGCTAAGTAAGGCCTAAGGCCCTAAGGGTCTAGTTAGGTTTCAAATTCAAGTGGCACTGAAGTTAGGAATAGTTTAGTGTGATTTTATTACAAGGAACAGCATTTCAGCATGCATACAATTAATCTCTGGCTACCTAAATATAGTAAGAGACACTGAATTAATCAGAATTAATGCAGGTTCAAGTAATGGAAATATTTTCACTGCAACTCCATTTTGGGTCACAACGTTGTATGCTTTGCCACGGCCTTTGTTGTAACGTGGCCCCTAGAGGAATGCAAGGCAGCTCAAAAAGACACCAGCCACTCTGCAATTGTGACCCTGGCATTCGTGCATATGATTTAGCAGTTGGTAGGGAGGAAAACCACAGTGGCATTGAAAAGCCAGCAACCAAGTTCAGACAAAAAGGGGTGGTGAGAAGATGCTTAGTCCAGCACCACATCTCTGAGGAGCCTTTCCTTGTGGCTTTCAGCAGTTAGCCAGAGGAGGCCAGCTGTGAAACTGTGACTGGTGCTCAGCCCTTTCCCAAAACTATCTACTGCTTGGGGCTGATTTTGACCACTGCAGAAACCTCCACATGGAGCGCATCCTGAAGTTCCAGGGAAGCATAGCACTTTGACCTTGGGCTGGGTTACAAGCTGCAAATCTAGTCCTAAACGATATTATCATCTTCATTTATTTATTTAATTGGCATTGCATTACTCTACAGGCATTGCTATTAGGTCTCATTGTACTGGGTGAAGGCCCTGTACATGGTAAGAAATGCTCCACTCCCTGGCAGAATTGCAGTCTAAGTGAGGCAGGAGAGGGCGGGAGAAAGGAAATAAGTAAGGAGTAACCCTATTAAAAAGATGATGGACTGAGGCACTGAACAATTACATGACTCTACTGAGGTCATACAGGAAGCCCATGCCAGAACTGAGAAATAAAACTGGATCACCTGAGTGCCAGCCTTGAGCAAGATTATCTATCCTCTTCAGAATTCACTGGTATATCAGTCGCATGACCTTTATCACACGTCATGGTACCAGCTCTTCCCAGCTCCATGCACCACGTGTGTGCCCATGATAATGCAGTTTAGGGGCCTAATTAAAACTACAGTATAATTGTTCCTACACATTTTGCTTACAAAAAGTGTGTGAGCAAAGCAGAAAGACACAGGAGCTCTGCTTATTGTTGTTCCATGGCTGGGCCCGCTGAAATACACATAAAAACGGATCAAAATTGAATCTAAAGCCTGCACAATTTTCAGTCTCTTCCTTTAAGTACTTTCATGCCCCAAGGGTGGGATTTTCAAAAAGGCTCCATTTATGGGAGTTTTATCACTGACTTCAACAGGAATAAAGTTAGGCCAGCCCTTAGGCCATTTGAAAGCCAGCTCACTTACTTTGCCTACTTAGACTTTGAGTGTTTTAGGGCAGGGCTGCATCTTCCTCTGCATCTCCTTTTATTTACTATGGCCACTCAAGCTGATGTGGGGAACGTGTGTGCCTATCACAGTATCTGGATTATATGGATCTGACAGGGTCACAGTCACACGGCAGCTAGAGAAGTGCAGGTGACACTTCTGGCTTCACCTCTCACACAAATATCGTAACTGCAGAAGCACAGTGGGAGCTAAAGTCTCTTGGAGGGTGGGAGACCTGGAATTTCTTGTCAGTACAGCACTACGGACATCTGTAAAGTGTACTGCCGCTCAATAAACAAATGTTATATTGCACTTGCATTAAACAATGGCTGCATTGTCTGCGTAGACCTCACACGAACAAGCATATCGTGGGTTGTTTTGTAAAGCACCTGCAGCCTGGTCTCTGAGCAGTTTGTGTCCCCTGCGATAACCCTGTCTACCCCTCCCATTCGCCCCGTGAGAGAGTGGCTCCCTTAGTGTGTTTTTTGTTCTTCCCACAGTCCTACTGTGTTCTTTAAACACAGACTGGGCAATGGGCAATAGGTTTTGCAACTGATTCAGAGCAACCTGAATGCTGATGATTAGAAAGAAATGTCACTTATAAACCAACCAACTTCATACCCTGAGGCTTTAACTTTTTGGCTCAATTTGGCTAAAACTGGCTAATGGATTTCACAGTTGTTATGGAGAGATTAGCTGACTGGCAGACACACAGCAAGGGTCCAAATTGTGCCATGGAACCTTGGTGGATTTGGCAAAGATGGCCAAAGATTTCGAACTACAACATTTTCCTCGAAGTGATGGACAGCAGCGTAAAGATCACTTCAAGTTGGACTCTCTCAGCTTTATTTATAAGGTCTGCAATACTGGTATTTCCCTGAAATCCCTCTTCTTAATGTCCCATTGAAGGAGCAGCTCACTTCCATTTTAAACCAATAGCCAAGTTCTTGATTGTGCCATGGATGTGTCCCAAATATGCTTTGAGGGCCAAGAGCCAAGAAGAAAGGTAAGGGGGGGGGGGGGGAGAGACGACGACGACCCAAAAACTAATTGCACATTTTAAACCCTTTTTAAAAAACCTGCTCTTTAGTCTGACATTGCTCAAAATCTTGCTTCATAATTTTTGAATACTCGAGGTTACATGCAGTTATGGAGTTTATATCATTAGGGTGCAGTCATGTTGCTGAGATACAGCAAGAAACTCCACTTTTTATGATTATTATTATTCATCTTGGATTATATGGAAGAATTTTGACTTGTGAAGATGACAGCTCCCCCCCTTAGCTTGGGCTGGTCCCAGAAGCCGAACGCCGTTCTGCCCCGCCACTGACTCGTTGTGCAACGCGGCCGTATCCACTTAAGCCCGTCTCGGTTCCCCCACGTGGGGTTAATTATACCCACTTATCGCCTAATTGCTCCATCATTATAACTTAACACCTTCCTGCGCCCACACGGCGCGGG
Organism: Eopsaltria australis; assembly: GCA_034509425.1. NCBI lineage: Eukaryota > Metazoa > Chordata > Aves > Passeriformes > Petroicidae > Eopsaltria > Eopsaltria australis. The sequence continues at coordinate 1,978,718 of JAVTVJ010000040.1, forward strand.
AGGGGGAGCGGCGGTGCTGGCCCCGCCCCCGCGCAGGCCCCGCCCCGCGCAGGCCCCGCCCCCGCCAAGCTAGGCTGCGCCGCGCGAACTGAATGATGTCATGCTCCGGGGCCGCGCGTGACCGCCGCGGCCCGCCCTCACCGCCCATTGGCCGCCGCCCGTCGCCCGTCAGGCCAGCGGCACCTCCCATTGGTCGGCGCCTCCGCCCCGCCGCCGCCCCTCGGAAAATAATAAACAATCGAGTAAAATGCGGCGCGGGGTGGGCTCCGCGCCCCCTCCCCCGGCGCTGCCCTGCCGCCAGAAAAGCCTTTCCTGAGGGTGCCGTGGCGCCCGCACGGAAAACTGCCTTCAGCCAGAAGCCGCTGCTGCACTGAGGACCAAGCGAAGCCGTCTCTCGGCTTTCCCCGCTGCCCTTGTCTCACAGCTAAGTTGTGCCAGGCTGCGGTGCCCTCCAGATGGGGGCTTCGAGGCAGTGGAGATCTGTGCGTGGTGGGAGCGGAAGGGACGGGGTGGGCCCATGTCTGGCAGCCAGGTGTGCCAATCCGGTGTGCCAAATGCTAGAGGTAGCGCACCGACAGGGACACCTAGAAGCCACACCTCTGAAGCTGTGTCAGTGTTGGTTGTGTTCACGGGACAAAAAAACGTCCCCGAGGTGGCCGTCCTGTCCGCATGGTGCTGTGCAGAGAGATGCATCCTCAATCCTTCCTTCGCTGTGGTGGTGGTGCTTACACAGCACAGCCCTAAAATAGCTCCCTCTCACAGCCCTGCTTCCCTCTACCTGCAAACAGAAGGCACGCTCGTACAGCAGGGGATTTCGTCGGGGATCAGGTGACGGGAATGAGGGCTGCAGGAAAGGATTTACCTTTTCTCAGGCTCGCAGCCTGGCCTCTCCTTTTGACAGCAGGTGCCCAATACGGCCTATTTCACTTCCTCCAAAGAATTAATTATTTTCTCCCGTACGTGGCCCCTGGAGGAAGAAGTCTAAGCACCTCCCTCATGCTGTCATCCTGTATTTCCAGTGATTAGAGCACTTGTTCAGGAGCTGAAGATGTGGCTCCTGGTCCTTTTCCCAGAACTTTGTGTTTTCTTCTCTGACAGATGTTTGATGTAAAGTACATAGAACACACTTTCAAAAGGGGACTGAAATCCAAGGCTGCTCCCCTCCCTTCCCCACGGCAATGTTATTACTGCTAGGTCATGGCCTCTCCTTGATTGCTCCCGTGAATCCCGAAGCCCCACCCTCTCCCCCAAGCAGCAGTACGGGTTCAACAGGCTGGTTGGAAATGGAGTGCGTGTTAGGCTCAGCCTGCCTCCCTGGCAAGGTACTCTTCGGGAAGGTCAGAGCGAGGCATCTGAACCCCGGCGGGCAGGAGGAGGAGAAAATGACCTCGTGTTCCCTGGTGTGAGGGGCACTGCAAGGCTCACAGGGGGAAGGAAGTCCCCCCTGGGGAGCTGAGGAGGGGTTCAAAGGGGCTGGTGAAGTGTTAAGCAAAAGCAGTCAGCGGCTTAGCACATGGTGGGGAAGTCGATTTTACGCGTTCGCAGCTGGTTCTCTCTCTCCCACCCCGGAGGAACTGGGTAACTGCTGACTCAGGAGCTGCATCGAGTCGGAGCAATGGGATGGGGGTCACGTTTCCTGAGTGCGATGGGATAGCGCCGGGCACCTCCTGCCTGCCCTGCTGTCCCTTATGGGAAGAGCGATCACAGCAGCGTGCTCCAAGAAGCCAGAGCCTATCGGTATGTGTTGGATGTGCTCTGAGCAGGCTACGCAGCCGGGGCCGTGGGTCTCGTCTTGCATGGAGACGTGTCCGAGCTTCGAATTCCAGCACTGCGTCCAGGGGGAAGACAGGCACAGAGCTGCCCAGCATAAGGTGGTTGTGGGTATGTGAAAGGCAGAATGTCCTGTATCTTGAGATGCTGACAGCCTAAAAATAGGACTTCATTGCCTCCAGGATTAGGCATCAGTTGAGCAGGGTATTTTGGGAGGGCAGTTCTGAACTTTAATGCCTCGGTTCTGCCCCAGTCCTGTTGTGGTATTAAAGACCTTACATTCCTTGCAGCTCATGTGAATGTCACTCAAACATGCCCAGGGTATGCGGTTATAGCAACTGCCCTGCAAACTCCTCCTGGAATCTGAAAAGTTGAATTCTTCCATTTGCACACACCCTTGCCTGCCTTCCAAAATAATTTCCTTCAGTTTAGCAAACCAAAACTGCATCTGAACTTTTTCACTGACAGTTTTCCTATGGAGAGGCAAGGACAGTGAGAGTGAGACCTGATTTTATTATTTTTTAAATTTATTTTTTGGGAGTACCATTTAGGTGAGCCCATGTAATTGAATACATGCTGAGAACTGATCTGCTGAACAGCTTGCTGCTTCTAAATACAGTAGATACTCTTCATAATAAGCATGTCTAGTTTAAGATATAGGTCGAGGTATTATAAACCTTGTTTAACTAAAATGGACTTTTTTCCTTGGAAGTAAACAGGGAAAACTGGGGAGGAACTCTAGCTGAGGTCTGACAGATGTTCAAGTATGTGAAGCTTAAAGAGGAACGTGTGCTATTCAGTTTGCTCACGGAGCCTTTGTGACCTTTGTCTTCGCAGCAATGATGACACAAGCTTTTTTGAATAAAAGGAAGAAATTAACTGCCTTGGCTAATTGCACCCTTGCTAGCTTGCTAACCAAGGACACCATTTGACTGTGAAAATTGTTGGTGCACCCAAATCTCTCAGCTGGAGAGAATATCCAAAGTGAGAGTGTTCCCATATCTGTGGGTTAGAAGGCCTATTTAAAAATCTTCCTTTAATTGGAAAATTAAACACTATTGCTTTAAAACAGTGGTGCACTGCTTTGAAAAATTAAGACCATGTGGAATCATTTATTGCTTTTCAATATGTATTCAGTCTCTGGTGCAATTTTATGTACTCGCTAATGCATAAGGTCTTTTGGAGCAGGAATAAAGCACCACAAAGCATGATTTAATGCTATAGGGTCACCAGATCTGTTTCACATTACTGGATGTTTCAATTTGCTGAAAAGAAGGGGTTGTCCCCGAACCAATGAAACAATGATGGGGAAGGGGGGGAAGCCCATAAATCTGAAACACTTTGGAAATACAGTCCACACATCAACAAAAACTTTTAAAGGATTCTGTGGGGATTTGGCTGCATAGGAGATTAAAATTATTTAAATTTATATTAAGTAACAGGAAAGTTAAAGTCAGTATTAATAGTACAATACTTGGTTGCAATTTAAGGCGTCTTAATAAATCATGTTTTCAAACAGTACAGGCCTACATAAGCATGTGACTGTAAGAGAAAATAAGAGCAAGTAATCCAGGAGTGCACAAAAGTGCTTTTGTTTGTAGTTCTGTGGTCACTGGAAGTGCCTATTCTTGTGCTTATTCACAAACACCTCTGGCTCCTTCTTCCAGAAATCCTATCCAAACGTTTTTGTTCTGATTTCGTTAGAGGACTTTGTGCTTTGGTTCTTTTCATATGACTTGTTCAGGGTTCAGTCTTACGGCGTCTTTCCTCTGGCAAGGGATCTGAGATGGGTCTGATGCCTTTGCTGCTTTTTTTTTTTTTTCTTTTGCTTTCCCTCGCCCCCCCCGAGTGACAAGCTATGGGGCAATCTTTGCTCTTGGGGCCTGGGCATTTCCCTTTCACTGGTTCAGCAGGGATCAACAAGAGGAGGCCGAGTCTGACAAGTTAACCATGCATGTTTCAAGCCACCTGGCAATGAACTCCGCAGGCACGGGAGGCAACCTTTCTGCCTTTATCACGAACCTGAGAGCAGTATAACCGTCTGGCTAGTTGTAATTTAACAGAAACCCCATTTTTCATCTCACTGTGGTGGTATGCTTTCTTTTAAATGTTGTCTGTAGAGTCTCCCAGTGAGTGGGAGCTTCAGTTTTGCTTTGTATTTCTTACAGATACTGACAAAAACTTGTCCACCAGGTTACTGAAAAAGAGCCATATTCCTTCTTAGAGGCCTAAGCACACTAAAAAGAGTTTGCAGTAACTTTAATACTGCAGTCAAATTTTTTTTCAGTATATATTTGTCATTTATAACCAGTAGAATAATTGACTGGTTCTTTTATTAATTTTGAAATCTTACATTTTCAGCAGCATTATTAAGCAAGTAAATTAATCTTCAGCTTTCCTGTAGAGCTGGAGCTTGTTCATGACCGTGCCTTCCATCATTCTTTAAACCTTTGGTAATAGATAGTAGTAATTTCAAGTAAGTTTAGATTTTTTGTTCAAAATAAACAGAGTATACATGTGTCTTCTGGATCAGCATCTTAATGTGATCTCTCCTGTCTGCTCAAATTATAGTATCAAAATAAAAATCTTCAGACAAAATAGAGCCAGTTGGATTAATATAAATCAATATTAAAACCAATACAATGAGGACTAATTGCTGTCTTCAATTAACTTTTCTAACTGAGATCCTATATCTCAGCCATTGGAAAATCTTAAACAAAATCCTCTTTCAAACTTTTTCAAGAACAGTTGTCAGTTTAGGTACATGTTCCTACTTTAACTTGTATGTATGTTTGTTAAGACTATTGCATGTCCATAGATGGCAATATCATTACAGTGCTGAAGTAGCCCGCAGCCTGTGAAATGAGAATGAGGCTGGGATGATGCTGGTGAGGATTAACTTTGAGAATGGAGAGAAAAAACATCTTGCCTTTCTTCTTCTTTTTTTTTTTTTTTTTTTTTTTAATTTTTTTTTTTTAATGTCTGCAGCAGTGGCAGTGGGGACTGTTCTACTTGCAGGAATGTTGGGACTAATCATGTGAGAAAAGATCCTGGAGTGATGAGGCAGCATATTTCCCATGTCTGAGGTCAGGATTTGTTCTGTGAAGCTGACCTTTAAAACAGCCTGAAAATGAGGAACGTGGCACCAGAGAGCAGAGCAGGAAGCATGAAATGATGTAAGATATGTTTCTTCTGCATATGAAATACTTTTTTTTTTAAAGCTCTAGGTTTGTGATTCAGCATTTTCTGCCACTGAGAGATACAAGAAAGGGGAAAATTCTGTAGCAAAAAAGAAAGTCCTTATTGTCCTAATCAAAACCTAATAAAGTATTAGCTATCAGATATTTTTATTCCCTTCTGATGAGCTAGAGTTGAGATTATATTTTCCCAAAATCACTCTCCCCTCAGCCTCCTGATCTGGGAACCCTGGAACTGAAGATAAAGTTTTATTAAGGCACAGCCTGAGCACCTTTTCTATATATAATGTGTGTGAAGTGCCTCCTGCTTTGTTGGCATTGGATTCCTGGGTGACTGCTGTTTTAGCTTTGACAAGCAACTACAGGACAGGCCTGTGATGAGAAAGCTCCAGGGTGCTGGTGCCGAGTGGACGTTTGGTACAGGACAGGCAGGTCAGGGACCCCCCAGGGCTAAAGCAGCAGCTTGGGCAAGGTTGCCAGCCTGGGTTTGATGCCAGCTGCACGGTGATGCAAGGCCTAGACACAAGCTCTCATCTCTAAGCTTATGCAAAAGTCTCTTTACCGCCTTTTTTTCCTTCTTGCATTTTTGCCATGTGCCCTTTCCCTTGCTGAGCTGCATGAGGTTGCATTGAGAGCTTTGATGCAACTGCTGGGTGCCCCAGCCTGTTGCTGCCTCCCTGGTCTGAGAAATGCTGCTGATCTGTTTGGAAGGAGAAAGTGAGGGAGCCGTTTCATCCTTCTCCCTTTGGAGACTGGTTCTGTGTTAAGATAGCATTTCTCTCTCTTGGTAAAGAAGGTGGCAGTGGTGGGGAGCACTCCCAGATGGTGGAGCTCAGCTGGGTCCCTGGAGAGACCAGTCCCTGGCACAGCACTGGCCTCAAGACATTAGCATTTTCCCCAACAATTCCCAGGTATGGGCATAAAAGTCTGCAGTCACTACACTCTGATGGATAAGAGGGTTTAACAGCCTGTCCCCAGCTACCCTGTTATCCCTATGGATGTGGTCTGGGTGTGCCTGGGGCGATCTGTGCTCAGAGCAGAACCCTGCACAGGGGCAGCCTTGCTTTCCAGTGTTGAATTATGTCATGGGGAAGAAGGGAGACAGCCTTGTCATGCTTTCCCCTTACCTGCTGAGATGGCAGCACCAGTGGAAGAGACTGATAGCTGTTTTTTGGTTTTTGGTTGCTCCAAATGCCAGACAGAAGGAAGCTGGCTTGCATCTGCCTCAGACTCTGAATAGATCTCTTTTTTTTTTTTTTTTTAAGAGTCCTAAGGGACAAGCAAATGGATATAAGCACGTACTGTATTTGTGAGACCAGCACTGGGATTGCCTGCATGGTATAAATTGATGTTGAAAAATGGGTGGTGGAACATTAGAGCCACACAAAATGATTCAGAGCCTGAAGAAAATGCTTTGCAATGGGAGACATGAAGCACTTTGTCTCTTTAGTTTATCAAAAAAGGCCGAGCAGAGAATTGATTATGATGGTGAAGGAACTTCCTTGGAAGAAAAATATCAGGTACTGAAAGGCTCTTTAATCTAGTAAATTGTGGGAATGTGTTTCAGCAAGCTGAAATCAGATACATTCATATGAAAAACTGGGCACAAATTTATTGGAATGAAGGTGGTTAGTCACCATAACAAGCTGTCAGGGTAGTTGGAACATTTTCCAGACGTGTCCAAGCCAAGACAGGCCTGTTTCTGAAGGGTGTGCACTAACCACAGTTAAAAGCATAAGGGACACTGCAGTCGAGTCTCAAGCAAGGTAAACAGGTGAGGTTTGAAGGACTGTGATGTGTGACAGGCTTGACTAACAGCTCCCAAAGGAGCTGTGAAGATCTAATAGTTCCCATGTGTCCTTAACCTCTGAGAGAGTGAGAAAAACAGCACTTAGCAGAAAGTGGAAGGGAGGAATCAAAATGACAGCCTCATCCTGGCACATTCCTCTGACCTCTGTTTCTAGAAGGACTGTGTCTTTCACCTGCTTGGGGCTTTACTAATGTTTGCTCTACACCCAACACACAAGAACAACCTTTCTCCAGTCCACAAGCTCTCTGTACAGATTGGCATCAGCACCTTTCATTTTAGGAGAGCATGAGTAAAAATTTGAGATGCTCAGCGGCTCATGTGGTAGCTAGGATAAGTAGTTTCCTTTTTCAGATTTTTTTTTATTCCATCTTCTTAAGCTTTGGACTTGCCTGTTCTTCATGCCTTCTAGTTTCCCTAGCATCCGTTTCCTTGTATTGCCTTTGCCACTAGCTCAGTGTATTTTGCTGCATTGCTAATCTGTGATGCAGGATGTCTTGGAAGGTGCTTCCCACTTATAATTTGACAAAATAAACTGTGTCTTTCTTGCACAGATTTCACATGGGATAGGTATGTCAGTGATGTGCTGCGTAGATAAGAGCCTGTCAGGAACTTTTTGATAAAGTACCTTTCATCCAGAAGTACAAATCTGTAGTTGCTGTAGCTATTGACGGAAACACACTAAGGTATCTTTGCAAAATACCTGCAGTACAAAGAGCTGAAACACAGCATCCCTATCTTCAAATTGGAGATACATGGATTTGAAAAGTGGACTGTTTGGTGGATAAGGCATTGACTAGATGAATGCAGCCAGAGAGCTGTGGTCAAAGACTCTGTGTCTAGGTAGGGGCTGGTGCTGAGTGGTGTCCCTTGAGGCTCTGTATCTTTAGTATCTTTATTAATGACAGTAGGACCAAGTGCACCCTCAGCAAGTTTGCAGATGACACAACAGAGGGAAGGGATGCCACCTAGAGGAACCTGGATAAACTGGAGAAGTGGGTCCATGAGAACCTCACGAGGTTCAACAAGTGCAAGGTGCTGCAGCTGGGTTGGGGCAGTCCCAGACAGTACAGACTGGAAGAAGAACTCATGGACATCAGCCCTGTGAAGAAGGACTTTTGGGTTCTTGTGGATGAAAAGCTGGACAGGAGCCAGCAGTGTACACTCACAGCCCAGAAAGCCAAACACATCCTGGGCTGCATCAAGAGGTGTGGCCAGCAGGTCAAGGGAGGTGATTCTGCCCCTCCACTCTGCTCTCCTGAGTCCCCACCTGGAGTGCTGCATCCAGCTCTGGGGTTCCCAGCACAAGAAAGATGTGGACCTGTTAGACTGAGTCCAGAGGAGGCCACGAAGCTGATCAGAGGGATGGAGCACCTCTCCTGCTCAGACAGGCTGGGTGAGCTGGGATTGCTCATCTCTTGATGGAGAAGGCTACAGGAAGACCTCATTGCAGCCTTCCATTACTTAAAGTGGGGTTACAAAAATGAGGGGGAGAAGTTTTTTACATGTAGTGGTAAGACAAGGGGGAATGGTTTTAAGCTCAAAGAGGATAGGTCTAGACTAGACGTTAGGGAGAAATTCTTTACTGTGAGGATGTTGAGACAGTGGAATAAGCCCAGAGAAGTTGAGGATGCCCCATCCCTGGAAGTGTTCGAGGTCAGGCTGGACAGAGCTTGAAGTGACCTGATCTAGTGGAAGGTGTCCCTGCCCCTGGCAGGGGGGCTGGAACTAGATGATCTTTAAGGTTCCTTCCAACCCAAACCATTCTATGATTTTATGAAATGAAGGGGTGGAGTTGTCATCCAGTTGTCATTCAGTTGTTGTCAATACCCACAAGCCATTAATCTGGTTCATCAGTTCTCCAGAACAGGGAACTTAGAAGTAGAGCAGGGTTTTGGACTGAGATCTCCAAACAGTGAGAGCCCTGAACTCATTTTTATGTGGGAAAAAAAAACACCAAACCTTTGAAGAATAAGAAATGTTGGGGGTGGGAGTTGTTTGTTTTAGGTTTGGGTTTTTTTGGAGGACACACAAGCAGTTTTCCAACCAGTTTTCCTGAAGCCCCCATACCTCTGGAAAGCAGTAGAAGTATCTACATGAGCAAAGAGCTCCAGCACAGGAAAAGTACAGAGGATGTAAGAATAAAGCTTTGGCTGAAGAGATGGAAATGGTGAAGTTCTGCAGCCACTGGTAGGCTTTTTTGCAGACTGCAGTTGCAAACAGACCCAGACTTTAGGAAACATTTAGTTTTAGAACTTAAGAACCCATGTTTTAGTCTGAACTGAACCCATGAGTCTAAAACTTCTTTGAAACTCTGGAGGAATGTTGCTTTTAACCTTCCCCTGTAGCTTGGATCCATTTCTTTAGTCATTGGCCAGATGACGGTTACTTTTTGTCTCAGAAAAAAGATTCACCTTTGCTGTCTGTCTCAGTTTAGCTTACTGTTGTCCCCACAGTTTGTCTGCTTTTATATGCCCATCCTGCTGCTAAATGTGGATAAAATAAGCAGATAGTCCTTTTACTCTCTTTCCTTTCAGCTTGTTGATGCAGGATTCAGTCATATGCATGGTAATGTGTAACTGAAGGATGTTGGCCCTGCCCAGCTGGCTTAGATCTCACCTCTAAGCCTGTACTCAAAAAAGCCTACCTATTCTGGGCAGCATGGGAAGCTCTCCAGGGCCCAGAATGTGAAAATTAATCGATTCTTGTAGAAATGTTTCTGTAATGCTGTGGAATCCAGCCAAGAGACATGATGAATGTGAAAACTGTTTTCTAGGACATCCAGTTTCATTTAATTTTGTCATGCCCATAGAACTTTTCAGCAAGTGTCTGTATCCTTCCATCCTGCATCCTTTTGTGATGTGGTTACCCTGGCAATCCAGCTGACTTTCCAGAAAAGCCAGCTCCATCAAAGTTCATTGACTTGTTACATTAAAGGCCTTCAGTAGGCTTCAGCATCTATTGATGCCAGTTCTTTCATGGGCTTGGACTGTTAAGAGAAGAGATCTGCAGAGAGGGTTATGTTCTGGCATGCTTGATTGGAACTGATTTTTTTTTTTTTCCTTGTTTCTTCTTCACTCTAGATGGACTGCTAATCTTTCTTGTATCTTGAAACACTGGGGTAATTTTTCTGCATTTCACCAGACTTCTGTTCCAGATTCTCTACAGGGGTGAAGTTTTCTGGGAAAGGTCTCTCCTTATGTACCTTCTTTCAATGTGTTTGTGCAATAGTTTGACTTAAAAAAATCTCAGTATAATTTCTTCCTTTAGGCAAGCCACAAAGGGACCAATGTTTAACAAGTTCATCTGTATTTTCCACTTGAATTTAGCAATTTTTTAACGCTTGAGGATTAAGAAATAGAGCCTAAAAGGTACTTAAGTATGCAAGAACACTGAGCATTGAAATGCCTGACTCCCTGAGTGCTACATGGGGTGCTTGCACTTTATGAGGGGAAAGTTTGGTGCCTCAGAAGAACAGAACTTGACTGCACAAGGAGCTGCTTGCACCAATCAACAGAGGTATGAGCCTGGAAGGGGAAATCACAAGGGGAGGACCAGGCTGACAAGAGCTGCTCTCATGATAAAAACAAACAACAGAATTATTTTAAAAAACCCAAACCAAACAACAACCCATGAAATGTTGAAGAGAGGTTGACCCATCCCCTCTAGTACCTTCTAGTTTCTTTGCTCATGTTTTTGGAGAGGATACAATCTGTACATTCCCCTAGGATGTTGTCAGTGGATAGATTTCTGAAAGCTCAACCCTGTGGGAGGAGAAGGAGGAGGAGGAGTGATGATGAAGGGGTGGCAGAACAGGACTAGGGAGCTTCTTGAAGCTCTTAAGCACAGTAAGCCCAAGCAAGGGCCATCTTTTTTAATAAAGGCATAGTCATGGGGGTTTTTTTGAGGAGCCTGTCATAAGCCAAATCCTACAAGTGCTCTGGATTTCAGAGCATTGAGGGTTCAGGCTGGTTTAAAAGCTGGTTAATATCTGGTTTAAGTCTGTTCCAGATATTGTGTTTTTTTGAGAACAGGGTCCCAGCAGAAGACAACCGCAATAGACTTCTTCACTGAGATACAGAGAACTCATCAGCACAGGTGCCCTTGAATGTGGGGAATTCACAGATGTGCCTGAAGTTGTGTGAGTCACCCTTTCTCATAAGACCACCTGTATGTGTAGTGAGCATCCCAGAATTCCCAGGAATAGGTAGCACTACCAACTCCTCTTGGCAAAAAGTCCCCACATGCAGGGGCAGCAATGACCTCCACCAAGAACTTCTGCACCCCAGGCTGGAGACAGCCTTCCATCACCCAGGCAACATGCTGCCAAATATATGCTAAAAATGATGGGCTGGAGACAGGGATCCAGGTGTATCCCTGTCACAAGGTAGCCATGCAGAAGCTTTCCAAAGGCTTTTAGGGGCCTGCCTGTGGTTTTGCTCTGGAACACACATGCCCTGTACCCTGCACCAAAGGATCCTGCTGGTGCTGTGACCAGGAGGATTCAGCTTGAGCCATTGCAAGGCAGCATCTGGCCATGGGGAGAAGGCTGGGATAGGATCAAGCAACATGAAAGGGGTCACAGCACCAAGAGAGTTCAAGAAGTGTTTGTACAGTACTCTCAGGGACATGATGTGACTCTTGAGGATGGTCCTGTGCAGGGCTAGGAGCTGGACTCAATGATCCTTGTGGCTCCCTTCCAACTTAGCTTATTCTGTGATATAAGGCAGCCCCAATTTCAAGGAAGCCCTTGCTTCCTAAAACAAGGTTATAATTGACTGGTTGTGTATTAAAAATATAAATCTGCTTAAAAACATAAATCACAGTGAAGGTCAGGTTATCCCTGTCCTGCAGGAGGTTCTGCTGCACACCTGCCTCACACTTCCCTGTCCATCAGCCACAACCCCTCTGCCCCCCATTTTGGTGTCCACCCTGCCTGACATGGGAGACAGGGCTGTATCCCATGCTGGGAGTGTGGGTGTTTGATGTCTCCTTTTTTTCTCAGCACTTCACAGAATTTTTCGGGCTGGAGGGGGTCTCTGGAGATCATCCAGTCTGCACCCTCTGCCAAAGCAGGGTCACCTGGAGCAGGTGACACAGGAACGTGCCCAGGTGGTTTTGGAAATCTCTCCAGAGAGGGACACTCCACAACCTCGACCAGCCTGTTCCAGTAACATAAAGAAGTTGGAGGTGGAACTTACTGTGTTTTAGTTCATGTCCACTGCTCCTCATCCTGTTGCTGGGCAGCACCGAAAGTGTTTTGGCACCATCCTCCTGGCACCTGCCTTTGAGATAGATATATATGCATTAATGGGATCCCCTTCCAGTCTTCTCTACTGCAAACTAAACTTTCTGAAAGGGCTCTCAGCCGCGGCTAGCACGGTGTGTTTGCCTGACTCTGTTCTCAGCCTGGCAGTGATAATCCGGGCTGTATTTTCACCCTCTCCTCGCCAGGCCGCCCCCCGCGCCGCCGCCGCCCGCCCGCGGAGCGCGCCCGCCATCTTGTGGGCCCTGCCCGCCTTGCAGGCCGCCCTCAGCCCAACCCCGCCGGCGCTCGGGGCTTTAACGGGATTTAGAATTTGGATCAGATTTAGAATATGGAAGGTATTTGGCACTGGAACAGATTGCCCAGAGAAGCTGCGGATGCCCCATCTTTGAAGTGTTCAAGGCCAGGTTGGGTGGGGCTCTACACAACCTGATCTAGTGGAAGGTGCCCCTGCCCATGACAGGGGGGTGCGAGCTTTAAGGTCCCTTCTATCCCAAGCTGTTCTATGATTCTGATTCTGTGATTTTGCAAACAAGGGTAGGAGAAAGCCGAAAGCACTGTCCTAAGGCAGGCATTCCCTTTTATCACCGGGAAGTGGCTGATTGCAGAGTGAGTGTATTGCAGGTGCAAGTCTTGCAGGGAACCTGGGCTATCTGGATGACTCCTAAGGACAGGTATCCCCACAAATCCTTGCCAGTCTAGGATTTAATAGCCCCAGCCTGCTAATTTTTTACCATCAGAGAAGCCAGCATGTGCACGCTCTGGAGAAGACGAGCAAAGAACAGGGAATGCATTTCGACTGGAAGTGACACTGAATTGCAGAAACTATGAGCGTGGTTGATAAGAAATTGCCTGCTTGGCACTACTAAACAGCCTGCTGAAGAGAGAGTGATGCAAGTGCTTGCACACTCCTCTAGGAAAGGGTGAGGAAAAAAATTTTTCCTCCCCTGAGGCAAGAGGAGAGATCCCAACACACGGTGGAGCCAGATGATGGCGTATGATGTGCCCAAGTACAAAAAGTATTCCTACAAAACTAGAGGCTAGCTTTGCCTTCTCAGTCAGTCTTTCATGGTAATTTACTGTTATCCTGCCTTAGCCCAGACTGTCTGTTTTGCCTGGATAATGGAACAGTGGTGCCTCAATTCACTTAAAATACAGCATTGAACTTGGCTGTTGTCACTGATGGTAGATGCACCAAAGTTAGAGGAGAGGGACCCGCAAATCCTGACAGCTTCCCTAACCTCTCCTATCAACAGGAGCTTCTCAGCCCAAGTGAAATAGTAGAATCTCCCCAGAACCTGTAGCACAAGAGGGCTTTGTACACTGCCCTGCCGTGCAGGGGGGGGGATCCCCCCTTACATGGGAGAGCTGTGAAGTTAATAGGAAGATGGGAACTTGTGTCTGTTTTAAGCCAAGAAATGGGGAGCTCTGCTGAAACTCATGTTGCCCTGATTTTACCCTCTGCTTACCCTGTTAAAATGCAAAAAAAATTCAATCATCTTTCTGTTTGAAAGACAGGAAGTACTAAAGTCCAGCTCCTCTTTTGTAGGGACCCATCTTCCACCCTAGTCAAGTACCTAAATACATTGAAGGATTTTGACCCAAGGGCTGAGACTTCTGAAGTTCATTTTTTATTTGGGACATAGGCAGGAGCTTGTGGCTTTAATGACTCAATGGCTTCAGCTCTAAATGAGCTGGCAAAAGTGTTCTCAGCCCAGAAAGGTTTTCTATTTCCACCTGTAGCAGCTGATCAGAGAAGCAAGTCATAGAATCACAGAATCATAGAATATGCTGAGTTGGAAGGATCCCTGAGGATCATTCGAGTCCAGGTCCTGGCCCTGCACAGCACTACCCCAAGAATCACACCTTGCACCAGAGAGGATTGTGCAAATGCTTCTTGAACTCTGTCAGGCTTGGTGTTGTGACCACTTCCCTGGGGAGCCTGTTCCAGTGCTGAAACACCTTCTAGGTGAAGAACCTTTCCCTAATATCCAACTTAACCCTCCCCTGACCCAACTTCAGGCCATTCTCTCTCTGGGTTCTGTCACTGGTCACCACAGAGAAAAGATCAGTGTCTGCCCCTCCTTTTCCCCTTTCCACAGTACCACTTTCCAGCCTCTCATTCCCCAGTCTGTCCATACAGCCAGGGTTGCTCCATCCCAGGTGCAGAATCCAGCACTTTCCTTTGTTGAACCTCTTACGGTTGGTGATTGCCCAGTCCCATCATTTGTCAAGGTGTCTCTGCTGGGCCTCCCTGCCCTCGAGGTCTTCAACAGCTCCTCCCAATTTAGTATCATTGGCAAACTTACCAATTCTGCATCCAAGTCATTTATGAAGGTATTGAAGAGCACAGGGCTGAGGATGGAGCCCTGTGGAACTCCACTAGTGACAGGTCACCAGTCTGATGTCACCCCATTCCCTATAACCCTTTGTGCCTGACTGATGAGCCAGTTGTTCACCCATGCCATGATGTGTTTATCCAGTTGCGTGCCTGACATTTTGTCCAGAAGGATACTGTGAAAGAAAGTATTGAAAGCTTTACTGAAATTCAAAAAGATTACATCAACTGGCTTCCCTTGATCAGCTAGGTGGATTCCCTTGTAAAATGAAGTTTGACAAGCAGGACCTTCCCCTCAGGAAGCCATGCTGGTGAGTTTCCTGGTTGGTCGTGCTCTCCTTGCAAACCTTGTTCCTGTTCCACACCAAGTCACTTAGGACACTTTGCTTTTGATTCATCACTGCTGCCTCATTTTGGAGAGCTGAAATAAATGCTGGACCAAACCAAGGAGAAGTACACGGCTGCCCACATGCTCTGCTCTGGAGGCAGGTGGTTAAATAGCAGGCGGCTATTGTGTGAGAGTGACAGAAGGAGGAGTTGAGGTGGAGGAGTGGGATGGAGGGTGCCCCAGCAGCACCATACAGCCCCCAAGGGCAAGCAAAGGGATGGCAGGCGGTCCCCATTTGGAGAGGGGACACTAGTTAGTCTGAACAGGAAGAGGGAATCTGGCAAGGACAAGGGCGCAGTTTTGTAAGGATACAGGGGACCCCTGGAAAGACTGTGAAATGAGAACAATCAATTAGCAAGCTGCTGTGGCTTCAAAAAAGGCATTATAGACATACTGGTGTAATGAGCACATCTGATGCACAGAAGCTATTTAACCTTCAGCCTCTTGCCTTATAAAGCACCTCTGGGGCATTTAGGCTGTTAATAATTCAGGTCAACCCTAGCAGACAGAGGTGTCCTCAAGTATGGGTTGCTGTGATGCACTCAGATAATTTCTCCATTATGTCAATAACTAATTTCCTGAATTGTTGAAGAATAGACAGATTAGCATCCATTCACCAAGTCTTAACTCATGGCTATGGGAGCAGTTACAGGCCACAAGGACTGCAGAACCCATTCGTAGCTCCTTGAGCACATGTAAGATACATATACATAGACAGTACTTCAGCAGCTTGGTGTTAGTAAAACGAACAACCAATGTATGTAAAAAGGCTGGGCAGGTAGTGACAGGCACTGACTTGAGCAGATGTCTTGATATGTGTCCTCAGGTGCTCTGACAGCACAGGATGAAGTCACTCTGACTTTAAAGAACTGTGTATTGAGGAATTGTAAATGAACAGAATCACAGCCAAACCAAAATACTCATATTCACTACCAAAAGGCAGTGCACCTACCAGCTGCACCTTTTTTTTTCTGGAAAAAAATCCATACAGCAAACATTTCATGGATTTGATAGGTGTGACTTTTTACATTGTGTGCTCTTATGCTGCAAGACAAATCTCATTGCTTTTATTTGTGCTTGCCATAGAATTTTTTTCCAAGCACAGCGTATGAAGAACATTTGGAAACTGCAACATAGGCAGGTAAGAAATTCCTTTGCTTCACTAAGTGGTTTTATTGTTTTGCCTCAAAGCCAACATGACTGGAAAAGCAACTATCCTAAGTGGAGCTGTTTTGAAGGGACACGAGGGGCACAGCACTGGAGCTGCCTGAGCCTGGCACACCAGATGCACCCAGCCTGTGGAGGGGGAGGGAAGTGGCTGTGTGACTGTGTCACAGCATTACCTGTGTCTGCACTTACCTGCCTGAGACTCTTCTGGCTGACTGCCTGGAGTTAAACCAAAGGAGGCTCAGGAGAGACAGGAAAGAGAAGGAAATGAGGCTATGATGGTGATAAAGCCTACTAATACCAACATTTCTTTAGAGGGTCGGTGGGGAGTGAGGCACTGGAATAACTGCTGCCAGCCTGCTGCCGGAAGGGTGACAAGCTGTTTTACCAAGGCCAGCAATGAACACAAAAAGATATTAAACCCTCCCCCAGCACAGACGAAAGGGCTGGGGACTGGGAGTATGGAAAGGAGGTCAGAGCAGCTTCTTAAGAAGAAACATTATTGGACTTGCAGCTGCACCTGGGTGTCCAACCAAAGCTGTGGACAATGGGCTGTGTGAGGGGATTTCAGGGGCTTGTCTAAGCTGCTGAAGAGGTGGAAAAGGGGAAGTCCCAAGCACCAACACCTCCCTCAGGCTTTACCCTGGTCTCCTGGTTTGTGGCAAGCTTTTGGCTGTACTGCCAGCAGTTCTGCCCCAAAGGGAGAGTTTCAGCTGTCCAATGCTGGCTGTTTGGAGGGGAAGGGATTGGCAGGCAATGTTCAAAGACAGCAGTCCTGTTTAAATGCCAACACAGGGAGCAGGGTGGGGGAGACAGGCAGGGAGTGCCAGCCCAGTCACAGGGCAGTGAACATGGAAGCAGCCCTCATCTCTTGGGCTTGTGCCCTGGGAGAAATGTCAAAGCTGGAGTGGGGAGGGTCACTGCTCTCTTACCTGGAATGATGTCTGCCTTTCCCCCCCCACCCCAGACATCCTTTACTAGACCAGTCATTACCACCTTTCCCCGCAAACCTCATCTCATCTGTGTTCCTTAGGCTGCCATGGCCGCAGCATCACTGCTGCAGCATCACTGCAGTACCTGTGTGCAAGGGGCCAGGTGGCCATGGGAGAGGCCACAGGGGGAGAGTGAGCCCAGGTGCACCACAGGCTGGAGCTGTCTGCCCACCAAAACTGCCCAGGCGGCTGTGACTGAAATTTAATTTGCCTAGTGCATTCCATAGACATTTTAATCAGCATTTCCTACAATCTATTTGGCAAAGAGGCTCGATTGGCAGCTGGCTGACTGAATGGGCTTTGCACCCAGTCTAACCTTCTCCATTCGCAATTTCCAGTGCTGGAAAACCTCTCTGTCTCACTTTCAGAAGTTTCTATAGCAATCACAGCCATCCTAGCGAAGCACTGAAAATGGCAGCCCATTCAGATTGTAATTTTGCTGGACAGTAATTGCTCCTCTCTCCACTGGCCTCTGAAATGTTACTTTTTGGGAGCTATCAACTGCAACTGGAGGAGACTGGTCTTCTGCCTGTGTTTTCAACCACCTTTGCTCCCCCTGCCCCCTGAGGAACTTTGTTAGCTGATTACAGTGTGTGAACCTCGATTAGCAGGGAAGTGTTGCTGGGCACATCATACCTCAGCTACAGGAAAGACCTGACATGAGCGATGCTCTTAACAGGCCTGCAGGAACAAACCTCACCACCCCATCACTGCATGTATAAAATGTTACACAATTGCGTCTGCCTTTGCTAATTGTAAAAGACCAGAGCACTCAAAGCTTTTTTCTTCATGTCAGTGAGCTTACTTTTCCTGGTTTGGTTGACTTCAGCTTAAACAATCACTTGATCTTTTGTTCCATGCTTCGTCTTTCAGTGGCTGTGATTGCTCTTAATTACTGTGACACTAAAGAACCACGTGCTAAAAATATATTAAGTAACAGAACTGAAGGTTTTGCTTCTTGCAATAAGAGAATGTGGTAGAATGATCCCACAGCTTGTGAAGAAATCAGTTAACCATTTCTTAAGCTCTTGTAATAATCTTCCCCTGCTCTTTTATGGCTATTGTTGCCTGCTGGAAAAATTAGCTTAAAGCTGAGTAAGGGGAATTGTGGATAAGTGTTTGCAATTTGGCTTTGGACTGACATAGTGTGGTTGCACTCAGAGAATTTGAAGTCTTTGCACTGGCAGCAGTGCTCAAATCTGGGAATATAGGATTCGCATTGGAAAAGAGTGGATTTTTATAACGATTTAAATGAACAATTTCAGCTAGAGAGTGGATTAACAGAGCCAACTAAACCCTTCACCCTGACAAAGAACTGGCGGGAGGACTATAGAAACACATCCAAAATTTTACCAACATGAATGCAGAGTACTAGGTCAGTGAGAAGCATTTCTGTATTTTAATGGCTCTCTTAGAAATCAATTCAATTTAAAACAAAAGTTGTTTTACAAATAAGTGGAGAATGCAGAAGGCTGGAGAGGGAGCAAGTGGCCTGCATCCTCCATCTGCTCCATCCTCCCTCTCCTCTCGCACTAGGGACTGCTACTGCAAGTCCCCCTTCTGGGCAGACAGAGGCCAAAGCAGGCAGTGCCCCAAACCTAAGGGTCAGAAGTGTCTCCCATTCTGCAGGGGCAGGGGTGCACCCTCAGACCCCACACCCTGTGTTTCATATGTGCCAGAACTCCTGAAGCCCAAAGCCAAGCAGCAGGAAACTCTTAAGCCCAGGGGACTTGGAGAAGCTGAGACACAAAAACCAGTGCTTCTACATCAGAAATGAGGTTACAGAATAAGAGGAGGTTAAGTATCCCAGGATGAGGAGCAATCTTCACTGACAAGAGATGGACACATTGGGGATTGCTCATCTCTGAGAGGAAACAGATCAGGACGATACAAGAGAAACACCACTGGACAAACAAAGCTGCAAAGGCAGATTGGCAAAACCTGTTCTTGAAGAATTTCAGAAGAGGCAGCAAAGCAAAGGGACTTTTTATGAGCAAAATTTCTAATTAAACCCCAACAGCTCACTGCTGGAGGACATTTAAAGGAAAAACAGGATCTTAAATTGATCTGGAGAAGGGTCCAATGTTTACATGAGTGACAAGGCATGCAACCAATGTTGAGGGTACAGTCTCTTCCTTCACAAACCTGTGTGAATCTGTAAAGGGAGAGTAAGACATCCCATTCTGTATGCTCTTCTCAAACACTGGATACCACAATGCTGCAAGCAAGATACTGGAGCAAGTTGATTGCTTGACTTTCAATATTACAATATCCCTCTTCAAGAAAGGGGAGAATAGAATGTTTGCAGTAAAAGGTATAGAAATAGGCCCAAAGTTTAACCCCACCTAAAAATTTTACACCACTGGTTTATCAGGTCCAAACTGTGAAACACTGCTTGCCATCTGCCAGCAAGAACTGCCTATCTCTGGCATCCATGGAGAAGTGCAGGAAAAAGGGTTCCAAACCCAAAAATTAGGGCTGCTGGCAGCAGTAACTGAGGCAGAGAAGTCTGAACTACTTTCTGGAGGAGAACCTTTCTGACAAGCCCTGGACATCCCTACCCAAAAGCTGAACCATGTGTAGGGCAGTAGCTACAGCTCATACAGGCAACCTTGTGCCCAGAAACTGGCAGTGCTGGCAGTCCAGGTTTGCCCCCTGGAAACAGAGATCTAAGAAAAAACAATCACACAAAGTCATGAAGATCAAAGGGCTGGAGCACCTCTCCTAGGGACAGAGGTAGGGTTGTTCAGCCTGGAGAAGGCTCCAGGGAGACCTTACAGAAGCCTTCCAGTACCTAAAGGACGCTGCAAGAGAGCTGGAGAGGGACTTTTTACAAGGGTATGTAGTGCTTTAACCTGGAAGAGGACAGGCTTAGATTGGATATTAGGAATAAATTCTTTACTGTGAGGGTGGTGAGGCACTGGAACAGGTTTCCCAGAGCAGCTGGGGATGCCCCATCCCTGGCAGTTTTCCCAGACAGGTTGGATAAGGCCTTGAGCCCTGCCCATGGCAGAGGAGGTTGGGATTAGATGATTTTAAAGTTCCATTTCAACCCCTTAACATTATATTATTCTAATTAACAGTGGATCTGTATCCAGAACACATATCTACAAATAGAATGAATAAGTGACATGTTTATAAAATCTGGATTTATTAATTTTTCTTATTGACAAGATAAATTCTTCTCAAATAACAGAAGGACTTGACAGTGTTCAATTTCTAATATATCAGATTCAGAATGACATATTTAAAAAAATATTCTCCATATACAAGGAAAATCCCAACAGAATTTACAAAGCCACTGTATTTCACATGTATAGGATCTGAGGTCAATATGAATCTTCTAGGAAATCTGTTATTATAAGTAAAACTACACAAGTGGTTTACAGTTTTAATCACAAACCTCAAATTTTTTTTCTTTAAATAGATTCTTAAAATAGATGCATTACTTAAAACAAAATCACTACAAAGAGGCACGTGGTGTTTAGTGGATGACATTAATTCTGTAACCCAAACAAGGAGACTAATCCACTCTGAGTAGCTGAATTATTTTTTGCACTGTTTACATACTTTACTGAAGTATTTTCATCCCAGAGCCTCAACTAGCATCTTAGAATATTAATGAGGGAAGCCTGGCAGCACTCCAGAGTTAGCAAGTAAGAAAGTAACATCATTCCCATTTTATCAACAGGGAAACTGAGGCACCAGGTGCATTCAGATCCAGGCAATTGCAGAAAGAAAAATCCTGCATCTTAATTCTGTTAGCCACATCTTGGCAGAGGGACTGTTCTTCCTCCTTGTTACATGGCTGGTGACCGTGCTGGGCACTTTTTGAAATGTAGTCAGTTGCTTTTTTTCATGTTTAGGTTGCTGCAAAATAGGTGACATCTATCCAGCTATAGTGTCATCACAAACACCTTTACTAAAAGAAGAGCCATTTATTGGTTCTCCTTTTCAGATCAAAAATCAGCAATGGCAAAAAGTGCATCTTCAATCCCTCCAAAGCCTTTGGAAGGCTATCTTGTTCAACCCAAAATACTGCAATTGTTCCCTCAATCTGTACAGTAACAAATATTGAAAAACCAGTAACTCCAAAAGACAGAATTGCACTGCTTATTAGTTGAGAGATTCTCAGCCAGAACATGACCTTTAGAAAACATGAAGTGTTTCACATGGTCCATAATCCCAAGGATTTTTCCTCCTATGATAGCAAAATATTATACCACATCAATAAAGATCACTTGAAAAGGCCTTTAAAAATAACTTGTCAGTAATGTTTGCTGAACAACTAAAGGAAATAAAAACTTGTTGCAGATCTGAGATGACATGAATTCATAAATAAAGAAAAAGCTAAAAAGCCAGGACTTGAACCCTGGATAGAAGCATCCAGCACAAATCCAGCAATTTTTAAGGCCCTTATGGAGTGTGCATCATTTAGTCACAGGCATTTCCCCGTTTACATTTTGGCAAATACGACATCTTCATGAGGGAATAACAAGTCATGAACTGTTGCTGTCTCACAGCAGCAAGAGCAGGGGACAGGACAGCTGGGAGCAGAGGTGGCCCAGCACCCTGGGGCACAACATAACCCCTGCTGTCCATGGTGTCCAGTGAGATTCTGGCTGGCACCAGTTGCCTGGAAGGCGTCTGACTCCAGCAGCAGCACGCACAACTCAGCACTGGAAAAAGGCTTTATACCTGCTACAGCATCATAAAATAAGCAAATAGGGCCTCAGTTTCTTAGGGAGCTGGATGGGCATAAATGTGCTGCTCCTGTGGTTACTGGGGCACCCTCTGCCCTGGCATCTGGGCTGGCTGACAAACCAGTCCCATCAGTTTCTCCTTGTGGACCTGACCCAGAAGTGGCAAATCTCCCTCTGCACAGTCACAAATACAGCACAGTGATTTAGGCAACTTTTTTTGTTTTCAGCCTCAAAACACTTCTGGGATCTTCCCCATTTCTTTTCCTTGACTATTGCTGGTAGCTACCAGTGACTCCAAACAAATTCCTTGCTGGCCAAGGAAAGACTGCACTATGGTTTTATTCAGCAATATGTCCCGGAAGCAGTGCTGGCTCTGGAAGCTTTTGGGAGTTTCCCTCCTGTGTCTTCACAGAGCTCACCTATATCCTCAGAGGCTTTTAATGGTACATCAGCCCCACTGCATTTAGGAGTTTCCAAAAACCTGGGGTATCTGAGTTTGGGGTGTGCACTCAGACTGCAGAAAAGCCTCAAATACCAATGGGCAAAGCAGCATCAGTTTGAACACAAACAGGGATCCCCTGGTTAAAGGAGCTTGGTCATCACCCACAGAGACTGGAGAAAGATCTCACTTCCCTGGCCTGAGACAGTCTTTGTGGGAATGAAGAGCCTGCCAGGACCTCCTCTCCTGTGTGTCCAACATGTCATCTGTGTTCTGCAAGATTACACATTTCCCCTGTACCACCTGACAGAGAAGGACATATAGGTCAAACATATAAACAGTTTTTAAAAGAATGTAAGTTAATATCCAGATGCAAAGTGCCTTAGGTTATCTACCACTGTCTCCCATTTTCCCACAACACATTCTGGTTCAGAAAAGGCAGGAGGCATTTGAATGCTACTCAAAAAAAGTCAAGGCTGAAGCTTCAGGAGAGTTATCAGCACAGTCCCAGGCTGATAAGTATAGAGTGCCACATATAAATACAGAAACACACACATTTAAATTATATATATTAATTTTATCTAGATTTATATATACATGTATAAATTAAATATATGTATGTGTTTGTATATACAGACACACATGCATGAATGTCAATAGTCCCTCAGCTGAGAAACCTAATCCAAATCTCTGAAAGCATATGCCAATTATTTGGATATTCTGAAGTATAAGCAATGTATTCTCATTGGAGTTTTCATAAATATGCATTAAAATTCTCCGTGGTACTCACCCTTGTGGGAATAATAATATAGTTCCATGAGTTGCAAACTATAAATACAGGCTTTAAAGATTATTTGAAGAACAGGTATAACCAGTGTAAGTAACTTCCAGGACAAACAGAAGGGATCAGAACAGAAAACCAGACTTGAGCATGTGGCTCCATAACAGAAATAAGTGCACAGGACCTCTACAGCCCTCCCTACTGCCCAGAAGGCCCTTTTAGAAGCTTTATGTGATGGGAGGCAATTTGGTAACAGACAGAAAAATGTCATGTTGCAAAATCCAAGAAAACCTCTCAAAGTTTGTGACAGTATGTTATGTATCTCCTCCCTAAGAAACAAGGGCAATCTTTTCAGTCCATCTACATGTTTTTCCATACTCAAGGTTTCAAAATATGCTCTTAAGATTATTTTATAAAAATACACAATAAGCCAATACACACAATACCATGTTTTGTTTCAGTTAGATTAAAATCAAGAATGACACCACTGCATCTTTAACTAAAACAGAGTTTCCAACTAAAACATGAGGATGGGTGATGTGTCTTGAGGTATCAGTTACTATCCTATCTTTTCCATAAAACACATTCCTATGGTAACATGATGAATTGCCTCACTGAGTACTACTCCCCCCAGATCAGGGCAGGTGTGTTAGCAGCAGTGGAAGGTTTGGTGTAGAAGAAGCCTAAGAAAATTCAGGGTAGAGATGTCACTGGTGTAGAGGCAGCATATCCAGGCTTGCAATAACCACAAAATTTAGGATGGATACAAACTTGCACTTACTTGTTACAGCATACCCTGACTTACCAAGGTCTCTTTTCCATCCATTACTTAGATCTTAATCCTATGCAGCTTCAAGTACCTTAAAACTCCTCCTCAGGGTTCTCTCTTGGTTCAAACCATGAGCTTTCAATAAACCAGACTGAGCAACAGTCTGATTACAAAAACCTCCTAGAGCCTGAACATTAAGAGATGGCTAGACTCAGAGAATAATAATAAAAAAGACAAAAAAACCCCAAAAAACCAAACAACAAAAACAACAACAACAACAACAAAAAAACACAACCCAACAAACAACAAAACCAGAACACACTACAGAGCTACAGAGGAGTTCCAGGATTCTAGCATGGACAATATCAGGAGTTTCTTAAAGAAAGCATTTGATTTTTCTTTTGTGCAAGCAGCACTGTACATGACAGAAGCAGTGCATAAACGATAAAGTGCCCACTTCATGTGACATCATAAATGACTCTGCGTACCCCATTAACTTTGTCTGTAGACCAATTCACCAGAGAAATTCTAATCCCAAATAAATTTCCTGAACATCAAAGTTATATTTTAGAGAATCATTAAGGTTGGAAAAAACCTCCAAGACCATTGAGTCTAACTTTTCTCCAAACATCACTCTGTCAAATAAACCACAGTACTAAGTGCCATGTCCAGGAATTTCTTGAACACTTCCAGGGATGGTGACTCCACCACCTAGCCTTTTCCAATACAACCCTTTCAATGAAGATATTCTTCCTCATGTCCAACCTGAACCTGCTCTGGAGCAGCTTGAGGCTGTGTCCCCTCATCCTGTCACTGGTTGCCAGAGAGAGGAGACCAACCCTACCTGGCTACACCCTCCTTTCAGGTGGTTGTAGAGAGTCATAAAGACCCCTGAGCCTCCTTTTCTCCAGGCTAAACAACCCCAGCTCTGCTCCCTCAGCTGCTCCTCACAAGACTCATGCTCCAGACACTTCATCAGCTTCAGTGCCCTTCTCTGGACTCACTCCAGCCCCTCACTATCCTTTGTGTAGTGAAGGCCCCAGAACAAAACACAGGACTTGAAGTGTGGCCTCACCAGTGCCGGGTACAGGGGGACAGTCATTGCCCTGGTGCTGCTGGCCACACTGCTGCTGATACAGGCCAGGATGCCACTGGCCTTCTTGGCCACCTGGGCACAGCTGGCTCATGGTCAGCTGCTGTTGACCAGCACCCCCAGGCCCTTTTCCACTGGGCAGCTTTCCAGCCACTCTGCCCCAGCCTGCAGTGCTGCCTGGAGTTGTTGTGACCCAAAGGCAGGACCCAGCACTTGGCCTTATAGAGCCTCATACAACTGGTCTCAACCCAGCCTGTCCAGATCCCTCTGCAAAGCCTTCCAACCCTCCAGAAGACCAACACTCCCACCCAACTTGGCCATCACCTGTGAACTTACTGAGGGTGCACTTTGATCCCTTGTCCATATCATGGATAAAGATATTAAAGAGGGCTGGCCCCAACACTGAGCCCTGGGGAACCCACTGGTGATGTGGGAACCCACCAGCTGGATGTGTCTCCATTCACCACCACTGTATGGACTCACACATCCAGAGAAGTTTGAGGAAGAACAAATGAAAGCAAAATTTCACATATCCACACACTGGTGGTACAGAAAAATAACTGAGACCTCATGTCTTAAACTCAAAAAACTATTGATGAAAGAAAACATGGTCCAGATGATAAAGTGCAATTATTATTCAAGTTGTGCTAAAAAGCTTTCCAGTGCTTTCTCAAAGCTTTTCCAATTTTTCTTCTTGGTGATTTCATGCTGTAATTTTACTTCTTGGTGATTCCATTCAACTTTTAGTTATGGTTTTTTGCTTCTGTCCCCATCATTCCAGTACTGTTCAGTTTGCATTTCTGTGAGCCGTGAGAGAGTACGCTGAAAGGCAAAGACTTCCTCTTCTCCTGTAAACATGGAGAGTCCTTTGGCAGAATCCTACATCAATACACAAAAACAGCACCACAGACTGTGAGACACATGGCTGTACTGAAGTGCATCCTGTCTAACTCCTAAGGCTCAGTGCTTTGCAGGCTTTGACAAAACAAGACAGCAGCATGGCACCAAAAAAATCAAAACTAATGTCCAAAAATTAAAGAAAAGCACCTGTTTCAGCTAGGTAATCCCCCGAAGGAATACAGCAAACAGATTAATTTGGTTTTAAAACAACACAATGCCAGGTTAACCATATATCTTCCCTTTTTTGCTGACTAATTGTACACCAATTTAAACAAATTATTTAAAGAGTTATTAGCAATAACTGAGCTATAGGGAAAAAGGAAAACAGAATAAGCACCAAAGTACTGTTTGTGAGGACTTGTGAGGCTGTTCTGTAGTCTAGGAGGAGGTAGAACAAACTGTCTTTTATTTCTGTATTTTAAATGCGGAAGCTAAACTTAAATCAGCATTTTCATGTATGACTGAACAGATACAATGATTGATATTCAAAATGACCCAAAAACTTACACAAAATGGTTCTACATATTTACTATGAAAAAGTAGTACAACATGTAATTATCAGAGTGACAGATACACTGCAGAAAAAGCAGCAAATCACTAGTTAAATGTTTTCGTGATTCCTCCTCCTACAATGATGCTTCAATTATGAGACTAAACCAAATTTTGTTACAAAAGGGAGATGATGTTAAAATCATGTACCTGGCTCAAGTCCAAATCATCCATCAAGACTCTGTTGTCCTGCAGTTCACCACTGTCATGTTTCATCAGGAACAAGCTTTGGAGAGGAGCTGCCGCGGAACAGATAAGGCGCACCTGAGAGGAGGAAAACAGGTAACAGGATCATCACTTGTGCCTTACAGGCACGGGATGAAATACATGATCTATGCAAAGCAAACTTCAAGTTAAAACCTCAGTGTTTTTTCCCCAGTGCTTTTCCTTTCTCTTATTAGCACTGCTGTTACAGATTTGCCTGACTTAGATGGAATATTAACCTTACAGGATTTTTTTCTCAATAACAACTGATGTAACTTTTACCCAGAGAACAGAAGAACTGTGCTATCAAATACTCAGAATATCTGCTACACAGGCAATGAGTTCACCATAAAGTTTACTTTCTAAAATATCAGCTGTATAGTAACCAATGCTCACTTTGCACCCATAGTGAGAGTCCTCTCAGTGGGTACATACACTACACTATTTAAAGAACAGTTAAATTCCAAATTTCCCTGAAGGCTGAGTGAAGCCTTTCTTGCCTTCATCTGTGCTACTCCAATAAAGTTATTTACTAGCAACAATAATGATGCAGTTTTCATGTCTGCTGGGAGGAAATACAATGTGCAGTGAGAGATGGTATCTCTGGGGGGCTGCAATGAAGACAGACTGAAATAATACTAAAGAAGGAGAGCATGCAGGCAAGGTGTTTGCATTGTGGACAGGCATCCACAAATACACTCAGGCATTTTTCCCAACTACTTTTGATGGGAGTTCAACACTTGTGCTTTTCCTATGGAGGAAGTAATAGAAAGTGACTGCTTGCAATTCTTAATGACAGCACAAACACAGAGCAGACCATCCCCTTATTTCTAACCCATTAGTTTGATATTAGAATATTGTCTTAGCAAATGCCCATTTCCAAATCATAAAGCATAAAGAATCTGGCTGATTTGAATGAGACTACTCATACACACAGTTAGTGCAACACCTCGCTGAGTGGGGCCTTTCTGATCAACAACCAGTCAATGCCAGAACATTCTTGATAAGAAGCAACGTCAACTGACACTTCCCAACTGCATAAATGTTTAAGTGTATGCTAATATAATCACATATAAGATAGTGTTTCATATATTGCATCACTTTAAAAAAATCACCTTAAACAGACCTTCCCTTTGTTTTAGTTATGCTGATTTTGCTTCCATGATTGAAATCTCTGTAAATCCAGATGAAGTGCTGCATTTATCATTATTATTCCGTGAGCAATTCTGCAATCTAATGTAAAGCCTACAGTGACTGTTTCCTTTAAGCATTATGATGTAATTGTGCTATTAACGCCTCCTTCCTGATCAAAAAGGCACTGATTCCTGACCAACTGCCCATACAGATTAAAATCTAAAAAAACTACAGTTCACTCCAGCACAGTTGGCAGCACAATCTTTCATTATTAAAATAATGACATGGCTTCTGTTGTTTTCCTGGGTTAGGAAAGAACATACCCATTCAAGAAAGGCAAATGAGCTCAGGCTTATATTTATGCTCATGCTTATTGCTCACAGAAAACAACAAAAAAAATTGCCTTTATTGCAATGGGACCATTTTTTTTTTTTGTGAAGCTAGAATGATGCTTCTTTGCAGTGCTAGTTAATTCTGCTTACGTTTTCCAACCATTACTACAGAAAGCCTTACATCAAACCAATTGTAACGGTCAGTTTTAGGACTCCCAGTATTATTCCTATGCATACAGGAAAGGCTTGGTTCTCACCTTATGCTCATAAAAGGTATCAATAAGAGTGATGAAACGACGAGTTTGTGTCCTTTTTGCTATTGTAAGAAGTGGTATGTCACGAACAAACACTGTGTCAAAATGCTTTGATATTTCCAAGTAGTCGCTGGCTCCAAGAGGCTGAAACAAAACAAACCAATAAAAATGGAAACCCATGATAGAATGACACATAAACACTGTATCTTGACAGAAGAGAGCTGTAAAGTCCTGATCATATTCTTATTTTTATTCCTTTGTATCTCACTTAAGGAATGCTTGATTGGCCTTAGGGACATAGGTACATGGGGTGTTCATACTCCTGGGCTTCACATGAACAGTGAGAGTTTAAAATGTGGCTCTTCTGCATCCAGACAATATTATGATCTCTCTCTGACAACCTCAAATAAAATAATCACTATATACCATAATCCATAGAAGACAAGTGATTTCAACCTAAAGCATAAATAATTTGAATAGCTATTAGGATGCTTTCCAGCAGCAAGATTTTTAAATGCAAATTCATAGGCTAGTTACTAAATCCTATGTAGACCTGCATTTAGTTCACCCACAACTAACCCAGACTGAATAAATATCTTAAGTTTTAAGTACTGAAAGCACGAGGAAACGGACAAAAATACAATTTTGCAGCAGTTCCTTTGTTCATGGTTTCTCCTGTAATGATGAAATAAAAACCTTCAAGAAGAACTCATTAGTTTCTCTTTCTGTATCTAAACCATCAACAGAAAATATGCACAAATAGTAGTAGCTCATTCAAGTACATTCCTCTAAAATTACTTTTTCATTACATGGAAGGTAATTTTTTTCTGCAAGACCTATCCTATCAGTACCACAGGCAGTACTTTATCATGAGCTATTTAAATTCGTACTCCTGAACTCACTCCATCAATTTTACTTGTGTAAATACATCAGAATCTTGTCTGCAGCTACTGCAGAGAGCAAGTTCAGCAGCATTTTGCATGGTCACAACTTCCTTCCCAGCTAGTGACATGTACCATGTGCTGTACCAACAGTACAATGCTGTTATAAAGCACTGCAATAGTGTTATTACCTTAAAACCAGTAAATTCAAAACATTTTCTCTTATTAAAATTAGAGATTAATTGAATTGAGATTAATTTGTTGTAGGCTACACGTAACTCCTGAACTAGAGCCCTTCTGCAAGAAGTTATTTTAAGCAATTATTAATAGCTGCCCATGAACAGGACTTCAGGTTTTGTTTAGGTGCTAGAATAAAAAAACTTGTAGAAATTATCTTTACACAAGCACAGGAGAGAAAAGCCCTGATGGGATTCCAAAAATTCTTCTGAAAATTAATAGGAATAAGCTAACCTTCCAGGCAGATATTAAAGCCTCTCACTCTCTGCTAGTTCTCTCACTTGCAGTCTCTTGAATCACCCTGTTTTCCCATTCCCAAGCATGCAAC
This sequence comes from Eopsaltria australis, assembly GCA_034509425.1. NCBI lineage: Eukaryota > Metazoa > Chordata > Aves > Passeriformes > Petroicidae > Eopsaltria > Eopsaltria australis. Next base: position 2,008,247 of record JAVTVJ010000040.1, read on the forward strand.
TTCCCTTAGCATCTATGGAAAAGAATTATTACAAAAACTTTCAATTCTTTTGATCAGTGTTTAAGAGCAATATATGCTATATTCTCCCCTCAGAATTATATATACTGCTTATTTTCTCCCTCCATGTCAGTCTCCTTGTTACTGCTACAAACTTATTCATCAGAAACCAAACACTCATCATCCTGAGGGCCACCAGCAAAGCTTCATGCAACACCTCTGGAAAAAACAAAATCCTATCTGGATAAACCAGAGTAGTTGAACTCAAAATACTTTGATGAAATAAAGCAGGAAAAGGTTCAAGAAAGTGAAAGGAACTGATGGATGGAAAGAACACAGAGCTAACTTATCAGACGCCACCAGATACAAGTGATCCATCTGGACAGACAGAGTTATCAAGTGGAAAAGAAAACAGTGGGAGCACTAAAAGCAACACAACCAGGATGCTGCTGGAGATTTTGAGATTAGTGATAAGCAAATAGTTTAGGTAAGAGTAATTTTGTTCCATACTTAGGGCTGGTGTACTGTTAAACACAGAGGAGATCAAGTGTGCTTGTGTGATGAGTACCTGCAAGGGAGAACAGCTGTGATCTCATTGTACATGAGAAAGGTAAGAATTGCTCACATCTCCCCTTAGGTAAGAAATTACAGACAACACTGCTATGCTGATTCATTCTGTTATCACATGGAGAGCCCAAGCAGTCTTCTGCCAAAACCCAAGACCCTGAGGAATTATTCTGCCCTGCCCTAATGTGGCACACTTTCTCACACCAACCATACCAATACACCCTCCTCATCTCAAAGTATCAGATATTAAAAGCTGATTCCTAAACTAAATAAATGTATAACTAAAAACTAAAGAATCCAAACTTTTGCAAAGTGGGCAAACTGAAGTGCACGCTAATGAGCTATACAGCTAAGAACGTGGTGGGTACCTTGGTGGATATCCAAACAGGAGAGTAAAAAACCTGGGCAGTCAAGAGGGAAGAAACAGGTGGAAGACAAAAATAAGGCTAATGCATTTCAAATGGGAAGAATGGAAGATGTAATACTTATATTGCTTTTCATACAGACATACAATTATCGTTCAAAGAAGGTTACAGTATGCATCTTTATCACAGTCAAACAGGAATTCAATCTACTTCAGCAGTGCAAAAAGCAAGCAATTCGAGAATTCCTCTAATTACGGGCATAAAAGACAAGCTTTAACAAGAAGTTCTGAAACATCTACACCAACACTAAGTGATAATAGTCTGTAAATGTTGGCAGAAACGTGCCCTTGGAGACTCCAAAATCTTACAGGCATAAAGATCTGAGCCTAGCAGCATATGAGTGCTTTAACAGAGTAAATTTGGTACTTCCTGACAAGACTCAAGTCTGGTGAGATGCAAGGGAAATGCTGAGTCAGCCATTCTGCTGTTATATATGGCTCAGCTGATATCAGCTGTGGTCCCTTACATAGAGGAGTTCTCAAACTCCCTGCTTTTGGAGTTTAGAGACAGTCCTGGAGATAAAAGACAAAGCTTTTAATTTTGTTCCCAACATGACTTAACTCTCATCTTGGGAAGTCCTCTAATTTCCTTCTGCCTTAATCAATGTAAAAAGAAGGAACCACCAGCAAATTTGCAAATTCTCTGGTGACAGATTAGAGCCCTTTTTTGTATACCTCTAACCCTGCTATTGGCCCAGTTTCCATGCTGCCTTTAATTGCTTCAAAGCTGCTCTAACCCACCAGCTAACTCAAAATGCTCCAAACGCAAGAGACCACGATGCAGGGGCACCCTGACAGCTTCTCAGCTCACATTCTCACTGTCCTGCTGCCCCCCAAACCTGGCATGACACTGGCACAAGCACGCATGTACCACCTCTGCCACAGGAACAGAGACAAGGAAATGTGTCCAAGGCCAGACTATGCCATTGCTCGAGGCTCTGGCTGTACAGTCCATGTACAGAAGCTCCACCGAGGAGCAAATTTCTGCTGTTCCAGCAGACCACAGCCCTCCCCTCCCCTTCACAGTACTGCCTTACTGCCTTCAGGCCCTTTTTCCCCCACCTTGCAGCAAGCACTGGCTGGGTCCCAACTGCCAGCAACACCAGCTTGGACTGGGTAACAAGACTAGAGGCACACGATTTTAGACACATAGCACTGATCTCTGTGTAACCCTCCAGGGCTGAAATTTATTTTGTGAATCTCAACCAATCACAGAAACTATTTCACTTTAGTTAGCAGCATACATGAAGGCATTTCTTCCTCTGAAGTTCCTAATGAAGCCACAAATCCTCCTAATATTGATACATATATATGTAATCCTCTTGCTAAAAGTTTAGCCTGATTAATCTCATCCTCTGAATAGTAAAAATAACTTCATTTGGTGTGTGCTTCTGGTACCATCTGATCTCTTTTGTTTCATCAATTATCGATCAAAACTCAACTGCAGAACAATAAGACATTTATGACTGTCACCATGTTATCAGTTCTTTCACGTGCTAAAATATTATTTTTAAAAACTCAAGACATTAACAGATAAGAATCTTTCTTGTGGTTTTATTGTTCCTGCATGTGTATACACCATAAAACTGCTGTGGATTTTTGTCATTAGCTCTGATGCCAAGAGTCAGTATTTTACAGGCATCATACTAATGCAAAATGCATTAGCACTAACACAGGCTACACTCCTACAAAGTGTTTACTCCACTTCAGCCCGCTTGACTGAGTTCTCACCTTCATTTGTTTTTGTTTCTCTGTCTACTTAATGCATTTTCAGCTATCATCATCTCAGTTCAAGTAGGATGTTTATTATTCGGAGCTCTCTGTGAGCTGTTTTAGAGTTAGTCGTCTCCTGTTTCTATTATATAGTCCATTTAATTATAGTATAAACCATCTTTTTTCTTTGTTGACTCATCAGTGGCCCAGTATATCACCTTTCAGAGATTGTCTGAAGAATACAGAATGTTTTACATGGGACAGGAAAGGATATGTCATCTCAAGAGAATACGTATTTTTTTGTTCATGTTGCAAGATATTCCAGGGCCAGTTCCAGCCAATCCTGAAGACTTGTGATTGACAGTAACTGTGATTTTGTGCTGACACTCTTTAACACTCCAGAACTTCCTATAAACAACACCCAGTTTAAGACCAGATAATATTTAGAACTTAATCATTAAGTATAAACAAAAAAAAATATAAAGCTCTGTTGTTTCCAAACGAACGACACATTATCATTAGTGAGGCTCATAAAACAGAGCACTGAGATAATATGTCAAGATCATAATTCCAAGAAAGGAACAGAAAAACCCAAGGCATAACATATGATGCTGCAGCATGCTGAAGTTTAATTAAAAATGGGAAGAGGTAGGGCATGGCTAACTTGGTTCAAAAACGTAAAGATACTGACAGCAGTGCAAATCATAGACCCATATAACAGTCTGGGTTGGAAGATACTTTGAAGATCATCTAGCTCCAACCAGGAGAGCAGGAATCTAAGATCTGTAAACCCTGGAGTGAAAGGTATTTTCTGAATCAAGCACAGCCCCTTGCAAGCTCAGGTTATCTCAGCACAGAATCCTGTTAAGAAGTGATTTTGCTTTCTCATAGTGGAAAGTTGTTTCAGATCTTTGCTCTTCTGCTTAAAAAGATGCTTTTATTTATTTATGTATTTGTTTAAACAATATGCTCAGAGCTGGCTCAATACTGGAAGAATGGAAAAGGCATGTTTCTGCTCCAAAGCTCTCACTGCTAAATTTCCAGTTCCAACACCGAAGTATAGCATTATCAATGAAATGGTCTCCAAAAATAGTTAAGGCTTAAAAAATTTATAGGTCTATTTAAATATTTACACTTACTGTTAAGGTTTCAAAACCATGATCAACAAAGCTTTGAAAAAAGAGAGAGAAGAACATTCAAGAATTTAAGAAACAAAAGACATTAAATTAAAAAGGCAAAACCTTAAAACTACAATCAGCTTCAAAAATCTTGTATTACCTGGTCTATAAAATACAGGATTGAAACCCTCAAGGTTTATGCAGCTTTCTCTGAAAAATCACTCTAAAAATAAAGCTCTGATACACATAAAATATAAAACAGAAAGGAGCTTTGAGTAACAATATTACTGTGTTATAGTATTTCCACTAAAATAAGTTTCTTGAGTTCATTTTGTAGAACATGCTTGTGAATAAATGAAGCAAAATTTGGGGGGGGGGGGGGTAGAGAAACTGATGAAATCCTTAAAGTAAACGTAGCTAATAAAAGACAGACTCTCAGTCTAGAGCTTAAGCTGCAAAAGCTAATCTCTCAGGAATAAAACTAAGTTCACAAACTAAGGAAAACTAGGATTCTAAAAGACTACTGAAAATAGTGCTTACCTGTGGTATGCTTATTTACACCTATACCTGACAATCCTACAATCCTAAAAATGAAATCAAATTATACTGTGGATACATTCAGCAGCTTTTAATGAAGTCAGTTCCCTCAAAATGATTCAGAATCATTAAACTGCAAATGCAGCTGAGTTATGTCATCACACAGGGCAGACATTCAGCTGACAAAAACAGACACTTGCATTTCTAAATCACTTGATGCATTTGAAAATAGTTTTTTCTTTTTTTTTTTTTTAAATCTTAGTTACATTTTTCCTTTTGAAGTGCAAGCTATTCAAGTTAAGAACTACATCTTCCTACTGGTCTGTCCAGCATGCCTATTGCAATGGAACAACAACCTAACAGAAACTGTTCACCACTTATTTGTTGTGCTAATCTACACAAAAACTCTATTTTGCTAATTTCAGAAACATTGAATAACTACTAGGAAAAAAAATTCACGGTAGGATAACCTTTTACAACATAAATACTGACATTGAATTTATTTTCAGAGTTTTTACGCTATCATATGCTTGCTAACGGTTAGTATCATGTTAAGACACTACATTCATCGGTACTGGGCAGTTGGATGACAGGATATACTGGATTACCAAATGGAAAGCCCACAGGATCCATGCAGCAAGGCAGCTGAGCCTCTATGAGGAGCAGGCTCCCATCCTTGTGCGGTCCACAGCCAGCGTTCCCGGCAGAGGGAGCAGCTGCTGCGCACAAGCCGGGGAGCACCAGGAGAGCTCCGCATCTCCCGACTCCCTCAGCTCCATGACATTACACAGAAGGTGCGCTGTTGCCTGCCGTATGTATACCAGATCGAACTGTCACAATCACCAGTTTGCAAGCAAAAACCTAAAAGGGAAGTGAAGAAAGGGGACTGGCAGAGGGTGATTTTTCCTAAGATGTAATGAACACTGTTCTTCCTATGTGAACACACAAAAATGGGATAAGACTTCTATTTGCAAAATTGCGTGTATATATAGGGATTTTAAAACCAAGTTAATATATACCTTTTATTTTAAAAGGTGTCTGGTGATCTTTCATTCATACATTTCACTCAATTAACAAATTAACTAATTATGTTTTGCAAGAATCTACTGCCACTGGTAGTGTTTTCCTCATTGTATAGACAGAGAAACTGGCAGAAAGAAATTGAAGGCCCCAAAGAATGGGAGAAGTCAAAATTAGCATTAAAATTTGGGAACTGTATCTCCCTGTTCTGCCTGGTGCCTGTCCCAGCCTCCTGTGGCTACATTTTATGGGGCCTTAGAAAAGGTGGTATGATAAAAAACATTTTGATGAAAACCAAGCAGAGTCCTCCTGGCTGATTACACTGGAGAAGCACATTCACAGGGCTCCGTTCTGGTACTGGGTGACTGCTTCATGCCCATGGCAAAGATCACCACGAGCCGCACTGCCACATAAACCCTGGTGTGCCAGGTCTGAAAAACTGCTTCTCCTTTGCTTTAAAGCAACCAAAATAGATTAGTATCCTCTCATGAAGTTTTTTGTTGGTTTTCCACATGTTCACCTAGCTAGTAAAGAAAAAAAGTAAAGTGTATTAATTTAATATTAACTAAGCTAAAACTTGGGATTATCCTCAACTGGGAAACTGTGATTTACAAATGGATGCACCCAACAGCTTAGCAAGTCAACTGCATGTCATACCAGCATTGCATACAATATATTCTCTGTATTTTATTTTTATAAGCATTAATGGATAACCAGTAATTACCAGTATCTGATGCATTATTTTAGACAGAAATAACTCTTTATATTTTTGACAAGAATGAAATATTGCAATACTAGAAAGGTATCAACTCTAACTCCCAAGGTCCCCAGGTATTAATTAAAAAGCAGCTATTATGAAAATCCTGCCTAAGCTAGGAGATGTTACAAATTGTATCAGGTTATCAATTGCTGATTTGCTATATTTATCTATTATGTATTAGCTGACATCTCATGAAATCACATGATATCCAAGTGAAAAATGTTTCAGTATTTCCTCTTAAAACAGAATTTTGATTTTATTTCAAAGGAAACAGCAGTGGAATTGAAGAGGTTTTACAGGCTGTTCATCTGAAATATTGCATTACAAAACTGTTAAGTAATTATCTGAGAAATTTCAAGCATATGTAGATTTTTAGGTCTGGATTTTTATTCCTTGGATTGCACTGTCATAGTTACCCAAGGCCAGACTAGAAGACAGATATCGGCAATGCAGTGAAAGCAGAGCCATTTAAGCGATGAGCTATTTTGCCAACACAACGAAAGCGTCTATCGTTTCACATGTTGATTCTTGCAAAACTTATTCTTTTTTCTGGAACCCTTAAGGGCAATGGATAACCAAAGGCTGTCCACTCCTGCTGCAATGATTACCAACACCCACGTGAGCAGTGGTATACAACAGTTTCAGGAAACGCAAAAAATACTACTGCAACTCCAAGATAATATTGTGAGTACTTCCACAATGCGGACCAGGCATGTCAAATTTGGAAGAAAGGTAGCTTGGTATGAGGAAAATGTCCTATACACTTCCTGTGAAACCCCCCTCAAATTCAAGGAAGTTATAAACCTCGGAAAAACTCAGTGTGAACTGAGTGCACAGATTGATTGTAGACTGAGAAGTACTGCCTATGAGGGGATAAGAGCTGGTTATTCCCTCAAGATGGACTGGGCACATTTCCCTGCTGGCTGCCATACTTGTTCACTGCATGTGCAGGGGCAGTGAGAGCTGCCAGCAGGCAGCAGGGACCCCAACTCCCTCACATTCCTACTTTCAGACACTTTAAAACCAGGAAAGGTCATGGGATACTTCAAACTCCTGCATTTTAGAGATGGCCAAGCCTAAAAGCCAGTACATAGCTCAAACACAAAAGCCTCCTCCTAAAATGACACCCAGTTTTGACCCAATACACAGTAAAAGGAGGCTGTGTGTGCTTAGATATAAAAAAACCAAAATGAAACAAACTTTCAAAAAAAAAAAAAAATCCAGCCCTTTCCCCAAAATATCAGTTCTGATAAGAAATAAATTGCACACAGCTTTCTTGTCTTCATTGCTCCTCCCCACACACACACGGTACTCTGTATTTACAGCAAGTTTGTCTTAGCATTTATGTTATATGCAAAACTCCTGGGGAAAAAACCTGTTATACCAGGCTTAGTATAAAAATGTGCTCATTAGAAATGCTACAAACAACAAACTTTCAGCAATATTTCTTTTTATAGGTTAGTTAACTAATTTAGCAATCCATTTAACAAATACTTTCTTGAGACTGCATAATGCCCTTTCCTAATAAGAACAGCATCTTCAAAATTCAACTCTTCCTATGAAGTCAGGGAGACTGGAGAATAGATTTCATTTCCATTCTTTAGTCATCCACTGTATGCATCCAGAATCAGCTTCTCCATTACTCTTCCTGGACTAAAATCTGGCCAACAATCTGCAGTTCCACCCATCATCATATGCATGTGTGAATTTTACTTGTTTGTTTTTTAATACTGACACATCGAGCATTCTCCTAGTCATGTGGGATTTCTCTTCTACTCCAACACTTATCAAAAATAAAAAGCAAGTCAGAGATTTCAGACTAGTTTTCCAGGACTTCAATGATACAAAATTTATTTGCAGGCTATTTTTAAAGTATGTTAACTACTTACAGACTGAAAATTATTTCACTATCCTTTAGTGAAACAAATATTTCACTCTGCTTCACCTAGAATACTTATTTCTTGCAAAACCTTTTGCTTTTTCCACTTAATTATTAAAATTTTATCCATCTCCAGCTAAGAATAAACCAGTAACATTCAGATAATATAAAACATCATAACTTCAATTTTGCTTAACTAGTCTTTTATCTGAATGGACATATTTGCCCATGATCTTTACTTTATAATTTTCCTCAACTTCATTACTAGTTGCCATTCATTCCATATTATTTGATTCTGTCTCAACAGTGACACAGGAAATACCTTCACTATCTTCCTCCTCAAAGAGCCCTTTTTAGCTTTATGCTGCTCTTGTTGTTGTTTACACTTCCCTTTCCAGTTAGTCACACTTCCCTCTTGCTTTTGAAAACTACTCTTCCTGAACACTCAAATATGCAAGTTTGCAAGAACTTTTGGTTTCATCAAATGTTAGAAAATTAAGATTGCTCCTATACAACACCAATTTCCAGATTAATTCATCACTGTAAGTTCCAACCAAATAACCTCATACTGGATGCAGGACATTTTATGCTAGAAAATTATCATTTGCAACTTTGTGGCTAGTTACATTTCACCTTTTGCTACGTTTCATCTACAGCAGAATGCACAATGGTGTATTTTCTTTATATGCTTTTTATAACCAAGTGCTCAAGGAGCAATCCACCTCATGCTCCATTTGCAACAGATCCCCATGAGTACTATCCTTCTGGCTTTGTTAATTAGTAGACTGATATGTACTCAAGAACCTTGCATTAATTAACTTTAAGACAGGTACCAGCACCTTCAATGTTGCGCATTATTCTCCAACTCTTTTAGGCACTCTGTCTTTAAGTAGGTTGTAAGCACCCATTCTGTATTACTGTTTTATGAATTGTTCCACAAGGTTTCAATAATAGCAATTATCTCTAATTTTTCCCCATTAATGAGAATTTCCCATTTATCATGCTTGTCACCACATCTTACAACTGATACAAAACCAACTGCAAATCTTGTTTTCAATTCTGTTACAAGTTTAATGAGCTCCTACAACACCAACTTTAAATTTCATTTATCCACCTGCAGGCTTTGCTTGAGCTGTCAATTAAACTCTACCCTGGTTGCAACAGACTCCAGTGAGGGAGATTTCCCACCCCATGTTCCTTTGTACAATCTGCCTTCCCATGGGATTTTGCCCCCATGCCCTGCACAAAGACACTTGCAGATTCGCTCCACACAAATCCAAAAAATTCCCCTCCAGGATTTTCTTTTGTCAATCTTGCTTTTCATTACATATTTTTCAGCTTTCTGCTTTCCTTTTTTTAATAGTTGCATTTATGATCCCTGTCAACTTGCCTACCATTTGGCTGCACAAGAAGTAGCAAATACCTTGTTGCTAAGTCCCCTACAGATTCCTGCTTTATCCCTCCACAAATCACTCCCACTATTAGCCAGCTTACTTGAATATATGTAAATGACTTTATACTTCCTGTCATGTCGAATGTCTCCTCATTTTGGGTTATTTTTTGCTATAAACCACCAGTACAATCTTCTGGATCCTCCCTATGTCCTCTGTGACATGAGTGGGAGCAATTTCCCACTCTGACTGTTTAAAAAAGACACTGCATGTTTAAGTTTTTACATCAAAATTTAAAAGAATTCATTAAAAAAAACATTGTTTCATAGCTTGACAGCTGAATTTTTCCTTTTTTGAATTTTGCCTTTTAGCAGATTTGAATGGCAGCAGGTCAGGCAAACAGAGCAATGGGGCAGGCCAGGTCCTAAATGCAACTTATACCATGGGGAATTTTCTGCCATTGCTGTGAATCACTGCAAACATTTACAATAGTGAAAAAATCACAGTGGAGGCAACTCTGGCCATTCATCCAAATTCAAGAGACAGTTCTGAAGTTCATGACTATACTTTTCGACCTATGAAGGGAGCACACTGATACACCTTGCCAACATAGTAATGTAATATTTATGAAGATACATCAGTGATCTGAAGAGAAAGATCAGCAATGACTGAGGAAGTTGTCAAAAGAAAACCATTTTACTGTCTGCCATGTTGTTTTAGTTTTAAGCACGTGATTTTCCTGGAAGAGACTACTATAAGATATCTGCAGAAGGCATCTGAATTGAGACAGCAACATTTCCTAAGGCCTGGGTGATCCATGTAAGAACAATACTGGTAAACAGTGATTAACATTTCATAAGGATTCTCTTTACCTGCTCTGAGTGCAAACCAGGACCCTCAGCTCCATTATGCCAAGATGATCTGAACCTCAATTCTTGAACAGGATGAGAACCTTCAGACCACTGACGTGTGAGGTAATCAGAGCACTTTTACTTAAAAGCAACTTATCATCCCACTTAAGTACATAAGGCATTTACTGGACTAAAGAATTGTACCAGTATTTGCTGACAGCACAAGGCAGAAAAAGTCTGAAAACCTCTAGTGAAAAGCAAGCTATTCTACCAATGGCACACCTCCACTCTTACAATGCACTCTTACAAGTACAATGCAACTCCTGGGGAATTGTCTTCTAACCCACTGGAGATCAAATACAAGGAGAACTTTTCAAGATTCACATCTTACATGTTTAAGCAGAGAATGTGGCAGTGTTTAACAAAATCTGGCATATTTTGAGAAGGCTGGAACTAAACATTCCTTGTACATGCAGTTGAAACCAAAGCATGGAACAGCAGTGTTACTCTAGTGGTGCCAGGATCACTACTCCTTTGCTTGAGTATCAAACTGAAACCCCAGATGATAAAAACAGCATTTGACTGCTATTTACATATTGATATTTTACCACCACTCCTATACCTAGTGATGTTAGGCCAGACATATTTTGCAGTAGGATTTTTGACAACAATCTGTGATACATCTAAGAGTGAATTTACTATATCATTAAAAAGAAAATTAGTATGGTTCTTTTGAGGAAGGGTTTTTTTCCTGTTAAATTAAAAATATTTCTGTTAATCAAGTTTTTTTCTAAAAAGCCCCTTTAATTTAGTGCCACTTGGGAAAATAGCAAGTTTGTGGGGTTTGAATTTTTTTTAAACTGTGAAAAGTCTGAGCATTAACTGATCTAGATTGGACTGGGTACTCACTCTGTCGCACAGCTCTTCAAATGTGAAGTCTGCAATGGTTCCACACGCTTTATTCAGCCTCAGCTCTCTGCCTTGCACTTTTAGAATCCTTGGTCTAGTTACTATGGGAACATGAACAAAGACTCAATCTTCTCTGGATAATTACTATAAAATTCATCTCTTACAGATAGGAAATGCATAGCTTCATGAATAATAGCACATGATTCAACACATAAATTAGACAAAATGCTGATACAATGACTGCCACTTGAGTGTGGCATCAACCCATATACAGCAATGGAACTTATTAATTGGTCAGTGGAGATTGGGCATTGTGTTCTAAATGTATTCTCTTTCAAGAGAAATTAACTTACGTACAATCATTTTGTTTCTGAGCCAGCTCATCAAACAACTTATCCATGACAGCCTCCACATCAGCTTCACTTGTGCTACAGTGAAAAGAATAATAGAATATGAAATTAATAACACTTGAAGCCAACATCAAACAGCTGCCTGAGCCTGCTTAGCTTTTTGCCCATAAAAAAAAGAGAACAGGATGTTATGCTCTAAATACAAACATTACATTTAGAATACACTTAAAACTAGAGAATATTAACTCTCAGGTAGATGATTCTGCCTTATTTGCATACACTGAAAGACTTCTGTGTTTTGAGCTGTTTCCAGTAATGAGGCAATACAGCAGAGCAGATCCATTAACACTATGTGTACACAATAGAAAAAAGGCTTCTGGCTCTATCTTGCATGCAAAATAAGAGCAAATAGACAAGGCAAGGCAAGGCAGTCAAGCACCTCAAGAAGTATCCTTTGAAATTTCTGAGAGGGGACTTTGTGAAATTAAATGTTGAACCAGATTTTTCTATTTTTGGGGGGGGGGGGGGGGGGATGCTGTGTGAAGTCAACCGATTGTATTTATCAAACAATTTGCAAAATTAAACTGTGAAATTAGAAATACCACTATGATCTCTGCATTAGCAGTTTTAGCAGTTTCCCGACCTCTGTTCCTAATACTGCTTGGGAAAAGATCAACCACAGATGGTGAAAATGCGAAATATCTGTGCTGATAGCTGAGTAAAGTTTACATTCATCCTCTGGGCCACAAGAATAAAAAAATCAGTCCAATCACAGAACTTCTTTTTTCATCACTGAATAGGTTAGAGAGCCAACCTTTCAATGTTTTATTCTTAAAGATGAATAGACAGATAGATAGACAGATAAGATTTCTAGCTGAGAATAGTAAATTAATGTTACGGTAGACAACAAACTAGAACTAGGATATATAATGTTTCACTAAAGTTTGTGTAAACTCTTTTGGTGTGAAAAGTCTTATGTTATAGATCTTGATGCACTAAAGTCACACTGCTTCACACAGTTCTGGACATTGTCTTTACTGACAAATGAAGATCAGCTTGTTAAACAAATACTCTCCTGCTCATTAGGCCTTAAGCACCTTAAAAATGTTAACAGCAGAACTGAACTAACTACTTTTTAGCTAAAGCTTAATGATGACAAACCTTGTAGATACAAAGAATTTGGGGAAAAAATTTAAAAACACACAAACTTATAAAAGTGCCACTTCAAAGACTTTAAAAACCTTTTCTGACTAGGGGGTTACATGAAATTCTAGAAGTTTCTCGTAACATTGATACTGGTGTGATGCATTCATCTGACAAAATGATAAATGAAAAAGAACAGGCAACACCAGAAAAAAAAAGACCATAAATAGATATAGATAGATAGATAGATAGATAGATCTCAGAGAGTATGTGCATGTGCATGCATATCAGTAATAGAAATTGCAACAGAAAGGTTACCAGAAGAAACAGGTGAATATGATGCTAAGGTGGATATTTGTACCAAACTGCCAAGAAAGTTTGTTTTGAAAATAGACACCTGAGACTGAGATTGATGAAGTTCCTTTGATCAGGCATCTTGTAGTCTTGTTACACTGCTTGCTCTCAGATGAGTACAAAACAGCTTTAAATAACCCTCAGTTACATATTTTAAATGAAGAGAAGACTACACAAAATATGAAGCATCAAGGGGATTCTTAAAAAAATGTGATAATGATACTATAGCCATTAATAGAAGAACATACACATGTTGGACAAGAAAATTTATTTTGGCGGCAAGACTGCTAATTAAATTTCAAAAATCTGTACCAAAATACTGTACAGTACCTAATTTTAAAACAAACCAAACAAAAGGAATCCCCACATACTAAGCTAGTTCTAAAGGGTTGAAAGCTCCAATGAACCAGTTTGAATAGAAGAATGAATGAGATTCCCTCAGAAGAAGAAAGGACAAAGAAATAAGTACCTAATTCCATTGGCAACTATAGGGGTTTTTAAATAATTCTTTCCCCCACTGCTTCCTAATGATTTACACATCAAGTTCTGAAGGCAACCAACATCCTTCTAGTAAGATAACATAAGACAGAATTATTGCCAATCTCTGCCATTCCCTTGATCATGAGTTTTACAGCGGAACACAGTGAAATACTCTCACTGGGTACTAGTCCTGGAACTTGTTTGCATTGTTTCTCCTCTGAGAGCTGATGCCACAGGCACCATGTTTAGCCTAGCAACTGCTAGAAACCACAAACATTCTCTTCCTTTCTTCAGAGTACAGACAGTGAGACAAGAATATGTCAGATGCTCTCCACAGGCATCCAACAGAAAGACCCAGAGTGCAGCAGGCACAGGGAGCAGCACCACAGGCAGTGACAGCAGCACTCAGAACAAGGTTCATGACGAGCAGCACCTGGGTATCAGTGGTGGCTTCAAAAAGTACTTCTGAGCAGATGTGGCAAAGCACAGAGCAAGCAGAGCCAGGCAAGAATATAGAACAAGAGCTACTTTTCTCACGTTCATACAATCACAGCTCAAGGATACAGAACTTGCATCGGACCTGTTTTCCATATATGAAATTCTGTCACTTCCTTCCAAAAGCAGGAAGAGTTATCAGCTGTAATTCTACCAAGCCATAATCTTCCTTCCAGACAAACAACTACAACATCTAACTTCATTAAAAAGTAGCACAGAGATACTTGGTTTCAAACACCCATCACAGCAATGAAAATACCCCACCTTTCTTAATGGGAATTTGATTTTTAAATCAGTATTTTAAAGTACAACTGTTATAAATTTAATATCAAGCTATTGTAATCTGCTTTGTTCAGGTTGTCACTGATTAAATAATATTACAAGAGAAAATATAAGACAGAAAAATGTTTGCATTGCAAAGGTTTCAAGGTATTAAAGAGGATGTTCCTAGTAGGCAGATTTATGCTGCAACCAGAAACACAACTGTGAACATATTTTAAAATATATTTATTTGCAAATATAAAATGCTAAAGAAATTTTGTCACAATAAACAGAAGCAATCTGTCAAAACAGAAGGGTGTTGGGTTTTTTAATCCACAGCATTGGAAACACCCAAAATTAAATGAATCCTTGTCATTGGATTTCTATAAATACTTAATTACTTAAATACAATAAGGATGTTCTTCTATTATAAGAGAATTGTGCAATCTCTTACAAGAGGATATTCATTACTTTCTAACCATCTGTCACTTCAGTTCTCCAAACACCACACCTCCCCAAAAAATCTAATTAGTTTTTATTCAGTCACACATTATAAATGATGCTAGTGTGGATACCGAAAATGTAGTTTAATGAAGTCAATATCAAGGCATAATGGAAGGCAGTTTGCTGAACAAAATGGACCAGAAGGCAAAAAAAGGAAAAGTCACACCCTGCTAATTCTACTATACATTTTTCATTTCCCACTGAATAGGAAATTATTGGCTAATAAGAAGGAAAAAGAGAGGAAATACAGTATCATAGATAAACTTACAGGTAGTAAAGTTTTCCAGCAGCTGGAAGCACTCGTTTCCTGTAGTCTATTCCAGAGTCAAGCTGGACTGTGCTGCAGTATTTCTACAGAGACAAAAAAAAAAAATAAAGAATAGCTTTCCCTGAGCAAAAGCTGTATTAACTATTGTCTGTTATACAGAGAAGACACACTGCTGTGATAAACCATCAGCATGAGTATCATCTGCAGAACTGAAATTCAAGATCTAAAAGCTGAAGTCTCATTTGCAATTATCGAAGCAAAGAAATAAGCTGAAAATTACTCACATATGCAAAACAAAAAGGTCTATCACAAGTCCATCAACTAAAAAATTAATATAGATTAGAAGCACATGGAATGAAACGAGGGTGGGTATTACTCAATTTCTCTAGGCACTGTTTTGTTGCAAAAATAATTATTTCCACATTAAAATATATACATTTTGAAATACAAAATTAGAAGCACTAGAAGTTTAACAGAACACAAACAAATTCTAGCAACAAGTGAAATTACTCCTATTTTATAAGCTAAAAATAATTTTATGTTTTCCTTCTACTAAGAAGAGTAAAGATTTTATAATACAAATCCCAAATATATGAACCAAGTTTTGCTGCAAAATGGACAAGGGGGGAACAAACAAAACAGATTTTATTTCATTTTTGCAACAGCCGAATGAACTCGGAAAAAGATCTTTTTTGCTCCCCTTTAAACAACCTGTAGGATTCTAAGTGTGATACAGATGTCCCTGAATAGTTACCATAATTGCTTCTGTTAGAAAACTCAAACCCAGCTGTACTAAAGGGTACTTTTTTTGATTCAAGGCCTGAGGCTGAGAGCAGATTCTCAGTAGTGTCAGAGGGATCAAGATTTTACTCCCCCTGGCAAAGGGAATAGCTCTGTTTATCTGTTATGACTACTTCCAACACACACAACTTCTGGGTGTTATATATAGCAAGAAACAAAAGAAGCTATAGAAGAGAGAGAGGAAAAGTTTTAGTATTTTAGAAAATATAGCTCAATCAACAATTTAATTAAAGCAATAAAACTTTTTTTTATGTAATTCAACACCAGTAAAATTCTTCAGTTTTCTAGAATTCACTAAATAAGTCTGCTGCTTCACTGCACTATGAACTATTGGTTTATCTTTAATATTCTTGTTAAGCATTTCATATTCTGTGTGTTTGAATTTTTCAAAGCCTTCTTTAGGCCATTCAAATAACAAAATTGGAAATGTCAAACCTCATTCATAGTAACTACATTTCAGGGAAAAAAATTTAGAAGAACTATCATCAGTGATTTAAGGAACAATGGCCCTTCTGAACAAATGCATTGCATAGGACATATAGATCACAAATATCTGCAGGAATTACTGTGATGACTCACAGCACTAATTTTTTGCCCTTAGCTATTAGTGAAGGCTCTATACCTACTTTAACCTCCAACTTATCTGCAAAGACATACAGCTGAAGAAAGAAGGTGAAATAAAATCATCTTGAAAGCACAGAATCCCAGGAAAATCCATGTATCTTTAATTCCAGTAAGTGAAAAAGCCATGCTAATCAAATCATTATCTTGGACTAAGGCTACTGCAAACACAATAGCATTGGTGCTACAATATTATTATAATCTATTCCCTTTCTTTTCGAGAGAGCTCACAAAGGAAGAGAATAACAGAGCTGAAGAAAAAAGTTCCAGAGGCATGTAATAATATGCACAGGGGAGGGAGGATGTTTAAGCTTTTCTTCACCATCAGTCTGGCAGCCAACGCCAGAAGGAAGATTACTGAAATTCACAGCAAAGCTAGTTCACTTAGCTTTTCTTTGCCAGCACCTTTCCACCTAATGGTTTATTTTTCCAAAGCAGTAGATTAGCTTAAGTACTATTTTCTTTGTGTTAGGGGGAAAACCCCGCAGATTACTATTTCAGTTTTGAGGACTATGAGATTATTTAGATAAACTTTAGATACTTGCATATTTAGTAATGCTGTTAATCATTATGAAAGGGTTTTTTTCCTGGAAGAAAGAGATGGGAATTTTACACAAATTCAGCCTCATCTCTTTCAAGTCAGATTTATAAACTCTACTGCTCCCTCAGGGTGTTGTGTTGTACACAGTGAAAAGTGAACACAGACCTGAAGGAAAAAAAACCACACCTGAACACTGTAGCTGGTGTAAGTTTGTTCCCTGGTATTTACAGTGGTGCTGGACAAGCAGGTGTCCTGTGCACTCAGATACAGACTTGTACTGGGCTGTATTATGCAGATGAAACAGAAATGAGTGCCCAGTGCTACACTGGTTTACTCCACTTGTGTTCCACTTACAAACTTCTCACTCTTTAAGTGCACCACCAGCCTTTTATGACTCCATGATTTAACATTACACTGAATGAGTTTTGGAGCTAAGAACCATGGAATTGAAGATATAAATACTGCCAATACAGTTACAAAGAAGACGCCTTTTTATTTTTTCTTTGTCTTCCTTCTCTTTTCTCTGTCTTTGAAATCATTAGTATTACTCTTCAGGAAAAAACACTATCCTTAGTGACTCTAATTAAGAGCTTGTGTGTTCAAAAATTTATTTATGTTTTGGGCCCCCTTTAAACTACAAACATTGTCTAACAAAGATTTCCTTCCCTATAAACTTTGCTTGTATGTCTGTAATGATGCACTACATTTGATTATAATATGATAGAAAATTATATCGTTTATTTCCACCTGTGAGATATAGGACCTTTCAGGCAGAAAGGCAATAACAGAATCCTGTTCAGAGATCTATAAAATACAGTTAATACAGTGCTAGAGATTTTTTGCTTCTTTAGGAGGCGAAAATCAACTGAACCAAATACAAACAAAATGAAAAAACAGAACTGTGATGTACAGCAGTTTTCTGTAATACACAGAGCAAGCATAAAAGTAGGGAACAGCTAAAAGGAACCAAGAAATACTTATTCATTTTGAAAACATTTGGCATTTTACTCCTTGGATGTTCCTAATTAATTGACAGGTTTGGTCCCTCCAGACTGATGGTCAGTTCTGGAAGGTACTTCTAGCCATTCAGAGATCATATTCTAAATACAAATAAAAGGGCCACAGGAATTTCCTAACCCTTCTACAGGTTCAGGTGTCTATCCATGCTTGTTGCTAATTATTTTCACCGAGACACTTCAAAGCTCACCCACACCTATTGTGTAAAGACACTGTATGAATATACATAAAATGAACAGCTCCTGCCATTGAACTCAAACATCATAATCTGAATCACAACATCCTCTCAGAAAATAGCCCTTTAAGACATGATTCCTGCAGGTAGATTTCAAGCCTTGCAGGGTAGGAACAGCCTTTCCTTATGTGAATATATGATGAGTACAGATCCATAGGTGCTAATGGAAAATAACATAACAGAAAAACCCCAAATCACTAAACAGAAGTGGGCAGTGTTATTCACGCAAACTGAGCTCTGTGTAGTAGAGGATAGAAAAGGCAGGACAGCAGCATCAGTGAACCGAAGGGCAGTGGTAGGAGGATTGCTTGCACTGACAGACAGTAACACCACCATCTCTTCTCCGAGTTAAGAATGTACCCTTGGAGATAGTTCTGCAGGGAGATGCAGCATGTGGTCACCTTCACTCAGTCAGAAAGGTCACAGAGAAGTTATCTGTGAGCAGATATCCAAAAGTTTTTTCCTTTTGGGGGTCCTTTGTCACCAAAGTACCCATCACAGTTCTTTGTTTCTGCACACAAAAACATTCACTTATCTGCTTCACAGGAAGGCAGAAAGAAAAATAATTATATTTATAAATATTTTTTTTAAGATAAATGCTTTAAATGTTAAAAATACAGCATATAATCAGAACATCTAACAAATGAAAATAAAGCACACCAGAATAATGTAAATGTCCAAGTTAAACACTTATAATACTAGATTTGCAAAAAGGAAAACCAGATACATGGTTGCATAATATGGAAAAACAAATCCTGCTCACAAGTGTAAGAATAAAATACTGAACATGAGAAAGGGTGCCCATGTGAGTATCACCATGCATCTTGTCTGCCCTTCACAGGTATCAGCAACATTATTCTCCTGCATCATGGTACTAAGAAATCAGTACTGTAATTTAAAAATCCTGGAAGTCTGGAGAGGGGTGGAAAATAGGCTTCTCTACTTTTTACCCCTCAGTTTCTCACAGCATGGGGAAAACCCCTACTAAAACTACATATGAAAGTTCTACTTCCTCCATCTTTGGACTTCCTCATCCAGCACTGGACTGATTAAACCCTTCGGATGTGATTGCATTCTCACACTCACTAATCACCATGGAATCCTAATCAAAAGCCAAGTAACTAATTGGAGTGCTCAGGTTGTTAGCACTTAATTGTCAAAACCATAACTATAACAATTGGTTTCCATTTCTTAAGATTAAGGAGTTTAAAATTTTCAAATTTCATTTTGGGCTAAACTTCTTTTGAAATAAATACTTAATATTGAAGCTACAGTCAGTCTAGTGGAACCATCCACAGTTTCCAACAGATTTTCTACACTATTGAGATATTTAAAGTCTGACTTACCCTATTAAATTCAAATGAATAAAATTAATTAGTTATAAAATTTATTTTGAAGTCATTTATGTATTTATGTATACAAAGAACAAATACAATTACAGAATTGAAAATATAATTAGCAAGTTAAAAATGCAGTGTAAGCATGCACTCATTCCCACTGAGTGGCATAAAAACTTTATATTCCTGAAGGAAAAAAAAAGATAAAGCCTCAAGGATCAACTCAAGACACAACACCCACAACAACCACCTTTAGACAGAATAGATAAAATTAGACTGTCAGTAGACCTACTCTAGAAAGTTATTAAATACAGACTAACAAATACATTTTTTTTTTCCAGAAAGCACCTCTGATATTCCTTTATTGCTGCAATCAAAACTGGTAGCTCTTAAAATGTTTAACTGCTCAAAAAATTAAAGCACACTACAGGATAGATTATTATGAAGGAAGAAACTTCAGAAAATTTCAAAAGGCAGTCCAAGTTAGCTGGATAACCTGCAAGTTCTCCAGACGTGTGTCACATGTGTCTCCCCTGAGTCACAAAAAGCCCTGAAATGCTAAAGATGGCCTTGTGGTCCACAATAAACACCGTACTAAGTGTCACGTGCCTTCTGAGTTCAAATGCTGTGATCAGCTGGTAACACTTGATAGTGCAGGTGAGTAGGTATTTCTTAACCTTATTGAAGATCACCGTAAGTCAACACAATTACCATTCTCTGCTCTGAATTTTAATGGTATTAAAACAAAAAAACTAAAAACCAAAAAAAACCCCAACATACAAATCATCCTATTAGACCACAAGAATAGACAAACTAATCACCTCACAGTCCTAATCAGCAGTCAAAGAACTAACTGGAGTGCTCAGATTAGCACTTAGCAGTTAAACCCACCTATGTGAGGACCTCCAGAAAAGGTGTAGGGGAACAGAGATACAAGAGTGCTTCAATTTAGGAGGATTGTCACCTTAATTCCCACACTTGATGAGTTTCCACAGCCTTTCACACCTGGAAAATGCAGTGGCAGCACTGCATCTGCAGTATCAAATGCTCATTTTCCATATGAGCAAAGAAGAGTATAGTTCTATCCCCAAGCAGGCAAAGCTGCACAATTAATACTCTTGGCCTCTGAGCAAGCACATTAGAATACCTACTATTAGTACCCATGCCTATCTAAGAAGTACAAGTTCCAGCCACTCTTTCTGAGGAAAAGGAATCATAATTTTCACATAGGTCTCATCCTCTGATTTGGTCTCCATTAACAGGATCACTAATATTCCTTTCCTCCAGCAAATCAGAAAGTAATTAATCGTTCATTTGCAATCATTCTTCTCATATATTTACATTCAGCCTAAGATGTTCTCCCACATCACACGACATGTAGACATGTGATGAGAGTCACCAGATAACAGAGTTCCTCAGGTAACAAAGCTCACTAGACTTAACCATTTTTATTTTTCATTATTTGACTCCATACAGTGTTAAATTATCAACTAGAATATTATTTCTTCTTTCTTAAAATTCTTCATTAAGCAATTTCAAGAAAAGGTTTCTCCATCCAAAGGATACCATTACAACTGGCATTTTCCATAACTATGGAGTAACAAGAATCACTGTAGGCAAAAATGTAGTATGCAATGAAAAAATTATTGGTGACATACAAACCACATCCACAGGTTTTAACTTCGGTGTATTCTCAAAGCCACCAGCATGTGACTGTCACCAGAATGTGACATTTCAGAATGTCAGTCTGGTCCAGCTGGGGCTCATAAGCAGGACAGGTCTGTTCACAGCCTGCTGAGAGAAGTGCACAAGGGTAAGTGCACCTTCCTCTCTGCTGCAGTTCTACAAGGAGATCAACCAGACTGTTAGTCATAAGCAGGCATGGTACAGCTGAGGGCCCTTCAAAGGCCTGCTCCTTTTATCCTTTTGCCTTACTTGAAAACAAAAAAAGCACAAACAAAAAAAAAGAAATTAATCAAGTCTGTACCACTCCTAACTTTCTGCTACACTAATCCATAGGACTGAGATGTACTTAGGGAGAGGAGGAAGGAGAACAGGAATCACCAGGTATTTGGTGGTGGAGAAAAACTTGGTCCAAGCATTGTTGGATGCACATATAGTTTTTGTCTCCTTGTTCAGATGTTGTTGAAACAGTAGACTTTAAAGAAAATGTCAATGAATCCTCATAAGCACTATACATGACCTCTAGGGTAATTAGCAATCATTCAAAAGCAACAAGACTAAAGTGTTCTATTCTTTATTACTGTCAGCTCTTTTCTTGATCAGCATTTTAATAAAGATGGTTCATTGCTAAGACAGTTTCATGAATCAGTCATAATTACATTCTGACATGCAGTGAATAGTAAAGCAAAACTAAATATCACTTCATCAACCTTTCTAACCTTTGTGCAAGTACTAACTGTAAATAATTTTTACACAGTCTTACAACAGAAAATCTGCATATTTCTTAGCTTTGTACATATTCTACCCTAACTGAATTTCCTGTGACCCATACCTGAAAAAAACCCCCAACATTGCAATCAGGAATAATTACTTATCTGGCATGGTATTCAGGTATTGCCTTTCACAGAACAAATTAACTTCAAGTAGAAAAAGCTATTTGCTCTATAAAACAGTGCCATGCTTTACAGGGTTAACTAAGGGTTTTTTTTACAGTCTTTTCCCCTATATTTTTCTGCAATAATGAAATATAGGAAACTGTTACTGTTACAATAGCATCACATACTTTATGATTATCCCAACTGCAAACACTATAACAAAACTAAACAAAAAAAACCCCAAAGAACCATATGAACAAATTTTGAGGAAAACTTTCTAAATGTCATCCAAGAATCCTGTACAATATCAAGGAAAGTAATCACTCTCAAGTTGATTTGGGGGAACAAACATTTTACTTATGAATTATTTTTCAGTGGACCTACAGCACAAAGATCTGGGAAAAGAAATACTGCCAAATATAACTTTTTCAATCAATCTTTTTCTTACACTTGTGACAAGAACATTTAAACTTTAAACTGAAGAGTTTAGCAGAGATAAACTGAGAGGCAAAATTCATTCAGTGAAGTTGCGCAAGTTTACATTACAGCCTTCAAAACTTTAACAACTAAGAAACCCCACTATTCTTGCTACCACAAGGAACATACGATCTATTGTACAACTTTTCAATAACTTATTTTAATGTCTAGCTACAAATCAGCTACCCCCTAAGAAGAGGAAAAATAGACAATTAACTTGTAAAATAATGGTGCCTGAATAAAAAGAGAGACTCTTAAAATGTACTGTTCTGTGAAAAGTATTTCAGATATTCAAACAAAAGTGAAAGAATTCAGGAGGTACAGATGTGGCTGTGCCAGCTCAGAGACAAGTAGCCTCTCCTTTTTCCAGTCAGAGACCAGAAGAATGGCAGGGTAAACTTCCATGCACTAAGAATTGCACTGAACAGTGCTCCCCATTTCACATTGCTTAGGGAAAAAAATCTCCCTTGCAGAATAAGAATAAATACAGAAGAAAAAAAACCCACCTGCAAGCACCGCATAACACCCAGTTTTGCTAAAGGACCAGTAATGACTGTAACTTTCAATCTCGTAATAAGCAAGCTGTGGCGTTCTGTGAAAAACAAACGCCAAGAGTTCACGCTGAATTTATAACACGGTGTTTCGTAAGCTAAGGGTCAAATTCACCCCCAATACATGTACTTCACTGGAATTATACCCTGGACAAAGTTATTTGTCTAGATTTCTTTTATGTTGTTGTTTTTCTTTTTAACATTTGATTTGTATTTCTTTTCCCAGTATTAGCCTTTGCTCCTGCCAGAACTGTTGGCAGGCAGGGGAAAAGAAAAAAAAAAGAAAAAAAAAAAGTAGTCATGATTTACGAAACTGAATTTCCCAGAATAATAATTTTAAAAAAAACTATTAAGATCTAAACAAAGGCTAAAGATGGCTTACACTTAGCTCTGATGAGGTCCACTACCTCATTACCCACAACTGAAAACTTCTGATGCATTTTGTTTCAAGGGAATCCAAAAGTCCTTGCTGTAAAGCAGGCTGGGGGGTGCAGGGTCCATTCACTCTTTCTGTATCACAACCATTATGTAAGAAGTATAAAACACTGCCTTTATGCTGCCAAACCACAATGACTCTTCTTACATCAAAGGGGTTTTGCCACTAGGGTTTTTTTTCTCTGAAATTTATTCAAGCCAAGGGCAGGGAGACAACAATTCATACACACTAATTACACCTAATTATCTATTCCTTTTTTTCCCCTTTCCACCAGCTTCGGCCAGTGTTATTTGCTATCTGGGTTTCTCACAACCTCCCCTTGCCCTGTCCATCCAACTCAACAGCAAAGTCTTTGAAGAAAACAGTTGTGGCTTCTTAGAATTTTAACAATATAAGGTTCAACTCAAATTAAATTATTCTATTATTAGTTTTGACACATTTATGTGTTAAATATGAAGGCCTCTTAGTTAATTTGGCAAATTCCTCACATCTCTTCACAACTAGAATTGCTGGTAACACCCTCTCTTGTAGGAGCTTCTCCTCATGCTTTCTTTTCATGATCTAAATGAAATGTTTATTGGATTAAAGTTCTTCTCTGCAGACCTCCACGGTGGCCTGTGACAAAGAGCTTAAAAGCTTTATTAATTGGCTCGGGTTTTTTCGGGGGAGGCAGGACCTCATTTCACATTACATCACACGCAAACAGAACTGCCACGTGTAATTAGACTAATTTACCCTGATACAGCAGGAATCAACTATTCCATATCTATGATATGCTTTCCTTTACTCATTCTAATCAAGGAGCAAACAAGCCAAGCAAGAGCTCAGGAAATCCTAACAATTAAAGAAAGGGAGAAGGCAGGAAGCCTGGCACGGAGCTACAGTAGCAACTATTTCATCCTAAGATAAAGTTTTGATCTGCATCTAAATAAACTGTCTAGGAGAGAGTGTCCAAGACAGACATAAAAAGTAAACAAACTGAACAGTTCATCCCTTGAGAATACAATAAAGCAATAGGTACATTACAAAATATTTTAAGTTATGTGCTCTGAACTACAGAATTCAAATAACCCTTGTGTTTAAATTTAACACACACACACAGAGGCTTAGGAGGCTGAATGCAGAAGGGATTGGTAGCTTCTAATCTGACACCTTGCTTTCTATATACATTTTATTACTTGATAGTCTAACAAATTCACGCAACTAAAATTACCCATCAATTATACGGATGTTCAAAAATACTTGCAGCACAAAATACTTGCAATCATGCTGTATTTTCTATTTTTATTTTTTCTATGTTTAATTAGGTACACTTCACAAAAGATGAGTACTTCTATTACTTGCACAGAGAGAGAACAAGAACAAATGCTCCTTCTGCTTAGGAGTTTGCTTGGTTACATACTAAGAAGGGAAACAAAAGGCCCAACATCTTCAGTAATGAAAAAGTCAATTGATAGGCGAAGCCATCACAATATCAAAGGCCTAATCCCTGCAATTCTGACTCAGGTGACAGTTCACAGGGGTCAGAGTGGCTGACACTGACCTCAAAAGCAGGTTTTAACTATTCAACATACTGAAAGCTGCTGGGCTATCACACCATTAGACTGGAACAAACTGACAAATCAATTTCATCAAGGAGATGACTTTTTTGGGAGAGGGGGGAGGAGAGAGGCAGATCCGCCACTCAACAAATCCCTGCATTTCTCACACAGGTGGTTGGACAAAAGCTGACTGGACCATCAAAGACATTTTACATCTACCAGATGCCTTTGTACAAAACTAACTCCCACAATTTCCTTAGGGGCAGCTCTAAAAGTTTTTTAAACAAGTATTTTTCACATTCTCAAACTAAGCTATTGAAAGTGAAAATGCTTTAAAATTCCTCATTTTCTTGCTTTGTAGGAAAGGGTATATTTTAATTAAAACCACAGTCAGCAACATTCTAAATAAAGAATCATGTATCGATTTCAAGAAAGACAGGGCAATACAGCATATAAATAATGCATTGTTTTCTATTTGAGAGGAGTGTACAATGCCTACAGGTAAAAGTCATTTTAACCAGTTTTAAAATAAATAGTTATTTGGTCCCTAATAGAAGAAGGGGAAAAAAAAGCAGCAAAAAAGATGCTACACAGTAATTTCATGTCATACTGACAATAGATTTCTGGCTGATTCCTCTTTACTCAAAGCAAAATACAATTAGCCAAAGCAAAACATTTTTTTTCCTAAAATTGTGCCTTTTAAAGATATACTCAGACTATGAAAGGCCCTAAAGCTTTTTTACTTTCAGATAGAATTTAGTGTAGTGCAAGTTTATTGAATGAAGAAAACCTGACAAAATGCAGAAGTTACATACTTGGTATTTCAACAAAGCCTGACACTTTGAAGCTTCATGCTACGCTTCCAGGAAACCTTTGGAATCTCAAGAACTGCTCACTCAAGTTACAGACTCTACACAACAAATTATTTGAGGAGCTTTCCTTCCTGATTTTCCAGAGAATGAAACATTGAACTAGCCACTGAATTAGAGTTAGGATTCCAGAACTGTTAAGGGTTGATGTAAATGTCTTCATTAAATGTCTGCAAAAATTAAATGTTGTCAAAATTACTGCCAAAACAGTAATTAAAGCATGCTTTTTTTTTTTTTTTTTTTTTTTTTTTTTTTTTCCCCAAAAGCCTCATGTAATATCTTACATCAAATTGTTAAAGATCAGTGCAATGCTGATCTGCTGGAGGGCAGGAAGACTCTCCTGAGGGATCTGAACAGGCTGGATCCCTGGGCCAAGGTCAGTTGTACGAGGTTCTACAAGGCCAAGTGCTGGGTCCTGTACTTGGGTCAAAAGAACCTCAGGCAATGCCACAGGCTGGGGGCAGAATGGCTGGAAAGCTCTATAGCAAAAAAGGATCTGGGATTAAAATTTCTATGCCAAAAGGATTTGTCAAGCATTGGAACAGACCACCTAAGGAAGTGACTGAGACACCATCCCTGGAGGAAAGATGTGCAGATGTGGCACTTGGGGACATTCTTTAGTGGTGGACTTGGCAGTGATGGGTTAACAGTAGGACTCAACAGTCTTCAACGTCTTTTCCAATCTTAACAATTCTGTGATTCCAAGATACATAGCTTTATTTGTAAATTATCTTTAAAACATTTAGAAACTTTGAATATTTCTTTTAGGTTGAGAGTACCAATTTTTGGAGTATTTCTGCTCTAAGCATTTGAACAAAGTAACTGTGAGCAATGAATGCTTTTCTGAAGAATTGTCTTTTAAAAAAAACCAAACCACACATAGGAGTTCCACACACTTTAAAATGCTCAGTAAGAGATGCTGCAAGATTAAAAGCTCAATCAGAAGGGACTGGATCAAATTACAATTATAGAACTAAAAGATTTTTCTTCCTCATAGTTCTTATCTCTGTAAAGCTCTATCTTTGTAGATTTCATGGATTGAAGAAGTACTCTTATCTGTTGCAGAAACTAAACCCTTTCATAAGGAATACCATGTCCCAAAGAATCACGGCCACAACAAGAAACTGAGAGTTTTATAAAAACTACCCCTTTGAGTTACAGGATTAAAGAATCACTGAAAAAATACATCTCAAACTATTTCATATTTCTAAAGAAGAGAACACTGGGAAAAGATTGGAATTGAACATGGAACACACACAGGGCACAAAAAGCTGCCAGTGGTGTTACTGACCCGCCCAATGACACAAACTTGGGCTTTTATGTGGCCACCAGCTGTAGGACCTGAAGCTTTCATGTGGCTCTAAAAAGTGGAACTTTTCAGTTGCAACCTCACACAACAGTCACTTGTCCCTAGTAATCTACCACCTAGAAAGACAATATGGAAAAACTTTGGAAGATAACTGTATCTTCCCTAGAGTGCTATTTCACCCTTTTGCTTACTCCACAGAAACTGGTTTGCAGTTATCTTTGTAAGAAACGGGAACTCAAACAGATACTGGAATTACATAGACTGAAGAAAATAAAAACAAAACTGAGGATGAACATGGGTAACTAGATCATTGATCTACTTTTGATCAACTGAAGACAAGAAAAGATATCTGTATAACAGTTACCCAGGTATCTAGAAACGATGTGTTCCACTGATGAGGAATGAAAAGAATCTGAAACCTATTTCAAGTGAAGCATCTCTTCATAGAAATATACTGCCAATACTTTCCATTCATTCCACCTCCCCAAGAACATTTAAAGGAATTTGAAACTCCTGTGTTGAACTTGAACTACTTTTAGTGCTCAAGTCTTATTTTAAGACTTATGATCATAAAAGTTAATTACTGAAAAAAACAAACAAAACCAACCCACCTATTCACTCCCAATAAACCCCAAACAAAAGCCCTCTGGGCGGCTCTGAGACCAGAGAAAACTAAGACAGGAGTTAGCCCCAGCTGTCAAAGGCAGTACCAGGATATAGATCAGATGAGACCAACATTAACACAGACACATACGGCTTGGAGTGAGGGAAAGGTTGAGAAGACAGTAAATCAAATATTTGCAAGCATCCAGTGCAGCATTTTCCTTCATATTTTCACACAAAATCCTAGCAGAAATCATATTTATATTTCCTAGTCACGGAATTATGCACAGCTGAGACAGAAGCCACTGTATCTGTTTACACCAACATCATTACACAGGTTCTACACACATCGGGGAGGCCAAAATCTGCATTTCTCAAACCACCAAAGCCAGAGTATCAATATAGACCTTTGTCATGTAAAAATTGTTAAAATCTTACTCTAGAATACATTCCAATGTGCTTTCTAAATGCTGACTTCTGTTGTATTGAATTAAAAATGTAGATTTCAATATTTCTTAATTAATAATTTTAATTACCATGACCTTACTCTTTCCCTTTCTACCCAGGGTCAGAGAAGCATTTTGTGAATAAGCTTTCTCTGATCCACCTTTTGGTCATTATGTTTTTGGGAAAGAATAATGTTACATTGGTAATGTTTATTAAAGCGACATTGAAGGCACATATATTTAGAGCAGTGTTAAAACCCAAAAGTGCTGGGGAAAGAACAGCAACAGGAAATCCAGTATTTCAGAAAGGCCCTTGTGAATTATATTAAAATTTGCTTCTCCCTTCATTCATTATGATCATATTAATCTGCCTCTACTCTGGGTTGTGCTATTTGTTTCTTTTTGCAGTACTCCATTCTCTAGAAGCCACCTTTACCACTTCTCTCAGCATTCCACATGATCCCTTCTAAAAAATTTTGATTACTTTCCCAGTCCTGATGAGGTCTTCTGATACAGAAACTACATTTGATTTTTTTTTTTAATTCAGCAGCTTAAAAAGAGAAAAAAGAAACTATAAATAAGCATTTATGATAGGTATTCTTAAAGCCTGATGATCAGTGAAATGAAAGAGCCTTACATTTATCAGGGAGAAAACTAGGAGTCAACAAAGAAAGACATATAGAAAAGATTTGCCATGGTTGCTGCATTTCAGAAAAAAAAATGCATATGAAACTACTTCTGTTCTTGAAAATACTCTATGATTGGGAGCTGCCACCCAATGCAGCCAGCTACAACATAAACCATTTCAAGAATCTGAAACAGAAGTGGTTGTTCATTTATTTTTATGTTCCCTACTTCTCTAAAGCCATCCAGGTAAGAACCACTCTCACTGATAACCTCCCTGAATTCATACACAGCCATTCTGAGATGCACAGGAGTGTCACAATCATGTCAATGGCATATTAACTTTTAAACCTGGTAATTGTACAAATGTTAACATTAGATGGGATTTTCAAAGGTTCTTAGGCACTTAAGCAATCCCTATGATTCCAAAAGGGCCCACTGAAAATGCAATGCAGTGTCAGCTGCTTTACTGCTGACCACTTGAGCAGAAACATCCAATCAATGCATCAATTCAGCAATTCCAAATCTCCTATCACAAAGCCAAACCTACCTAAACTCTACCTTACAATTCTTTTATCCTAGATCCCAATATAGTTAACATTATTTATGTATTTATTCTAGCAATACTTTTGTGAGGTAGGGAAATGCTGCTATTTCCATTTTACATGTCCTGTCAATCCAGGCAGAGCAGGATACAAGAGCTGTATGTTAGCCCTTAATAACATAACAATACAATTGGAGCTTGTGAATGAAAAATATCTGCAACTTGTCCAAAACTTAAAAGTGTCATTTCAGCTTCTGTTCTTTTTAACAGCAAAATAAGCACCAATTGTGTTATTCACAGAGGAAGGATCCTCCATTTTTTAGTTTAAATGAAACAATTGTAGTTTTTGACCTCCCACAACTCAACATGCAGCCTGAAGGAAGCTTGCTTCAGAGCTACTGCTTGTTGAACATTACGTGAAGCCTCACAAACAGCCATTGAAGAAAAACTACTTACACACAAGAAAGACCCAGAGGTTACTGAGGGGTGCGGAACAAACCCTATTTTCCTCACATCAAAGAAACAGCAAGCTGTTCAACATTATAAACGTAATATATCCACAAGTACAACACAATAAATGTTAGAGGGACACAGTGTTACACAGCATACATGCACCAGCAGGAAAGTCTTATCTAAACAAACACTTTCTGCTGCCTTAGTCAAAAAGATAACCTTTTGTCATACTAAAAATGTCCAGCTTTAAAAACATGTTAATTTCAGAAGGAAAAAGTCCCTTTTTGCCTTCCATTAGTTTTGCTCTAAATAGTTAAAGCAGATACATATATTTATAATCTGGAGACTTGCATCAAAGCAATCCTCTACAAATCTTCTACAAATTAATTAATAAAGCACGCAAAACTGAAAAGCATTGAACAAGTGGCTCTCCTTACCTTCAGCACAGCAATGAATGGTACAAAATTAGCCCTCTGAAGACCATTTTTATAGAGATCTGAAAGAAAGGAAATCAGTACCATTTTGCTACTTAGTCTTAATAACATCAGCTTGTCTTCAAGTCTAGCATATAAAAGTATTGCTAGAGACAGGAGGAGGAACAAAAGGCAGAAAAGGAGAGCTAAAATCCATTTATCTTCTTTTACTGTATGAAAATTCAATATAATCTTACAGAAGAAAGGAACATCCTGAGGAAGTGTCAAAAAGGCAGGAAGCAAAAAATTACTTAGAGCTCTAATTACATATAACTAATTCTAGCAGAAGAAATTAGAGCAGCATCTGTTTTAAACTGAGGGTATAAAAAATATTTGTAATGCTGGGTATACATTGGGATAGATTGTAAAGCCAAACTACGCAACTGCTATACCCAAGTATTTGGCAGAGGGCAAAAACTTCACATAAACTAAAAAAACACTTTTATCTTTACAAAGTCAGCATCATTCTTGCTCAGTGCACTGTGGTACATTTTATCTTCTAGCAATTCTGCCAGCTACACCACCTCTTCAAAAGCAAGAAAAAGGATCATCCCTAAGACCTTAGGCATGATGTAAATTAAATTAATATGTAATTAATATGTAAACTTAGGCAAAGTTGTTAAAAACACAACTGAATAAAGAAAAAAATAGTATGCTATGTAACAAAATGCAGATCTGCATCAGCAAACAAAATACAAATTAACAAAAACAACCTGAAAAGCAGCATTTTTCATCATATTTAGACAATATAAGCTTTTCTTCTCTGGAAATTATTCAACTGCCCAACAAGTTAATAACAAAATTACTTCTCTGAAAACAATCACTTAAAACTGTATGATGAGCTGCTCTGTATCATAATATTTGGAAGCCTTACAAAAAGGTAGCATAGCACCTATAACTAAAGAAATGAGTAAGAGAACACAGACAGCTGGGAGAGGTATCACCAAAATTCCACACAAAGCACATGCCAGGTTATGATTACCCCTTATATTCCCCATAAGGCCTGAAGGCCACAGCTATGCTAAAGCTTTCATGTTTTACCAACATCTCACGGTGGACAGAAGATGCTGCATGCCTGAGACACCAACAGGGCACCTACGGAATGGTTTTCACAGAACTGGATATGTACACAGAAACATTAGGAAAAAATATCAGTAAAGGTGACTCCATACCCTAACTACTAACAAGAGTTCTAGGAAGCCATGTATTATGCACATTCCCAACTCAGCAAATCAGGACAGTTATACATTTGTTAAAATAGATAGCAATTAATTGTGTATTTACTTGCAAAACTTAGTGAACATGTAACAGCAGTGTAAGACAGCTACTCCCATTAGTTCTTCTAGCTAATAGGGCTGTGAGCTTTGTATCATGTCTCTGTTTCGTGAGGATCAGAAAAACAAACAGTAATTTTGGTGGAGAAATGAAGCCAGGACTCCTCAGATACAATTTCAGTATTTCTGCTGACATTGCCCTGGGCCAGGAGTTCACCACAGTTATGTGTATCACCAATGGTCAGCAGCTGGGCACATCTGCTCTCTAATGAAAGAGCCACTCTTCTCCTTTGTATCCACAAGAAACAAATCTCTCCATTCAGTCTTAAATCTCAGTGTGGCATATTACACTAACCCAACTCTCCTTCCTGCAGGGGGATGTCAGACACACCGTGAGCATGCAGGAATAGTGACCAAAGAAGAGAGAGGCATCAGCCAACACCTGGACTGCAACACAGCTCAGTTCTGCAGATACTGTTCTTGACACTCCCTGGGGTCCTTAATATAGATGGATGTCTTTCAGGTTGTTACAGTGACTTAATATACATTAAAAACATCCATACAATAATAAAGGTCCCGAAATGACATCTCGATTTAAAACACTGGCTACAATCCTCAAGCTGTGATAAAAAATTCTCCTGAACTTTAAAGAGCAGTGCTTCAAAAAACCCAAGGATGCCTCTCAAGTGAGTAAAGCACCAGTATTCAGTCTATCTACAGTAAACCAAACTACAGCTGTTACAATTTCATCGTTTGCTCAAAAAAGGAAAATAAGCCAATGAGAAATTATTTTCTCCCCTAATAAAAAACATTTGGGTGGGTTTTTTTGGTAGGTTTTTTTTAGTTTTTGCAAAGATAAAGTTCATTGTAGAATTGCACATCATTAGTGATTATCTTTTACTCAATTAATTTGGGTAGGAAAATAAATGGTAGTTACAGATAACAATCAAGTCTTCAGTATTTGAAATTGATCAATCTGAAGTGTCATAAAAGCTTACACATTATGCCAACTGCTAATGCTATACAATACATATATTTTTCCCCTCTACAAAAAATTACAGTTACTGCTCAGTTAAAACCCATACAGATCTGGGGACTTTGTAGAAGGATCTACTTAGCTAGTCACTAGAAGTGACTAGTCACTCTACAAAAAGAGGTAGAAATGGAAACAATTCTGCACTTAATTCCCTCAAACCAGCTTCTAAGAATGACATCTTGATAAGTGGCTCTCCTTCAACCTGGTGGAGGAAGTTGCTGAGTTAGAAAATGGGAAGAAACATGATCTCATTTCCCCTCTTTTGCAGGATATGATCTTTCCCAATCCTTAAACATACTCAAAACAGGCAGTATTTTACCCCTTCTCAACTGCCCTGTCCCAAAACACCCTCTCGCTGGTTTGGATAGAGTAGAGGAGATCAGAAAACACAGAAGGTTTTGAGAGTAGTGGAGGAAGGAGCACTCTGAGTTTGAGATGAAGGAGGAGTAAGATTTAATGAAAAACCTTTCTTGTTTAAGAACAAGAAAAAGCAGGGGACAAGCTGGAATATCTGATTCTTGCAGACTAGAGAGTTCATTAGTATTAAATACAGTATGATAGAAATACAATTATTTTCTAAGATACTGAGATTCATTGGATTTGGGTAACACTGATAGAATGTTTGTTTTTACCTTCTGGCGGCCTGTTAGATGTTGCCACAACGACAACCCCATTTTGGAAGAGATTTTCAAAAAGCTGCTTCAGAATCATGGCATCAGCAATGTCAGTGACCTGAGAAGACAACACATTTGTTTTATCTTGCTTTCAGCTTCTGCTGCAATAGATCTGCAAGTGGCTTTGTAGCTAGGAAAATGCTTGTTAGTGAAAGCCATGGAAAAAGATTCTAATTATTGCTTGGTGAGAAAAAATAAAAGGGATAATTAATAAGCAGTGAATGTACCACAGTCTTTCAAAACTTGCCCACTCTTTATTGCGGAACTCCATTTCTTTACCAATTGCTAAATGATTCCATGTTAACTTCTATTATAAAACTACAGGTGGGAGACACAGAAAACAGACCTAAACATTTAAGAGCCTACTTAATTATGAACAACATGAAAAAAAACCAGAAGATAGAAAGAGATACACACCGGCTGTTTTACATTTCTATTACCTTTGAGGCAAAGGTTTGCAGAGGTGAATTTAAAATGGTCATGGGACTTCAGAAATAAAGACAAGTAGCCAACTATACATAATCAGCTGCTGTTGAAAATAGAATGATATGACATAGATACTATTGTGTGATTGTTGCAAAAAACAATTCAACAGATGGCCCATCACAAAAATAAGCAATTTCATTGTTCTTTTTAAGTGCCTTCTATTACTGTCCATGAATAATCAAAAGGCAGGCAGTCACTTCCAGCACAGTCAGCCTCTTCTAACCTTCAGGCACAAAACATGAATGAAAAATAAAAGTGGGTAGGACAAGTGATACTGGGGAGGGGTAAGGAAGAAAAAATTACCACAAGATAAGCCATTAAGTAAAATTTATTTAAGTATCTTAATTTTAGTTTAAAAAATTTGTTTTATAATACCAAGAAATAAAAGGATACAGGAACAATGCTGTAAAACAAATAAAGTTTTTCTGTAAAAACAGCAATTCATATTTTACAGTTCACCACCTTAATACATGAACCACTTTTATGATTCTTACACTTGATTTTCCTGCAGTCCCCATGGTCATTATAAAGACACTTGTTGCATTTTGCAAAACTGACCCCAGTTCTGAGGAAATAAACCAGTGGTGGCATGCTGGGAGTTAAACATTCCAATTCCACAAGAGACTGACAGACTGCTGTGCTTTCATCACCTTAGATGTGTATGCTCTGATGGTAATACACATGCAGAAAGATTTTAACCAGCATAATTTTTTCTTCTACTCCACACCCCTCCACCCCTATCATTCTCCTACTTCTAAATTACTTTTCTGGGCAGAAAAAAAAAATATAATTCTATACTAGAGACTTAGGTAAAAGACTTAGGTTACATTTCTGGCAGCTGGTTTCAAAGCAATAATGTTCTTAATGACTCACATATAAACACTAGTTTTGTTCTTCCAAAGATTTCTTCCATTTTGTTCTAGGACTGCCTTAATAGGGATTTTTTTCCTTTTTGAAAACCAAACTTTCACACAATCTGTAACACATGCCTCATATTTGCATATCTGTGCTCCCTAAGATCTGATATTTTTAAAAAAATAATAATTCATTATTGCACCATATGTTTAATATACCTGCTTATGTTTCACTTATCAATAATTTATTTCTTCTGGATACTAAAATCTAGAAACTTCTCCCATTCCTAAAAAAACAAGACACACAAGGAATGCACTATAGATGTGCATCTTAGGGGTAACTGAATTTCTTGTACCACAAAGCATACCTAAAAACTAAGTTTTAAAATTCTATTATAGAAGTAATTTTGTTACAAACCTTTTTGTTTAATAGTACTACAAAGCATGCTAGCTTCCAGAAACAGGGAATTAAAGAATAGTAATGTTCACATAAAACAAAACAATAACATTCTCTTATTATTGAGAACTGTTATTTGATGCAGAATTCTAAGCTCCATTACAAAAAAAAGGAAAAGAAAACCACAAAACAACAACAACAAAAAAAAACCAACCAACCAACCAACCAACCAAACAAACAAAAAAACCAAAAAACAAAAACCCAAAAAAAACCCAACCTTCAAAGTTCTGTCAAAAAGCAAGAGCCATTTTGAGGACCAATATGAGCTCTTTTTATCTAATACACTTTAGGAAAGACAAAAAGAATTCTATCAGGTAAAGCAGGTAGAAGACAGTAACTGAAGGATTGTAAGTTCTCATGTTTTTTACTGTACCCAGTATTTATTGTAACTGATAATAAAAGCAGTGTCTACAAATTACCAATAAGGAGAGCCTGATAGGGGAGAGAATGGAGAAATTTCATTAGCATTTAAGAGAAAAAAGAAAAAAAAAAAAAAGGAAAGACACTAGACTAATAGTTAATTTACATGTGTAAGTGCCTGAGACTCAGTCAGTCACTGATTGGTACAGTTCCACGTAATGAATGACAAATATAAGCATGTATTATCAGCAATTAGTATTAGCACAAAAATAAGAGTCTAATTTTTATTAGAGGATTTTAACAGAATGCAGGTTAGTAAAAACTCCCTAAATTTTTAGTTCACTTTTGTAGTCTAAATGGTACTGTTAGTAACTTAAGGCTAACACTGCATGATCACAGCTTCCCAAGGAGGGACTCTGGTTTCATCATCAATATTAACATAGGTGACAGTCCCATGCCAAAATTAGAGCTTCTAATTACCTCTGTACAGTTATTTGGTCACTGATGTGGCCATCTCTGTGTTATGAAACATCCTAATTACCAATGGCTTCATTTTACGGTTTTTCTTCAAAATGAAGACATTTTTAGAATGGCTTAAGAGTTTTGTGATTAAAAAAAGACTTTAATATTTCCAGTAAACTGTATGACAAAGATCAGCAAGACACAGCAATGCTTTAATAACCTGACAGCCTGGGGCTCAGGCAAATGCTGACAAAATCCTGCTTCAAAATGGACAAACACAGAAGCACACTGCTATCACTGAGGTCCTGGCCATCACACAGTATTTGCACAAAGAAACATTAAAACATAATTTTTTGCTTTTAATATAACAATACTTTGGAACACAGAAAATTACTTTTAAATGTACTGAAATGTTTTTCTAGATCAATTAGTCAATTTTCCACTTGCTTAACAGTTCTCTGGGCTTTGCAGGAAGATTCACTTCAGAATACTTCTGTTTTGCTTCAGCCCATTATCAAAGAGGAAAATGCAACCTCAGCAATGCCTTTTGTCTTCTGAAGTTCTGCATTTGGTTTCTTCTGAAATGTAAGCACTGACAACGTTTTGCTGTCCCTGTTTAAAATATCACTCGTCCATGTTCTGTTCTTAAGATAAATAAATAATTAATTTCAACTCATTCTCCTTTATTTTGTTCAGCAGGCATCTGAAAGCAACTTGAAGTGTTTAAAGCAAATCTCAACAGTTTTCTGATGTTGCCTCCACACACAATTACTTTGCCAAACAACCTCACTTTTCATCTGTCAAAACAGAGAGTTGCTTTGTCCACAAGTCAGAGCAGCACATGTTCTGAGCCTGAAGCTCTTTCCAGTTTTATTTTAACCTAGCAATTTTTTAAATACGAGTAAATCAGATTGTGGGGAAATAAAGCCATGATCTTCACTTCAAAAATGAGCTGCAAACATCCCAGATAAAATATGGCTCCTTATTATTAATGTTAATTGTGTCATCATGTGAGCTCCTCTTCCAGTCACTGCACTACTTTCTGATTATTTAAGCAGAAGGTTTCTTATCCCAAATTCAATGCCTTCTGCAAAATTTCAGAAGGCTGGAACTCCTCTTAAATAGGTAAAACCTGTGTAGAATTCCACGTTACAGAAAAACAGGCAAGAAATCCAGCCATTCAGAAATCTGTGAATTTAGAAAATTAGTATACCCAAACCAAGTAGACTTAAAAAATTCACTTAGTAATGCAAAGTCTTGGAAACACATTTTAAAGTATAGTTCTTGTATTAATTTCCCAACTGCAACAGTCCCACAGAACAGGTGATTTTTACAACAGAAGTCATTGGTGTACCTCAAGCAAGTCAGCAGGGGGAGCAGGCAATCAACCTGGGAACAAAAAATACCACAGTCTCTCCCTGTAAAATGTGGAAACATGACAGACAGTCTGGAAACACCACAACACTGCAACATGAAAGCAGTGAGCATATATACAGAAAAGCAGGTATTCCACTAACACATGGTATAGCCATTTTCTACCATTTGAGCATTTAATGCTGTGACAGTTAACACTTCCCTCTCCAAACCTTCCCATTTCTTCATAGTGTAAGTACAATTGTCTCCGTATTCAGATTTTACACTTGAGTTTCAGAAGCCCAGCATAATCATATTCACTGGACAGAGCACAGATTAAATGATCAAACATCAGAAATTGCAATGACCCCACACATTCTGAAACCACAGATCAAAGGACCACCCCTGCTTGAAAACACAAGAGAAACTTAAAACAAGAACAACTGTTACTTGACCAAAGTTCCCTTCATGGGAACTGACCAAAGAACAGTTATTTCCTCAAGTGTGTCAGTTTGCAAAATAATAGCTAGGACATATAAACTGTTCCATGCATTTCAGAAATGTATTAATGTAACATGACAGACAATTTACAGTTACTAGATTCTTTTATTGTTAGTGATTTGAGAACTAACATAGATCTGTTCTCATCTTGCTCTGCATTTTCTCTCTGAATTAAAAAAAAAAATCTCAGCTGGTTAAAGCTGCCAAACACCTCTAGTTTTTCTATTAAGCATTTTATAAAGAATTTTACATTTAAGTTTGTGATATGCCCTTAATACTCACAAGCTGCATAAAACAAATTAAATAATCAAGTTAGCTTGGGCAAAGATCATTTTATACACTTATTTTTAAATTTCACATTTAATTCAATAGAAGTTTCTTAAAATCCTTAATCACATTGAGAGTGTTTGCTGCATTATATGAACTATAAAGGCAAAGATCAGCAGCAAGCAAGTACCAGGTGGCACTGTTCCGACTCAGTACAGGATGATGGTTCCTGCCCTGAAGTATTCATGAGCTTCTAGACAAAAACACCTCCTTGTATGATCAGCAACCAGACTGGCAAACAAGAGCACTGTAAGGGGACTTACACTGCTAACTTGCATCTTATCTACTGTGGGGAAAAAAAACAAAAACAAGCCCCACCATCTTCAAAACGGTGAAGTGATTTCAAGTCTGTAACTTCTCCAGGTCACTACTGGCCAGTGATTCAAATACCATATTAGCAGAACCAAGTATCATATTTTAAGATCAGAAGTAATTTTAGGAAGTTTCCCTTGAAGTGAAGGAGTAATCTCTGACTTCCTACCTGAAACTCATCAAAACACAGGAGAGCAGCCTCTTGGCTTATTTCCTCTGCCACTGGTGCAATTGGGTCATATGATTTGGCCATAAATCCTGCTTTTCTCTTTGGCAAGTTCTGCTTAAGGCGATGTATTCCTTAGATGATGGAAGAGAAAAGAACAAATATTTCTTATTTATTTTTCTAAGACAGGAAGAACAAAATTATTTAGCTAACAAATGAAAAGTAAACTGATCCAGTAAAGTAAGAAAGCTTCAAATTTAATCCAGTTTTGAGAGGGTAAGACACTTCACAACCACACAACAGTTAAAAGCTCACAGATTTTGTGATTCGTATTTTGTTTAGAAAGATGTAATACAAAAATCAAAAACGTCTTGAATGCTATGCACCTATACTTTATCTTCTATAAACTGGTACAAATTACAGTTTTATCTTGCTCTGAAGGTATTCTTAGAATGAATTTAGCTAAAAGAACACAGACATACCAACACAGTTATAGTTCAACATGTGAAGATGATAATACTGGCACAAGGTAAGATTATTAAATCCATACTCTACTGTCTCATAAATTGTATTGTGTCTGAATATAAAAAAACCTTCAGAAAAAAAAAGATCCTGCAGAA
Source organism: Eopsaltria australis (assembly GCA_034509425.1). Classification (NCBI taxonomy): domain Eukaryota; kingdom Metazoa; phylum Chordata; class Aves; order Passeriformes; family Petroicidae; genus Eopsaltria; species Eopsaltria australis. The sequence continues at coordinate 2,047,586 of JAVTVJ010000040.1, forward strand.
GAAAGCTACCTTTCTTAAGATTCAGCACAAATGACAAGAAATGGAAACAAAAAATCTCAAGAGTGACCCAGCAATGATAGAAAAGTGGGTACTAAAAAGTGGCTCGAGTTATTTACACCACTGAAAGCTTCTCAAGAAAAATGCAGCTGTCACAACACTTGTGAAATACAGCAATAGTTAACAATTTGACAGTATTATAAGGTCATAGAATTTAGAAACAGAAGCAAGTTTTAAAATACCTAGAACAGCATCTCTGTCAAAACAAAGCACCTTATTCTGCGGATCAGAAAATTTTCTGAAACTTAGGATGCGCTTCTTTCTATTACTTTTTTCCTCTAAATTACTGAGTTTTACTAAGTTAGTCAACCAGAACAGTTCCCATTCTCCTCGGCATTAATATCTGATTTACTTATTTGTTATTCAAAAGACAATGCTAAAATGCCTTTTCTCCTAATTTTTTTCACTTTTCTTTATGCTTAAGTATTTAAATAAAGTTACAGTGATAGACATGAATATGAGACAGACTTTGTAATAGATATTGTATTTCATAAAATTCTTGTCAATACCTGTGTCTGCACTTACTCTGGTGCACATCCAACATGAAGCCATGAAAATGGACTCTCTTTTTCCTTTCTACTTCTAAGTGAGAATAGAACATGTCCATCACCATTGTCTTTCCTGTGCCTTCAAACAAGACCAATAAAAAACACTCAACAGGTAGTTGATTTAAGAGCAGTATGTACTGATTACAGTAATGACTGTTTGTTAGTTTGGCCCTAATGAAACTATAATTTTCCACAGAGTAAGTACAAGACCAGACTGCTGTGAGGAACAGTTATGTTTTCTGTTCAAAAACTTGGAACACCGCATTTTTAGTTTTCTGTTTTAAAATTTTGATTCATACAGAGATGGCCCAAAGGTTGCCCAAATTACTCCCCATACATCCATAAAACATGTTAGTATTTCCTTTGGAAAGCAAGTATGTTTTCATGCTGCACTGCTGCAATTAGAATATACAAATTCTCTCCCACAATTATTACCCAAATTCTTAAATTGCATTCTGAAATATTAGTGAATGGATAATGCTGAAAACAACTACACATAGTATTGTGGTCCAATCAAACAGCTTCCAGCATTCAGCATTCAGTGTAATTATATTAAATAACATCATAATGTTACATCCTGTAAAATTCATTAAACCAATAAAGCTACATAAATATAAAGCTTTTAGACACTTCATGATTTGAACAGACATGCATTTAGAAAAAATTCCATTGGATGCAAATGAAACTTACCAACATCTCCATAGACATAAAGACCTTTTGGGGGTTTGGTTTTGGCAAAGAGCTGCAAGTCAAGAGAAAAAGCATAAATACAGACATAGGGTAAAATTAAAGCAAGCACACGGCTGTGATAAGGTAGTAAAGTAGCTGCACTTAACCACAACAGTAGGAAACAAAGTGTAACCTTGAATAAATCATTAGCTCAGAATTCATAAGTAATGTTATCATTGTGCAAATTCTATGTAAGAAGTAAAACACACATGCAGGGCTTGGGATTTGGGGTTTTCCGTTTTTTTTTTAGATCATTGTGAAAACACCCCCATCCCCAGCCCTAGCACATGTGCCTTTTTATCACAATGCACAAAATGATTCAGTATTTCCAAATCCACCATCACCTAAACAAATCCTTTCCCACACTAATCCATTTGAGCAAATAGTCCTAGAAAAAAAGGATATAAAGTTAAGCAGCATTGTACCATTCCTAGACATATGCACTAAATACCTATAAGAGCAGGTCTGCTAAAGAGATAAACTATTAGGACTTCAAAAGAAAATCAGTACTGCAAAGCCCATGAACACTGTACATCCTTTTTCTCTCAGCTTTGAATATTAAATGCAGAAACATCTCTGGTTTAAACACGACTAAAATCAATGGAGTCACAGTGAAAATATGTACCTATATACACATGCAAGTGTCTGTATATGTATAAATACATAAACGTATAAAAATATATTTTCAAAGTATGCCTTTTAATTAACTATTTTTTTCAAGTTAGTTACTTTTATCTGGAATGAATACTTCTTAAATTTTTTAAATTTCTTAATATTATTCAGGACACATATGATGACACCTGATGGCTTATTCTATTTTATTCAAGTATATATTTTTATGGAAAAACTTCCAGTAATGTCAAAATTTTCTATTTTAAATAGTCTTCTTTCCTTTCCCTCCAGTATTGCGCACAGCCACCTCCAAGTATAATTCAAAAAAGAAACAGTTTCTAAAAAACTGGAGATCTCAACAAAATTCAATCAAATCCATGAAACTGAATTGACATCCACAAAAAACACTGCAGGAGAGTATTCACTTATTTTAAAGTGCTCCACTTTCAGAGCTCTATGGGCTGAGCCAACACAGAGGAAAATTAAAATTGCAACCCTGTGGTCTCATTTGGAGCTGGATAATTGCTAAACAACTTGAATTTAAAGCACTTTTTCAAAATATAGTGCCATGTTAAAGAAATAGAGGAGTCAGTACAAAACACTAATTAAATATGAAAGAAAATGCATGACCAAAAAGTAGAAGGGTAATATCTCGAGTCTATAGTACCAGCTCACTCAGAAAATATGCAAGCATGGCTCTTACATAAGAGCCCCTTTTAGATTTAATTTAGATCTCTATTAATAGGGCAATCAAAAATTTGTATCATCAATCTGTGGCTGGAAAGGGTTTCAGATGTTTGGAAATGATTCCATTAATTGACAAGGCTGCAACTATTTGCTAGTACTTTGAAAGCATTGTAAGACAATTTAATTGTTGAATATTTTTCAGTGTGTACTTTTTAAGAGCTTGCACTCAATAAAACTACAGATGCTCTAAGTTACAGGAGAAAAAGAGAAACAGACAAAAATCCAAATGAGAGACTTTCAAAATAATTTCTTTGGATTTAATTTTATATTAACAACCACCATTTTAACAACATAAAAGACTACCACATTCAATTTATTATACAGGAAGGCTGTATTAACATGATTTGCAGTTTCACAAGGAATGACACAAAGCTAGAAAAACAAATCAGTATGTAGAGTACAGCTTTATCTGTTTCTGCAAATATTATGCAACCAGAACAAATATTAATGCCTACATTTTTATACCATTCTTTTCATTGTAAAGTTTTTATTCATTACATTTAACTATCCTAATATTTGTCTTTTTAGGTATACCTATTTCCAGATAACATGTTACAGAGAAAGGGTGTTTTGACTAAAGGAAAGAAATATAATGGCTTGGGATCCGTAAAAGTTGATTTAAAAAATGAAATTAGTTTCCCTTTGAAGACAGCAACTTTTGAGCAATATCTGATTGCTAAAAAGGATGGATACTATGGCAGATCCAAAGATATTTGCTGAATCTCTAAAAACAAATCAAATGTCAGAAAACCTCTTCTTTCAGCAATTAAGGAATTTTGTAGGAAATATATTACATATACTTCTAAACATCACACTATAGACAGCTTTAGGATAATGACTTCCTCATTCCTGTCAGATATTGTATAACTCTAAGAATTTGTTTTTATATGCTTTGGTTCTTTTGGTTTTGTTTTTTTTTTCTTAACATACATTTTATTTCAAAAAAGTAAAACTTGATCAGTAGATTTTTAATACTAAAAACTCAGACCTCCTACCAGTCTCAAGCTTTTTTGCATGATCATAGAATGGATTTTTTTTTTTTAAATTATTCTAATGCATCTCCTTGAAAAAGGACAACTTAGACTAGGCTTGCTGATAAAATCCCATCAATGTTCGTGATTCCATTTAAAGCACAGCAAGCAGTCAGTCAATGGTATGTGAGGGCAAAGAAAGCAGAAGACTGATCTTGGTTCTGTCCAAATACACACCCTGCATGAAGAAGGGGGGAGATCTAATGCAGAAGATCCTCCAGTCACCCTAAAAGAGGGAGAGTCTATTTTAGGCAGGAAAGGGAGAAAAGTAGGAAATGCAGAAGACAAACTAAATTAATGACTTCTCCTTGCTTATTTCCATATTATCCTGAGGAACACTTGGGGTCTCAGCATAACAATGTTAAAATTTGCTGACAATATGTTTCCTTTGCCAACGGTGGTAAGATTTAAGGATGTTAAAGCGAATATCTAAAAGGTACTAATCCAAAGATATTAAGTGATGCACAAAATTTGAGCTTGAAGGGGAGAATATCTTTAGCAACACACAACATCTTCCCACATTCACCCATGCTCAGACACCACAAGCAAGCAACTCATTTCCCAAGAATATTTACACCCTGACTGGAAAAACTTTTACATGAAAAGACATGTCAATACTAAAATGGTTAATTAAAACATGCAAAATTCAAGAGACAAGTCTCCCAACAGCAGATTTTTTTTTTTAAATGCTAACAAAATTGCCTCTTTCTCCCACTCTTTCAGGCCTTCTTTTTGGCTGCTGTTGTAGCTGAAGACATTTTCAAGGTCTTGAATGGTGTTTACTATTGTTCATACCTCTTTTCAAAACATGACCTCACTTATAATTGAGCTTATTTCAAGTCATTAGTACAGCAACTCAACAACTCTTAAGATGTCCCAATTGGTATTATTTTGAAAAGCTGGAGATCTGAAATGTCTATGCAAACTCTTACGGCCTCGAACTTCCATTCACAGGATCTCAAAATATCTCAACATACAAGGCCATGCTTTCACCAAGTTGAAGTTCAAAGTCCTTGTTCAAATTTGAGGAGTAATTTTGAAAAACAGAAGCCTACTTGGTTGGCAGCAAGACTAATTGTTTTTTCCCCTGAGATCCATTCTAAGCTGATGCCCCAAAAAACCTACATCATAACAACATAGAGAGTTTTATTACCATGAAGAAAATAGCTGGTGTCATGGTGTGACTGTGTGTGTGTGCCCCAGACTACTCACTTCAGAAAGGTTCGGCCTGTGAGGTAATACAAGTGTTTTGGATGAAAAAGCTGAAAGGCCTCTATTGTATCTGATATAAGTATTTGCTCCCTAATCCTACTTTTACCATATTTTAGTGAATAAAACTACTTAGATAAAAAGTGACAAAAGAAGAACAAAGCTAAAACCAAAGTAGACCATTCTTGTAATGGTTCAGAAGTGCAAGAAGTTTCTATTTCTAGAATAACTGCTATTTTGAAAGAGGCTTCTGCAATTCTACCACAGAAGAAATCAGGCAATAAAATAAGGAATATCAGACTACAGAAGAGGCTGGTAGAGAGAGGCTTTTCTTCCACTGCTCCTTTGTCTTCACTGCAACCTCCCAACCACATTCTCTTCAATGACAGAGCCAGGAAAAATGAGCACACTTGAAATGCCAAGCACCACTATTTTTTTTAATTTTGAAAAAGCTGCCAGTAAATTAATTTCTTCTCAATACAGGAGATTTCATACTAAAGGCAGGGTAATCAAATTGCTAGAAACCTCCTGAAAAAGCAGAAAGTCAACCTACAAAATGCTAAGTATAACTGATGAAGCATTTTATTTTTTCAAAATAGATCCTTAATTAATTTAGAGTACATCAATTTGTTTCATTTACATCTATTAAAACTCACTAAGTACAAAACAGAAAGGAAATACAATGGTTTTACCACAAAAACATGGGAGTATTCAAAGTTACAAAGTACCTGGCCTCCATGAGAGGAGAATGCCAATGAGCTATTAATGAATACAGGATTTACCTGTATCATCAGTATTTCCTGGAGAAGCCTTCTAGTCACATGAACAAATTCCACTCATAAACCTACACAAATCTTGTTCAGCCCAGGCCAACTCCAGAGAGCAGCACTCACCACCAGCTCTTCTTGGCATGAAGAGCCTTAGCTCTGACTGACCCAAGTCTGCAGCAGAATCACTACACTCAAAGTCCATAACAGAAAACCAAGTATTTTGCTTACTTAGGAAACTCCTCAACAGATGCAAACATATGATAAGCATATGATTTCATCAACTACCTAGTCACATTTGTGACTTATTCTGGGGAAACCTTCAATAAGATGTTGATTACAATTTTGCTGAAGTGAAACATGGCCTATACTAGAATTTAAACTATAATCTGTTTGGCTTCATTTTATCTCATGAGAAGCTCTGTTTGAACTGGCAAATTGCTTCCTCAAAGACAGCAGAAGAGAAACAATGCTGTTGTGACTTCTACCTGAGTCATAATTTCATTTAATTACACAAGCTAGCAGACTTTGACAGATTTATGCAAAAGTCACTGTGCTCCTCCTTTTCTGGGCTTTTGATGTATGGCAAAGTGCTCAACCTGGTTATCAATCTTAAGACTTCCATAGAAATATCAAACTCTAGAAGAAAAACTTCAAACTGCAGCAACACTTACCCCAGTAGCAAGTAGTTCTTCAGTGAGCTATGCAAAAATTTTTAAAAGTTCGTCTAAAATTAAAGCAATGTTAAATGAAGAACTGGAATGCTTTAAAGGAAGTAGTGAAAACACATTCTCAAGTAAAAAATGGCATTTAAGTAAGAAAGTGTCAGTCTGGCTTTACTGTAATTAACTCTGTTATGTAGGAACAAAGTAGCATCACCATTGCCTAAACAGAATAAGATTGGTATTTATTTCCTGCAATACAAGCTTTCTTCCCTATTCACATCTCCCAGTCAAAGAATCAGTAAATAAGAAGCCCACATAATGCTTCATCTACAAAGCCATTACCTGCTCTAGCAACTAACAATGATTTGGGGCACTCCAGTTAACACAAGTCAACTGTCAATATTATTCTCCAGGGCAGTGCTTTTAGAACTTAATATCCAAATGGCCAAAACATCTTGCCAGAAAAGATCAAAATGCTCTAGCCTATTGATCCTCAGGTTTGACAGTAAGGCCAATGCTTTCATCATAACATTGTTTTCTAAAATGAAAATTACGAAATTCTGGCATTTATGTCCAAAAAAAATTTTAAAAAACAAACGGGAGCAAACCTGATAATTGGCTCCCTTTTGAATGACTTCGTTTACAGTCCAGGTAGAGTAAGACAATTCTGAGATAGGCAAGTTAAAAGATTGTAAGACCAACACCAAAGATTGAAAAGAAACCCAGACAGATGAAAAAAACCCAAGACCTAACTCAACAGCTTTTCACATTCAGGATCCTCACAAGATACAAAATATTGGTCAGCAGATTAAGATTCAAATTAAAGTAGTTTAGCAATCTGAATCCAGCTTGGTCTCCTTACACTTAAGCATAAAAGGTTCGCATTCGGGCATGCTGACACACGGCTCTGGATACCAAAGATAAGAAATAAGCATTTTGAAAAAAGGAAGTTTCAGTTTTTCATTTGGTACTTGCCCAAACTGAATCAGGAGACTGGTTTAGACTCAGGAGTTACCCACAAATCCATCAAGACAACAAGAATCCACAGGCATGCACCCACACACAACATGAATAAGTGTTTTAAAATAAACATACAGTTTCCAGGCTACATTTATCATTTTTACACTGCTTATATGTTTTTAATAATTTTAACTAAAAGAAATTGCTAAAGTGAAAAGGTAAGTAATGTGATCACCTGATCCAACTGCCAGAGAAGGCAAAAATATACTCCAAACCATTGTTTGGCTCCAATTCCCACATCAGAGTTAGAACCATTGAATGATTTGGATTGCCAGGGATTTCAGGGGATCACATGGCCAAACACCCTACTTTAAGCTGATTTGAAAGGGACCCATGAGGATGGTGGGGTCAACTGCTTCCAGAACAGAACTTCCAAAGACACATTTATTGCCCTTTAGGGACAGTCTTGCCTTCGGACTTCGCTTCATGTATTTGTTAGTTTTCTTACAGAGTGTCTGACTTCATGGAATTATTTCCCATTTAGGTTTCTTCTTAATAAAAAGCTCTTTCCTAGGTGCTTAGTCTGCTTCCCTCCATCAGGAGGCAGGAAGATATTCATAGCATTTCCAGTCAAGCACATGACTAGCAAATATATGACCTCCAGCTACACATTCAAGTTTAAGGTATTCAGAATTGTTGCAAGCAGACCAATAGGGAGGTGTGTGTCCCAATGCTCTGCACCCTGCTACTCTTGCCCGTTTGAAAAAGCATCATTTACAGGTGTAATACTTGTTCTATTCTCTACTTTTTCACACCTTGAAGCCAATACCTACCACAAGAGAATGGTTAACTTATCATTTGGTGCCTGAAGGCCAGAGGACAGCGTGCCATTTAAAGCGGTTTTAGCCCTCTAGGCTTTGCCTCCCCTGATCTCATGCTACATCATTTAGTCTTGCACTTCAAACAACATGCAGCATTTGTGTCAGGTAAGAGAACAATTTGGCATAGTTAGGTAACAAGTTCAACAGAGCTGCATATTTAGATTTATGCCCATGAGATGGGGAGTGCTGTGTAATGAATGCTGAGAAAGGCTGACAAGGAGATCTGTTAGCAAATGATGGTAAACATTGACCATAAACGTTAAAGTTACTTCTGATGAAAAAATAACCAAAAATGGTGCAAAAGAAAGAGAGAAAGCAAAAGAAAAACACTCGGAGTCTAGCTGGGGAAAACACCGACAGGTTTCCTCCTCCTAGGGACAGGGAGGGCTCTCCAGGTCAGGCAGGGAAAGTGCAGGTGAGACAGCAATGTGTATTTTGCCATGCTTTTTCCCCAGCACTATATTTTTATCATCAGACTCAGTCAAACACCCTTCTCCTGCTGTTTCCTCTGACCACAGCTTACAACTGTGCTGACTGGAATATGTTCCTCAGGTGTAAATGAAGCACATTCACTGAACATTCAGCTTTTCTGCACATCTATGACTGCCCAGTATTTAGCAAGGAATTAAATGCCTTATCTGCTTTGCTGGGTGCTACATTTGGTTTTCTGGGATATAAACTCAAATCTACAAAAGAAGAGGCAAGGAAAGCTGAGGAGGGAATTCCCACACCAGTTCTAGTTGCTTCCCATGAGAACATGCCATACCAGTGCTATCAATATTTGCAGGTGCAAGGCCACCGGAGCAGCAGTCTGAGAATAACAGCATGAAAACAAGAAACATGGAAAATACTGTCAAAGAGAGTCTGGAAAACATATTGTCAAGAGCTTCAGGGAAAAGTTACAGAGATGCAACAGCAGGTTAACAGCATTATGATTGTTAAGGCAATGTGCAACAGGGATATGTCTAAACTTTTGTAAATCCTTTGAAAAGAAACTGTGATGCCCTCAAAAATACAACAAGGGTGAAGATTATACCCAGGCCTTCTTTCCTCACCTCACCCGGAAACTAGCAACATGGAGAAGAACTGTTTTTAAAAGTCATGTCTGATATATATTATAATGTGGAATTATTTGTGGAATATCTCTTAGAACACAAAACATCAGTGTTCAGATTATTTAATCCAAACACACAAGTATAATACCAGTGCTTGAAAATTAAAACCTGGTTTAGGTTCCTCTCTCCTATAGCAAAATTACATTTTTGGAAAGGCAGGCAGTGGACATAACTAAAACCATATCAGATTTTCTTACAGAATTATTTCAATAATATTTCATTTGGTTACTTACGGAGTGCCACTGGATTTTACAAACCAAAAAAGAGAGACTGAAACATGAAAAATGATCTATCTGGAAAGATGCATTTGCAAAAATAAGATATGTGCTCTTGAGAGAAATTTATGCATTTCAAGCACATTCTTATAAGCAAATATAAATGCAAAAAAATATTTTTATCATTATAAACCTCACCTTTGAAAGAACATTTTTTGAATCAATGCTGTAGCCTTTAAGGCTTTCATGCAATTTCTGCAGCTGCTGCACAACTCTTCTTTGCTGCTCATCATTCTTCAGCTCTTCCTGCTTAATCAGAAAGTCATAATGTTCTAAAGGTCCATTGCAAACCTGTAAGGCCCTGGCGTGAGCATCTGTAGGAGTACTAGGGCCTGTCTTCTCATCTGCCTGACCTGTGTAGGCTGTCAAAATAAAAGCAGTCAATTAATAGAGAAGTTTTGAAAAGCATTTCCTTATAAACAAGACATTCCTAACAGTTTACACAAAGACATATATACATGACTTACCTATATAACCACTGGATACCACTTCATTTTTCATTAACTCAATTTCTAACTTAACTCTAGTAGTATGTTTTAACATTCCTTTTTTTTATTAACAAGCACACATTCTAAGAAGTCCAGCTAGAGAGCTGGTAAGATTTGGATGAGCCATTGCAAGGGAAGTTTTGACCTTTTTTGTTCCAAATTGGGGTAAAACCATTTAAAAATTCCAAAGGGCATTTCTCTAAACAGATAATCCTTTAGGTAAACCTTCAGAAAATATTTAAAAGTCAACAAACAAGAGACCAAACCAGGAGTTCTGTAAGGAAGTTGAAGGACTCAAACACCACACTAAGCAAGGTAATAGCTGTGAAATCCCTTCAATGCCACAGCCTGATCTGCTGGCATTGTCTTCTGCTTAGAAGAGACAGGTACAAGCCCAGGTAGGAATAATGTGAGAAACTAGACATTAAAAAAAAAAAAAAAAAAAAAGTCAGAATTGCTATACATAAAACAAGCCATAACTAGGAAAGGAAAAAAAGCACAAGATTACACAGAAGGCTTGCCAAATCATTAAGAGCAGAAACAATGGCATGCACTGAAAAGCTGCTAAGTATCTTCTTTGCTTCCAGTGTCATTTCACAGGTTAAGTATAATAAAGAAAAATATGATTTCTTAATGGGTAAAGGAAAAGCATGTTAATTGCAGTAACAGTTTTGTCACATAGCATTGCCATCTATGAAGTAGGAAAGAAAGTTGCAAGTGAAATTACTTTTAAGCAGACACAAAATAGCTGGAAAAAGGATATGTAATAAATAATTACTACAGTTAAACTAGGTGTATATCTGCAGTAGTTTCAGAGAGGGCTCAGAATCAAATCATGGTGCAACCCTGAATTTCCATCCATATATGACAAAATAAAGTACACAGACTGGGAACACAAATAACAGAAAATCAGGAGAGGGCTGCAGACACTCTGGAAGGCAAATAAATTCTGACAAACTGGACAAATAATCTAATACAACTAGGATGCAACTCAACAGGGACAAAGCATGTTATTTAGAGGAAATAACTAACTCAGGAGATGGGGAATGACCAGCTGAAGAGTACCTCTGCAAAAAAGGATCCAAGCGCTACACTGGATCACAAAATGACAGTGACACAATATCTAACACTATTAGATGAAAAAATAAATATAAATACTCCAATATAAATATACATGGGAAAAAAAACAAACAACTGTTCTATTCGATACTGGCATAGTATTGGAAGACACTTTCCAATTTTCACATTATGTATTATGTGAAGCATGAACAAAATGGAAGAGTAAATGAAGATTTAAAGGACTATTTTTTAAAATATGAGTCACAACCCACGAAGATGTCATAAAAGGCACAAAAAGAGTTTTAAATAGTTATAAGAAAGATAGAGTATTAGAAAAGAGAAGGATAAAACTGAACTAGTACATCAAATTATGTTTATTTATTGCAAGTAACAGCTTCCCCATAAAAAGACAGTCACTGTTTATATCTGCAGCCAATAATTGCACCAAATTCTCTTGTTTCTGAAGGAACTGAGTTGCTGCTTTGAATTAAGAGTAATTAGCTAATCCCTGTCTAAAGAGACCACAAAGTTGAGTTCAAAGTCTATTATTGCAAAAATTTGAGTAAAACCTGTAGAGAAGAAAAACATATAGCTGTCTCCAGATACATACAGGGTACAGAGAAAATGAAAGGAAATGGTATTTATACAGACATCTTAATAACTCTAATTAAGGTAGTGAAATATATTAACAGTTGAGAAGCTGTAAAACTTCCAATGATGTGAGGTGAATTTTAAAAATAAGTTTGATGAAAATCTGTCAGGAACAGGTCAGCAAAACCTGAGCCGCCTCTGAAGGGAAGGGGAAAAAGCAAAGATCACACAATTATAGAATAGTTTGGGTTGGAAGGGAGCTGAAGTATCATCTAGATCCAACATTCCTGCCATGGGCAGGGACACCTTCCACTAGACCAGGTTGTTCAGATGATGTCAAATTTTTTTCATCTTGTTTTCCACCATTCCATTCCCAAAAATAGTCAACCTCAGTCCTGTGATCCATACCTCTGAACTATCTGTGCCTTTGCAGTATGCAGAAGTTGATGGCTCCAACAGCTCCAGTGTGCCCCCTTATACCCATAGATACACGAGTTCCTACTGCTTACCATAGGATTGAAGAAAAAAAAATAAAATAAGCTGATTTAGGGGTAAGAAAGGGTTTCTGGTTCATGACCTTCCTGGCAACGGACAAAGCACACCAGTAGGACTGCTCAGAAGCATGGGGTTTGTCTCAGATTACATGTGCCCACAGCTAACCATGCTGGGAATGGGAGAAAATACTCTGTCATTAACAGGTGACAGAGATGAGACTATGCCCAAATGGCCACAGAGGGTGTCCTGGCACAAAATCACTCACTGTTCTCCTAAAATAATACTGAATCTTGGGATTTAAATATGGTGGGGGTACACTATAGTACGCTACCAGGAGACATCCAGTAACTGGTTAAGTGATAAACTCATACCTGCTGCTGCAAAAAAAGCAGACACTACTGAAGAGCATGTGGGGGTTTTAGAGATAAGTCAACAGAAGGTAGCTATTCAAGTGATAAACTGTTCTAAAAGACAGAAGAAAATGTGCACCTTCCATTCTAACCTGCGTTTTGTGGCACAGATTGCAAAACTCAACTATAGGAACCACCTATGATTCAGCGCACACACTGTAGTCCTACAGCCCTCTTCTCCACATTGCAAAATACGGGTTTTCATTTATCCCTGACTGTTTCATTATCTAATCTTTGTATTACAGAAACTGCAACTCAATTTTTGTTAGTTCCCTTCTGAAATCTTTAAGTGTCACACACAGAAAAAGTGTCTTCTACATCTATGCAGTGTTCTAGATACAACTATAGAAAAGCACAGCATCAGTTCACTGTTCACTTAGTTTTACACAGGATAGTGTAAAACTAGACATATGGTTATCTATAACCTACCTTTCCCACCTTCAGGGTGCAGGACAGTGTTGGATGTTACCACATTTACCCTGACGTTCCCTGGTTCTTTAGATTTGACACCAAGGTGCAACTTTTTCTTAAATTCCTGTTCCCAAAACATGCATATGTAAGTATAATCTCACTTTATTTCAAACCATATAATTAGCTCTTTGCATTTGCCTTTGTGCTTCCCCATACAAGGATCAGAGATACAGCTGCAGTGAAGACCTACTGTGATACACTCCAAAAAGAAAGAAATCGGAGGGGAAAATCTCACCAAGGCAAATAAAACTTATTTTAAAAATGCCAATCTGGAATTATAAAAAATCTATTTGAAGTGAGAGACTTAAGACATACTTAGTAAACTGACCTTAATCTACCACTGCAAAGATAACTAATGCCTACATAAAAATATAAGAAGTGTTCTTAACTCCAGGGATTTTCTGCTCAGGAAAAGAGCAGCAAATTGGAAAACCAATCAGTGTGTTCTTGAGTTTTTCTACTGCCACTTACAACTGATGTCTGAGATGACACAGAAAAAGGCACATGAGTTTCAATGACACAACTTATGAAAGCAACAGTCCCTTCTGAGGCAGGCACTAGAGTTATTTATGCAAGAAGACAAACTGAAATGGAAGCTGAGTTGTGGCATACCAAAACTGATCCTGACAGCAGCCAAGAGGTTCAGAGCACAGAAGGGTAACCAAGGTAAGAGATAGGGAAGTAATACTTTCCCCTTCCACTATGTTGTAATGGTTAACTACTGTTTGTCTTTAAAAAATAGAGTATTTCCAACCAATAGTTGTGCAAGAACCACATCTAATCCAAACTCATGTAGGTTACAACTGCACTAAAATTAAGTACCCCCAAAATCACTCACGTGCCACCTTCGCTGACAGTCATAACCAAGAAGCTGGAACAGCTTCTACTAAATCAGTGTTAATGCAAGGTACAAGGATCATATCTGTATCATTACTGCTCTGTCAGCTCAATCTGCTTTGAGAGCTTTTCAAAAAACCCAGAATGTGCATGGACAGAAGGCAAAAAAAAAAATAGAAACCAACTTTTAAAAACTGTCATGATTTCAACAATCCAAGCTGAAGTTCAAAATATTAGTTTGGGTCACAATGAAGCCAAACTACTTCAAACCTTGAAACTCTTAGTGTAAAGCTGTTAAAACTGCCTATGGAACACAACTGCCATGACAGAAAAAGAGGACTTGGAAGTCAGAGGGCACTTTCATCAACAGGCAGATGGTGGTATCAGAGACCTTCCTAAACTCAAGAGTAAGCTGGTAACAGAACTGCTGCAAAATCTTTCCTTCTTAGATGACACCACAATGAGGAGAAAAGGCAATGGCACAGTCTTGTAGCTCCAAAGGTTATTTTCCTGCGTGAAAATAGGAGCAAAGGTAGCAAATGATCAGGAAGGATTCTTTTTTTCATGCTAGTAGCTGTAAATAATAATAATGTCCTCTTGTCTCATCTTTCATCAAATATATATGCAAGTTTTGCAGAATCAGTCTCAAACAGGTAAACTGCCCCATGATGTACAAGGATTTGGATAAATTAAACACGTCTTAAATTTAAGCACATTAATAAACCTGCAGAAGAACAAAGACTTGTCATGTAAGCTTCTTGGGAAAGAGATCATATGCCAGGTATAGAGCTAAAAATACATTTACAGTGCTATAATAAACAAATGCTCCTTTCAAAATATTGCACAGTGATTAATGACAAGAATGTAAGAGGAGGTAATCTGAAAAAATTATTTACTTTCCAGTGCTTAACACAAAGCTTAAAAAAATCAAAATCCAACCAACCATATTGGGGGGGGGGGCCACAAACACACTGTAGTCATGCTTAAGTTAATTGCATGAATTGAAGATGTTAGGCCAATAACATGCAAAATTTATAAAAGCCCCACACTTGCTGAAATTAGTAGTTCTAAGCAGAAAAAGCAGCTTGCAGCTCCTTCCAGCTAGCAGTAGGACAAGGATTTGTATTTTTGTCTCATTATATGACCTTAGATGACTTACTGAAGGCCATTCATTCGGGCAGCATATGAAAGAGTTTAATCTTCTAGAGAAACATGAGTTGGAACGGGAATTCTGTTTTTTGCATACATGCCTGATACGTTATTCTGAAAGAAGATTACTTGTATTTTTTCCATGCACACCACGTTTAACAACATTTTATAGACAAAAGTAGGGAAAGACAAGAGAAGCATATCAGTGAAACTGGAACTTTACACAGATAATACTTGTCAGTATTATCTTTCCTTAATTAAGAAAAAGGTACAAAACAGTGGAAAGCAAATCACAAAAACAAAGAGAAGACTATAAACCAGTGATCATAAAACCAAGATTAGAAATCATTCCATGACGGCAGCCCATCCCTGCAGTCTCAAACATACGTAAGGACTACCTTCCCTTTAACCTGGAAGCTGACAAACTATGCCTAAAGCCACTGTATTTGCTCTGACAACTTTTTCTAAATGCTAGTGTATTGGTTATAAAAAAAAAAACTACATAGAGTCCAAGTGTTAGACCAATATCAAATAAAACACATGCAACTACAGTACTAACTGCAGTGCTTGTCTGGTTTTCTTAGGATGTGTAAATATTGCACAAACACAACATAATGTGTGGATGTGAACATTTATTTATTATGTGACCTACCAGTCACCAGCTGAATTCTCTCACTATTCCCAGACTGGCAGAGGACGAAGAGCTTTCACTAAAGAAAGAAGACCTCTGCTCCTAACCTGAGCCTCAAGTTAACAAAAGCCCATAAATTGTTGTACTGAAGAGACTTTCAAAGCCAGGCTGTGAAGACACAGTACAGCCGTCGTTCGTTATACACCGGAGAGTCCTTGAGGGACAACAGTCCCTGAGACACCCCAGAGCCCGGCCAAAGCGCTGGCAGCCACGACCGCACTCGCCCAGCGTCCGGTGCAGCCGCAAGGCTTTAACCAGACAGCGCACCGAGACCCTATTTACCACCGGGAAAGCGGCATCACCAACTCGGGAAGCCACAGGCCGCCTCCGCGGGTCCCCCCGGTGACCGGGGCCGGCTCCCGGCGCCACCCCGGCAGGCGTGTCCCGCCCGGGGCTGGGTCGCGCACAAGCCCAGGCCGGGGAATGCGAGGACACGGGCAGGTCACGGCACATTGGCGGGGCCTGTGCGTGTCCCGGCGGCTGCCGCCTGCCCCGCCCGGCACCGGCGCCCACCTCCTCTCGGCCGGGGACAGACCCGCGGTACGGCGGGGAGGAGAGGCACGCACCGGCTCCTGCGACCGCTCCTCGGTGCCCTCCCTGCGCGCCCGCCTGGGCCCAGCGAGCCCCGGCGAGCCGCGGCGGCGGCACTGACCTCTGTGCGGCGGGAGCAGGCGGGTGCGGCGCCCCAGAGCCCGCAGCAGGCAGCGCGCAGTAGCCAAGGGCGACACAAGGGCTGCCATCTTCCCGGCCCGGGCGCGGCGGCCGCGAGGGCGCGGGGCGCGCTGGGAAATGGAGTCCCGCGGACCTCTTGGGGAGCCCGGGCGCGGCCGGTGCTGGGAGAACCGCTCCCGACTGGGTCACGGAATCACAGGGTCCATTAGATTGGGAAAAACCTCTGAGATTATCGAGTCCAGCCTAGGACCTAACACCACCATTTCAACTAGACCATGGCACTAAGTGCCACGTCCAGTCTTTCTTAAAAACTTCCAGGGACGGTGACTCCACCACCTCCCTGGGCAGCACATTCCAATATCTAATCATGCTTTCTGTGGACAAGTTCCTCCTGATGTCCAACCTGAAGCTCTCCTAGCACGGTTTGAGGCTGTGTCTTCTCATCCTGTCACTGGCTGACCCTCACCTGGCTTCACCCTCCTTTCAGGTGGTTGTAGAGAGCAATAAGGACCCCTGAGCCTCCTTTTCTCCAGGCTAAACAACACCAGCTCCGCTCCCTCAGCTGCTCCTCACAGGACTTGTGCTCCAGACTCTTCACCAGCTTCACTGCCCTTCTCTGGACACGCTCCAGCCCCTAAATGTCCTTTTTTTAGTGAGAAGCCCAGAAATGAGCACAGGATTTGAGGTGCAGCATCACCAGTGCTGGGTACAGGGGGACAGTCACTGCCCTGGTGCTGCTGGCCACACTGTTGCTGATACAGGGCAGCATGCCATCGGCCTTCTTGGCCACATGGGCACAGCTGGCTCGTGGTCAGCTGCTGTCGACCAGCACCCCCGAGTCCTTTGCTGGTCCCTGGCTCCTTCCCCTTCTCTTTGCCCCCCAAACTGTGTCGCAGGCAGATGGGGAGCCCCTGAGGAGCCCACCCACCTGCCTGCCCAGGGCTGCACTCCCTACACAGCCACTCCAGCCACTCGGTACAAATCCACTTTCCAGACCCACCTGGAGCCGCACACAACACCTTACTGCCTTACCCATGCATTCCAGTTTCCAAACAACTTCTTTGTCCACCTCAACACAAGGAAGAGCTTCTTTACACGGAGGGTGGCTGAGCACTGAAACAGGCTCCCCAGCAAGATCATGGACTCTCCCTCTCTGGAGATTCAAAACCCACCTGGATGCGTTCCTGTGTCACCTGCTCTAGGTGACCTTGCCATGGACTAGATGATCTCCAGATCATCTTCCAGTCCTAACTATTCTGTGATTCTGTCATTTGTATCGTGCTGCACCATGCCTGTATTGAGTGCCACAGTTGACATCAGGAAGTTTTGGCAACTAAATTTGCATTTGTTGATAATTTCTATCTTGTGCTATTTGCTTTTATCTCTAAAAACATGGACCATAAAATACTAAGGACAGATATTTGTAAAATATTAAGGACAAATATCCCTGGCCAGAGTTACAACCTATCTGCACATCAGCAGTATCACTTTTATGCCTATGAACATGTATTTAAAATGCAACAACAAGATATGTTAACATAAAAGCATATTTCTCTGGAGATAATTCAAACCCTAGAGGCTGATTTAGTCTCAGTGTCTGTTTAACATACAGTAAACCTTGTCTTTTGTATTAGTTCAGATAACCCACATGGGATTCCTGAGAACTCCTCAGGAGAATGATGACCACCTTCCTCCTTTGGTAGGTACTTGACTGCCTTATCCAAGCACCTCCACTGCAACTACAAAGTTCTTCTGACAGAAAGGCACAGTGCAAAAAGCCTGCACTCCAAGGGAAGGGTACTGGCACTCAGGAATCACTAACCATAGCACTTGCTCGTTGGCCAGCCTGTCATTCCCATCAGAAATGTACCCAAAGGTCGGGATGAGGCTTTGGGAGATGTTGCCTGCAGAGTGCATTGTGCAAGAAATAGATAACAAAGCGTCGGTTCCTGGTAAAGCACAAAGGAAATGCTTAAACTAACTTTTGGTTTTGCAACATCAGAATTCCTATATCTCATTCTTGCATTAAATTTCTGTTCAGCATGCAAAAGTGAGCAAGTAGTTTTCACAGACTATCAATGATTTTTTTTTAAATAAAAGTATTGGAAAATGTTGCTTTAGGGAACTATAGAACAGCTTGCAAACAAAAGTTGATTATAGCCAGAATAGTATTGCTAATTCTAAAAATAATGTTTATGATCTTGAAAATATTAGCACTGATTGAAGTTCCACTCTAACATGTTCAGCTGTTTAAAATACGTAGTTGCTCTAGACGTATCTTCAGCACTATATACCTAATTAAGTAGTGAATCAAAGTGCCTATTTATCACATCCTAAAAGAGCTGTTTTCAGTGCATTTTCTTTCATCTTTCCTCTATTGGGCATTTATTGGTTTTGACTCATTCCAGCATATTATAGCTATCAACACCTGTGCCCATTTAGGAATGAATCCCAGTACAAATCATAGTGAATTGAATAGACATCTCAAAGATGCATCACAATTGTTGCAATATATTTAGAAACTCAAACAAGGAAACAAACAAATTCTGTAAAAGTGATTTAAATAACAAATAAGTTATCTTTATAAACAGCTTATCTCCTTGAGAACAAAGAATAAACAAGGCAACAAGAGCTGGGTTTTCTTCCATTATTAACTCAGATCACAATATGAATGGGTGAAATGTCAAGAATAATTGGAGAAGATGACAGTATAATCTTCAGCGAAAACATCTGATTTATTTAAATTGTCACTGTTTTTTTCTTAACCTTGCTATGCAAGGCAGCACAGAAAAACTTCTCATTTGGATCTATTTGGACATCTTCTACCTAAATGAATAAACCCTCTCCAATGCTATGAACCTATATGCTGTAATGCTATACACTCGCCAGCTGAAATGCCACCATGCACTGGACTGCACATCCCAGGAACTCACTGTCCTTTGGCTGTAAGCACTTGGCAAAACCAAGTTTTGATGTTAACCTAAACAAACAGGACTTTCAAGTACCTTTCTGTGGATTACCATGGTTTATGTCCTGTAACAGATACAGATTCATTCTGTGGTACATTTGTACCCTTCATTTCCTGTACCTGTGCCTTTGCTCACCTTCAAAAATGTGGCATTGAAACTGTGTAGAAATTAAATTGGCACTTGTTCAACCCTGCTGCATTATTACTCTGCCAGCTAGCCAAAAGTGGTCTTTAAAGAATACAACAGGAATAAAAATGAGGGGTAAAATCAAACCACTCCAGATGTCTCCCCTGGCCTCTAGTGGTATAACTGTACTGCTTTTAGAAATTTGCATGTGTCCAAGAGTCTTTGGGTCTCTGCCAGAACCATTCTGAGTTTTTCCAGAAGGAGGGCTGGGTTTACCTGACTGCAAGGCTCCAAAATATTCCCACCATGGGAAATGTCTTTGGTTGCCAAACACAAAGACACTTTTGATATAGAACTGACCATTCAGCCTACTCTACAGAAATGGATTTTGCGGATAGTTTTCATCAACACAGTTTCCATCAAAAGCCATTTTCCTGGGATTATGCCAAAACACTTGGGGGTAGACTTGATATTAACCTCATCTATTTTGAGACAGACAAGTACACTGTTAAAAGCCTACATTGCTTATAAAGCCTCAGGTTAAGAAAGCCACAAAAACATTCCCAAAATGATGGACTTACAGCCATTTTCACATCTGTTTACATTTTGCATCTCAGTCAGCTCTAATAGCTCAGTGTGCTAGAAATTCACTGCAGTATTTCAGCTACACAGGCACTACTCAGTACCTCTCAGAACAGGAGTTCACACTATTCGTATGTATATATAAATGTAAATATTACAAATGATGTTTAGAAGCTTAATGTTATTATCTTGCAGGCAGGAGCACAATGCAGACATTCAAACACCATGTTTCAAAGCACTGGCAGCTACTGCAGGGATCAGGAAGTCATTTTTCCACACAAGGCATTTCACAATTAGTTCAATGCCTTGTGGGTTTTGCCTTATCCTGAGTCAGCGTTCCCCACAAGTTCTGACAAAATATGCCTGTGCTGTCTAAAATGTGCTAACCTGGGCACTTGTCAGAAAGGCCAGAGAGTCCTAACTGAATAATGGAGAGATTTGGTTTCCTTTCCTGTTAAATGTGACTCTTTCTTTTAAAAAATGAAGAAAGAAAAAAAACACTACTAGAGAAGTATTACTATACAAAATTCCAGAAGTAATCATCCATTAATACTCCATCTATGGGTCCAAGCTGGGAGACTCTGGTATCCATTTTGCCACTTGAAGTTATGCCAGAATATCTTTGTGTCATCGTTGAATAAACAAGGTGTAATAACAAATCAGTGAGTACCTGATAGTAAAAGAATTTAGGTTCGCTAGGATTTTCACTGCTATCACAGAATACACTGACTTGGAAGGGACCCAGAAGGATCATTGAGTCCAACTCTAAATGCTTGATCTGATCTTTGAACCTACAAACACAGCTGACCTCTCTCCCTCCAGATTTGGAATTCGGCCCAAAATGAATGTCAGAAACAAAACTGAAACTTTATTTTCTGAGTTTATGCTCACCTTCATGCTGAGAAAAGAATCTTTCTAGCATGAAGAAACAACTACATATAGCATAACTCTAGTCGCATGATCACAAAAGAAAAAATCTTCCCCTTTGTCTCCTGGATCAGAGGAGTTGTATTTGACTCCATTGGGAAAAACAGAGATGGGACACCTCATCAAATCACTGCAATACCAATGCTGTTGATCAGTGGGCACTAAAACTGTCAGTCCATGTAGCCTCCACGAGGCTCTCCACCACCAGTCATCCCTAATAGGAAAAGCAGACAGAATAGTGGTGCGGAGATGGTATGCTGAGAGAAAAGCATTCAACTTAAGCCTCACTCTTAGTATCCACCTAGCATGAGAACAAATTCCTTATTTATCACAGACTCAGCAACTTCCCAAATGTACAGTACTGGACACTTTTTTGTTGCTTTGAACAGCTAACGAAACCAGGGTTGGCCAGGAGACAGGCAACGTGTTATAGTTAAGACAGCACCAGTGTTCAGTTTCTTTTTCACATTTGCAGTCAGATGTGGCAGCAGAGGTTGTGTAACAAACAAAAGCTTTTCCAGATGCATATGTAATCTCAGTAGAATTAGTGAGTTTTTTCTTGCCTTGCTGCATGACCAGTTTAATAACTAGTATAACTCAGGTAAAGCTCCCCTTCATTCCTGCTTTGTAAAACTCCTGTCAGCCTAATTTCTGTTTATTAAGTGAATAGTTGGCAGCTATTAGTGGAAAGGAAGGAAGGTGCACTAGGAAGTGGGAGAAATAACACTTAACAAGTGATGACAAGGAAATTCACAGAAAAGGTACCAAGCAAACCACCCATGGTATACTGGTTATGGGGATGAACTATTTTTGAACTTTGGGATCCTCACTGCTTTCTGATTACCTTTTTATTAACGCAGACAACAGCTAACTAAACTTGCCAGATGTTAGCTTTGTGTCTCTCTGATGTGATTTATGGGCAGCCTGCCATTTTACCTACTGCCTACACAGATTTTTGGAAAAAATATCACTAATTTTCACACAGTCTCATTCTACCTGGATAGTAAAGAAACATCACTAGAACTCTTTCATAAGAAACGACGGAAGGAAAATTATACATGCATTTAATTATTGGAAAGGTACTTCTAACAGGTATTAAAAAAATCTGAACTCCTCCAAGATGACAGAATAATTTAGAAATAATAGCAGATTGGTACAATTTAAATTCACTGATGTTCTAGGTGTATCAAGGGGGTAAACGTTGCACTACTTTGGGAAATACTGATTTTATTGTAACACACCACCTTCTTAATCAGAGAGTGAGAAATAAAGACCTTATGTCCAGGAAGGGGACAATTCTGCCAGCTCTGCTACTCCCTTTCTCTCATTTTCTCTCTCAAGTAATTTTAATAACTTACTCTGAAAACACAATTTTCCTTTCTTATCCTTTATGAACTCTTTAGCTTTCCAAGCTATGACATAAAATCTGGTCCTGTTGGTAGTATTATTATTAAATGTGTATCATTTGTTAAAATTGCAGTGAGTTTTAAAAGTTTAACGCTACTATAAACAACACCGTCACCTTGACTGCAGCTTGGGTCAATGACTTAAGACTTTGTTTTCAACACAAAGCTTTTGGTGGGCATCTCCGCCAGCCTCCGCCAGCAGCGAGCTGATTCCTTTTGCATAACACCTTGCACATACAGCATTTCCTTTCATTCCTTTCATACCCAGTCCTTTCATTCCCCGAAGGATGGGAATCTGCGGGAGCAGTCGAGCCAGCCCACAAACCCCGCGACCGCCACCACCGCACCCTGCCGAAGGGGCCCGACAAACCAGCGCTCCCAGCCAGCCCACCGCGTCCCCAGCGCCCGCCGGGACTTGTAGTTCAGAAGGCGGGAGGTCGCGCCAGGCGTGAGCGAGCTGGCCGAGTCCCGAGAACTACATTGCCCAGCGCGCCTTGCGGGCGCGCGCGGGCGGCCGACGCGGGTGCGTGTTGCCGGGCAGTCAGCTGGGCGCAGGGCGGGCGGTCGGGCGGCGCGGGTGGCGGAGGCGGCGGCGCTCGGGGCTCGGTCGCTGGCTCAGGGGAGAAGGCTCCCGCTCCGCCATGGCCGAGACGATCGCGGACACCCGGCGGCTGATAAGCAAGCCGCAGAACCTCAACGACGCCTACGGGCCGCCCAGCAACTTCCTGGAGATCGACGTGGGCAACCCGCAGACGGTGGGGGTGGGCCGCGGCCGCTTCACCACCTACGAGATCCGCGTCAAGGTGAGGCAGCGCCGCCCGGCCCGGCCCGGCAGCCGGGGTGGCGGTGTCGGGCCCTCGTGTGGCCCGGGGCTGGCCGGGGTGGCGGTGCCGGGCTCCCGCCGCCGTGCCCTTCAGGGGCCGTGTCACAGCTGCTGGGGGGCGGCGGCAGAGCCGCAGTGGACTCTCCATCCTTGGCCTGGGGTTGATAACTCTGGGACGGGCTCCTGGTAGCTCAGGCGATGCAGCTTGGTTCAGATAACTGAAGGACAAGTGCTCTTTCGGCTCTGCTGTGTACAGCTTGTCCTCAGACTGAAATATCGCTGTGCTGTGAGCTTGTCTGTCTCCAGGTAAATAGAGGAGAGCAAACTCTCAGCTCTCTGAGGTGGAGTAATATGGGTGGATCTGCCCTGAGGAGGAGGTCAAGTTCAGGATTCCAGCGGCCTCAAAAAGTACACAGAGAAGGTGTAGATAAGTCTAGTGGGCACACGCACTAGCTCAGAGCCTGCTGAACTGATAAGGTGCATGTGTATGGGGGAGAGCTTCCTGTTTTCTTTTGTGCTTGAAATAAAATTACAGTGCCTAATAAATAGGGCTGTTTCTTGCGATGTGCTGCTGTCAAATACTTCTTGGTAACACTAGAATCCTTCCTAGCTGGAAGGGCTGTATTCACTGACTTGCCCCAAAGGCTTGTAGTCTTGAGCTTGAGAAAAGCTATGTGAAGTCATTACTGTGTTCCCTGACCTTTCTAGTTTCGTAAACAGGGCCCAGAGGAATGGTCAAAAAATGTAGTGTCTACAGCACAGTCCTTGCCTGTGGCTGGTAGGGACTTGAGGCAGGGAACCCTTTTTGGTCTACATGGCCAGAAATAAGTTGGGTTGAGAAAGCTGATATCTTAAGAGATGGTTGTTTCTTTTATAGTTTGCAGTTGAGTCTTCTGCCTTGTATAGCTTTACTCTGTCACAGCTGATTGAACCTGGTCAGTTGTTATAGTCAGTAATAAAGGATGAAGCTTCATTGACTCCCTGCACACATTTTCCGCAATACTTCTTCACAGCAGGGAAGGATACAGCTGAGGGCTGCTGTCTTGGTCACTAAAATTCACCAGACAAGACTTAACCTTGTGTGGATTTTCTGGTTTTAAAGGTCTAAGTTCCCAGCTTAGAGTGACCTTACTTAAAAAAGCAAAATCAGCTGAAATCTAAACCTGCTAGGGAGGATAGTTCTTTATTTCTTATGCTTATAAATTGTCGTGTTCAGTAGCTATTCCTGTGTTTCAGGATATGTCAATGGAGCAGGAAGAATAAACTAACATGCTTCTAGCCTGTGTTTGGCCTCTGTGTGAGGTCAAACTAGAACCTGCAGATTTGTGTTGCATTGCTCTCCCTTATCAGAACCCTAGCAATTCACTTAGAAGAAAGATGTAATTCTACCTTGCTGGAAAGTATTTGCACCTTAAGTTCCTGATGACGTTTCTTTCCATGAGACTGAACATTTGGAATGGCTGGATCCAGGGAAGATGATACAAAAGGGACTTGGCCATGATATGGCCTTGGGACTTAGGTCAAATTTCCTGTGATTAAAAATAACAATTTTTAGAAATACTGAAGTTCTTCATTAGAAAGGAAAGCAGAAAAACAGGTTTTGAGACAGGTTAGTGTTAGCCCACCTGCTATTTGGGGTAGAACATTCTGGATTCCTGTTGTAATGAAGACCAAGAATGATTTGAACAAATGTACACTGTGATAGTAGTGTGACCTTCCTCTGTTCTTCCTCCCACACTGACTGCTGTGTAAACACTGCATCCTCCACCCTCCCTGCTTGCATCTGTACATGCCCGTGTACAGGACTGGCTCTTTGATCATCCCCTTTCCAGTAGTGCACTGCTGTACACATAGTTCATAGCTACCATGAACTGTACAATTGAGTTTTATGTCTCTCTGTGCTGGAAGGCTACAGAGCAAGTAATACAAAGTCATGCAGAATTATGTTCACTGTCTAAACTTGTATCAATTAACTGATTCTCAGCAGAACATGGACCGTGTCACTAATACACAAGTTTCAGCACAGAGGAAGAATTTGAGCATGAATTACTGTGGTATTGTATTTGTGAAAGATAGGCCTAGTACCATAAGCTGCTTGTTGGAGTGTGGCTGACAGTGGTCACCAGCTGGCTTCTGTGGTTTGACAATGCCTGTGGTCACAGAGAGTAAGAAAGTAGCAGCTGATGTGCAGTTTCCCCCAGCAATGCTGGTAGTAGCAACAGAACAGCCCTGAGAAGACGGTGTGAGTTACCTGTATCATATCTGGAGAGCTGTGTCTTCAAGTAACACCAACAGTAAAATGTTCACTCATTGGCAGAAATGAGTGGCCTAACTGCTGCCAAATTCTGGTGAAAGCTAAAGGACAGCAGCTTCGTGTTACAGCTGGAGATCATTCTAAGCCAGAAACATTGTCAGAGAGGACACTGAAATTCAAGTTTGTGTTGAGACAATTATGCTTGTACTATTGTCATAGTGTTTACAGACTCTGTAATTCTATCTTTGTCTGAATCTCAGAGCTTCGCTTTTGGGGTTTTTTGGAACTGAACTTGCTAGCAGACTCTTGAACTGATATCTGTTAAAAAGTATCTTGCAAAACAGATGTGTGTGAGACACTGCAGAGTTTCCCCAAAGCCTTTATTCGCAAGATTTCTACTGGTACTGCAGTTGAAGCATATCTGTTCTCTGGAAAGCAGCAAGTGGAACAACTTCACGCTTTAGTTCTTGTAATGCTGTACTCACCAAGTTCTGGTGGAAGTCGGAAAGCCTGATAGGGAACTCCAAAGTTCTGGGTAGACTGCTCAGCAGTATGCTACTGCGTAAGCAATTCAGTGGTATTTTGGAACTTCGGAAGGTTTGTCACAGCGACTGTCTCTGTGCAGGGTGGCTGTGCTGGGGTGGATGAATGGTGCTTTGTCAAGCATTTAAGGAGTCTTGAGATGAGTGCTGCAGGCAGACCCTATGCAGCACTTCTAGCTGGGCAGCTTACTTCACAGATGGACAGTTAGCCAAAGTATTGACTTTCTGAGCCTGAGTCTGTGCATTAAATAACAGTCTACTCTTGGCAAGCTGGACAAGGTGATGACAGGAAGCTTTCTACTGTAGCAACCACTGTCAGGCACACGATGTGGCAGTGTGCCACTACAGTGCAGCCTAGCTATGAAAGTCAAATGTCTTGTTCAGAAATAAGTGATAGAAAATGCCACCCTGCTGTGTTAAAATAGCAAATTTGAGTGGGTCGTGTTTTTGACAGTGTGCTTGAGAATTTGCTTTCCATCAGCAGCATCAGGCAGTGCATTTGTACCATTCTCTGGTGTCCTTTGTGCATGAAGTCTTAGGGTGAGCTAGACTGGGAGTAATGCTATAGGTATAAAGCTCCAAGTGCTTCTTCTAGCGAAAAATAAGTTGATGAAGTACTCATCTCATCTGAAGATATCTAGATGATCACAATATGGTGATTGTGCAGCATTTAAAACCAGCATAATCAACTAGACTGCCTGCTAAAGTAATACAGTAAACTACTTCATTGCCCTTACCTCTTGAGGAAAAATGTGCACCAAAAGTCAAGTTCTCAGTGTAAATACCTACAAGTCTTTATTAGCTCTTCTCTCCTTATTAAACCTTTTCAGAATGGGCTTGTTCAAGTCAACATTCTTGAATGAGGGTGTGGGAATACCTGTTGCTATTTGTGGGCTAAAAGTCATCTCTCTGAATTTCAGGAAGCAAACATAGAACAAATTACAATTTTCCTATTATCATCCTACAGCATGTAGTCCTCAGTTCCAGGTATCATTTGTCTTCCACTGTAGTTGAGACATAGTTTTCTTGATAAGTGGGTCAAAAGGAAGGTCTTTGCTCAAGCAGATTCTGTGCAATAGCTTCAGTTGTTAAATCCTTTAAGGAGGCAAGACTTAAGCTTTACAAGCTGACTCTGATCCAGTGACTGGTGTCACACGTCACAGCCATACACCCACTGTAAAGCAGTGCCATAGGAGATAAGCACTTTGGTTAGAATACTGTCAACAAAGCTTATGGATATCCAGGAACTTGCTACATTTTGGGAAATATCCCTTTGGCAACCCTGAGAATAACTCAGTTGGCTAGAACACAGTCTTAATAACACGAGCCTTGTGAGTTCAGCCTCCATATGGACTGTTCACTTAAGAGTTGGACTTCATGATCCTTGTGAATCCCTTCAAACTTGGACTATTCAGTGATCTGGAAATAAACTTAACACTATTTTGTCTGGTTTTGTTTCTGTAGAAGTAAAAGTTACTTCTGTGCTGCCCATTTTGGTTGAGTTTGTCACCTAGACTAAAAGGTCAAATCATCTGTTTATGGTTAGTGAGAGCTTGCAGAGAAGTCATTGTTATTCAAACTGACAGAACTATAATAAAATACCTGTTACAGGAGCTATTAGTCTAAGTAGTTAAAAGAATTCTTTTTTGTCAAACCAAAGCCAAACTAAAAGCCTTTGTCGTCTTTGTTCTGTTCTTAAATGTTCAGTGGCCTCTTGCCTCTAATCAGTATTATTAAATTTGGCACTAAGTTATACCTTAGCTTTTTGGTATATAGTATATATACCAAATATTTATAATATTTATTTATATATTTTGGTTTATATAGTGCAGTGGCTTTTCTTGAGGTGTAGAAAGGGAATGTCTTGCTGTGCTTCCAGATATTGTGAAATGCAACAGTTGGGTGGTACCAGTGCTCTTCAGGGCACCAGTCAGGTTTCCTGTATGTTCTGCAGAAAGACTTCTGTAGACCTGCAGAGGTGCTCGCTCAACTGTGTGGGTCCAGTGTGGGGAAGGAAATGAATACACAGGCTGTGAAGTGCCTGCAGTGTTAAGAATAGCATTGGTTTCAAGGGATTGGGGAAGTTTGTCTACGTACTGCTGAAATCAAGTTGCTTTTGGAAGTCCCGTTCTCCCCTTAACCAATTTTTTCAAGACCTGATTTGGATACAATATTTACATGTCAGCGTGTCTATAGTAGTCTGACTTTTGACTAACTGATTGAAGTCTGACTGCTGTGATCAAGTCAGATTAAGACAGAAAATGAACTGAAAGTGTAACTTGCTCAGAAAGCACTTGTCTTTTGCCACATTTTGCAAAGTGGTGCTCCTGATCAGATGAACGTGTTTTTGAAATGTTTTGTCCTTGAATAGTTCCAAATCTCCTGTCCTTCGTGTTTGGCAGGGTGTGAAGCTGCAGATTCTTGCCCCACCATGAAAAGAATCAAATCTGCCCTTCCTGTAGTTGACATCAGCATTGTACACTTTAATAGTTGAAGCTTGTGGTGGAGTCATGACTAAACACTGACTCAGTGGGGATGCATAATCAGCAGTAATTCTCTGTTTCTCTACTACTACAAATCTTGCATAACACTGCAAATCTGCTTTAACTGTAGTAAATTATGCTTTTAAAAGCCATTCCAGACACTAGTTAGATATTTTCAGACTCCTCTACAAAGAATAAAAATGCAGTGATTCAGGTGAAGGTTTTTCTGTTCTACAGCTGGGTACTGCACCTTTACAAACATTAACTCTTCCTTCAAGCAGTAGTTCAGAAAAAGATAACTGGAAGGCTAAGAATTTCCCAAACATTACGGGTCCTTCAAGCAGTAATTCAGGAAAGGATAGCTGGAAGGCTAAGAATTTCCAAGGACACTGACCAGGGAGACAGAGAAGTAGAACGGCTTGAATGAAAAGAAACCTCTGAAGTAAGGAAAGTGGATTTACTCTTGAGCAGCTGTTTTGTTCTGTGGAAGTTTGTAATTAAACTGGGTTCAAGAGGCTGGTCCAAAGGTACTGAACTAGTTTAGCATTGATATCTGTTACTGTGGAAATAAAATAACCAAGTCAATGAATAGTGCTTCTTATTAGTATATTAGTTTAACTGGTGACTTGTACTCCTTTTATTTCAGTGCATACAGTGCAGGTCTTGATTGTCATGTTTTAAGATTGCACTCTAGTACAGTGCAGAACAGACCAAATCAAATGGAACAATGACTAATCTTTGTAGGACAGATGGCTGTGATCCAGGTAGGCATGTGATGCCAGGGAGTTTTGATATGTGCTTATTTTTAGATGGCTTGCTGAAAAAGTGTCAGCTTGAACTTTAGAGCAGTCCAGTCCCTGCTGCTTTTCATCTGGGGGAATAAATGATGTGGCAGAGGTTTATGTCTTCTAACAGTAAGGGAAGTATTTTATTTAAATACTTGGTAAAGCAATGCAAGTTGCACTACTGGAAGCTGTTTTAACGACTGCATAATCCAAATACCCTGTGAAGCTGTAGCACTGAGTGAAGGATCTGAAGTTGCTGTTGTTGCTGTAACTTCCGACGCGAAAAGAATGAAGAAACCCTAACCTTCTAGTCAAGGTATAAAAACAGGTGTTTTACCAGCTGAAGACAGGTCCATGAAATGTTCCTTCTGTGGCTATTTCTTGAGAATCCAATTAAAAATCTGTATTATGCCCCAGAAGATTCTCTGATATGAAAGTATACTTTCTGTTGGCCACAAAGCCTATTTGAAAGTATAACTATAAGCTGGTGTATAGCAGCTTTACTCTAAAATCCAGAAGAAGATGAAGCTATATATAAAGTGGTTTAAAGCCACCTCTAGACCTGGAAATAATGCTTTAGAGATTGTTTTTATGGGCCTAAGCTGTAGCACCTTTTAAGTGTTAAGGTGTGCTTCAAATTAATGAACAGGAGTTAGAAGCCTTTCTGTAACTTCTAGTGGCTACTTAAGAGTGTTGTGAGTATTACTGCTCCAGTAAAACTGGAAATATGAAGAGAATGTTTTGCTACTTAGTAGACCCACTTTTAAACTAGTTAATTTACTGCTTTTTTTTCTTGCATATTTGAAGTATAGGGATGCTGGACTGTCACTAGCTCACAAAGCATATCAAAAGTTTGGTTTCTGATAAAAAATTAGCAACTGCAGCGATTCACTGAAATTTTTTTATCCCCATTTGACTGTAGCTGATGGATGCCAGTAATGATGCTAAAGCATCAACTTAATGTGATCTCTTTTCAATCATTCCTAATGAGGAATGAATATGAACATTACTGTAGGTCAACTCAGAGCCTTATGGCTGTTGCACCTTGAATTGTGTAAGAGTAGCAATCCCTTCTCTTTCAAATTAATATTTCACAGGAGGCTTTGGCTTATTATCCCTGATCTAGTTACTAGTTCTGTCTGGATGTAGTAAAAGTCTTTGTCCAAATGTGTCCTTAAAGCAGGCTCCTGTTTTTATCTTTGGCTTCTGAGCATAGAACCTGAAGAATAAAAAATCACTAAGCAATCTGTTTTTCTTGACTCACCCTATTTAGAGTCTTTTGACCATGGCACACCATAATTCAGCTGTTTATGATATTGTTGAACTTGCTCAGGTGATGATAGATGCTTTTTGGCAAAAATACAGACATCCCTATGCTCATTTTTCAGAGAGCAACTTTGGACTCAAAGTGCTGGATTTGGCAAAGGTTAACTGTTATCTAAAGACTGGTAGTCTCTGTCACTGTGTTCCTATTAGGATTTCACTGCCTTACTCCTTAAGGCAGAAAACATCCTGGCTCCACAGGTCCAGTACTGTGGAGTGGAAAACTCAAAAGTTGGTATAGTTTAAGTCAGCATTGTTTAAAACTTGCATGGTCAGATTTTTCAGTATTCTCTTAACTTTATATTTCTTTTTAATTTGATGTATCTTCAGTAGAACAGTAGACATGAAGTGGAGAAAAGGGGAGGTAGACCTCTGTTTTGATAGAAAGGACTGAAACTTAGAAAAATAACAATCTCTAGTCTGACATTTTGCAGTGGGGAAAGCTTTCCTTCAGTAATATACCCAGCAAAAATCTAAACTTCTAGAAACTGAAGTTTAAAGCATGTTTTCCTTCTTTCTTGCTTTTTATAATTGTAGGAAATTGAGAGGTAGCTGCTTATGTAGAGTCGGGAAGGAAACAAACCACTGGCAAGGTTTCTGCAATAACAGTGGACTGCTGGAGCCAGTTTCGTGTGCTAAAGGGCAGCAGGCTCTTGCGTTAAGGAAATCATAATACTTTTTTTTATCCACCCTGAATGCTACTTACTGTGATACCCCAGAACTCCCTTTGACTGTAAATGTAGCCAAAGGGTGTAGCCTCTTGACAAAGATTACAGCTTGTATGAGACAGTCAAGATGCTCAAATTTAGCTTCTGAGAGTCAAAGCCACAAACTTTTATCAAAAGTGAGCCGTGTGCTTTCTTTCACTCTTATTTTAATGGAAACAGAGTTCTCTCAAGAACTGTCGTAACCTACTTGAAAAGATGACATCCGAGTAGATGCTGTGGCAACGGTGCAGCTTTATTCTCAGTCTCTTAGGAGTAGGAGAAATGGGCAATGCAGTGCTGCTGCTGAGTGTTGTGGAGGCAGATGAAGAAATTAACAAATTTACCTCAAACTATGCTGAACAACAACATCTGGGGAGTTTCTGCTAATGTGGGGATGGGCTGGGCTGCAGTGTCACACAGACTTGTGGAGTGTCAGCATTCTCTTTGAAGGAACCCAAATGCTATTTGCATTTGATTTATGTCTGGAAACAATTTTTTAGGAGCAAGTCTGACTATTTGCAAGACTTTTCACTCAGTGGATAAGCTAGTCTAAAAACTAAGGCTTAAAAATACTTAAAATTATTTTATTAATTTAAACTAATTATAAACTAAGAAATTACTCTAGTTTTCCTCCTGCATTTAAGGTAATTTGTTTGCCAGAATGGCAGCATTGGATAACTGTATCTGAAGCTGAGTGGACAGTAATGACTTGCATTCTGCTTGTGGAATTCTCTTCACTTGCATACAGAAACAATTTTTCAACTTCTAACTGGGCATAGCTTTGGGAGTGATGAGCTGAAAGACTGTTATCTTGTTATCTAAGCCACTGTCTTAGGACTGTCATTTGCTTCCGAGGTGTACTGGGAATCTCCTGAACTTAGAGTCGGACTCAAAGTTGGATATGTTATGGTGACGTAAATAAAGCTGAAGAAACGTGCTAACTTTGAACACAGATTTTGCCCTGAAGTCTGTTAGCAAGGAACCATTGCTTCCCATTACGTTTTGTTGAGCATTAGCCAAATGACTGTAGAAAGTTGTTTGGCATCTGAGTGGAGAAATGCAAGAGTGACTTAAGGATCTGGGTTTGTCACCTGTTGTTTAATTATGTAATGTAACTTGGCACCAGTTTTGACAATATTTATTCTGGTGTACTGGCTGGCCATTAACTGCCCCAGCAGAATACAGACTGCTCGACAGTCAGAGAAAGCCTAATGGTGTCTACATACAGTCTAATAAATACACAGTGCTGTACAAAATCTGTCTTGACTTAGTATCTTTCTGTGGCTTAGGATTTTGGGCTGTGTGGGAATTCTGCAGAACTAGTTTGTTTGTCCTTCTGCAGCAATGTTTTATCTGCAGTTCTGACTAGTGACTTTCAGTTGTCTTGATGTCTTGGGTGATGCATAATCCTTTCAGGTTGAGGGCTTGCACACAGACTGCTAAGCACCA
This sequence comes from Eopsaltria australis, assembly GCA_034509425.1. Classification (NCBI taxonomy): domain Eukaryota; kingdom Metazoa; phylum Chordata; class Aves; order Passeriformes; family Petroicidae; genus Eopsaltria; species Eopsaltria australis. The sequence goes on from JAVTVJ010000040.1 coordinate 2,080,421, forward strand.
TGATTTTGGACTAGGAAGCTGTTGAATTTTTTTTTCCAATAAAGGGTATAATTATTACACTGCTGAAGAAAGAATTGCTGCAGAAATTATGCTGATATTATCACAGGAATGAACTGTGCTCCAGAGGCTGTTCGAGACTGGATCATGAGTTTCATGATACTAGACTTTGCAGCTCAGCAGGCCAGAAAGTTGACTTTATAATGCTGAATGAGCATGGCAGAAATGCTCGTAAAAATGAAACTAGCCTGACTTCAAGTTTTGTGCCTTACTCTTGTCTCTGTTCTAGCAGACAAACAAAGCACTGGCAGTGCTCAGAATAGCTGTTGGCACCTTAGTGTCTGAACAAGGACAGCTCAACATAAAATGTCAAAGAGAGTATATATTTTTGATAGCCTGCATGGTCTTGAAGTTACACTTTAATAGAGAATGAAAGTTTCTGTTGACTCTTCAGGATTGTCTCTTTCTACCAAATTCTTGTCCAGTGAAAGCCCATGCTTCAGAAGCTGTCTGGCTTGCTTAATGAAAACTGTCTATCCATGGGAGATGGAGGCAGTAGGGCATGCAGAAGCCCATCCTACTGAAGGAAAGGGTGGTCTGCTCAAACAGGGCAATAATCCTTAGTGACAAAGGCCCATACAGTGACTTCAGATGTGAGTATAGCCTGAATTAAAAATAGTGACCTAAGATGTAAATAGGTTAAGCAGTATAAAATAGGACTCTCGAATTGCATTTTTAAATAGATCCTTCCTAACAGTTGCTTACCTTAACAACACTGCTCTATCAGTACTTACTTCTAGAGGAAGGAGAATTGCTGCAGTTTCTGGGTTTTAAGGATCTCAGTGGATAGCCCTAGTTCATATCCAGACTAAAGGACTGCAAACACATACTTTGTTTTAGAATATAGTTGTCAAGTTGTGACTTGTAAGACATTAAATTTAGTGGATGACTTTTGACATACTTTGCAATCTGAATGTTCCCAGTGCTTAGGATCAAAATCTGAGATTTTTCAGCTTACCAGAAAAGCAAAGGACTCTGTCCTTTTCTCCAACTTGCTAGCTGGGCTAACATGTCAAAAGTTCAAAAGAGGAATGTAGAAGGTAAAGTTAGCTCAATTGACACTTCTATCCCCACATTGTACTTGTAAGCCTGATATGTTGTTTAGAGATTAACTTTATAGACTTCATGGCTAGAAGCATGAAAAGAGTTCCTGAAGACCTGGGAACTTAGGTTTTTGAGCTGCTTTTATCCAGTTCTAATCCGTTTTTTAGTAACTTGAGAGGAGAAATGAATATTTACTACAGGTGAGAACCTATATGTTAAGTATTTTAAAGGACTCTCTACCTGAGACACTGACAAAGAGTCCATGTTGTAATGTGTAATGGTGAACTTGGTTAAAAAAACAATAGCTGAAATCAGAGGAAAATAATCCAGGGCTTAACTTCTGGGAATCTCCTTCATGCACTCTGAGGGACCTAGCTATATTCACCCTTGAGTAGAGTATTCTTATCATCAAGACAAGAGTGTTTATTTATAAAGCCTGACTTCTGACGTAAGTCTTAAATGCAATTTTATTATTAGTCACTAGCACAGTCAACAATATTTTACCTGGGAAAGAGAGCTTGAATGCTTTTAAACATTTAGCAAGGTTTAAGATACCATAACAAAATATTGTTCTATACTTTATCACTTGTAAATTATGAACTATCTTGCATAATGTGAAAGTACACAACTGATTTATCGAGTGCTTTTGTGTGACAGCCAGAAACTGGTTACTGGCTGGCAGCAATACAATAACCCATAGTCACAGACCTGCCTTGTGGAGGAAAAGATCTCTGCAATTAAACCTGTTTTGAGCAGCCAAAAGTATTCCCTAGTGATAGCTTAAGCCTAACGTCCTACAGATGATATTGTGCAGGGGTCCCCACTCAAACGGTGACCAGATCCTGAGTTAGGTGACCTATGAGATAAAACAAGAAGAAGTAGAAGGCGGTAGCTGTGCATCTGCCAACAGGAAAGCTGGAGGTAACTATAGTCCCATGTGAACTTCAGCTTCCTAGGGTACTCCTCAAGGGTCTTCCTTAAAAGTATACGAAGACTGCTAGTGAATATGCAGTGTGACAACAGTGGCATTATTCTGTGCTTTCTAGTTGCGTATGCTAATTACAGGCTCATGGTCTTACTTTTAGGAGGTCATAACTCCTAGAAACAATTTTGTAGTGTTCTAGCCAGGATGTCATTAGAAGAGGACTCTCTCTCAGTGTCCACTTTTAAAATAACATGCAAGGTGGATTGTAGAAGTGGGATAACACTGCACCCCAAGAATGAACAGAAGTAATGCAGGCTCTCACACAAGTTAGTATAAGGACTTGTAGCAGGCTGCCTGTGTATTTAACATGGTCTCGTGCAGCATTATAGCCTTGCTCCCATGTGCTGTCCCTTTCAAGGGACAGCATTTGGTGCTGCCTCCTAGCCTTGTTCAGCAAAGCTGTCCCTAATCATGCTCTGCTCGGTTTAACTCTGTAGTCAAACTGTCTGATCTCCTCAGCACTAAATGTTGTAATGCATCTCAGCTTTGTTGGCTTCTTTGGAGCTACACAAACTTGGCAGCTTGTGCTATCAGATCTTCGTCAGTCCTGGATGGATTCACTGTAGGACTTACAGGTTTTGCTTTTAAGGATGTTGGAGGCCATGTTGTATCAGAGTGTGGAAAAGTACAGGAAGGTTGGTTAATGTTCTGTGTTGATATCTGAAACATTCCCTTGAATGCAGTAAGAGAAGCCTGTGTGGAATAAGACTTTCTTCCCCCTTCCCTCCCCACCTCCAATTTTGTGTATATTGGGAATCCAGCTCCTGAGACAGTAAGAATAGCAGATGCTTCTGCAACCTTAAAAAACATCTCAAGTGGCCAGCAAATCAGATATTCTGTTTGGTGATACGATGACAAAATACTAGTGATTGGGATACCCTATAAATGAGACTCATAGCTATGCAGTTCGAGGCACAGCTTACTCATCCAGCATATAGAGCCTTATCACTGTTTCTGTATCTTGAGTGTTTCTCAGTACTGCTGTTGTTCCTTAAATGGAACTAATGTGTAACTTAACAGCTTGGTTCTTGCTTCTGCTTATCAAAACTTCTAACCTCTCTAATCAATAGCTTGTGTTCTTGTTTTCAGACAAATCTACCTATCTTCAAACTGAAAGAATCTACAGTCAGAAGAAGATATAGTGACTTTGAATGGCTAAGAAATGAACTAGAAAGAGAAAGCAAGGTGAGTAAATTGAAAAGTAAATATAAGTCTTTATAGACATATAAAGAGTCATGATGCTGAAATGTTTTCATTAGGTTATAAAGCATGCATCATGTAAAGCAGATACTGTGGTTGAAAATCCCAGAAATAAACCAGTGAGTCAGTCTTTTTATCAAACCTCGGTGCTACAATGCCAGAGGCCTTTTGTTTTAATGGTTTTAAGTTAATTCAGAGTTAAACTACTTGATTTCAGCTTATCTGTGGGGGCAGGTACTGTTCTTCTCTGCTCATGTTTTATTACTTTACTAGGAATGTGACTGATGAGTTGTGGCCTTCTAGGAGGAAGAGGTGGATGAACTTGCTTACAGGCTGCATTTAAGGATGCTTCTGTAAATCTTTCAGGTTGTGGTACCACCTCTACCAGGAAAAGCTCTTCTCCGTCAGCTCCCCTTCCGAGGAGATGATGGTATATTTGATGATTCCTTTATAGAGGAAAGGAAGCAGGCTCTTGAACAATTCATAAACAAGTAAGTGTTGGGTCTAGTTATTTAGAGACAAACCTGGAGCTCAGCTCTGGAAAATTGAATTAAAGCTACTAATCCTCTTAAGGATGGTAACTGCACTAGGTTCAGAATATTAACTTTCACATAATCTTGCAGTAGGACATACTAACATTACTCATCCTGTGTTTAGTTGGGATATCTTAGTGCTTATCTGAACAGCTGAAATGACTGTTAGTGTTGTTGTTAATTTATGCAAATTGCTACTAAAATTACAGTGTTTAAAATAATTCTACTTTATAATTTCTGGAAAGGTATCTTCCAACTGGGTGACAGTAGAGCTTACAGTGGGCTTACTGCATTTTCCTTTGATTCCAGATGTGAGGTATTATGAGTTTGTGTAATGATGCATATTTTCTCTAATCATCCTGAGAATCTTTCTGAAGATTCTGAAGTAAAAACACTACTCACACATAGTTTGAAATAGACATTTTGGATTTTGTCCCTGCCTTTGAAAGGGTGAGCAGAAATTATAGTAACAAGGTCTTATGATTCTTTTTCCATCATCTGACACTACTAACCACTGTATAGCTGAAACCTGAATAGCTGAATAGCTAAACCTGAATAGCTGGTTTAATCTCTTTAGCAGTGTGGATGCAAACAGTGGGTAAGGAGTGTTGTCAGTTAACCAGCTCTTCTGCTCTCTGGGGTCAATGCTGTTCAGACCAACTGGCTTTGGGACTGCTGCTCCAGAGAGTTCAAGCCTGTCAGTTCCACTGGCATTCTAATCTTGTTCAGTAGTAATGCTGTTTAACAGGAACAGAGGATGCCTGTGAACTTACACCAGAACTTATCAAAATGTACTTGTCAGTTACTGTTAGTTCAGGCATATGTCTTGCAGTTGCAAGTGACTGCAAACTAAAACTGTGTCTTGTACAAGTAAGTGTGACCATATGAAATCTCTGAAGTTTTTCTTCACATAGTTGCTTCTTAGCTCATTTTAGAAGTATTGCTAATGGTTCTGAACAAGTAAAATGCTTCAGACTGCTCTTTTTGATGTTCAAATACATGTGGAATGAACTTCGAAGGCATCCAGTAGTAAGATGGAATGTGCTTGAGTTTTTTTAATGCTGTAAAGTCAAGGCAGTCATGACTGTAAAGTACAACCTTTATCTATGCAGACTTGGAACTCTATCTTAAATGGGGAAAAAGTGCACTTACTGAAAATTTTGTATGCTGAATCTAGCAATATGCATGGAAGAGGGCTATTGGTGTTCTGAAGCAGCTGATGTGAAACAGTCATCTTACCTTGAATCTCTGAAAAACTCTGTATAGCTGACAGAAATGCAATGGCCAGTTTATGGGTATCCATTTTTCAGTCCTACTACAAGTATTAATCAATTTTGTGGAAGTATAAAACGTCTTGGTTAATTTTTCCTCCTTCGAAACATAAAAGGAGATTAATGTAGATACTGATGTAGTGGCAGAGTTGAGTACATCTGGAATAAGGCTTTTCAGGCACAAATCCTAGCAATTCAACTCATCAATGTATTCTAATGACATGACCAACTCATTGAGCAAAAATTACTTCAGTTTTGAACCATGGAGAAGCTTTAAGGCTTCTGCCAAGTACTCTGGGCACTAGTGAACTTAGACCTGAAAGTCCTTTGCACAGTACATTCACATTATTGCATAATCAAAGCTGGTCTTTGCTTCTAGAATTAGAGTCCCTCAGATAACTGATGCCACTGGAACAAAAAAAATCTTCATGCACTGATGCTAGTTCTTAGTATCTGGGAGTGTGAGATGGATGTTGTTGAGAAGCTTTGTCCTTCTACATGTAAAATCTGAATCACAGCAGTGCAGCTTGAGTCAGGTCTCTTGGGCCAGTTTGCTAGCACCACTATCAATACTACACACGGTGACATTCACAAGGGTGGTTATGTCTCAACACTCTTGTCTGCCTCAACCTGACTTTGAGATCCATGAAAATTCTTGAAGTAGCAGCTGCTATGTGTAAGGGTCACCTTGGTGGAAAATATTGAGGGAAGGTCAATGCAGAGTGAGGTATTCCTGTGAAACCAAGAGCTGAATCAGAGATCAGATCTAGTCTTGCAATTCAGCCACCAATTTTCAAGTCTTCCTGAAACGGAGAAGAAATATGCTGCTGCCTCATCCTCTTCTATATATCTTTTCCTTAAATTTTAACACCAGTAACTTCATTCTGATGGGGTAAGAAACTCAAACTAGTTGCTCTAGGCTGTCATCCTTGTGAATTACTGCTTGTGACTGCTGGCCTTTTACTAGAACCTGGCAAAATGGGTAGTTTTTAAAACTGCACTTGAAATAATCCATCAATACTGAATAGGAGAGCTCAGCTTCCTCATTATAGGTCACCGTCAATGACAAGTGAGTAGTGACCAGTGAGTATGGCCTGTGGTGAAATAAGTAAATTTGGAGAAGATGCACAGAAGTGCTTGGAAGTGGTGCTGAGCCATTGGAACTGAATATGTATTACATGTGTTCAACCAGATGCCTTCCATTACGGGTAGAAATGTTCTGACAGATACGGAGGCCACAAGGCTTACACAAGCTGCCCTTGGGACAGTGGGGGACTTTGTCTCCTAAAGGAAGAAGTCTGTCTTGATTGACCAAACTGGATGTAGTTTTTTCCAAACCAAACTGCATTAGGTATTTGTGTCCATAAGCAGTGAACTCTCAGGTATCTGATTCTTTTGGATTTTTACCTACACGGGAGTCTGCGTGATGTTTTAAGGGTTCAAATGCAATACCTTGTGATTTTCTTCCAAGTTTGTGAGTGTCTTCTAATTCAATTTCAGCTCCCTTGCTGTGGAAAGGATGGTTTTTCAGTTTATATGTGGAACAAAACTAAATCTACAGTAGAGATGCTGGTGTCCCCTAGAACAAGCAAGCTCTGTCTCCTGTGTTTGCAAGCTCCCACATGTGCTATGAGCAGAAGAGCCAGTACCCCCTGGCTGTGTGCAGTGCTGCCCATAAGAACAGGACACTGACCCCGGGGAGTCGGTGCCTGAGCCTTCGGAAAGCCTTTCACACTCCCTGCTGGAGCCAGGCTTCGGCTCTGCTGGGATGAGCTGCTGCTCAGTGACACTGACAACTGAGGGGATAAGTGGCCTTTAGAAGGGTGTCCTGTGGCAAAGGTGTCAAGGCCTTCTAAAAAAGAAATCCACTTGCCTTTCTTAGCTCTAGATTTCCTAATGCTAGAATGAGCAATTACTTGGGTAGTCCCATCAGTTCTGGGTGACAGATGATGATGTAACATGCTTCCAAGTGATCAGAGGTAGCTCAGGGTTCCTATGGACTAACTTCATCTGGGGGAGCATGACAAATCTTGCTGCTGGACAGCATTCTGGTTGCCAACAGTGAAGTGAAAGTGGGATCTCTGCCCAAGCGCAGAACAATAGGACATTAGTACAAAACCTTGATCTGCAGGATAGCAGCAAGTAGGCCCAATTGGTTCACACTAATGCTTGTTTTTTTCCTCTCCAGGGTTGCAGGCCACCCACTGGCACAGAACGAGCGTTGTCTTCACATGTTCTTACAAGATGAAGTAATAGATAAAAACTACACACCATCCAAAATAAGACATACTTGAATTTTAAAAGCATCTCCTCAAATACTAGTGGTTCTTATGCTTGGTTTTAAGAGGTTGTAGTTTGTCTTAGCATGCTGAGGATGAACTGGCACGAAGTCTCCACTAACACCAGTACACTGCTTGGTCTTTGCATAAGCTTTATAGCATTTAAGAACTCACTTGTCTTCTAGCTAAATCCCTCTGAATCCTTGATTTAAGAGTATTACACTATGAAACCATCCACCCCTTGCAATGTCTCACAAACTTTTCCATTATTATTTGCAATGACTTAACAATGTTTACTGACTTGGCCTTACTTGAACTTTCACAACTGTAGTGTCACGTGTTCACTTGTATTTGACTAAACTGCTATGCTGTTTCTGAGGTAGTCACCTGTCTGAATGTCTGTAGAAAGACTGCTTTATTTCTGATATCCTGTATGAGAAACACTTATGCAATTGTCTTCAAGCTTGTAAAACACTTTATACTGAAGTAATGAGGGAATTATCTTTATATTCTGTAAGAGGAAAAAATCGAATTTATATACTAAAGTAACTTGTCTAAAGTTTTGAAATAAAAGTGAAAATGCACTTCAAATGTTTTGTCACTCTTGACCTTTGAGTATGGAGTGTCTCATGCTTTCTGAGAAGGAGGGGCTTGACTATGCTAAGTGAACTGGTGTTACAGCCTTGCTGTGATGCTCTTCCACAGTGTAGTTTTGTATTACTAACAGTCAGCACTAAGTACCCTTAGATGCTGGCACTCACTCTGCTGGTGTTAAAGAACATATAAAGGTATTAAAGGCTGTTCCTGTGTTGTGGGGCCAAAGTTGGAATACCACTCATGGTAGACAGTCAACAGATCTGTGACTTTATTAACTTTGGGAAAAGAGAACCTCTCTACTTGGCATGAGTAGCTTCAATTAGCTAGTGAAAACTATGCCATCCTATAGAGAAAGGAACATTTACATCACCTGCATTATAACATTATTCCTAGATTAAAATAGCTCTGCTCCACAAATAGAATTCGGAACATGAAGTCATTCAAGTCTGCTGTAAGATGTGATCAAAGGCTACTTCCCTGAGCACTAAAGGAGGGGTGAGCTGTAGCATTGTGCTGGTCTGACCACTGGTGCAATGCCGGTGCCGGAGGGCTGAACTGGAGTTCACAGACAACACTGTTGAAGTTGTCTTTTATATGAGAAGGAAGTGAGCTAGAGAAGCTTCCTTAGTCTTCCAGATGTGATGTGGAAGTTACCTATCCAGATGCTCTTGAAAGCAGGTTCCAGAACACTCTAGTAGCAATCTGCTCTGGTGGTGTGTGCTATTTGATGGCTATGCGTGGCTTAGACTCAGCTACTGCTGCTGCTTTTTTCCTTCTTATGACACCTCTGTAAAGAGCATCCTACAAACTTGCTGGCAAAATTAGTAGCTTCTTTTACTAAGACCATTAACCTCATTTATGGAAATCTGAATGTAAAAGACTGAACTGACAAGGCCGTGGTGACTGTCTGGATTACACATAGTACTAGTGATTAGCTACCCTGAATAGATAGATGTTTGAATAATTGCTCTTTCCACCTCATACTTAACTAAGATTGTGCTGGTTCTTTCTAACCATTCTGTTCACAAAACCAAGGACCAAAACCAACAGTCCATTTGCAGCCCAGGGCTGTCACTTTTCAAGATGTTTCTGATAATGTAAATAATTTCCAAATTTCCCTGTCCTTGTTGAATCACCCCTAAAAGTTGAGTTATTCTTGAAAAGGGGGAAAGAAGGGTTAAATTTATTGAAGTTTCATTATATAGGTTTAGATACAGAGTAAGTTGTTGTTTTTCTTTTCTCAAATGTTATTTTCTGAGAGAAGCTTCTTTCAGAAATCAAAGTAAATGCCGCATCTTAAACCTGAAAGATGATGATACAGTCTCTATCATTTGCCATGGAAAAAACCAAAATATTTAAGATGAAGAGGGAAAAGCTGTGTGCTTGATGTCAAAGTATTCTTATTTCCAAAGTGAGAACTTTGGAGCATTAGTCTCTTAGAATGAAAAGGCATTTGCATAGCACTCTGGGATCTCACCTGGCCTTTAGTCCTTCAAGGCTAGTTAGAGACCCTAATTCTAGTGTAGTGTAACTGGTTCTGCTTCTGTGCAATCTGCAGCAGTGGGAGCAGGACATAGTCTTAGATTAGCTGTGCCTAAACCACAGGGATCTGGGCATTGTTCCCAGCTTGTGAGCCTGCTCTGCAGCTGGGCCAGGTCTTGCAGGTAAGAGGATGAGATACAGGTGTGGTCCCATTGCCCTGCCTGCTTTGCCAGGATGCTCTGTTTTGTCCTCTAGCCTGGGTGATGCAGGGACTAGGAGTAAAGCAATCTGCAGGGTGTGATTGCCTGGCTGCCTGGCAGGGTGGATGCAGTTCATGTTTGTTGCTGCTCTGGAACAGCAGCGTGAATCTTACTGGAATGAATGTTCTGTGATGGGTTCTGTGCAGCACTGGGTTCTACTTCTCTAGCTCATAAACTGAATTGTCACAGAGTGGAGAACCATGATTGATTTTTCTGCCCTATCAGGTTCTTTTTAGTGTAGAGAGCAGAAAATGGTTGAAGATTATTACAGGTGCAGGAAGAATGGGTTATAAAGAGTTTATTTCTAAGAATGTGCTGCACCCTATGGTAAGTGCATTCTTAAGTGCTCCCAAGCTAGTTTGTATAGAAGATATTTTGAGGTCCCATAGCCTGTGACTCATCTTGTTTGTTTATGCTCTGACTGTCTCTGGAAAGATAGAATGTGAGACCCAGCAGACTGCAAATGGAAAAGAGCTGGGGTTAAAACTTTGACCTCTGAAACACAAGATTTTTGAGCTTGGAAGTCAACAGAGCTAGGATTCTACATGTGACCTGTGTTCCTTGACACTGCAAACCAATGAGCCATCAATACACACAGTACATTTCCACCTGTAATTTTAGCATGCACGGTTCTTCAGTTACTCATTGACATATGAACAATACATTTCCCTCCTACTATTGCCAACTTGTTCGGTTGACTGGGAGTTGTTTCCGTCTTTCTTTGGTGTGATTATGCAGTTAGACACCTTAATGAAACCTCAGTCTTTTTAATTGAAGCAGTGCTTTTGTACTCATCGGCTTTTGTTAGCTGCACAGTTCACCAATATTAAAAACTAACAACATGCAACAGAAGGCACATTCTGGGGTAGACCTCTGATGCACTTGGTGTTGTACCCTAGAAAAATCTACGTGCCACCTTCTTGAGTAAGAACCCTTGCAGCTGGTAGTTATTTGGATTGCAGAAATTAACCCTAATCAGGATCGCACAAGGCAGAATCACCTAAGCTATTCCTTTAATGTTCATCTAATCTGTTTTTAAAAACCTCTGATGATGGAGACTCCACAGGATCTAAGGCAATCCATTTTAATAAAGAATATTTCTATTCCCTGCTAAGTAGGGGACAGTGAAAGAAGCTGATTAGGACAATGGTTAAAAGAACAGTAGAAAGTAATTTAAATTCAATATATTTTTATTCTTTGTAAATACAATGAGTACAACTTTTTAACTTCACAAATCGGTTAATCCACTTTGTACAGGAAAAGTTTTACTCATTCTATGATAGTTCAAGTGCTGATCTTTCTCAGTGCTAGTTCCTAATAACAAATCAAATTTTGAAAAGTACAGCAGCTATCTTTAAATGATTTTTTTCTACATTTTTCATACATCAAATAAGCAGCTTATAACGTTTTTGTGTGTGAGAGGGTGTAGGCGAACAAGGCTTCAAAATTAGAACCTGGAGTTTTCTAAAAAGGCATTGGAGACTTTTGGAAATTGTTAGCATTGTATCAGTCAACAACATTTATTTATTTGAAATAAAATTCCTTCCATTGATTTTTTTATAGTCATTTCATTTCTCTGCACATCTCATCGACAAAGGGTTTGGCCACCGTTGCCTTTGGTTTCAGCACTGTGCCAACGGGACAGCCAGCAGATCACTGAAGCGGTCATCTCCATTGTATTTGGTTTTGCTGTTTTAGTCTTCCTTTCTTGTGTTGTCTCTTTTCAGGTGTGTGTGTGAATGTATGTCTGTGTGTGTGGAAGAAGAAGGAGGGAAGGACGGGGAGGAAATGTATAAAGCTCTTCTGTCTTTGAGATGCTAACCGAACAAATCGTGGTGACATCCGCGTCAAAGATCACCAGTTCATTTTGTAGGAAGAATGGAGCTGCCGTCATAAGCTACCTTTTAATCAGTTCTGAAGGCCACTTCATGATGTATTATAGCAGAAGCAATGTTTTGGTAACTTGGTCTCAAATGTTGCCTATCGTATTAAAAACATTTTCCCAACATAGGCTACTTTTAAAACAATTCTGAAGGCCACCACATCTTGTGTTACAACAGAAGCCAAGTTTGGTCACCCGGTTCCAAATACTGAACAAACTAAAGTACCTTCTTTCACATTTTGTCTCAGATCTGCCAGTTAAATGAGAGAATAGCAGAGTCTTTGTTAACTATGACTGGCATCTGAATTGCCTCCATCCTGTAGTAACAGGAATAGCAGCCAAATTCCAACCACTTTCACTTTTTCTGTAGAACAAAGCATTCTCTCTGTGATCTAAATCACTCTGTTCAGAGCAGCAGAATCATATCTACTGGGGTTTTTTTTGTCAATGAGTTTAAGGACTAAACATTCCCAGGCTTATGCTTCCTGTAGATTTTGTTAGTTGAGGCTTATTCTCCATAGATAAAAGTTCTTCTCAAACTGTCCATCCTGATTGTTTATTTTAAGGTAATTTATATGTCACTGGATTTGTACATATCTGAAAGCAGTCTTGTAATTGGTACATTCCCAATGGTCTTTTTGAAAAACACTTCTTCTATTGTAGATGGACTAATTGAACGTAAAGCTGGTAAAAGCAATAGAAGTTTTCCAAAACGACAGGGTTGTGTGGGATACCTGGGAGACAGAGAGAAAAAGAATTCTGTTGAAGTTTTAAAGTATTTTTTCAAAGGAAGAACTTTATTTTATAGAAAAAGTCCAATATTTCCTGAATTGTACAGATTATGCTACCTGTACAAAAACCTTGTGTTTTGCACTTGTGTGAGCAAGGAGGCTGACTCCAAGGAAAACTCTCCGTGGTAGTCAGCAGAATATAGGACAAGGTTTCTGAGTGTTGTTTAGCTTCTTTGTTTATTCCTCTAGAGCAGAGACTGGACCTGCTCTGGTGTATTTCTCATTTGACAATGTTCAATGCAGTTCAGGGAAGAGCTTGACTTGTAATAACTACTCTTGTCATTGGAAGTACAGTTTAAACCTAGCTGGATTGTCATGGTAATCACTTTACCCCCTTTTGGTTGGTAGATATATTGAATACCAATTGACATTTGTGAGGGAAGATTTTGTTAGAGAAGCTGTGCTTTTCCCCAGGTAATGTGTTTGTGTATGGGATATTCTCCATCCTTTCTCCCAGCTTTTGAAGCCAGCACAGCATAGGATGTGCATTTATGGCTGTGCTTATGCTGACTTTACAACAGTGGTTCTCAAAGTTCTGCTTACAGTGGTCTCCCTAAAGGAAAGTGTAGGTTGTTTGGAGAAACATGCTGCTCTTCCAGACTGCCCTCCATTGCATCCTGTTGAGAGCAACTCCACTGGGATCAGAGGGCTGATACTGCAGTGACACTGGCAGGAGGGTAAATTCAAGCCTGAGGATGAAATCCACAGGTTTTCTGAAAGTCCTCTCACAACAGAGTCTGAGTGAGAGTGCTGTCGGTGGACTGCACTTTTCCCTGGTAAAAGGATATTGTTTACAACATATACTGAGTAGCACAGTATATAAATACTTCCAGCAACACAGAAATATTGTTCCTTTAGAGGGGAAGCTGTAGCTATATATTCCTCCCTGACTTCTCTCTCCAACAGGCCCTGTCTCACTTAAGGTCTCCAGGGGGCAAACTTCATGGAAAAAGCCTTCCCTAAGAACAGGAAAAACGCTGGTCTGCAGCAGTTACTCTTTTTGCTCTGAAGCAGCCGTAACTGGATGGAATTTGCATTTTTACTTCCATCCCCAGGTGCAGGCCATTCCCTGTAGGCGAATAGAAGTACTTCAGAGACTGCTGCCATCTAATCTCTGATATTGATAGGACTTGTGCCTGACAGAGCTACTATGACAGTAAAACAAAGTTTCAGAGGGAAGAAATGGTATAAAAGTTCTCTTCCACTGCTCCTTCTCCAACTGTTTTAGTCTCATAGACCTCCACTGCAACTAAAAGACTTTGCTGTGGCACCACTGTGGGATTCACAAATTCTGGGGTTTTCATTTCAACCTGAGCACAAACTCAGGGCAGCATCTCCTAAGAGCCATTTAAGTTCCTTGTGTCCTGATTTCTGTGTCTGCAAAATGGAGGAGATCATATGGGAACTGGAGATCATGAGTGAAAAGCACTCATACTGGTCTGAGATGCAATGTTTTGAGCATCACTTTTAGTGGCATTTGATTGAATAAAATGTAGAGGAAAATGTAGCCCTCTGAACTGCAAAGTGTTGCACAGCTGGTATCATTTCCCAGACGAAAAGGTCTCCTTTTAACACTTTTCTATTTGTTTAATAACACTGAGGTGCTGGAGCACACCTGAAGAGGAGCAGCAAAGCTGGTAAGGGTCTAGAGCAACAGCTAAGGGAGTTGGGGTTGTTTAGTCTGAAGAAAAAGGAGGCTCAGGGGAGACTTTATCACTCTCTATCTGAAAGGAAATTGTAGTGACGCGGGTTTTTGTCCCTACTCCCAGTCACAAGCAATAGGACAAAAGGAAATGGCCTCAAATTGCACCAATGGAGGTTTAGTTTGGATATTAGGAAAAATTTCTTTCCCAAAAAGGTTATCAAGCATTAGAACAGACTTCACAGGGAAGTGGTGGTCATCATCCCTGAAGGTATTTCAAAGGTGTGTAGATGTGGCACTTGGGAACATGATTTAATTATGGACTTGGCAGTGTTAATGGATGAACTGGATGATTTTAAGGGTCCTCTCCAACATTTTCTATGGTTCTATTTCATCAGGAAATGTCAAATCCCAGCAGGCTGAGGGCCAATGTATACTCTCTGTAGCAGCCTGGTCCCCATTTCAGCCGGTGCAAATGCCACCTTCTGTGCAATAAGAGCAGGATTTTACCCCTACACCTGCCAGAAGCATTGGCAGAAGGCACCACTGACCTGGTATGAATGTAGCTGTTCAGGGTGAGCTGGGCTTCGTCTTGAAGGGCTGCTATGGCAGCAGCATTTCGGAAACTCCTCAGTTCAGAACCACTGTGTGTGGGCACTGGAAAGCAGATCAGTTACTAGTTCAGCTTGATTCTTTGGTGGATCAAAACAGTTCAGCTAGTGCTATCAATGGAAATTAAATGTTCCCATTAGTTCCCCAGCACTCCACACACTGTCAGCCCTTTCAAAATGCAGCAATGACTATTGGAATTCAATATTGGGAAACCTACTGGGTGTTACAAAGCTGTGCCTGATTTAAGCATCATTTTTGCTTTAAAGCAGCAACCTTATCATTATCAGACTAGACAAGTAAGAGGTCCTTTCTGCTTACCAGCTTTAAAAGTGACAATGCATTTGAGACAGGCAAATTCAGTAGCATCTAGCCGAAGTTGTCTAAATCTAGCCACAACCTCTTGTAAAGCCTGTATTTCTGAAATAATTTTATTCAGCTTCTGAGAATCTGTATTGTCACCGTTCATGCCTGAAAGAGAAACAGATTAAATAAATAATATTAAAGGCATTTGCTTTATTTTATATTGATTTCTGACAAAATCCTCTGTATCAATGTCCTCTCTATTGTCACACTTGTCTATCTGGTTCCATGTAAACTGACTATATTGTATGAAAGTTAATATAAAATCTTCTCTTGGATGATAACAAACACAGTAATTTGCATTTAAATGACAATGCAAGCAGTCATGAATACAACAAAACAACATTATTTGCATTTAAATATAGATTTATAAATGACAGGTATGCTGTATTGTTCAGTAGGAATTTGTTATTCTTTACATGTTGTTCTTTTTTCAGTAATGTATTTTTATGGTAATTTTTGTAACAAAGTCATTAAATTGTGCAATTCTTACCAGATACAGCCAGTAGAGTGTTAGCATCAACTGGAATGGCCCATTGTGCTATTCCTAGAACAAACAGTTCTCTCCAAGCATCTTCCAAAAGCATCAGCTGTCATACAATAGATGTACAATATAACATAGTGTATAATTTATAGATTTATAAACAATTTAAATATGTAAATTTCTGTTATTTTAAAAACTACTTTAAATGCCTGTCATGGTATTTCCCCCACAGCATTCATTAGCTCTTCTCTTAGCCTTTTGAGAAGGTGTCTAGAAATAAGTCTATGCATTGCAGAAAAACACTGAGGGTTGGCTCACTGTGCACTGTGTTGTGGACCAAAAGGGAAGAGAAAGAGAGAGTGAGAACTCTTTCCCCAGAGCGTTTGCTCACAACATGAACATACTTGCTTTCTCAGCATGGTATGGGTTCTCTTCTCCTCTCCCTCAGCACTTATACAGCTGTTCTAGGACAGGCTGGATGTGTGCTTTCCTTTTACTCTGTGGGGATTACACTCCTTTCCCTCAGCAGAATTTTGTGAAGAAAAGCCTCGACAACATCCTTCATCAGTATAGGGAGCACTGCTTTAGAGCACACATGCATCTTATAACCCCTTCCTTACTAAGCCAGTCTTTAGATCTGTCAAGCACAGCATCTGGACACACAAACAGTTTCTCAGTGTCACCTGTTTTTCTGCTTTTTTGCTTAAAATCACTCAGAAATTCCAGGCACTAAGAGCTGTTTCCTTTCAGAGATATGAATATCCAGGCACCTACACTGACAGCATTGCTAGGTCTCTGCAATTTTTGCACATTGTGTGTCTACATGGAGGCTTTTTCTCTGTTTTCTCTGAGGCAATGCTTGTGATTTCCCTGAAGAGGCAGTGGTGCACATGAAGAGGAGACAAGACTTCAGGAAATGCAGACTGGCAAAGCCAGAACAGACATGTTTAGGCTTGAGGGCATCTATGGATTGTTAGCCCAGACCAACTCTTAAGAGAGGTTTGGAGAACCTCTCCAGGTGAAGTTCTGGTTCAGGTGAAGTTCATGGCCAAGGGGCACGTGGTGGTGTGTATATGTTGCTGGGGCCTCGTGTCACACAGTAGGGTGGGAGAGATTTGAAGAGGTGAGAACTGTAGTGGGCTCAGGAGGTGTCTTCTAGCAGCTCCATGTGGTGATAACAGATTGCCCAAAACTCAAGCGGAAAAAAAATGAAGCCACTGAACCAAAACCCCAAAACCTGCAATCATTAATGTTACTATGGTCCCTGAAACTGTCAGCAGCTTAGCTTCTTAGGAAAAGAGGAAGGAGGATATTTTAAGTATGTTAAGGGTCTGTAAGGGAGAACAAAGTAAAAAAGGATGCTGTACCAAATTAATGATGATATCCTTGGAATCAGATATGTGAAAGTAGTGGGTGATACAGAAAACATCAGTGAAAGTGAATCCTTCATCTATGTGCAAACTCTTAATATTGCTGTTGAGGACAGTGTTACTTGTTGCCAGCCACTAGGACACGAGGCAATGGGCAGAAACTGAAATTCTACCTGAATACAAGGAAAAACTTCTTTCCTGTGCACTGAGCACTAGAACAGGTTGCCCAGAGAAGTTGTAGAGTCTCCTTCACTGAAGATATTCAAGAACTGCCTGGGCACAATCCTGTGCCGTGTGCTCTGGGATGACCTTGCTTGAGCAGTGAGGTTGGATCAGAAGGGATCCCTTCCAACCTGACCCCTCCTGTGTTTCCATGATTACAAGTTTTAAACCACCCTGTTCCAATCTGAATGGAAGGAAGAATTCTCAGAGTCTCCGCTCTCAACATGTCACTGCAGGCTTATGTCCATTTTATGCCTTTTTGCCCTGTGTGCTTTGCAGAACTTCTGCATAACCTAAGGAAGTTGTGACAGGAAGGTGCTTGTGTCTCTGCATGCAGTTGCTGTTTGAAACACTTACACTGGATTTTACAGTACCAAAAACTGCCCAGATTATTGTGTCTAGAGTGTGGTGCCCATCTCAGCTTTCTTCTGAGAGCAGATGAATCTGCTCTTAGGTTTCCTAACCACTGTAGCCTGCAAACCCAGTCCCTCCTCTGGATAATCCCACCTGGTGGATGTGCAGGTGTCTGTATGACATAGGAAATGATTCGCCAGCCTTTCATTTGCTTTTGTAAAACTTTTTTTTGTCATTCATTCATGCAGATACAATGGTAATGAATAGTGGTTCCTGGAAGATATAAATTTCATATTTTCTTTCCCACCAAGTCTTTAAAGTCAGAAGACTTTAGAAATAAGAGACTATTCCAATAGCTAAAGCTTTCTTCATGCCTATGCATAAGCCTGTAAAACCACCAATTAAAATAATTCATGCTGAAGTCATACTCAGCCCTCCTTCTTCAAAGAAACAACAAATACCAGGCTTTAAACTGGGTTTTGCTTCTTAATCAACCCCATCCTTAGTGTGACCTTTTGTTGGTGACCTGCATTGGGCCAATCTGTCTCACAGATAACATGGGCAGGTGTGCAGGCCAGCAGAACAAGAAGCATGACATTTTTTGGTGTGTGATTTCCGGTTCAGGACTTATCTGTATGAATCTAGGGAGGGTACAAAGCCTCTGTTTTACCAGAGGTAAGTGACACAGCAACGCTCAGACTTGTGTTTTATCAGCAAATTGGTTTCTATTTATTTCCTTGCCTTCAAGATAAAACTGTCCCAGAGTCCTGAAATTACAGTGAACTTGCCTTTTTAGAAGTGCATAAAAAAAAGAGCAAAATTCAGGAAAAGATTTTAGACTCTCCTCAGCCAGATGTCAGGGATGCAAAAAGAGAAATGCAGAAATTTACAGCTGGGCTATTGTCAAATTAAATAATGCAATAGCAATGTTATAAAAATCAACTGCATGATTATTCATTAAATAAGGTGATTAAAATCAGAGTTATTTCTTCTCCAGCTCTCCTAAATATGACAGGGGAATCATGCAGAAAGAGGCCCAAGTCAAAGCTTTTGAGCTGAGCAGCTCTGAGTTTTGAGTAAGCTGACTTGCAATGAGGTACAGCAAGAGAGAGTGATGTTAAGGAAAGACTGTGTTTTTAATATGCTATTCACTAACATTAGTCCCTGCTACGAAAGTGAAAGAGGCAGTGGGTTATTTAATGGGAGCACTGTGGTATCTATGGTAGACAAGCAGGCCGTGCTGTTTGAGGCAGACTTGGTCACACGCCATGGAGATTTCCCCTGCTCCCAGATCCTGCTGCCTCCTCCCCTGCACTAACAGAGGTGAATGATGGTGTGGGAAATGCCTCCCTATTATGTCAAATAAAGCCTTTGCCTAGGGAGCCTCCTGTGGACATCACTGGTCTGGAGATGGGCCCAGTCTCCTCCCGTGTGCTGGGGCTGCTGCTGGAGCAGCACACCTGCTTCTTGTCCCTGATACATGAGCCTGTTTCTTTGGCTGCTTGCTGTGACAGACCCAGTGCTCCACAGGATTAGTGGTAGCAGAAGACACGATTAGAGAGCAGCAGGATGCCACACTGGGGTTGTTGTCTTCCTACTGGCGTGTGTGACCTCCCGGGCCCTATCTCATTGCTCCCCTCATCCTCACTGGGTAGCAGGGCTGCAGGTGGAGCTGAGCAGCATTTCTCTATATCTAATTTTACAACAAGGATTTCAAAACGTGGGTTTAGTGCTAGAAAAGGAGCATTTTTATATACCTTAGCTCTATAACACATAATGACCATTATTATTTACCTTTAGGTTGAAAACACTACTGGGTTTCCTAAGAAGCTCTTTTATTTTAGTTCAAAATACATATCTGCAGATCAACTGCAACACTTGCAACGTGCTTCAGGGGAGAGGAACTAGTTCTTCTGATGACTGCTACGTAATGTTTATGGCACAGTTTTTCTACTTACCATATTGGTAAATTAGCTCAATCATATCAAAGTATTAGATGTCTTTTATGATTGGAGTTTTGTGTAGATTTCCACCCTTCCATTTTACAATTATCTGATTACTTTTTTTTAAATTGGTGCATTATAAAAAGCACACTGAGTCCTCATCAAGAATCAAGTCATTAAGAAATCGTTTCATCTTGTGTGGTTCACCAATGATTTACTTGAGGCAAAGGTAAATTATCATACAGGAAAACAAAACATATTAGGGAAGATTTTAATTAATGTTAAAAAATATTGGGGGCTGGCCAAATACTGCTTCCACCATTTTGATATAATTGTAAGCCAAGGTTAATAAGGAAAAAATGTTGGCGGTGTAAAGTTGAGAGGAGAGGAGCACAGGAGGAGGCGAAGAAGGAGGAGGAGGAGGGGAGGGGGAAAAGGAGGAGAAAGAACTGGTAGAGGAGGAGGAGGAGGAAAATTGGTCTTCAGAAACAACCTCAGTCATATCCTGAGACCATACACTTAACTAAGCATTACTCATTCCAAAATAGCAAAGTAAGATGCTGTTCCACATTTTATGGAAGGAAAAGTTGTCCTACAAGTAGAGAAGCATGCAGACCATGTTAAGCGTGGTCTGCAGCCTGGTGATTTCTCCTCTAGCACTTGTCCTTCCATAATATTCATTTTATATTGGATTTCTTTTTCCTGGATTGATTTTTACTTGCTTCAGGAGATAAAAGTTGGAGGAAAGCAGTTTCTAAATCACTGCCTGATTTTCAGGGACAGACTGAAACTCTGCACTGAACTTCAGAGCTGCTGAAGTCCATTATGGATTTCAAGGTGTAGGGCTGGAAGTTCAGGACCCAATGTGAAGTCTGAACCTTCTTTAACAGGCAGGCCAGACCAATGCCACTCCCACTGACAGCGGTCTTGTCTTACCTGGTCTTGTAAGGACAAGGTGGAGAAGGCTGGGACACTCTTGGCCCACTTGATACTCATGAACAGAAGTCTGGCTGCTGACTCACAGACGGATTCAGTGGCCACTTCGTAGAGATACATGGGGGTACCGTTGACTTCATGTGGGTACTAATGCCAAAGAGAAAATAAAGCCATTTCACACACTGTCACCAAGGCAGCCTGGTCTTCCTCTCCCCTACATTTAGTGCTCCTGCTCATGCCCAATACAGAGTGTGCACTCTCATGTTCTGCAAGCAGAGGGCATTGCTTGCAGTGGGCTCACTCCAAACTGCTCCTTGCTGCTTATCCATGTGGATGAGCTGCACTAAAGAAACTGTTCAGAGCAGGAGGTTGAAAGGAAAATGAAATTATTACACTGGGGGGAAAAAGTGTACCAAAATTGTGTCATGCTTTACTCTGTTACACACTAGCACACCTCTGATAGCAGAGTTAGAAGAATAAAAATTTGTTTAACAATATGTAGTTTGTAACCTTGTTCAGAAGCTGATTTAGCATTTTAGCCCAGCTCAGCAAAGCAGTAAATATTCATTTAACCTAAACCTTTGTCTTGCTCCCTGACTGCAACAGGTTGTAGTAGATGCATAGAGCTAGCATAACTCTCTAGAGGCTGTGTGGGGTTTGAATGGAGTTACGTTTTCAAGGGTGTGCTTCATTTTCTTGCCAAATAATTTCTGATTCAGCATTTTTCAAAATTACCACATAAAACTATATGTTATGACTACATTTGTGATGGGCTCTGCCAAGCTACCAGCTCTGAAAATGCATAACTATTTAAGTATTTTCTTCTGTGATTTTCTAGATGCTGTGAAGATGCAAAATGGCATTGCAAATGGGCTAATGAAAAACATTGCCTTGCATCTAATTCTTGTGCAGTTGAGGCCACAGCAGTGCTTCCACTGGGCTGCTTAGGAAATGTCACCACCAAGAAGTGCAGAGAGCCAGCTTAGCCAAGTTTGGGTTTTGTGTCTGTGGGGACAAGCTGCAGGCTTTGGTCAGTACACAAAGTACTTTCTGAACTACACTACTGTGGAGACTGGCATTTTGCTGAAGAAAACTCATTCACAGGGATTGCATTCCTTGTGAAACAAGGTTTAAAACTGACTTGTGGACGGGCTCCAGGCAGGAGGAGTGTTTCTGCATCCATGAAGGTATAAGAACGTATGAGAGACAGAGTTTGTATGGAGCAGGTTATCAGTTGGGCCTGCTGCATACCCCTTCTCCAGAGGGTGTCCCACTTCATATCCTCACAGCTTTTACGGATGCAACAAAAATCCCCACCACAACCCACAAAGCTTCGAGCTTTGCCATTTGCCATGTCTACCCCAGAGGCAGGAAGAAGTCGACAGGTTGCAAGCACCTCAGCAGCAAGGTTTGCAGCCTGCCAGGGGCCGGGGCAATGGCTGACCTTTGGGGTGGGCTGTGCCAGGCCCACTAGAGCCTGTCTCTCCGGGGTGCCAGTGACAGCGGCCAGCTCCAGGCCATGGGGCTCCAGCTGGGAGACGGCAGTGAAGAAGGCGGGTGCCGGCAGGGCGGCAGCGGGGAAGTGCGGGGCTCCGCCGCTCTCCTCCTTGTGCCCGCGGAAGTAGAGGGCCACCTGCTTCCTTATCGTCGACGTCCGGGGGCCCCGCTCGTGCTGCACCGCTGTAGGGCATCAAGGAGAGGTGAGGGGATCACCTCGGGAATCCGCTCTGGATGTCCTGCACTGCTCGACCGGGCTTCCCTCCCTCTCTGCAATTTTCTGAGGCCAGCCCCGTGTCCCCCCCGCCCGAGAGCTGTCTGGGGAGAAGTGTCTGTGGCTGCCGCAGGATGGGAGGGTCATTAGTGACCGGGGCAAAGAGGCACCGGAGTGACACAGCGCTCCTCGGCTCGGAGCAGCTCCCTCCTGCTGCCCTGCCACCCCAGTCCCGGGAGAGGGGGAGCAGGTACCATCTTTGTTCATGTTGACCTCCAAGCACTTCTTCAGCCGGCAGGCTCGGCACTGGTTCCTGTGCGTCTTGTCCACCGGGCAGCCTCCCTGCAACACAGCCAGCCGTCGGGCCGGGGGCAGCAGCGCGCCCACCCCGCCGGCCCCGGGCGCGGCCCCGCGGCGGCGGGAGGCGCGGAGGGGCCGGCCCTGCGTGCGCCGTGCCGGGCCGTGCCAGGTGCGTAGCCCCGGGACAGGGCGGGCCGGGCGGGGCGGCCCGGGCCGCCTTCAGCACCCGAGACAGCGACGGCGGCGCCGCCCCCTCGGGGAGCTCCGCTGCACCGCGCATCCCTCCGCGCTGCCAGCCCCACCGCCCCGCGGGGACGGCCCGGGAGCGGAAAGGAGAGCGGCCGCAACAGCAAGGGGAAGAGCGGGGCTGCCTCTTCCTGGGTGCGGGCACGACACACCGGTGTGTGAACCCATGGGTGTCCATCGCCTGGCTGTGCTGAGGCTTACCGGGAGGCTGCCCCTCTCTGTCCTCCCTTAACCAGGCGCTGTGCTGGCTGTGCCCTCCCTCTGCCCGCACCCCTCCTTCTCCCTGCGCATCTCCCCCATCCTCTCCGGTGGGCTGGGGCCCGGGACGTATCCGGGGATGGCAGGCTGGGGCACCCAGCGCCCGGCCTCGGCCCGAGACCCCCTGGGAAGGGAGGGTGAGGCTGCGTGGCTGCTGCATCTTGCTGCGGGTGTCTCTCTGTTGGTGGGGCAAGGGCAATGCGGACCCCAGGGGAAATGCAGGGTGGGGGTGCAGGCGGTGAGAGGGGCTGGGCTGCGGCTGGTACCTGATTTCCTGATTTGCAAACATAGGTCCTATTTCTCCTGATGCTTCGCTTGAAAAATCCCGAGCACCCATCGCAGGCGTAAACCCCATAGTGCTTCCCGGAGCTGCGGTCCCCACACACTTTGCAAGGGATGTCTAAAATGCGACCTGAAAACAGAGAAGGGAAAGAGGGAGAGAGAGAGCGCTCAGCAATCTGACCTCCGGAGGGATTAGCCCCAGAGCCGCAGTACAAGCAAATAATGAAGTGATTTTATAGCCAACTTTCTTTTCCTTGAGCAAGTGTCAGTTTTCTACAATGAGCATTATTCATGCCCCGCTACGTTTATTTGGATCTTCTATAATCGCCAAGACCCATTTTGGAAGGGAAGATTACAGCAGCGGGAGCAGCAGTCTTGCCTGCTAGAAGTGAGGATGAGGGGGGAGGGGAGGGAATTCGGGGGGTTTGGTGAGGGGGGGTGTGTTTCCCTCGCTTTCTGGCGCTCGGCAAACAGAGGACGGCACTTTTCCTGGGCGGGAGAGCAGTCAGGAGAGCGATGCACAGAATAAACCAAACCAAAACAAAATAAAGTGACCGGGAAGCCAAGTAACCTCCTCTCCGCGCTAGCAACCCTGGCGAAAAGGGGCTGATTTCCGCCGCAGAGAAGGCGTGCCATTTTCTTCACCCCAAAACCTGCAGCAAAACTTTCCGTCTCCGTTTTGTGCGCGGAGGAGTCAGCGGGCCGGGAGCCTGGCGGGCGGGCAGCGCCTCTCCTTTCCGTCCCGCTCCTCTCCGCTCCTCTCCGCTCCGCTCCGCCTCGCCCGCAGCCCCCGCTCCGCCGGGCGCTGCTCTCGCACCGGCTTGGACCAGAATTGCAAATGCTCTCAGGGAGATGTAAAAACTCGTACAGAGACTACTGCAGCACTGTTCAAGAAACCCGCCAAAACCCCGCTCGTCTTCTGCCTTTTCTCCCGTTTTCATTCTCTCTTCTGCTGTTTCTTTTTCAATTTCTTTTTTTCTTTTTTCTTTTTCTTTTCCTTTATTCTTTCATTTTTTCTTTTTCCTTTAATTTTTAAAAATTTCTTTTCCTTTTCATTTTTCTTTTCCTTATTTTCTTTTTCCTTTAATATTTTTCTTTTCTTTTTCTAATTATTTTCCTTTTCCTTGTTATCTTTTTGTTATACTTTTCCTTTTCCTTGTTTTCTTTCCCTTTTTCTTTAATATCTTTTCTTTTTCTTTTCATTTTACTTTTCCTGGTTTTCTCTTCTTATTCTTTTAATTTCTTATTCTTTTATTTTCTTATTCTTTTATTTTTCATTGTTTTCCTTTTCCTTATTTTCTTTTTCTTTTCTCTCCTTCTCTTCTCTTCTCTTCTCTTCTCTTCTCTTCTCTTCTCTTCTCTTCTCTTCTCTTCTCTTCTCTTCTCTTCTCTTCTCTTCTCTTCTCTCTTTTCTTCCCTCTGCCTCAAACAACGTTCTTCCCTCTTACCAGAACTTAAGTTGGAAATTCAGTCCCTCTCACCAAACCTTGATCTCCAAACTCTAAGGGAGGGCTCTCGGAGCCACTATATTTGTTTGGAAGTAGTTCAGGGAGAGCCCCGGCTACGGGTGGATGAGGATGAAGTTTGGGGGGCGGGAGGGGGGCAATGGAAACAGGCCGCAGGGGCTCCTCTCGCTCCCTAGAGAATTTAGGAGTCCGAGATACTTTCAGACATGTCTGCGCTAAGGCTCTAAGACAATGCCTGCTGGCAGACAATAGGGACATTAGATAAAGTGTTAACTTAATGATTTTGCCCATTGAAACTCGTTTGACTGCCTCCAATGAGCACAAGCTGCCAGCTTCTCCCCTAAATGAAACCCGACAGCTGCTATACACAACACGGCGAGAGGGACGGGGATTAGGTTAGGGACTGCGAGAGGGAGGGGTGGCGGAGGGAGGGAAGGTGGGAGGGGGGGAGAGAGGTTAAAGAATAGAAAACTTTTGCGCAATTAATAAGGAGCGCAGCTGAAGGATGCCCCCCCGCACCACTGCCTGCGAGCAGACCGCGGCTTTGGAGCTGCAGGTAGGCGCCCGTGAGGAGGGCTGAGGCCAAGGCACGGTTTCTGGGAGTGTGTAATTACAAGCCCTCCTTGCCACCTGCCTATTGGGGCACCAGTGACCCGTCAAAAAGTGTAGCATGGGAATTCGGATATCGCACAATGCAAACGGGGGAAAGCGCCCGACTTCCCTCTCCAGTCCTTAGCATCCACGGGGAGAGAGAGGATCCACACGCACGCACACAAAGGAGGAGGAGGAGGAGGAGGAGGGGCAGGCTGGGGGTGGGGGGAGAGACACTGAAGCGGTACGTGCAGCGGTGGTGCATCCCGGTGCTGAGCCCGGCAGTGCTACGCGGCCTCCGCGCACCCCGTCCCAACGCCGCTCCCGACGCCAGGAGCCTCGGCCTCTCCCCTTCCTTCGGCAGCGGGCCCCGGCCGCGGCCGCGCACCCAGGCCCGCCGTGTGACCGCCACCCCCGGGCACCGGGCAGCCACGGGGTCCCCGCTCCCCCGGCCGGCCTGCGGTGCGAGGCGGCCGGGTCGGCTCCGCCGGCACTAAATTCGGCCAGTGGAAACGGAAGAAACTTATGCTAGTTTTCCCCGCACGGATTTTAAGTTTGGAAGCCGCTTTGAGAAAAAAAAATCCTATGCACTATGTATGTACATATCCACACCATGCAGGTAGATACATGGCCCGTGTATTCCTTATACATCCCCATATTCCTCCTATAAATCGCGAGCACCTGGAGGACGTCGCCAAACCCGCATAACCGCGTTTCCAGCCGCCGCAGCAGCGTGGCCGGGCCGCTCAGCTCCGCGGCCCCCGGCGAGGCGGTGGACGGGGCAGGGGGCACGGCGGAGGGAGCGGCTGGAGCCCCCCGCGTCGCGCGTTTGCGGGGCCGCCCCGTCCCGCCGCCCGCCCGGCCGCGCTCTGCCCACCCCCCTTCACCCCCCCAACCCCCGTCCCTGCCCCGCGGGGGCTGTTATGAGAAAACTTTCGTGCAGGGCAAAATATGAAATAAGTAGACGGGTAAGAGGCAGGGCGGGGGGTGGGAAGGGAAAAATGTAAGCTTGACACGGGGTCATGCGATAACTGATTAACTCTGTTTAAAAGCGCTCCGGTTCCCCGAGGTACCGCTTCGTCTCAGAAGTTTTAGCGCTAAGAAAATGGGATTTCTGTTCAGCAGGGAAACCGTTTTGAACATCCCACGACAGGGGGTCCTTGGGGGCTTTTTTTGTGTGTCATAATTGCTTAAAGGATATATGGCAGCCCCGATTACTGTAATTACCATCAGAGGCTGTTGAAAGAAGTTAGTCTGGGCTCGGGGAACGGCGGGATGGGGTCTTGTTACCACCCAGGCAGACATCGCAGCTGACATCGCCGGGCGCCCACCGGCGGGCAGGGAAGCCAAGGCGCAGCGCCCTTGCCCGGGAGCCCCTCAGGACCCCCGGGACCAGCGCCCAGGCCCTGGGACAGCTGCTCGGGCTTTTGCATGCGCTGCTGAGGCCGGCTGCGCTCGGGCCCAGGCGCTGAGCAGACCCAACGTGTCCCCATCCCTGTGGGGTTTGGCTGAGTCGGGCCTGGGGGTCCCTTTCGGGAGGTCCCCAGGGGTCAGGGGGTCATCAGTGAAAACGGCGGCGGTGGCCGGGGGTCGCTCAGCGCCGTGGGGCCGGAGGCGCGATCCAGCCTGGCGGGTTTTCACCTCCGCAAAATGTCTCCGGCAGAAGCTCTGCCGCCCTTTGGGGACCAGACTCCCCGGTCCTTCCTGTCCCTTCCTCATCACTCAGAAACCTGCCAGGAGCCCCGACAACGTCCCGGCGCGGCTGCCCACAGGCCGGATCCCGCTCCGGCTGCCTCGCACTTCCCGGGCAGCCTGGGGAGCGCAGCCGGCCGAAACAGCCCCGTCCGCCGCAGGTTTTTAGCCGCTGCCCCCGTCACCTTCCCCGGTTAGTATCTCAGTACCTCGACTACCATTATATTTCCCCCCTGGCGGGGCTGGGGCAGAAAGATGCCGCACTCAGCCCCACGGAGGAAGAGGACAAACCAGCGACGCCGAAGCGGCGGCGGGTCGGCCGCGGCTCCGGGGGCTTCGCACAGCCCGCCTCCTCCAGCGCGCCCTCCGCGCTCGGCCCCCGGCTGCCCCCGGCCCCGCCGCCGCGCCCCCTCCCTCCTCCCCGGCTTCCTGGCCCCCGCGGACAAAGGGCGGACTCGGGTCAATGTAATGGAAGGCAGCGGCGAGGAGAAGGCCGCGGGGCTGGCAGGGGGCGGCCGGTGGCAGGTACCGTGGCGGGTCCCTCCCGGCTTTGCCTCCCTTGGCCGCCGCTCCGCAACCCCGGGAGCCTGTCGGAGCGCAGAGGAAATAGCTGTCCGATCCATCACTTGTCAGACATTAAATTGGATTGGGTATTTTTTCCCCCTTTGTTACTGACTCCATCCATATTACAAACTCCGAAAGTCCCATTGGGATTATACGGATTGAGCCATTCTGTAAGAGCGGTTAGTCATGCTTTAAATTCCCCAGTTATGAGGTGCATGGATTTAGGATTAAGGAAAATGTGACTTTTAAGTTGTTTCTGCTTTCCTCGTTGCAGGATTATTTGTTGTAACTGGGAATGGTGTGCAAAGTATTGCATTTAAATCCTCCTTCGACTGAGTTGCTTACGCGATTCCGTGTAATTGAGTGACCGGAGTTTCAAACTCTTAAAAAGAAATTATTATGTCGCAGAAGATTGCATAAAGTCCGTGAGAAAACCAGCACGTTTCAACGCAGAAATACCTTTTAAACTCAAACCTTCCCCGCTCCGCTCCAGGACCGGAGACCCGCACGCAACGGCCCGCGTCCCGGCGGGACCAGCCCCCTCCCCGCCGTCGGCGGAGCCGGCTTCCCGGGGGCTCGCTGCCCACGGGCTTCTTCCCCGGTTCCCAGCGCGGAAAGCGGGGCATGCAGCTGGAAAGCGGCTTTTTGTAAGCCCCAGGCCCAAACTCCATCGGGGCAACCCCGAGCCTATATATTCGTTGCCACTCCGGCTGGAAATATACACTTCTTGTTCAATTGGGCGCGGGGTGTGGGGGGGTGCAAACCCAAGCCACAACCCCCCCTCCCCTTCCTCTCCCTCCCCTCCACCTCCCGCCCCCCAGGCCAGGCTGCAGCCGGCCTCGGAAAGGCTGCTCGAAGCCTCCACCGCGTTATTACCCACTTGTTGATCCCGCCGGCTTGCTCATGCTCGAAGCCCCCGTGAGTCCTTAAACTCGGGGCGAAGTGTCGGCTCCGGGGCGAGGCGGTGCGGCCCCCCCGGGGGCCCCCCTGCTCCGCGGGGCAGGTGCCTCCCTTGGGTGCTCACTGCTGGCTCCGCCGCGGGGGCCAGCACATCCTCGCCGCAGCCCCGCTCCCCCAGCGATGTCCTCCCGAAGGACGGGGACACGCTGCGGGGACGCGGAAAGGGGGGGAAAAAAGTGGAGCAAAATGGAAAAAAAAAAAAAAAAAAAAGAAGAAGGAAAAAAGAAAAAAAGCAACGAAGTGGCCCAAAGTCGGCGGGCTCTGGCTGCCCCTCTGCGAGTAGATGCTCTCGGGACCCTGGGAGGGTGCTGGGGGTGCGACTGCGCTCGCCACCGCGCTCCTGGAAGGCAAGCGAGAGCCACAGCAGCCAGGACAACAATGAGGCGAAGGAGAAGGTAGGATAGGGAGCGGGGCTCTGCGCCGAGCGCCTCGGTGCAGCGAGCAGGGAGATCAGAGCCTGGAAAAATAATGGAAGGGGGGAAAAGGCGTCAGAGGAGGCAGTCTCTGCCTCTCAGAAACTGAATGGTATAAAAAGGGAAAGGTTTCCAGAAGTTCATTACACTGGCTGACTTCGCGCTTTGAGCTCCAGGCTTCGGCCCCTATAATATCGGCAGAGAGGCTGTGACAGGCAGCGGCGGGGAGGGGAGAGGGACGCCCCTTGCCCACTGAGCTTCCCTCGCTTTCCCCCCAACTCCTGCCGCCGCGTGACGTCACCCCGCGCTGGGAAGGGGAGGGGGCAGGGAGGGGGTTAAATGCTAATGATATTAATGAACCCCCGAGCGGCTTCCACACAAAATGCAGCGGCTGCCGAGACGATTCCGCCTCCTCACTCGCCTTGTGCCCTCGCTGTCATAAAAAGGGACAACCCCCTCCCCACAAAAAAAAAAAAAAAAAAAAAAAGAAGAAAAAGAAAAAAGAAAAGAAAAAAACAGAAGACAAAAGGAAAGCAGAAAGA
Source organism: Eopsaltria australis (assembly GCA_034509425.1). Classification (NCBI taxonomy): domain Eukaryota; kingdom Metazoa; phylum Chordata; class Aves; order Passeriformes; family Petroicidae; genus Eopsaltria; species Eopsaltria australis. Next base: position 2,109,750 of record JAVTVJ010000040.1, read on the forward strand.
ACGGATCAAGATCCCGTTTCTTTTGCATTTTCCCGTACAGAGGTGGAGCCCGCCTGCGGTTTGCCCCTGCCCTTGCCCTTGCCCCGGCGCGGGCAGCGGCTGTGCGGGCAGCCGGCGGGGCCGGGCTGGGAGCCGGGCGGGGAGTGGACCAGGCCGCGCCGAGCCGGGCCGAGCCTCCAACCTTCCCGCCGGGCAGCCGGACCGCCGTCCTGCCGCGGGAGCCGGAGGCTGGCCCGGCGGGGGCAGGGCCGGCCGGCTCCTGGAGGCGCACGGCGGGGCTGCGCTCCCGCTCCCCGGCGCCGGGACTTGTTGCGCGGCGGCCGAGCCAGGAGCTCGCCCTTGCCCGGTGGAGCCGCTCCGGCCCCCGGCCACCGCCGCCCTCGCCGCCCCTCAGCAGCCCGCCTCCCCCGAGCGTCCCAGGAGCGCTGCCAGGGCCGGGGTGCAAGGGGGCGGCCAGGAGCCAGTGGTGGGACCCTTTCTCAACTCCGGTTTCACCGAGAGGCTGCCGAGCTCTCCCACTCCTGTGTGAAACTGTGAGGTGAGAGCTGCTGGAGCAGCCGAAGGATGGTGAGAGGTGCGCACCTGGGGAGGAAGGAAAGACTCGCTCTTGCCGATGCAAGCTGGGGCCGGCAATGGCACCAGAGAGGAGGGGCGGCAGGTGCCGTCCCTCGGTCTCTTCTTTCTCGTCCCTGTCACTCGCGTAAGGTGTTGATGTACCACAGCTGACTTTCCCTCTGACTTGGTTGTGTTCCTGGGGGAATGCAGTGTTCAGCCCAGTCCCAAACACACTGTCCACGTCCTCCTGCACTTCATATTTCATCCTTGCATCTTTCTGTCTCGGATTGTGGGTGATTCCTCTTGTGCTGATGCTGTAACTGTGTCGCAGGGCTGCGTGGCTCTGGGCAGCACTGGAATCCCAGTGACTTTCTGCTCTTTGCTCCCCATGAGACCAGTGCATCCATGACACAGAAGGAAGCCTTGAGTCAGGACAAGCCTGGTCCTGCCTAACACTGAGGGACACTGTCCAGAGGACTGGGAAGTTGCTCAGGGAGATCTCAGAAAGCAAAGAAACTGGTGGATCAGGGAATGCAGACAAATTCACTCCAAATCCGCTTCCAGGGAGGCAGGGAAAAGTTCACCTCCTTGAGCAATGTGGAAAGCAACAGGGAACGAGATGCTACATTAGCAAGGTCTGAAGGCCAAAAGAAAGAGGATTAAATGGCAGCAAGGCCCAAATCTGGCCCTGGGCATCCCCTGCTCAAGAGAGGCAGATCTCTGGCCCTACAGCAGCCACAGTTGTTTGTGCTGTAAACTCAAAACCACCTCAAAAACACTGTGAAGGCTGATCAGACCATGTCCACAGGTTTCAGATGCACCTGAGAGAGGCAGCTCTGAAAGCAGACAGAGCTTTCCCTCCCATGTACAGGATAGGGCTCTGCTAAGAGGAAAAAAAAAAAAAGAAGGGTTCAAACAACCCACCTCTCCACCCAAAACTCCACTAACATAACCCAGACACCCAAACCTGGCTCAGCATGTGGGCTGAAGCTGCAGTTGCTGAGGAGAGAGCAAACCTTCCCTATTCCCTGGACTGTGCCTGGTGTTGTTTTGTAAACCTGTACTGACTGAGGTTGTCCTTTGTCTCTTCAGAGCCTTTCCTGTGGTTTCTGTGATGGACAGAGATATCTCAGCTCTGAAAGTGAAGGCAGGATGTATCTTCCAAGAGTACAGGGAAGAGCTCCCTCCTGCCTCCAACTTTACACTGCAGGTTCTATCAAAGCTGTTTCCACACCCATTTGGTGGAAAAGTATTTCAGAATCCAAAAGGAGAGAAATTATAGTTAACATTTAGTATTTGTAATGATTGCCATTATCACATTTACCATTATTGTTTTTGATGGAGTGGAGTTAATTTTCTTCTGAGTAGCTATTATAGTGCTGGGTTTGGGATTTAGGATGAGAATGATGTTGATAACATACCGATGTTTTAGTTGTTGCTGAGCAGTGCTTACACTAAGTCAAGGATTTTTCAGCTTCTCATATTGCCCTGGCAGAGAGTAACTTGGGGGTGTGCAAGATGGGAGGGGATGCTGCTGGGACAAATGACCCAAACTGGCCATAGCTATACCCCATGTCATACAGCATCATGCTGAACTCAAAAGCTGGGGAGAGATGGCTGGAGGACTGGCTGGGCATCAGTCAGTTGGTGATGAGCAATTGTCCATCACTTTCACTGTATATTCTTTTTTATATTATTTTATTTTATTTTATTTTATTTTATTTTATATTTTATATTTATTATTTATATTTTATATTTTATTTTATATTATCTTCCCTTCCTTTTCTGTTTCTTTAAGCTGCCTTTATCTCAGCCCACAAGTTCTACCTTTTGTTTTTTGATACTCTTCCTCATCCCACTGTGCTGGCAGTGAATGAATGGCTATATGGTGTTTAGGTGTCTGTTGGATTAAACAGATTTTGTTTATTTAGCAGTACTACATATACAGAAGATGCTAATATAGCAATGAAATTTGCTATCTCCTTATACTGCCTTGGAAGTACAAACAGCTGTCAATCCTGATACAGGGAATGGCTTGTGTTCCCTTCCGAGTGTATCTCCTTCAGGACTCTGGACTCTGTTTACTGTTATGTGGTGACATTTCTCAGCATTGTGCCATGGTCTCTTGTCAGGTATTTTTTCTTTTCTTGGAGTCTTAGCAGCAATAAAAAATCCAATGTGTGACCCATTTTCGAGTACAGCACTCATTCTGCCTTTTTCTTGCTTGTCTCCCCTGGTCTTTGGATGGGGAGCCTAAAGGTCTTCAGTGGACAAAAGCAAAAAGGAAAAAGTGAAGAAGATCAGGTGAGGAAAAAACTTAAGATGCCAAAGGTGTATGGGTATAGCAGCAGAATACATGGAAGTGCAGTTTTCATCTGTTTCTCTCAACAGGAAGCTGGTGGGTAAGACCAGGCAAATCTAACATACCTGTTTTCTTGGAAAGGTGATAAGGAGGGAAAGGAGAGAGGCATTTTCTCCTGAGAGGGGGAGCTTCTCTTGCTTTGGGATACTTGAGATGTCTCCACTTCCCTCCTTTGGTGCATGTGCCAGGTGAGATCCAGAGATGTCCCTTGGTGCCCTAGGCAGCCCTATGCAGGGAGCTGAGTACAGTAGCACACTTGCAGCATAAATACATCCAGGGTTTGGGTCTTTTGAATCACCCCAGAAATCTAAGGCACCTTCCCTTCTTTGTAGGTCACAGTCCGTGTTTTTGTGGCACCACCACAAATCCCTTTCTGTATCCCCCTGCAGGCAGATGGATGGGCAGCATCACTGTGAAAGCTACTGAAGGGACCGTGCTGCTCCTTGGCTGTCCCACCACACTCCTGGTCTGTGACATGGCTGTGCTTGGTGCCCTTAGATGCACTTAACAACTTTTTTTGTGTGACTGAGTTCTCTTTGCAAAGCCCCTGCCTCACGGATGCGTTCCTGGGAGGGCCCTGCACTGTACAACCAGCAGTGGTGGCATTGGCCTTCCTCCAGTCCTGCCTGGGTCATCTCACTGTGCTGGTTTTGGCCGAGGCGGGTAATTTTCTTCACGGGAGCTGGCATAGACCTGTGTTTTGGATTTGTGCTGGAAACAGTGTTGATAACACAGGGATGTTCTCATTACTGCTGAGCAGCATTTACACAAAGTCAAGGCCTTTTCAGCCTCGCACCCCATCCCACCAGAGAGGGGTGGGGGTGTGCGAGGAGCTGGGAGGGGGCACAGCCAGGACAGGTGGCCCCAACAGACTAAAGGAATATTCCAGATCATATGGCATCATATAAAGATGGGGAGGAAGGAGAAAGGGGAGGATGATTGGAATGATGGCATTTGACTTCCCAAGTCACTGTTACGTGTGACACAGCTCAGCTTTCCTGGGGATGGCTGAACACTTGCCTGCCCATGGGAAGCAGTGAATGAATCCCTTGTTTTGCGTATCTCATGTGCATGGCTTTTGCTTCACCTATTAAACTGTCTTTATCTCAGCCCATGAATTTTCTCAATTTTACTCTTCCCATTCCCTCCCATGTCCCACTGTGTGGGAGTGGGCAAGTGGCTGCGTGGGGCTGACATGCTGACTGGGGCTAAACCTCACCACACACCCAGCATAGCTCATTCTGGTGGCTGAGGATGCTATGTGGCAGCTGCCCTTGCAGCCACCATGGATGCCCTGGGGCGAGGTGCCTTCCAGGGCTGCAGGACCATGCTGAGAGCCCCCAGCTAACTAAAAAAATCTGTAACAAGACAAAAATACATCCCAGTTTGGTGCTGTGAATTTTCTCCAGGTGAATCAAGAAAAGGCTCTTTTCCCAAAATGTGAAAATCCAAGGCATGGAAAGATGACATGGTGAAGTCTGTCCTGTGACCACTCCCTCTGTCCAGGTGCAAGAGAGATTTCCTTGTGCTCATGTATCCTCTGTAAAGCAAAACCACCTTCTGGCTGCAGCTGGGGATGACTTTCCCTGAGTTGGTGGCACAATGTGCTCCATCTCTGTATGCTGGGTTGTCCCACAATGAATGTACCAGTTACCTCTGGTGGCTTTTGGGCTTAAGCAGATCCCACCCTATCCTCCATGCTGGGTAATTTATCCCGCAAAAATCTGGGGGAGACCACAGATGCCAGTGAAAAGTGGCGAGTTTCTCCCTTGTGCCTGTGCATGCTTGGTTAAGCAAATTAATGGCTGCAAGCAGCAGCGACCATACAACCCTATTTCCACATGTGATATTTCCACATCTGATCAGTGCACATCAGCACTGTGCAGATTATAGAAAGATAACTGGGGAAAGAATACTGCTGTAAGTCATGGCACTTCTCCTCAGCAGTTGTATTCAGGGGTGGAACAAGCCTGAGTTCACTTGCAGCAATGAAATGCCCCATTAATCACGTATGCCTTTGAAAGGGATATGTCAGGCTTGGCTTATACGCCTACATTGGTACCTGATCCCATCTAGACAATGCCAGACAAGCGCTTAACAAAGCGGCTCTAGTTAGTAACTTGACTTATTTGTTAGTTTGCTAGTTAGATATAAATCAAAGTGTCGTAATAAGCCAATGATGTAGCAACAGCTGCAATCTAATTTGGAGAGAAACAGCCTCATTTTAGTTTTCCTGACACGAACACAAAAGACAGTATCAATACTGAAGCCGGCAGAGACACAGCTGTAAAAAACAAGTGAAAGGTCCAAATAAGAGGGCAAATAAATATATTATAAACTCAATAAAAGAAAACTTAAAATTAGATTGCTCTATACTTAACAGTTTTAATTTGTCAGCAAAAGAATTCTGACTACAAGGAACAAATACATCTTGGAGTTATGCTGTGACATTTAAAAATCATTTTATCAGTACAGTAAACAAATAGCTCTGGCCACATCCTAAGTACTTGTGTGTGTATAGGAAAGAGTTGCCTCAGCTATGACCCTGATTGACTATACCTTGCATATAATAATTTCTGTGGTAGACTGGCCTCCCAAATTTTGCTGTAGAAGCCCATTAACAAGCTGACCTTTGAGGCAATTACAAAAAATAGTGTTAGTGGCAACAAAGAACGCTCTTGGGAAGGGCTGTATTTCTGGCTAGCAATGTAATGGCTCAGTTCTATTGATTTCAATTTATCTATATCTCTTGATTTTGGCTGGAGACCAGATCTGTGGTATCTATTTTGGGAAATGAATTTAGAAACAACAAAAATAAACACTTCCAGATGCAGCATTGAATCAGCATATAACATTCAGTGCTGCTTGAAACTATTGAGTCAGTTGGTGCAGAGAGATTTTTAAGAAGAGATGTACAGTTTAATGACTGACTAAGAAATTTATAGACAGGCTTGCTTTATCTCTTGTTTCATAAAATATAGGTCACAGAAGTATTTTTGCAGGTAGATTAATTAGTGGCAAGTCCAAGCAGAAGAGGGCATGATATGTAACAAAATCTAGCACTCTTACCTGTAAGAAAAGTGAAAAGCAGAGGTCTGCCCACGTTCCTCTGTAAAATGAATTAATCCTGCAGCTATTTGCGCTTGTCCTGCCTGAACAGAAAATGTAGTCCAGTGAAAACATACCACTGAGGTAGCCTCTGATCCCACAGTCTTCCCTAGTAAATATGAATTAAGTAGTAGTTTAACTGACTTCAACAGGAATGCTGGGGTGCGTAAGAGCTGAAAATGTGACCTGAACAAAGTTTTAGGCAGCCTATCTGACTGGAAGAGTCCTGTCAGTTCTCAACTAAGATTGCACCATTAAAATTCAATGCATATCCTTGAACTTGCAATGCATTTTGGTGGTATACAAACCTTGGTGCCTGGAGTGCTTTCTGCAGCGTGAGGCACTCACATGCTACCAACCCAGGGATCCTGAGCTCTAAGTGCTCTTAAAAGAGACTTCAGATATTTTTACTCATTCCCTCATGTGATTTTGCCAGACACAGTTTTGCTGCAATTGTCACAAAAATGTTTTATCACCATAAACACTAGCGGATTACAGGTGCTTGTATATAGGAGATAGTATCTCTCTCGTGAGATGAGATCCAATATCTCTGTGTCCGTCTTTTTCATGAAGTATGGCTCTTTTAAAGGAACATAGGTCAGGGGTAGGTGTTATGGGAATCCCAGGACAAGGTTTTATCTTGTGACTTTGTTCTTCATGCTGCAATACAAAGTATTGAAGCATTGAATCAAAAACTCTGAGGATTGGCATGGATGCCAATCCACCATGGAATGGTGCTTGTGGATTAATAACAACTAGTAATGCTTACCTTAACTGCTTTCCATAATTACTCTGTTCTTCGGCAGCACTGACACTGGTAAGCAAAGCTGTGTGGCAGATCACTTAGCAAAAGCAGTAGAAATCCAATGTAGAGATTATTGCTCAACAATGCTTTTATTCCAACTACAAGTGCAAAGATTATCCTCCATAGTAAATCACTATGTTTAGGAAACCCCAAGAGTGATCCAAATACTGTAATTCAGCTGCAAATACACATGGGAAGTTGCTACAAACCCACTGTGTGGTTGACCAACCAGTTTTGTACTGTCAGGAGCATTTGTTTTACCCTTATTTAAGTTTTCTATATATTGTTGTTGCAGTCAGTGTTGGCTGATGTCGCTCAAATCCAGACAGCCCTTTTGCTGGCATGAGGTTGATGTGATTCAGAACCTGACAGACAAACAGAGGAAATGTGATCTTCTTCTGTCCTTTTTACTGTGCACATGGTAAGCACACTGTAGCTGGTAGAATATTTTCTGTCATGTCCAGTAGCTTTTCTTTTCTTTTATTGAAAATCACAAGCAAAATTACTTCTAAAGGAAGAAGAGTTTTGGTCTTGGGAATCTCACCAATTTGATTGACAACCAGGGCCAATCATGCCTAGGGAATAAAGGGTGGGACATCTAAGCTTCCTCAGGAGTACCATTGTCCCTGGTATTGTTGTTCCTCCCCTGCCAGAAAAGAACAAATGGTAATTTACATGTGCATTTCCAGGAGAGTTGAAGGAGCGAGACCTCCACTGGAGAGATGCCATGTGGAGAAAGCTGTGTTTTGAATGTATTTGCCATCGTACTGCTTGACTTCCAGCTCATCGCAGTGCATTGTGCCATTGCAAGGTGTGTCCATCCTTACCCACCTGCCCTTACGGTCTCTTAAAACTCCTCTGCAAATGGGGAAGGTCTTAGGTCCTACATCTGCCCTCTGGGACTGAGGATGCTGCTGCTCTGCAACTCTTTGTCCCCTCTTTTTGTGGTGAAGGCCACCTAGGACATGTGACACCCGCAGGGGTGGATGTATATTGAAGTGTGGAGCCCAATGTTTCAGTTTTAACTCAGACTTTTAACTCAGTTTCAGTTTTCATTCAAAGCGTTCTAGTTCTCTTGGAAACCAAATCCCTTGGAATAGACCTAACCCAATAGAGAACAACCCCTGCTTCAGGCTGATTTATAATTAGTGTGCAGCCACTTGTGCCTATTCCCTTTCCAAGAGCAGGTGTAAACAGGCTTAGGGGAACTTGGTGGGTGAAAAGCAGGATGGTGACATTTTTGATGTCAGTTTGAACTCGATCTTCATTTCCCCATGTCTTTCAGCAAATGCTTTGGGAAGGCCATCAAATAAACACCAGTGGGCTGGGCAATACTCAAACAATGAGGTTCTTCGAGTAACATAGATAAACCCCATTTTAGATACAGCAAGACAAAACAGTCAGACAGAAGTGCTGGACTGGCTGTCACCCAGCAATGGAGTTTCCAGAGTTTGTTTCAAAGTTTTAGGGCTGTGTAGCTGCCTTGCATCCATTTCTCATGCCCTCCTTTAGGTCAGATGGTTGCAGCAGATCTACATGAGCAAAATGGATTTCTTCAGCTTAGTTTGGGAAGCCAAACTGCCTGAGTCGCAGCAGACAGACACTAAGACTGCAGCAGAACCACTAGTTCTCCCATGAATTTGGCTCCTTTGCCATGCAAAGGCCTCTGGGGAAGAGCAGGCTATACTTGCTGTGCAGGTGATTAGCTGATGGTTTCTCATATGTGTGGGGCAATTCATGTCAGGCTGAGCAGCCATTTCCAACCCTTCCTAGGAAAAAACAGGGCTCTAGATTTCAGCACCATGGTGCTCACAGGAACCTGCTAGCCCCACACCTCCCCACCAGCCCAGTGAGTGTAATAGAAGGTGGAGTCATGGGTGAGAGTAGGCATATTTTTTCCATTTTTTCCAAAATTTGTGCTATTAAGACAGATTAGTCTGACAGGTTTGGGAAGCTTCCAGTTTCTGATCTCCAGCGTGAGAGCAAGGCTGGAAGAGCCTGTCTGTATAAGGACGTGGATCTGCTGGAATCCAAGCTGTGGAGAGAGTTTCCTGTACATTTTTCTGTTCTGGTTTTGGAGTATGGGAGGAAGTTCTGTGGGGAAGAGCAGGTTCCATGCGTGAGCTGGGGATATTGGGCAGTGCTATGCTTTGAGGGTGGGAGCAAGAGCAGTGCCTGTGAATAGCTGCAGTTTGCAAGAGGGCAGGTTTGACTCTCTGTCCATACAAACAGACCTTGAAGTGCAAAGGCTGCACCCATAAGGAGCATCACTGTGGGAAACTCGAGTGTTTGTTTCCGCTTTTCCTGTCTGAAATATGAGCCCCACTGCACTGTGCATAGGAAAATGTACACAAGCCTGATAGCAAAAAAATTATTGCATTGGCTTAAATACAGTTTTTGGTGGCAAGAGCATAGAGAACGAGGCCTGCTCCTCTCAGGGTCGAGCTGCTGTTGGAGTGTTTGAGGCTGAGAAACCCTGGCCAGCCCAGCACATTGCTGTGTAGCAGGCATGACAATGCCATGTGTAAAAGAAGTTCCCTGAAAGGCTTTCAGAAGTCAGAGCTGCTATACAACAGCCTGGGAGCTTGTTAGCTCCCTTGCTACATCTGCCTTGAGATGAACAAGAGCCCCCATCAATGCCATTTCGCCCTTCTGTACCTCAGGCCCAGCGCCCAGCCCACCTGTCCAGGACAGGCCTCCAGCCAGACAGATAGACGGACAAGGATGCACTTGCTCTTCCCCCCACACTTCTTTTTCTCCCCTTTTTCCTCCATGGCTTTTTGCTTTTAAAGGTTGCTGCTGACAAATCTATCTATTTGGGGCAAATTGTCAGTGAGAAACTTCCGCTCGAACTCTTTGGGACAAAACTGCCTCTTTGAAAGGGTAAATCCCGTTGCATGAAGGTCTGAACAATGGCCAAATGTGTTGCTGCTACTGCTGCCGCTGCTGCTGAGGCCGGGGCTGTGACAAAGAGCGGATTAATTGGTGCCGCGGCTGACTGGTTCGAGATGGCTCCACTCAGCCCGCGCCGCGGGGAGCCCCATTGACTGGGCCCCGAGTCCCACTTTTCACAAACTCCAAACAAAAGTCAATTTCTTTTTTATAAGGCGAGGGAAGAAAAAAAAAATCAGTTCATGTTTGAGCTCGGGAAGTTGACTTGTTGGATTATAGGGCGTCATGCTCTCTCTGTCTGTCTCTCCCATGCTTTAAAGTTGCTTCTCCCACTAAGAGAAGAGTGAAGAGGGGAAAATGGAAGCAAAAGTGAGCCATTCTCATCAGTGTGAGCATGAGAGTGGGCTCTGGGAATAGAAAGCCACCAAGGACCCTAAACTATGCAACTCTGCTGGGAACCAAGCAGGAGCTCTTCTTTAGTGGGGTTAAACTTCTTCAGCCATCTGATGCTGTTCTGAAAGGTGTTTGCAGGACATTCAGTTCTTAGGTGGAGAGTCCTGACAGGGAATGAAACTGAGTCAGCGTGGTCACAGTCAGTATACCCATATGGGACTTAATGACCAGAAAAGTCTCCTGCCTTCTTCCATCAGGGAGGGTTTTCTCATGTGGGAGTGGGCAACACAAATAGATGTCTTGTGTCCTCCTTGAATAACCTTTGACTTCCTCTGACTCTAAGCAGGTTGAACAAGGAAATGCAGGATGAGGTTCCCAGGATGTATATCCCATGCACTCAGAAAAGCTGTAATACATATAGGAGCAATCAGAGAGAGAGAGAGAGAAAAAGAAAGAAAACTAGGGGATTACTCTTGTGCATACAGATGTTAATAGCCATTACCAAGTTGGCACAGTTTCTTCAGCTGAGGTTATTCTGGAGCATTTTGGGAAGTTAATCCCTGTAATTGCTTTGATAATCTTGTGGTATTTAAGGTATCACTTAATCAATATTTAGCTTTTCTTTTGGAAAACAGTGATCTCCCATAAAAGAGAGGCTATTATCAGATGTAACTGCTGACCCTCTCCTCCTGGAGGTGGTATAGTATCAGATCTCCAGGTTACCTGCAATTTATTTGCATATATTCTGTCTTTGCAGGGTGATATTTCACACTGGATTCTATTTCTCCCTTTTCTGCAGAGTGCATCCTTTGATCTAACTCTCACTAATTGTTTTGACACACAGGGGAGGGAGTAGGGCATCCAATAGTTAAAGTTAATTCCCTTTATTTTTTAAACACTGTTTTCTTCAACTTATTCTTACTTTAATGGAAAACACAGTGTGATTTATCATCCACGGTTTTGCTGTAGGCTAAAGGCAAGGCAAACAGAGCTTGAAGTTAGAGTAGAAGAATACAGAGTGCAGCAGTTTTGTCTGAAGTCAATGATAATTCTTGTGTGTTATATCTCTGTGCACTTTGCTCACTAACTTCTGATATTTTAAGGTCCACATAAAGTGGTTGCAGGTTATATTCAGTCTATGTTTTAAGTAGAACTGTCTTTGTAAAAATGGGTACAGCAAGAGCCAGACAATGGGAACATCCGTTCACGTTATCCATGTAGCTCTGCAAGTATAACTTGAAAAGAGTCTCTGGATTCACTACTGAGCTGGAGGATTTTACACCACACCACACCCCCCCTACTCCAAACCTTTGACTGTGACCTTCGCTACGCCACTGCTTTTGCTTTTACCCTCTAGATGTTCTTTGACTTTTGACGAACCTGACACTGGAAAGACTTCACTATGTACCCAGGCTGATCCTCTTTTTGTCTGTTTCATATATCTGTATACAGTTCTGAATTAGTCCATCTCGATTTTATCAGTGAACAGAGAGAGACGTGAATCAAAGAATCTGTGAAATGAAAGGTGAAATGATTAGTTTCATTTATTCCCCTTTTTCTTCCCCCTCACAAAAATCCATCAAAGAAACTCCAAAGATATGAAAGTGAAATTTCCTGTATCATATATTAAGCCTGTCATTGAGGAAGCAAAGAGATCCTGTGCTGGAGTTTCCCCTACTGTTGGGTATGCCCTTAAAATTTTCATGGTTTCCTAAGAGGAGCTTCATCAGTGTGCAGAAGACAATACAAAGAATTATCCTTTTCATTGTGCCCCTATTCTGGCTGTCAACTATTAAGCTCTAAAACTAAAAGAGGCAATTTTGAGCACAGCAGCTGAGTTGTGGGGAACTCCAAGGGAAGGAATGGTCTGATACGTCAAAGGTGTTGGAAAAAATCAAAGGGAAAGGGACTGGAGAAGAGGTGGTTAGAATTGACTAGAAGGACATCATTAGTGATTTTAGAGAGAGCAATTCCTGCAGAGTGAAGTGGCTGGAAACCAGACTGCTGAGTGTCAGAGAGGTGAGTTCAAGAGAATGGGAGTAAACTGGTCATTTGAAAGGATAAGAGGTAAGGAGATGAGAAAGGCATAATGGTATGTAGAGGAGGGTTGTTTTTGCAGAGACTTCAGAGGCTTATTTGAAAACAGATGAAGAGGGTGATCCATAGAAAGAGTCTGCTGGTGAGTCTGGAGAAAGAAATTGCTAATCAAAGAGTGAGAAGCAATGGGGGAGGCTGAAGGGACCCTAGCAGGGAGTGGGTGAAGAAAGGATTTTTTTCCAAGCATGAATGCAAAGATGCAGAAGATGAACACAAGGGTCTGGAGAAATTCACCAGACCACGTGCCTGGATGAAATAAGGCAGGGTAGAGGCTGGAAGAATTAGCAGTTAGTGCATGGGGAAGGGCAACAATGAAAGCTCAGAAGTTCTGACACGGTACAGGGGCCTGTAGAGAAATAAAAACGAGAGTTGTCCTTTTTCTATCTTAAGAGCTGTATAGGGGGTTTTTGGCTTCTAAGAGAAGCAGACTTATTGTACTGAAACTTTACTAAGGTGATTGTACATGGGCACTGAGCTTGCTGACATAAGTTAGGCAACAAGGTAGAGCTGATTTTTCATATCTTTTTAGGCTTTCTGCCTTTCAGAGCCCAGGCTGCTTCTGCCAGAGCACCAAGCAGGGAAAGAAACATTATTTTTTTCCTGTAAATGAAACATATTTGGTATGAAAACCACCAAGAGGCAGCAAATATGCAGCCTTGCTGTGCTTTGCGTAAGGTAACTTTTGAGAGCTGAGCTCACACAAAAGTTGCAAAGGACGAGAACTGACATCTCTGCTTCTGTTGAGTCCATGGGCTTCTTGCCCACAGAAAAGTTCAGAGGATGGAGAAAGCCCATACAGGCTTCCTGGGTTGGAAAGCCAGCTCATCACACCCCTCAGATGGTGTGGAGATGGTGGCAAAGTGGAATTTCTAGTCCAGGCAATAGTACTGGAGTTGGAACATTTACAGTACCTCAGGTCCCTCTGGTCTTGCCAAGGCAGTGGATTCAATGAGCTATGTTGGACTTCACTACCAGTTTGACCTAAAAAGGATCGTGTTTCTGTTGTGACAAGATAAATTAAATGCATCTTAGGTGCCCTGGTTTACACTCTCTGCCCATAAATCCTTTTTAAGGTTGTTTGTATGACATTGTTATTTCTAGATGACATCTGAGCATAATTTAATTTAACTCCACACTACCAAAAATAATTGATTTCTTCTGGAAAATGATAGGCTGAACTGCAGGGAAGTAACTTACACAGACAGTGAAAAATTACTTTAATGTCAGAGTCAGATAGCTATTTCCAGTTCTAGGAACCCAGTGTGTTGTGTCAAGAAGGTAAATAATGAGTGTCCCAGCTGCTGTGAAATGTTCCACAGATCACTCATTTACTTTGAAATAACAAGTTTTAAATTGTTATATACATCCCTGAGTGTCCTGGTTTTGGCTGTCACAGAGTTAATTTTCTTCCTAGTAGCAGGTACAGTGCCGTGTTTTGGATTCAGTTCGAGAATAATGTTGATAACACACTGATGTTTCAGTTGTTGCTAAGTAGTGCTTACTCAAAGTCAAGGACTTTTCAGTTTCTCATGCTCTGCCAAGAGGAGGTGCACAAGAAGCTGGGAGGGAGCATAGCCAGGACATGGGACTTGAACCAGCCAAAGGGATATTCCATGACTTAGGATGTCATGCTCAGTATACAAACTGGGAGGAATTGTCTGGGAGGGGCTGGTAGTAGTACCAGAATAGGTTGGGATTTCGTCAGCAGGAGTAAACAATTGTATTGTGCATCACTTGTCTTTCTTGGGTTTTATTTTTCTCTCTCCTTTTGTTGTCTCCCTTTTCTTTACAATTATTATTGTAGTGTTGTTATTATTATGTTTTATTTGAATCATTAAACTGCTCTTAACTCATGGTTTTAACTTCTTTCTGATTCTGCTTCCCAATCCCACTGGTGGGAGGTGTGTGGGTGTGTGTGGGTGCATGTGAAAGCAGCTGTGTGGTTGCCAGCTGGAGTTAAACTGTGACACCGAGAGAAATATCTTACATTTTATTCTACTGAGTATTAACTAGGTTTTCCCAATTAATCAGTTATTGGATTATTTAAGATGCAAGGGCAGTTAAAACAGTATTGCAAGAAATCGAAATAATTTTTATCAGAGCCCTCTGTTGTGCTTGCTATTGTACAAACAAATAGATGAAATTAATTTTACTTAACTTTAAAAATCTAAATTGCAGATTTGGTTATATTCATCTCCCTTTGTGCTGGGAAAAAATATTTTTGTGATGCACTTCTCAGATCTATTTTAGATTTTGAATTTGGATGAAATTTATTTCTTCGTAAAAATACCAATTTAGTAGATGCCCTAAAAGTAGTTGTCCACTTCCTGCTAGGTGAATCCCAGACAGGTCTTTAAAGGCTTTACTGTTTAGGAGGGGAAAAATGACAGAAAATGGAAGAATGGAAAAATCATTATCTTCTTCTCACAAAAGGGGAACTGAAATGTAGAGGGACTGAAGGTGGGATACATCTGCCCACAGACAGGCAATTCCATTACTAGCTGCCAATGTTCACATTTTGTATGTGGACTTGTCATAGTCAATTGTGGGAAAACACTCCTGAAGCACGGTTCATTCTTGCTGGACCAGACATCCACAACAAGCACTCCTTGGTTAGTAGTGCTATGATGTCTTGCCTTCCATTGACTCTCAAGGCATTCAACCTCACAAGGCTCAGGTGCAGAAAACAACACATGGATATGAGAAGTCAGGTGAGATGAATCCCCCCGGCTTCACGTCACATGGGAGGTTTGTGTTGGTGTCTGAGAACGAACCCAGTTTTCCTGAGAACCTTAACAGCAATCCTCTTCTCTGAAGACCTCTGGCTTTAGTACCAATACTCCTTTTGTGTATTGGTAGTGACCTAAAAGTCACTAAAAGTGACCTCCTGTTGACTACCAGTACTCCTGATGCTGGGGACCCTGAAAGTTTTCATAAGCTATAGAGGGCAATATGTAACCACTGATGTGGACTCGCTTTTCTCTCCTCTGAACGGACAGGTAAAACATAGCCCTGTTGTGGTGTTCAGTAGCGGTAGGGTAGAGCCCTGGGCCTTCAATAGTCCTCCAGCTGTCCAGAGATGAGACTTCCAGAGGCAGGAAAGGTGAACTGCTGCTTTTCTGTATCTTGATCCCATATGTGTAATTTGATTGTCTTTCCTCATGCATCAATCCTGCATGATGCCAAACCTTGTCCAGAACATTGCAGGCAGAAACATACAAGGCCTGTCCAACTGAGGATACTTTTGAAGGGTGACATGATTCAAATCTCCTCAGAGATTTGGGTCTTGCTTACCCACAGCCAAGATGTTTCTAGAGCAATCAAGGTACCCTTGGGAGGCTCATTAATATACTTTGCACCACTTGTTTGGAGAGTAAAGAGCAGTAGATGTCAATGTACGTGCCAGTTGCCCTACTAGAAAATATGTACATGGTGGCAGAGTCAAACCATCAAAATAAGAATTTCAAGAACTCAAACTCTTGGTCAGGCATGTTGCATTTTGCGTGACTGCAGCTTTCACACCTGATTAGTTCAAGGTCTTTTGTATTTTTTTTAATGCTACTTCACTGGCACATAACTTCTCTAAAGAGGGAGAAACAGCAACAAGGTCAAATCTGACATTTTCCACTGTGAACCAATGGCAGTGAAGGAAAAGTCTGGAGATAACCTGATTTTCAGGTCTGTTTTAATTACTGTATCAGACTCCTTCCTCAGTTAATAAAAAAAATTCTCCAAACCATCCTGTTCCAGAATTTTTTTAAATGTAAATTTTAAGCTCAGTTCATTCTGTCCAAGAATATGGGTTGCGTAGTCAGATATTTGTGCAGGGATGTACTTCTGTATGTTTATATTGGGGAACAATTATGACTCTCTTCTACTTTTCTCTGTTGTCCTCTGCTGAGTAGAAAAAACTAGGAACAATTAATTTCATGTCTCTTCTGTAAGCCAAAGAAGCACTCTAAATCTTTACTTTCAAGAAGCAATTAACTTCAGGTTTATTAGTCAAGTTGTGCTATGAAGTTTCAATCTTTCATTGTACACTGTGAATTTTAATTACAATTTATTAAAATAATTTAATTGACTTCAGTCAATGGGCGTGAATGAGGGCAGAATTTCCCTGAGAAAGCTGTAGACAGAAGAAAAGGCCACCCATCCTAAATGCCTTCTGCCTGCCCTTTTTTGGGTTGCATCAGGCTGTTTGAAAGAGGGCTGCATTTATCATCTTTGATGCCTCCAGCTCAATGGTCAATTCATATTAGATTCCACAAAAGGCAGTGAACCAAATTCATCTCTGATACAATTCCATTGACTTCAATGGTCTTACCACAGGGATTAATCTGGCCTAATATTATAGTGTTAGAATGTGTGTGTGTGTGTACTATTAGCCCGGGCTCTGTGCTGGAGATCATGCCGTGTAAAAGCTGGTGGCTGTTGCAGTTGCAATTTGCTCAAGAAATCCAATTCCTTTTGTTGACCCACTGGAGTTCACATTTGGAAAAAAAAAAAAAAAAAAAAAAAGACCAAAAACCCCCTTCCAAATCTCTAGTCAATTTGGAACTGCAGCTGAATTTAGATGTATATTTGCTAATTTGGTGTATTATGCATGCAAATATTGGTATAAAAGGTGTTTCAATTATTTTCTAAGGCGGGGACCTATGCATTCTCTGCAGTTACAAAGAATTTAAATGGAGTTATTTTTCCCTGCCTATAATCGTTCTCCCTTTTAAGTACCCAGGCAGAAAAAGTAAGTTTACTGCTTCTAGCACAATGGCTCTCTTCACTTTTAGGTTTGGGAGACCTGGGTGACCTACGAAAGTTAATTAGAAGGTTAACAAAGACTAAGGCAGAGTAGAATACAGCGCCTCTCCTCCAGCCAAAGATGTCATCCATTAATTAGGGAAATCGTTAAGGTGGCCTTCATTGAATCCATAGAAAATTGTCAGTTTGCGGTCGACAGTTTTGATCAGATTTTCCTCTCCCCAATAACACCACCCTTAATCGTAGGAGCCGCGGAGGGTTGGGGATGGGCCGGGAGGGGTGCGGGGGAAAGTGTGCGCACATGGGGGGAGTGTGTGTTTCAGCGACATTACAGTTAAACAGCCGCCAATTGTGACGGCTTTGATTCTCAGGCTTACATGGCATACTTATTCCATGATGTAATCTTTATTGAACCTGGAAGCTTGGGGGTGGGGGGCAGGGGGCAAGTGAAACTCGCTGCTGCCGCTGCCGCCGCTGCCTCTCAGCCGCAGGAAGCCCTGGGAGTTAATATTGCAGTCATCACAGGCAGAGCTCGCTGCTTTTGCATGGTAATATGCTATCTGACTCCCCTTTCCTCCTCACTGAAGAGTGTCTGCTCCCAGCAATGAGAGCAAACAGCCATCTGCACAACAGACCCTTCACTTCTCCAAGAATACGTTCGCTTTAAAGTTGAAGGGCCTTTTTTGTAGGTCTTAGATTTTTTTTATACTCTCTTTTCCAACTACGGTACCAAATTGGTGTTGCTATGGAGAATTTCAAGTGAAATGGTAGACAGTCCTGGCATTTTAACATGTATATTTTTTAACCTGCTGGGAGAACTGGCTGACTGGAGTTTTTTGCAGGTTTAGTTTTGACAACTTCCCCACACACTGCCAAGGGCAGTGGCTACAGCGAGTCCAGCCTGTTCAGTGCTCAGACCAAGAAAGTGACCTAGCATTGAAGAAGTGTTTTGCTTGAACATGGGAAGCCATCACCTTCCAGGGGAGGAAGGCAAAGACAAGGGCTGCTGCAATCTAGAGACAGGGGCTACTGCAATCTAGGATGTTTACATTTAAACAGTGCTGTCCTAGCTCTAATGTTCTGGAAACTGTTGCCTGAAGCAAAACCCTCATTGGTTTGAGGGTTTTGAACATGAGAAATCAAGAACTGTTTGGATACCTAGAGGACTATATCCTATGCAGCATGTGGCACAAAATGTCTTAGAAATATTTTAAAAGTAAAACAACTGGATAAATAATACTTCAACTGACTGATGTACAGGATAAATGATGCACAGTTCCAGGCCATTAAAGACCAACACTCTATTAAAAACCTCTCGCACTTATTCTTGCACCTCAGTTTCTGGTAAAAAGCTTCTTCACGGTAGCATGAATTTCTCTACCAAAAAGAATTTGCATATGAAATGCCAAGAAAAAGTAAGTTTTTATATTTGCAGGGCACACATCTGCCTTCTTGCTTATATATTTCTGTACAATGTATTATTTATATGTATATATAATGTATTATTTATATATACGTAATGTATATATTATAATTCAAGCTCTTTTATAAAATAATTCAAGTTTGTATTTTCAGTAGGCAGAAGATGTCATAAGTATCAGCACAGAAACAGTAGCGAAGAAACGCCGATTTGCTTCAGGTATGCTCGGTGTGACCCTCAGCTTTTCTGTGTCCTTCCTGTGCCTAAAGGCAGTGCCCTGGTTTGAGCTGGGACAGAGCTGGTTTTCTTCCTAGTACCTTGTACAGTGCTGTGGTTTGGGTTCAGCATGAGAGCAATGTTGGTGTCACACTGATGTTGTATGCTGAGTAGTGCTTACCCAAAGTCAAGGACTTTACGGTTTCTCATGCTCTGCCAGCAAGGAGGCACAGAAGAAGCCAGGAGGGAGTGTAGCCAGGACAGCTGACCCAAGCTAGCCAAAGGGATATTCCATGCCACAGAACATCATGCTCAGTTTATAAGCTGGGGGAGTTGTCTGGGAGGGGCTGATTGTGCTTTGGGGACAGGCTGGGCATGGGTCAGTGTGTGGTGAGCAATTGTGTTGAGTATAATGTGCCTCTCTTGGGTTTTAGCTCTCTCTTTTTGTTGTCTCCCTTTTGATTACTACTATTGTTTTAATTGTTACTGTTACTATTATAATTATTATTTTATTTCCAATATTAAACTGTTCTTATCTCAGCTCATGGGTTTTACCTTCTTTTCCTGTTCTCCTCCCCACTCCACTGGGGTGTGTTTGTGTGAGTGAGTGGTACTAGTTTCCAGCTGGAGGCAAACCGTGTCATAGAGATGGAACAAGGTATATTCCATGAGCAAGGCTTTCTCCATGTGTTGAAGGGCTCCCAGAGAGCTGTGATTTGAACTGGAGAGGCACTGTGTTCCCACAGCTCTGTTTTGGACATTTTTCTGGTTTAGCCTAAGAGACAAACTACCTCGCCCATTGTGTAACCGCTGAGATCCCCAGATAAAGTGCTACAAGAGGGCCACACAGTATTATTCTTTCATTATGGAGCAGCAGAGGCTGTCCAAGAGTTACATTGGATTTTTATATGTTTGCCTACTTCCTTTTGTCCTCTAGTAGCAGTCCTGTGGCTTTGAGAGCTTTGGACTCCGACTAGAGGCGGGTTCCTAAATTTAAGGTGGCATCCCTGGGAGGCTTTGGAAATCATTCTGGGCAGGGCAACACAGGGTCTCTGTTGCTTAGACGTATTTTCCTAGCACTACATCTTCCACATGGAGAGCTGGTGTCAGTGTTAACTTCAGCACTTCTGCAATTAATTTTCTGGCACTATTGAGCAGCATTTGTACAAAACCCCTGGTAATCAGTGCATTACTGATGAAGGTATATGGACAGGATCAAATCTCAAGTGTGGGAGAATTTTCTTGTAGCTATAGCTATAAGAAACATACTAAACAAGAGAAAATGGTGACTTACAGATGACTTTTTCTCAGCTGATGCTCCTGGAGTTGCAGACCAAATTTGTATCCTTGATATGGAATTTTACCACATTTTCATGTGATTTTTTTCCCCCTTGGCAGCTGTGACTGGGAGCAAAGCAAACAAAAGTCACTGCAAACACAATTTTACAGTGTTTTCACAGTTAATACAGCTTTGAGAAGGCTGGCAAAATGTGCACACTAATATTACTTTTTAACTATATTCTATATGGTAACAACTATAAGTGACTGAGAAGGGTAAAATTTCCTTTGAGTTTTTGTAACTCAAATTTCTTAAAATGACACAGGAAGGAATCAGTTACACAAGTCAAGTCAACAGAAGGCAAATCACAACTGAAGGAAGTTCTTTGGATGTCCAGGAGCCTGGTTTTGGCTGCTTGTGCAGTTTCTCCCCCTGCCATCTTTATAAACATCATGGAAGGTATTTCAGGGGAAGTCTGAGTATCTAGGAGATAAATAATTCCACTTAATTTTAGACATCTGCTCCTCTTTTTCGTGTCCTGGGTGTCTTTTTCACAGTGGGCAGGGGACCACTTGTGAACCTCACTGTTTCAGACTCCCATGTCAAGGTAAGATAAACTGTGCCCTGAGCATGCCTACTCGCCTCCTTGGAGTATAAAAAGGGTTTGGAGAACAGCTTCATCTGAGTTAGGCTCATTCTTGAATCTGAGTGCTTCATCTAAAGCAGGAGCATTTTCTTGTGAAGGGACTCCAGCCTATAACACCTTGTGGGAGGAATGAAGGACCACTGCAGGGCTGTGAGGTGGAAAAGGAGTTGGCTAGAGGAGAGAAGACAGTTGGCTGTGCTGGGGCTATGCTGGAAGAGAATTTCACTCCTGGAATATCTCAAAAAGATTTATATTTTTAATAAATGCAAAATATAGCATCAGCTATAAAGAGAAGGATGGGACTATCCAGGAAGAGATGATGGCCTTTATAAATATAATGGAGATGGTTGGTAATCATGCAAAATGTTCTTAAAGGTGAATCGGAAACATCTCTGCTTGAAGCCAGAAGTTCATTACATAGAAATGAAAAAGCAGGGAAAAAAATCCCTCCTTCTCTTACTCACCACATTCTGACCATGAGACTCCAGAGTTATAGGGTTGCCAAGTAGGCAAATGCATTTCCAGTTTATATCAAACGAGCTGTTTCCAGTAGAGAAAGGAAAACAGGAATGCTGTGCTCTGCCATGCACTGAGACTTCCTGTGGAATTCTATGAACAAAACCTGCAGAAATGGAGGCTATCACAAGTGACTAAAATAAGGTCTAAAGACCCAAGAAAAGAGCATGAGACCTTGCAGAAGGGATTAAAGCAACATCTGAAGGCTTTGCTGAAAGGCTTAGGAGATGGCCTGAGACTGGAGGTAACATTTTTTAGGGGCAGCAGAAGCTGGAACAAGTTCAAAATAAATGAATAAGGAACCAGTAACCAGATGGCTGAGGACCAGCAGCTTTTCCGGGGACAGAGGAGGCCAAGGAATCTTTGGCAAGCTTGGAGGTTACTAACTGAGCAGGACAGCAGTGAGGATTAAAATAGCTAAAAATACCAACAGCACAAGGAAATCAGAAAGTTGCAAAAGTCAGAAACCTGATGTGGAATTAAGGCTGTCAGTGAGCACTGTCACAGCTGCAGAAACAGGAAGGGAAGAAGTCAAACAGTGCCAGTACATAAGAAACTGGCTAAAAGAATTGCAGTGAATGGTCTGAGAAGGCATGCCCAGAACCCTTGTGTCACAGAAGATGGACAGCAACAGTGTTTCCCAGGAACCAAATAGGTCCGAAATATTACCTGCAAAAAAAAAAGGAAAAAAAAAAAAAATAGTTTCCAAACCGGGGCACACGTTCCAAAGCCAGAAACCATCCCACTAGACTGGGACTCACTGGGGTCTGAGGGAAGAGAAGGGGAGAATCTACCCAAGCTAAGAAGAACCTGAGGAACGTTCCCTCCTGGAACACCTCCAGCAAAGGCTGCCAAGATGCTTTGGCAATGGACCAGTTTAGGGGGACTCAGCTGGACTTGGCCTGGCCTGCAAAGACCAGCAAAAGGAGGCCAGAGCCGTTCTGAGAGGTGCTGGAATTTGTCACGGGGCTCAGCTGCAGCTGCGTGCTGAAAGGGGACATTGCTGCGGGGCAGAGAGAGAGGAGCTCAGTGCTGCAGACACCTTGAGTATGGGCAAGAGTCTGCACCTGGGATGGGAATCCATCTGATGGCACTTCTGGGTGATTAGAAGGAAGGATAGAGTTGGTTTGTGCAAAGGAGAAAATGTTTGCTGAGCCCTGTTAACTGCTCATTTAAGAGGAGCAGGTAGAGAAATACCACAATAACTATAGCCTGGAGTGTGGCCAAAATGGAGTAACTGGTGGTACCCAGTGAAAGCCCTTGCCCAGCTTTGAAGGGGAAAAGGTGCAGCTTATTGACCTGAAAGCAAGAGGAAGTAGAAGGGATAAGGCTAGTAAAAGAAAGGTAAGGAGGATCCAAGATGCACCTTGAGACCTGGGATATCTTGGCAGTGAATGCTGCTGTGCATCAGGGGAGACACCTGCATAAGCAGTTTGCTTTGGAGCAGAAGTACAGGTTTGAAGCTAATGCCATGATGATCCTCACTTGCTGCAGGCTGGCTCCATCACAGAGCCTCTGAAGTGCTCACAAGCTCATCTCCTGTCAGAGAACACCACTTGGGC
Source organism: Eopsaltria australis (assembly GCA_034509425.1). NCBI lineage: Eukaryota > Metazoa > Chordata > Aves > Passeriformes > Petroicidae > Eopsaltria > Eopsaltria australis. Next base: position 2,132,359 of record JAVTVJ010000040.1, read on the forward strand.
AGGCAGCACCACTGGCATGGTGAGCAGTTTGGGCCAGAGAGAAGCTGACTAAATGTTACATGAAGAAAACTCCCCCAAGGCTGCAGGCAGCGCAGATTTGGAGGCCAATAGTTGTTGCAGTCCTCTGTTGAGCCAAAATTCTTGCTAATACCAACAGAGCCAGAACATATGGTGACTGTGCAGTTGTGAGTTATGGGCAGCAAACAGAGAGAGTGAGTGCTGGGTCAGACGTCTTTTTAATGACTCTAGTTAATGAAAAAGCTGTGAAGCTCTGCCTCTGGTAAGGGATCAAGGATAGTTCCTCTGAGTCCTGAAGTCACTTGTTCTACTCCATAATGAAGACTCAAGGCTCATCTTTAGAGGCAATGACCCATTAAACTGCCCCACACTGTCTGGCGAGAAGGCATTGTACAGACCACTGAAGACCTAAAGGTGCCTTCAGCAGTGACTTGGATGTCATCCACAGGTCCGGTGAAGGGACAAAGTAGAACATGCTGAAAGCAGTGACACCGTTGTGGGTGCAGCCACTGCCGTGAGAGAATAACACCTTGGATATGGCAGTCTGCTTTCCATACTTACATTTAAGAAGAGTTGGCAAGTGGCAGTGGAAGCAAAGAGCAGGGCTGAAGGGCAGGAGACAGCATTTCTACTGCGTCAGTAAGCAGCACTTGAAAGTGCCGGCTTCTGGCTGACACTGAGCGATCTTGGAAGCAGTCACTGCAAAATAGGTCCCTCTCAGCCTGTCTGCTCTGCCGAGATGGCTCAGGGCACACTCAGAGACTGCTGGTAAGAAAGGCTGCATTTACAACCAGCCTGGGATCAGATCAAGGCTACCACTGAACTTGAGCTTCCTGAAGTGAGAGTTGCTCTGAAAAGGGGCTCCTTCTCATGGACACACAACCTGGCAAGAGAGAGCTTTCTCTAGCAAAAAGGAAAATATGGCTGTGAACAGGACTGGGCAGTTTCCCAGGCAGTCACAGATGTGCAGAGTTTTGTGGGGCTCTGAATTTACTATGAAGACCTTATTTGTGGGTTTGCCAATATTGCAGACTCACTATATAAACTGGGTAAGAAAGCACCAATTGCAGTGGCGTGGGAGATTTAACCATTTCAGAATTAGGGTTTCTTTTTTCTTGGCAGATCCAATTTTAAAACCCCATAGAGGGTTTGTAGCCCCTCTGGACTCAGATGCAGGTCCCTGCAGATGAGAAGCCACTCTGAAACAAAAATATATAGGATATGTCAATGTCAAGGTTTAGTATTTAATTTATAAAGTTAAAGATTTAATATCAACAATGGTCTAAGTAATCCAGAGCCTTAACAAAAAGGAGTTCAGAGGAGCAGGCTGTCAATAAGTGGGAGAAGTAGTGGAATATATAAAGTCACACCTACTCCCTGTAATAAGAAAGGTGCTACAGACAACTTGTCCCAGCTTCCTGCTGGAAGTTAGTTTCAAATGTTTTCCTGAGTCAGATTGCTCAAGAGAGGCACTCTAGAAGAGAAGATAGTCCCTTCACTTCCACAACATGGTTTAAAGTTTTCCAGTGTGTGTCATGGAAACTACTCCAGGATCAGATGTGCTGGGTAAATGTAGATACTTCCCAAAGACTCTGCTTTGGATGTAACATGTTGGGGAACTAGGAAATCTATTGGCAAATGCCATCATTCCTGAGTACTGGAGAACTGTCACAGCCAGAACTGTCATTGTCTCATTAAAGAGGAACGTACGTAAAAGGTGAGAAAACTTACCCAGAAATGGTTCTGGTACAAGCTGATGATCCTAAATACCTCACAGCTCAGTCCTGAGTTATACATGAATTTTGAAACTGCCAGATATTTGGAGAATGCAAAAAATTTTAGACAAACTATGAGAGGATTTGTAAAGGGCAGAAGAAATTGGGCAAGAAATGAACTCTTTGCAATAATTAGGCTGTTGGGATGGAATAGATACACAAAGTAAGGAAGAAGCTGGCGAACGATTTATTAGAGAAGGGATGCAGAAAGAGAGCCCAAGGCTTTCTTTCAGTCTCCTGCAAACAGGAACACCCCCAATGAGGAAGACAGTCTGTTACATGTTTTACATGGCATATATTATACAGCTGAGGACTGTAGGTCACGTCATCAGCTGGAAGAGAGCAGCACAGCTTTATTTACTTTCATGGAACAGCACCCGCTCCCCCCAGCTGCAGATTCAGCTCCTCTGTGCTCTTCTGCTCCATTAAGACAGCATTTTTTCCCAGCAACTTTGTTTTCTGGGTGCTGCTTTTTGCTGTGGACTTGGGGAGAAGAGCAAGATGCATCCTCCAAGAGTGGACCTTGGAAATAATTGGAAAGATAACTCCTTGCACAGCCACCCTTTGTCAACTTCTGCACCTGAGGTCAACCCAGCATGTTTGGTTGGGGTAGTTCTCTTACACTCTGCTGCAGAGAGGGATCTGCCTTCATGACTCTTGCCCACTCTGTAGTGTGTGTATGACTTTAATATCAATCTCAGGAAGAAAAAAAATTTGTTTGCTTTTCCAGTGAGTGAAAAAACAATCTGAGACGGATCCTCAAAAGTTACCTTGTTCTAATCAAAGTCCCTATCTAAACCTCCAGACCATGCAGCCAAAATGCACTTACGAATAGAGTGAATAAAATGTAAGCCCACCTGCTGCAGTGGGTGAGAGGGAAGATTGGGAGGGGACGGGATGAACTGAGAACATAACGTAGGAGACGACAAAAGGCAGAGACCAGTTTGTCCCCAGCATCCTGTACAACACCTCACCCAATAACTCTGACTGCCAGGAGACTGTGGGGCTTTTATGTGGCATCCAAAACCACGGATGGGGTTTTGATAGGCCCAAATGTATGGAACTGCGTCCCTTGAGCTGGGGGGATTTGGGAGGAGCAGAGGCACCCACAGGGGAGGGAACAGAAGTTGGCAGGTACAGATTGAGGCAGGGTGGGAGGTAGGAAGGCAGTGAGGTTATGGCAGGTTTGCAGCACTAAGAGACAGTTCTGGGGATAGCAGAGGTCCAGGAGGTGTGGAAAGGAGAAATCTCTGCTTGGAAGGAACATCTGCTGGAACGTCAATGTCTCTCCACTGAGTCTGTTCAGCAACGTCTGCTGGTGCATCAGGATGGGGGAAGTAGTTCCATCGGAAAACCTCCTTACCTAGTCCTGCAGGACTTACTGCCTCAGCTCTTAGTCCTTGATCTGGAGTTCCTGGAGGTGCTAGGGGAGCTGGGATCCCTCTGGTTAGCACCCTCAAATGTATTGGGGAAAGGGGAGAGTGTTGCATACCTGGGAGGGCTGTCCTGCTCCAGGGAGACCTGCAAGGGATAGAGCTTGCACTGAGAACATGCTGCTTCTTAATCAACAGGCCTTGCTTCAACAGCCCGTGGAACAGATGCCACTTCCTACCATGCCATATTGCTTACGGCGTTGCCACATAGCAGATAAACTGAAATTCTAAACTTCCCAGGTCATGAACTCTGGACTGTCTCAGGCTGTGCCAGGGCACGGCGGAGCTCAGAGCACAGCTAACCTCCCAGAAGCAGAGGTCACACCCACAGCCCGTGGAGGTGGCTCACTGCTCCCTCCGCCGGGGCTGTTATCCAGGGAAGCTGAGGAGGATGTGTCCTTTAACTCCAGTGGGCTTGGGGATCAGGTTTATATTCCTTTTGAAATCCTTGCCACATGTGCAAACAAGTTGCACTGGGTGGTGTAATTTGAGAACAAAATTAAATGAAGAGGTGACGTGCCAACAGCGTACACAAAACAAGGGAAGCATTTCCAAATCACAAGCTGCCACGGAGCAACGAGTTTTTACATAATAGCAAAATTAGGGTTTGGATGACTGGTATTCTTCAACAAACTTTTCAGAAATATTTCCTGGAGCAAACCCAAAGAGAGAATCCTCATTTACCCTATTCCTTTCATAAGTAATTGAATTCACTTGTTTAGGGTTTCTGCCTCCTCCACCTTTCATTCAGCGGCAATGTGAATTCTGCTAATCTCTCTACAAAACAGTCAATCTTCTCTAGTCTCACTAACCATCATTCAGCCACCCAGTAATGAAAAATTGCTTTGATCCTCTCTGTTTGCTTCATCTCCAAAAAATATCTCCATAAAAAAAAAAAATTAATTTTTTAAGCAAACTATTCCACTCAAAGGAATGTGTATGATTAGTTCAGTGGATTTTTTTTTCTCCTGCAATGGGTTGTTTGAGAAACTCTGAGAGCTAAGATTGCAAAAGTGGCTCATAGCTTCAGGAATGGGTATACAGCATTACCATGAATGTCCAAATGGTTATGCAAGCCATGGAAAATTACATAGAGGAGAAGAGGGAAAATGCAGGGAGTGGATTAGTAGGCACTCTTTCTGGATACCACATTTACGAGTAAATGTGGGTTACAGGTTTTTCAGACTGCTGCCGTTCTGCTGCATGCAGCTACCCTGTGCTGTATTCACTCTGTATTAACTTGGATAAGCAGGACAGTGCTTTCGACATCTATTCGGGGAGGAGATCTGAAAACCATCTCCCCAGGAGATTACATTACTTGTCAATCATTTCTCTGCAAGACAGAAAACTTTCCCCACATTTTGGAGTGGGGGAGAAAGGGGCAGCTTACTGCAGCCTGTCCACCTTCTTTGAATGTATACTTTTCTACTGGTTCATTTCCAAATATGAATTTTCACAGCAATCGGCAGCAATTAAAACCTGTTTGGAAAAAAACACACCCCGACTCCTTCTTCTTTGTTCTCCTTGGGAAAAGTACAGAATTGCAAAAAGAGTGAAAAATACTGCACTTCTGTCGGAAAGGAGATAAATATTAATCCCTCCCAGTCCTCATTTTCTCCGGTTCTGTGGAAGCCACAAACACAGTCATTTCTTCACTGGTGAAAGTAGGTGCTTTTTTTCTCATTCATCTTCATCCCTTGGACAAGAGTATAGCCAGCCTCACACGGCACAAATCACCGTTAATTTCCGTGATGAATTTACAGGCTGATTTCCTCCTGCCTACTATTCTGAGCCATCAGGTCATGAGATCTGCTGCTGTGAAGTACTCTGTAACACCTGGGGAAAAAGTTACCGTGCTTTGAAGTCATGTAGCACTCTTCAGGAGAGAATCGAAGGCACACTGCAAACACTTGGAGCCAGATCAAGGGAACGCTGCTAGTGAGTCATTTTACTTGAATGAAACACACTTCCATTCCCCACACAAATATGTGTCTATATGTGTGCTTTTATTTTCCTAGACACATTAGTTTTAGTTATTTACCCATTTGTGCTCCAGATAATTACATGCTGCGGATTCAATTGGATGCAGATTTATTCTTCACTTCCTGTCCTAAATTCTCTGCAATTAAACAGCTGCTGTGTGCTTGGTGTAATAAATTTACACAAAATCTGGGATGGTTTGGCATAGCAGAAAGGTTGTTTGGCACGGGCTTAGGACGGCTACATTACGTACAACTGGCAACCCCTGTGCAGGTTATGCTTTCTCTCCCAAGTGAGAATTGCCCTACTGCAACCAGAATGGGCCGTTTGCACGACAGAAATGTTTACAAATTTCTAACTTGTTTTGCTTGGCTACATAGAATATTATGTCCCAACCTGAAAAAGAAGATTTCCTTAGCTTTTCTGAGCTAAGTCTTTAGAAAGACTTGGTTGGAAAGAAATGAGTAAATTCTCCAGGAAGCCTCTGTCTGCAGAAATACATCGACTTGATTTTATTAGGTGGAGCTTTCTCCTGCCACTGCTGAGAAGAGTGGGAAATAGAGGAAGGGCCTTTTTTTACGTACTTCTGTGTATGCTATAATATTTTGCAGCATTTTGCACTGTCATAAATCAAACACACAGATCAGATGGTGATCTTGTCCTTTGCCAGGGCACTCGCTGACCTCCATCCTGCTCTAATCCACCTCCCTCAGGAGCAGATCTCACACCTCCAAGTCAGACATCTCCCTTTTGATATGTGCCCATCATCCACACAGCATCCCCATCTCCTGTGGCATTTGTGGCCTCAAATGACTGTGGTCTGTGTGCCAGTGTGAGCAGCACACTGTTCTTTTGGGGGAGCAGATGTAAAGTCTGCTCTAGTGGGGCCTGCAGTCTGGAATTAGAGATGTACTTCTGTTTATGAGTTAGCACACGTGTCTTTTTGTTTCCTGATACCTTCTGCATAATGAAGTCAATGAGAGTTAAACTCCTCAGCTGTGATTCACATATTCATTAATCTCCTGCAGTAACAAGTACAAATTTTACAGCGCATACAGTGAGCTTATTACCAGTGTAAACAACTTGCTGCATCCAAAAAAAAAAGTGTTGCAGGAATTAGATCCCATTGTACTGAACTGAAGGAAGGAAGGGTTAGAAAAAATTGCTATGCACTGCTACCTAGGCTCAGATGGCTCTGAGCTGGTTATTGCATGGCAATAATTCTGCATCTTGGAGTAAGAGCTGCCCACATAATTTCCAAAAGTGTCATTGGGGTTTGCTGGGGCCCCACAGGAATTAACAGGGATTTAGCCAAGCATGGGAGTCACTAAGAAATGCCTAGAGAAATACATCTGAATGCAAGAAGGATTATTTATTTAACTTGTCAATTCAGGGATGAAATGATGCCCAGGCAAAAGTGGAGAACAGATCATGTTGTGTTTCTTCAGCAGGAATTCCCAAGGTAGACTACTTTTCAGGGATCACCCTGCAGGCTGACTTTTGGAGCCACATGCAGAGGCATAGCCCTCTCTCAAAGGGCTCTGAAGACATTTCTGTGCTGGATCTGCTCCCAACCCGTCTCCACAGAGTTGAACAATTGTGGTTCCCTTCACAAACCCACACGTGGTACCTGTGCAGCTGCAGGACTGCAGATGCCTCTGGGATTAAAGGGAATGTGACATGCCTGGGATAATCTTTCCTAGGAAAGGCTGAAGAAATTATCTTCTTTTCAAGAAGAAGCATCCATCTTTCTATTCCTGCTCTTTCCACAGCCTGTGACTGTGTCTGCCCCTTCTCTGAGAATAACCAAGTTGCTTTGACTTACATGAACAAGTCAAGCACTCCCCTGGCCCTTGGCCATTTGAGAAAGAATAATTTTCCGTTTTCCAAACCACTTTGACTCAGGTCATGTTCAGGTTATGGAGGATTTTCCCTTTTCTCTCATCCCTCCATCCATTGAGTTGAAGAGGATCAGGCCCATCATATGATATAATTCTTCTTGTGTTTTATGCTTCTCAAAGGTTCAACTCTAATCTACGTTTTCTTCCTCCTATGAAATGAAGCTGTAATCATCAAGGCTTCTGATTCAGCTTTGAGGGAGCTCTGAACAAGATAAAAATACTGAGTGGATGGGAGCAGGTAGCAGGTTATTAGCTTGAGGCTGCCTATAAAGATGTATGGAGAGGAGCATCTCTGCAAAGGAGGCTGACATGTTTAGTGACATAAAGTGGCTTGACTGTTAGCTTCTTTTTTCTTTTCTTGCTAAATGACAAGACAAAGCCACCTCTGCTCTCCACCAGCTCCCCTCACCCTCCCAAGCCATCCCCTTCCCCCTAGATGCTTGGTGTTTCTTCTTTTAGAGGGGAAAAGAAAAAAAAAAAAAAAGAAAAGAAAGGGAGAGAGACATTTTCTTTCACACAAGCCCTCAGAATTACAGTTCATGAACTATTCAGTAAACTGACCGGCATGAACCTCCCTTCAACGGCCTAATCTAAGGGGTGGATCTATGTGTTTTGTTGCTTGTCAAAAACAATCACTGCTCGGCCCATTACATTTACAGCACGTCGTCCTTTAATTGGTGTAACACACTGAGGGCTGAAAGGAAGAAAGTCCTACAAAAGCCCCCGAGTGAATGAACCCTGACTCACACAAAAATACTCTTCAGAAGTTCAGAGCTGGGCACTAACAAGGGAGGTAGAGAGTTAGTTTGAAAAGGGGTTAAGTTCAGAAATGTGCCACCTTGAAGACCCTCCCATCAAAGCCATGATAGCATTGACAAGATGCAGGGGGAAAAAAAGTTAATATTCCGGCCTTTCGGGTTTGAAGGGAATGCGGGAAAGGACTGGAGATTCCTCCCGGCTCCCCTTCCCGGCCTTACCCTTTTCACTTCGGGGCCGTTCTCATTGTGCCCTTCGACTGCTTAAGAAAAATACGACAGAAAAAAAGAGAAAAGCCCCACGAAAAGCGAAATGCAGCCCGGGCCGGGCCGGGCCGGCCGAGCGTTGACCCGGCCCGGGACAAAGCCAGCGCCCCCCGCAGACGCCGCCTCCAGCCCGGTCCCCTCGCCGGGCGCTGTCCCCGGCCCCTAATGATTAGACTAATTAACAAAATCGATGTTTAAATGCCCGAAGCCACACATCGGGGAGGGGCGCCGAGGGTGCCGGGCCCCGGAGTCCCTCCGCTGCTGCCCAAAGCCCCGCGGCGGGACCGGCCCCGCCCGCCCCGCGTCCACCGCCCCGGGGACACCGGCGGCACCGGGGGCAAAGGGGCTCGGAGGGGCCGCCAAGGGGCCGGGGCTGGACTGGGCTGTCACGCCCTTGCCCCTTCTCGCTGGCTCTGTGTCTCCGCTGGCATCACCTCCTTCTTCTTCTCCTACTTCTTCCTTTTTCCTTTCCCCTTTTTCCTTTCCCCTTTTTCCTTTCCCCTTTTTCCTTTCCTTTCCTTTCCTTTCCTTTCCTTTCCTTTCCTTTCCTTTCCTTTCCTTTCCTTTCCTTTCCTTTCCTTTCCTTTCCTTTCCTTTCCTTTCCTTTCCTTTCCTTTCCTTTCCTTTCCTTTCTTTTTCCTTTCTTTTTCCCTTTTCTCCTGTCCTCCACCTTTACACGGACGAGGGATTTTTTTATCTCTCTAAAGATACAATAACTATTTTGATGTAAATGAAGAGACTTGGGTGGGTCTCTGGGGTAGAGAGTTAATGATTCTTCTAACACCGGGCTGTTCTTTCACTATTCCTGTGCGCACCATGTTAATAAATTAATGCACCTTTCATTACTCCTACACGCATCAAACCTCAGCTTTGTATTTTGCGGCCTGACCCTCATTCCTACACTTTTGTGAGCAAGTTGCCCTCATGCTAAGGCTAGGGCACTTTTAAATGCAGCCCCATAGTCCTACCCAGGTTTGTAATCCGTCAAAAAGCCGTTGATTGCTGCAAGCGTTACTTTTCATTAAGAAAACTTAGAAGCAATTTGGAAGAACCCTTCTCAATGAATACATTTACCCCCAAATGCTTTTTATTCTTCGCCTATACTTGATGAGTTTCTCTGGCACAAATCAGTTCTTACAGGCACAGAATGGGCAATCCCCTGATCCCCATCAATTGTCATCCAGAGTTTGGGCCACTTTGACCGCCAATAGTGGGGAAGTCAGAGCTAATCCTCAGAAGGAATCACGGGAAAAGAAAAGCAACAATAACCAAGTCAAGCGTAAAAAATGAAAGAGAAATCTCTATTATCACTCACTACATTTCCCAGCGATGTACTGAAAAAATCAGCTCGTTTGTCATTCGAGTCAGACACCCAGAGAAGAATATGGGGTCGTGGTGGGTTGGTAGACTCACACGACGTAAGGAACAATATTTTAGAGCAAAAGGCCTCTTCATTTGCCAAATCCTCCTCACATCCGCCATAACCATTAAATACAGACTGACTTTATTCTCTATGAGAAGAACAAGGGGAAAGGAGCCTTCAGCCACATAGCCAGACAAAAGTCCAAAGAGCCGGGGACCGGGGAGGCGAGGCGGGAGGAGCGCGGCCACCCTCCTCCGCACCGGCCCCGGGCCCCGGCTCAGGGGGTGTGCGAGGGGACGGGAGGTGTCAGGGACGGGGGAGGTTTGCGAAGCGGGGTGCCTGCCTGTCTGTCTGTCTGAGGGCGTGTGAGCAGGTGAGCTGGCAGGGAAGGTGGGGGATGTGTGCATATGTGTGTGCTGGGATGCCGAGAGGTGCACGTGTGCCAGAAGGGATTTTGGGAATGCGAGGAATCCGTGCGCTCGAGACGGCGACGCGCGGCTGTGAGCGCCGGCTCTCGAGTGTGCACGGAACGGAGGGGGAGAGGGGTGTCCGCCCGTGGGTGCGGGGTCACGGATCGTGAGCGTGCGCGGGAGGTGTGTGCGCCCCGGAGAGGCTGAGCAGGGACACGTGTGGAGAGGGAAAGGTGTGAACGCGGCAGAGAGCGGGAGGTGGCTGCGAGGGGTGCGCAGAGCCGCGACACCTGGTCCTGCGTGCAGGGCGGTGTGCGGCGGGGCCGGCCGGGAGCTGCCAGGGGGAGAGAGACACAGAGAGACTTTTGAGAGGCGGCAAACATTGCCGCTTTCCACGCTGACACCTACAATTAGCCCAAAGAAGGCCGTGAATCCTTTACTCCCCGGCCAAGCGAGGGGCAAAGTTAGAGCTGACAGCCAGCTGCCAAGCCTCCCGCGGCTGATACCTTTCGGGCAAGTAAACAACTCGATAGCCACCAGCCTGCTGCTGGCCCCCCGGCTTTTGGGGGGAACTTCCCCAGAGCCCCACGGGTGCGGTGTCCTTCCTCCCCGGAGGGCTGCCCGAAGCTGAGGGGCTTTGCTGGGGTTTGGGTCTGTCTGTGCGATCAGAGAGGGGGCGAGACAAGAGGGGGGACAAGGAGAAAGAGAGCAGCTCTGGTGAAAGGAGGGGGCGATGGTCCCACTCGTGCTCTGTGGGGAAGGAGGTGTCCGGGAGGGAGTGGCTGATCCCAAGCTTGTCTCTCGGAAGGTGGGGGGCGGCGGGCGCTCCACATTCCCCGCAGAGATGTGGACTCTGCTCGCAGCTTGCCGCGAAGCTCTCTAGTTTTTAGCAACCCGCACGGGTACCTTAGTGCAGACTTTTTGTTTTTCCATTGATGTGAGCTTTATTTTTTTCGCTTTTTTTTTTTTTCAACCAACCAATAAATCTTTCAGCAAAGGGTTTGTTTTTGGTTCTTTTCCTCTTGTTTTTTTCCTTCTTGTCCTGTTCCCCCACCCCGCAGATTTCAGTGCAAACGTGCCACTCTCTGCGGCCGTGTTTCCTCCGAGTTGCCGGGCTGCTAGGGCTGTCAGCGTCTCGGAGGCTCGGTGCCGCGGCGGCCGGGCACACCGGAGCCCGGAGCGGCCCCGGGGACCCGACCCGTCCCCGCTCGGCAATCCCTGCCGGGGAGTAGCACCCCGGTCGCGGTGTCCTAGCCCGAATTTACATAAAAGTGCGGTCGCTTTGCATCATCCCTCATCTCTAAAGGGTGCTTGAAGAACTCGAGACACTCTGCAGTCCTAATTAGTGATTTTTGTCCTCTTGTTACGGGGCTCAGCATCTCATGCAAATGAACTCTTCATCGCCGGCACCATTACCCCTGCGCCAGAATTAACTGACTCTTATCTTTAATGATATGCCGCTGAACTTCTCGGAGCCCGGCTAGCTTTTTATCTTGATTACTCTAATCAATAAGAAATGATAGAGTAAAATTATAAACTCTATTGGCTTTTGAATGTTGCCGACAAGCCCTCTAGATGCGCTCCTCTTTCATTGTTATTTATTAAAATGATCTTCAGCTAACTGCGGATGCAAATAGGGAAATGAACAGGCGAGGGGGCCCTACATGGAGGGATCCCCCCGCTCCTTGATGGAGCCCCGCCGGGTGGGCTCAGATGGGGGCAGTGGGGCTTTGTAAACAAATGGCTCTTTTTTTTTAACCAGAAGCGCGAGTAAAAAAAAAAAAAAAGAAACCAAAACAACAACAACAAACCAAACCACAATCCCCCAAGCGCTCCCCTTCACAACAAACTAGGACATAAACTTCCCCCTCCTCTCCGAGGCTCGACGCCCTCGGGAGCTGCCTCGGGGCGGGGGCAGGGAGAGGGCAGGCACGGGTGGGAAACGCGAAGGTGGCCCTGGCCCGCGGTTTCCCGTGGAGGGAGGACACGAAGGGCCCGATCCTGGCCAGCCTCTCCCCACCCCAAAGGAGCCAGGAGTAGTGTTTAGAATCCGGCCCTAACCCCCTCCACCCCGCAAGGCCAACAAACACCCGCTCCTCGCCGGCGGCAATAGGGGATCAATATTAAACCAGCGGCTGCCCAAGTCGCCGTGGCGGAGACTTTTCCACAGCCTGGTCTGTGCAGGGCTGGCCGGGAATGCGCCCCGCACTCAGCCGCCCCCCTCGCCAGCCCCCTCGGTCAGCCCGAAAACGTCTTTTCTTATCTGTCAGCAATAATTAGATATCCTTGCAGTGACAGAGGGATGCAAGGCACCAGCACTTTGTCTCAGGGGGAAGGAATACGTGGCTATGCGCGCACACACACTCAGGCACAAACAGAGAGCGCCAATTTTGCTGCTGCCTTTTCCTCTCCCTCTTTTCTTCCCCCCCCCCCTTCTTCTTCCCCCTCCCCTTTTTGAACCTCTAGGAGTGGCACTGATCGGGCCCGGCGGCTGCCCGTGGGTCCCCAGGGCTCCCAGAGCCCGCTCCCCGGCGGCCCGGGCGGCTCTTCGCCCGCAGTGGGCACAGCCCCTGCGAAGGAATTCGGGCACATCCCGGGCTGGCAGCACGGACCGCTGCTCCGCGGCCGCTTCTCTGTTCCGCCCCACTCCTTTCCTTCCTTTCTTCTTTCCTTCCAGCGAGGAGTCAGTTTGCTGTCAGTTACCGAGATTTTAGCTAAATTGTTAGGTGGGTACGAGGAGAGGTTTTTAGGTGACAATTTTTAAGGCTGTAGAACAGAAAAGGATACATTTATTTTTCCGCATGAAAATGAAACCTCTCTTAAACCAATTTTCGGGGCAGAAACACGTTGGCTCTAATGAGTGGTCTGGGGGCCGTCATTTCGTCCCTCTCTGAGAGGCGGATTTCACGGCATTTCTGAACCCAGGGGCTGAATTTAACAAATCCCCAGCTCTTTGCAATCACCCATGGGAGAAACTCTCCATATTTATTTCAATTCGTAGTCTTTAAGCCTGTAGGATACCAACGCCTGCAGAAAATACTTTTCCCCCTGAAGAGTTTAATTACTTTTGATAATTTCAGTATAAACCTGTTCTTATGTCTTAGGGGGATAACTAATCAGAGCAAAGGAAGAGTCTCAATATCCAAGATAGGTTGGACGGATAAAAAAAATTAGAAATCTATGAGGGACAAAATTGTTTTTCTTTTCTTATATCGGACACATAGTAATTTTTTTCTAAATATTCAGGCGACACACAGGCACATAAAATATATAATTGGCGCATAATGGAGCAGTACACAGGGTAAGACTAACAAAGTAGTCGTAAGCATGAAAATTGAAGTTGTGTGCCACAAAGACAGACCCTTCCATGGGGGAAGGGCTGAATGTGGCAAAATCATGTAAAATCTCCGTTCTCAGTAACATCTCGTTATTAGGAATGATGACTAAACCTCCAGGATTATTCTGGACTGTAAGTTATCAAGAGCCCACTAATTTCACATTAAAACCCATTGACTGCAACAGCGTGATTGAAGGGTTTTTAACAATTAACATAATCAGAAAATGAGCGGAGATAATTTTTATTCAACTCATTACTTTTTAATCATGTATTTCTTTTAATTAATATCTTCTCCGTGAAAATAACAAAAAGCCGAGTCCCAAAGCGGCCCCGGGCAGGGGAGGCGACCCCGGCGGCGGCGGCGGGGCGGGCCGGGGGGCTGGGGGCGGCAGGGCCGGGGGGGCCCGGGGGAGCGGGGAGGGAGGGCGGCATCGCTCCCAAAGCCACCGCCCGGGCTGCAGCCACGGCCGCTGCCCAAAACAGCCCCTTCCCTATGCCAGAAAGACCCGGCTTGTCTCGGACACTCGGATCCCCGCCCCCCCAAGCCCCCTACCCAAGGGGCGCAGGACAGCCTAGGCATATCCCGGATCCTCGACGCAGCACCGAGAGAGCTTTCCCCAGCCGTGCCCGTGGCCCTACCTTGCCCAGGAGAAAAGGGTGGGAGGTTTTGGGGGGAGTGGGAAGCCTCCCCCGTCCCCAGGAAGGTTGTCTGTCCGCTCGCTGGTGTCAACAGGTTGCTGCTGCTGCTCAGCCCCACGCCCCTCGGCGCCCTCCTCACCTGTGACAGGGGCAATGTGCCCGGTTCCCGTGTGCGTGAGGCTGTGCAGGGGTCCCTGGGTGTGTGCTGGGTTTCCCCGGCTCTTGTCCTTTTCTCTGCTGAGTTGTGTAAGCCTCCCCCATGGCAAGTTCAGGAGCTGTGAGTAAGGGAACACCTGGCTTGGAAAAAAGCCCCAAATCTGGTCACCGTAGTTCTGCGCTCCGAAGGTAAAAAAAAACAAAAAACAAACCACAGCTGCTCTCCAGCGGTCTGTGTGGGAGTGAGCCCCGAGGGTTGCCCCAGCACTGTCCTCGCCGAGACAGAGCCGTGAACAAGTGGAAGGGCGCACCTGAAGTCTGTCCATCCATCTGTCCATCCATCTGGACACTCATGTATCCTCCCCACCCCCGCCTGCCCCACGGAGCCCCGAGTGCGCGGGAGGACTGCGGGGGGAGAGCCCCACGGGCTGGGGCTCCACGCGCGGCTCCGGGGCCCAGCACCACGCCACAAGGAACCGGCACGGAGAGCTCCCACCGCGGGTGCTCGGCTGTAGGACGGAGCTCTCACAGAGGGGGCTGGCCCCTGTCCCTGCTGGGGACTCTCCGGTCCGTGTGTGCGTGTCCCCGCTTCCACCGCGAGTGAACGTGTTGAAAATCCCGTGGGAAATTCCCGGGATAACCCTTTCCTTATTTTTTTAAAAATCATTTGTGGACAAAGGTATGCAGGCTCTGAATAGCTGGAAGACGGTGAGACGTCAACGCGCGTAAGACAGTCCCAGACATTCACAAACCCGTGCTACTCAGAAAGGCTTGGCCAAGCTTCTGAAAAATTGACAGGTTAGTGTTGAATAATTCACTCCTGTCTTTCAAGCACTTCAATTAACACAGTGTAGAAAGGTAAGAAAGTCAAATTGTATTCTTTTATGGATTCCCACAGCCTGACCTCTCCTCTGCCACTGAAACTTCTCTCTTTGAAAATTTACTTGGGGTCCCTTGCCCCTGGAATGAGCCAATATGAATGTCGCCTTGAATATGGACTGCAGCTGAATTCTACCAGCCAAAGATTTCAGGGGCATGGTGTGGCCACGATGGCTAGGCTGCCTGCACTGTCCCTGCAGTGAGATTTGTACAGTTCCTCCTCTCAGAGAAAGATTGAGTACACAGTATTAGATCAGTTTTAAGACTGGAAATGGGTTATCCGTTTTTTACTTGTTGTTGTTGGTTAGTTGTTTAGGTGGGGTTTTTTTTGGGGGGGAAGGGGGGCAGAATGATAATTTTAAAAAATAAAAGCACTCTAAATGGAAAAAATAATTTTGAAAAGAAGCTATTACAAACAAAACATCCATAAATATCATCCTAACACTCAAAATTGCCTTCACTACATGTGATATTTACAACTTAGACAGTATTTGCTGTTTGGTTTTTTTATATATATTCTGTGTGAATCCTTGGAAGAGGGAAAGTGACTTTCAGGTCACAGCAGCAAGCTGGAACTGAAACATGGTGATCAACACTACAAGGTGTGAAGGCAACTGTTTGCAAAATTTCATTGAGCCTTCAGCTGCCTGTAGCCTTTTGGAAGTGCCTGTCGGTGCCTGCTGTCCATCTGGTACTCAGTGTTATGTTTACAGCCTCTTGACCAAAGCACGCTCCCGTTCCCATAGGCACACAACCTCAGTGAACTTTGTTGAACAGACTTGAAAATTCACAACTGAGAAAATTTGGCCCTCTGTGGAAACCACAATGAGCCAATTCTGGTGACATACCCCAGGTGGGAGCAATGCTTAGCTCTTCCTAAGCTCCTCACATCTCACAGCAGTGTGGCTGTAGCTGCCCGATGCCCGGTGGGATGCAGCCACAGCTGACTTTCCCTCTGCAGGTGTTTCTGCCAACCCTTCACCAGCAGGAACCTTGTTGTTACAATAACCTAAAACTGTGCTGAATACTCTTTTTTTTCACCCTTTTCTCAGAATTAACCTAGATGGGGAGTACTTCAGGTAAGATTGCAACCCTGTAGGATAATCAACGATTACATTCAATACATTTACTGAAATAACCTGCCATGTTTATGCTATCTTCTGTTACTGCCCATCTTGCTGTGATCCTTTACCCAGAGAAGAAAGGAAAAACTTTTTCTAGAAAATTATATTAGTGAATAGATAATTTTCTACTACCATGAGTTAAAGGAAGTACCTAGGTACAATTAAGAAGAGATGTAAAGCAAATAACTCACCAGGACAAATATATTTGAAGACACTTGTAAAAATATTTTCCCCCTTTAGCTGATTAGTTCAGGTGTTCATGTCAGCTCCTGCACCACTGCTTTAACCCTGGCCACATGACCACGGGAGGGAAGGACTCCTGCTCCTGGAGGGTGTCCTCCACTGGCTCATCCCAGAGAGGCTGCAACACAAGGAGTGAAACAAGACAGGTATACAAGAGGATCCAATGCCTGATCAAAGCCCAGCCATTTTCCCTTATGAGCAGAGTTTTAGGCTTTTCATTTGGGAACCTGATGAAATTCAATGGAGATATACGAGTAGCAGGAAGCAATCTGTGCAAAAGGTAAGAACAGTTTTGGATTGCTTCCTGCTGGAGAAGAGTCTGGGATGATACCACTCTGACCCCCGAGTAACTAAGAGCAAAACTTGGCTCACTGGGTATCTCTGAGCACGGACAGTCATCCACACTGCACTGAGCTATAAAAAGAATATAGCCTTCAAATTGTTTGTCTTGATCAAGAAGTTATTTGTGGTAATTTTGCTATTATGCTGCTTCTAACCTTTCTGCTGAGTTTTAAATGTTATATTCAGATGTCTTTTTCCACACTTTATTTTTCTATACGTTAGCTATTTCATCTGGATCATCCTGATATCATCATTTTACTGACATGAAAAATATCCAGTCTAACAGCTCTTCTTTTATTTCATAACTAACAGCACAATTAAGACTTAATGAGATGCATATGAGTAAGGAAATGGCAATGCCACACAGGACCTTAAATGTGGTATCATTCAGTTGTTCAAGGGCAGTATCCTGGGAAAAAAAATCCAAACAAGAAGAATCCCATCATCTTAGTTCTTGCTGTATCCTTACAGGCTGGCATGATTGCCACCGACAATTATTGTTTTTCTAGTCATTATTCTAAAAATAGAGTGTACCTATTTTTTTTCTCTTTCCACAGTAAAACCCTGACAGGTGCATGGAAATGACATTTCTCTGCACATTGGATTCATAGAGAGGATTATATGCAAACATTTAAGGTCTAAGCAAAAATCATGTAGGACTACATATGATTTCTGAAGCTCTTATGCTGTTAGATGCTTGAAGAGAAAAGAAAAGCCTTCATACAAAGAGGTGGGGTAGTTTTGTCGCTTCAGAGGTGTGTTGGTGCTAAATAGGGAAGAGGGTTAGTTGATGGATGGCCTGTCTCAGTGTTTTCTCTGTGTTTGTTTGGAAATGGGAAAATTACTGCTGGCTTTCTGGCTTTCCATCACAGGTCACTTCAGTGCCTTCCAATATCCCAGCTCCTCCAGTGAGCTTGTCCCAGCTGAAGGTGGCTTGAGTGTCCACCAGAGACTACAACAAGAGACTTCAGGAGAAGGTAGATATGGAAAATGGGTCCTGGGCAAGTCTCTGTGGACAGTGATAGTCAGAAAAAAAACTGCTGATCTTTTGAGGATGTCAAGTACAGGTGCAGCCTCTCCCGGTGTGAACAGCTAGCAAAAAAGAGGGGTTAGATGTACTAGGTGGCGTCTAACCCTAAACCTTACTCTGACATGGAGGAGATTAGTGATTCTCCAAAATGCAGATGTGGTGATTTGGCTTAGGTGAGCTAAGAGCCTGTTTCACAGTTTTCCATACAATTGCCCAAGACAAACACATTGCAGTTGGGCTGGACAGCCTGGCATAGGAGACCTAGCCACAGCTCTTTGGAAAATTGTGATGCTATTAGCATTTCCATGTTTCATTTGGCAATTCAGGGAATAAAACAATCTGCAGAACATTCCTAAAAAGGCATTCTGTATGAGGCACGGATACACATCTTCTGTAAGTCTAACATTGATGAAGTTATAGTGGTGACAGCAGTTTCTTGTACTTACCCAGAGAATGATGTTCCTGAGTGTGTCTTCACTTTTCCAGCATCTGATCTTCCCCAACTTCCAAGTAGCCGATGCAACATTGCCGCTCCTGAAAGCTCCAGGCAGGCTTTGGCATATGATTTGCAAAGACACTGATAAATTTTGGGAGTTTCTGAATAAAGGACTTGAAATGATTGTGAATCAACTACTTTTTGTTTTCCTGACTTGTGAGTCCTTATGCTCATTCTTCATGGTTTAGTGCAGATGTGACTCCATCTTCTTGCCCTGAGTGAGAAGGGTTTCATATTCTTTGCTATCCACACAGAAAAATAATGCTCCAAATGGACAGTGCTGGCAGGCACAGTGGCTCAGGCTGGTCAGAAATAGTGCAGCCAGACAAGTGTTTGTCAATCGCTTTTAAACAAAGCTCACATAATCTTTTGAAAATAAGAATTGGCTCAGACCCACTCTACGGCATTCCCAGGGTGATTTTGACGTGCAACTAACCAAAAATGACTCAACATGGTGACAGTTTATTTAACATACTTATTTCCTCACAAGTTCATTGTGGAGGGTGTGATGAAGATGTGTGTGTGCCCTTTATTAATGACATAAGTGCTACTGTTTCCTGGACCACTTTCTGATACTCCGTGGAATCTGGAAAACCTTAATTTAATTGGCTGACCCGCAGTTGGGCTTTGACACCAGCCACAACCAGCACATGAAGGAGCCAACAATGGCCCCCGTGAATTAGCAGGGACATGCAAGACTGTGATGGAGAGGGGGAAGAGTTTGTTTCTCAGTGTGCAGCAGCATAACTCAGGAGAAAAAGCACTGAAGGAAACAGGGAGACAGACAATCAGAGGGGAAAATTAGGTTCACAGCTTCAAACTGTTCATTTTCCCGGGCTCACACTGCCATTTCCTCAGATCCAGCAAGATGGCATAGGAAATCAATACTTATTTTCTGTGTTCTGTTTCTGCACTTAAAAGGCAAGATTTTCTCCTTCTGCTGGATAATGCACTTGCCTGTAGTCAGGGCAGCTATTGAAACACTTCGATATGTGTTTTCAAGAATAATTTGGGATACCCACACAAGATTTCTGATATTCTTGAATATTTCTGAGATTTGCTGACCAAGGCCAAATCCTGTTTGTGAGTACAACCCCTTTGAAGGGGTTGAGCAGAAGGGTAATGGCACCATGTCTATAACAAAATTAACTGAATGAGCTTGACAGCTGAGTTCTCAGTGTAAATGCCTGTTTCTGCTTGGTAACCAAATTTATCTATTATCAGAGAAGAGGATCACGCCTTTTTCAAGCCCTGGTTCTGAACCACCACTGAAAAAGTTAGTGACTTTCTATTATTTGCTGTGTAGTGTCATGTTTATTACTAATAAAAAGGAGAAGCATTTAGTGACCAGACTTCTTCCTTATAGGTCTGCAGCAACTGGTCACACCTCAGAGATCTCATTTGAAACTCTTGAGGTTTTTTTTAAAATTACTATTCTCTGCCTTCCCCTTCTTCTTTTAAATTATTTTTCTTTCTCCCTTTTCCCTTGCTTTTTTCCCGCTCCACACTCCCGGAGACAAGTTTCCACGAGCAGGAAGAACACATATCTCAGGAGAATACGAAAGTCTCTCAAGACGTGGGAAAGCGCATCCCCCTCGACCCGCGGGATGAAGCCGCAGCTCTGCCCGCCCAGCCGGTGTCTCCCGGTGCCCGCAGACCCACGGGAGGGACAACCCCGGGGAGGATGCCGAGAGCCTGGCCTGGGGCGCGTTTGCATCGCTCTGCCGGGGTGCAGCTGCTGTCGGGGGGGCGTGGGACAGGCCGAGGTTCTTCTGCAGCCCCCGCGGCCCCTCGGTGGGGCGATGCGCGGGAGTGCTGCTGCCCTCTCCCGGGGGGATGCGGGCAGCCCGGCCGGGCCGCCCCCGCCCAGCCCCGGGCCGCTCCGCTCTGCAGGGACACCCCGGTTTGCAGGGACACCTCACACTGCTGGGATACCCAGCTCTGCAGGGACACCCAGCTCTGCAGGGACAGCCGCCCTGCAGGGACAGCCGCTTTGCAAGGACAGCCTGCTCCTGGCTGGGGCAAACGGGGCTCTCTGGACGCCGGCTGGCCGAGGGTGGCTTAGAGGCAGCAAGCGACCTCTGTCCCTGTCCCGTCTCAGGGCTGCGGGTGTCGGCTTGGTGCGGGCAGCGCCGCCGCCCCAGGGTTTCTCGGTGTTTTGGCTGCAGCCCTTGCTAGGGAGCCACGGAAGGGTGACAATCCTCCGGTGCCGGGGCCACCTGGGCACACGCGTCCTGGTAAGCAGCCTCAGGCTTCCACTTGCTAGATGCGGTCCCCAAACCAACAGGCGCTGTGCGGGAAGACATTGCCTGGCCTTGGACAAAATCTCGGTGGGACCTGCCTGGAGACAGGACAGCAGGGCTCAGGGAAGGTCCGGCACTCAAACCGGGGCTGTTGCCCGGTCATTTGCAAGTACAGGCAACGTGGTACATTTTTGACCACACTCCCGCATTTGTCTGTGTCATACTCATGACGTGGTTTTCATCTGTTTCATTCATTGCTTTGAAAGCCAGTTCTTCAGAGCTGGGGCGTTCAGGACACTCAGAGAAGCCAGATGCTCTCTGTTGGGTGCTCCTTGCCTGTTGATGGCACCTGTTATCACCACTTTTACTTCTGCGTTTTCACAAATCTGTCTTGGCTATTTCCATGCCGTGACATTTGCTGCATGACTGGCACAAGCCAGCACCAGGTGGGCCAGGTGACACGGTGCTGGTGGAGTTGGGTACAACTGGTTGCTCTGGAAGCCCCTTCAAACAGTCCTGAGCTCCCAGCAGCTGCCAAAACTCACGGCACTGTTGGCCAGCACTGTGTGCATGTGCGCACCGCTGCCATGTGTGCAGCACTGAACCGGCTGCAAAAGTGGATGGGGCCATTCCTGCTCGGCTCTGTTATTCCCGAAGGCACCATGCAATGGAATCGCAGGGCACTCCTTTATCTCTCTGATGCGTGTCTTACCGGAGCGCTACAAACCCCAGACACGGTGAGAAGCCCATGGAAGCGGATGGAAAGAGCCTGAGTCAGAAGGAACGGGCACGGGGTCAAGGTCCTGGCTGACAGAGGAGTCATCAAGATAGCCTGGCACGTCAACCCTCGGGAGGGACTACCCACTGCTGTACTCCTCCCGCTCTGGGAAGAGTTCTCCTTTGGCGGCTGTGGTTTTATTCAGAGTCGGCCACGCGGAGATTTGGAGCCAGGTTCCAATAAGGGCGTCCAGCTACAGGTAAAACGTGGGGAATACTTTGTTTGCAGAAAGTTCCAGTTTATTTCTCCACGGCAATTTCTTTTTCTGTTTGGGGGGGATTTTTTTTCCCTTAAATTGTTGCTATATTTCAGCATATTTTATAGTAACTTCCCACACGACAGATACTCCTAAAACCCCTTCTCGGATGTAGGGAGTATTACCTGGATGAAATGCACGGCACAGAAACCGCGCTCCCCGCGGAGCAGGATGCGGCCGAGGCAGATACATCCCGCGGGCACAGCTACAGCTCGCACACACTCCCGGCCCTGGGGAGAGCCCAGCGCCGTGCCTCGGGAAGAGCCCTACGGGATGAGGCCCGGGATGGAGCCCGGGTTGAGCCCTCAGGAGGAGCCCCGGCCCCAGCCCCGGCCCCGCCCGCCTCGGCCCCGCCCGCCTCGGCCCCGCCCCCGGCCCCGCCCTCTCCCCGCCCCCTGCCCGTCTCGGCCAATCAGCGGCGGCGCCCCGCGGCGGGGGCCGGCAGTTTCCCGGCACGGCGCTTCCGGTTCCTCGGCGCGGCCGCCATGGCGCCGCCGCGGTGCCTCCGCCGGGCGCTGCTGCCGGCGCTGGCGCTCGCCCTCCTCTGCCTCGCCGCCGCCGCGGGGCCGCGCCAGACCCCGGCGCTGGAGCTGGCGGAGGAGCTGGCGGAGGAGCTGTGGAGCGCGGGGCTGCCCGGCGACCTGCCCGAGCTGGAGCCCGAGTGCCGCAGCCTGCTGGCCGCGTTCGCGGAGGACAGCGCGGCGCTGACGGGCTGCCTGGGCCGGCGCGCCCGCCCGGTGCGGCTGTGCCAGGGCTGCCACGGCCTCTACCGCCGCCTGCTCGCTCAGTACGGCACCATCGCCCGCGCCGTCGGGGTGCGTCCGTGGGGCCGGGGCGGGGGCTGCGAGGCTGCCGGGGCGGGCTGGGGGCCGGGCCCCTTTCCTTGAGGCTTCTGGGCCTGTGAGCTCCGTGCCGGAGCACGTCAAGTGGCGGCGGGATCCTCGGGAAGGCCGGCTGGAAGCCTCGCCGGGGTGCGCAGGGCGGCTTGGCAGAGGCTGGGAGTGTTTGGGAAGCGCTGCTGCCAGAGCCGGCCCCCTTCTTGTGCTCTGGTGGCACGGTCCGTGCAGCCAGCTCCTGGCGTGGCTGGGGGCAAGCAGCTCCACCTGCGGAGAAAGCTGTGCGAGTGGAAAAACTGGAGTGGTTCTTGCTGATGTAGCAATGGCTAAAGCAGTGCTCTGGCTCACAGGTTGTATAGCACGAATGGGGAACACTGCTAGAGCTTAGCTGCCTGGCACTTCCCAGAAAATTGGTGGTCTGATGGGAGTATGTGTAGAAAGCCTGAGCGCTGGTTGGAGTCAGTGCACCCTACTGGTGGGAGAGCTTTGACTGAAGCTGGGTCTTCTGTTTATGTCCTCTAGACTTTGATCGTGCTTTGTTTTGGTTTTTTCCCTCCTTTTCTTAGTGTTGGACATGGTTCATGGCTTGTTTTGTGTTTTCTCATCGAGTTGATCCATTTATAAGTTAGCTCCTGGGATGGTGTGAGGATGACATTAGTGAATCAGACCAAAAGACTTTTGTTCTGTGATGATGGCTAGAAGTGGGTGCCCTGGTAAGAGAACAGACAGAGAGTAAGTTTATAGGAGTGTGTACCCTGGATTGTCCTTTCAGTCTTGGGATTTCTGAATTCCAAGGTTTGGAATTGCCATTGAGAAGAAGAATCTGTTGCTCTTCAAGCCCAGGCAATAAACAGGTGCCACTGTGGCCTGCAAACCATTTCACTGCACAGTTTCCTGTCATTAGAGAAGTATCAGTGTTGCTTTTGGGTGATGTTTTGAGTTGTTTTCCTATTTCCCCTCACCACCCCAGTGCTTGTATTGGAAGACTGCATGCATGTTCCCTTGGTAATTGTCCTCTTCAGGGCAAATACGTAGTCTCTTGTTTTAGTTTGCAAACTTGTAGTCTGTTCTGTTTGTTTCTTTTACAGAAGCTGTTTCACAGCAGTGACTAGGTGGTGTGAAAGTGAGGAATTTAGAGCGTAATTCTCTTGGGTGTTTTTACCATGATATTTTGGCTAGGGTTAGGTTGCCAAACATATTCCAGTACTTAGAATATTTATGAGCTCATTGCAGCTGCTGTGCTTGAGTACTAGCAGCCTAGGAGGACTTCTCTACTATGTGGTCTGGAAGACACATTTGTTGGCTTTCCTTCTGTGTGTGGATTAACTAACTAGGTAAATAAAGGAGGTGGCCTCTTGCAACCTCAGTCCCTGATTACAATTAATCAGGTGTCTGATGTTTCTATCTTAATAGTAGTTAGAGTGCAGCATGCCAGGAGCAGCCAGTTTAAGTTTTGGACATCTCTGAAATACAAAATCCTCCTCACCAGGCTAATTAAAGAATCAATTAGGCAGACGTTATTTAAGGAATGATTTAGGTCTGTGTGATTCAGTTTTGGTAAAGTGCTTTTTTTCTACTTACGAGCCCAGGTGGTGAGGAAGTTTCACAGCCTCTGTGAAGCAACCGGAGTTTCCTGCATAGACAACATTCTTGTGTATCTGTAATTTAGTAGAAATGAAAGCGGGCAAACGTGGGAGTTACCAGATGTAGCAATATTTGACTTCTGCAGTTGAGCCTCCAAGGGAAAGTTCTTACTGAACTCCCCTCCCCATTTTAACAAAGAGGGGCAGAAACTGGATCTCTTGTAAAGCACAAGTTTCTCATTAAAGAGATTTTTTTCTCCATGTCCCACGTCACTTATCAAAGAGGCTTTTGGCAGCTTTGGCAATTTTGAGAAGTGCTTAAGTCAATTTAGCAGCCAGACACCAGGAGCTAGAGCATGGGAGTCAGCTGACTGGAGGTCATGGATCTGTATCTGAATTCTGATCAGAATACTTCCTGTTTATTCTGCAACTGCTTTTACAGTCACTGTGCATTTTTTATGAGCTTGGTCCAGAGAATAAATTTCTGTAAAAGTTGTGGCAGAGCGTGCTTTGAGGATGGGGGTGCATTGAGTGGCTCACTAAGACAGATGAGCTTGGTACCTGTGTCTGGGGAGGGTGAGAACCTGGCCTGGTTATATATTTGGGGGAGTGAGTACAGGCACTGCTCCACAGAGGATTCTGTTCCTGGTGTTGCTGCACTGGGGGAAGTTTGCTGCTGATAGACTACGTTGGTGCAGCGGTTTTGGAGGCTGTTTGTGTTTGCGTTTGGTTTGTTTGAGGCCAGTCCTCTGGTTCAGCTCCTTCAACTATTCCATCTGTCTAGTGAGAACAACCCTGTCCTCTTCTCTGACTGTGCGTGCCTTGAGCTGGCTCCCAGGGCTGTGGCCCAGGAATGGATGAATGTGAGCCACCTGGCAGAGAAGGTCCTGTCTGTGTGCTTGGTTTTTTTTTTTTTTTTTTTTTTTTTTTTTTTGGCCAGGTACTTTTGACTGACTTGCATGCAGCCCTAGTAGGTCTGCAGAGATGATGTACAGTAAGCTGTGTTGCTCACAGTATGAATTGGAGGATCAAAAGATTTCTGTTCCATCACTTCTGCTCTGCCTTTTCTAGAACTATCCCTGTGATGTGTTCTGATTGTTTTAGATGCACTTGTGTAAAATACATTTCAGAAATTCCCCTTTGTATTTTTAACACTTGTTTGCTTCCTTTCTTGTCTTCTTTTATTTCTAGAACTCCTCTGAGAGCCACAACTGTGCCAAAAGCATCTTGACCTCAGACAGGCTGCAGATAGTTGTGACCCTTTCGGAGTTCTTCAATGAAACCTGGGAGGCAGCCAACTGCGCAAGTACGTGACTCATTCTGTAGCTCTCATGCTGCTGTGATGATGTAGCCCCTAAAATTTGCACAGATCAGAATTGTATGTGTTTATTTGAATACAGCCAGTAGATAGCACACAAATCCTGAACTATAGCCACTCCAAGCACTCCAAGAGTGTTTCCTTTTGTAAGGGCCAAAATCTGAGGGCAGTAGTCTGTCGGAAAACTACTGATGGTGCTTAATACTTACAGGAGAATTTTCTACGATGTTGGCTTGCTCTCATGGTGCTGTTGCTGAACTCCTGAATTCCCCAAATACTGTTGTTTTTAAAGGTCTGGCTGATTAGAGCACCTGAAGTAGGGTAGGATGGATGGAAGCAATAACATGGGGTTGAGCCCATGACTGGGAGGAAAGCCCCAGAGCTTCCTTCAAAGCTGGTGAAAAGCTCAGCTCTTTTCTTAAAGAATAATAATTGCACTGTGATTTCTACTATTGTGTTAATGGTCTAGCTGTTTCCTAGGTGCTCTCCATTTCATCTCAGCTGCTGGTGCTTCTGCTTCCACAAAATGGCTGTTACTGTTGCTGGGCAAAGCCAGATTTGTGGGCTGAGAAATAAAAGTAATGTCTTGTTTTATCTCTAAGTCCAAAGATAATTCAGTCCCCCTCTTCAGAAAGCTCTTGATGATAGTCTTCATCTTTCACTTAATCAAGGCCAATTAATTCTGAAATGTGTTCTCGATGAAGCATTAGGTCAGCAGGTCTGAGATATCAGTGGCAGGCAGATAAGGAAGCTGCAGTGTTGACTAGACCTGTCCTTTATAGTCGAGAGCTCTTTTTGCAGTAGTGGAGTGTCTGGGGTTTGCTGGCTGAGGAAGTATTAGAAATTAAAATATCCCGATGTTTTTCTTTCTTTTGAACAGATTGTTTAAAGAATAACAGTGAGGGATTATCAAATTCTACTGAAGAATTCCTGGATTTATTTAATAAATCTCTGACATGTTTTGAACATAACCTTCAGGTATTTATGCTGTGTATTTAAGAGAAGCACTAAATCCTCTAACTGCTACCAACATTTTATTTATGCTGAATAAACTGCAGATGCAGATGAGGCAAATAATCTGCTGCTGAGTTTGTGAATTGTAGGCAGATAAATCCATGATCGGTAAAATGCAGTTGTTTACAGACTGGGTGCCTAAAATTAATTGTAATTGATCCTCACCTTGACTTCATTTTGTATGTAATTGCAATGCTACTTCACATCAAAATTTCTGAATTCACAATAGTTGATAATTACATAGTAAAAACCAGCATGTCTGCATGCTGTCTCTCTTGCTTTGTAGAATTGTTGTCTTTTTTACGTAGAAATTCAATCTTTAAATATCGTTTTGATAGTATGTACTAGCTCAGAAGGACCAGTACCTTAAATTCTTGTAACATTTCTTTTGACAATTAAAATTACTTGTAGTTAAAGGTTGGCCATATTGTAAAGACAATATAAATTCCTTAGTGAAATAAATGTGGTAATTGTCCTCAGAGAAAATGCACTATATAGCCTAAGAAACTGCATATTCCATTTCAGTCAGAAACTTGCCAGATTTCAGGATCATTCAGTAATAAAATGGGTTTACTCCAGTGGCAATCTCTGAGGAAACTGTCTGCTTCTTTATTAATGCTTTCTAGGAAATGTGCCTTTATAGGCCTTGGTCAGGAGCAGTATGGACTGGCCTATTGAAAACTTTGGGTGATTGAACTAGGACTTAACCCAGTGGTCAGTGGGTTGCTGGTACAGCCATTACTGGGCTCAAATATCTTCAGAGATTGTAGTTTTGTTTTTCTGTGTCTTACATTGCATTCATGAAGTGCTGAAGGCTGCAAATGGAAAGGATTACTTAGTATGGCACAGTTTGTCCCTGTCAATGTAGCTCAACAGTAGCAGCCTAACAAATCAAACCAATTTTTTTTAATGCCTTAAATTGTCATTCATTCAGAGTTTTATAACCTTAGGGGCAAGCCATTGATCTGTCACCAAATAACTACACAGAAGTGTGTAAAAACTGCAACGAAACCTACACAAAATTGAATGACCTGTATAACCACCTGCAGAGGATGAACAGGCAAGGTGGTGAATCTGCACACTCCGCACACCTGTGTATCGACGTGGAAGATGCAGTAAGTGTTTGTTAATGCGCTTTATTCATCTGAGCCATTTGTGCTTTTCTTACTAGGACTGCTTTTTCCTTTGGGCAGGGGGCAGGACGGGCAGTGGTCCCTCTGGCACGTTGGTGTCCTGTGGTGGGAGGTGCTTGGTGGGGCTGCCTTGCAAGGTCCTGTCCTTGGGCAGTGCCACAGGAGCGTGACTGAAGCTCCTGATCTCCTGAGTGCATTTAAGTTTGAATAGCTGCACTTTCATTTCTTGTTTCTGTGAAGGAGATTGATTAAAAAAAAACCTTAATCTTCTGGCTTTTAATATGAGGCTTTACTGCTATTGTTGTAGCTGGTGTATTAATTGATTCTTTATTACAGCAGCTGTTTCTAGGGATCCTTAGCATTGAAGACATATGTTTGGAAAAAGCTTTGGTATATTGTGGGGTTTAAGTGGCTGGGCTGAAGGAGTGCTCCTCAAAAGTATGGGATTAGCCCTGTCCTCACAGACTGTCATTGAGCTCTCTGGGAAACAGGCATGCAGCAATCTACATGTATCTGAGTATATGTTCTTGAAGCTTGTAAAAGTTTTGATATGAAATCTTGGCTCCATCTAAATAGTCTGTTTCAATACTTCCAGGTATTTGCTTGCTTTTGGGGGGGAGATCCATTCAAGTGCAATTTTCTGAGGTGATACTTGAACAATTGTATGTCTTGAAGCCTGAGTATTTGCCATGCCATGCTGCACAGAAAAAATGGATGTGCTTGCTTTCATGGTTTGCTTCTATTTTCCTTTTAGATGAACATCACTCGGAAGCTTTGGAGCAGGACTTTCAACTGTTCTCTTCCCTGCAGCGATACAGTCCCAGTGATTGCAGTTTCGTCCTTTATTCTCTTCCTACCTATTGTTTTTTATCTTAGTAGCTTCCTTCACTCCAAGCAGAAGAAACGGATACTCATTTTGCGTAAGTGGTGGTGCTGGCATTTCACTGTTGGAGCTGGGAGGTGCCAGGGATTTGCTTGGCTCTTGTGGGAGAGGGGGCCCAGCCAGATCTGCCTGCAGCTGTGCTGACGGCGCTAATAGCAACCATTAGTCGGCTGCTGTCCCCTGAAGAAGGGTAGGAAAGAGCTTCAGCCATATCTTTTCATTAAAGTTTCTGGACGTGAACAGAAAGCTGTTTGCAAGTCTGTGTCAGATAAATAGAGGGAGTGGAGAGACTAGTTTTGTGGAATTCTTTGTGTTTAATTTTCATATAATTTTTCCCTTTCTAGCCAAGCGCATCCAGTCAAATGCCAATCTCGTGAACATCCAAGAAAAATACAGCTGAGCTGCAAAACAAAACCTGAGAACTGCTGCTGGTATACAGTGGGTACAATTGTGTTGGAATGAGGCCGGCACAAAAGAGGAGTTAATTATGGTTTAGTGTAATGATACAGAGCAACACAAGTTAAACAAAATGCTGTCTGACTTCTAAGCGAGGATATTAACAAACATGACAAGGCAGGGCTGTGTGACACTGTATGGACTCTGGTTTTGAAAAATCCGTGGTGGTTTTTTTTCAGTCTCGGGCTGAAGCTGGTGTTTTTCTGTTTCTAAGCTTTTGTACTTCACATCAGTAGAATAGCTACACTTTCCTTGGCATGGTATTTTCCTATGTTTGTTTCACAAAAACGTTAGATTTTGAATCTTTTTGAGGTGATTTTGATAGACACACAAAATTTGAAATCTGTTTGATGTTTCTGCTTAAAACATTATTTTTAATTCCACATAATATTCAGACTTGGGATGGAAGGAACCCTTTAAGAAAGAAAAAGTTCCCATCTTTCCTATACCATTGAAAAGTCATGCTGCTGGCATCTGTTAAAAAAGAAGCATGAAATATGCAGAGGAAGTGGTAATATATAGTGTCTAAAATGGCAACAAAAGCAGCACAACTGCCAGTGCTGGACTTGAATAGTAATCATTGATGGCTACAGTATTCTGTTCTCTCTGAAACTGGTGACATATTTAGTCTTTTGCACACTTTAACCACTAAAACAATTGCTTTTCAAATCTTACCTTTTCGGTGGCTAATTTTACATGTTTGCTTGGGTAACAAGGTTTCACTCTGTTTATTGTGACATTTCCTTTCCTTTTTAATTCTAATTTTTTGTGGGTTTTTTATATTTTTGTAGAGAAGTGAGGTAAAGTCAAGTCACTGGAGATGTTGAATTTCCTGGTCTAGAGCTTGCTGTGGCTTACTACAGAGGTGTTTACAGGAACTTTGTAGGGTAAAAGTTGTGCTTTCTAGGCAATGTGTTTTAGCAGTAAGTGAACCAGTGGTTTCTCTTACTTAAAAACTGTTCTGAAGAACATGAATATACTGTGTTGGGAATTGGTGATTTTCTAGAAATAGTTTAAAAATATTATTCCTGTGAAATAGATGGATGTAAACAAATTCAAACTTGCAGAACTCCAAAGCTGATGGAGAAATTCGTGCAATAACTGCGGGGATGGGTGCTGCTGTCAGGCTGTGGGCAGAAATTTAATGGTCACAGCAATAGCGGCAGTTCAGTTTGTTTATTGTATTTCTGTTCTGGGAGAGTGGTGGGGTTTATATTATTTATAGCTGTACCTGAAGTTAATGAATACCAGTGTCTTTGCTCCAATTTTTAAATGTATTTTCTAACCTTGAGATAAAAAATAATGGTCATTACAGTGAAAAAAAATTAAATTTCTCTTGGAATCTGTGTCTGATGTCTGTCAAAATGCCCCCTTAAATAGTCGTATTTGATTTGCTTTGGAGCCTATAATGTTGGGTTTTTCCTTTGCACTAAGGCTCAAATAAATATGTAACAGTGTAACAAAACAGTCCTAAAGCTCTTCAGATAATTGGTTTCGTTCATTATTTTATTTTTATTAATGATTTTATTTTTCTTCTGTTAGGACATATGGTTGGTTTTGAAGTCAGGTTTAAAAAGTTTATTTATCTGTGTTTAATAATCAGTAAAATACTGTGTTAGCAATTGGTCTCACCCACATGATTGCCTTTCTGTGTTTTGTCAGAAAGAAGTATCTATCTCCCTGTGTTTAACATGTGAATTGCTAGATCAGCAGTCACTTTGTTTTAGGTAGTTTACAGCAATGATATGAAACTGTTTCTCTCATTTATTGCATAGCAGTACCTCCATTCGGCTGGGAGAGGCATGATGCCTTTAAAAAAAATTTTTTTTATATCTATTATTCTTAACTTCAACTTTCTGGTACTTATTCAGCTGCCTGCTCTAATAGCATTACATTGATTTGGGACATCATATGATTGAGAGCTGTTCAAAGGAATCTTTCATTCGTGCAGATAAAGCCAGTTTGTATGTGCAGCATTTCAGAATGACAGCTTTTATACTGTAAGCGGTGGCTTTTTGAGCACATTCATGTTAAGTAGGTCTGAAAGTCATTACTTTTGGATATGGTGGTTAAGCACTTTAAAAAAAATCAGCTTTTCTTATTTTCCTGGCTCCTAAGCCAAACGGAAATACTCATGTGACTTTTGTTGTTTTTGATTTTAAAGCAGCAGCAAAGTTTACACTTGAGAATTTTAATGTCGCATCTACTATTTTCTCCTCTTGTTTCTTCCCACCCCTCAACTTTCTACTGTAAATTTTATTTACACAGTGTTATATTTTTGGTAGGATATTTCATATATAAATTGATTGAATTCTCTTTATACTCTGTTTGCTAGAGAAATATGGAAGCAAACAGATGAAAGAGAAATAGAATTCTTTTTGCTGCTAGTCTTTCATCTTTGTTTATTTTTGCCTTTTTGGTATGATATGTATTAAATAGCATAAACTTTGAAATACTGGTTGTTTGTATCTTTTTTGTGGAAATACAGGTTTCTTACTGTGGGGAGGGTAGCACTTTGATTCCTATTTATACTTACTAGGAAACCCCTTAACGTGCGAAGTCAGCTCTAATAAAGATTGTCAATAAACAATGAACAGTGTGGTTACTTAATTGCTCCATCTGTAGTAGTTTTATACTCCTGCTGTTCTGGGTTTGTGTTCAGAAGCACCTGCTTATTATTTGTCATTATGCTGTTTGCAGGACAACAGCATGAGAAAGATGTTTTCAAAGCTGTGCTGTGCTGAATTACAGAACAGCAACTGCTGAGAGGGTGGAGTTTCAGCCTGGAAATGCTCGAGTTATCTGCAGCTGAGTTTCATGGGTGGGCATGCAGAAGTAAGGCTGCTGGGGATAACTGTCCTTGTGGGGAGGCTTTTGGTTGCCTGCACTGGCCCCGTACAGCTTCAGCAGGCATGGTGCTGGATCGCTGCAAGGTTTAAAAAGCAGCAGTGCAGTGCCTCACCATGGAGAGCCGGGTGTCCCGCCCAATGGCAGAGGCTTTGTGCTCTAGTGGTGCCATGTGGGTAGCGCAAAGGCAAATTTAAATCTCGACGTGCCCCCTGCAAGGGACTTCCAGGAAGGTGGGGGAATTGCAATGTCCGTGTAGTTCTGGCTGCCTGTATTGCTTGGGAGAGAAGCTTGAAATCGGTACAGGAGAAGGGCAAGTGGGAAAAGAGGATTTTAACTGATGAGTGGAGCAGAGGTTCAGAAATGGGGGTTTGTAAGCACACACAGGGAGAGACTGCTAAAGTGCACAGGTTTCAACGCAAGTTGAAAGATGCTGAGAAAAGAGGGTATGAATGGGACCTTGATGGCAGCTGAGCTGGAAGGGGGATGCTCTGGCTCCTTGGTGGAAGTGAAGCTGGGGATTGCTGGATGCAGTGCAGCTGAGCCTGAGACCCCCCACTGGTCTGTGGTGGGGTGCCTGCACAGGTCAGAACTGCGAGAGAGTAGCAGGATGACAGCAGGGACTTGCTTCTGAGTTAAAGGCAACTGCTTTCTTCTGGGAGGGTACCTGGATTGTGTGATGGTGTTGAAATAATCCTGGTTCAAAGGTTCTTTACAAAGCTCCTGTTTTCTTTTGAGCTGAGTGAGGAGTCCTGTTTAGTGCTAAATAAGGGACCTCTTTAAAAGAAACCAAAAATAGATTTTTTTTTTTTTTTTTTTTTTTGTGTAACGACTGCTTTTTGCATCTTCATTAAATAACTGCTATAATCACAAAATGGCTTCTGTTTCCTACTGTTTTGTTTCTGATGCTTTCTGTCCAGTTAATCAAGTACCATCAAATCTTGTGTTTCTGCTAATTTCTACCTTAGTTTTCATGCCTTGAATATAGAGTTGCTCTGGAACGATAAGCTGTGTGATTAGCAAAATCACTCTACTCCTAATCAGAATGTATGGGTAACTTACCAGTTTTTGTCCATATTTCATTGTGGATTTTCTCTCTGGGACTGATGTAAGCTTTTCTAGCCTGACCTTCATTAAGTTTGTGCAGGATGTGCATTCTGTGTCTTTGCCAGAGTGAAAAGTTACACACTGGAAGAGTGGAGCCAGTAAATTCTGCAGCTTCTCTGGAGTGTTGCTTCTCCCAGCATTGTGATGGGTGCCTGTTGCTACTTGCTGGAGACAGCCAGGATGATTTACGTGCAACAATAGCCTTGCGTTGTACCAAGAGTTGAAGTCCAGTTGCTATCTTGGAAATCCTAATCTAATTTATGGCAAAAATAATATGGAAAGGAACAAAACAGGAGGTTTTGCTATGTCAGAGAGGCAAAGTTTTGTCAAGTAAATGCTAATTATTTTTTAACAATATCTTAATTAGTTGTGGTAGAAGTAAGTTAAATAGTTAGGGGAGCTCTAATCTTCCTCAGGAGCTCTAATCTTCCTCTGCGCCCATCTGAGGTGAAAATAATGGAATTTTTTTCCAAATAATTATTAAAAGAAAGATACTCGCTAGTAGCTCGGTTGAATTTTTAACTTTTAATACTGAAAATTCTCTTCTGGTGCCAGCACAGTAAGTATCATGGATTGCTGCAATTAAACCAGTGCATTAAGTTATTCATAATACTCTTTCTGGGCAGTGTTCCCACCTGCTTAATCTGTGCTATACAAGTGTTTATTAGAACTGACTGTTGAAAAACGCCAAGCTAAATCGGACACTAAAAAAAAAATTGGAAAATCAATATGATGCCCTAAACTGGTTTAATATGTCTTTCCTCTTCAATAATCCTACACGTTACTGATTTATTTGCTGTAATGAACATGCCATTCAACCGAAACAAGATTAGCTGCTTAAACCGCCGCATTAAGCACAGAGCAACTTTAATGCTGCTTTATATTTCATTGTAATGCTCAGCACTTACAGTGGTGTGACTTTCTCTCCTCTGCAACGAGTTTGTGTGAGAGTCACAGAAGGCTTCCCAAATGGTGTTTGGTTAAAGCGTTTGAAATGGTAAATATGAGTTGGAGAGCTGCAGCATGGCACCTCCTTCATCCAAACCTAAGTGGAATCAAACCAGTGAGCAGGATTAATGCACAAATTTATACTCCCTTCAGGATTTTTCTGGGGTTAACCATGAAATAAATGGCTTATGTCAAACTGATCTAGGTTAAGTCAGAGAGAACAGCCACTGGCAATCAGAATATTCCTTTGGACTTCATCCAAAAAACTTCTTTCAAGCATTTCAAAGGATAGCAATTTACTGTGCTGCATCAAAAACCAGACTGCAAGGAGCAGGCTTTGCAAGGAAGAGTCCTAAGATAGATGTGGTAAAGACAGAAGACTTTCAGAGGAGTCTGTAGAAGGAGACAGGGAAGTAAGAGTACAGGTATTTTACACCTGTCAGGTATTGTGTAATGTATAATAGAAAGTCTGTTCTTTTGCATAATACTGGGCAGGTCTGGAAAGTTTAGGCTCTCCAGTTTCCAGGTAAAACTGCTTGTTCTTCTCTTCCTGCTACAGTGGCAAACTTCAACTGGGTTTTCAGTGGGCTTTGATTACTGTTTTGTTTTTCCCTCTGTCATGAAAATGCTGTTTTAGATAATTACCTTCCCTTCTTGTCGATTAAGAAACAAGTTGTATTTGCTGGGGCATCTATATATTCTCTGTAGTTCTCAAAATTGCAATGAATATTCTGTTTGCAGCACAGTGTTATATTTCTTTTTCTTTGGAAGATTATAATGAGTTGCCAACACATTTCAGCAGCTTTTTGGGACCTTGGAGTCAAACTTAGAATATCAAACCCAGAGAAATGGGTTTCAAAGCATTGCAGATGTGTGCTGAGTTGAGAGTAATTACTTAAACATGTAGAAATTATAACAAAATGTAGTGCATTTGCACTGTGCTGGAGCAGGTTTTCATGTGCAGGTCGGTGGTTCTCACTCTGGAAAGTGTGTGTTATTTCTGGTGCATGCTGCTTTTGTCCAGGTAATCAAAAGTGATCTGGTAATTAGAGAGTTGAGGGATTGAAGGAAGCTGTTTCTGGAGGAACAAATGCACTCTGGAAGTCTGTTAGGGGAAGCAGCCTTGCTTTGCATTGCTCCATTTAAAAAAAAAAAAAACAACAAACCCAAACCTGAAGATGCTTTCAGAGCATCTGCCTGAAGGGTGAGTGCTGGGATGAAAAAAAGGGCTTGTGAATGTTGGAAAAGATATTAATTTGCCACTGATATGACACTTTTTCATGGAAAATCAGAATCTGAAGGTGAATATGATGGTGTGTCCTGGGAGGAACACGCATGCTTCAAGCGGAAAATACCGTCCTCAGCACCTGATTTAAAATGGAGGAATAGTAACAGTCACATTTCTGTGGAATAATTGTGTATTTTTTCCTCAACTATTAGGAGGCCCCTCAGCACCATTTGCTGTTGCTGTCCAAACTGCACAGATCTAAATGATGCTTGCATTTAACCCCTGGGCTCTGGTCACTCTGTGTTACAGCAGGCTGAGTTCCTACGGCATAATACGCTTATTTTTTCTGCTATACAGATAAGCAGTTGCCTTTATTGCAGCCACTCACATGAGCAACTTTAGGCCCACTCATAAGCTTCCACAATCATATTTTATTCAAAGAGGAAGTGATTTGTGTGGTCTTTCAATTCACAGCGATGGGAGCACTTGGACTGACCTGTTCTATGTCCAAGCAAGCATCAGAAGAAGGGATAGTGAGAAGGAAGGAATGAGGGAGCAACAGTGAAAGTGAGCAGGAGAAAGGAGGATTGAATAGTCCTGGGAAAGCCTCTGCCCTGCCTTGGCTTGTGTAACAGGGACTTATACAACGTGTAACCCAACCTGACCCTGACCCCGCCAGTGCTCAGGGACTATATTTTTACAAAGATTAAGCTTTTCTTTTCTTTCTTTTTCCTGGAACAATTTCATTGGCTTTTAGCTTGCCTCTTGGCTGGCATGGTCAAAGCAAGCTTGCCTGTTTTTATCAATGATATTTACCTGCATCCTCCACGAGTCATGTAGCAGAGGCTGCTTTGACCCAGCAGCTGTGTGTGTGCCAGCCTTGTTGGGGAGCATGTGGCTGTCTCACAAAAGGACTGCATCATGAGGAACCACTCCAAAAATCGAGCAGGTGAAGGGGCCCACCATGCCTAGTTTCTTTATAGGGCTTCTCTCTCACTTTCCTGAGGAGATGGTGAGCACAAGCTGATCCCCAGTGACTGGGGGGTAACAGGGGCAGATTTCTGCTTCCTCTGCATACAGATGCCCACTTTATTCTGTTCAGGTGAAAGCATCCCTCTGTAATAGGAGGTCAGAAGTAAAACAGTGTGTCCTGTGCTTTTTGATGAGAATGCAGTGGGACTACAGCTCGGGGATGGGGACCAGGCTTCTCCCTCAGGCTTGGGGGTTTATCCCCAGATGGGATGGCTGCCCTGCAGCACACACCTTGCTGTTCAGCACACAGCAGTCATACACATAGGCAGGCAACCTCAAGGAAAAAGCAAAGATACACAGATGTATGCTCTGCCTGATCTCTCGCCTTCTCAATGTTTGTGCTGCTGCTGTGTCTAGAAGTCTCTAAGCAAAAAGGACAGATCACAGGGATTTGGATACATGGCCTCTCAGCACAAG
Source organism: Eopsaltria australis (assembly GCA_034509425.1). Classification (NCBI taxonomy): domain Eukaryota; kingdom Metazoa; phylum Chordata; class Aves; order Passeriformes; family Petroicidae; genus Eopsaltria; species Eopsaltria australis. Next base: position 2,168,586 of record JAVTVJ010000040.1, read on the forward strand.
GATGCCAGATGTGACCTGTGTGCTCTGCACTTGAACTAACTCTTCTGAATCAACCATAACATCTTGAAGGCACTTAAAGTGGGCAAACCCATGTTTTCTTCCCTGTTCTGGTTTCTATTTCTGATCATTTTGATTCAAGATCTGCATTTTTTTCCCCTAAAAATTTATGCCTGCACAGCTGCAACAGCTCAGTAAAAGGAACAGCCCCATCCTTTATGTGACTGGGGCAGAAATCAAGCTGTGAGTTATCTTCATGGTCTGACATTATTAAACTCTCATATTTTTACCCTGGAAACTCGTTCTGAAGGGACAATAAGCATGAGACAACACAGACAGAAGTAACAGATTAAAGTGTCTTAAATAGGTTTTAAACACTTATAGACATATATTTCTTTTTCCTTTCAAGTGCACCTTCTTGAATTCAGTGTGTGTTACTTCTTAGCTCCAGTGTCATGAGTCAGACAATCTGTGAAATGGGGGGGGGGCACAGACTCTTTACTGTTCTTGCTTCCAGCATCTGAGAGGGAAGATGAGGTAAAATGGAAAAAAAGTAGAGACTGTTAGACCTGAGACTAAGAGACCCCATCTTAGTCACTGTTAGAAAAAAATGTGTATCTGCTAAAAGGGGATAAAAAGAGCATAAATTCCAGTCAGATGTTCCTCTTGTGCAAAATGACTAATTAAATGACATTGGTATCTTAAAAATAGACCTTGCTTTAATGGGAAAATATTTTAGAGGTAATTTAAAAAGAAATCAAACCTCCAGGAATTATGAAGAAGGTATGACTGCCTCCCTGGGCTTTGTTATTTCCTAGAAGCAAATCTCATTTTGGGGACAGCTTTTAAGAGCAGTAAAGCCTGGCTCATGTACAATAGCCAGGCTCATACAAACAAGTGTGGGCCAGGGCTCACAAAGGGGCTGCAGAGGTCAGAAAACAAGTGCTGAGTGGTGTGTAAATGAATTCAGCCTCTCCTGCCCATGTGGCAGCAGGAGCCTTGTCCCTCTCCTGAGGAGGAAAGTGGCAAACCCACACCTGCCTGAGCCTGGCAGCAGCCTGGGAGGGGCCATGCAGGTCCTGGCTGGGGGAGCAGCCTGGCACAATGCAGGAGCACAAGACCCCAGGCATTTGTGGCTTCCAGGCACAGGTTTTGTGGTGACAACTGCCTATGAGCAGTGCCCACTGAAGAATATAAGAGCTGCTGCAGTGGGTCATGTCTAGTCCAGGAGCCTGTCTCCACTGTGCCAGTCAACTCTGGCACTGTGGGTAGGACTCACATTTTATGTTCATGCTTTCTATGCTGGCTGGGTTTTCCTAAACCTCTGCTGTTTCTCTTCTGCAGTTTCCCCAGTAGCACATATGCCCCAAATAACTGTTTGTCAAACCATGTGCTCAAACACCTGCAAGAGGAGATTTTTAAGAATTAGTTTATATACTGAAAACATGAAAAGGATTAATGCAAAGGGGAAATGTTTGATCTCTTTCACCAAATAACCATATCAAAAGCTCTTTTCAACGCCTTTTGTTGAGACATATAAAAGTCATGAACTCCTTGGCTGCTAGCCAGTACATCAGAGCATTGCCTGGTGTAAGCTAATGTCACTCTGTTAGTCTCCAAGGACATGAACTGACTCCTGCCATGCCTGGATGCAGCCCCCAGGGATTAACAAGGTGTTTGTATGACTGCTAACACTGTGTGTTCTGTACTGAAATGGGCTAAATGTGTATGAAAACCTGTGAATGTATTTGGAAAGCTAGCTCCTGAAGTACAGCAGATACTATCTCCAAGAGAAAGAGACTGACAGCTTGTCTATTTTTGAGGTGATGAATAAGAAAAGAAACCACATATTTTTTTCTAAGAACGTAGGAGTCTTTATTGAAAACCACACATCATTCCAAATACACCAATTTTGATTTTTTGGTGTTTGCCAGGAAAGGTTATTCCCCAGTAAAGGAGAAGTTCCCTTCTGTTTTTTTAATAAAATGGCAAAACTCAGTTATGGGAAATGTTCCATCTCTTTACCTGAGCAGATGGTTCAAGGAGAAAGGAACAGGTTTCCTACCTTAACATTTCACCCTTATTTTACCTCAGAGCTTTTTGTGCTAATTTGGAGTGGTACTGAAAATGAGAAAGTGAAAATTATGAGGGTGCTTTGTAACTGCAGTGAAGTTTATTATCGTGAACAGGTAATGGCATGATCACTTGGTAAACACCAAGAAAGCCAAGGATGGGTGCAGCAAGAAGTTGATGGGAGAGGTTAATATTGATGATTTTACAGGTGCCAGAACACCCACAGTGAGTTACTGTGGTCAGGTACTGCCAGGTCAGGGGCTCACTATCAGGAACCACTGGGGAGCCCTGGGAGCTGGATAAGAGGGCAAGCACATTCTGAGCTTGGCTTCCTGGGGAAAGCGAGCTTGTGTCTTAAGAGGTTTGAATGCAGATTATGACCTCCTACATTTGTAATCTCTTGGCAAATCTTAATCAAACTGGACTTGAGGGAGGAACACACAAAGAGACAGGAGTTCCTACAAGTTTCATGATAAAGGCTGCTGAGGAGAGGAAAGAAATCACCTAGAAATTATCCCTCAAAGAGGTGGCAGCCTGACCTCACTGTTGGTTAGCCATTACAAAATCCTACAGGACACAGCCTGTAGAAGCCCCAGCTGCAGGGAAAGCTACGGCCAGACTGCATCTTCCTGGGCACCACAAGCAATTGATTGTGGGGCATAAATGTGGCTTTGGTAGTTCCAGTCTTTAAGGACTACCTAAGCCAGCCTGCTGGTTCTGCTTTACTCCCCACTCTTTCTGTGTCACACTGGCAGCCCTGTGGCCCTTCTAGCCTTGGCACAGATGCCAGACTGGTGAGAGGGCAAAATAACTGGCCCAAGGCAGTGGTGGGACCACCTCTCTTCAGTAGAATCCCAGAAAGTTGTGGTCTGTCAGAAATGTGTGTGCCCACAGTGCTGACTATTGCTGCATTTCTCAAATACAAGAGGATTTTCTTTCCCCTTAGTACCAATGAGTTTTATGCTGAGTTGACTGAATAAGACTTTCCAGCAGAATAATTTCCCTGAGAGATTAGGAAAGTCAAATATTTCTTAGGATCTCTATCATGTCTGAAATCTCTTTATCCTACATATGAATTATTTTTTTTCCTTTTAAACTGATGCATGCACCAAAGCTGAACCCAATGTTTTCACTTCCAGCTCTTGCTGTTCAGCTGCTCCCCTCTCTACTTTAAAACTTTTTATTTACTTTTTTTTTTTTTTTAAGGTGAGAGCCTGAGAGAGGTCAGCTGGAGCATAAGTGCTCTGCTTTTCCCTTTCATTAGCACAAGTGATGGCTACACATGGATTTCAAATTTGTTTCAGCTCTTACTGGGAGCTCTTTGCAACCTGAAGCAGGGATTGATTGTCTGTGAAGAGGCTCTGCGGTAACAAAGGCAGAAGTCAGGCAGGGAAGGTCTGACATGTGAGCTATCAGAGGTGGTGTCACTGCCAGCTGACCCATCATAAGACTGCCGGGAACAGCCAAAGGGTGCCCTGCTCGGGAGGTTCTAGTGCCCTGCTCCCTGCTAGTTTGTGCTTGGAAACAGATTGACTAACATAATGGAGTGATTTTGTAATCTGTCATAATACCATAAGCTACAGATCCACAGACTTTGACCCCTCGCAGGTATAATGAGCTCCTTTATTCAGCTGCACATGCTCTCTCGATGGGGGAGAGAGAGGGGGGCTCTTTTCTAATTATATATCCAAAGCATATGTTTTGCCCAGAAACAAAGCATTATATTCATTAGTGAAATCCTATAAGCTTGGCTCTTTTTATTAGCCAGTTAACTAATTGACAGTTAAGAACATGTATTAATATCACGGTGTAACCATGCAGTCACTTAATCTGACAACTTTATTAAAATCATAGCATTGCTCCTCTAAGTTGCTACGGCGAAGGGCTGTAGCATTTGCATTAGAAACATGGGTGTTTCGAGATATAAATCTCAGCTGTGAAAAAAAAATCAACGTAACAACACACAAAGCCTCAGCCTAATGTTGGTCTCTGTTAATCCTTCGTCAGAATTGGAGAAGAGCACTAAAGGTCCTTGTATTGATCTTTAAAAATCTGCTCAATCAATTCAAAGTAGGTTTTAGGAGCCCATAAAAACATTTGTTAGTACGTTATCCTTTTTCCTTACTGCTTCAGAAAATGGTAGCAAAATGCAGAGCATTGCACACCTGAAAGAATAATGCAACACTGCGGGTGCAGTTCGGGCAGGGGGTGTGTGTCACACCGGGGACAGGGGGAGCCCGAGTACAACTGTGGATGCGGCACTGAATGCAGCCCTTCCATCTGCTATGGTCATTTAAAAAGGTAAGTGACCTGTAAATGGAAAAGCTTAGAAAATAAATACTGGTAATGGAATCAATGTCATCGTGGTGTGATGACATTGTACAAATCAATCTTACATACTCACCAAAGTAATAACTCTTTATAGTAGCCCATGTTTGAAAAGGTTGAGGTGGCAGGTTTTTGTCACGAAGCGCAGTGCTTTCATGAGGAACAAGAATAAAAGCTCTACAGAATCACATTATTCCTTTCATTATGCTTGCACAGCCTCTGCATCTGGTTTACAAATCTTTATTACCTGGTGCCTGACATATAAGATGGAGAATACAAAACAGCTCTGGGTTTGTCAGACCAATAGTTACAGAGGAGAAAGAAACAGGAAAAAAAAAATGGAAATCAGTGAAGGAAAAATAAATATGAAAACACATAATGGTATTTTTACAGATCTTTACTTCATACGGATTGACGGACATCATGATGGAAAACCCAAAAAGCTTTAAAATTCCTCCCTACTGAGCAGCAAGGCTGCCCACTGTGGGCATGCCTTCCCTGTTGCAGCTGTGAGAGCTGTGTTTGGCTGGGCCATAACTACTGCGTGTTTACTGGCCTGACTTGAATCACTCTGTGGCCAGGACCACCTGGAGTGGTGGCCTGGCTTTATTCATAGCAAAGATCTGCATGTCCCCATCCACACCAGGCTGGGCTAAATCACTCTGATTCAAACATTTCCCTGCACTCCCTGTCCTCTGTGCCTGAAATGCCCATGACCATTATTTTAGTTCAGCAAGCAGAGGACCAGAATCCAGCACCAAAGGCCTTACAAAAGAAGCTTCACCCCCTTCTTCATTTATTGCAGACTTTCCATCTTTTACCATGGGCAGCATTGAAGTTTCACAGAACTGTGTAGCCAAACTGATCCCACAGCCAATTCTTGTATGAAGGGTCTCCTCTGGAATGGTTGGGACCAAGTGGAAATTACCTTGGCTGAGGAAGATGGATGGGCATTTCTGATACAGAAGCAAAAAAGTCAAAGTGTCTTCAAGTTGATTACACTGCAGCCAAGAAGCCTGTTCATGGAACAAAAGTAGTTTTTTGAAGCAAAGAAACCTGTCAATGAGAAGTGGGCTGAAGTCAGTGGGTATACATGAATATGAGCACATGTTGGTGCTTTCACTGGGCAGAGGCTGATAGAAGACAGCACATGAGCCTTCCCACCTCATGCACTTCATTGCCCTCTCTCTTGGCTGTATCTGTTAAGTGCTGCTGTGCTAGGGATGTTCAGGGGTATGTCCTAGCCTAGCCCTTTCAGTATCCACCCAAGGATCTATTGCCCATCTAATTCCTTAGACAACTTGCTGATACCATTTGACTCCCCCAGCTTTATGTAGCTGCCAGCAACAGAAGCTCACTGCCTTTGGCCTAAAGAATGTCTGTTTTAAACCAAGCTCCTACTAATTTCCTCCAGTTTCCCCCATGCTAATATTTGCTGATGCAATATTTGTGAGTTGCTCTTCCACTTGGTTGTTGTTGCCAAGGCTTTGTAAACCTGCAGTGCGTCCTTCCTCAGCCACCTCCTCTGCAGAACCCCAGCCTGTCTCCTGGCTCCCTGTAAGTGATCTTTAGATGATCTTGATCATTTCAGCTGCCCTTTTCCATCATTCCTCTAGCTCTATACCAAGGGAGTAGGTCAACAGGTGTCTGCTCCAGCCACCAGAGGTAAGTGTAGATCAGTTCAGCCAGTAGGTACAATTTTCAAAGCCCCTTTTATTCTTACTATTACATCTGTTAGGATTTAACCTTAATGAAAAACAATTTTCATGCTTTGCCTTCTGAAATGTTCATCTAAACCCAATGTTGCCTCTAAAAACGAAGCAATGGACAAAGTAAATCAGAGAACTGTAGTTAATTAAAAGTCACTAATGAAAACTGATTAAAAACTCTCTGGAAGTCAGCACAAGCCTCTGCGCATAATATTGGTGACCAGTGACAGGACCCGAGGGCATGGCCTGAAGTTGTGCCAGGGGAAGGTTAGGTTGGATATTAGAAAAATGTTCTTCACCCCGAGGGTGGTTGGGCACTAGAACAGGCTCCCCAAGGAAGTGGTCACAGCACCAAGCCTGAGATGGTTCAAGATGTGTTTGGACAACGCTTTCAGGCACATGGTGGGATTCTTGGAGCTGTCCAGTGCAGGGCCCCAAGCTGGAGTCTATGATCCTTGTGGGTCCCCTCCAGCTCAGGATATACTCTGGTTCTAATTTATGACTTATTGCATTCATGGTTTTACAACTATTTCTTGGACTAATAGTGCCAGGCAATGGTGTCAATATGAATTTTGCCTGATCACTGTCAGCATGACTGAGATCATAATAAATCAAATGTCAAGGAAAGCCTCTTTCAAACATTCAAACAACGTTAAAAAAGCCCAGCCATGGTGAACAGATGGCTGCTGTACATTGGAGCAGACTTGTGGGGAGGACCATAATATCACACTTCCCGAGCAATTTCTGAGCAGCAGAGGAGTAAGCAATACCTCTAATGCGAAATCAGAGGTAAAATGTATTAGGTGGTGATAACCCTTGAAAAAGAAAAGGTATTTTGTGAGTTTCTGTGCAAAGACCATTTGAGCTCTAAGCTTCATAATCAGCTTGGAAAATAGTTTAACCCACAGGAATCTTTGTGACTTACTTCTGTCTTCCCCAGTTTGCAAGGTCAACTATCAGAATAGATATAGTTCAGAGAGCTTTTAGTGACAAGCAGTGAGCGTAATTTAGAAATTATTTTATATTTCTAAAGGCAGTGCTATTGCATCATTTTTAGGTAATGTTTAACAATATGACATAAAATAGTTAATTTAAACAAAAAAGGGAAACTCAGAGGGGAAAAAGGGGGGTGCGGACTTTTCGGATAATCCACTTACTGCATCTTTGTTGTGCCTATCCTCATAATACCCCTGAGTCCCAGTTGTTGGATTTAGCCATAATGCTTACCAACTTCCAGAGAAGCAGCAGCCGCGCTCCGGCTTTCATTGCTTTCATTGCTAATATTCCCGGCATTAGCGCCCTGTGAAGCCCTGTGGCAAAGGCTGCACCTCCTCAAGGTGAGGGCTGCTCGTGGCTGCTCCCTGTGTGCAGCTGGGTGAAAGGCAGAGAAAAGGGGAACAAGAGAGAGGGAGAGAGAGGAAGGAAGGAAAGAAGGAAGGAAGGAAGGAAGGAAGGAAGGAAGGAAGGAAGGAAGGAAGGAAGGAAGGAAGGAAGGAAGGAAGGAAGGAAGGAAGGAAGGAAGGAAGGAAGGAAGGGAGGGTCCATCCACTGGTGCCCCAGGGTGGATTACTGGACCATCAGTTTTAATCTGGCTTCTCTGTTGAAATAAATAAAATAGCAGCAATAAAAATACCAGTGAGAAGGGCAGTGGTGTTTGCAAGGAAGTGGGTGCATGCAGTCACTTGCCTTTATGGAACTAGCTCTGGGCAGCTTCCCTTCCATCGTGTGTTTCCCTTCATGAAAGTGTATTTTTGGTTCATGGCTCTTCAAGCTGGTCACATTACTTTCAAGCAGAAGTAATTGGAAGAATGGACCATCTTGTTTCACAGGACAGACACAGAGAAAGAACATTTCTAAAGCAGCTGGGCCAAACACAAAGAATCCTGTGTGACACCACTTGCAGAGTGGACCAGGAGCAGAACCAAAACAGAGATCTGCAAGGCCACCCAACATGGCTGGGCAACCTGAGGTGTATCCCGGCCACACACAGTGCAGATCCTGCTGCCTTTCTGGTATCTGTAGCTTCCCCACGGTGACAGGTTCTTCTGAAGCCCTCACAAAGAGCTGTTTTGTTAGTAATGCCCATTTCAATGAAATATGTCATGCAAACCTGTTATCTTCTCTCTTTCTCACCTAAACACACTGAGAGTCGCCTTCTCTTGTTGCTTTGATGGCACAGATATGCTAGTCTTATGTAATGCCACATTGCATTTTATTGGGAACTAGTATACAGACAAAACTGGCAAATCATTGGAAATTCATCACCTTCTTATCAGACTTGTTTGGCAGCAGTGTGAGCTGAAGAATGTGCCAGCATTGTGTTGGATTGCCATTGTTGTGGAAGAAGTTAGTAAAAATTTAGCACTAACAGCTTAGACATTAATACCTAGAGTGCACAAAGCCTATAGACTGTAGCACATGAATTATAACAACCACGTTACAATATGCCAAATACCTAACTACAGAATTGGCCAAAACTACAGAATTGGCCAAAATATCCATAAGAGGATGTGAAATAGGATATAGAAGCACTGTTTACTGGTTAAGAAGATGACCATTTAGTAGTGAAACAGCAAGAAAATCAAACCGATGCAGATCCCAGATCCCAATATTATGGAACTGTTGCATGAGGGGTGGGGAGTTTAGACTGTAAGGAAATAATTGCCCAGGAATCTCTCTGTTCAGGGTCCTTCTTCGGAGGCACCCAGCTCAAGCTGTAGTGCTATAATAAAAAAGACTATGCCCCCTGTCCAAGGGGGCATCATGGGGAACTGGACATGGGAGATGTAAGACAGGAATATGAAGTAATCTGCAATGACTGAAGGCAAGGACTCAGAATGCTGTGGAAATTGGAGTTTCTGTGATGTGGAAATTACTATAAGAAATAGGAAATAAAGGGACGTGGAGAAGATTTCTATTAGCAGAAATGTCCCTGTCTTTTTTATTACTAAGAGATCTCCAAACCCTGGATGTACAATTACGTCTATCATTTGGAGTATCGATTAGACAACCACGGGGATATGTGTAACATCTGAAGCTCAGGAGCCCGACCTGGAGATACGGAAACCCCTGGAAGTGGTGCCCAGGGAAATGCAGAATCAATCGGGAACTGATGTCAGACTACCGAAATGTGCTTGAAAACAAAGGAAGGCGCGCCCTCTGCTGTGAGCAGCATCCCATCCCCGGGAAGCAGGGAAAAGTAATCAAAAACAAGCGGCTCAGCACCTTACCCAAGGAATCTTGGAAGTGTCTGAATGCCCATATGAAAGCCCAGTGTTATCAGTTTAAAAAAATAGATTGGATAAAGATGGGGATCCTGAGTTTCAATTTTTTCCAGATTTGAGAGCAACCAGCATGTCTCACACCCCTTAGTGACAGATTCCTCTCCTGTACTCTTGCAAATCATGAACTGGGCTACATGCTTTACTGTGACTGATTTGACTGCAGTGTTCTTCAGTATTCCCACAGATGAAGAAAGGCAGCCCTTGTCTGCATTCACTTGGAAGAGACTTCAGTTGATGTGACCTTGTCTTTCAGAGGGTTTAATGGGTCTCCCACCATATTTTCTCAGATATTAAAAGAAGATTTAAAGCATATCTAGTTACCTGGTGGATCAGTTTTAGTGCAATATGTAGATTATTTATTTACTAATAGCTAGTAGGAATTGTAATGGCTGTTTAAAAGACATTAAACATTTATGTACTTGCCTTAGCAACCAAGGGCACATCTCCATCCAAGCTCCACCTGTGTCAAATGGGAGTAAAATATCTGGGATTTGTTTTAAAGGAAGGACAGCAAGTAATAGATACAGAAAGAGTAAAGGTTATAATTTAAATTCCTTGGCCAGTTAAAAAAACCACAACCAGCTGTGAGGCTTCTTATATGCAGCCAGGTTTTGCCAACTGTGGATACCAGGATTAGGGGAACTAATGTAATCTCTGATACAAACAACAAAAAATGAAGAAATAGAACCCATTACATGGGGGTCAGAATGGGAAAAATCCTTCAGAGCTATAAAAAGGGTATTGGTTTTGGCTTCAGCTTTGGGACTTCCAGACTACACAAAGCCTTTTGATCTGTACATACATTTAAAAAAAGTGTGGCTATTGGAGTGTTAATGCAGAAATTATGACCTCATCAAAGACCTGTGGCATTTTATTCTGTCCAGCTGGATCTGGTGGCAGCTGGAGCTCCAGCATACATTAGATCCATGTCAGTGGCAGCTACAATAGGGGAAAAAACTCAGTCTTTAGTATAACAGCACCCAATTACAATCTATGAGCCACATGAAGTTGAATTACTTCACTAGCACTATAAGACACAAGCCATGTCTCCCCAACGTGCACATAAATACGAACTAACTCTTTTAAATGTAGATGTGGAACTCTACCTGGCAATGCTATTACCAACATCAGGAGAAGGGGAAGAGCACCACTGATGTGACAAGGTAATCCAGACTATTAGTAAGGCATGAGCAGATCCCACAGACAAAACCCAGATCTTGTTTTATTCACAGATGGATCATCCTACTGTTCACACAGGCAGCAAAAGCCTGGCTACACAACTGTGGAACAGTGGCAGGTTCCAGAAGCCAGAGCCCTTCCAGCAACAGTTGGTGCTTAAGGGGCAGAGTTAATTGCCTTAGCCTGAGCAGCAATGCCTGGGAAGCAGAAAGTAAGTATTTATACAGATTCAAAATGTGCTTTTGTCATATGCCACATAACAGGCGTATTGTGGAAAGAATGGGGGTGACCCACCTCCTCAGGAAAAGGTGTGGCTAATGGAACACAAATTTGGGACTTGTTGGACATAATTCAACTTCCCAAAGATATTGTGGTGTGCTATCCATTCTGTACATGGGACATTACTGTAATCAGCCAAGGGAATGTTTTAATGAATGCAGCAGCAAAGGCCACAGCTCGTCAACCTGTGGTGAACATTATGGCAATTACTTCAGATAAGGGCTCATGGCCTGATGCTGACCATCCAAAAGGATTATGACCAATCACATGTGACAAGTAATGAAAAGGAACAGTAGGAAAAGTTGGAAGCAGTGCAAGGCTGAAGATGGAATATGAACAACAGGGGGAAAACCTGTCTTATTGAAGAAATAACTGATAACTGAACAGTCCCATGATGAAGCTCATGGAAGAATGGAAGCAGTGGCTAATCAAGAACAGCAAGTATGGACAGATCTGGGTGTCTGTGCAGCTGCTAAAAGAATTACTTATGCCTGCCCTACCTGTCATAAATTCTTACATCTAAAACTGAATTGTGAAATTGGCCATAAGCATTTTTCCCATTCCAAAGATTGCAAATGGATACACCTGCAGTGTGTGGATATAAACACTGGCTCGTGGTAGCAGCTTAATTTTGTTAGCTTCCAAGGGGAGGCATGCACAATTATTACTACCAGTTGTTGCATGTACTTTGACCAAAGTGGAAGGACTTCAGCCAATGTCCAAAGTTGTGGAAACAAGTAAAAGTAATGCATGAAGTATAATACAACAATATTTCTGCAAGATTTCAAGAAGTAATTCCACTTCTTCGCCAATAGTTCACCAAGAAATATTGGCTCACCTCCTGGGTAACAGATCAGGAGCTTGAGCAAAACGATCTCTTTAAAGGTTATTAATTTTCATAATGATCTTTGAAATATTGTTTGTTTGTATTAAATGTGGTAACATTTGCTGTACTCAACACCTTATGGTATTCTGCTCCCATATAACAGGAATGTTAATAAAAACAGAGGAAGGACTGTTGTAGAAAATGTTAGTTTCAACTTAGGACTACCATTTAAACATTAATAGCTAGGGAACGCAAAGCCTATAGATTGTGATATATGAGCTGTGACATCCATATTACAGCATGCCAAGTAGCTAACTACAGAACCAGAAGCAAACAACCTAAGAGGATGTGAAACACGACACAGAACCACTGTATATTGTCTAAGGAGATGACCACTTAGAACTGCTTAGTAAAAAAACAGCAACAAAATCAATAAAAAGCAAGAAGACCCCAGACCATTGGTCCGAGCTGTCACATGAGGGGTGAACTTAGATTGTAAAGGAATAATTGCCAAGGGATTTCTTTGTTTGGGGTCCATCTTCGGAGGTGCCTAGTTTGAGCTGGAGCACTCTTAATAAAAAGGACTTCATAGAAGATCTGTTTTCGACTTACTGATTCTGCCGAAGCCTGGAGCCGAACCCTGTTTTGGTGCCTGCTATGCATAATTTCCACAGCACCATCTGCCGGCCAGTCGTTACCTCCGGAGATCCCTGCCCTCCGGACTGCCAGCTGTCGGAAGGCAGTCCACCACCTCACAGATTAGGAAGGTCATGACATGTGGGACACAATTTCCCGCAGCGTACAGCATATCTGCTAGGTTTTAATTTTCATTTTACAGTCATAAAATCTTCTGTTCTGTTTGGAAAGTACGTATCTGTTACAGCTGAATTGTTCCAGGTTTCACCATTCCAGTCTGATTGTCATCTTTGGCACCATACCATGTTTGTCACTGCTTTTCTTCCATAGAGATTTTGGGACCTTGTCAAAGTGCACTTTCTTCTGCCAGTAATTGGGTCCCTGGATTGTATGGTTAAGGATTAAGGTAGGATTGAACTCAGACAGCTGTATTTTTGTAACTAAGCCTGATAAAAGCCTGAAAGTGTGGTAGAGGCAGTCAGCAGCTGACAAACCCCCTTGAGATCAGAAACACCAGCAAGGGATGTGCAGGAGAGGTGCCGGTGACTGTGAAACCACTGGGCAAACGACCATGTGTGCGACACTGAGTAATTTGAACCTGGTGTAGGGTACTGAAGGGAATCCAGGTGGATGGCAAAGTGCACCGTGAGAGGCTGGGGGCAGCCCCCATGGCCACAGACCCACCAGTGCAGACCCTGCTGATGTGGAAGGGCTCATGATGACTGCTAGAAGCATGACAGTATTGTGTCGCAAAAAAGGGCACTTTTGTGAGTTTACATAACAGGTCCTTAAAGTATTTTAAGAGCATTTTGGGAAGATTAGACTCCTCTAGGTTACAAAAAGTTATCCAATCAAGATATCCCATAATGTTATCTTCACCTCCAGTGGACCACACTGCTTCTCAAAGCCAAGGAGCTGGGGTTGTTTTTACCTGGGTGACCTTCCAGACAGACCATGAGCAGAAAAAGCAACAATGCTTCTTCCTTTTTCCTGGGAGGCAAGGGATCACACCACTTCCTATAGGGAAATTGAGTTTGTAAGGAACGGCACTCCAATAAACCATAGGGGTTTACGTTAGAATGGTCTCTGCTCGATTACTGTTCAATTATGGGGCATCCCCCCTTCTGGATGGGGAAACCTGCATACCGGAGCTGATGGTAGGAATTAGTGTTCTCCGGCCCCCTTTTCCAGTGGTTCCTGGCTAATAGCTGGAACAGGCTGGCAGGGAGAAAGCAGAGACAGCATAAGGCTGAAAGCAACCCCTTAGGATTCCCTCACTAGGTCAGTTAATGCCTCGGGCAACCAATCCCCTCAAACACCAGCTGGGCAAAGGAGCAATGCTGCCAATAACAGATAGAAAATCTGTAACTGGGTTCCGAAACAATGGCATTAAGAAACCATCTAATGATCTCCAACATGAGCAGTGCCTGCTTTCCTCCTGATCTGGCTCCTGTGAGATGCTGAATGCATCAACCAGATATTTTCTACAGGGCACTTACTCATGCTGCTTCATGTGTGGATTTTACAGAGCCTTGTAGGATCTTGGCTCACCCACTGCCTGTCCTTCAAGCTGGTGCCCTCACAAGCCTTCCTCATCTAACAGGCTGCTTTCTCAAAACCTGCAGGAACATAATTGTCTGTGAAAGCTCTCTTCCTTTATCTGCCTCAAGTAGCAAACTCAGCAAATGAACACAGCTGGAGGAAGAGCATTTCCTCTGCTTACAAAACTGGTCTGATTACATGTGTAGGTTTTTACCTGTCATGTCTTTTTTACTATGCACAGTAGCTTTTCACTCCCTCACTGTAAAACATTAAGGACTAGAAACCCAGAGGCAGATGAATTTTAATGCATTCAGGGATACTCCAAAACATCTATTGCAAGGAGTGTACAATACTCAGGGTATATAGCAAAAGACATAGAAGAAAATATCTTAAACTTTGCCTGTGAACCCTCCAAAGATCTAACCAGAAGCAATTACAGAGCGTATCAGTGAAAAAAATAGAATCTTTTATTTTTAAAAAATTAACACAAAACCATTTTGAAGAAAAACTAGAGATTTCGTCCATTCAGAGGTTACCATATCATGGCACCAGGACATTTTGGTGCTGGGCATTGTGTTACCTTTCTCTCCACTTCCCACATCAGTCTTTGTTAATGGTGGAACTTTTTTCTAAGGTATGCCTAATGCTTCTCTTGCATGGGATGCCATCACCACTTCTGTGTCACAATTTCCCATAGCCTGAACTTAGAAGCACTGAAGCTGTGAGATTTTCACAGGATCACAGTTATGAGTGGCTGTGCACAAGACCGTGAATCTGTAGAGATGGGCATATTCTTATGAATGGGCATGTCAGCAATCTTATTCACCTCAAAGAGGTAACTTGCCATTAATGGTGTGAGTAGGATCATCACGATACCTGCCTTTTGATTTCACACCTTTAGGGGCACAACCCCTTGTATGGCATGATCATTCCTGCAACTAAAGTCAGAATTAGACACATTTTAAATGTTTGTTCTCACACGTTTGCTGAGGGTCCACCCTCCAGATTCTGAGAACTCTGTTATGCCTGAAATACTTTCCTGTTCCCAGGCTCTTCTTGGTGAGAACAGGACAAGAGGCAACAGGCAGAAAGTGATGCACAGGAAGTTCCACACAAACATGAGTCAGGATTTTATGTGCGGGTGACTGAGCACTGGAACAGGTTGCCCAGAGAGGCTGTGGAGTCTCCCTCACTGGAGATACTCAAGAACCATATGGATAGAATCCTGTCCTGCTGAATGGATTCAGAAGGACCTTGACAGGCTGGAGAATTAGGTGGAGAGAAACCTAATGAAGTTCAACAAGGACATGTGTAGGATACTGCACCTGGGGAGGAATAACCCCAGTATAGGCTGGGGCCTGATGTGCTAGAGACCAGCTCTGCGGAGAAGGACCCGGGACTCTTGGTGGATGACAAGCTGACCATGAGCTGGCAGCACCCCTGTGGCCAGGAGGGCCAATGGTACCCTGGGCTGCAGTGGGAAGAGTGTGGCCAGCTGGTCAAGAGAGGCGGTCCTGCCTCTCTACTCATCCCCAGTGAGGCCACATCTGGACTGCCATGTCCAGTTTTGGGCTTCTCAGTACCGGAGAGACAAAGAGCTACTAAAGATGGTCCAGCAGAGATGATGAGGGGTCTGGAGCATCTCTCATGAGGAGAGACTGAAGGAGCTGGGCCTGTTAAGTCTGGAGAAGACTGAGAGTGGATCTCACCAAGGCATATAAATTTCTCAAAGGCATTTGTCAAGAGGACGGTGCCAGACTCTTTTAGGCGGTGCCCCGTGACAGAGCGAGGATGGTCACAAACTAAAACATAAGAAGTTCCACGCCAGCATGAGGAAGAACTTTACATGGAGGGTTGCAGAGCACTGGAACAGGCTGCCCGGGCAGGTCGCGGATTCTCCCTCTCTGGAGACATCCCAAATCCACCTGGGCGGGCTCCTGTGCCACCTGCTCCTTGCCAGGGGGGCGGGACGAGATCCAGAAATCTCTTGCAACCCTAACGAATCTGTGATTCTGTGGTACGTGCTCTGCTTTCGCAGGGCAGTTAGCGCAGACAGCCAGAGCAGCCGCACACCGTGCGGACCCACGCTGAGCCCCCCGGCTCCGCAATCCCGGCATTCAGCCATTCCTGCGGGCGGGGCTGTGGGCCGGGCCCATGCGCGGCCGGGCGGGCCCGTGACGCCACTGGGGCTATGGTGGCTCAGTAGCGACACGTCTCCTTGCGCGGCCTGGCGAGGGGCGGGCGGCCGGCCGAGCCTGGATCTCGCGGGATCCCGGGGCGGCGACACCGGGGGGCCGCCGGCGGCAGCGGCGGCGGGGACGGGCGGCCGGCGCGGCCATGGCGGGGCAGCAGTTCCAGTACGACGACAGCGGCAACACGTTCTTCTACTTCCTCACCAGCTTCGTGGGGCTCATCGTCATCCCCGCCACCTACTACCTGTGGCCGCGGGACCAGCACGCCGGTGAGCGGCCCAAGCCCGGGCACGGCCGGGTCCTCCGCCGGCACGGCGGGGCCGGGCCGGGCTCGCCGCGGGGCCACCGCGGCCGGGGCGCCCGTCCGGCTCTGCCCGCGCCCCCGGGGGCCGCAGGAGGGGCGGCGGCCCCGCGCTGCGCTCGCCGGCGGCCATTTAGCGGTACCTGGGCCGGCGGGAGGGTCCGGGCGCCGCCGCCCCCAGAGCGCGCCCGGCTCCGCGCCGCGGCTCCTGCAGAGTCATCGCTGCCCCGGCTCCGGGGCTTTGTTTGGGGCTTGGGTTCTCCCTTGTCTTCCCGGAGCGTTTCAGGGGGGATGACCTAAATTTTAGTCGTGGGGAGAAAGCAAGCTATTGAGTTGGGGCCAAAGAGGAAAAGTTACCGGGCTCAGCTTTTATGTGCCATAAGGTCCCAGCGAGTGCGAAAATGGGGATTTAATATTTTAACGTTGCGAATCACGGGTGAATGTCCGAAGGGCTACGTATCTGTTTCACCCTTCGGGATGATGCTTTGTGTCATTGAACAGTGTTACAAAGTTTCTTTGATTAGTTCAGAATCTCATTTCCAAAGTAATTTTCCTCTTTGTCTTTCCTGCATTCCTCTATTCTTGGAAGGAGAAGGCGTTTTGGTATACAGGCGGCACAGGAACACATTTTTTTAACAGCAGTTCTGAGATTATAAAGGCTGTAGAAAATGTGTTTTAAAGGTTGAGTGCTAAGTGCTGAGTAAAAGAGGGATGCTTGATACTGGTTCCCATGCAGAAACCTACTGACTTAACAACACTTGTACTTTGCAATCTGAGAAGAATCCCTTTTGTTCCTTGCATTTTTTTATATTCAGTATCTGGTGGCTACTTAGTAGCTTTGATGCTATTTTAAATGGCTTGCCAGGTTCTGCTTAACTAAGTTTTATATGTAAAACAAATACTTAACGAAATCTTAATCCTGTACCTTCTAGTAAGGAGTAGGATAGAACAGATTTTGTTTTGGTACTAAATCACAGCTGTTCACAGTTATGGTTGCTGCCTGTGGCTTTTGGCAGGGCCCTGGCTGAAGAACCTCTTTGGAAGATTGGTCTCTGCCCTCCAGGTTCTTACTACGTGTGGTACAGCTGAGGAGTTCTCTCTGCTGAAAGGAAAGGTTTCTCTGCCTCCTCTTTCCATGTCCTGACTGTTGCAAGAGGGAGGCGTTACTGCTGTTGAAGATGTTTTGTAATCTTTGGGTTGTTCTTGAGGAGCGGGGGATCAGAGAGAGAATTACTAGTTCTGTAACCTTTTTCCAAACCTCAGGATTTTTGTTTTATTTTTGTTCTGGTGAAGGGTGGGAGGCAGTGGGGGAGAAGATCGCTTTTTCTCTTGAATAATGCTTTACTTCCTCTGTAGTTCTTAGAAGCTGCTTCTGGGGAAAACGATTGTGACTTGCTTGAGATGCTGTGCAGAATGGTATGGCCAGCAAGGACACTCTGTGATGTTAACATCAGTTTCAGGGGGGTGACAGAAGAAGGAAAAGCTGTAGAAATGCTGTCAAACTTGAAAGCACTTTACTAGGCTTACATAGTTGATCCTCAGCTATCCTTATAGAATAGCAGAAATGAAAACCTGACTTTGGAATGTGGCTCTATGGATTTCACCCAGTTTCCAAATAGGCCTGCCATTAAATATTACTAATTTCTTTCTGTCTAGCCAACATTGTCCAGGATATGGAGGGCCTGCTGCATATTACTCTGCAGTCAGTGCTAGATTCTTACAAAGCTCTGTCAATCCATACTTTCCAAAGCAAAAGGTAGATTTTGTTATGCTGTTCGTGCAAAGAAATGAGTCAACTAAGTGAAAATCACCAATGGAAATGAATGGAGATGAAAGAATGATTTCTGCCTCATAATTGTCTTAATGGATTTTAAAATGTGAATCTAGTCCAGTTTTTAGTGTATGCATTAATGGCATGCCTACAGTCTCCTGTTTGAGTTCTGTTCTGCAGGCTCTTTTTAAACAAGGAGTTGAGGTGTTGTGCAGATCATCTCTTGGAACTAATGTTGATCTATAAAGTAAGATCTTCTGAAGTAAATTTGCTAAGTAGTGGAACGTGATATTTAAGTGTATGGCTCTTAGGCAAGTAATTTCCAGCCAAATCCTCTCAGTATTTTTCTCACAGCTTTTTGTATGTATTCAACTGTGCCTGTTCCAGCATTTGAACAAGATTTCAGGAATAAATGAAAAGCTTTTGATGATGAAAAATACTAACTGTTTAGCCACCACTTCTTGTTTTCAGGGTAATTCACTAGTTTAGAAAACCCAACAAAACCACATATTTCAGAAGCTAAGAGAAGGCCTGTGTCTACGGAAGAGAAATTTTCCGACACTGCTAACTCCTGCTTCCTTTGATGAGCAGAAATATCTGGATGTTGATGTGAGATGTTATTTTGATGCTAGTTTAGAGTGGAGTTTCCAGTACTGAGGCACAGTACTGGGCCAGAGGGAATGAGCTTTACCAAGATCTCTGGCCTCTGTGTGTAGGACCAAGTAACATTTTTGTTCTGGAATTGTGTTTTTCCCTATCTCTGCTAGAGAACCCAGCCTTTGTGGCCCTTTATGGACTTTGCGAGGTGCAGTTGTACTGGTGAGCTCTTTCAGCTCCAGCTGCAGGAGTGAAGAAGACCAGATATGGGGGAGCTTTTGAAGCAAATCAGATGCTTGTCCTCCTCACTTCAGGACCCTTTTGCAATGCAAACCAGAGCATCTAAAAGACACAGAGCAGATTCCTTTTTTGGTAAAAACTGGGTTGGAAGAGGAGCTTCAGCCACATTGTGTTGTAAGAGCAGACTAGAGCTAGCGTGACTTGACGTGAGGATGAAATGCTTTTTGCTGGAAGGTCAAGCCATTGGTGCCTGCTGCTTCCATCTACAAATGCACTACCATGGATTGCTGGTATGTGATACAGTACAGAGTGCCAGCAGAGGGAGAAGAACAGCAAAAATGTGGGAATTGCTGATGGCCTGTAACATTTTAGGATTTGTTCTGTGCTGTAGTTTTGTAGTAAACGCTCACATAATAAATGAAACACCCCAAAACTCAGTGTTTGTTTTTGCCATAGTGAAGATTAGAAAGTAAGACTGGATCTATATTGCTTTACTACTTCGAGGAAACTCAAAATGTGTTCCCTAATGTCAAATTTGTAGTAGAATCGTTTTTTGGCAAGCCATTAAGATTTTGCTTTTAGTTTTTCTCAAAATAAACTTTTGGAAAGCCTTTTCAATAGTACTGTCTGGAAGAGCAGAGTGATGTAACTTCTATCTCTAAAATCCTGAGAAAAATTTGAGCTGCTTTTTTTTCCTGAGTGTCTAAACCTGCTTTTTCCAGGCATTCTGGAAGAGTCTGTATGAAGTGTTGCTGCAGCCTGCAGTAGGGGTTGATGCTAATATTTGGGAGGGTTTTGCTGTGGTGTGCTAGATACCCTGTGAACTGTCCCATAACGTCATTAACTCAGCTTTGATAAACCAAACAAGCAGGTAATTGACTTTGTAAACTGGATTTGTCCAAATGACTTTACCTCCTTGGTGTTCACTCCAGAGCTAATAAAGCTCTTATAATAGGTTAATTGTTCGGCTTTGTGTCTTGGACTGAAGTTTCATAATTGCATCAAGGTAGCAGTGCTCTAACGGACTTACTTAAGTCTTGTATTTCTCCTCCTCCCTTGTGCCAGATAGAGCACCTGAGCAGTGTATGGGAATGGAAGAAACTAATTTTAGCTAAAATTAATTTTTGGCCCCCTTTTTTTTTTCTACTATCTTGTAATGTGTATTCTTTTCTGTGTAAGAATTTGTGGGTGCCCAGCTGGGATGGTGCAGGATGTGACTGAGGGAAGAAGGCTGATTCTTTCAGTGTTGGTCATGGCTTCAGGTGATGGTGAATATGGCTTCAGGCTATATTGTTTATCCTTGACTTGTTTCTTTAAAACATATATATGTGTATGTATGTTTTATTACTAAAAAAAGTCATACTTTTCTGGATTACCTCTGTTTGGAAAAATACTGGTATAAATTTAGCCTAATTACTGTGAGTAAAAACATTGCAAGGACTGCTCTTGCAACAAAATATGTGGCTGCTAAAAAGTTATTCTGGTGCAGATTCATTCTTTACTTAAAGGTATTTTCTGCAATGGGAATTTTCAAGTTGTTTTTCAAAAAGTTAATTGTGACAGCTGAAGAAAAGAATTTTTTTTCTCAGCAGTTAGGGGTGGAGGAATGCCCATCAAAGTATCTTTCTGTTGTTGGACTTGCTTTGAAGTTTCAGTGTAAGCTTGTGTAGATTTAACGTCAGCATCTAGAAAGGAAATGGAGAGCAAGGGGTGAATAAATTTAGTTGGATAATATGGCGGTTGTTGCACAATGCTGATGTGTTTGCTGAACTTTGTGTACTTTCTGACTTACACCTGTGCTGCTGAATTGAGACACATAATTATAAAGTTGTACTGCAACGTGGTCATAGATTGTGATGTGCTTTTTACTTAAGTACGTGTATCTGGAAGCTTGCTATTTCATCTTTTTCAGTTTATTTAGGTCTACATTAAATAAATTATCCTGTTTTAGGGCATTGGGTATTCATAATTTGTTGCAAAACTGATGGAAAGAGTAGAAGTATCTATCCTGAGTTTTCTTACAGTGACTTGAAGAAAACAAGATGTTGAAAACAGTTCAAAAACCCCGAAGAATAACAGCTGTGGATGCAAGGTTAACGCTAATACAAGTATACAGTCTCTTCTCTGAGAGAAAAGAGGCTGCAGGAACTATTCTGTTTTGAATGTAGATCTTCCTTCTTGAAGTTTAAGAATGTAAAAACCTACTGTAGGGAAGGGAAAAAGCCAGATGAATGGCTGCATTTTTGTATCTAGAAAAAAGTCTTGATATTGATGCCTTTTTCTGGTCTTAGGAAATAAAGGCTCAGACACAGTGAAAGGGTTGGGGGTTGTTTACCTCGGTATTTTAATAGGATCCCGTTCCATGGCTTCTGCCATCCAGGTAGAACGCATCGCAAAAGCCCCTCTCCCCCCAGTCGAGTATACAATTAAAGACTCTACACATTAGCATATCTACCAGGAGGGCCCAATAAGGTACCTGGGTGGGCTAACTTCTAGTTTACAAAATCTGTCCTACTAGGAGACCTTGAGGGCTCACGAAAACAGGGTGTTTGGTCTTCTAACTCTACGTGGCTTCAGGGGTGTTTAGTCTACCAGCCTGCTAAACACCATGAAACCAGGCTAAACTATCACCTAAAGCATCATAAGTATGCATGCTAATACTTGTGAATGTAGGGAGCAGTGTAAGAAATATTCAGGAGAAAAGCAGAAAAATCCTTCAGGCATCAATATGAAATGGATAAAAGCTATTTAGTTTAGTTTCATTGTAATAGAAACCCATACAAAGTCTATGGTGTTTAATTTTTTAAAAATTTATTTGTTTGGCTTTTATTTGTTTGTGTTGTTGTTGTTGCTGCTCCCCAGCCCAGCTATATGTTGTTCTGTTTCTCACTACTAACGCTTTTCCTTTGCATCCTCCCCTTTCAAATGTTTCTGTGTGAGATACAGCTGAAGTTTTCTTGGAGAACACTGGGCTAATACAAAGAAAATCTTAAAAAACTCTGGTTAAAGAAGGCAATTTCCTGCTAATCTTTGAAGTTGTCATGCCTCTAGGAAGTAGTATAGACAGTTAGAGAACCCTAGTACTATTCCAGCCTTTTTTGTATTGAGGCTGGGCAAAGTACAGAAATACTTTAAAAACACAGCTTACTTGGGGACTGTTAAAAGGGAGAATATTATAAGTATCATGTTGATATTTAATACTGTTTTGCTAATTTTTTTACTGTACAGCTATTTTGAAGCAATGGGGCTTTTTGTACACTTCTGTAGATAGTAGTTGGCACTCACATTCAAAACCTTGATCAGAAGTCCTGAGAAAGTTATTCTGTAAAGGTTTGCTGTCTTAGGAACCATACTTCTCAGTATATCTGCCCACTATACTGGGTATCTCTATGAAGTAGTGTCAATAATGAAGGTTTCTCTGTAATTTTTTGGTGTATTTTTCATCCGTGTGTGTTGAGGGTGACCTCAGAGATTCTCATATTAATCCCCTGCTTTAAGGTGCAGATAGGGGAACTGAGGCTGTGAAGTTTATTTGGCTAAGGACAAACAGTGAGTATGCAACTTGGATGTGACTCAAGCCAGTGTAGAGAATGCAGGCAGCACTTCTTCAGTTTTATCTGTAATGGAGTAATGAGCACTTGTACCTCACAGCAGCTGGGGGAGATGAAGCAGCACTGCTACAGCTCCCACTCTGAGTAAAATTCTTCTGTGATGCTCCTAATCCTCTGGTGTGAGCTGAGATAGGTTGGAGTGGGTTAACAGAGATGCCAGTCCTTGCCCACAGCTCACTGCAATCTCATTAACCTTTCTCCAAAGTATTTCACAGCATTTTGGTATTTGGTAATGCAGGATAAAGTACAGGATGCTGGTAAAGGACAGGATAAAAGCACAGGATAAAACCACAGGATGCCATGCTCATTGCTGATGTGGTGGAGAAGCATGGGTGTGAAAACTTGATATCTGTGAATATAAGCATTTTGTGCCCATATGTGTGTGCTTATCCTTTCCTGTTAATATAACCTTTCATCATTGTGTCAGGAAGTAGGAGGAGAGTCAGTGAAACTCAGTTATGCATTTAAGGACTGTTATTACATACAAATTGAGATTTTTGAGGGATTGAGTGTACCATGGTTGACTTAAACAATTTCAAGTTCAGAAAAATACAGTTTATTAGGTGACTGTTAAAAGGCAGAATATAATGTAATGGTGGTACTTAACTCTATTTTGATAATTTTTTTACTGTATTGCTGTTTTGAAGCATTAGGGTTTTTTTGAGAAACATTTGAAGAAGGGGCAAACATCATGAGATGTCACTAGTAATGCCTTGCAATTATCTCTAAAAATATTTTTCAGAACAAAGCATTTGCACAGAGTTGTCCAAACTACTCTGTTATTTGGAAAAAAAATGCCTGTCTTTTAATGGAATTTTTAAAAAGTATTGTAATGTTACTATAAGCACTGTAGCTTCCTAACAGTAAAATAAAATTAATACCCCTGTATTATAGATTAGTTGAGTAGCTTCAAGACTGTCCAGAATACAAAAAGCTGAAAAGCTTTTTTGTGAAAAGTTAAAGATCAAGCCATTACAAGAACTTTATCTTTCATTACGTCTACATAAAAATAAAGTAATTTCTATTCTTTAAAAAATCATCCTATGTTATGGAAGTTTATGAAAACAGTGTACTGAAGATTTTATTACATGCCTTGTTCATGTAATAGTTACTGCAAGGTTATCATGACTACTTACAGAGATGACACTAAACTACCAGGATATACAGGCCATGTATTAGAGAATTAGATTCAGTTATGATTTCTTGGGCAGCTCAGCTGTTCTTGGAGAAGGAACAGGAATTTTGAGAGAGAAGCGAGGTAAATGACAAGGAGTGGAATCAATAGTGATTCTGTAGTTTGGGTTTTTTTTTTGGTTTGTTGGTTGTGGTTTTGTTTTTTTTTTAAATTTGTGTTTCAAATTCATGCCTGTGAAGAAGGGTTCGGATCTGCAGCAATTTGAACAAGTCTAGACTGGGGCTGCTGCTGCATCCTTGCCCCCTGTGGTGCTGCTTTTTCCCATTGTGGGGTTTATAGGCCTTTCCCTCTGTTATTAGCCAGGACCTGACACACATATCTCCATTTCATGGTGAGGAGGGTTTTGCTGGCTGGAAATATCAAGAGTAGGGTACAGGTACTAGAGCACAAAACAGATGCTTAATTTCTTTCCTTTGCAGAAAGATTAGTGTCTGCACCAGTTTTTAAATATATATACAATTAAGAAGATTGAAGAGGTGTTTTCAGGTTCTGGCCTAGTATTTCCCTTTCAGAGAAAATTGCTTACAAGCATTTTAAATTCAGAAGATTCCTTTATTGTGGTTGGCTGGGTGAACTGTCTGGAACTAGGACATTTGTAAGCATTGTGGCTTCCACAAAGGCCTACCAAAAAAGTTTCAAATGCCCTTTCTTCTTTAGAAACAAAAGAATGGACATACTGGGTCAGATCAGGTGGGGTTTTTTATGTAGTATTACACAAGTAAATGCCTTAAGGAAGGAATAAGAGGACAAGCATAAATGGTGCTTCCTTTGCATATTCTCCATGTTTCCAGTGGTTTTGAGTTCAGTAACTCTTCTGGTATAGCATCTGTACCATCCTATGCGAGGGAGGTCACCAGCCCTGCTGCCCACACTGCAAATAATCATCTTTGTTTTGCAGCTGCTTCTGATGTTGCTTAACAATCCTTATTCGCTCTACTGGAAGAGGCAGTAAACATTCAGTCCTGGCTGTCCTGGCTGCCACTTAGGTTTTTTACAGCCTTCCATTACCTCTCCTTGCACTTTATTCCCTCTCAGATGGAAGATTTGTAGTTTATATTTTGGGCATTTTTCTCCTTATACATTTGATGGCCCTTGTTCACCTTAACTGAATGTTTCCTGGTTGCCCCTCTTTGAGAGGTGGGGTCTAGGACTGTGCATCATACTTGAGGTATGTACAGCCTCAAGGTTGGACATACCTCCAGCTTATGTGGTGGAGTAATAATCCCTTCGTTTTCTTGTAGGAGTGCTCTAAACACATGCTTTGATTTTTATTAGCAATAAGCATTTAGCTGAGTTTTACATAGAACAGTTTCTCACAACATCAAGATTGCATTCTTGAGAGGTAATGGGCAGCCCTGAGCTCATCTTGTATATTTAAAATTAGGATAGCCCCCACTGCACTTTACATTTTCATACTCTCAATTTCATGTGCCATTCAGAAGTGCACTTGCTTGATCTTTACAATTCTTCAGGATGCCCTTGTCCTTTTTACCCAGAATAAATTAATATCATCCAGAAGCTTTATTTTACTGCTCACCCTTTTAGTCAGATTACTTATTAGTGAAATATGTTGTAGTTCCAGCACAGATTCCTGCAGAGCTCCTGGCGATTTCATCCTGCTGGAGAATTGGCAATTCAGTCTGTCTTCTGGTCACATATTTATTTTTGCAATAGTTAGATGGTAGTCTGGAAAGACTTCTCAGAGGGACCTTTCAAAAGCCTTTTGGAAACCACAGACTCTTATCAGCAGGATCTGATAGAGCCCATATCTTTACTTCTTTTAGATGACTTTTAACTTTATTAGAGACTTTACTGATGATAAATGGATGTATGGTACTGATGCTTGTGTCCACTAATTTTACCCTTTAGTAGAGTTTCTTCAAGGTATGCATCAGAACAAAACTGACTACAGGCATTTTTAGTGATTGGTGATATGCTAAGTGACTTTTGTTTACATTTGTTTTGGATTGAATGTGTTCTGGTTTCCTCCCCACACCAAACTGATAAAATTAAGCTAACATTTAAGAGTGTGTAATCTTGCAGCCCAGCATTGTTGTTGGCTTCATCTAAAATTGTTAACCTTGACTCATGTGGGTGTTGTTCCTTAGTAAAATGTTCTGTTTTCTGATTCCTTGCAGATTCCGTTAAAGTTTTGCAATGCACCTATAGGTCCAGCCCTACTATAAATTTGGTAATTTAGGTGATAGAGCTTAAAAATTAGTACAGTTAGTTTCACTGACAGTTTTCTCAGAGCCAGTGACACTAACAGCAAGGACAAGGTTTGGAAATGGCTTGATTAGCAGTAGTGTAATGTGGAACTGTGCCCAGCTGACTGTAAACAGAAAGCTTGAGTAAGTGAACTCTGAAAAGAAGTTAACTTTCAAGATGTTGAATCATCTTATGTTGCTGCTTTATAAAGCTGTTAGTAACAAATGCTAACTTTTGGTCAGCAAATTGTGGAATTGTGGGAATGAAAAATTAGGTTACTTTTTGTTCCTTTTAAGCTTTATCTGGTTGCTGTAAAACATGCTCAGAAAAAAAAGCAACCTTGCTGTTAAGTCTTTTGCAGGTCTCTTTGTAGTTAATGAACTGCTTGGGGTTTTAATACTTAACATGTTACTCAAAATACGTGATTTTTTTTTTTTTGTTTATTTCTATGGGTATTTACTAGAGAGAAAAATCTCTTTGGAAACAACTAGAGTGAGATTATTCAGTTATAAATGTTTTAGTGAAGAGGCTAACGTGGACATGACCTCTTCATAGATAAATAATGAGGGTAATGAGGACAATTCTTATAATAATAGACATTAAAGTTGGAAAGCTTCTATCGGATCATTTAATTCTTCACTGCTATGGTCCATTCAAAGTCCTGAAACACACTTTCCATTTTTAATTTATATTTTTTAAAAAAGTAATCCCAATGGAAACACTGATGGTTATTTGAAGGCTTTTGCATGTAAGCAGCTGAGTTTTAGAACACTTCAAAATCAATTTAATTTGCTTCATGCCTCTTAATTTGGGGTTTTACAGTAGAAGTCAATCCTATTATAATAAGGTTTGAAATTGCTTAGTACTTCAGAGGGGTTCCTGACTTTGTGAGTTTGCTGCAAGTTTGAATCCTGCCTCTTAGTTGCTGGCAGAGATGGGTTACTGCTTTTAAAACATAGTTATATGTGTTTGTCAGTGGCTTTTTTGAAAGTAAGTGTATGGAGTTTTTTCTTAATACTATGATTTTTAAAATTATTCTCAAATAACATACTATATCCATGTGGAGTCTTATTTTATAATAATTATCAAGGAAAATGTCAACAGAGTTAAGCAAAGATGGCCTAGTGAAGCAGTAGGGTAGCCTTTTCCTACTTCATCTGTTACCTGAGAAATGGTTCAGTGCTTAAGAAAGTAAATTTGTTCAGAGAGCCTCAGTTCAAGACCTCAGTTCAGATTTTTGCGTATGGATATATATACAAGTCTTGAAAGTAAGTAAGAGCCCATTTAATGTACAGTTTAGAGAATTAAAACTGTAGAACCCTGAATAAAATCCAGCAAACCCAGAAACTCTTGAGAGTGTTTCTATTGAGCCGGTTGCCCTCAGTTTTAGCAGAACAGATTTAATGCTCAGAGCCGTGGTATCCCTGGGTTGTCACCTTTACTCAAGACTTGCATGCTGTGTGTATTGCATCTCTTGATGCTTCCCACAGGTACAGGTTTTCCGTTCAGGTGTGGAGAGAGGATGACACACTACAAATTAGTTTTTTGAAAGTCTGGTTTAAAAGTGATCTTGGCATTTTCTAGTGCTGCAGAACTGTGTTGCTCTGTGTTCCTTGCTGAAAGAAGTAATTTTCTTTCAAAACCATTCTCCTTTGGATGAATTGTCTGCAACTGGTGGGCAGAATGTTTCATGTGCACCTCCTCCTATTTCTTTTTCTTACAGAGTCCACTTGAGCTGTATTTTAGACTGTGTGACTTTGCTTTTCCTAGTAACCTGAAGGTAGAAAGAACATAGGAGGCTAGGACGTATTTCTGTTGTTTCCTACTTTGAGGTAGAATGATGGAAAGCTGGTGGCTTCCATGTTTTCTGGGTATTAGCTTTGTGCTTGCTTTTGACTGTCCTAAAAATTGGCTGATACTTTAAAAATTTTATATGCTTTAGATATAAATACTAATGTCAATAGTCTTATTTGTGGTATTTTTTTTTCCTAAAACTGACCTTTGTATGTTGCTGCTGGAGTAAGATTCTCGAGATTAAAGCTTCTCAGTATAATTGCAGCTGTACCTCTTTACATTCTCCCTCTTCTAGAATTGCCTGTCTGCAATAACAGTAAATGTGTCATCTTTTCCTCAGAAGGGTGAAAAAGTATCTCCCTTTAGGGTTTTTTTTAAGCACTTTTTGGAACCTCCAGAACCTGTAACGAAAAGATTAGGTCTAGGTAGGGATCGTTTGTCAAGCATTCCTAAGGATTGGGTGTATCCTCCTGTTTCTTCGGAAACAAGTATGTAAGGTGGGTGAACTTCAAACCCAAACTTAATCCAGGCATGGCTGAGTTGTAGACACAGGTGGAATGTAATCTCTGGAGATGGGAAATCCAACCTGTAATTAGCTTCCTTCTCTGTCCGTATGTCCTGTGTCCGTATGTCCTGTGTCCTCACCCTTTTTTGTGATTGGTAAATGAACAGAGGTTGAGACAGATATGAGAAATTTTTGCCCCATGAGGGTGATCAAACTGTAGAATAGCTTGTTCAGAGGCACAGTGAGCTCTGTCTTTGAAGCTACTCAAAGGGCCTGCAGCCAGACCTTGAGCAGCTGCTTTGTTGACTCTCCTCTTAGCAGCAGGATTGGATTAGGTGATCTCCCGAGGTCTTTTCCACCCTTTCCAATCTGTTAGGTTGTTCTGTTTTACCCAAGAGCTGTGTAGTCTGTGTTACCCACGCAGAAAAAGCAGATGCCTCTGCCTTAAAGAACTGGATATTAGAGAGGTTTGCATAAGTTCTGATTAAGTGAAGTTGATTGTTTACTTAAACATTCTCTATCATACCTGTGTTGTTGCCTGGAATACAAAAGAAGTGACTGCAACAGTCAACAAGGGAAGACCAACCTATATAATCTGTGTAAACTTCTGTAATGCCTCTGATACAGTCATGAAAGAGATGACACTCAGGTTTTCTCTTGTGTCAGTACTAGTTATATTTCTCTAACTTGAAAAGTATATTAAGATGTAGTTTTGGCTGGACAGTCACGTATGTTTTTTAAGTTGTAATAGGCACTTGTGAGAATTCTTGTGCATAAGAATTGTATTGGTGAAAATCTACTTGTGAGTCTCAGGAACTTTGGATGCATCCAGAACAATGTGGAGGGAAATAAGGCAAGCATGGGATGCTTCCCCAGATTATTTACAGAAATGAAGTGGCGGTCTGCATCCTCGTGTGAGAGGGATGCTTTAACAGTACCGTGATGCATGGGTTAGTGTTAGTGAGATTAACTCAAAAGCCCACGGCTACGTGATGCCTTTTCTTTCCAAGGCTCTTTAATACCTGTTCCTAAAACCATAGGAGAGATTCACTATTGTGAAGGATTTTGCCCGTCGAATGAGAAGTGATTTTGACTGGAGGAAAAGCATTTCCTCCCACCCCACACACACTTGGCTCCCTGTAATCCCATATCAAAGGATGTTGTCTCAAGTGCTCTTACACTGTAATGGGAAGCCATGATCTGGACTGAGAAGAAACAAGAGAACTCTTCTTGTCTGCTTTTAAAACTCTGAACCTCTTTCCCTGACAGAATATGGATTCCAGAGCTAAAATGCAGAGAAGGTACAATTCAAATTTCATTGCAAAGCTTTACCTTGAGAAGTGTGTGAGGTATTCACTCCAGTGTGATCAGGGTCGTCAGGATATTGCAGGGCAGTGTGCCAGTTCTGTGGCATGGTAAATTCACTTGTATAAAAAGGAAGCTCCTTTTGTCAGACAAAGACAAAGCAAAAAAGATCTGATTTATCCACAACTTGCTCATTAGTAATAAGTTGCTGCTGTTGTTAAGCATCAGAATTATTAGTTTTACAATTTTCTTAAAATTTTTAAAAAAAATTTTTCTCTCTCCTTTTCCCTTCTTCTTTTTTCTTTTTTCTTTTTCCTGCAACCATTGTCTTCCTAACACGATAAATATTTTCTCTGGTGCAATTGCAGGCTTTATCTGGAAATAAACAGGAAGTCAGGTTTTCCTGGATACATTAAGAATATAGCTTTCTTAGTATGGTATTTTGCCAGTGGCTTTCTGCCTAAACTGGGAGTTATGCTGTCTGTATTGTTCCCTCTTTTTCCCAAGTAGCTGCCTGGTTTTGAATTCCACCAATTAACGTGTGTTAATGATGACATATGACAGAGGAAGCAGCTCAGGATAGCTCCAAAGAATTTGAGTAGTCTGGACTTTCTGGGTAGGATTTGATTTGTAGCCTCAGTTTGGGTAGGATTTGATTCTGTCTTTGTGTTTTGAACAGATAACTGTAAACAATAATTCATCTTTTTAGTTCCCTGTTTCCTTTTGGGGTTGTTAGTCAAATGAGACCATTGCCATCCCAAGATCAGAAAGAGATTAATAAGATGCTTTTGCTTTGATACTGTTTGATCAACTGTAATTAGATTTGATCCAGAGTTGTTCCGATGCATGTGTAAAAAAGGCAGTGGCTACTTAGCATCGTGGCTTCATTTAGTGTTTGGCTGAAGAGGTCCCCTTGTGCAACATAGCAGTTCCAGGACTTCATTTGCCAAGCACTCAGAGGACTTAATTTTTGCTTATACTACATGGCTCAGGTTGGTTTTTTTTTTCTTTTGATGCTATTGTCAGACTGGTCACAAAGCACGTCTCCTGCAGCTGTTACTGGAAAGCTGTTCCAAAACCTCAGTTATTGTCGTTTAAATTTTGTTCACCAGCAATATCTAAGTGTATTGACACAGGATGAATTTTCTTTTGTCTTGATTGTTTCTCCTTTAGTCTGAAAAGGGCCAAGTGATCTTATTCTTTTGCAAGTAAGGTAATGACAGTGACATCCTCACTTCAGAAGTGTTACAGGTCAGACTGCATAGTTTATGGATAGACAAGTTACTTAAAAGGGAGTTTAATTATGACATGTAATTTCAGTACTTAGAGAAATTCTGTACAAGTTACTTGCTTTCCACTGTACTTTTCATAGTATAAAAGAATTCCTTGACCAAGGCTATGTTGGTCCTGATTAGCTCTGAAATGCAATTAAAACTCTCTTAACAGAGCTTCCATGCCTCATCACGGTGAGTTTGACAGGATAAGTACAATTTCCTTCCAGCCCCATCCTGTCCTAAAAGGACCATGGGAGGAAATACTGTTGACTACTTTGTCATTAATGTGAAAACTGTTGCCAAAGGCATGTATTACTGAGCTGCATGGCTTACAAGTAGCTGTTATCTTAATCTTCCTTCCTTTTCCCCTCCAGTGAAAAAACCTAAATGAAGGCAGCTTAATAAAAGCAGATGTCACAAAGAGGAAGAAAATGCATCATGTTTTGAATTGAGGAGGGAGCTGCTGCTCCTGCTGTATTCTTTATTTGTATACAAACACTAGTTTGCTTGTGGGTTGCATTCTGTTTGTTTGTTTTTCCTTCACGCTGACATACTGAGATGGGAAACTTTCAACTTGAGTGGCAGAAGCAAAGTTTACAGGTGCATGTTAGGCGAAGGCTGGATTCACATGTGATGGTTACTATGTGGCATATAGAAAACAGAATGGATTCCTTTTAGGTAGAGAGAGTAATCTAACCAGCTTCTTATGTTTATGCATGTGCAGCATCACTTAAGTGGGTAAAAACCATTCTTTCCTCTGGTAATGCTGGACCTTCTGTTAGTCCTCCAACTGACCTTGTGCTACCTGCTCAGGGTGAGGTGAGCGTGTTTGTTGTTCTGTGTTTTGTCAGCTTGGTTAATCACAGTCTCTATTTTTACAGAACAAATTCGATTAAAGAATATAAGGAACGTATATGGAAGATGTTTGTGGTACCGCTTGCGACTGCTAAAACCGCAGCAGAACATAATTCCTACAGTGAAGTACGTATGTTTCGTTTGCATGACTTTCCATTGAAGCAAGTCTTACTTTTTTAAAAATAAAAATATATTGGTTTGTAATCAAAGTGGCAGGAATTAGTCACTAAAGAGACATTTGCAATCTGCTATATTTGAATAATTAATAGGTAATCATTATTGTCTAGTAGGGCTTGAAATCAAGATGTATGCTTTTTGTCCTGTATAAAGTATCTTAGAAATGAGATCAGTGAACCTTGGCTGTTAAAAAATTAAATAATGCTTTTATTTGTTAAAAAAAGGAATTCTCCCTCACTGAAATTAGTAGTGCTAGTACAATCTTTTGATTTAAATATTTAGTATGTGAATATATATATTCAAATATTAAAAAAAAAAGATTTTTGTATGTTTGAAGGTGAAGGCTTTCTATCTATCAGTTCTTTGTTACTGCCACCCTCAAAATATTTTGCTGTCCATTATGCACCTGCATCAGTTTTTTGTGGGTTTTTTTTTGTTTTTAATACATTGTCTAGGATCTAGTTAAAATCATCCTTTAAAAATAGAAAATAGTAATGTATACCAAGGAGGATAGACAGTTAAAGAATGGAAAGAGACTTTGTGGTAGTGGATTGTCTTTGTTAAAAACTAAGAGAAAAAGTACTATTAAAATGGAAATACTAATGCCTGCTTTAATGTTTCTTGCTGTTTTAATACTGTTTCTTGAAGAGTGATATCAAATGGCTTCTAATATTATTAGAATGGTGCTAGAGTTACCATTTGTGTATTTAAAAAATTCTTTTCTTCCAAATAGGAAAATAGTCCTCCTTGCTGGCTGGGCATTATTTTTGTTTCTTGCATACAAAGTTTCCAAAACAGACAGAGAGTATCAAGAATACAACCCTTATGAAGTGTTACATTTGGATCCTGTAAGTAATAACATCTTTCACTAGTCTGTACTACTGTAACTGTATATTACTATATATAACTGTAACTACTGTATATTGTGTGTAGCTGTCTAATCTTAAACTTGTTTTTTCAAACAAAGTAAGTTCAGTGAATCTGTCTGTTCTTTTTTGGCATGTGAAAGTTGCTGCTGCATATTGTAAAGTCAGTTGTTACGTGTTTTTTGTCTATATCTGTACTAATTTATAACTTCGGTATCTAACTCCTTCAAAATTCTAGTAATGTAGTGAGGTGGGTTTTTAAAATCTATTTTGAATCTTATTCTGGTGTTGTTTTCTGCTCTTTGTACAGGAAAACAAAAAAAATCTGCTTTGTATGCCCTGTGTAAATCTTCTCAATAGCCACTTTTAGGGATGCTGAAGAAACTGTATAAACAACAATGTGAATTCATTTGGTTTGCAGTTTTTGTATGGAGCAATATTTTCCTTGTAAGTGGAAGGTTTCACTGAAGGGGTTGGTGATGCACATTTTGATGTGGTGCAGGTTAGCTTGACTCTTGGCTTTATCTGTGAATGCAAGCAACAAATTCTAAGCAGTGATAGCAGCCAATAGGTGTATTAAACTGGGATAAATAAAAGATATAGTGCTTATCTAGAGAATAGATGCAGTGCTTTGTTTATACTGAGTGATTCAAAATGGATGCAAAAAATTACATATCCTAAGGATAGACTTTCTGAACTTCTTTTAAACTCTTACTTAGTCTTGTCAAACTCTTCTCTTCATCTTAACCACAATATCTCGAGCAGATTCTCTGCTTATGTTAATTATTTCCTGATCTAAGGCTTCTCTATTGAGTAACAGTGGAGTCATCTTTCCAGTTTGGGAGTCTGAGGTGTGTTTCACTCTCAATTCTAAAGAAGTACACTGTGGATCCAGCCCAGCACAGGAATATGAATGAGCTTTGAATGTACCTGTTTTGATTAAATGTGATGGATATTGTTAGTGTGAGAGAGCTTAAATGTGTGTGAACATTAGCAAATCCATCTCTTGCCATGAAGTGATTTTGACTTGTAAGCAGAGAAAAGCAGCTCCTTGTGCTAAGAAAGCCACTGTAGCAGGTGAGAAGTCTGTAGCCTATTTCTAGCTAGACAGGTAGAACACCTGCCTGTTATGTCCTAGAGCCAAGTTACTACAATTCAACCCCTGCTCAGCTCCTCTGTGACTCACTGATTGCTGACTTGGGTTCTCACTGGTGCACAGGATGGAGCAATACAAATTTTTACTGTTGAATGGTATCTGTTGCACCCATGCAATTTAAATGCTCATATAACTGGGTTAATTTAGATTAAACAAATCGGGCTAGGGATTAGGTAATCAGAAGATTTTCCTTTGTTATCTTTGGGAAATTTCTACAAGTAACAACCCAGAGGGGAAAGAAAGGAATGTATGTAGTGAATTATAGCTTTGTGTTTATTGATGAAAACTTGTACACATGCTCAAGACACGTGCAGCTTACC
Organism: Eopsaltria australis; assembly: GCA_034509425.1. Taxonomy (NCBI): domain Eukaryota; kingdom Metazoa; phylum Chordata; class Aves; order Passeriformes; family Petroicidae; genus Eopsaltria; species Eopsaltria australis. The sequence continues at coordinate 2,202,806 of JAVTVJ010000040.1, forward strand.
CAGGCAAAGAAACCATTCTGGAATGCTTCAAGAACTGAGGGATTGACCACGTTGTCATAAGGACAAGCTGATTGAAAGCCAGAGATTTTAAAAGGGGATGAAAAGATGGTTGTGAAGATAGATAGTTGAAGCAGGGCTCAAAATTAGAGTTCAAAATCTTAGCATGTGTTTATGTATTTCTTGCTATCAGGCAATTTCTTTTAAATCTGTTGAAAGACTTTAGTTCGGACTATGTGAATATTAACAGCTTTCTTCTGTTGCCATTCGAGTGGAACCTTGAGAGCTGTAGCCAATCCTGCTGATGAAGTGATACAGATGCTGAAGTGTAGTTAGACAATGGAACTGTTATTGTTGTTAAAAAAAAGGAAAAACACCAGCGAAACCTCCCTGATACTGAAAAAAATAAAATGATTGCAGATGCAAACACTTTAAAGTTTTGATGCACAGTAATTCATTTCTTCTTTGCATTCACACTCTAGTCAAGATTATTTTTGTATTTGATGTTAGCATATCAGTTTATAGCAAGAGGCTTTTTTTCTCCAGAGAAGAGCCACAGCACCAACAAAGTCTAGATAATGTACTTACACCAGATTTTATATGTAATATCAGTGCTGTGTTTTGAACATAGAATAGCTCTTTTTGAGGCTTGAATTCACTAATACATAAGGCGCTCAGATATTAATGATTTATTTAATAAGTAGCTTTACTGCAGTTTTAGAGATGGGGATCCAAGGCATAAAGATGAAGTTAAATGTGATTATAAATTTGATTCTTTAAGTAATAGAATTGAGGCATTATTTTTTCTCTTTCCAAATATTTAATATAGTAATACTCTGTGTTCCAAGCAGACTGACACCAGCTGTCCAAGTCTACTAAGCATTTCTGTAAGTCAGGCCTAACCTCTGTAGCCTAGCTTTGGAAGCAATTAATGTAGATGGAAACCTGTCAACTTATCTGGGGTTGCATGCACCCTCTGTATCAGAGAGAAAAAATTAGTTGTGTTTTTTTACAGGCAGCATTCATGTAAGCCATGAAAACACATATTTACTCAAACAGCTTGGGGTTTTTTCCTTCCCTTTGTTCTTTTTTCCCTACTTTCTCGCTTCTGCTCCATACCTGGCATTGTTCATCTAGTCTTGAAACACCTGTTTTTAGTTGAAGTGTAATTTATAGTGGAGTAAATAAATCCTGTGCATTAAATGAGGCAGGCATGCTGTTGAAAAATAGTGTTGGAATACGGCAGACTATAAAGTGAGATAAAGTAACATCAAGTGAAGCTACAGGGTAGTTTAATTTCTGGTTTAAATTTATTGTAACAGTACCATCATCTGTAAATAACCTCTTGTGTGTTTATTATGCAGTTAAGGTCAGCATGCTAGGCTTCTCTGGCATAAAACATTGAAAAGTCTTGTGATAATTGTTGTGTAAAACTTGGCAGATACAGAAAAAACTTCAGCTGAACTAAATATAAAGTTCCGTGGGTTTTCTTGAGTAGCAAAGTTCACAGTCCAAGCTGGAAGTTAACTCACAGGGGATTGTGTTGATGGTATTTAACAACATGCTGGAGTAGAATAAAAATCAATCTTTCTCAGATAGAGGTAATGTATTCCCTTTGTTCAAGAAGTTTGAAATAATTTATGGGTAGGATGATTCTAGTCAAAGGCATTTTTAAGTGCCAGGGAAAGCTGCTGTTTCTGGTGACTGACAGATTTATTTCTGTGTACATGCTGCAAGTGGACCATCATACTTGATCTGTGAACTCTTCCTTAGATAGAAGAATATTGCAAGTGAGAATTCCTTGTATTCATAAATGTGTTTAAGATTCATCAAACAGATAGGAAATTCTTCCTTTTTTTTTGTTCCTATGGATGGGTAAGCAAAATAATCCAGAAAAAGACCAATATTCAATCATCTGAATGTCTTTTAGTTAGACTGTGACTTCTGTCTTCATTTAAAAACAGAATGGCTATAAGAATAACACCAGAAAAATGATAATGTTTTCATGAAATATATATATGTATAGTTTCATGATCCTGTTAGGATATAATTCTTCAGTGAATGGTTCAGAAAAATACTGCACAATGTATATTAGGATTATGTGTAAGAATTAATTTTCTTTAAGGTATTTATTAATTAATGCAAACCTTTCCTTTTGAAGGGAGCAAGTATATCGGAAATAAAGAAACAGTACCGTGCACTATCCCTAAAATACCACCCAGACAAAGGAGGAGATGAAGTTATGTTCATGAGGATTGCTAAGGCCTATGCAGCGTAAGTTTCTTTTTTGCCTATGAAAAAAGGGATTCGTAATATTATGGAGAGAACAGCCTTTACAGTAAGAGCAAGGGTGGCCTAAGCAGGCAGGAAAAGTGTATTCAGATATAGAACAAAAGTCAAAACATACTTTCATGCAGTGTTCTGCTTTGTACAAGTTAGGAAGGATAATTTGTTTTGCTCCTGTCAGAATACTGTAAGGTGCTAGTTCTTTGTGTTAACTTTCATGTCAGCTAGGAAAAGTGTTTCCATTACTACACATATTAAACCTTAAAGATGACAAAGATCAAAATGGGTGTTGTGGTTTTTAACCAGCTGACTCCGTTACAGCAGTTTTGAAGTGATGCTTAGAAAATAACTATGCTGTTCATTTCACCTGATGGTAAAGCCAGAGTAAAAGACAGTACTTTAACTGTTCCATCCAGTGAAAAGGATGTTTCATTCTGGATCTGTTTTCTCTCAGCTCGTCCCTATCCCTTTCCAGTTGTGCTTGACATGCAGTCCTGATTTTTCACTTGGTGACTGTTTCATATTACCTGTGTAGTTCTTAAAAGCTGAGTCCTTGAATCTGCTTTACCTCTAGAGTATTTTTTGGTCTTATCTCTTACAGCATTTTTATTTTTTTAGTATCTGGGAGATGTCTAATATGAGAATTTTGTATAAAGGAAATCAAAATACAGGAATTTCAATGCACAGTTCAATCACAATACCAGTGGGATTCCCATTACTGATGTCTCTAATACGCTCACTGTCATTATGCTGATGGGAAGGCAGGTGTGGCTTGAAGCCAGCTGGAGCCCATTGTTCCCTACAGACTTCTAGTTGTCTGGTTTTTATACTCTGGTGGACTGAGCCAGGTATTTACTCCCCCCATGCTGATGTCTCAAACTTGAGACATTCATACTTTTTTTAATGCACTTGAAGAGAAATGTTTATACCACCAGTTGATCCTCTCAGCTGTTAATAGGTTTTTTTTTAATGTAAAACAAAGGCCACCTTCGTTCCCCTTTGTGCTGAGGTGGAGTCAGCTTCTTTGCAGCAGCTGTGCTGAATCACTGTGGTCACTCAGAGCTTCACAGCATGGCACTGTTGCCCATGACTGTGAGACTGTTGAAGTCTCTGAGACTTCAGTTATTGGGGTTTATTGGGTCAGTCACATCATAGGATAACCTAGGAAATTGGTGATTTCTGCCTTGAAGTCAGCTGTGTGTTTGGTTAACCTTACTGGTGGAGAGTCCTGTTTGGGGAGAGGTGAGAAGGAGAGCCAATACCATGCTCACTTGAGCAGATTGGAAATCAACTTTTTGCTTAAACACATCTGTATCACTTTGAAAATCTCTTCAGTAGGAAATTCTGGCATGCCTTTTTGAGCTCCTGAAACATTTAAAGTTTTTGTTTTGCAAGTTACTGAAATACTTGGTGCTGCAGCTCGATACTTCAAACACTAGTGCATGGGCTGTGGCAGAGGTATATTGTGAGGTAAATGTTGGTGAAATTCCTTAGCCATGCTGTCTGGAAAAAATACAAAAGCTGCCCATTTGGTGAGTCTGCTTGTCAACAAATGGGAGACTTAGAAATGAACAGTAGAGGCGTGGCTTCTTCACTGCGTTTCTTACGTGAGACAAAACCTTTCATACAGTGAATGCCTGGTATTCTGTTTTCTAAAGCAGTATTCTTCCTTCTAGTAACAGGGATTCTGTCAAGGTGGCATACAATTGCCAAAAAACTGTCATTACTGAACAGGAACAGAAACTGTAAGATTTAGGAGGTAGTGTCTTATTTAATAAGAGAGAAATAAATTATGAAACTTGGGAATGCCAGGGAAAAAACCCAACAACAACCAAACACAGGCTGTCAAAGGCTAAAGGTCTAGAATAAGGTAAAGGCCCATATGGACTACTTCTGATCTATCAACTCATCTTTCATGTTTACCTCCCTTCCAAAAAAAAAAGATGCATTTCAACCTCTGTCTTTCAAAATTTACTGTGCTGTAACCTGGCATCAAAAAATACTGTGTGGTGATGGCTATGCAGTCACTGTCATGAAAGGGAGATGTGATTGTGCCATCTCCTGCACGTGCATCTTCTATGTCTAATTTCTTATCCTGACAGAGTGCTTAAAAATTTGTTTGTGTATCAAGCAGGAATACAGCAGTACTGTTTCCTATTAGATTTCATACAAAAAAAAAAATTGCAGAACCATACCACCTCTAAAGGATGGTGTGACTGCCACATTTTAAAGTTTCTGTTTGTTAATGATTTAGAGAAATGTCTTCTGTATTAACTTAATATCTCTTCTTGTAACTAGCTTAACTGATGAAGAGTCACGAAAAAACTGGGAAGAATTTGGTAATCCAGATGGACCACAAGGTAACAACTATGAATGACAGAGGTCCTGAAATTGCTGTACATTGAGATGTGTAATATCTGATCAGTCAAACAACACTCAGAGTTTTATATAACTTTCTCCTGTGATTAAAGCAACAAATCTGACCAATTCTTTGCTTGGAAACTGGCTCTGTGGGTGGTGGTAGGGAAATGGAACAAAGAGTTTGCTTTACACTTCTCAAACTTTTTTTATAGTAGAAAGAGAAGGATTTTTTAAATTAGTCAGCTTCAGTAAGTATCTACAGCCACTTCCCAATATTAATGGAGGAATAAGCAAAAAATAAAATACTGTTTATCAGAAACTTGTCGATTTTATACATGTCTTGGTATTTATGATCAAATACTAGAGGTGTATATTGAAAAATTAACAACTAGTTGTAGTGCAGTAAACACACTTCAAAAGGATGTACGTGGGGATATTGTTTCTGGACAGGTAGCTACATGAAAATAATCCTGGTGATGGTGTGTCAAAGTCTTACAGTAGGTGACCCAAACTAAATGAATTTAAGACTGAAAGTTAGTATTTTTTTCCCTATTTGCAGTTGTATGAGTTGCTTGTAAAACATCTTTGTGACTATTGTTTAAGTGGCCTACTAAGGAAAAATGTTGCGTGTTTCTAGCTGATACTCATTACAGGCAAAATAAAACCTGCCATTTGTTAGGGCAAGTTATACAACATATCTGTGTGGAATGAGTTACAGCCAGCTTGGAAATAATAAATGGAATTTCTAACTTAATTCTGAAGTTACAGGATTACATGAGAGTACTCTGTCATCTGTGCTGTAAATTCTTCTTCTGAATTATATCCACCCAACATAGGACATTAATTTTTAAAGTTAAAAAAACCAACCCCAGCGCTTGAACTGGTCTTTCAAAGAAATAAAAAAATCTTCCATCTTTGTTCAAAGAAAGAGCTTTGCCAGCTAAATCACAGTCTGACAAAGGCATTTCTGATGGACTGAGGAGGTGGATCAGCTTCTTTAATCGCTGTGTTTTATAGGATAACAAATTTGTCAGCTCATAGCTTCTTGTGCATCCTTTGCTTGGCAAATAAGAGGTCTCTGTCCCTTTTGGTACAAAATACAGGTAAAATCTTTCTTCAGAAATGCTGTGACAATATCAGCAACATGGTACAGTAAATTTTAATAGCTTTCCTAGGACCTTTCTGGATGCGAAATTGTTTTTCACATCCATAAGCTACTCACTTAGTGTTGCCAAGGCATAGAATTTGAAGTTAGACAGTTGTGTCAGTGTCCTTGAATGGACCTGAAGCTGTGACTTGAAAAGAAAACTCAGCCAAAACTTGAGAATTAAAAGGCACGAACATCCTTGCTTGGCTTAGTGATTGCTTTCACAAACCTAAGAGACTTTGGATTCCCAGAGGGCAAAATGAAATGATTTTTTGGCAGGGTAGCAGCTCGTACTGTGAGCATTAAGTATCCTGCTCTTCTGAAAACCCTACCTCAGACTACAGTGGAATTAGAATTCTCTGATTTATTTCTAGCCTTCTTATTATTGTTTGAGACATCTGAAGGGTGGGAGAAGTTCCTGAATTTTTCTTACTTTCTCCTCTATTCTCTAACCTTGTTCTACATTGAGGGGGGGGGGGGGGCTTTCTAATTTAGTGAAATTGATCTCTTTATTAATACATTTGTGGTGTAAAAACACATACCCAAACTATGTACTCTAGTCTTCTGGTTCTGTATAGACACAGGATGGATACAGTCCCTCATAGAGGTATTTTCTGGGCTGAGATGAAGCACACTTGGATTAGGCATGTCCAACTAGGTTCAATGTGGTACATCCACTCTCAGTTCCCAGCACAGAGGAACAGGGAGCAGCATTCCTCTCTGTCCAGCTGAGGTAGTGTGAGGCTAGAGGCAGGGAAACCAGGGTCTTATGTATTTGCATGACTTGCTCCTTTACTAAAAGTAAATGCAAAGTCATTCAGAGAGTGTTTATGTGCAAGTTAGGGGCATCTGAAGAGTACAAAGATAGCCTACTAAAAGTGCCTGATGATTAAAAGCCTATTTTCCCTTGGTATTTGCTGGTGCTTCAGCTCAGTGAGCATGAGTGGGGGCAAGGAGACTCTCAGACCAGAAGAGAAGGAGCTTTTTGTTGAACTACTTCTGTTCCTGGAATAGTTTGAAGCTACAATCCTAAAGGTCAGAAATATTGTAGTAAAATGAAATTGATTCCATCAGTAAAAGAGAGATTTTTAGTAGATTATTCTAAAAAATCTGTAATCGTTAACAGATTAGAGTCTGGAGATCTTCCTTCTGCAGAGCAAGGCATTTCCTGTAACTTAGTGTGGTAAATTCACTGGGTATTATCTGGTTGAACTCCGAAGGCTGAGGTGTAGTCAGGCTTGTCAGATGTCTGATTGGAGACTCAAGGAACAGTAATTTTCAACTTACAGAAGTCACATTAGTCTTGTGCTTCACAGCTGTTCATCTGAATTGGTGCCTGTCACAATCTGTTGGAGGTAGCATCAGTGTAGTGCCTAACTACCTAGGGATCCTAGCCTGTCCTTATTTAAGGCATTGCTCCTCCCAGATAACTGCTAGTACTAAGGAAAGCATGTTGTTTTTCTTTCAAGCAGGTCCTAGAAATCTGTCAAGTCTCACTTTCTTTTCTTCCCCCTGTTGGTTTTCTAGAACTCTTAGTACTGGGATAGATAGTGTTAGCAAAATTAATTTTATTACTACCAGTGCCTGAAAAGCTATTTTATGCTACTCTCAATTCAGATCTGTATGCTGGAGATGTTAGAAAATTATGTCTTGTATTTTCTGTAGCCTGACTTCTTTTGAATTGAAAAGTGTTCCTCTTTCTTTCTTACCAATCACAGAAATTTGAACTGACAGAGGATTTTGTGTTTACAGTTTACAGCTTAGAACATTTTCTTAGAGGGACAAACCAATAGAGCTTCCCATAGAAGTTATTTGCTCAGCCCATTTTCTTGCAGTTCATTTGTTTACTAAACTATATGTATTTAAACTGCTGAAAACTCTGCAATGCAAAACTCAGAAATCTTTCAATCTGTGAAATTCTTTTTATATATATGTAAATAATCTTGCCCATCTATCTCACTGCAGTATGTTAAGCTAAAGTGTTTGGTATTTTAGGTGTTGGGTTTAGGTCTTGTTATTGCATTGCATACTTGGCGTATTTCTAATTTGTTGCTTGATTTTGCTATATTTGTTAAATTTTGCCTGTTGAAGTAATAAACACAAAGGGTTTTTTTGTGGGTTGGTGATTTTGTTTGTTTGTTAGACATAATATGACTTTAAAAACGTTTCTCAATACTTTATAGTGAATTTCTTGTCTTTCGTCTTGCAGCTACAAGCTTTGGTATAGCTTTGCCAGCTTGGATTGTGGATCAGAAAAATTCAATTTTGGTGAGTCAGCTTACTTTGCTTAAGATTTTAAGGTGAACTTTCAAGTGTTTTTGAAAAAAAAATTGCTTAATACTGCACATTTTTAGTCAAAACACATTAATACTTTGGTTCAAAAGCAGATCTTTGAAGCAAATTTCAGGAGGCAGAAGTATTTGAGTAGCTTAAATCTAACCTTTGAGACTAAAGTATGAATACGTTTGGATGGATCTCATTCCAATGACAATGAGCTTCTACTGTGGTTATCCCTGCAGCAAAGTGTGTGTTCGCTCTTGCAAGGAAACACATTTAGAGCTGCGTACTGCGTTTCTCTAGTTCCATTTGGTTTGCTAGTGATGCCCTAATCACACAGTATCTAAAAGTTCTTCCTGTTGCATTTGTTGCTGCAAGGTGTTTTTCTTAACCACTTGATTTCTTTTAATCGTCTGTCCACTGCATCACAGTTTAGCTGCCAACTTTTTAATTATTAAGGAAACTCACCTGTGACAGTGTGTGAATCATTTAAACTGATTCATGCGTTAATCACACTAAGCTGATCCTCCTTATTTAAGCCCTGCCTAATTATATTACTTCTAAGTTGCTCTTCAGAAATATTGGCAGCTATTATGCCATAAGCTTGTGTCAATTTGTAGTAAGCATGTGGTAGTACTATTAGACTGTATTTTAGAATAAAGATTAAACAAGAGTACTAGTAAGTAGCCGCAGTATCTAATACAGTATGTTTTGTATTTTTTCTGTAGGTACTGTTTGTGTATGGATTAGCATTTATGGTTATTCTTCCAGTTGTTGTGGTAAGTAGTATCTGACCAATATTCTACCCTCTGTAACCAAGTTGTTAACAAAGGTGTCTTAGACATAGAATTGCTCATTCTTGCTTTTCATAGAGAGCGCAAGTGAGCTTTTTCTTAAAAGGTGGTGTTTTCTTTTATTGGGGAAAAAAGTGTAGCGGCTGTAAAGTTTCCAGAAAAATGCAGTGCCATGACAGAGAGGGGACTACAGGGAAAATACTAGATTTCACAAGAATTGCTAAGTTATGTGATTTGTCTTGTAGCTTCTTTCTCAAGAAAATTAATAAGGTGGTGTGCTCGAGGATATTCAGTGGTAATCAGTAGAGTCAAGACTGAGATGTCTAGCTGGTGCTGCTAGAAAGATTACTACAGGTGGAACAGGTGGTTGATTTGGTTTTTCCTGGCTGCCTTTGTTTTCATAACTTCAGTTTTTATTGATCTTCTGTACACCATGAGATGTCTGCCTTTGAGATTGCTTTGTGTGAGGAATCAATTGCTAGGTGGGTGTTATTTCAGGGCTCAGGAATCAACTGGTAGATGAGGAATCAGTTGGTAGGCGAGTGTTATTTCAGGGCTTGGGTTTGCCCTACAGTATTGCTTTTGAACAATGTCCCTTACCCAGTGGTTGTGCCTTTGGGGTATGGTATGACGCAAGATTCAGAAAACTGACACTGAAAACCCCTCATGTTCTTGAGAAGAAGATTTTCATTTGAAAAAGTGTCCTGAGGTCTTGGCAGCTGCTTGCATCAGTGTGTGCAGAGACTCAGAGAGACATTTTCTCTTCCCTATGAGTCTTTCTGTGTAATTGAAGATTTAGTTTAGGAGATTAAATGTGCTGATTTCAACAAATGGTTGAATAAAAAGTCTAAAATCCAGGATGCAAAAATTTTTCATGCCTTTCCTTTTAGGATTCAGTTGATGTCTGTTGATGCTTCTTTGTATACACATACTTTTAGTGATTTATACCAGGTTTGTCATAGCTCAAGTGAAAGGAAAACAACCTTGCTGTTGGTACAAAGAAATGTTCTGAGCACAGAAAAAATGTTCTGCCTCTTCTTGTCCCATACCAGATGTAGACTTGTATGTTCAGACTTGTCACTGTAGATTTCTTTTTTAAGTCAGTGAAGAGGAATAGTCATTTTTATGGAGCAAGTTATTTTATCATTTCATTTTAAAGTAGACATATAAGATAATTCAGGCCTTTAATGGGTCTGTTTCTCTTTCATGAATCAATAAAGAAGCCGAAGTTAACTACAGTGTAGTCATCATATGTTTGATGGGTATCTAAAACAAAGAAAGGCTACTTCTACCCTTTGAATCAAGATTAATGAAAAAAGAAAATACTGATAAGTAGTTCTTTCGAGACCTCCACTACCCTAAATAATGTCCTGTAGGCAAGAGACAGGAGCTGTATCTGCAGAAGCAGTTAGGGCAGGCTTTTTTCATGGAGATTTGGACTGGCTGGTTACATTTTTTCTTCCAATACCTGTACTTGTACAAATAATTGATAACTGTGGGATTTAAATCAATTTTTTATGCAGAAAAATTTTGTAGAAAGTTGTGTACTATTTTGTGTCAACATTCATCTATTCTTGGGGGAGTCAAACCTAATTGATCAAAAAATTTTTGGATCCAGTCCTTGAGCATTTCCCAAATAATTAAGTAGATTGCAGAATTCTTTCTATAGTGGGGGAATTCACAAGTATTAAACTAATAGTAGTAGGCATCACTTACTACTTAACTGCTTGTTGCTCTTCAATTATAGTAAATTTCACAGTAGATTGAGGAGTATCTTTGATGTCTTTTCCCATGTTAAATGAGCTTTGCTTACAGGGAGGAGTTTAATGAACAGATTGAAGTTTATAACCCAGCACACCGTTTTTCTGAAAATATATTGGACAGTAGAACCACTGTAGAGTGAGCTCAGTAATTTGAATCACTGATGCAATGCTAACTAGGCAATTATCAGAGTGTTGCGGAAGGTTTGGAAAACTTCTGTCAACCTGAAGGTGTATGGCTTAATTCAGAAAATTTATAGCAGGGGCCCCATGCTACCTCCAGATTCCCCTTCTGAAAAACATTTTCTGATCAGGTGACTTAAATCGCAGTTTTGCAAATTTTCTCATAGTGAAAGAAATCTCTTTGTTTTGGTTTGGTCTTGGTCTGCCTAAACTAGATTTGAACGCTATGTTGCACTGTAAGGACTTACCACATCTATATAGAAAGTGGTAAATGTGTGAATTTAATGTTTAGTGGATTTATTAAAACAACACCAAAAATAAACCAAGCAGTGTATATGTGTGCAGGTGTATGTGCTGGGGGAAATGCTCTAGGCTAGACGGTAATTTAAAAATGTTAAACATTAGATTCTCTCAGATGAATTTATCAGTGTGTTTTAGAAGTTTGTGTCAGCAAATATTTTTTGTTTACCTCTCCTCTCTGAAATCCAGTTCACCTCAACATAGGTAAAATCAGGCTGAGTTACCTGGCTGTTGACAGACATGAGGTCATGCAGTATGACTGGTTTGATGCTTCCTTGTAGCTGACATCAGTCTGTTCTTGTTGAATATTTCAGGGTTCCTGGTGGTACCGATCAATACGATACAGTGGAGATCAGATTCTCATTCGGACAACTCAAATATACACATATTTTGTCTATAAAACCCGGAACATGGACATGAAACGTAAGTAAAAGGTGTCTTGAACTGTAGATGTGTTCATCTGGAAATGTCAGTCTGCTGATGTTAAAGTACTCGTATTTTATAGGCCTTAATTAGGGTAAAGTAATGCTTCTGGTTCCTCTAGAGTGTTTTTAAAATTTAATTCCATTGCAGGTGAAGAATACTCTGTAAGAAGACTTAAATGTTTGGGGGAGGGAATTGTATAGATTTATATTTATGTCTATCTATATATTAAAAAAAAAAAAAAAAGAGAGATACTGTATGTTGGAAAAAACACACTGACCTGCCTGTAGTCCGCAGTTGCCAGTAGGAGCCAACCTTTGTATGTGTTTTCTTCTGTTAGTGTAACAGGCTTCATAAAATTTTTATATGCATAAAGAATGAAATAGCATTTCTGGTTTTTAGATGTTAGAATAGAGAGCTAAATTTCTTTTTTAAAAATTTGCTATCATTTTCATGCTATTTTCTTGTTTTTTTGTTGCTTTCAATATACTTAGTTTTCTTGTCTACTCCCTCATTTTAAAGGAATAACCCTGTCATTTTTCTGGAGAAAACTGTGGACGTATTAAGTTGGTGCAAAATTGTATCTTTCAGTTTGGAGGCTGGCATGGGCCTGAAGAATTGGCACAATACTACTTAGTTCTCGTTTGGATTTAACTAGATTGCATGCCAGAGCAATTGAAAAGCAGAATAGAACCCCCAAAACCTTCTGAAAAAGAGTTCATAAATATATTGTCTTACTCCTTTAAATTGCACTGTTTTTCAGCTTTAAATTTGCTGGAAGATTGCTGAAATCTGCTCTTTATCCTACAGAGCAGAAATGCTTCACGGATGATCAGAGAGGTGTAGGGAATAACAGTATGGAAAGATGTTACACTTTTATTCACAGGACATGTGGATTTGTGTGTGGTTTATGCTCTTTCCTTTGTCATTCTTGTATGCTTTTTCCTATCTCCTGCTAGGTGAGGAAAGAGGAATTGGAAGAGTAGGTGAGACTTTAGGAGTTTAGGGAGATCACTTTCTTTCTTCAGACTTGTTGCCAACAGTAGTTTGTTTCATATTGAACCTTGCTCAGAACCCAGCTTTGAGGTTTGTCTTGTCCCTTCTAAAGATTGATTTAAAAGTTAACTCTACGTTTAAGTGGCCTTATTGAAGGACTTAACACTTCTAGGTAGTTCTAGGACCAGAGGCAGGTCAGTTTTTTCTATTGAGGTCTGTTGTGCAATCTGAATGAAAACTGAGGTGCAGCTGAGCTGGCTTAGGCAAACCACACAGTGATCAGGTAGGACTTTTGCTTGGTTGTGAATTCCACTGTAGTGTAGTGTATCAGTGTCAGCAAATGTAATCAAACCAGGCTAGGGAAATGATGAGACAAATCTGCATGACTTGCCTTGTTTTGATGTATTTTTTCAGTCTTCAGGGCAAACAAACTTTCAAAATCTCCTTTCCTGGAGATTTACAGTTGTTGATCTTAAATAATGGGAAGATATTTATAGTCATCTGAAAGTCTTCAGTATGCTGTGCTGAGGAAGTGAATAGATAATTGAGCATGGAATTGAAAATTGATGCCCAGGGAACTTGACTCATTGTTAGTAGTTTGAATTCACTGGGCACTGCAGGTAGGCAAAAATAATTTTCACTTGCTCATAAGAGCACTTGCTCAAAATTTAAGAAGGAAGCTTGAGTAACTACTGTCAAAAAAGTTATTTTAACTGGAGCAAATTATATTCTTGAGCTCTCCCTGATAATCTATGGCTGAGGGGTCTGGTATGTTCATGGGCAGAAAGCTCACAATGGGACTAAAATATCCAGTTGTCTAGGGCTTTCATTTTAATTACACTACAGAATGTTTTGTGGTAATATGGATTTTCCTAATCACATTAAGAAAAGAGCAGTCCATCATCTTTGTGCAGTTTGTTTGCAGAATTATTTATTGAAGTGCTTTTCTAATAATTAGAAGAATTTTTTTGTGAATTTTCAATGCTGACTGAACAGAAAATGGAGTTGAAATTTTATCCTTCCTGCTTCCCTCTTCCATACACATTGTGCTGCTGCTGAAAGCACATGGATTGCTGAGAGGAATGGTTCTGTGAGCATGCAGAAGTAGTCAAACTGCTGTGCAGTGATGTCTGCTAGTCCTAATGAAGTCTAATTATGTTTTTTTCAAGACATTTAGTGTCAAATGCTGGACTTGATACCATGCAAAATTGAGCCTTGAATGATCTCTTTTGTCTTGTGCCAGACATTGATTTCTGCCTCCTTTGCCCTGTGGCAGTAGTAACTGATCCATTAAGTAGAGAACATGGATATTCATGGTTCTTGGGGGAGGAAAGGGAATAAGTTTTATGGCTGAAGATTCTGAAGAAATCAGTTGGTGGCTTAGGATGTTGACATTTTCTTTGTCTGACTCCAATTATCTTTGCAGGGCTTATCATGGTTTTAGCAGGGGCATCTGAATTTGATCCTCAGTACAATAAAGATGCAACGAGCAGACCAGCAGACAACATCCAGATACCTCAGGTCGGTTATGTCAAGACTTCACGGGAAGAGGGAGGTGGTGCTTCTAGGTGACCAGCTGACAGAATTCAAATTCTCCAGGCATTAAGTTTGTAGAGAGGCAACTGTATCCCTTCATAAATAGGAATTAGAAGCTAGACTTGGTTTAAACTTTTTAAAAGAAAAGATAGTATTAATGGTGCTAGTGCTTATTTTAAATTGAATTGGTTTAATATATAGGCTGGTGCATTGGGCTTTTGGGGAGGGGTAAAGTAAATAGGAAATTAGTGTGTTAGTCCTTACAAATTTTTGAGTATTGCCATAAGGAGGTGATCACCATTTGATATTCTTTTAAATCATTAACACAGATCTGGTTGAGTGTGTTAACAGTAAAATAAAATTATTATCTGATGTATGAATTAGTAATGTCTTTAAATATTGTAAAGATTCCTCAATGAATATCTGTTCCCCTCTGGTTGTCTTATATTCTTTTCATTTAGTGTTTCCAGTGGCATCAGAGATGCCCTAAATGCATACTGTGGAAAATAATTATTACTAGCAGAGTTTTAGGAAGTCCTATTTGTCAGAAACTAACTCTTTGATTTTAAGAAGTTTAAAGCACAATATAAAAAATGCTCTAATGAAAATGTTTTGAATTGCCAAAAAGAGGGGGAATTAGTCTCACAGATCTTTGCATGCATACAATTGAATTTTCATGTTTTCAACATGACCTAAACATAAGAGATATCTGTCTATTTTTTTTACTTTATTTTCTTTGTCTCTTTTACAAATTCTTTATCATTTTGTGGTCTTTATGATCAGAAGATGGAATTGCAGTAAAGTGGAGTTTTTCAGTGATTGGAACAAAATGCTGGAAAAGATCACCTTGATCAATGGTTCTTTACCCATACTGTTGCCAGCATTGGCATTCTGCTAGCCCTTTTACATTTAATCATTCATTATTTAAAAGGCAGTCAAGCCTTCTGTAACCATATCCTGCTGAGAAGCTGTTCCAGAACTTGCTGTTCTAGTGATTAGGAGTCTTGTTTGTGAACAATTTATATCCTTGGTTTTTATCATCACTGTTCTGGAGTCTAAACGATTCTTGCTGTGTATATCCTTATACATCTGTAGACAGAAGCAATAGCCCATTAGTTATCTTTTTGTCTTTATTTTTCTAAACTAGAAAATCTGCTGTCTTTCATTCCTCTCTTTTCCAAAAGGCCCATTTCCTTCTTCCTGCTGTGTGCCGAATGGGGTGCTGTTCCCAGTTGATAAATTTCTGAATTTTACATTATTCTTTATCTGCTTAGAGTTGTCCACAGTATTCTGTGTTAAGTCTTAACAGTGCCATAGTTGGTGGCACTACTGTTCCTGTATTTCTGCAGGGAATGACTTTCAACATAATCCACAGCTGTTTTATATGGTAGTTTACTACAACTAGAGTGGGATGAGTAAGTTTTTGAAATTTCCCCATTTTAGGTATCTCTGTTTTCTGGCTAACAGGCTCCCATCTTCAAGCTGCAGTTCTTGTTAGTATGCAAATGCATGACTTTGCATTTAATGACAGATTTTGTTCCCTTTCTAAAGGTCCAGTAATCAGTGTAATTGGTATTCTTTTTTTCCTGATTATATGGCAGTAAAATTCTCTGAAGCATCAATACAGAAGGGTATTGCTAATAACTTTTGCTAGTGTGTCCTGCTTTTGGGGCCATGAGCATTGTTCCTGTTTTCCACAAAGTTCTCTTTTCTAAGTTTTACTTCTCTTGGTCTGAGGTTACACCAGGATATGCTTATGAGAAACTTCTTGTCAGAAGATCTTTTTTCAAGTGTGGGGAAAGACTGGTCAAAGGTTGGTGTAGCTTAGCTGTTGATACCCAGAGTTCTCTTTTTGTCTTGAGATTCTGGAATTTTTATCTCTCCAGGTAACTTTTTGACCTAAAAAGTGAAGCTTCTGGGCCATGTACTAATGCTGCTTTATCTGAGCTACTGTTACTCAGACCTCTTTGAACTGTGGGTCTTGGTCTTGTGGGGATCAGGAAAAGTCATCCTGAATAAAGAACACCATGCTTTTTTCAAGTTGGTGTGGTTTATATACAAGTTAAAATACTTGATCTTCAGGCTACCAGGGATTTCAGGCTTGTAAGCCTCATTCCTGTTTTACCTGAAATTATTCCTAGGGAAGTTTGCTGTGTCTTAGATGAGTGAAAGGTCTCAAGGTGATGCTGTTGCTTGTGCATATTAAGTTTAATGTAAATGCCTTAGAAATAAGGTTGAATCTAGTAAACCTTGACAATAAAATCAGATACTAAAAATACTTATCTGTCAATACAAATTTACTTTACATAAGACAAGTTTCTTGTGTGCAAATCTTTATGACCCCCTTGTTCCCCATTGAAAAAAGGTATATGAAGACATACTTTAACTTTTTGGAGCTGGCTTTTGAATAAAAATGGCTAATGTTCATCTCTACAGAAATTTCCAATGAAGTTACTTAAACCCTTGCTTTTCTGAACATACATTTTTTTCCTTGTGAACTGTTCTCCTGTATTTGCTTGTCTTTAGCAACAAAATAGCTGTTTGTGTTTAACTATTTTATTTTAGCTAATCAGAGAAATTGGTGGCATAAATTTAAAGAAGAATGAGCCTCCTCTCACCTACCCTTACAGTCTGAAAGCCAGAGTTCTGCTGTTGACGCATCTTGCCCGGATGCAAGTTCCTGAGGTCCTTGAAGAAGGTAATGGCTTCTCCCCTGATCAGATATTACTGGAAACAGAGCAAGATGCTGCATGCTACAGTACTTTTGATTCTTGTCCTGTAAAGAGTTGAATGGATCTCTGCTCAGTAGTCTCTATGCAGGCTGCTTAGTTTTTCAACGTTAATGACCCTTTAGAACATTTACTTAGCATTTACTCACTCTCCTGACAGCCCTGCAATATGGGTGTTTTATGTTTTAATGCTTTTGGCTGCAAATATGGCTTAGATAAATTGTTTTTGATCTTTGTAATGGAATAAAAAGTTAAACATGTGAAGTATATTTGCTTCTCAGAGCAAAGAAATCCAAGATCAGCACAATGCTGCTCTCTATAGCATTTCCATGTGTATTTATTTTTGGAAGTTTTTAGCCCACTATGTGAAGTAAAAATGACAAGATTAGAACTTTAAATATCAGTTACCTGTGAACTTCGGTTTGTGTTCTGGAATTTTTCATACTTGTAAATATTCAAACTCAAATATTTCTAAAGCATTTCTTATGTTTCAGCCATGGAAGCCATAGTTTTAGGCTGACCAGCAAAGTTGAGATGTTCTACATTTTAATGAGAAAAAAAAATAAACAAACCAGGGAAAAGACTTTGCTTCTAATTTTTCAGTTTCTTTCAAAAGAAAAATAATCAGTTTTAAAAAGTAATGAAAAATGTCTCATCTTTCCTTTAGCTTAGTTACTGTTTGTACTTAGAACTTCACAGAACTGCATTCAAAAGAAGTTGATACTTTATAAATAATGTTTTTTTGCAAAAGTGGTGTTTCACTTAAAATTAAACATCCTGTTTTTGACCTGTGATTACCTAAAGAATTCATGCGATTTTCATAGGAGTGATAAATTGTCTATGCCATCCTGTTGCTTCTTTTTAGATGAATTGAGTTAAATATTGCTTCATTTGATGTGGAAGCTAGTATACAAAACTTGTTCCCCCTTAGCACTTGCATTTTCCTGGTTTTCTTTTAAGGAATGTTACAGGTGGATATGTCAGTGAGTATAAAGTGGCATTTTGGGTAATACAAGAATGAATAGAAGTGGTGACCATGCCATTAAATGGTCCAGTTCATGTGACTTGTCTGATTATTTTTCCTAAAAGTAGTACAGCATAATTGCAGCCCGTTATATCTTGCAGATCAGCAGTTTATCCTTAAGAAGAGTCCTGCACTACTTCAGGAAATGATTAATGTGATCTGCCAGCTAATAATAATGGCTCGAAGCAGGGAAGGTAAGAAAAGAAATGGTATAATTAAACCCGGTAAATATGTTTCTTCATTGTGATACTTCATAAAGTCTTTGGTTCTTGTGGGAAACTTAACCTGTGATATTTAGAAATCCCTAAATGCACTTCTGCTCTTTTTTCTGTAATGAGAGAGTTCTCTATTTTGAGGATTGAAATGCTGCTGCTGCTGCTGCCAAGCTCTGCTCTGAAATCCTGAGTATGTGTGTCCTGCTTGTAATTTTTGCAATTAAAGTTTCTCCTTAACTGCACTTGAAAACCTTTTCTTGAAGATTTGATTCATTTTCAGTAGCAAAGCATTTGGTAGAAGACTTGTGTTCTTTTCCATTTGCACTCCTACAGTTTTTTCTCTCCTCTTATGAGTGCCTAGATAATTTCTTTGCCATTATATGTTTGTATATCATACTTCTCCATTTCAGAACTCTATGCTCTTTAGCCTGCTGTATAGTTTTATTCTGAACTTGCAGGCGCAGGTGCTTGGCTTTAATTTCCATAGAAATAATAATTTAATTGAAAAATAATATTTAAGCTTTTTCCTTTTCACTGGAAGAAGGCCATTACTCAGAAGATGGCTCCTTGCAGTGTAAGGAAGCAATGACATGGATATCATTCCTTTACTGCACCAAACATAGTCAAGGCATTTTTTAAAATGTCAAACTGGTGACCGTTTTTTTGCTATACTTACTTGTAACAATACTTACTGGTTGATCTTTACTAGACCAAAACTCCTTTAATGAGCATTGATAGCCTCCTAGTAAGAATGGTTTTGGGAAAGGTATTTCCCAGAACTATTGCAAGTGGTACTAGAAATTGTGCTCCATAACAAAATAAGGTGTGAGAGGGGATGTAAGCAGATAAGGATGTTGTGTGCTAACTTAGATTTTTTAAAAAAATTTGAATAGTGTTTTATAAGAAATACCGGCACCTCTGAGATACTGTGAAATACTTCAGGGCTCTGAAAAATACCTTTTAAGATGGCCTAGATGACCTATATATACATTAGTCAACTAGCAAATAGTTGTTTTCTCTTGTGCAAAATGAAGCCAAAATAACACAGGCAGAAGCTAATTTTATGCAACAGAACTGGAAGTCTTTGAAAAATGAGAAACACCTATAGTTCTTCTTGTAAAAGCTGAAATAAGATACTGAACAGAGTGCATGATATACTTTGCAACTTAAATGACCTTCAGGTAGCTGTATTCTTCTCCTCTAGTTCTGAATATACACAGAGATACTTTCTTAATTTGACAGTAAAATGACTATTTATAGATGTGTTGTTCTTAAGAAATTGCTTTGAAGTTCCCAAAAATTTAGATTTCAGCTTAAATTAAAATGAAAGGAAATAGTATTTTAAAATACAGTGGTGTAAACTAATTTTCCATTAGCATGTGAAACGGTTATTTATAAACCAAATCTGAACAACCTCTACCACTAACAATTTTCAGGGATTATCATTATCTCTTCCATCCTCAATCATTTTGTGAAAGCGGAAGAGAATTTATAGCTGTCATTATGTATGGTAGAAATTACTTCCCTAGATTTGGAAAAAAAGTAGGTATGTATCATAGGTATAGTTGAGGACTTGTCTGGTATTCCTCTAACAGCTTTTCTCAGAATTATTTCTAAAGTTTGAAAGTGGCAGTAGCCAGAAATTTGTACCGAACAACCAAACATTTCCTCTTGCTTCCACGCCAGTGCTCTGAGCACATGGTGTTAAAGAGAAGGTGGTACCCAACAGTTGCCCATTAACAGCCAACAATAATGAAATTGGGGATTTCAAGGTGAACGGTTTCAGAATTATGCTCTTTGGTCTAAAGTGAAGTTTCTTCTTTTGCTACTTACTGTTTATTTAGCAAATGTAATGCATTGACCCTGTTTTTGATGACTGTGCATGTAGAGAAAACTCTGTCGCCCTGGGAAACAACTGGAAATTGTAAAGGTGGCATTTTGTGCTGTGTTTTGTTAAGATGAATAAAATTGAAGTTAGGTATTGAAATTTTTAAGATACTGCTCTGCTTAAGTTTGTATTTTTCACCATAATTTTAAGTGGCTTAAAACTTGTTGCAGTTGGTTTTGGGGTTAGTTCTAATTTTCACTTAAATCAACCTTCACACAGTACATAAAAAGATCACATGCTACAATTAGTCATAGATTTTCAGCACTCCTGATCTGTGAAAGTACAAAGGTGATGGCATGTGTTAATACTATCTAAAGAAGTATTTTGGGGACAAATCATACTTTGTGAAACCTAAATTGATAGTGGGATGAGGAGTCTCATTTTGTGCTGCATTCATGCCTTTCAAATATTTGGAAATGTTTTTGCTATTATTACAAGCTTAAAAATGTCTGCAGTAATTTATGCCTACCTTATAATCAGGTCTTTTGAAGAAAGGCACTTGGGATGAATCTTCACAATCTTGGCACTTCCATTGTTCCGTGGTAGTTTAACTGGTAGCTGAGAACCAGCAGGTGTAAATTATTTTCATGGCTTCCTTGAGATCATCCTTAAGTATGATAAGTAGATAGCTGCCTTGCCAAGTGAGGTATTTGCTGCCAAAAACATGGGATGTGCTCCAGTAAGTGTCTGCAGAAGGTAGGCATCAGTTCAGCTGTCCAGTCAAAGCACATTCCTTAATTCAGGTTGGAAGCTGCAGTGTAATGAAGAGGTTGTGGCTTGACCCAGGTGTATGCCAGTCCTTCACAAGCAACTAAAATTTGCATTTAAATTTGGTATTGACTATTTTAATGTTGTATGTGGGGTTTAAACTGAGAGAGGGTGGTTTTAGATAAGAAATTCTTTGCTGGTGAGGGTGGAGAGGCACTGGCACAGGTTGCCAGAGAAGCTGTGGATGCCCCGGCCTTGGAGTGTTTAAGGCCAGGTTACACATGAGGCTTTGAGCAACCTGGTCTAATGGAAAGTGTCCCTACCCAGGGCAAGGGGTTGGAATGAGATGATGAATTTGAGGTCAGCGCAAACAATTTTAGGATTCTATATTTCTGGTCAATTTTATAACCTTAGATTAAAGGTCATCTTGTATTGTGCAATTTGACAGTCAGAAGCTGACAAAATAGGTACAGCAATGACATTAATTCTATAGTTAGGGGCATTTGGGGGGTGTTAAAAGCTGTGCTGTCCTCATGTCCAGTCTCAGGGAATCTAAAGACCTGTGTTCTTTTCAGGAAACTAAAATAATACTTTCCAACTTTAAAATATTTTTCTGCTGTCATATGGATGATGAATCAATCGTTTAAGAAAGAGAATATTCTCTACTCTGACTAGTGTTCTGTGGTCTCAAAGCTCTAGGTGAATTTCCTGCAAAAGACAATTTGTCAGAGATTATTTAGGGTTCTTTTATCGACTTGGTTTGCAGTGTGCTTTTTTCACTTAAAAAGAATTCTGTGACTTTCCTTAGCAGCAGTAGCAGCCAAAAAAATTACAGGGGAGGTGGAAGCTGGGTAAGATGGAAAGTAAATGTGGTGTTATTTGGTTGGGACATTGATCTTTCCATTACCAGTTTTTTTAAAAGGTCCAAGTTACATCTTCCTTTGTTACTTGTCTGTGTAGCCAGGTAGTTCCATTTGTGTGTTATATTTCTCTTTGCATTGCATATAATTGTCACACGTCTTTCCGTGTAATTGGATTTGATAGGTGATGATATTTATAGCTTGGTCTAATTAGTGAAGAAACAGACAATTTGAAGAGGAGAGGGGCAGGTGAAGCAGAGAGAAGAGTGATCTTTTATGTGCAGTTAATATGCCCTCATAGCTGCTTAGAAATTTGCAGAGAGATAGTGAGTGGTCTGAAATGAGTTCTCTAAACAGGGTTTATGAGAAATTTTATTTCTGAATGAATGGTTGTCAAAGTTATGTTGCAGTTTGTGTCTGCTTTGCTTTTTAATTTCTTTGCAGATGTGATGAGTATTAATAATTACTAAGTGGGGGGTTGGTTTTTTTTCTTTTGCTATGTTCTAGCTAGGACTTTTTTTCCTTGTCTACCATATAATCATTTAAACTATGAGTGTAGGCCTTTTTGTACTTTAACTATGAAGAGAATTATAGGTAATTTCTAAATGAAAACACAAATAGATGTTTGTTCAGACACCCCTTTTAACAATCGTTTATTAATAAAAGTAATGCTTTTAATATTTTTACAGCTGTTCTTACTGTCTTATAATATAATATGCTCTACTTAGCTTCAATTATAAATACAGCTTTCTTCTGGCATGTAATAGGCTCCTACCTGTATATTCATTTCTCAAGATGAAAATATTATAAATAATGTATTATATTGTAAAAGGTTAATGTTTATTGATAAACTGTATTAAATGATACACTAAACATGTTATACAGACACACACATACATAAAACATACAAATATAAAATAAGTTTGTTTTGATGCTGTGTTTTTAACTGAAATGGTGAAGTTTTTGTCTAGGATAATTACATAAATACATTGTGCAGTTGTTCCCTGAGACAATGTTAGATGGAAGTCTTTCCCTTCCTTAGTGTTCAGCTGTGACATCCTAAATAGAGGGAAGAAAATGTCTGCTGGTCTGTGTGGCTGGAGTGAAAGTAAAAAGGCTGCCTAGTTAATTATACTGAACATTTTAAGATGTCTCTTTCTTTTGCTTGGTGGATTGGAAATGAAGTTTTCTGTAATATTTCTGTAAGTATACATTGGGAAAGTGTAAGAAGGAAAAAATAACAAATTATGTCATTTGTTTCATTCTCCCCAAGAAAGGGAGTTCCGTGCTCCATCTTTGGGATCTTTGGAAAATTGCATGAAGCTTTCCCAGATGACAGTCCAGGGACTTCAGCAGTTCAAGTCTCCCCTTTTACAGCTGCCTCACATTGAAGAGGACAATCTTAGGAGAGTTTCCAATCATAAAAAGGTATAAAAATACAAATTATACTGGGTAACCTCTTCAAATGCTATCTGCTACTTCTTGTACTTATTTGTGGCTGAGGAAGAAAGGTCATGAATTAACTAAGAGAATAACAATATATTTATTTTTCAGGAATTCAGTACAATACTTCCTAGATGTTCTGTCTGCTTTTGGTTTCTTTAAAGTCCATCTCAGTTAGGAGGTGGGAATTAGGACCACAGATCTGTTAAGTGTAAATAAGTGTAAAAGATCAGTCTGTGTTGATCTGCCGAACAGTGGAAACAGTTTCTTTCTTATTAAAATATACTATCTCCTATTTAATATTATTCTGGGGGTTGGTGGGTGGGTGGGCTTATTTGGCTTTACGTTGTTCTACTTTGATAAAAAATACATTTGGAAGCTTACACAGAAGAGTTCATAAAAGAAAAAAAAATCAGTAACTGTGGGAAGCATTTCAGGTTTTGTGATCCTTTGTGTAAAGAGTGTGTCTTATAAAGCTTTTGCTACGTAATTGTAGTTGGGTAAGTGTTGGTATTTGTAGAATTTAAGGATGAAAAGGAATAGTCTTGCCTGAATACCTGCATGTGTTTCTTCACTCTGCTTCATCAACTGTCTCTATGTTCAAACCTGCTTGTTCATTTGAGTCTAGTGTATCTTCTGGGAATGCCTGGTTAGAAACAGCATTTCCCTTTTACTAGAAGCTGTTGACTTTTCCGATAGTTTTATTGCAGCGGTTAATTTGGATCAATCTTGAAAATAATCTTTTTATCTGATGGAAATTTTGTCTAGCTTTAAATACAGCCTTAGGGGATGTTTAAATGCTTCTGTGTTAGTGAGAAGAGTAAGAATTCTTAGGTACTGCATTTTTTTAATCTCTTCTGAAGATACTTGTTCATGAAATATTCAAGTAGTTATATCCTTTGGGTAAAGTAAAAGATTCTCTTGCAGGTATCATTAAAGACCTACTTTTTTAATCCAGTCTTAAACCACAGGGAACGTATGAGAAAATAAGCAATTTTAGATGTATTTTTTGACATGTGCATTGTAACTAAGTAAAAAACCAAAGAATTTGGCTATGTTATAATCCCACCTCTGTTTGCTGTGAAAGAGGGAGGAAACCAGTTTTTTTGCTAGTTTGTACAGGATTCACATGCATTGAGTTCTTCAGAAATACGGTGCCCTAGATTGGCAGTATAGTGTCTACCCGGATGCATGAAGTTGTTTGTAATGAAGTACATGCATTTATAATGGTGAGGTAATCAAGTATTCAAATGTGTGTTTGTTTTATCCTTTTAACTCTACTCTGCAAATCTTAAAAGGAGTGGATTTAGATTTATCTGCAGATCCGTACAAAAAAATTCCTAAACTTGTATTTGGTTATTTCTGCTCATGTAAATCTGAAAGCACTGAAGTACTTTATCTAAAGAAAAACCCCTATTACAAGATTTCTTAGCTCAACTTTCTGAAAAACCTGGCTGAAATAACAATTTTATAAGAAACTATAAAGTGCCATTTCTAAGGGGTGACATACTAAGGAACACACCAGTGTTCAAAGCAGAGCTGTTTCTTAGGTTTAGTGCAACCTCTTTGGGTTATTGTTTCTCAAAACACACGCTTGCTGGTTTCCTAAAGTGTGGGTTTTTTAATATGGTGTGTATGTGTTAGTAATGTGTGGGGACACCAGTGATGTATTATCAAGAGTTTATTTGTGGGCTACCACAGGACTTCCTTTCTTCTTTCTTTTATTTCAGTATAAAATCAAAAGTATTCAGGATTTGGTGAGTTTGAAAGGCTCAGATCGTCGCAATTTACTGCACTTCTTAGAAGATAAGAAATATGAAGAAGTTATGGCTGTCCTTGGCAGCTTTCCATATGTCACTATGGATATAAAACCACAGGGTGAGTGGGAGGTCCTTTTGTTCTGTGTATGTCACTCTTCTGACATTTTGATAGTCTGCTGGCAGTGAGCTTTTGGAGGATGCTGAAACACAACTCACTGCTATTTATGTGACCTGGAAATTACATACTTCTTTGGAGTGGTGGGTTCTTGTACATGAGAGTTACAGTCTGAGGAGATAAAGTACATTGAAACATTCCATGGATTCCCAAGCCAGCAGTAGTTTCTTATACAGGAGCTTATTTGATATTTTGTCTTTTGATTTTAGTCCTTCATGAGCAATGTAGAATTCTGGTTGAAATACCACTTTTATTATCTATCTTAAACTGCTATACTTATCCCAGATCTTATGCTCAGCTTTCTCCAGCATGCAGAGTCCTTTGAGATTTTTGAGTTGGAGACCCTGATGACTAAATATTCATGGATTCCTTTGTGATAATCCTTGTATAGTTTTTATATCTGGCAGAATTTGTCTGAGCCACGCTTAGCTATGTTTTGTGTGCACTGTTTCAATGACTGTATAATGCTTTCTCTCTCAGAAGATTAGGTATATTGGTAAGCAGTTCCTGTTAGACAGCTTTGCAGTGGAAGTGAATTGGTTCTGTGGTCTCCTTTTCTTTGTAGAAGATCGGTGCTAGTAAATGTGTGATATTTGAAAGGTTGTTCTAATTCTTGTTTCTAGTTTATATTTTCATTGTGATAGCAATGATCACATTCAAAATGTGATATCCTTTGTTTGGGGAGCCTGATTGTAATTTGGCTTCTGTGTAGTCCCTTGTGAGAAGCAAATGTTAGAAGAAATATCTGTTAAGGAAGTAAATGTCTGCTAATCTTGGTGCTTCTAAATGTTATTTGTGTTGTTTTTGGTGGTTTGGGTGTTTTTTTAAACAAACAGAAGACTTTGTTATTGTATTATAGGAGTGTATATAGTCTTACTAATCTGCTTAAAATTCAATCTTGGAGCATCTTCCCGTATTTTGGCAAACATTTTCCTGTCTGTAGTCTTCATTTGTCACACTGCTGCACTCAAGTGTGGTGTGGAGGATTAAACCATGCAGATGATTTTCTGTTTAGCTCAGTATTGCCATTATATAAAATATATATGTAAAACTAGTGAATAGTAAAACTGCTTTCTCAGGGAGGGACTGGAGGGGAATAAATAAAATGTCTACACTGGGATATAACTCTATTCCTCTCCTACCTGAGACATTCTCCAGTTTATAGGTTGGAGGTATAAACTCCTCAGTGGCTCTCCTGTGGGGTTTGTTTGATGTTTTAGCTAAACTAATCATTACTGTTCTTTTATTTTCCTTTGCCTTCTCCTTAAAAAATAATTAAATGCATGATTGTTAGTGTGGCATTGAAATTGAGTTGTTAATCATATGAAAGTCAGGAAAATGAAAATTATGATTCCCAGAACAAATATAACGGAGTCCCTCTGGTCATGTGTGGTATTTCATGTTTCTGAAATTTTATGCTTTAATATATAATGCACAGTATTACAGGGTTATGGTTCCCACAGCAGCTATAACTTTGAGTTTTCTAACTTTCATGCAATTAAAATTTCAAACACAATGTTGTGGTTTTATAGGTTGCTGAATTACCAGCTCTTGTTCTGATAGTATTTTTGAAGCTGTAAGAGACTTTATTTAATAATACTTTGAAATTAATTCTGCTAAAAAATCTGGAATTTGAATGCTTACATTTAGAAATAGAAGAAGCAATGTTTAATGGAGAAAAAGGCTTTACAGAAGTCTAATAAATGTGTTGCTTTTCTTTTTGCACTAGTTTTGGATGATGAAGACAGCAACAACATCACAGTAGGTTCTCTTGTCACTGTTCTGGTCACACTAACAAGACAGACCATGGCAGTAAGTACTAAGAATACTTGTTGTTTCATGGTAACTGTGGTGTATACTAGTTAAAAGGCATTTCTGGTTATTTTGTTAACATAACTGTGAGCTTAAGATTTGAAATTGAGAACTTGTACTCTTAATCCGTCCTTATGGTTTTGTTTTTGAATGAGAAAGTTTTCCTGGAATAAAACCAAAGTTCAGTCTGACCCATTACAGTTGTCTAGGGAACAGTAAAAGAATATGGCAGTGATACTGCTCTGAGGTTTGTAAACAACAGGGAAAGGGACATTCAGAAACTTGGTTCTTGAACTAAAATAAAATACTCAGTCAAGTCCACAGGACAGTGTTCAATTTCGCTTTATGTGGGCTCAATGTTACAAACCTCTTGGGTGTTTTAGACACTTTTATAAAAGAAACACAGTCCAGCAGAATGCAGAATATGTGTAACTTAATATAAAGGGGGTACACCAGTGTCACATGAAAAAAGTGGACTGCTGAGTAGGAAGCCATGTGGCATAACCAAAATAATACTATACCGTAGTAGTTAAACTTCTGACTTGTGCTTACTTTCTAGCTTAAAATGCAGTAATGGCTTTCTTTGAACAAAAAACTTTAATATACAGAACTTAAACTTTGACATGTCAAAAACTACAGTGTCAATTTTTGCATCTGTACTTACGACATAATTGTCAAAGTAAACAGAAGGTCTGAGTTACACCTCTAAGGTAAGGCACACAAGCCTGAGTATTACAGGTGAGATCAGACTATTGAAGCCAGTTCAGCAGAAAGTCTGTATATATAGGCTCCATGTGGTCGTGCTGTGGTAGCTGAGGGTGCAGGAGTTAGAAAGTAAAAGCACTGTATCACTATGCTGGAATTGCAAAGCGAAGGAAACTGAAAATTATGAGGATATTGAACTGTACTTAAATTTAAAAACTAAAATGTCTAACAGTATATAGAAAATTCATTTAAGATGTTTCCTGTGTGGCATCCACTAGGCACAGGAACACATGACTATAAAACTCTTGCCTTTTGTATGATACACATTTTTTGTGGTGGTATTTTCTATTTGCCATCTTTATAGTCGACAGCTCCTTGTGACTATTTTGTTTGGGTGGGGCTTTTTTTAGTGGCAAATAGTATATTTTGAAGAAAGAAATGCATTAAAAAATCCATTTACATAGAGGTGTCCCAGTCTACAGAATACTAACATTGTGTTGTGTCTTAACATTTCACATTTCTGGTTTGATTTGTTGTTCCGTGTCCCTGAGTAGCAGAGCAGCTGTTGAAGTTTTTAATGCTCTGACAACTGGAGCAGAATTAGCATTTTACTACTGCTTGCTTTTGTGATACAGGATTTCTGTGCTTTATAAAACAAGAAGATTCTTTGGAACAAGATGACATGTTGCTACTAAATTTCTTTATAATACTAGTGATGGAAAAATCTGAGACCAAATGTTTGAAATAGTGTTTAATTTTGATCTGTTAATCCCCTGTTGTGTCTGTCACTGATAAAAGAATTTGCCATAATGAGTAAAATATTCAGACCTGATTAAGGTGATTTAGTTTATTTTCAAATATGAAACAATAATTTGCTCTTTTGGTACAGAGAGGCATTAGTAGTTTTCACATCTTTCTCTAACCAGGAAGTGTTTGAAAAGGAACAGTCTATATGTGCAGCAGAAGAGCAACCAACAGAAGATGGGGTAAGTGAAGAGCGAATGCTTCTCTTGCTAATTAAAGAGAACTTTCTTTCAGATCTTGAATTGCTAATTGTGCACTTCTCAAGCATTTTTTCAGAAATGCCTACTGAAGTGTCCTTTGAGCTGTGGTTTCTAATTTTGGTTCTCAGCTTAAAATGCTTAAAGTACAGTTGAATGACTGAAATTTTATGAACAGAATAAATATTTTAATACTGCTTTCCTGCAGCAAGGCGATGCCAACAAAGTTAAGAGCAAAGGATGGCAACAAAAGAATAAAGGAACCAAGAAAGCTTCAAAATCAAAGAAAAAGAAGCCATTGAAAAAGAAACCTGTGCCACCTTCATTGCAACCACAGAAACAGCAGAAGCAAAAACAAGCTAATGGGGTAGCTCATAGATTCAACAATATTTATAATTTTATTCAGTTTATCATTTGTAATCTGATGGGGGGTTTGTAGCTCTTACATTTCAGTTTATGCTTTTGTGAAGTGTATCTTCTAAAATAGCATTTGTTTTCTCTACATTTAACAATTACTAGTGAAGTAATCAGGGAACCACCATGGTAATGCTTGCAGTGGTCTGCTGAAACTATTTTAGAAATTTGGCTTCGTAGTCCCTTCTTACTATTAGTTCTTAATATGCTGCTTTCTGGGAGATGAATTGTTCTGTAACTTCTACTTTTTCTTTAAAGATAAAAACTGAAATGAGACTTTGTTCTGATAAATTAAGTATCTTTAGTAACTTCAAGCTCATACTGCATGGTGTTTTTTCCACCTCATGGACTATGCTGTAGGTATTTCTTTAAGTTCTCTGTGATTTTCTTAAGACTTTATGAAATGCAGTCCCAGAGTCACAGAATGGTTGGGGTTGAAAGAGACCTTAAGGATCATTTAGTTCCAACCCCTCTGCCATGGTTGGGGTGCCACTCACTAGATGAGTTTGCCCAGGGCCCCAGCCAGTCTGGCTTTGGACATGTGCAGGGATGGGACATCCAATCTGGGAATAAAATGCTGTTTTTTCCTATTCCTGTTGCAAGTGACATATGGAGAAGGAAAGTGGCTTCCTTTCTTCTCTTTATGAATGAGGTGAAAAGGAATAATCTTCACTGTTGATGTAACTCTGACACAAGAAGTGCATAGATCATGAGACTTGAAGGCAGGTGCTGTGAATTCTGTGTATTACAGTAATGCAGACAAACTAAGTTAGAGGCATTGGGTTTTTGTTTTTCTTTCCCATTAGGAAGTAGTTGTGAAGGAAGAGGAGGAAGAGGTCTCTGATAAAGGAAGTGAATCTGAAGAAGAAGAAACAAACAGGGACTCTCAAAGTGAAAAAGATGATGGAAGTGACAGAGACTCTGACAGAGAACAAGATGAGAAGCAAAACAAAGATGATGAAGCTGTAAGTCTTACTTTTTCTTGAAGGGTAATGTTGCCTCTGGGGTTGAGAGAAATTGCATTTTAATCCTCTAGCATCCCCTCAGGCTAGGCAACACTAGGATGAAGGAGTAATACCAGTTCTCCAGAGATTTTCAGACCTCATTTTGGTATAAGAGCTTTGTCATTGCAAGTTTGTTTCAGAGTGAGTAGCAAAGAGTCTTTGCAGCATAGTCAGAAAACTTAGAAATGACATGAGAAAAATAGCGAAACTTTAGGAGAAAATGGCAATATTTCTTTCAGCTTAATTTGATTACTAGCTGCTGCAGATTTGTGACTTGAAGTCTCTCCCTTGAAATGTTTTCAGTAGTGGCTGTTGCATGCTGCAGAGTGCATACTGAGCATGCAGTAGTTGAACAAACTTGTACAGGTGCTTACTAAACTCTAGTAACTGTCAAATTATTTGTCTGAAACTGTAATAGTAATTGAGAGTGAAACATGGTGGTGGTAGATGATTTCTGCACCACAGGTCTTACAGTACAAGCCTTGAGTGACAGCTGAATGGCCCATACAAGGTGAAATTAAGTTTCTGGTGGGAAAGGAATCATGAAACTTGTAATCAGGACTCTTATGGCTGGGATAGAGTGTGTTTATAGGTAGTGCTGTAGAATTCAGTTTTGAAGAATATGGGTGATCCCCACAGGTCTGCTTTTTCCCTTTATAATGTTTAGTATTGCACAAGAACTTGTCACATGTACCATTTTTATGGACCATTTTCTGTCTTTTTAATGCAAAAAATGCTTAGTGCACAGTGGTACTTTAACCTTATCTTTGACAGGAGTGGCAAGAATTACAGCAAAGTATACAGAGGAAGGAACGAGCCCTTCTTGAAACGAAGTCAAAGATAACACATCCTGTTTACAGTCTTTTTTTTCCTGAGGTCAGTAATATAAAACATTGCAGTTGTGAAACATGACAATTTATAATAATAGAAGTTAATTGATCCTTTTATATTTTTATGGTAAATATTGGGCTTTTAAAAAAGCTTGATGCTTGGGAAAAAGATCTAGTATTAATTTTATGAAATCTTAACTTGTAAAATTAAGGGAACCACCTTGAAAGTATTTTCAGATACTTTTCTGAAACCTTTTTCTTCATTATTCTTTCTACCCAGTTCCGAGAGATGTGCAAACCTGTATGAAACGTAAGATGAAATGTTGGGGTGTTTTTAAGTCTACATCTAACTGCAAGTGCCTGTGATTGGGGGAGATCTTGTGTTATAAGTAATGGCAGGAGAGTTTGGGAGTCATTTGGATCAGCAGATAGTTTTGACTTACTGGCTGACTTCAAGTCTCAGTGCAGCAATGTGGTGTCAGCACAATGTGCAGCTATGGAAGATGGGGTTGGTTGGCAAAGCTGTCTCTTCCACCACAGCGTAGTCTGGAAGTGGCAGAAGCCAACTGTGGAGCAGTCTTTCCTACAGAGCTCAAAAATGCAAGTTCAAGTGTGGATGAGTGTCAGAGGAAGGGATATATTTGAGAGTGGTAACTCAGTGTAGGTTGAGGTGTGTTTACAGCAGCCTTTGGTGTTGAAAGTATTACCTGATGTATCAGTTGTTATTTGCACTAACAGCTAGACACTCAGTAATTGTCTGGGAACCCCTTAGCAGCAGTGGAACCGAGAAAAAGA
Source organism: Eopsaltria australis (assembly GCA_034509425.1). Taxonomy (NCBI): domain Eukaryota; kingdom Metazoa; phylum Chordata; class Aves; order Passeriformes; family Petroicidae; genus Eopsaltria; species Eopsaltria australis. The sequence continues at coordinate 2,234,229 of JAVTVJ010000040.1, forward strand.
TAGGATTTTTCCAAGTGGAGGGTTTGTGTTCTGAGCAGATAAGTTAGGTCCTTGGGGGTGACCTGGTTGGAGCCAGGAGGAAGGAGTATTTGGCCACATTTTCTTTCCTGGCCAGTGGTTCAGAGGTTTCCTTTGCTTCCTTGCAGTCTGACTAAGGAACTCATCTAGGATCTCTTCTCTGTTGTTGTGCTATCTCCAATAACAGGGGTGGGATGCAAGGCTTATGCTTCCTCTTGTTGTTTAAAGAAGACAACTAAGATGGGAAAGAAGAGTAAAACATGAATTGAAAAGGAAGATACTGTGTGTATTTGCTCCCTCTTCTCAGTCCCCAGGTCTCTTTATGTCTGTACCCTGTACAGCTTGCTGCATGTGCAAACGAACTCCATTGTCCACATGCTCATGATCACATGGTTCTGCTGGTCTTATCTGCTAGCAGCATTAAAAAGCAAATTGTGGGAAGCAACATTTGTTGCTAAGGACCTAGAGAGGACATAAGGCAAATAAATTGTCTCCTTGAAGACCTTTGCTGACATCTAGTTTGTAATAGCTGAACTTAAAGCTATATTTTCCTGACAGTTAGGTGCACTCACATCTCAGTACAGCTGCCAGTAGTACACCAGCATAACGTAAGAAAGTGTATACTGGTATTCTGCTCTTCTGGCTGCCTTAGATCATGCCAAATGTGCTGCAGAATCTTAATATACCTCCTTGCTGCAAAGGCAGCTGGCTGTGGTCATCAGTTGAAGCTCACAGACAGTAAGTGCCATGCCCAGTGCCTCAGGGGTGCTGAATATTTGTATTTCTTTTACTGAAGTGAGGGTCCCTTCAGAGACTTTGCTTGTACTTACTCTGTATAAAGCTGCATAAGCTTCAGCTGTGTGTAACCAAGCTACATATGGGTTTTGTGATAAAAAACCTAAATACAGCTTGTTGCTAAAAAGAAATCTAGGGCTGAACTGAATGCTTGAACTTGAAAGATACACACATATCCTCTCATGGTACTGCAGTTGCAAATTTTCCAACTTCTCTTCACTGATTTCATGGAAGTTGAATGCAGCTGTAGTTCATGCTGTAGCTGCAGTTGGAGCATGTTCAGATAGAGTTGATCTGCAACATCTGAAGAACAAAAACCGTCATACTCTGGTTTGGTTTTTTTTTTTCATCTGTTATTTAGAGTATTATTTGTACAGTGTTCATGGCCAGTTCGGAGATACAAAATTAGAGATAAAATGCTGTATTTCAGAATTTACAGATGTTTGAGCATAGCTGAGCCCAATATACTTGATCTCAGGAGGCAGCCTTAATGCTATTTCATCCAAGTTTTGGGGCAGTTGATTACTCTGCCAGAGATGTGTCTTTAATCTATGCAGGTTCCTAAATAATTGTCTTCTGCTCCTGCATCCATGGATCCAGAAATTGCACAGATTGTAGTTTTGACATTTTTTAGGTAGAAACTGGCCTTGGTGTTCCAATTTCATGAACATACTGGTTCCCTGGCATGCCAAACCTTGCACCCATCTGTTAAAAGGCATTTTGCCCACTTGCCTGTTAGTTTGCCAGATTCTCACAGGCATAAACTTTAAATTCCACCCAATAAGCAAGAGGGAGATGACAGTCCTGCACAGTTGTCCTTTCTGTAAAAAAGTGATGGCACTTTGGGTCAGGAGCTTTACTTCCAAGAAGTTTACTCTATAGAGTCCTTTGAGCTTTAGATCAATGATTATCATTTGCAATAATATTTTTTCCCCGCTTGGCTGTTATTTTTACTAGTTTTTGTGAAAAGCCACTTGATGGTTTTGATCTTTGTCTGTTTCCATCACTCTCAATGATAAGGACTTTTTTATTTTTTAAGAACAACGTATAGTAAGTCAGCATGGTGTTTTGGTAAAATCAAAAATAACATATTGATACAACTGTAGGTCCTTTTTATTATGGTCACAGTCCTCATAGACCCAAAATGGTGATTAGCCATTTCTGTAATAGATGTTGCTTCTGTAGCTCTTGTTCATCTGTACTATTTATACTGTTCATCTTTCTATTCCTAGAGGCCTTTGGCTAGGAAATAAACACTTCGACTGCATAAGAGTCTTTTTTGCTACAGCTGTCAAGAAGATTGACAATATATTTACTGTTGGAACTTACAGATAAAATAACTTATGCCTTGTAATCACATAGGATGGTTTTTCCTAAAGAAAATCACTTGGAATAGTTGTAAGAAGGATTTAGAATTCTACACATTCTGGTCTTAAATAGTACATGAATAGGTTTTTGTCCTGTTCTCTGTTCCCATTCCAAAAACACGAGGGAATGCTGTTGCTTCACTGTGATGCTTTTGCTTTTATACACTTCAAAATGGGCATTTAACATGTTGAGTTAATTTTACATTTCTCTGTTCTGGGACTCAGGAGTGCTAATTGGTGTATTTAGTTGTTGGTGTGAGTGTCTTCTGTTGTAAATAGCTGAATATTTCAGTGAGATTGTGATAATTAATATGACAATTGGTCACTTCAAAAGGAAACGGGAGTTAATTTGGCTTTTGTAATTTTTCAGCATGTGTAATTTAAATCTTAGATCAACAAGCACTGGCTTCTGAAGTGTTAAAAAATCTAGAACTACTGAATTTTAAACTCTTCCAATAGAGAAAAAAATTCCTCAAATTTTACATATTAACAGCATTTGCTTCCCAAATGTGGAATTTAGAGTTGCTCAGTGATGGTGTTGAAAGTCCACTGCATCCTTTCATTCAATCCTTCTAATGCTGTTGAATTAAAAATGAAACAAAATCACCACTTCTTATGGTACACTCAAGCAACTGCCTGATTGTTTTTGGTGTAAATGTATAAAAATTAGTTCCCTGGTTTGGAGCTTTGACTTGTAACTGTAATAAGATGCACTTTTTAGGACTCCAGTCTGTTTTAAACATGAGTTACCAAACTGTCAGGGGTGGTTAAAAGTTGGTTTGGAATACAGTTCAACATTTAGGTTGTCTAAAAACAATGTGTGTATTCTCCTTTTTTCCTTGAAGGGTAAGATGATGCTGTTGTGACTTTCACCTGTCTATTAAAATACTTCTTCATAACCATGTAGAAATCTTCCCCCTTGTCCCTCACTATTCTCACTTGTTTTAAACAAAGGCTTAAGGAGGTGTAGGAACAGGATCTTGCTTTGCAGTACTAAAGTATTTTTTTACAATAAAAAGGTTTCAGCTTCTATTAAAACAAAGTGGATTTTGCCTGAAGTGAGTTCCAGAGGGTTAACCAAAAAGGTGTAGCATTTAAATGAAGAACAGTTGATGTTAAAGAACTGTCTTTACCATTTGAGAATGGTTGTGTCTGTGCTGCTGAACTGCACCACGATCTTAAAATTCTGACTCCAGCTGAAGGAAGAAAGCACTGTTTTTGTGCAGTGTTGCTGTCTTAAATGAAGAACCACACTAATTTAATTTAGGAACTCTGCTTTAGCATCTGCAATGGCAAAACCTTGAGGCCTGTAGCTATTTGGAAATCTGTGTGTGACAGGGAGCAGTTGTTGGGCATCCTTTACAAATACAAATCAGTATTGACTGATACTGAGTAATTTCTTTGAAGTGAAATCGGTGTGTTCAAATGTCGTTTCACTTTTTGGAGGGGGGGAGCAGTGGGACAGAGCACACTTGCCTGAAAAAGACTTTTCTGTGAAGAGTTCTTTATCTGTCTTTACGCTGTCTTTGCTTTATATGCTCAGTTTTTTATCCAGGTTGGGTTTCTGTTGAAGGACCTAAGGTTGTTTTATATTGCATGAAGTTGCTCGTTAATCCTCAGTGGATACAATTCTTCCACCACACAATTCTGTGTCCCACACAGTAGCTCAAGTTGAATACAGGGAATGAAGCCTTTTGAGATGAGCAGTTACTTGTGATAACCTGTTTGCTTTCAGTGTACACCATGGATTTTATTCATGCACATCCAAGAGTTTAAAAAAGCCACCAGACACGAACCTTTCCTTTCTGTCGGTATTACAAAGACCCATGAATCGTAATTACCTGTTAAAAAGTGTAGGGGCATCTTTTTCTAGGACTTGAATAATCCTGGGTTGTTTTTTTGCTTTTGTTTTTTTCCCCTTTCTGAAAGGAAAAACAAGAATGGTGGTGGCTGTATATTGCAGATCGGAAGGAGCAGATGTTAATATGTATGCCATATCACGTTTGTACACTAAAAGATAAAGAAGAGGTAAAGTACTTGAAGAGTTTTCTTTTTGGGGTATTCCAAAACTCTGTTGAAGTGTCTCTGGTATGCAAATACATGTAGATTTTAATTTTTTTTAATACTTATCTCTTAAGATGGAGGACAAATTTTACTCTCCTGATAAAAGGATAGAAGTGCCTTTTAACTGTGAAAATTGATAGTTGAGAAAGAAAAAGTAATTTAAGATGACTTTGAAGTTTCTTTGTGGAATACGTTGTTGTTTGTTTTTTTTCCCTGATATCAAAAGATTATGAAAACCAGTATTCATACACAGTGAAATTCCTAAATTTATTCAAATTGTTAGAAATATTAAGTGTTCTCTTTCTGTAGAGCAGAGACTGTGACAAATTAATTAGTTTTTGCTCATATAAACTTTACTGAACCTGTAACCTATTGCAGCGTTCTTCTTGCTACTTTTCTGAAAAATGAAGACCTAATGTGTTAATTCTTCCAGACTAGATACTATGTTCAATCTCCAGTAACAGCAGAGTTAAGATAGTATTTTCAGCAGACTAATATTTTAACCTGTTTGGGTTTTTGAGGTTTAGCATACAGCAGGGTGAAATTGTGTACTTAATGCAGTTACTTGGCCTAATTCAGAAAAAAATCAATGATTGAGTGACTCAATGATTATTCAGCTTTCATGGGAGGTATTGTGTTTGGGTATTGTGACCCTTTTCTGCAGGTATTTTATTACACAGAGATATCCAAAGAAGTGTCCCTTGTAAGGAACAAAAACTTTCTGTTATTGTGCAGTAGTGTTTATTGTTCTTTGGAGGACTCAGGTACTTGTTTCAATGTGTCATTTGAAAGCAGTAAGAACTTTATGGTATGAAATCTCTTTTGTAGGTAGAGCTGAAGTTCCCAGCGCCAGGCAAGCCTGGAAACTATCAGTACACAGTTTATTTAAGATCTGATTCATATATGGGATTGGACCAGATTAAACCATTGAAGGTGATGTTTGACTGGGTTATATATTTGTATTACATCGAACTACTTCATATTGTTATTAAAACACCAGAAGTCCTGTGAATAAGAATCCAATGTGTCCTAATTTAAAAATAAGTGGGAAGGATGGACTTACAGGTGGTTTCTGCCTAATGTCAGCAGTGGTAGTTTTATGATGTATTAAACTGGGCTAAAATTTGAGATGCTTTCCCATGCATGTGTATTTTAATTAATGTTTTTCTAATGTGTATTCAGTTTCTGCAGTATGGTTGGCTGTGGTTTTTTTATACCTTGAGGTTTGCCATGCCATTTCCCTGCCCTTCCTTAGTCCTAGATTCATCCAGTTAATGGGGAAAATCTGGCCTTACTTCTGGAAGCAGTTCTTGGTTTTGTTTTTAATTTGGGGAGTGGGATGGGATTTGTTTTGTTATTCAGTTGTTTTTTTTAACTGTTCTTTTGTGGGTTGCTTGTTTGTTTTGCCTGGGTGGATTTGTTTGTTTTCCTGAATTGCTGTTTATTGTCTGTAACCTTCCTCCCCCTGCCCTTCTTTTTCCTTATCCAATTACAGCTGGAAGTTCACGAAGCAAAACCAGTGCCAGAAAATCACCCACAATGGGATACAGCAATAGAAGGTGATGAGGACCAGGAAGACAGTGAGGGCTTTGAAGACAGTTTTGAGGAGGAGGAGGAAGAGGAGGAAGATGACGATTAAACATACTATTGATTGACTACAATATCTGCACACACTGCAAGCTCATGGTCTGACTGTGGAACTTGTACAATTAACCAAGAAACACAGTACAGAAGCTTTGAGAAGGCTGAGTTTAAATTTTCTTTCCCAATTAAGAGTGCATTATGTAACTTCTCAGTGGAGGTGAAACAAATCTGTTGCCATTGGTACACCTTGGAATATGCTTATGGCTCATTATAGCCTTCAAAGTGCAGGATGGTGCATTTGTTTCAATTGAAAATAAAAGCTTTTTTATTATAAATGTCTGAAAGTGTGGGCTATGTATTGTCTGATCAGTTTAGGGTCCAATTTAAATAAAAGGTACTATTAGCTAGGAGCAAACTTTCAATCAATTTTTCTGCATTAGGAATTTATTTTAGAAAATGTTTTGGTATATTTGACATTACAAATCTCTGTTGATTGAAACAACATTTGCTCAACTTTCAAACTTGATTGGTTCTGTGGTATTCATTAACTATTTTGCTGTGATACTGCTCACATCATTCATAGCTTTAAGAATCTGTTTTACTTAACTTGATCATTACAATTTGGCATCATATCCATTGCCATTCCATATATTCTGGAGGGCTGCTTTTTTAGGACTGTTGCCTTTTTATGCCCAAGATTATAATGGAAATCATAAACTTTCTTGACTCTGCCATAGGATACTTATTAATGGCTTAAAACATTTTTAAGCCTTTATTTCATCAGATCAGCAGGAGATCTGAGTCTTTTGATAAAACAGAATGTCTGTAAGTAATTTTGGGACCACATGTTATGTAAGTTAGTGGCTTTTGTGTAATGCCTTTATAAAAGGTACATGCTGAAAGCCGGAGTATATTCTTAATTCTGAATCTACCTGACACCGTCAGAAACATTTTAAGGGTAAAATACAACATGCAGAGAGGGCATGTTTTGTATCAGTTTTGAATTCCCATCAATAAACTGGACAATTTGATGGCTGTTTGAATTTGTAATAGTGTGCATCTTTGTCTGAGGTTATTGGTTTGTTGTTTCGTTTCTTTTCTATCCCAGTCTTCTGCAAGGTTGTAAACAAGATAGTGATTCTGTTCCTACCCCTTTTAAAGAAAAAAAAAATCAAGTCTAATTAGAGAATAAATTCAGAGAGGAGAGCATCAGGGCTATCAGTTTATTCTATGAGACTTGACAAAAGCCGTGGATAGATTCTTCCTTCTCTTCCTCTCAGTAAAACAAACAAAATGTTGCATTTCTATACTTCAGAGATACTTACGAGTGCTCTGCAAGTAGGAATAGATGTATTTCTGTTCCTGTGTATTGAACTATGAAAATACAATGCTGCAAAATGTGACAAATTCTCATGCAGAAAAATCTCCATCCAATAAAAATTGCCCAAAGCCAGAATAGGTGCACACTAATTTGTGACCTTGTTTGTTAGAAAGGGTTGTCACTTCAAAAGCAAATTTATATTGTTATATTCTTTGTAATTACAATAGATGCAAATAAAAATTGAAGGTGTTCTAATGAGACTATGGTATCTTTCAAAATACATCTGAAGTGCATGTTGTACAGAAAAAGCTTGTAAACCATAAGCAGTGTCAGGTGTTCAGACTCAGAAGTGAAGGCTAGGTTTAAATTTAATGGCTTGTACATTTGATGCCTTTTAACTCCAGTTCTAACTTGCAAAATACAGCAGAGAAATAACAACACAAAAGCTCTAGTTGTATTCCATAGGCTTTTGAGCCAAATCCTGCAGTGGTGAGAGAAATGGTAAGAGTCTGGTGGCTTTTCCTCAAGCAGGTAGGCAAGGTGAATGCTAAGATGACTGAACAACTCCTAGTCAAAGTCTGCAGTAGTTAAAAGCAGGGGAGTGGTGATATTCAGAAGGTAGAGTTGATAAAGGGAGCATTCTGCATGGATTGGGCTGCACTCTGACCACTCATCCCCGAATTCTGCTGTTAACAGTCAAGGTATATACTGGCGAGATGTGAATGCATTGAAATAATTTAAAAAAAAAATCATGTCCCTGGTCTGAATACTGAATTGGTTTCTTCTTGAAAATTGAAGGTGACTGCTGGAATAACACTTTAGGTCTGCAAAATGGGAATAATTCTACTGAGCCAACAAAGGCTAAATCTAATACTTCAAAGGTATGTTTCTAAGATAGTCAAGGTAACTTAGTCAAAAATGTGAGGAGAAAAATTGTGGTGTATTGAAAATCTTGATACTATAAGAAATTCATGCTGATACTTTTTCTCAGAAACACCAGTTATGTAGTTGTTCATGGTTTTACAACACCTCCCAAGAGAGATGCAGAATGGGACCAAGGAGGTATTGAAGAGCTTCGCACAATTAAAACCACCCAACTGCAGCTGCCTAGCATTTTTGAGTTGTTGGTCTTCTGTTGTGGGGTGTGTCCATTAATAACTATTTTTTATTAACAATATGAATTGTCATTCAAACATTGATCAACTCCCTCCTGAACTGCAGCTACCAGAATGGGTAAAGCTTTAAAGGAAGAAGCAGCATTTTGCACTCACTGTTGTATAAGCCTCACTTTTTGATAGGGTTTAGGAATCAATTTAGGCAATTTTCTACGTAAGTGTTCTGAAACTCTGGGCTAGTAACTGAAGAACCAAAACCAGAAAGTTCTGCAAATAAAATCAGCTTTCCTGCTGCACTCCTTGTGCAATAGTGACCCAAGCATAACTGGGGAGCAGCTACTGTTCTTTCAGCCTGAACAGATTTGTTCCTGCCCTTTTGCTGTCGTGCTCCTTTTTGTAGCCCCTTGTTCTAGGCCAGAGGAGGCAACTGCAGAGCCCGACTGCCCTCCCAACCAGAGATGCCTCAAATACCTTCAGGGCTTGTAGCACTTCCAAGGGGTAAAAATGGGACTTGGCTGGGACAGGCAGGAGGGTGATGCATTGTGACTGGCCCTGCTCCTCCTGGTCCAGCTCAAGGATGGGTGCAGGGTGCTGTGGCTGCAGTTAGTAGAGAGAGGCACCATGGATTAGATTTAGGGGTGATAAATGCTACTTGTTGAAGTAGGTAAGCGTAGCTAAAAGGAAGGATTTAAAAACGAGGCTTTCTCTTGGGTGTTTTGTATCATATGATTTAAACTTCTGCCTCCCCCTCCCACCAAGCCTTGACGATGGTTGATTAATATTAAATGAAGTAGTTAAATAACTGGCAAGTGTCTGTAAGTGGGAAAACCTTTGAGCTGTAGTGGAAGGAGAAGGTGCTTTTCTCATGGAGCGGGCGCAGTTCCCGGCGGCGCTCAGCAGGGGGAGGCAGGGGCATGGATTTCTCCAGGAAACCCTAGGATTTTTCCAGGGGATACCTGTCGTAATTTGAGCTGTAGGTTTAGTTTTGTGCTCCCCCTTTCTGGAGGGGAAGAGGGCTTAGATGGAAGTTTCTTTGATCTATTTTTTTCTTTCCAAGAAACTGCAGATTTCTATATGTTTTTCTGTGATTTGTTCTCCGCCAACCCCCTTGCTGACCATTTAAAACCTGCTGAAGGTAACCCATTTTAATATTGGAATTAGTGTATTATTGTTATTAAATTTATTTCAAAATAAAAACCTGAGGAAGGCAGAGCTTCCTTTCTTAGTGGTAATTGGGGTCTTAATGAGTCCAGTTTGAGCTTTAAACATTGCTTTGCATTAGTTTTTGGGAAAGTGTGTGCAGAAGATGGCCATTGTGAAGGTATCTGCACTTCAGCTGTGATTTAAGCTCTGCAAAGTGAGGTACCTGAGGTGGTTCCACCATGGGGATGCCCCTGCCTTGAAGAGCTGATTTATGGAGTAGCTGGGGTGCCTTGTGGGCACCCGCAGCACGCTGTCATCGCTCGAGTTTTAAATTATGTGCAAACATGTAAAAATTACCCTGGCAGCAGCATCTTTAAAATCTGTTTTCTTAGGGTTTGCTGAGGGCTTGGCAGAGCACCCAAGTGCTGGATAAAAGTAGGTGCTTGTTTGGAATGCAGAGAAGGGGGGACTGGGTGGCTCGTGTTCAGTATTGAGCTCTAGCTGAGATATCAAATTTGTTCACACTACATCTATTGATATTCATGGTTGCACCTAATTTCTTTCACGTGATGATCTTTTGTTTTAAGAGGCAGTTTGAGCCAACACAGACATTATTGAGTTGGTAGAAATAATTTTGTGCCAAAATTGTTTATATTTTTCTTTCAGTTCAATAACAGAACTATTACTGGCAATGAAACCTATTAAATCTAATTAGCATGATGGATTGTAAAGCTAATGATAATATTTTAAAGCCAAATTGCATACACTCTACCTAGAATTTGATTTCTAATGTGTGCTGAATCGGGAAGCATTGAATAATTTTCAGCCTTTCACTTGTGTAAACCTTCCACATATATGCTCCAATCATTTAACAGGGAAGGCATTACATTTACATTGCATGTGTGGAATTTAACAGCACAAAGGAGAACTGTGTGGACCACCTTGAGCAACTGTTCTTAATTCATCCACCTTTACTTTAAAATAAGATGTGAGAGCTTTTCTGTTTATGCAAGCAGCATAGCTAGATACTTCATGGCATGGAGGCATTCAGGGGAGAAACACTGGAAGAGCTGGACATCTTGTAGGTAATCTCCTGCAGGGTAGTCCCTGGGCTGGAAGAGCCCCAGTCCCTCTGGGGAATTCCTTGTCCCACATGGGCCAGTTAGGATCATCCAGGCAGTGCTTTTAGCTTTGCTGGGGCATGATTAGCACCTAAGTCCAGGCTGGTAGGAGGCCACCTTTAACTTAAGGTAGCTGAAAATGCAATACTGCCTTTGCTGTGAAAGGTTGTCCTGTATTTTAGGCATGGTTTTCCTTCACTGGAGTTGTTCATGTGTGTGCCGCAGATACAGCATCTTTTGTAGCCTTTATATACCCTGTGCCATTGAAGTCCATCACCCCACTCTGCCCTCTCTGATGGATACACACCCAAACATAAGCAGGGATCAGGATGAGGCCATACTCACCAATATGCCAGACTGAGGCTTCCTGCAGCTGGGAAACAGGATAGCAGCGACAGTGAGACTTTACCTTCCACCTCCAAGCATCCAAACTGAGATGTCCAGATTTATTTGTCATCCTTCCATCGAGGAGACACTTGCAGAGTGGGAGGTATGAAAGGCCAGCGGTGAATTGTTTACTGGGTGTTTTATTTTTTCCTTTCCAGCACACAACCCTTTCTCTGTACCCAGATCACAGCTATGGGATTTGTGCTTCCTAATGTATGCATGTGCAGTAAATTAAACTCAAATTGAATGACCAATTTCCTCACCGCTGAAGCTCCATTAATTACAATGTGTAAATCACACTGGCTGAGATTAGGTTATAATGGCTGTAAAATAGACACAGACCATGACAGGGTGGTGAGATTTGGAGGCCCAGGTGACAATCAGTTTGGTCCCTTGAAATGAAACAGTTCTTGCTTCATTTTGCAGCCAGCTGTTTGTTCACCCATATGGCCCAGCTGTGCAGGTCCCTCTGGATCAATTCAGATTCCGGAGAGCCTGTTGCTCTCTCGGCCTCAGGTACAAGGCAATGGGTGTCAGCCTCCCATCACAAGGTGATTTGAGCAACCTCATTTACATCACTAGCTCTCTCTGACATCCTGGGGCAGGAGGGACTGCTGCATACAGGTACTTCTTCCTGAAGTTATGAGGATTTACTCTTCGCGGTTAACTTCGCCACATAAGGTTTTATCTCAGTTGTATCTTTTTATGGTTCCCTCCTGATGTAGATTTGTTAGGTGCATTTGATCTCCTTTTTATTTTTTTTTTTTTACCTCCTTCATTCAATCGGGACAGAGGAGTTCATTCAGAAGATGAAAAGCTGCCCCATTATATTTTACATTCAAATTCCTATTTTATCTATAGTACGTACACTAAAAGTTACTGGTTATTTGAAATACGGAGATGACTATACACAGGCTCTTTATTCTTCTTCTGTCCCACCTCTGTGCAAGCTTGTAAGACTTGGAGGTGATCAGGCAGGGCAGTTGGGGCTGGACCTCGCGTTGAGGTGCAAATGGTGTCACCTGCTTGTCCCCCAGCCCATCCCTATCCTGAGAACCAGTCACAGGGTGGGCCAAGCTCTTGTAGATGAGTGAAGAACTTCTTCTCCCCATTGTTGTTCTTGCCTGATAGCCATGGAAGTCAGAATGATGCCCCCACCACGTGAAGGATTGTCTCTTGGAAAGGGGGTGTTGGACAGGGTGTGCTGGGTGCTGCTGCCATGATGTTATGCCCCTTACAGTGACTCTAGAGCTGGCTCTGCCAGGCACACAGCAACAGGCAGGGTGCTGCATGGAGCACGGTGGGGGCAATGAGACAAGGAGAGAGAGGGATGGGTGGCAAGGTCAGGGGGATCATCTTTGTTAAGAGCTCAGCAGAAGCAGAAGGCTTAAAAGAGAAATAATTGGGATGAAAGCAGCTTAGTTTGTCCAGTCCATTGACTTCTTGCAACATCAATGCTGACATTATCCCTGCATAGTGTGCCTCTAACCTCTTCTTCCAAATCTGCTGCCTTGAGTGGTGCCTGTGGGGTGTCACTGGGGTGTCAGTGCCTGGCAGCAGCTGTGGGTCAGCTCCAGCTGCCCACACACTCCGGGACAGCACTGCCCAGTATAGCATCTTCCATACTCGTTGCTAAAAGCCCATTAAAACAAAAAATAGAGCAATATTCTTCAAACCCCACTGCTCTTAAAAGGGAAGCACAGACCTCTTGGTCAAATGTGAGCCTGGGAGACTCGCAGGAGTGACAGCAATTAATCGCCAAGCTGCTTTGAATCTTTATGTAAGTGCCCAGTGTTAAACATTACAACGGCACTGATGTGGAAGCTGACACCAGCCTTTGTAAGCCAGGTCTCTGTAGATGCGAGGTTGCAGGCTAGGCAATAATAAAATAGTTCAGCTTGTTAGACACAGGCAAGGCTTTTTGGTATGCACATCATGCCAGCCTCAAAAATGATGTATGTGTCAAAATAGCAGAGGAGGGAAAATAGGAGGAAAACCCTAAAATTAAGCCTTTTATTTGAAAGATATCACTACTAAAATTAGATTAGTTTTATAACCACAATATGATTTCTGAAGTTTTGCATGCAAGCAATTAATCAGCTAGCTCAGAATACCAATGGGAAATATGCTTTGGTTCTGGGGAGGGGTTTTCCCCTTTTATTTCTGTTGGCAGCTGTTCCACATCTGAAAAAAGGAAGAAGCTTTCTCTGGCATACAGCAGAGGTCACTTGAGGAGTTCAAATCTCCTTTCCTAGTTCAGCTATCTGCTCACCTGTGACAGGATGGAACAAGCCTCTGCAGAGCTCCACGTGGATGAAGGAAAACAGAGCCTGTCCTGGGATTCTGAATTTCATGTGACTTTGGGGTGATTTAGAGCTAAACTATACTAAAGTACTTCCCCACCACCCAGTAAAATAAAGTGCAGAGACAGAGCCGTGAAAATGGAGCCCTTGGCTCAACAGAGGCTAAACTGTCCCGAGGTTTGGCTCCCAGGGAGGGTCTGCCCCTCCTCAGTTGTACAAGCAGACGCCGTGTGGGGAAGTTTCTCGACTGAGTTTGTATGCAAACAACATACAGCTCCTGACTGCTGATGGCTATCCAACTCCCTGGCAAATTAAAATCTATAAACTATGCTGGCATATGTAATTTTAAAAAAAAGCTATGCTATAGTATGGCTGTGCATGCGTATTGACTAAAAATAGCACTTGCCAAGAGAAAAACAGAGATAATTACAGTGAATTTGGATTGCAACTGATTTTATTTTTTTATTGAATTAGGAAAAGGAGTATGCAAACATAGCTTATATAGAGACATATATCTTTACTGCTCTTTTTGCTGTGGAGGAAAACAAAACCTACTGGACTTGTATATTTGATAAAATTTTATTACATGAAATTTCTACTAATGTCTTTCTCTCTGATGAGCTTTGCTTGAAGGTGGCAGCTGGGCGCATCCTGCTAATGAGATGCAATGCTCCTCTGGCAGGAGGCAGGAGATGGCACCATCACACCTTGTCTTTCCTGTCTCTCTGGTGTGCGAGCAAGTGTTTAGTCTGGGGAAGAACAGCTTTCCCTGTGACATGGCTGTGCAGTGGCTGCTGGGGAGGGTTCTGGTGGAAGAATAGTTTCTTCCTTGCAGGAGTCTTAATGACTACTAAATTACAGACTTTTGGGACTGAACCCCTGGCTGGGAATGGCTTTCTTGGCCTTCAATCCCCTCAGGTCTGACATGCATTGCCCTTTAACATAACCTGCCTACATCTTTAACACTCTTTCAGAATTTCTGTGCTCACTTGCTCTCAGAAGTGTCATATTTTTTTGGGTGGGGGAATAACATCTGCTTTCCTAGTGCCAGAACAGTTTTCCAAGACTACAGGAAGGGAAGAAGCTGGAGAGGTGATCTTGCCCTAATGTGAGGGGAAAGAGCTCACACAAGGGCATCCACTGTGGCATCTGGTGGGGAGGGAGAACACCCCTCTCCCCCCACCTTGCCGTTTCTTGTCTTTTATTCACATGCACACAGCAAGGGCATCCCAACATCTCAGGCTTTGCATCCATAAGGCAGGGCCAGGCACACAGGGAAGCGGGGCACAGACATCTGTGCTGCCCTCCTGCTAAAATGGGGGCTGATCAAAGAAATCTGGTGGTGCCTCACACAGGAATAGTCCTTGCTGGCCAGGGCCTCTTGCTGCAGAGCAGAGAGCTGCTGGCAGCTGCCAGGCTGTAGGTGTTTAATTGGTTAAATGCCTGGGGAGGCTCTGGGATGGAAATGACTGCAGAAATAGAAGAGTAATCCAAGGAACAAAAACCCACACCTGGAGGACTTTTTTTAATTACTGCTCAGACCCAGTTACCTCTAGTGCAGAAAGTGAGGCTGTTTGAGGGAAATTATTTGAGAGAGGCGCTCAAAGATGCATCTATGCGAGGCCATCCCTCTGCCACTTCTGCCCCTCCCCAGGAGGGTTTGCTGGGCTGCCCATGGCACGGGGAAGCTGTGCCCAGGTGCTGAATGACTGATCCCCCACAGTGACATGTACAAGGGGGGAGGTGGGGCCAAAGTTGGAGGGGAGAGCAGGGCTCCTAAATATTTGCAGATAAGCAAGTCAGTGTTTTACACCCATTGATGGGAGCTCCTTGCTCTGGACCTGGAGGCTCCCCACTGTTTTAGCATCACTGCTGACACTGGCCAGAGAGAGATGGTCCACGGGCAGTCACCTCAGTTGCATAAACAAACATTTAACGAATGACCATGTGTGTCAAGCACCTTAAACTCAGGGATGAATAAAATTTCTTTGTTTCTTACCTGCAGCAGGTTGCTTTGAAGCTCCAAAGTTTTGGCTACAGCTTATTTGACTTTGTTCTACCTACCCACTCTGGGTGCATAGGATTTTTCCCAGACACTTGCCCTTTTGGTTGCAGTTCCTCTCAGGTTTTTTTCTTTTTTTGCTTGAAAGAAGCTCAGAAGGGAAGGAGAAGGCACGATTTCGGCAGCTCAAGGGATTATTTCTTTTATCACTAAGGATGCTGTGTGACTTTATTGCCTTTCTGAGCTCTTTAACACAGCAATAAACGAGCCGTTAAAATATTTTAAAATCAATAAATGTAATAAAGAACCAAGCAAATTACAAAGCTGCTCCTGATGTTTGGTGATTTGGGAAATAATCATGTCCTCAAGCGAGCAGTGAGTTGGGGTAGGGAGGTAGCTGGGTCACCTTGCAGGGGCTGCTGCACCAGGGGTGGAGGAGGCAGAGCCTGACCGGAGCCCATCCTGGGGGCAGAGGGGGCTGTGGAGCGGTCACTGGGCATGGACTGGGCTGGGTGGGGTCTGAACAGGATGGGATTCCTGTCCCACTCCACCCCTTGCCCATCCCGGCTGCTGCCAGGCTTATTTTATACCTGGGTTTTCTCTGCCTCAGGCATGTGCTTAATTTGCAGCGCATCATCCTGCGCTGACTGCTGGAGCGCGTCTGAACTCTCGGCGGCTTTACTCCCACTCAGCAACGAGCCTAAACAAAAGGTGACCTCCAGGACCGGGCTGGGCAGGGGCTGATCAGGTGGGATCGGGCGGTGAGGGGTCCCGGCAGCCCGGGGATTTCTCGACTGCCCCAGCGCTGCCATCCCACATCGCCTCCTTTGCCGGGGAAGTTGGAAGGAGCCGGGGTGGGAGCAGGGAGCGGTGGCAGCCAGGGCAGGAGTCGCGGCTCCTCTCACCGCTGTTTTCAAAGGTTCATGCGTCTAAATGACTTCTCAGCAGCTGTCCTCCCTGGGGACCCGCTTCCTTGAAAGATGATACGGCTCTTGTAATTAAGGTAATTGTTTAAATTCATTCCCTTAAACCGGACTCCATCATAACTTAACCAACGGTGTCTGTGCAAGCGTGGCAGGGTTGAAGAGGGTCGGGGCGGGTGTCACGGGATTGATTCATCATCCGGAAAGATTTATAGATAAAAATCTTGTTAAACTGAAATGCCTAATAAAGATGCAGGGGAAAATCACATACAGGGCATCACCTGGGCAGGCAGCTGCCCCGAAAGACCTGCTGATATCTTCCGTGCTGCAGTGACTGGCAGGGTGAATGTCACCCTTGCAGCCAGGTGGAAACACATGCTCCAAGCCCCACCCCCGCCCCGATCATCTGCCCAAATAGCAGGTTGGGCTGCACACACTTACGTTGTTTTGGGATATTTAATTTCCTTTCTCACTTACCCTGAATGCTTTCTGATTTCATGGAAGTCTGAAGGTAATTGAATGTAATTGTTTAAAGATCAAATTATTTAAATTATAGGGTAATGCTTGAAATAAAATGACAATCTGTGGGAGTTTATTAATGGTGGTGGATGGAGAGTGGCAGAGTGATGTGTGCCATCATGCCCAGCACAGGGCTACAGGGCTGGCTGTGCCAGGGAGCCACAGGCTGGGGAGGGGCAGTGGCTCAAGGCCAGAATCCAGCATGTTCCTGAGTGGGTGGTAACCCTCTGTGATACTCACCCCTTCCTGTCACACTCCAGACCCTGGCCAGGTTTGTCTTCCACCCGAAATGATTTGGGCAAGAGCTGGTGGCTCAGTCCCTCTTTGAGACTGTTTGAGATGTCTGTCTGTGGGGAGTGGCAGAGATTACCCTGGGGATGTGGGCTTTTTCCTATTGTCACATGGATTGATTGCCCCCTCCATGTCCAAACCCTGGATATGGGGCTGTCTCCTGACTGGTCATTAAAGCCCTGGTCCTTCGTCCCTCACCATGCCTTCCCCTGCCCCAAAAGCTTCACTTCCATGTCAGCGGTCTGTTCCTCCTCAGAGAAGGCTGTGAGGACAAGCAGTGGAAGGAAGGGTTGAAATATAATCAGTACAAAATAGGTGAAATACACAAAACAGGACACTGGTGAAAAGAGTGCGAATAGGATTTGCATTAAAAAAAAAAAAAGATTTTGGAGATTGACGGTGGCCTGTGGCTCAAATAGTTGGGGAAACAGCAACAGGAGGCAGAAGACTTCAGCTGTGCCCCTTGCTCTGCTACTGCCTGCCTCTCTGTGCAGAGATCCTTAAAGGTTCTCTGCAGTGCCATCTTCATTAGAAAGCCTTATGCCTACAGAAGAAAGTGTTTCAATGGTTTTGAGGCTGGGTGACAACCAGTGCCTCATGTAAACATGACTTTTTCCTTTCCCCACCACCACTCTATCACCTTTTTCACTTTCATTTGGAAATGAGGCAAGTGGTTACACTGCTCAACCACATTTCTGGTGTTTGGTAGGCAGATTTACTTGGGCAGCAATTTAAAGCTCCTCTACCTCCTCCATCCACTCTTCCCCTAACCCCACAGTCAGGCATGTTCCTCTGCATGTGGGAGGGTGGCATGAACCAGCCTTGTGTGGAGGGGCCAGCCTTGGTTTGAAGCCACCAGCGGGTGGCCATGGCTGTGCAGGTGGCTGTGACATTTGTGTGAACCTGCCACAGGAACACAGGCAGGCAGCTCCCCTGCACCGTCCTGGGCACAACCTTCCCCTCAGCTCATCTCTTTTTGCCCCTCTTGGGGAGCCTGAGATCAGGGAATGAGCCCTGCATTTGACTCCACAGCAGATGTAAACACTTCAAACCATCCCCTCAACACTCTCATCCACCCTTGCTTTTTAGCTGTGATTTAAGCTGCTCTCCAGACCAGCTGTATGTTTTAAACCAAAATTCAACTCTTTAAATTAAACCTTAAATTAAAGACTGTCAAATAAGCCCTGCAAAGAGCATATTCCAAGGAACTCTGCAATCCTTCACCATGCAACATTTGCTCCCAAAGCAGTGGCTGGTTTGAGGTCTGGTTTGGTTTTTGGCTGCAAAATTTTATGCGGCATTAATAGCAGCAGTGACGAGAAAGCAAAATTTCCAATTGCCTCCCCAACACTTTGCTCTTGTGTTGCATTGTATTAATATGACATTTTTTGTGAGAGGCCACAGCTGATGCCTCCGTGCTGTGAGGTTGTGCCAGCCTGCCCGTGCTAGATGACATTGGTAACATGGTGTGACACAAACAACAGCACCGGGTGTGACAAGCCACAGCAGCAATGGATCTGCAGAGGCAATGTGAAACGACAGGGATGGCTAGAACTCATGCTCAAAATTTTAAAGGGCTTACAAGAGAAGAGAGGCTTTTTAAAGGACTCTGTCACAATTTTTAGTAATTACTAGTACTTTTCCCCATTTATCCTATTAGGGAACTTAAAACAGGATCTTTCATGGTGATTCAGTACTCTCCATTTTACTCTGGTGTGGGAATTCGTGAGTCCTGGCCCACTGACCCTGATTTTGTCCAAAAAAACAAAGAGAGAAGGGGGGAAATGAGGGATTACACGTTTTTGCCAAGATGAAGGTTGGCATGAAGAGCAGTTGTATGCTTTGTTACCAGCATGTTTGTGAGCACCATAGGTGTCATACACCAGTAGCAAAAGACAGAAAACAGTTGTTCCAATTCTGTGCTGATAAAATCTTTTTCACACCCACAATATCTGTCAAGTTTGTAGTAATGCAAGCAAAAAAATAAATACCAAAAAAGAGACTTAATGTCACCTTGTTTCCCCTGGATCCTCCTACCAAACCTCATTTTTTTTCTTTAAATGCAGAGCTTTTCTCTAGCCATGAGTGTAAGAAGCTTTCCTGCTTTTCCTTGTCTTCCTGGGTAAATAAAACAGGCTTAATATTTATCTCATCTTTGGTAGTGGCAAGTCAAAACTAACTGCCCTAAACCCCAGAAAGCCCAACTATCACAAAACCAGTGTGCCGGGAGCACAAAACCAGCAGAACCAGTGGCCACGGCCGCAAGCCCGTCTGGTGAGGCATTTGTGGGACTGGACAGAAAGAGAGGTGAGGAGCACGTTTGGCTTGCCATGAATACTGAGTAACAATACATGTAATGGTGCGAAGTGGGCAGCGGGGAGCTGTGCAACACTCACAAACAACTGTGACAAACCCCTTTGCTGGGATAATTTGATCTGGCGCAGTCAATGGAGCATGGCAGGATTATTATGACCATTATTTATCATATGTACTACAGAATTTTTTTTTTTTTTTTTTTTTTTTTTTTTTTTTTGTGTGTGGTAAGAGCTGCTAGTGCTGTGCTAAACAAGGGAAGAACTGGTAATTTCTGCGTTGAGTGACTGGAAATTCAATGAAAAGCCACTCCTGCGTTCTGCCCAAGTGGCACAGCATGGCAGCCACAACTGGTATTTCTATAGATTATGGATATTTTTGTCTGGCCATGCCTGTAAGATTCTGCACAGAGCTGACTTTGTGAGTTTGTGTACGGGTGCATGTGTGTGTGCACGAGCAACACTACACACACCCCCTCAGTGCCGCTGGCAGAAAGATGCCAGGCACCATTCCCCCAATTTCCATGTAAATTATCAAAACTGAAGTGGCTGGTCCTTCCCATCCGTGGCACATCACGTAAGCTCAGCATCGGGCCAGGCTGCTGCAGGAGTGGGACAAAGGGCTGATGCTACAGTCCGGTTTCCATGGCAACAGAGGAGTGGTAGTGAGACCAGAAATGTTGCAAACACCCCTTCTTCTCACCGCAGCCCAATGCACTGTACTGCAAAAGACAGTGCTGTTTTGGGGGGGGGGGGGGGGAGAGAGAGGGCAGGAAGAGTCCAAATGTCTTTACCTTTCAGGTTGCGGAGTTTCCAAAATAAAAAGAAATGGCAATTTTTCTTCTCGATGTAGCTGTGAAGGGAAAGGAAACCCGCCACACAGGCCTCGTTTTCTGCGTGTAAAATGCGTGTATTCTTTAAAAGGCAGTGGTTGGCTGCTTTTCCGGACATGATGTGGTTGAAGCTGTCATCGTAATGGAAATTCATTGCTGTAGCTATGGTAAATCGAGTTTTCTGCCTGTGCTGAATGCATTAGTCTAATGAGATGTTTGCAGCTGGAGAGCTGAGCTGCTGGAGACCTACACTGTGTTAAAAGACAGGGAGAAGAAGGCTTTTGCTGGGTCCTTGTGACTGTGCTGAAAGTCCTCTGCCCTTTGGGTCCCAATGCCCAGGCTCTCTAAAGACTCTGCTCAGTGTCTTAGGCTAAGCAATAGGTAAGGGGAAAGCATGCTTCTTCTTCTTCTTCTTCTCTGCCTGGTGTGTGTCGCTGAGCCTTGTCAGAGCAGTTCTTGTTCTGCTTGTCTGTATGTGGTAACTTTGCAGCTCCTCAGCTGCAGACTCTCTTCCCCAAAGCACATCCTTCCCGAGCCCTGGGAGCAGCTCCTGTGGGGAGAGGGGCAGGGATCAGCCGGTGCTGCCGGCGTGCGCTGCGCGGCAGCGGGAGCGTGGCTCTGTTTGTGCGGGGGTGTGTGTGTGAGTTACTGAAGACTTCTGACTACAGAGCACTCTGCATGCAGTGTGGCTCCGGGCTTTTCCGAACCTGAATCTAAGTGGTCTTTTTTTTTTTTTTTTTTTTTTTTTTGCTGCCAAGGTAAATGCCTCTTCCATTTTAAAAGCAACTTATATTTCAATATATGTAGCAGACAGTATATATGTCACGTGTTCTGGGGTTTTAGTACAGTTCATAGAGCAATGAGCTTAATTATAATCTCCTCATATCTTCAAACCAGATGTTAAGTTGAATTTTTATGCCTAACTGAAAACTGGAGGGAGCAATACTGTTCGCAGGCTGGGTTTTTCCTTCAAGACCAACAGGCTTCTTGCTTCTGAGGGACACTGAGGAGCACACTTGAGCAGAGTTGTTTGTGTTTGCCTTTTCAGGTGCTTTAAGCTAACTTAGAGGGAGGACGGAGCACGGGGATGCGATGCCTGCGGGCACCTGGTTAGCCCGGCTGGTCCCTCCCTAGCCCTGCAGCCCCCGCTGCCGCCCCAGCCCGCACCCACCGCTTGCTGACAGAGGTGAAGCCCGGCGTGGTTCAGTGAGTAATTCCACCTTTAAATCGCTGGTGAATGGCTGTGGGGGTTTGTTGCTCTGCCTGGGGCTCATCTGATGGCAGCGGTGTGGCACAAAGAAGTTGCTTTTGGGTTTGGTGCATGCGGGGCTTGTGGCAGCAATAAAGTTAACCTGGTGAGCTGCAGAAGGAAAGTTGCTTGAATGCTCTGCTTGGAGGGGGACTGCTGTTTAATCCTGGGTTTGTTTCAAAGAGGCTTCTGGAGATGTTTTTCTCAAGGACAGACCAAGGGCTTTTCAAATTGAATGAAGGCACAATGGGAGAGGTAAAGCAAAGAAAGGGATGTTGTTATTTGTGGGAGCAGGGCTTGGGTCTTAAGAGTGTCTTTGTGCCACAGGAGCACTTAGAGCATCCTCTACCCCACCGTGCTGCTGGCCCCTGGTGCAGCTCAGCACACCAGGTTCAATCAGCCACTGGTGTAAATCAGCATAACTTTCCTGGCTCCAGCCTCATCTGACACCGGCTGAGGATATGACTTGGAAATTTGCAGGTTCAGGTTTTGTAATTTTATTTAGATGAGGTGCCTCCCAGTCCTCTTCGGCTGCAGGTGACTTTGTACTTTAATTCAGATGTCACACTGATTTTCCCAATCAGGCAGAGCCCCTCTGCCCCATCATAAAAGTTACTTAGCTGATGCACCTGTTCTTTAGATTAGAAAGACTGCCAGGGGCACGAGTTTTTCAGTGATTGAGTGTGAAAGAGGGACTGGAAAAAAATCTACCAACAGGAAAAGTACATGTACTGAATTAAATCAGAACAATGCAGAAGGTATACCTTGAGAAACGCTTTGTTGGTGAGCGCAGTACCTCTGATGTTTCTGTTATTTTGTCTGTTGGAAACGTTTAAGTCAAGTTCTTACTTATGTCTTGGCAAAAGGGTGGGTAGAAAGTGGCAATTTTCTTTCTTGGGCGTTAGTGAGTTGCCATGAGGTTTCTCACCTGAAGAGTTGAGACTTGACTGCACAGGTGCTTGACAGTGGCTATGGGACCTAGAAAGAAGAAATTGCAATAGGATGCTTTTCCCTCAGCCATTTCCTTAGTTCCATGCATGACACAAAAATCTGGGGTTTTGTTAAAAATTAAAAAAATTTTTTTAAGGAGAAACATGATAGAGCACCTGATCATGGTACCAGAGGGTCAGGAGCCTGAGATGTGACCTTACACAGATGTCTCTCAACACCTTTCCCTCCCTCAAATTTAGGTAACATTAAAGAAAAGGAAAAAAGCAAGAGAGGTCAGGCTGTGTGGAGTGGGACAGTTGTCCACTGACATCCCAGTAACAGGAGACAGGCAAGCCCTGCCAGCTGGGCTCCTGCCCGCTCCCCCAGCCAGCCCTGCTGGGGCAAGGCTCTGCCTGCTGGGTCACAGGCTGGCCTCAGTGGGGATGCATTCATCCTCCTCATCCCTGGCCATGCTGGCACCTGTCAGCATCCTTGGACTCCCCCAGCACCCAGCTCTGGTGGGAGCCAGCTCAAACCCAGTAGTAAAATATGGGCTGATTTAACAAATTTAAGTTGAATCATAGAAGCTGGACTTCAGTGATCCTGTGGGTCACTTTCAGCTCAGGATATTCCATGATTCTATGGTCCTAAATCTCCAGCATCAGTACTTCTCATTGGGTTCTGCCCAGAGGTGCTCAGGGGCTCCTTTCCTGCAGTGAACTGAACTCACACCACCAAGCCTAGCCCACATTCCTAGCACTACTTTGGAAACACCCAGGGTGCTTTCAGCTGGAGACCAAGGTATGCTCTCCTTCTGCAAATGGCAGGGAACTCACACACTCCTGGCAAGTAAATAAAAGAACATTTTGGGGCAAGGAAGACTTTCAGAAAATAGTTGATGAGAGCAGGATAGCAATGATTTTTGTTGAAAATCTAAAGAAATGAAATGCTTATATTTGGTAACACTGAAGTCAGCAAAACCCTGTTTTCTTCAGGGGATTTTAGTTCACTTTCAAGAACTATACTCAATGGTCACATGGTGTCTTTTAAAAAAAAGTAACAGTGAGGAAAAATACCCCAGTACCCTAAAATCCTACTCTAGTTCTTTCTCTACAGCTTAAAAATGGTGCAAAGGAGGAGTCAGCTTTATTTATATAAAACACTCCCAGCTGAGTTCTCCAGCTGACCATTAAGAGCAGCTACAGTGTTTAACAGGTGATGGCTCTCCACAGTGAGAATGAACAATAATTGTTTTACTTATGTAAAGAAAAATATTCCAGGCTCACCTTGGAGGGAAAAATTAATTACATGTATTAATTCTGTCATAACAAGTTGCCTCATGAGGAATTGGTTTCCTGTACAAAGGAAGCAAAATTTTCTCTGTATTTTGCTGTATATTAGAAAAGAAACTTGATTCAAAATTGTGTGTCAGGAGATTCCACACTGCTCTGCTGAACACAACCATGATACATTGGTGCACTAAACGTATTCGCTAATTTGCTATTGACTAATAAAGTGGAAAAGAATTTATAATCTAAGATAGCATCTTTGCACCAAGTTCTTCTGTTGATGAGAATGAAGGAATTAACAAAAGAAAAGGTGATGTGCAGTGAAGGTGGAGTTAAAATTTATTAATTAAAGATCTAAACTTCTGATGTTATTTTTTAAATAAAGCCTTATTAAAGATGATGAACCTGTAAGTCATTCATTAAGATTGACTGTTCCCTTTAGGAAATAGTGCAAATTTGGCCTGAATAAAGGATTGCCCAGAGAGAGTCTGGATGTGTAATTATATTCCACTGAAGGATGAATAATTCCTCTTGAACTGAACAGTTTGTTGTAGCCCTGCAGTTTATCCTGACCTCATCTTTCAGGGTGATTCTCATCATACAGAAGAAACAGTGCTGTAAATGCTAGCCTTTTCCTGTTACCCTGTAAGAGTTTGTTACTCTGTTCACTTTGGGTGTGAGATGCAAAGGATGGGGTTTCCTTTCCAGCATCACTTGGCAGTGCAGCCAGGAATATTCCTCTGATTTCCTGCTCCTTTTCCCTGGCATGTGCTTGGATGCCGGTGTGCTCGGCATTCGAAATGTCAGACTGACAAAAGCTGTTGCAGGGGCCAGCTGTTGCTCTTGTTGCTTCAAGTATTTTTATACATGGAGCTCCCTGGAGTATTGGCTGGCATTTTCTTTATTTACGGCAGGTGTGACTGAAATGGAGCGTTCAGAGCTGTGCCCGAAATTGCTCGGAGTGCTTTGGTTACCCTGCTCCTCACAGAGGGTCTGCTGCCCACCTGCCCCACACACAGACCCATGGTGCCCACACAGCTCTGCTGCAGCTGGAGCAGAAGGGAAGGGGCTGCACTTGGCACATGGAGGGGGAGGCCCAAGGTCTCCCTGCTCTGTGAACCCTGCCCTGGCACGCAGGCACTGCCTGCCTTCCTGCCACCACGCTGCACCCCGAGCTCCTGGCTCCAGAGGTGGGCAGCTGGCTAAGGGCACCTACAGCTCTACCCCAAATACATGCTGGTAGAGATAGACTTTCCTCTATAGCAGGAACTGGTGCTGCACCTGAAGCAATGCCTGGCACTGTACACTGCTCCCACCTCAGCACAGGGTGCCAGGGAGCAGCTGCTCACCTGCTGGACTTCTGCTGGCACCTGTGCAAGCCTTGCTTTCTCAGGGAGAACTACAGAGTTAATCCCACAGTGGGTGCAGAGATAGGTGATTCCTCATGGCATCTCTGTGGTCTCAGGTAATTTGTAATAAATCAGCTGTGTTTCTCTGTGGCACTCCTGGGACATGAGAAGCACGTGTGCACATGCTGCCTTTTGCTGAGGGATGGGTCTGCGAGAGCTGCCCTGCCTCTCTGTTGTGTAAATACCTTTTCATGGTACTTGCCTCCATCTCTTCATGCTTCCACTTGTGTGTCAATGGTGTGAGGGAGGTGCCACAGGATGTACCGTATTTGACTTGGTGGGAGGTGCAGGGAAGGTGTGAGATGGTTTCTTCTTTCAGCCCATCTTCCTGCAGGTGTCACACACCTGAGGTTTCAGTGAAAGAGCTCACTGTGAGTAACATGTAAACCACCATGTCCCTAAAATTCAGGATAAGTCCGTGTTGACCTGAAAGCCTGTAAGCAGCATTGGCCCCCAATGTTTTCTTCCTGCCTGCCTGCCAGGGAAAGACATCACAGACAGGTAGGTTTTTAACCCAAGACGTTGTCTTGCACCGTAGGCAGATTTATTGAGAATTATGGTAGTTGTAATCTTGAGAGGCTCCAGCGAGTATTAGGCACTCTATAAACTCACAGTCAGGGAATGTGCCACTCAAACAGTCCATCAAGGCATGAGAGAGGAAAGGTGGGAATGAGGGGTCACCACTGGTTTTGTTTGCTGGGTGTCCTGTTGCCACCTCCTGTCCCCTGGCCAAAGTCACCTCTTGGGTGCCTGCTGCTCCCCGGCCCCACAGAGCAGCTTGAATTTGGGGCAGAATGGGCAGACCTGAGCCATGAGACCAGCACTGCACCTTGCAACCAGCATTGGAGGCTCTCCTGGGGAGGCAGCAAGGGGACACAAGCTGCTTTCTGGTGGAACCTCTGTTTTACAGGATCGGTGTGTAAAATGATCTGATTTCCAAAGTGCACATCAGAGGTTTGCAGCCATCGAGACCTGTGGGCACTCTGGGGAGAGAAACATGACTGGAGGCAGAAGTAAAGATTTGGGAGAGGTCTTCAAACCTGGCCAGAGATGGTTCTCAGAAGAGATTTTGAAAGGAGAGATGGGCACTAAACAGGGCAAAAGAGAGCTCTGGGGTTTTAGCTAAGGACAAATCCAAAGGCCAGCATTACAAGTAGGGGTTCCATCTTAAAGAACCTGAGAGATTGTGAGGTTTTCTTTTGTCTCTGCTATCATTTTTGTTGGGGCTGAGCTGCCACTGTGCCTGGCTCTGGCTCTGCAGGGAACTGCCTGCACACCCTCAATGCTGTGCTCTAAAGCTTGGAGAGATGCACCAGCCCGAAGCCAACACAGAGATTCTGGGAAGACTTCAGGGGTTTGTTGGTGACTCCTATGAAAACCCTACAGCATCCATAGGATTGCAGCCCAGCAGATGCTGCGGATTCCAAAGGTACATACGGACTTTTAATATACGTATCTGCATATTTACACAAGCTTGTATGTGCATGGGAGCTATCCTATTGAACTGTGCAACAGAGATAGAGACTTTTTCCTCCATCTGAAAGAATACAGTGAATCAGTGTTGCTTCATTCATTACCCCTAGGAAGAAAGGGGAGGACATGTCCATTTGGCATGGCATCTTAAAAAATCATGCACAGGGAACTGAAGAAAGACTTCAGTAATACCACATTTGATGCATTTTTAAGATCTGTTTCCCACTGAAGATGTCTGTTTTCTGCCTCAGGAAAGCACAGACCTGGTGAGGGCTCTTGTTTTGCAAATGCCGAGACCAGATTCTCAAGGGAATACCTGTGAGAAGAAAGGGCACAAAAAGTCTCACCTGCACCAGGTGCCAGTAAAGGAAGGGCTCACATTTTAGTGCTGGGAAAAAGGGAGTTGTAGTGGGTGGCTCATCTTTTCAAGATGAGGATGTTCCCTTCCTGCAGCTTGTGCAGCTGCCAAGGAGGTGGTGAGTGAGTGAGCAGGGATGGTGCATAACTATTCTCTGTCCCTGAGGGACAGAAGGGACTCCAGTGCCACTGTCAGGCAACAGCAATGCAACAAACAGTGCTTCAGTGCAGATGTGTAGTACAGACACTCCTAGAGTAAAAGCAAATAGAAGAGGGGATGTCTCCAAGAAACTGTTTATGATCATTATTTATGTATATGTAGAGACTCAGTACCCTGTTGCCTTAAAAAAAAATGTTTGTAGCATTTATCTCCCGATTTAATCTGGCAGCCTCCATCTATTTCCCTGTAAACGATGAATGAGATGTGCCTAGTAACTATCTCTTATGGCTCAGTAAATACTTGAATTTATTTGCATATTAAGTTGGCCACGTTTATATCACGCTCGCTAAATGCAGCAACACGAACTACTACACAGAGGAGGCTCATGGGCCATTAATGTGCCCAGGATTTATGTGAATGGCTCCCTTTAACATTAATGGAAGTTATCTGCACAAATCGCCTTCCAGTGGGGGAATAGACCATAATGTATGTAAATACATATTACTCACTGCTGTTTAGTTATTCAAGAGGACGCTCAGCAATCTCAAACACCGCTCTGGTGCTGATATACGAGCAGGTTTCCTTAAAATGCAGGGAGAGGGGGTGCTGCTTGTTGTATAGGTTGTTGTGTCACCTCTGAGCTGGCACACATTTGGAGGTGGTTGCAGTCCCTCTGGTTTCAGTGGGACACAGGGGAGGAAAGTTTTTAAGGGGTAAGTCCTGTCTGAACTGGTGCTTTGCATGGGAGTGAGGGCAGTTCTGCTGGGTGGGATGCAAGAGCAAGGAAAAGATGGGTTCCTCTGTCCCTTTAAGCTCCCAGTGTGCCTGGGAGTGTTCCCCGTTTCCCAGCCAAAGGCTCTGCTGTGTGCCCCAATGCTGCTACCTTTCAGGAGAGGCTGTGGTGACCCTTCTGGTTCTGTCAGGCTTGGCTCTCCTGCCTTCACTCACTTACCTGGGAAGTCCCATCCGTGTAGGTCAGTGAGCAGCATGGCTGAGCTCTACCCCTGTGTGTGGTGTACTCTGTCTCCCTTCCCACAGAAATGCATGTCCCCCTGCACACTGGGAGCTTTGCTGCCACCTGCCTGGACACCCCAGGGCTGCTGGACTGACCCTGCCTCACTGTGGAGGCTGCAGGCATGGGCAGGGTGTGCTCTGGGAAAAAATTCTTGTTCCCCCTAAGCATGGCTTTTTTCTGCCTTTTCCATATATGTGAAAGTCAGCAGTGTGCCTGGGGGCTGCAGGTCTTGCTGCACCCTAGGCTTGGCTCAGAAACCTTTGGACACATGTTAACATGTTTTGCTCCCTTAGGATTGCTGTAGTTTTATCAGGTCACTGAAGTTAAGCATGGGCAAATATCCTTGCCTCTTAGAACATGGGTGATGTTAAAAAACCAGAAAAAGTATCTCTTCTCCTCTTCACAGCTGACTAGATGAAGGTAAATTTGCTCTGGAACAACAACAACAAAAAAATCAAGTGATTTGGCTAATGGGACTGACCACAGTGTTGCTTTTCAGCCTGCTCCTGACTCTTCATGGCCACAGGTTTGTGTGCTTCCTACACCTCCACTCATGAGCTCAGGAGTATCAGGACACCCTGCAGCAGACACAAAAATGTGCTGGTGGCCTGTGCCAGTCCTCTAGGATAGTTAGTTTGGGATGGAGCTGTGTGGTATGGATAGAGACATCTCGGAGAAACCCGCAACTTCGGGGACGTTTTTCTTAACAAGATTATTAGAGACAGTGAAATTCCTTCAATCTCAGGTGTTTTGGAATTTATATTAAATTTACCTGCCATAGTTGCTACCTATGATCTCTAATTAAATGAGGTTATTAAACTGGGAGACAATACTGCAAAAATCATTATTGATTTTTTTTTCTTTACACATTATTTTTGTACACTTAGCAGTGGCAGCCTCTGCCGACAGCAGGAACACTGAGATGGCAAAGAAACTCAAGGATCTGTCTTTGTCAGAAAGAAGGATCTGCTCAGGCAAGTTACCATTAACCTCGTGCCAGGGCTTTTGTCTCTCCGTTAACTTAGAACATGCGGAGCAAGATGGTCTCCAGGGAAGGGTTGATGTTTAGTGGTGGACTTGGCAGTACTGGGTTAGCAGTTGGACTCAATGACCTCTGAGGTCTTTTCCAACCTAAATGTTTCTGTGATTCTATGCTGTAGCCATGTATTTCCCCAGGTAGGCAGTAGGCTGCCATGTGACAAGGAGAAAATGAAGGGTGGTTGGGGTATGTGATGTGGAGGTAGGCACGCAGGAACATCCTCCTCTGTGAAACGGGGAGAGCAGGACTGATTGAGACCTCTGGAGGGTGATTTATTCTAATTAATTTGGAAGCTGGTGTGTTCTCTCAAACTCATTAATATCTAGCTCTGCAGATACAGAGGGCTCATGCAGAGGGACATACGGGAGCGGATGATGAGCACACAGAAGCCCATCCTCCTGCCTGGGTGAGCAGAGCAGGGAGCTGGGAGAAGAAAGACACGAGGCTCCAGCCCCTCTCAAGCATGCTCAGGGGACTCAGAGCTTGATTTGGAGAGTGCAGCAGACAGCAAGCCCTGTGGGAGGCTGTGCCAAGGGAAATGGGCCCTGGGGCTAAAGAGGGAGAGAGCTTTCCAGAGCAGGCAAAAATTGCCATGCATGCCCATCTGTGTGCTTCAAGACCTCACATGAGCTGGTTTTCTCCAAAATAATGTGAGGTTATAGCAACATGTGATGCACAGGCAAACAGGGCTGTGTGTGCCACTCAGTTATTTCTCCCATCAGTGCCAGCATGCAGAAACATGTACAACTTGTGTCTGGCACTTCACCAGCTAAATGAAAGTGCAGAGGACCTGGAAATGTTAACCTGGTCTTGCTGTGTACTCGGCCTACGTCCCAGGCTGTGACTGCAATCTTAATTACTGTTCAATGAAGAGAGGTACTGCAATTATTTATTGTTAGTAAGTCCAGGAGACAGTGCACTACTATTAATGACCTTTTTGTTTGTTTGTTTGTTTTTTAACACAGAAATAAATGGCAGCAGAATAAATAAAGTCAGCCTCTGAAAAGGTCACATTTGCCTACAGTCACAGTCCATATGCCAGTTTTTTATGCTAATTTTGGGACAGTGAAAAGCCTGACACTCTGGTCATGCTGCCTGTGATTGCTAGAGGGGGCAGCTCAGGTTGGTCCATGCAGGTGTTGTAAAGCATCAGAAGAGAAAAGATGGGCTGGGAAGGCCAGGAGACTGTGCTTTATAAGGGAGTGTAAAATCGGAGGCAAGTGGTAGAAAAATTAAACAAATAAAGTCTGAAATCCCTTCAGGTACTCAGGAGGCTTCAGACATCATGTGCTATGGATAGCACTGTGACACAGCCCCTTGCAGGCTCCTTGCAAGTGAGGAATATCTCTCTGAACAAAGTATGTTAAAAATACCTGTTCCCAGAGACGATAAGGGAGCAAAGAAGTTTTATCGAACAATTTTGAAATTATTTTTGTAGGGAAGCAATGTGCCTGGGGCATGGAGGGGCTTCATGAAGGCTTCTGGATTAGGGGGATTTGGGTGATGGGGGAGCAGGACAGTCCATCCTTCTGGCCAGGGCTTGTGCACCCTGAGCCCTTCTCACCAAGTGCCCGTTGTGCTTGGCAGGTGTTGGAGGGAGGTCTCCCCTTCTGAGGGAAGGCAGGTGCCACCAGTCATGCTGTGTGTTGCTCCTCTAGTGATTCTTACAGTGAGACAGCCCTCAGGCATTGAGCAGCTCCCAGAGCCCCTGCTGCCACTGAGCACAGAAACCTCTGTGGTACACTGGAATATGCTGCCCTGGGTGGCTGCTGTCAGTCTCAGGCTGCTGTGATCCTCTGCCTGTGCATGGAGACATTTCCTACTTGGCAGCCCCTGAGTATCTCCATGGAACTGTGAGGAGTTGTCTTTGCTACCTGAGTTGTCCCAATTAGTTAGAAGAAATGTAGCCAGGAATGGAAGACATTGCCATACTAGAAATCTCTTGCCAATTCTGTGGTACAGACATAGAAAATATGAAAACAGTGACACCTTGAGAACCAATAAACAATTCAATGCGTGGCAGGGAAAAAATCCCTGTGTGCAGGGAGCTCTTCCCTGGTCCCACAGAGCCCTGCTGCAGAGGTTTAAGCTGTGCTGCAAGAGCACACATGCCCTCTGCTAGTGCTCTGTGTTTGCTCTCACCAGCCACTGTCAGAATTACAAAGGGGCCAAACTGATTCCGTAAAATGTCTGAAAGCGTTCTGTTAGCTGCCCTCAGATCTGGTTTGGAAGTGTGTCTTCTACTGACAGTGCCTTCTACTGCAAGCACAAACCAACTGAAAATTCATTCAGAGGGACCTTTCACCTGGGGTGTGTTTTTTAAAATAGCAGTGAAAGCAGGCATTTAATCAGTACAATTTTGCAGATTCTATTGCCGAAGGTATGCAGACTCTGACACACGAGCCAGCTGGAGAGGTTTTGCTCTGAATATTGAGTTTCTAGGTGATGAAAACAGGGTCCTTGCCAAACACAGTGTAAAAATCATTGAGAAAACAGAAAATGGTGGTTAGTTGTAGGAGGAAATGGATCAAAACAGTTCTGAGAAGTGAAAGTTATATATTTATTTAGAAAATGAATTACAGATATAGTCAAACAGGGGTGAACTTTGCTCTAGAGTGCTGTGTCCTTTAATAATCAGCCCCCGTCAGCAAAGCCTTGCTCCCCAGTCACAGTGAGCTGTTCCTTGCTAACTTGCTGCATGATATTCCCATGGTTCAGTCTTAGGTCCAGAATATTTTGCAGTTTCCCAGCACGCTTTTTTTCCAGATGTATCTAATCTGCATTTTGAGAGTCACCTGCAGCCTCCCCCAAAGACAAATCCAGTGTCCAGCCTGACAGCAAGCCTGCGAGTGCCCAGAACTCACCTTCCCAAGAGGGGTGTGCCAGGAAAAATTCACAGCTGATGGTCTGAAACTTCCCCACTACCCTCTTCCAACCTGCCTAGGGATCGCGGAGGCACCAGAGTTTTTCTGCTGGAGTGGGAAGCAGTTGTGCTGGGGGGATCATCCAGTTCCCAAACAGTCCTGGTTAATACAGCAGGCTCTAGTTGGTAATGCACATGCTTATCTTATTTCTGAACTTAATTATTAAATTAATATCCTTTTATTCATGCTGTCCAATTAAAATGTAAAAATGTGGTTTGAATATAAATGTACCTCTCATGCGTGGAAGTGGAAGCTTTCAGCATCTTCAGAATCTGTGGTCCCTGAAATCTCTAAAGACAGAAACATAAGAGCTACTCCAGTTTATGCCAGAAAAGGATGAATCTTTTATAAGTATTATTTCTCAAAATGTAATATAAAAGTGCATCAGATCCCTAAGGAATGAAGTTAACTTTATGTCAGAAATGCATGAAATTCCTGCCCTCTGTCCAAAAAAAGATATTTCCCTATTGGCTTTTGTAATATCAGTTCTTCAGATTTAGGGGGCTAATTTAATTCTTGGGGCAGGTATCTGTGGTAAGCACATCATGCATGATCCAGTCAGGTGTGTTGGTGTTGGAGATAAACCCTCATGGAGTGAGTGGCTGGCTATTACTGGTGGTGGAATGGGTTGGTGTGGGAGCAGGGGGGCTGGACGTGGCTGCCAAGCCCCCCGGGGTTCCCCAGCATCCTGCTGGGGAATCATTTGTGTGCAATTGGAGAAGCAGTGGACTGCTTCCTCAGTGCTCAGACTGCCTGCAAAGCATATTTCAGCGGGAAAGAGGAGAGTTCCACATCTTTTTTCCAAAATAGGCACGTTAACCCTGGTGATTTCACATAGTAGATATAATCTGGCAAGGAAAGAAAAATTGAAATTTTACCCCATATTGTGGGCTCAAGAAAGGTGGGGAATGATGGCAACTGTACTCAGGACAGCGGCTGTCTCTGTATTAGAAACATACTTGGCAAGGTAACTCAGGATGGCAACGTGTAAGCCATAATGAAACACCAAGAGTAGCACAGGAGGCAATCAATACCAACACGAAACATCCAGACCACTTCAAGCTGTTCATCATGACAATTTTCTCTTTTACCACATAAAGTTTCCTTATATTTCTTATTAAACTGAATCTGGGGAAGACATGGAGTTTTTCAACTAGACTCCAGTTTCTGTTCTAGGGATCATTTCTGTTAATTACAGATGATTTCAGGGATCAGGCCAGGTTGTCTCCCTGGAGTCTTCTCTTCTCCAGGCTGAACTCCCTCACCCTGTCTCCATACGAAAGGTTCTCCAGCCCTCTGGTCATCTTTGTGGCCGTCCTCTGGACTTTCTCCAACAGGTCCACATTCTTATGTTGGGGAAAGTCCAGAGCCGGATGCAGCACTCCCGGTGAGTCGCAGGAGTGCAGAGTAGAGGGGCAGAACCACCTCCCTCAACCTGCTGGCCACACTGCTTTGGATGAGCCCAAAACAGAGTTGGCTTTCTGGGCTATCAGTGCACATTGCTGGGTCATGTTGAGCTTCTCCTCAACCAACAGCCCCAGGTCCTTCTCCTCAGGCCTGCTCTCAGTCCATTCTCCACCCAGCCTGTATTTGTGTTTGGGATTTCTTCAGCCCAGGTGTAAGACCTTGCACTTGGCCTTGTTGAGTTTCAGAAGGTTCATACAGTCCCACCTCTCAAGCCTGCAAGGGTCCCTCTGGATGACATCCCTTCCCTCCAGCGTGTCCACTGCCCATCTCAACACCTACCACTGGGGAATGCTACTCTTCCCTTGTCTCCACATGGACATCGAGCTGTTGACCGTAACTTTTTGAAGTTCACCATCCAGCCAATTCCATAGTCACTGAGTGGTGCATCTACCACATTCCTGCCTCTCAAGTCTAGTGATAAGGATGTCATGTGGGACAGTGTCAAATCCTTTACACAAGACCAGGTGATTAAAGCATCTGGTTTCTGCACAAGACAGAGAAGATGAGAAAGGAACTAACAGCATTTGAAAGAGAGCTTGGTGCTTTCTTTGCTGATCTGAAGGTTGAAGATAAATAAGATATTGCTTTGTGTGCCTGTAGTCCAGGAGGCCCTTGGCCCCAGATCTCCCTCCTACCTCTCCAAGATCCCAGAGGAAGTTTTGCACGGCTCCTGGACAGGTCCCTCAGCAGTCCACTTCATTTTACCACCGTCAGGATTTCAGAATGGGGGATTTTAAGAGGGTCATTTTAGCAGAACAAAATGGCACCTGTGCATACACAGAAGCTGAGGCAGGAGGTCTCAGGGAGTGAGGGGAGGGATCCAAGTTGTTTTTCTGGGACCTTGTCTTGCAAATGGTAAACCACAGTCTGAGGCAAAGATCTGCCAGTGGAACCCCGCCCACACCTGCAGCTCGCCAAGATTGGACACCAAGTCCACTGTTTTTCTTCTTGTTTCTCTGCAATATCAGAAGTGGGGCTACTAGTTCCACATAAGATAGAGAGAGAAGGAGGGAATTGCCTTTGCTTTGTCCCTTTTTGGTGCACATTTGCCTTGACCACCTGCACAGAGTGACTCTTGCCACTCATGTGGCTGTGCCTCATCCATTTTTCACATTTTCCTTCGGTGCTCACTCACTCTCCATAAAGTTTCATTCCCCCAGCTCCCTGCTACAGGCTACATATCTGCAACAAAAACGTCAGGCCAAATGAAGAAAGGTAAGATCAGGAGGCGAGGCTGGCCTCGGCTGCTCCTGGGGGTCCCATTCTCGCCAGGGTTTTCAAGTTCTTCTGGCTCATTAAGCAAACCTGAGTGAGAAGGGGCATGGAGCTACTGCTCTACCTGCTGTCACCAGGGTGCTATCCTTCAAAAGAACACCTCCTCAAGGACAGCACTGTCACTGCTGATGAATTTAACTTAAAAAAATTAATCAGGCTCTAAGAAGACACTGGGAACCATTTTCCCTTTTTTTTTGCTCTTAGTAACAACAAAAGGTGCAGACACCATCAACACTTTTTGTCTGGATTTTGAAGAATCCTGTGTTTTTTCCTTCCAGCTCCCTGTCTCTTCATTTAGGCATCTAGATGGTGAGAGGGAGAAGAGGGTAGGATACAGCACAGGCACTGCTTGCATGGTGCCCAGTCCTTTCCCACCCCAGGGCAGCTACTGAAAATACCAGGAGCTGCTCTCAGCACCTGAAGAATGAGCCTGCTGCAGGACCCCTTCTGCCACTCCTGAGCCTGGAGCAGCCAGCAAAGCACCTGTGGCAAACATATTGCTGGGTTTCTGCTGCACTGAGACACGTTTGTCAGGGTAAAAGTGTGTTTCCTGGCTTTAACTCAGTTTGATACGAATCCTCTGCGAAATTATTTAATAAAGTGCTATACAATTGCTATTGCAGGGCAACCTTCTGCACAGGCTGGAGACATGCTGGTGGAAAGGGCTGAAACCAGCTGCAAAGAGAAATGTGCCATTTTCCAAGATGTGAAAGCCAAGCAGCAGAGTGCCACCCATGCCCAGACTGGCTGCTGCACCTCTGTCAGCTCCCATGGGGCAGGGCACAAAGTCAATCACAGCACTTTAAAGAACAGTCCCAGGTAGTTTCCGGAGCAGAGGAGAGAAGGATGCTTGGTTTTCTATAGATTGGTGACATTGGTGACCTGGAGCTGCCTGATTCTGGTACCTGAGAGGGTGTCAGGTCTCACAAGATTTTTTCCCAGCATCAAAACTTTTATATTGTGTATTCTGTTCTCTTTGTCTCATAAGAACACAACTGGGGTCTCACATCTCCGTCTTTTACAAATTTCCACAACACCTGCAAGCCTTTGCACCCCTCGCTCTTGCGCTCCATCAGGTCTGTTTGAAACAAGTCAACAACTTCAAAAGTCATATGAGGAGTGAAGGAGAGCATGAGTCTGTGAACACATGAACTCTTACTCTGCAGCAAAGTTGACTAAATAAATGAAGCAACTTTTTGTCATGCATATCTCAGGCACAAAGTGATGTCACTGAAGGAAAACTGTCATCTACCACAGTGCCCCTGGCTGACACAATGGCTCCAGGCACACCAAGTCTATGCAGTGTTGGATGCCTCTAAATGTTGTTTTGGATGCTGCTACTACCTTCAGTTCTATCCAGGAGAGTTAAATTGCAAGGAGATGATGAAAAAGGGCTACCACCTCTATCAAGAGACTACAGCTCATTAGAAATCCATGTTTTTACAGTCCAGAACATAAACACATTCACCCCTCTTGTATCTGTGTGCACTCTTTGCTGTAGCACTGCTCCACATAGGGAAAACTCACAAATATCTCTTTGAATACCTAAGGATCAACCTTCTTGGGAGTGCCTTCAAGCAGAAAATGTGTTTGCATTTTCTTCAGCTTTTCTAAACTGCTTCTGAAAATGTCTAAAATATAAAATAGTTGGAAAAGTAAACCACTCAAGGAACTATGGGAGAAACATATTAATTTATTCAAATGAGAGGTACTGAAATATTTTGCTCACTTTTCCTTGAGATGTGGGAGTGGTTGGGTGGGTGATGGGAGTGTGAGGAGCCTGGGCCCTGTCCTCAGCTGGCCTTTTCCCTGGCAAGTTGCTTTGTATGTCTGGGTGTCTTCCTGTCCCTGGAGGGGATGCGGTAGGACATGTGGGAGAAGTGAGACACTGAAATGATAGTAAGCTCCTAGCTCGGAACCTGACAAGGAGGCTGAAACAAGCCCAGGAATCTCATCTTTCTTACCCAGGAAGCTTGAGTTTTCACTTTCAAAAAGGCAGTTCTTTCCTTTGCAATGTAATGTACTATTAACCAGGAGCACAGGACAACACAGAACTGGCCACTGCACATAGGCATGAGCAAACAAATGTGGGATTCACAAGGGCATTGTAGATATCTAGACATGAATTTGTTTTTCTGGACTCATTTCATAATCAGAAGAAGCAAGTACACATAGGATATTATAAACTTTACCCTAGTATCAGGTATAAAATAGACAAGTCAAACCTAACTTTCAGAAATGAGATAGATTTTGGTTTAAGACCCCTAAATTCAGATATCTACAAGCAAGAGACAAACTGGACCTGATCACTGGACCCTAGAGCCACTGAAGCCACCACAAACTACATTTGTATCTGGACACCTTCAACCAATTATATCTGGACATATCTCCACACCTTCAACCATACTGGCCACATCTCTCCTGACACCATGGGATGTCAGACATCCAGAACCCATAGAGACACCTGTGTCTAGTGTTTGAATGTAGGCATTTAGGTGTCTTAATCTGTTTCTGAATTACTCCCTACAGCTAAGTCTGGTCGTCTAAAATAATCATCTAGTGCCACCTTAGGTGACCTGAGGTGTGTGAGATATTTCAGCAGATATGACACAGCGTATCACATTAAAATGACCAGAGGCACTTATAATGAGGTGAAGATAAACTGGGGTTTGAAATTAGGTGGGATGAATCCCATTTCTGGTTCCCACAGCTAGCACAAATACTTGTGTTGGGTTTTTTTTTCTTGAATGATTGATTTGGGAAAATAGGCCTGTCTACTTATATCCTGTTGGCTAGACAGTCTCAAGAGTTTTACATAGAAATATTCTTTCTGGGGTCAA
Organism: Eopsaltria australis; assembly: GCA_034509425.1. NCBI lineage: Eukaryota > Metazoa > Chordata > Aves > Passeriformes > Petroicidae > Eopsaltria > Eopsaltria australis. The sequence goes on from JAVTVJ010000040.1 coordinate 2,271,754, forward strand.
AATGGGAAAAAGAGTCCCTCAGAGAAGCAGCTTCTCATTTCAATCCCCAAAGCAACAGGCAAGAAAAGAGAAGAGGTTTGCAAATCACTGTGAAAGAACTTTGTGCCACAGATAAAAATTATCCTGACCTTTCTTTGAGCAATGGTGAAATGGGTGTTCACCATGAGAGGTCATTAGACAATCACATTCAGACATGCAGAGAATATTGGCTCAATGCTTTTATTAGCAAAAATTCCTACTGTCTGCTTCACTCAAGTCTTACCTTTCATGTACTCTGCGGTGCTGCTTTGGTATTCACAATGAAGAGACGTGTAATGTCTCATGTCCCTGAATACTCCCCAGGAGGAGCAGGCAGGTTTAAAGCTTGGCTTCCAGATCTGACAATGCTTTTCTTTTTGCTCACCTACTCCTCAGACCATCATCTCTGAGCGGTCACAGTCAAAGGGCTGCCCTGCTGCGCACAGAGAAAGAGGGGAAAAATAGTCATGTTACTGACTGAAAGGTATCCCCTCCCTCTTGTTTAACAACATGATATTCCCCCCTAAAGTGCTTTCCTGAACAACATCTGAAGAACAGACAGATAAGCTCACAAGAAGTTTATCCCTTTTCCACATTCAGCTGTTGGGCATGTGGATCAGTGAGACATGAAGCTCTGCAGGAGTCAAGAGTTGGAGGCAGGGCTGCAAATGCTGACAGGTCAGAGCCTTTCTGCAGCTGGGAGCATTGGGTGAAAGGGGAGGGAAAGGCAATCTCCTTCAGCTGCTGAGGGACAGGCACATTTTCTACTCGACTGCACCCCTGCACCTTCCTTTGGCTTACAGCAGGGATTGCTTGTTCCTTCCCTACATGTCATCCCTGTGCTTGTCCAGGCACAGGTTTGCATGAGACCTGGTATAAACCAAGTTTAAATGATCATCCTGTGGAATTACTGACATAAAATTTAATGTGGTATTTTTACCTTCAGTCCTTGCAGTTACTGGAGTGCAGGCTAAAAGCTGCATTTATTGCGGACATTTATTTTTATGAAGAATGGATCTTTGCAGTCCATCAAAAACACTCAGCTTGGGAGGAAATGCACCGTAGCTCCCTCTGCTCTCAGCTGTAGTTTCCAGCACGGTAATCTGCGTTGCTAATTGTACAGCATGTACCAACACATGGTGCAAGGCGTGGATGGTGCAAAGCGTGGGCTGTCAGAAACATCCTACAGTTCACCAGTGTTGGCCTAGGGAATGTTTTCTCCCCACCCCTGGCATCCCATAGGGGTGGACTGCTGAGCATAGGGTGCTCCTCAGGATCCTCTGAAGTCATGGCAGAACCTCTGGAGGGGATGAGACTTCACTTTTCCTGCAGTGCTTGCCCAGCTGTCAAGGTGGGGAGGGATGCTTCCTTGCTGCCTCCTTTCTGGGATCTGATGGGGCAATGTGGAAGGCAGGGTTGCAAACTGTATTTCCAGATGGCAGTCTTTAAGAGACAAGCAAGGAGAGGTTGCCCTGTGCCTAGCCCTGCATTGAGTGATGAGAAGCCATAAATGTAGTTTCCTGCTGTTATTTTTAAACTAAGAATACCAAAGTGATAGACCCAGGTCAGACTGAAGCTGCACCATCCTTGGCCACCCAAAGCTCATGCCTTTGGAAAAGTACAAGGACAGGGCAAACATATACTGATTTCCCTCCCAAAGCATTCTCCCAAGCTATTTGTACTACAGTGATTTCCTGAACTGAGGCGATGCCTTTGTTAGTAGCCTGTAATTTGCTTCCTTGAATTTGCCCTTAATTTCATCAAACTCTCATAACTTGCCTTGAACCCACCAAGCTTTCCAGCACTGAGCCATGGGTCAAGCCCAGGCTGTGGCAGCAGTCAGAGCTGGCCTAGGCAAGTTATTCCAAGGTAACACCCTGACTTTGTTGGGGGGCAGCCAGACAAGCCCCTGCATCCCTCTGACCTCTCTGGCCAACCTGCAATTTGACTGCGTGTTTTTCCAGCCTGCCCAAGGGCTTCCTCCTGGCTGTCAGGGAAGGTCGTGCTGTCACCCCCCACTGTCAGAGAGAGGCAGTTTTTGTGTGTTTGTGCCCTCCCCTGCTGCTGGGGAGCACCCTTGCCTCGCAGGATCTGCCGCAGCGTGACAATAAATGCCACCAAAAGCATTCACATTTCCCTGAGCACATGAGAAAGGAGAATCAAGTCATGGTTGGGCTTGCAATAAAATGTAATAACAACAGCTTGTATACTGACAATGTCTTTGCTGTATCAATTCAAGTATGTTATGCTGAGATCCTTCAGTGCACAGTTCATCTGGGTCTTGTGTGTCAGCACATGTGGTGAGGAGCCCTAAGAGGTTATGCCAAAGCACAGTGTCGCAAGTATTGGGAGCGCAGAAACAGGACAAAAAACTGTGTTTGCTAATATTTAGTGTGTTTCCTGACCACCATATATTTAATACTTCACCAGTTGCAAAAGAAAGCAGCATTTCAGCCAAAGAAGTGCTCTGGGTCAGTTCCTCTTTTTTGGGGGGGTCTGATTACTCAGAGTTTCTGAGGTGCCATCAGCTACTTTTACCATCAGAGGAGAGTATGATACAGACAGTGCAGTGTGGTGTTTCCTGCAGGTGCACAGCCTCTCTCTCACAGCCCCAGGGCCACCAGTGGCCCCTTCTGCAGGAACCATGCCCTTTCTCAAGCAGGGAGCAAACCTGGGCTGGATTTCTCTTCCTCAGCCTCTGCCAAGCTCCTCTGCAAAGGTTTATCTTGCCAGGTTTTGTTTAAAGCAGACCAAAATGCAGAGCCTGAAGCACTGAGTTTTCAGTGTGTTTTGGTGCCAAATCCGGTGTAATTGTTGCATTTCCTTTCCCTGCCTGCAGACAGCCTGTAATGTAAGATCCTGGGAATATTTTGTTTTGGGAGGTGGAAGAGACACCGAGGGTGTCCGTCAGAAAGCACTACAGGGAGGAAAATGAACACTACTGAAGACAGAAGGAAAGCAGTGGTGTTCGGGATAAACTGAGCCTTTCCATTTAACTCCTGCTGTGGCAAGCCTGATGCTTTTAACCCTGAAAGGGCACTCTCTGCAGTCACATGGGACTTTTCTTTGGTAAAAGTCAGAGCCCCATGGGTTCCCGAGCTGGCTGAGCATGCCTGGAGAGTGGGTACAACCACAGTGGCTCTGGACGATATGGTAAATCAGGCACTGCAAGTTTGCTCTGTTCTGATGTTTGACATTCAGTATTTGCATGAGAGTTTTAGGCAGGTGGGGTTGAAGACTGGAAATGTTATAATCAATCTACAAGTCCCATCATCTATAGTGTCTCTGTCTGAACAGAGCATATACCCCTAGCGTTATTGAAAACAAAGAGGTTTTAACACATTGCAAATAAATGCATTTACTGAAGGGTGGGGCTGGGAGCCCTCTATCTTTTTATCCCACAGGCAATTGTGTAAACTACAGACTGGATAATACCAGAAAAGTGGGTTTCTTTTTGCTTAGTCACACTTACAAAGTTTTAACTGGGAATAACATATTTGCCTTTGAAACAAGAAGCCCCCAGCTGCAGATACTTGTCACCAGAGACCCCTATCAAGTGGTACCCTTCCCACTATGTGAGTGAGCAACCCCAATTTCATTCCCAGCAATGTCAGCTCTGATCACACTGGGTTCTGAAACTGGGAAATCTGAAGTGCTCTGAGAAATTTGTAGATGGATTTTGTAAAAAATTGTAGTTGTTTGTGGTGATAAACAAATCTTTATTTGCTTTATGTAGAGGATGCTCTTGAACCATATCTTTAGGTTTTCTCTGAAGCTGAGAGAGCTATGAGCCTGCTCTATGAAAAAACCCTAGAAAACAGGGAGTCTTCCATTATCACTGGCCTGAGGGAGCACGATTTTGAAAGCATTAGCCATTGCAAGGCTTATTATAAAAGTATGTGAATTGCTTAGACCTTTGTGTCTAGCAATGTATGCAGGCAGGACTGGGACTACTATTCTGCCCACGTGCAGGAAATCAAATGCCTGGACAAAACAATATTTGAAAACATATTTCTACAGCTTTTTTTTTTTTTTTTAATTAACCTTTGTTAGTAGGTGACCCTTACTAGAAGCTATGAAGGATGCCATGTATTCCTTTGGTATTGTGTGTATGGTTGTGTATTTGTTTTCTTTATTAAAATCTGGACAGAGGAAAATGAACCAGATTCCACTCCATTACCCCTGCTCAACTTCAGCAGCTGCATGGAGTTGTGGTGGAGGAACTGCATTAATGGAGTACATCCAAAAGGCCCCCACTAACATGCGTGGGAACAGATGTTATAAAATTGCAAAGAGGAAATGTTTGGCAATTACCCTCTACCATGGCTACCTTGTGCTGGCAGCCTCATGGTCCAGCCCAGCGTTCCCACTCAGGAGTGCTCTGGATGAAGAGGAGGAAAGTCCATTTTGGTGCTGGTAGTACTTCTGAAGTGAGGCAGGATTTGCAGAACTGTGGAATTTGTGAATAGAATCAGGTTGGCAGGGACTTTAGGAGATCATCTACTCCAGAGCCCCTCTGAAAGCAAGCACAGACTGATGGCTGCAAGCTCGAGCCTTCATCACACTTATCTGCAGGATGCAGGGTCAGGGTGGTTGCTGTGGGATTCACCTGTTGGACATCTGCAATAGAAGACTCACCACCTGAACAACTCCCTCTACTGTGCTCATGGATAGGAGAGGGAAACAGGAATGATAAGGGTTTTGTCCAGCTTTGGAGAAGCCTGACCAGCTGCAGTCAGGTGAATCCCACCCAGCACCACACATCTGTGGTGTATTTCTTGCTGCTTTGTGATCAATGGTAACAGGGAAGATGACAGCATTGAGCAATCTGCCTTCAGATTAAAAAGACCTAAAATGAAAATTAAATAAAGAGTTGGTTTGCTTTTTTTTTCCTCTCCCCAGGGCAGATGAGCCACCCACCGTGCCTGGACCCCAGCCTGGCTGCTGGGGAGATGCAGTCCCCCAGGACAGCGGGGAGGAAGCGAGGGCGGCCCCCGCTCCAGCCAGCGCCCATGAAAATGGCTGTTCACAACCTGTTCTCAGCACCAGCCGGAGCTCTGCCCCTCGTGAAGATCCCAAAGAAGAGAGGGAGGAAACCTGGGCACAAGGTAGGTGCACGACTTTCACATTCCTTCTCCACCTCCTCTTGGTCATCATACATTTTCTTCTAGAATTTCAGCTGAAATGCAGGAACAGAGGAAAAGTTGTGCAAGTCTGGGTCAGAGAAATGGAAAAAAAATTGTTTCTCTTCTACCTGAGCTTGTGAAAAAAATCACAGAATCATAGAGTTTTCTAAGTTGAAGGGGACCCATCAGGATCATTGAGTCTAACTCCTGGTCCTGCGCAGGACACCCCAAGAACCACACCATGTATATTCTTCCAAAGGTCAAAGTTATTTTAATTTGGTCTCTTTGAAAATAACTTGTTTTCCACAGTGTTGTGGGGGATGGCTGCACACCTTCGGGGAAGTGTTTCTCATTTGTCACTTCCTTCTCTCTCACCTATCAGTGATTAGAAATTGAACAAACTGAACAGAGAAGGAAAAGAATATAGGAGAGTGGAAATAAAGGGGGAGGGGGGGGGGGAAGCTAATTTCCTAAGGAAGAAAGAAAAGAGGGGCATTTGAGAAAAGTAATTGGATTTCACTTTATATGTCTGCTCACTGCCCAGCTCTCTGTGCAACCCTGGAGCAAAAGGAGAACTAAAGAAATACAGGAACCCTTAGTGCCTTAAGCCCTTCTGATGCTGCTGCTGGGCTGGGTCTCTCCCACCCCACCACATGCAGTGGGCTCAGCACCAGTGGGAGCAGTTCCACTGTGACACCTCACACCAGGCAAAAATGGGACTGTGATGCTGAGGGAAGAATTTGTTCTGGGGAGTGAAATTGGGCTACATTTTAGTGAGGGGTCTTGTGTTCTGCAGATTGCTCTGTTACTCTCTCCGTCTCTGTCCCCAGCCAGCTCAGGGCACTGTGCATGTTTGCTGTGCCTGTTCCTTTTTTTTAATGGGCACTGGTACAGACAGGCAGACTGTTACAGAAGGAGGGCAAATTGCTGACTGTTAGAAAATCAGAGCTGCTTGAGTTCCTGGTGCCAGGACAGAAAAGCGAATAAAGTGATCAGGATATGCACAAGCCTTCCCTGGAGAAGGTCTTGACCAGGGTGTTGCCTAGCTCTTCCCTGGGTGTCTCCTGGTTCATGGGAGGCAACAACATCCCATGCATGGTGGTGCTGGCTGAGCTCTGGACACAGGGACCAATTGTTTGGTTCCTGTGATCCTTGGGTTTGAGCTTAATCTAGAGAAGACTACTCTCATCTTTGCCTTTCCCTCCTTTTCACCTCCTGCCAGACCTTCTTCCTCCCACCCCCCGACCTCTGTCTAACAGTAGTCCAAAACAGAGCTCCAAGCTGAGACTGGGGCAAATATTCAAGTGTTTTTTAAAATGTAGGATATGAAAATATTTTTATTTTTTCACTTCCATATCAGGATAGAACTCCAAGATAGAAAATCTGAATGGCTCTACTTGAGGTTATTTGTTATTACAAGTTTATTATTTTTTATATTTATTTATTTCAAGTAATTTAGTTATTACCAGTAAAGCTGGGTGACTTGTAGACTCTTTAGATCAAAACCATCTAGTTTGGACAATAATAGTTTGGAGATCTGCTGAAATTGGTTCTTTGAGGTTTGAGATTAAGTGATTTGCCAAATACCACAATGACCTTGTATGCAGGGTTTGTCAAACCCTGTCACTTCTGGTCCTTCTTGTCTCGGTGACCCCCATTTCTTGCTCCTGCATTTGCATTTGATTTGTAATTTGACCAAAAAAAAAAAAAAAAAAAAAAATGCTGTGGATTATGTTCTGTTCTAGCCCAAATGCACCATGCACCCATCTACCTGGAAAAAAGTCTTTCACCAACCACCACATACATATAGATGGGAGAAGTGGGAGACTTAAATTCCTGGAAATGCTGCAGTAACACTGTGCTTTGGACCTACGTGGCCGAGCATTTGATTGCTGTGTCCCCCCGTCATCCAAAGGGACACTTTATCCCTGGCTGGGTACCACACACTCCTCCTCCTTGTCACACTTAGCGAGGAGGCAACAGCGTCCCTCCTTCAGCAGTGGATCTGAGATGATGTTCTTTCTTGGCGAGTGTGGCACCTAAAAAGGCATCCTTTTATAACCAGTGGCTTAGGTGGATGGAGCTGACACTTGTGAGCGGCAGCATTGGTGGCGTCTGGCCTGGTGCTGTTGCTTTGCGCTGTAGGATGCGTGCACAGAAGCGGTGTTTTCCGTGAGGTGTCTGCATGCTGTGTGCTCAGCTGAAGTGAACTCCTCTCCATCCAAATCACTTCCCCAGCGTGAGTCAAAAATTACATTTTTTGATGGGGAACTCTAGCTTGATTTAATTAGCTTGATAATTGTATGACTTTCAGACACCATGAGACTTAAATGCATTTTAAAAAATGACTCCCTGCCCAAATGGCAGGCGACCAAATTCTTTATAGCAACCAGATAGCTGAATTATTACAGAACAGATGGAAAAATACTTCTGAATTTTTAGGAAACTAGGAATTTACAGCCTAGATTTAAATTTATTTTGACCGAGATGTGAATAACAGACATTTTCAATCACATGCTCTTTATAGACAGGTGACCCATTGCCTGTTTTCATTGCTATTAAAGCAAATATCTGTGTCCTCCTGAAATGACATTTCATCACACTTCATCACCAAGGAAAGTCTTTTCCTTGCTATCCTGTTTATTTTTTCACAGCTTTGGCTATAAAATTTCATCAGCTGTTTTTCCAAAAACTGTTTTGTACCTTATGTGGAGCTATTTGCCATAAAATATTACATTTCCCCAAAACACAATATTCTTTCTGATTGTCTAAATCTCTGGGAAAAAGCCTATTCTGGCAGCCGGGGGGAGGTTAGTAGATGGATGGGTTTTATTTCCCTGGCTGTGAGTGAGAGCAGCCCTGAAGAGCTGCCTAGGAAGCCTGTGCAAGGGAAGGGTTTTTCAGCGTCCTGCAGGGATTTGCCGTGTTGGAGGACGTTGGAGGGACACGCTTGCAGCAAACACCATCACATCCCTCCCAGAGGGCAACAAAGCTGTGGCCCCCTTTGAGCAGCTCGAGGGCAGTTTGTCCCTCTGTGCAAGCAAAGCAGCTCCCATCCAGGGAGGTGGCCCCAGCCCTGCAAGCTCTTGCCAGGTGGGGTGGGCAGCGAGAGTCACACGTGTGGAGTGACAGTTTCCATTACAGGGCACGGGTTCCCCTGCTGCCCTAGAAGTCAATACTAATGATGACAAATAAGCAGTCAGGATTTGGACACACTAGAAATGAGATTGCACAGACAACCTTAAAGTGTCCTGTTTATTCACCTGTCCTATGATATAGCCTTGAATTTCAAGGTTATGCACACTCCTGTCAAGGTTACCTGCCTCATTCACTGTGAAGCACTGATGGGATGGAGGAGACTGTGTGCAGACTCACTTGCATCATTGGCTGTGCAGAAGAAAGTTATTGCCTGACACAGGAAGAAAAGGTGGGAAGGACCTTGGACTGTGTTTCCCTTTGCCAGCTGACCTCCCCTCTCACCCTCAGTGACTGGGCTTGTGTTATGCTGTGTTTCCTCACTCACAGCCAAATGCACGGAGCCACAGACCCCAAAAGATATGCTCAGAAGCTCTGTGCTTCCCTAGTGTAGGTTTAATGGCAACCTTCTGTCCAGCCATCAGAAATCCACATGGCAGGACTAGGCTGGCTCAGACACTCACCACTGCACATTTGCAGAGGCTGGAGACGGTTCTCTCTCTGGCAACAAAAGCTGTCATTGGCAAGAGGTGCCTCTGCCCTCCTGTCTGAAAGGACAAAGGCCCATGGGGATGGGGTGAATCCCAGACTTTTCTACTAATTGTTTTTTCAGGACAAGGGACAACTGGTACAGGGGAGCAGGGAGCCATAAAAATGAGAACCTGCATCTAAGTGGTTTAAGAAAACTGCAGGGAAAGTTTGTATTGAGGTTCATCATTTTTCTTTCCTGTGTATTTTACTGTACAAGCTGGCAGAGATCTTCTTCAGAAATAAAAAAAAGTTCCTCACCCTCTTCCATTTTTTTGGTGTGGGATGACATAAATACCAGTTAGATGAATCCTGGCTTCTCTGAATAGGTGTGCAGATTGTAATAAAATCTCCAGAACTCAGCAGAGTCCTCCCCATCCCCAGCCACTGCATACTCAAACAAACTTGCAGCCAGCATCGATGGTACAAAAGCCCACTCTCTCTGCATCTAATGCATGGTGACTTTGATAAAGTAGACACACTTATTTCCTACCCAAAATCCCTGATCAGCTTTCTCTGATCTCATTTCCATGGTAGAAAGTCCATAAGAGCAGGGGGGTTGGTTGTAGATCTTGTTTTGGAGCAAACACTTTTACATCTCATGCTGCGCATATTAAAACTTACGACATTTGATAGGCAAAAGCTGATTCAAATTCCTTACCACAAGGATTTCCCAATGTGCTCTGACAGATTTCCTCTGTCTCCATTTCTCTTTCTCTCTTCTTCACTGCTTTTTTTGACTCTCATGCATATGTGCTTTCTACTGGCAAGCTCTCAGTCAGTCAGCTGGTTGGTTGGGTTGGCTTTTCAGTAGAGAAGACTCAGTCCAAGAAAAGACATCTTTAGATGGAATACTTTGAGATTTACACTTCATTATGTTCAGGGACTACTCAGGGTTTCAGTGGCCAGGAGGTAGCTAAGCTGTGTTTGCTTAGTGTACTGTCTCTTGCACTAACCAGGCATTGTTTTATTTTGATCTAACAAAGACCAGTTCTCTACTACCCCTAATAAAATGACATTTATCTGTACCATCTCTAGAAGTGTTCAAAAGGTGTGTAGGTGTTTAGGGACATGGTGTAGTAGTGGTCTTGGCAATGTTAGGGAATGACTGGACCCAATGATCTTAGAAGTCTTTTCCAAACGTGAATGACTTTGTGATTCTATACATACAAGTATATATGCACAGCTCTCTATAAATGATCTGTTTTATATACATACCGAGTGTGTACAAATTCACATATATGTATGTGCATTCATTGTATATATATATATACATATACATATATATATATATATATATACAACATATATATATATATAATATATATATATATATATATATTGATCAAATACAAGCCCGGAAGCCTAACATAGGGGCTACCCATAGTTTCACTTTGCCAGCCCACTTTGTTATAGGAAAGTGAATAACTGACATATTGCTGTAGGGCATAATAAATCATGATGCTTCTCACCTTCTCACATGGAATAAATCCCAAACTGGATGGAGAACTTGATTTTTGAAACTGTTTTCTTCCCATTCAGTAAAGCTTTGATACTCTCTCTCACAGTATCTTTCTGGACAAAATGTCAGGCACACAGCTGGATAAACACATCATGCCATGGGTGAGCAACTGGCTCACCAGTCAGGCACAAAGGGTTATTGGGAATGGGGTGACATCAGACTGGTGTCTGATGGGTGTCTGATCAGACCTGTCGCTGATGGGTTTCCCACGGGGCTCCAACCTCAGCCCTATGCTCTTCAACATCTTCATAAATGACTTGGATGCGGGGCTGGAAGGGATACTGAGCAAGGTCACAGATGATACAAAATCAGGAGATGTTGACTCCCTTGGGGGCAGGGGGGCCCTGCAGAGACACCTTGACAAATCAGAGATGGGCAATCACCAACTGTATGAGGTTCAACAAGGGAAAGTGCCCAATTCTGCACCTGGGGTGGGACAACGCTGGATGCACGGACAGACTGGGAAATGCGGTGCTGGAAAGCAGTGCCGTGGAAAGGGATCTGGGGGTCCTGGTCGATGGCAAGTGGAACATGAGTCAGCAGTGCCCTGGCAGCCAGGAGGGCAAACCCTGCCCTGGGGGGCATCAGGCACAGCATCACCAGCCGGGCAAGGGAGGGGATTGTCCCCTCTGCTCTGCACTGGGGCAGCCTCACCTCAAGTGCTGGGGGCAGTTTTGGGCATCACAATAGAGAAAGATATTAAACTATTGGAGAGCATCCAAAGGAAGACAACAAATATGGTGAAGGGCCTTGAGGTGAAGCTGTATGAGGAGTGGCTGAGGTCACTTGGTCTGTTCAGTCTGGAGGAGATTGAGGGGAGACCTCATTGTTGTCTTCAGCATCCTTGTGATGGGAAGAGGAGGGGCAGACACTGATCTCTCCTCTGTGGTGAGCGGTAACAGAACCTGAGGGTATGGCATGAAGTTGTGTCATGGAAGATTTAGGCTGGATATTAGAAAAAGTTTCTTCACCCAGAGGGTGGTTGGGCACTGGAACAGGCTTCCCAGGGAAATGGTCACAGCACCAAGCCTGACAGAGCTCAAAAAGGATTTGAAGCAATGCTCTCAGGCACAGGGTGTGACTCTTGGGGATGGTCCTGTGCAGGGCCTTGATGATCATTGTGAGTCCCTTAGTCAGTGATTCTGTGAAAACAAACTGACAGCACTGTGTCACTGGTCATTCTTGATCCCAATCTGAAGGCAAGACAACTCTACAAAAACAAGACAACACAAGCAAGTGAGAAATGGCACTAGCCGGGGGCAGCTCAGGGTCCCTCATACTCTACAACTGCCATACAGCAGGAGATCAAATCTATGGCTTGTCTCAGATGCACTTATTGAATATTTTTCCGTCTTTCAGACTGCAAACAAAGGGACTTACCCTGCCCCAGGGAAGGTGGTGGTAAAAACTCACTTAGATGTCCCTAAATCCTATATACTTCCCTCTCCTTTCCCCAGCTTTCTAGTTTTACCATTATACTGAAACAGTGACCATTATTTTAGACATTTGTAATTCATAGTCATGGACAACAAAAATCTTCATCTAAAACAACTTCTACTCTCCACCAGGGATTGCTCAAGGTTTGGTTTGTAGGCAGTGGTCTGACTTCATTTCTACTTCAACTATACTTTGTATATTATCCACTGCAAAAGAGCAAAAGGAAAGAAATACCTGTCAAAAGAACACTTTGATGTAGGACATGTAAATGTGTAAACCAGCAAGCTGTGTGCTTGGCTCCCTACTTCCCTTCTTAGCAAAAGAAAAAGCAAGGGTGGTATCTTCAGGTCACATCCATCATGTCAGTGCTTTTTAAATATAAGGACCTGATCATCATTTGACTAGTGAGATGTTGCCAGGTACTGGCAAAGACGTAGTGATACTGCACTGTAAATTCACATCATGTTTCTCTTCTCCAAGCTGGGCTGCAGGTCACAAAGACCACTGGGTGCAACAGTGCAGCAGTTTGTATTTACCAGCTGGTCATAACACACTGTGGACCACAGTGTGTGCTTATTTACATGGGTATCAGCCCAGAGTAGCCTCTTGGTGCCACTGGATTTACACAAGATTTACACCCCTGCAACCAAGAGCAGAGTTTGGCCCTAAATTATGATGCAGTTAAAGACCTCATGTTTCTGGGTTGTGGAGCATTGTTTACACCCACATGAAATGGGTTGTAAAATGCCATTGCGCTGATTTGTTGAAGTGTTAGACTCAATTTGCTCAGGTGTAAATAACTACCCTGTGGGTGGCATAATATTTGCATCCTGTAGCTTAAGGCGTTGCTGTCTGCTGCAAATCAGTCAGGCTTCAGGCTCCAGTATCCTCCTGGGAGTAGGATGGATCCTCTGGCCTGGAGAAAGTGATGCAATAGCAGATTGCTAATGAGTGGGAGTTCATGGGGCGTGACATACATAGAATAAAATTGGAATATCTTGTGTATACTTTCATTATTTTTTGCAGCTGAAATCTCGTGTCCTGATGACTCCTTTAGCAATCTCTCCGCCGAGAAGCACGCCGGAGCCGGATATTAGTTCAATCCCCCAGGATGCAGCCACAGTACCCAACTCGGACACCCCACAGGCTCTCACAGGTACTCAGCCTCAAGTGCTCTTTGACCGAGGGGTGAGCAGGAGCCACGGGCTGACAGCCAGATGTCAGAGCCAGGTGCTGGGCTTTCCAGAACAAGGGGAGCTCATGAAAATGGGGTGTTTGCAGATTAGTCCAGAGACCAGTGACAAGGAGCAGAGATATCCTGCAAGATTGTATTTTGAGTGCCATGTGTCGAGTTTAGTGGAGATGTCAGTTCCATTCCTCTTGAAATGTGAACATCAAAAACCCACGAATGCTCCATTTTGTACCTAAAATTTTCACCCCATCTAATACGTTGCAATGACCAAACTAAATCCCTGTGTGAACATGAAGCGTCTGTTACAGCTGTGGGGAGAAGAACAGAGGAGCTATGGTCTATATTCAGTAGGCAAGGCTACCAGCACGAAAACCCCAACACCTTATCCCAGCAGCAGGCATGGTCATTTCCAAATGTAGTCGGAAAACACAGCCTTTTTGTTTATATTACCAGAAGTAACATAGGTCAAGGCTTTTAAACTGATGTAAATGAGAAGAAAATCAACAAGACAGCTGATTTACCCAGAGATTTCAGCAGAGAAATGGATTAGATAACATTAGAATCTAAACACAACACATAAATCCCATTATTTCTTAGCTGGGATGCACAGAGGAGAAGTTTTCCATCTGCTCTGGTGGCAGAATGATACTAAACCTAGCGACAATGGCAATAATATATTTTATTCTCGTTTATCCCTTCACATGCAAAGTCTGCAAAGCACTTGGCAAACACCAGCTGAGTGGATGGAAGTGCCCTGAGAGGTGTGCCCAGGCTGCTTTTGGAGGGGGACAGAGGAGCACCAGCCCTGCCAGGTCACGAGGGTGGCTGCAAAGGCAGAGGTTCTGTGGGTCATTTCAGGCTCAGGGGATGCAGTGCCCCACACCTCTGTCTGCCCATCCCCATGCCACTGGCACCTTTACTCCCAGCATCCTCCCAACAGTGCATGCACTGGAGCAGGGCTGGCAGGAGGTGAACGGAAGCTCAAGCCAGCTTTTACCTCCCTCTCTGCTTCAAAAGGACTGTAGGGACCCTGGCTCCGCAGTGAGGGACTCAGCACATTGCCTGCAAGCTGCAGAGTCCCTCCCACAGCTGACCCCCGACAAAACCAGTGGATTGTCACGCAGAAAGCACATTCTGCAGATTTGTCGAGGTGTGGCACTATGGGAAAACTGCACTCTGAAATCCCCCTGCAATTCCTGCATGCTGCTGCTGTATTTTCAGTGCACCATCCCTTTGTTTGCTTGGCACTTGGAAGGTGTGAAGTGATATAATGATAAGTATGATTGCTATTATCCTCCTATTTACCCAGGATGTACTGCTCGAGCCCCTTCTGCTGGTCCCTGCGAGACGGGGGAGCAGAGTGCACTGTGACAGTTGCACTAGATTTTCATTATGGTGATGCAAACTGTAAATTATTTCCAACTTTACACAGCTGTCATCATGTCCTCCACTCTGCTTGATGGGGTTTTTTTGTCACATATCTGATTTCTGTCAGAAGATAATGTTATATTGTTTGAGAGATGACAGCTCGAGCACACTCAGCCAGCTATTATAATATGTCTCACTTTAGCCTGACTTTAGGCTGTCTTAGTCGCCCTTAGTTACCGCAGCACTAGCCCTGCTTCCCCCGAGATGCACTTAGCCTCAGCCAAGCTTAAAATAAGTCCATAGTAGTGAGGAGAACACTCTTTTTTTTGGCTATTGCTGGCAGGCCTGATGGCATGTAGAAAACTTGCCTTTGCAGCTTATGAGAGGAGGCAGGGCTTGGCTCTGGAGAGGCTGGGGCAGACTCCCTCACAGACCCCTGTGCGGCACAGCCACGTTGCTGCAGTCTCAAGCACTGCACACCATGTACAGCTTCCCTCAGCTTGATGCAGTTTGCAGTGTTAGGTTGGACATGGAGGGTTAGGAAGCTCCCAAAGACCAGTCTCTGCCATGGCACTGTGCAGCTCAGTGCAGCATAACCCTCCAGAAATTATAGCTGCATTAGGGTCAGAAGAAGCAAGGATTCAAAGCCTTTCCAAAACTCAGAGCAGTGCTTCTCACAGCAGCTCTCAATGAGCCAGTCTAAAACCAGATAGAGAAAAAAAGAACAAACAAGCTGAAAACACACGTCAGGCTGGCATTCCCTCCTTTCTGTGAAGTCAACACTGGCAGTCACTGTTCTGCACTCCCAGGGTATTTTTCTGGTGACAAGTTGCATGGATAGGGTAAACTCAAGAGAGCAGACCCCAGGCATACACAGGAGCTTTTTTAGATGTGTATAGCTCATCCTAGCCTGTGACACTGAGCTAGACCTGAACTCAGCTTGCTTTGCTTTGGCAATGGGTCATTAGCTCAAGGAAGTCTGGCTCTGCCATCACAAATACCAACAATTCACCAGTGAAGGAAGAACTTGGGAAATGAATAGAAATGTAGAACGCTAGCATTTGCTAGGATGCTCTCGGGACTGTTTTGTAATAACCTTGTTGGGATTTTTTTGTCTACAGTCTGCATTTATGTCAACAAACAAGCGAACCTGGGGCCATACCTTGACAGAAAAAAGGTGCAGCAGCTGCCAGAGCACTTTGGCCCGGAGCGACCATCGGCAGCCCTGCAGCAAGCAGTGCAAGCCTGCATCGACTGTGCACTCCAGCAAAAGGTGGTCTTCTCCCTCATCAGACAGGGCTATGGAGGCGAGATGGTGTCAGGTAAAGCATCTTTGTAAGGGGTTTGTGGCCAGTTGGGAAGTGCTTGAAGTCTTAACATGTTTTCAAATCCTGAGTGCCCTGGATGTCCTGTTCCCATCAGTGGGATGGCAACCAGCTTTGAAAATCACTTATGCCTTTGTAAAATGAGTTGCTGCAGGAATCACCTTGGTGTCAGAGGAAAGAATGTTGGTGAGGGGTATTGCAGTGGTGATTCAGGGAAGCAACAGGCACTCCAGAGTTTGCCTCTTACGGCTCTTTGGAACGGTGCTGAGGCCAGGGCTGAGAGCTGTCTTCATGCAGCTGTTCAAGGATGGGCAGCAATGCCAGCCCAATTCAGGACTCACCTTCCTACCTCAAGTACACATGCATGCCTCATAGGATGAGGGTGGCAAAACTCTGCAACAGGTTGCCCAGAGAGGTGGTAGATGCCCCATCCTCAGACATATTCAAGGCCAGGTTGGATGGGCCTTGGAGCAATCTGAGCTAGCTGAAGATGTCCCTGGTCATTGCAGGAGGGTTGGAATAAGTGACTGGTAAAGGTCCCTTCCAGCCAAAATCCTTCTATGACTTTATGATTCTGTGTTTCTCAAAAGGATGACTTTTATGGAGTTTAGCTGCTGGTGTGTGCCCTGCCTGCAGTCCATGAGCCAAACCCACTCTCTGCTGCAGGAATTGCAAAAGTCCCACGGCAATTCCCCATGCAGCAGGACTGCACACAGTCTACACAAATATATCAGAGAGAATCCAAGACCAAGGGGGACTTCCCAGGAGCTCCTCATCTTCTTGCAGTGGCACTCCTTGCTGTATCCTGATGAACTTGCCATGTCCCACGATGAATCCCCTGGCCTGGTTCACAGTGTGAGCATGAGCTTTTCTTCTATCACTGCAAGAGTTTTGTGTCACAACATTCTTTTGGCATGTGGGGATGCAGTGAGAATGAAACAATGATGGGAATACGGGAACAGCACTCTCCAATGAGCTGCTGCAGATGAGTCAGGCACGAACACAAAGCCAAGGACTGCAAGTCCAATCAGTTTCAGAGGGACTGCAGATGCTCAGCTGTGCCTCTGGGACCTTCTTGTGTGGGAGCCCAAGCTCTGGCCCTCTGTGCAGCACATAAATCGTGCTTCTTCCCTCTCCTCAAGTTCTCCGTAATCACAGGTGTGCCTTCCCTAAGGGACATCAGAAATACTCTGAGAATGATCCAGATTTGTTCACAGAAACACAAGACTAAAGCAACTCAGTGCAGAGCTTCATTTTTGCCTAGTTCTCTGCTGCATATATGATTTTCATTACAATTAGGAGAGTCATATTATGCACCAAGCCTGCCAAACTCCTTGGTCTCAGTTCCTCTGAGCTGGCTTGGCTTCAGCTTCACCTGAACTAAAAGCACCTGGTCAACATTTCTCCCAATTTCATGCTTCTTCTGGTCATCAAAGAGGGGTGAATGGCCTCCTAGTCATGGCGTGGCTCTGCAATTGCACCTCACTCCCAGCAGCGCAAATGAGTTTTGTCAGGGGCTTTCCAATCTTCCCATGGCTTGGCTCACAGATGCTCTACCAGCTGTGGAGCATGATCCCTCACAGCAGCTCAGGCCAACAGGAAATCTCTGAAGTTATTCCCAAAATTATAAGTCTAATGTTGCAACTTTTACTTGTTAGTAGTGGTGGGAGACCGTAGGATTGGGAAAAAACCTTCCAGGTGGAAGAGTTCAGGCAGCCATATCATATTGTCCTCCCTGCAAGCCTGTTGAAATTGAATGTGTCTTGCCACAACAGATCCTGGTGGGTCTGTTTTGACCACTCCACCCCTCCCATGGCTGGGACCTTATGCTCTTTCTGATTCCTGGCTGAATATGTCCCTTGACAAGTTTACCCAGGAATTTTAATTGCTCTGTTCTTACCCTTAGATGTATTTCTAAGAGACCCATTCTCATTCTGCCAGGCTGAAATACACAGCTCCTTTGAGGTGAGGAAGATCACTGGATCAGTGAAAGGAGTGCAGGTGTCTTGCCGCAGTCCCACAGAGCAGGATCGTGGTGGCTGCAGTGCCACAGGGAAAATTTCTGCTCCCCAAATACCAATGTAGTCAGCCTGTCCACTTCTGTGAGTGTGAATTCACCCTTCTTCAGCCTGTATGACCAGAATGATGCCCATCAATCCATCTCAGGTTTCTCCAGAACTTTGTATAGTGGCTTTAACACTTCATTTTCTCTCCTGGAAATATTTTGTTCCACACCTTCTGGAAACATATCTGAGTTTTTCATGACTGTGTCACCTTGCTGTTTTACAGGCATCTGGTAAGCTTGTATTGTAATTTCTTCTCCCATCAGGTTGTTTTGAGCCTCTTCAAAGAGTTATGGATTTCTGTTTATTTTCCATATTTTTTTTCATGCATTTGTGCTGTCACAGAAGTCAAAATCAGTCGATCCTTTCTGTGCAATCTCCCAGTCCTCTCCTCCATTGATGATCTCTGCCAGCTTACAGCATCCGCAAAATCTTTATGTGCCAGCACAGACCGCTGCTGGTTTCTCTCTGGGACTTGGGGTCTCCTGCCAGCAGACCCTGTTGTCATTTCATGACCCATCCCTTGTACGCAATAATTTCCAATTTCATGAAAGATTTCTCTTACTTTACTGAATTCTGGATAGACCACAACTGCCAACATTCCCTTGCCTATAAATGCAATTAACTCAGTAAATAAAGATCAATGATGAAGCTGTTACCTCTCTCTTCAGTACAACCCTGGTAACCTTTCATCCATTCACAACCATGCCTTTAATTCTTATCTCCCCATTATCTTTTAAAACCTTGGGTACTGCTGAAGTCAGCCTAATAGCCCATCACTACTGGTGATCACTGCAGATCACTTTTTTCCCCTTCCTTAGACTAGGGTATCATAATTGCCTCCTAATCACACGATGCAGTTTTCAGATGGATGCATATATTAGAAAACCTTGCACTGCTGGCCATGCCAGTCAGCATCTTTCAGCTCTCCAGGGCGAAGGTGATCTGGGTCACACAAACTCAGCTCCTTAAGCTCCTCCAGTTTGTTGTGTGCCTCAGGTAGGGTAATTTTGCAAAATATTTTAAGACATACCAATACTTGAGTAAAATTATTTTCCCTGCTCTCACTCTTCCTCCTGCCGTGCATCCACAGGTATTGAACCGCTCCTGTTTTGCTTTCCAGTTTCAGCCTCTTTCGAGGGGAAACAGCATCTCCAGAGCCTGCTGGTAGTGAACAGCATCGGGTATGTGCTGCGCTTCCTGAAGAAGCTGTGTCGCAGCCTCCTGTGTGACAACCTCTTCAGCAACCAGCCTTTGCAGCAGTACAGCGCCGTGCCGGAGAGCCCGGAGGGCTACGGAGACAGACGGACGGAGGCAGGTAGGCTGCTTGATCACCTTGGCCTCAAGATGTAACAGAGCTGAAGAAATGACTTTCTGAAGAAATGACTTTCTGAAGAAATGACCATTTTTTGGTGCTGTGCTGTGTTGTGCTGTGTGTGATAGGGAACTGCAGGCCTCTGTGGGACCTTTCCAGAGGGAGGCAGTGAGATTACTTGTGGTATTTTTCCAGTGGCTACAGAGGTGTTTGGGTGAGAACTGCTGTGTTGAGGTGCTCCAGCAGAGAAATTTTGGGCCAGTACCTTATATTAGCACAAACCTAAGGTTCATATTAGCTGTGGCACAGTCAGCCTGGATCCCAATCTGCCACCTCCATCTGTGAGTATAAACCTAAATGAGTTGTAACTGCTACGTGGTTTGCTTTGCTACTTGCAGGAATGTTTCCTTTAGCTTAAAACCCTCTGGGACCAGCAAGGTCACTCTCTTAGTGGTTGGCTGTGTGGGACAAAGCCTGGAGGGGCTGTGGCATGGGGCAGATGCATCCAAGGATGGTGGTGGTCCTGAGGGGCACCTGCCCTGAGCAGCACTGGGCTCCCAGATGGATTGGCACTCCTGAGCTTCCTTCTTGCTCACATTCTAGGATAGGGCGCCGGCCCCACACAGCCTCCATGGAGCTGGGACATGCCTGCAGCCCCATTAGCAGCTGGAAAGCTGCCCTGGGGCCTTACTGTGGCATTGCAAGAGCTAGTTCAGGAAAAAAGAAAGATGTAAATTACAGGCATGAGCCTTCGTTTCACCTGCAGGCTTCCTCCTAACTTAAATTATTTTTCCTTTTCTTTTATTAACAACACTGTGGGTGTTTGGGGAGCACAGTGTCTCTCATGCATTCAGTTTAATGGCAGATACATGCTGGCAGATGAGAGAAAGGTGTTTTAGTGTCCGCAATTATGATTTTTGAATCACTTGTTCACCAAGAATACCCTCAGTGTGCACTTTGCACACCAAAGCTGGGAGAGGGCTGTGCACATAGTGCAGAAATCATCTTTTTGTGCAGAGAAATACAGCTGCCACTCTGACACATGGGGGAGGAAAGGCAGGAGCCTAGACTGCAAAGCAGTATTTTGCTTTCCTCTCCACTAGGACATTTGCAGCAAGTTGAATGTTTCTGAGAGGTCAAGGGATTTCTGTAGCACCGAGTGAGTGCCGCCCAGGGGGCCTGGCATTTGCGTTTGCATTTGCATTTTAATTTGCATGTGCATTTGCATTTACTTTTGCACGACAGGGCTCTGTGTGAGAGAAGGCAATTCCACTACTGGAGTTTCTACAGTTGCTGTTGTACCCTGAGCATCTCCCTCCCCACAAAATTCCAATGCAGATGTCTCTGACACCGTCCTCACTGGACCTCCACAGACACTGGGGATGGGCAAAACATTATCTTTTGCTCAGACTAGACAGGAGATGTGGATGGAGGCAAGGCTTCTTTCCTGGGTCTCCCACTGTGGGGTGCAGAGGGGGTGTGTGTGCAATTATTAGCTCCCAGAAGCAGCCTGGGCTGGGGAGGTAGGCTTAGATTAGATATGAGGAAGAAATTCTTTACTGAGAGAGTGGTGAGGCACTGGAACAGGCTGCCCAGAGAAGCTGTGGATGCTCCATCCCTGGAAGTGTTCAAGGCCAGGCTGGATTGAGGCCCTGAGCCTACGTTTAATGCTGAGTTACCTGAATCTCCTTCCATCTCCCCAGGAGTCAGCATTTCTCTGCAGCCAGGTCAGCACGGGGGTTCCTCTGATACACAGAGCAGTGACAGGGTTTCCCAGAGTGCAGTGGTAAGGAGAACCACAGGAGCTCTGCTGCAGACGGGTCTGTGAGGGCACCTGTTGGGATAAAGCTGGCATGGAAGGAGCAGGGCCATAATAAAGCACCATGGGAAGTCATGCAAAGCAGCCACATTTTTCATTGTTTCTGTTCTCCATCTTGTAATCAAGACGTCCTTTCTTTTAAAATCATGTGCTTTTCAGCCCCTTTGCGCCAATGAATCTAATCCATGTATTGACTTTGGTGCAGTTACTCTTGATTTACACCGTCAGAAGTGAGAGGAGAAGCTGGCATCGTGTCCAGTCATATTAATCCACTTACCCCAAACAGGAGCCACCTTTTAACCTTGCCCCAAAGCACATGCCCCTAAGCCATAATTCACCTGTGCTCACAGCAAGCTGCCAGATGCTAATGGCTGTGTACAGGCCAGGTGGGATTTGTTGACATATGCATATATCACTTACAACTATGTTTTACATGCCTGGGAAGTGCAGACTCATCAGGCTGTGCCTAGAGCTGGCCTCTGCAATGAGCCATGTTGGCTGTGCATTTCCCTCCCTGCACCTGAGCCCCACGCTCTGCCTGCCTCGCCAAGACCCCTCACATGGGACATTCCCCAGGGT
This sequence comes from Eopsaltria australis, assembly GCA_034509425.1. Lineage (NCBI taxonomy): Eukaryota > Metazoa > Chordata > Aves > Passeriformes > Petroicidae > Eopsaltria > Eopsaltria australis. The sequence continues at coordinate 2,293,241 of JAVTVJ010000040.1, forward strand.
CTTTCTCAGCTCTGAAGGGAATTTCTGGCTCATGAGAGTGATTTGTGGGGAGCAGTCGTGGGATGACTCCCAGGCCTTCATCTGGGAAGTGCCCAGCTTCAGGTCTACATTTCAGCAAATCCTGAGATGTTACCTGCTCCACAGCACCTGGGTTCAAAGCGCCTCAGGACCTGAATCCCAGAATTTTCCATGGGAGCAGTAGAGCAGTTTGAGCTAAAATGATGGCAAGATCTGGGTGACCTGTGCAGAAAACTCCCTGAAGTGTGGCAGGGGATACGTGTTGGGAAGCCAACAGAGATCCTGTAAAGTGCCTCCACTCTGAGTTCAGATTTCATTGCTGCTTTCACACTCAGCTAATAAAGACTTGGACAGGAGCATGTGAAAGGGACATTTCTAGGGCACCTACATATTGTTGACATGCACCTATGAGATATTAGATTATTCTTCAGAGAAAACAATGTTTGCTAAAAACCTTCTGGCTAACCTGATGGTGGACACAGAAATGAAAGATGTTTCTCTTATGTGGGAAGCATGAAGTTTGATAAACATCTACTTTCCCTTACAGTCAATCCTTTCCTTGCTCTTTCTGTCCCAGGCTTTGGCTTTTGGCTATTTTGTGCTGTGAGAAAATTGGTATCTCCACATAGAGAATGGCTGCATGTGTCTGCAGCAAAACTTTCTTTATGCAAGAATTTCTGTGGCCACCCTGTGTCATTCTTATCACGGGGGGAGATGGGAAGGTCTGTGAATCAGGTCCCCAGCCTTGCTGGTCTCCCCATGGCCAAGTCAAATTTGGATACAGAGACAGCATATAGAGTTCCCTACTACTGTCCATGGGAGAGCAGTATCTCTTCTTGTGGTACTGGCTGGAAGTAGGGATCTATATGGAGCAGAAGCAGAGCAGGATGCTAGTCCCTCTGTCTGTAGGAAGGTGGGCTCTTCCTATCCACAAGCCCTTGAAAAGCTGTATGACACAATAGTCATGCACAATAGGAGCGTGACTAAGTAGGCAAGATACTGGCCTGGGACCTGGATTTTCATAAGAGACTTTCCCATTGACTATGTGGGCAAGTCACTCTTCCCTGCTGCGCCTTTATTTGGGTATTTGTCAAAGGAGGGCAATAATTCTTGCCAACATGTGCAAAGCCCTTCTAAAACAGCTAGGAAAAAAAGAATAATATGATAGAAAACCACATATTATTGCAATCAATATTTCCTGTTGCAAGCACCAAATAAACAGCAGCTCAGAAATTTCAGGCCCTGAGCGGGTAAGAAAAATGTTGTCTTTCCCCTTTCTAGTACCATGGCTTGTTTAATCTTGTCTTGTTGCATGCTATGAGGAACAGTGCTCCTGGCTTCTCAGCACACTTGGAATAAATGGCTTTTATGGCTATCAATAGCTTCAGTGCTCCTCAGCATTTAATTACCTGCAAAGGCCATTTATTGCCTCATATATTCCTCTACCATGATCATTATCTTTTAAACAATAAATAAAACATTAAGGTCACTCTCAAAGAGGGAGCAGAGCCATCCAGCCACAACAAAGTATAATATAAAAGGTTTATATGGTCTTTGGGGCTTTTGGATTGATGGCAGAGCCTGCAGTACAGTTGAGAAAGGCTGGGATGCCTTCCTTCCTTCCTTCCTTCCTTCCTTGCTTCCTTCCTTCCTGCCTTCCTGCCTTCCTGCCTTCCTGCCTTCCTGCCTTCCTGCCTTCCTGCCTTCCCTCCCGCCTTCCCTCCCGCCTTCCTTCCTTCCTTCCTGCCTGCCTTCCTGCCTGCCGTCCTTCCTGCCTTCCTGCTTTCCTGCCTTCATTGCCTTCTCCCTCCCCACCTGACACAACTGGCCACAGGGCAAGGCATCCCACCGAGAGCCCTCATGCTGAAGTCCTGCTTGCAGCTGGAGCCCCATCCCCAGGACTGGCTTCCTGAAACGAGGTATCCCGGGTGGTAACTCTGTGGAAGAGCCAAAGGAGAGGCAGCTGCAGCTGGGGCTGTATGTTGTAGCCCAGAAACCTGGAGAGGGACAGGAACAGTTTGGGATGGTCCAAGGGATAGGAAGTAAAGGCAGGGGGTTGAAAGAAAAGAGAGTCAGTCAGTGCTCCGGTGGAGGGGTTTCATGAGGGTGGTAGCAGAGGCTTCAGCATTCAGACCCTTTAAGCCTTGATCAGAAGACACTAATAAAATGTACACTAAAGAAAAAATCCTGGCAGGAAGAAAAATAAGATACGGATGGAAGAGAGAAAATTCAGCTGTGATGTATTTTGCCTGGACTCTGTAGAATTGGCAGAACTGGATAAATTGAACTTTCTGACCTTTATGTTGTGAGATTACTGTTTGCTAACTCACAAATGAAGAAAGACTCTCTCTTCCTTTAAGTTTATGAAACTGTATCTCCTTGTGGATGCTAAGCAATGAAGCTGTAAGCAGACATCCCTCCAGCAGCAAGCACAAGGGAAATCCTCCTTCCCACATTCTCCTGGGCTGTCTCCACTGACTTAAGGGGGTGCAAGAAAGTTCATCACTTTTGAAAAGCTACCCCTAGGCCGGTAGGCACTCTGCTCTCAGCAGTGAATAAGGAAAAGCCCAAAGGCCCTTTCATCCTTCAGCCCAAGATGTGCTCAGTGCCATGGCACGGACACCGACAGTGCTGGATATTGCCTGGGCTGCAGCCATGGAGCTTAGAGAAGAGAGCCAAGCTATGAAATAGAATTTAAGGATGCTTTATTTCTCCATATCAAAGGGTATGCACAAGGAAAGTGGATGAAATGATGGGCATAAATGCATGAAGCATGATGGATGAGATCATATCCACTACAGAAAATAATACCCCTGGGTATATGCATTTAATTCAAGCTTTACAAGCAGTCATGTGGAGGAAGCATGGACACTTTCAGTGCCCCAGTCAGGTAAATCATGTGATTGTTACTCTGGTTTAGCTCCAGGTTTAGCTTTAACTTTGTTTTAGCTGGTTAAGACTTTTCCCTGGGGCTATATGATTCCTTTAGGAGATATCTGAAGTTAGTCTGGGCTTTAATTTTAAACAGCTTAAAATAAAGTTGAAAGAGGAATTTCCATTCCTAAGCTTTTAAAATATTGATCCAAGTACCCATGATCCAATATATGAGTATTTTAAGCAGTCAGATGAGCAGACCACAAGCCAGAACTGGTGAAGAGGAACCTATGCAAGTGCTGCAAACATAAGCCAACATGACTCACCTGGTTTTTCAAAGATGCGAGTGGGAAAAAAGGGGAACCTGAGGATCCAGCACTTATTAAATAAAAGATAAAACAAGAAAGGTTTTGGAAGAGAGGGGAACTTTTGCTTGTGAATCTGGATGAGCGGGCCCTTGCTTCTGGGACTGCCTGATATGTGGTGCCTGTGGGAGGGCCTGGGCTTGCACCTCCATGGCAGGAAGCGGAGACAGCTGGGAGTGGGGAAAGGGAGCCTGGTATTGAGGCTGTTTCAATTTGACAGGTTTCAAACAAGATTCAGAATTTTTTTCATGGGTCAGTACTGATTTTTGCTTGGTTCTTCAGTTTTTCAGCTCAGTTTTTCACCTTCCCCATGTTGCTCTCTTTTTTAGCCTTTTATCGTCATCTCTCCCTTATCTGTCTTTATCTGCCTTCTGTTTCTCTCCGTCCTTTCCCAGTTCACTACAAAACAAATGGGAACCTACACACAATGGCATTTCCATTTCCATGGAAATAAAACATCCACTGTTTTTTCTTTAAAAGTCTTGGCCACTGTTTAATCAACAGCGCTCCCCAGTTCCTTAGGATTTATTTGTTTGCAGTAATTATATGGAGTACATCAAAATGCCTTTTGGAAAGTAGTAACACACAACATCTGCTTGAAGAACATTAATCTGTTGGCAAAATGAGTACAAAGCAGGGGATTAAAGCAATTAAGAGAGTACTAGAAGCAAGTTGGTGGTGGTGACATGCAGTTTGGTGTTTGTGCTGGCCATCGGCAGCAGTGAGCAAGGTAAGGGTGCAAGGCAAAGAGTTGCACCACCAGCAGCTGGGCAAGAATAAAACATCCTCTGACTTAAAATAAGCTGAAAATTGTGGCTTGGGCAATCAGGTATTTTATGGTGGGTTTCTTCATGGAACAGATAAAGTTATAGATGTCAATTAAACAAAAAGATGGCAGTGGCTTGATAGTCTTCATCAGAGAAGCTGGATTTAAGGAAAATGCAGTGAGGCTGAGGATGAGTCCTAGGATGGGGTCCCAGGGTAAGTCCAGCTCCCCAGCAGCATGGCACAGTGCAGCTCAGTGATGTGGAGGGAAGCTGGCTCTGTAGGATCATGGAAACAGGAGGGGATAAAAAGGCTCAGCAAAGGGGAATTGGTGAGTTCCTAGCTGCTGGGATTGAGGTCAGCCAGGGATGTCAGAAGCAGCAGCAGAGAAGTCAGGAGAAGAAAGGCTTTGTGAAGGGGGAACTAAGACTTAGGGCTCATATATGTTGTACTTACACGGCAGAAGAAATATCAAAAAGTTCAGCAGAGAAGCAGCACTGGGCAGGGAGAAATGAAGCAAAGACTTTATAGAAGATCTTATACCTGCATACAAACACATGCACAGGCTCATGCTTTATATGTATTTTTATTCTGCCTAATTTCTGGATGAGAGTATTATATTTATTAATGAGCAAACACAGCTTATTTTGCAGTTACTGCATTTTGCTGTAAACATCTCACTTCTTGTATCTCAAATTATTTGTTTTTCAAACAATAACAAAATTACTGCTAAATATTTTAAACCAGTACTAAGCAATATGATTCAGGGGCATTCATCACAGTGGTAGCAAAACAGAAATGCACTAAGCACTTCATCTGCAGAGAATCCCAGTATATAATGCCTTGAAATTTTCAAATAACACAGTTATTTTCATCTAGTCTATTCTGTATACAGCTTTTTGTGACTTCTATCAACGCTGATTTATAGGGACACAGAGTGCATTATAAACTACCTTGATAGAAAAACCCCTCTAGCTACTGCTGGAAGCTGGGAACTGAAAAGATCGATCACAGCCTCTCCCATCTCCCTCTGCCATTGCAGAACCATTGCTGTGCTAAGACACTAAACTATACAACCCTGATAAATCTTCTTTTCATGATGTACACTTTGGTATGACATAAAGGCGAGGGAGAAGGGAAGAGATAGGAGGAGCAGGTCTGAAATCAGGTGGAAGAGACCAAAGGAAGACTTTTTCTGCAGCCTAGATCCCTGTGTCATTGAAATCCTTTTGCCTTCACTCATGGGTGTGCCTAAACAATTGTGCTTGTGCTGTAACATAGGACTAAAATCTCTCCATTGTAACAAAATACATTTACTCAATCCTCCCCAAGCACTTTAAAAATGGAAAAAATTCCTCAATGGGTTATTTATTCGCACGAGCACCTTTTATTATAAAATCTAATATATTTGTCAGCAGCTAGCTTTTGAATTTACTCTACCTTTTTATTCAGTTTGGACAATAAAACCATGTTGATCTGTTCCCAGCTGGTTTCATTCCCTGGTTCTACTGCATTAAACACAATGTGGCTGTTGTCTGGGCTGCAAACACTCAAGGGAAATTGTTTAAATAATGAAAAAAAAATTGCTTATGCTGAAGATCTAATCAGAACAACATTGGATTTTGGAAAATTCCCGAAAAAAATTTAGATTCTTGATGTTAACTGACTGGCAGCTTCTCCTTGGGGAACTCAGCATTTCAGTTACTGCAAAATATTTTCTAGCAGCTAGGACACAGCTAGATGATACATGGTGCAGTAAAGCCTCAGACTAAACCCTGGAGAATTCATTGCAGGTTTTATCTCCACGGTGTGACCGTAGTTTCAGTGTTCATAATATCTGCATTCACAAGTGAATGAGGCATATTTACATTTTCCTGTTCTGACTGACTACTAGCCCCACCCTTTTTTTCCCCTGTGGATGCAACTGTGTGTTCCTATAACCCATGCAAAAGTTCTCCCATAGACTAAAAACCACAGGCGTGACAGCCCTGGCCCGCTGTTGGCAGATGCCCTGGGCTGCCTGCTCACTCGCTGCCTCTCTGCAGCAGCCTCAGGGAGGCTGTGACTCCTCGGGGAGGTGTCTCTATGCTGCTCTGCCTTGGCAAGCAGCGAGCAGCTCGGCTCTGCTGCCACAAACCAGATGTCACTCCCCGGAATGTTTTCCTTGTCCAGGCAAACCGTGGCAGCCACGGGTTGGTGTGGAAAAGGTCTGGTCCTTGCCCAGCTGTGTAGGGTGCAGATGCACACACCAGAGAGTGATGTTGACACGGTATAAAAACATCTGCTAAGGGGTGACATCGTATTTTCATTATGCTGCATGTCTGGATGGGCAATGGAGCTAAAAGGAATGGGCTGGTGCTGTAATCCTAGAGTAAATCACAGCAGCCAGAGCTGGAAAAGTCTTAATCTATCACAGGAGACTCTTATCTTTAGATAGATGCATGCAGGCTCAAACTGCAGGGAAGATAAGGGCTGTGGTACATTCCTGACTGAACAGAAATGTGTGAGACTCTTTGGAAGGCACAGAAAAATTTCTTTTAAAATGTTTTAAGAGTTGATGTTTAAAACAGAAGATAGCAGTTCAGAGCCAAGGCATATCTTTCACAATCTTAAATACTGTTTGTATCTTTCTGCTCTCTCCCTCTCTGGCTTGCACTGGATTGAACTGATGGTTAAACTCATCTAAGGATTTCCTCCTGCATTTCAGCATTTGCTTTTTGTGTTTCCCACCTTCTATTTTTCCTCTCATGAAGGCTGAGATACAGGGTTTCTAAGCTGCTGCTTAAAACTGTCCCCTCCCCTTCTCCCCTCCACCCTCCAGCCTTCCCACCTCCCTGACAGGGCAAATGCCATCCTTGTGCAGGCAGTTGGAGCCAGGCTCAGAACTATGAAATACAAGCAAAGATAAAACCATACAAAGGAGCCTCTCGATAGGATTTTGACACTGTGGCTGGCTCCTCTCAAAATGACTGGGAGATGAAAAAAGGCTGTCCCTGGCTGGGAGAAACGAGAGGAAGCTATGATATCATGCTGCTTAAAATATGGAGTTCACATCTGGTCAACCCATTATAGACAATATATGGTAGCACTTTAAGAGGTACAGGGAAGGGTCAGAGGGCAAAGCCCATCACTAAATGATATGAGGAATAGGAGACGACACAAAAAAGGAATAGTGGGGGAAGAGAAAAGAAAGACAGAAATAAATCTGTATTGACTGTGAGGAAATAAGTTAATGGGGAATTTAATTAAAGCAAATAGAAATGATTGAGCATTGCAGGTGGTAAAGTAAAAGGTTATGAAATGGCATTAAAGTACTGTCCTAGAAGGAAGGGTAGTTGTCCTGGGAAGCTACTGGTGTGTAAAAGAGAACCTCCCTGGCTTGGGGATCAATGCCCAACATGCTCAGAGCAGGGTGTGGGTGTCCAGCAGTGCCCCAAGCAGCCTTCACCCAGATGCAGCCACTTCATGGCTGTGCAGGATACAGCCTGTTAACTGGGAAAAGGGACTCTGGTGCCAGTTCACTGCCCTGACCTTGGGCTCTGCTGTCCAAGCAGCAATCTGGGGATGAACCCAGAAAAAGGCATGGGGGTATCAGGAAAAGGAAATCTGGACCATTGAAAGTGTGAGACAGGTGGAAGGGGAATGGCCAGGGGAGAAAATGGCTATGAAAACCATGTGTGTGGGAGGAGGGAAAATAGAAAAGAGAGATAGGGAAGTAGCTGGCAAAATGGGAAAAGGGTGATGCTATAGGTGCAGGAAAGTGAAGTTAGAGCAAGACTGAGGTAGTGGTAATATGACGGAAAAAGAAGTAGGAAGAGGTGGTGGGGAAGAACTGAGGGAAAAGCAAGTAGGGGGTATAAGGGAATGGATCCTGAGAGAGGTAAAGGAAGAGAAAGATGTAACATGAGCAGTGATGTGGGAACAGCAGCAGGTGAGGAAAGCAGTGCAAGGCAAGTTTGGCCTGGGAGGAGAGAAGGCAGAATAGAGTGTCTCTGGAATTTAGAAGATTTTGCCTATAGGAGAGATCCTAACAGACTAAGTTTGGGCTTTTTTTAAGATGTAGAAGAAAAAGTAAGATATTAGATCTGCTCAGGAAAAGGTCAGCTAGGGATCATCTTTCCTGTGTATATACTATTCTTCATTTCCTGCTTGACTTGAAATTGATTTTCATTTGCTTTCCTGATGTACAATGAGAGTCAATTCTTTTGTCTTTCTGGAGTGTCTCTATTCCCAGATGCTACCAAAGGCCCAGTGCTTGTGTTCTGCATTCACTCGTGCAGCATGCATCCATGTGGGCACTCTGCAGTGGCAAATGGATACTGCCGGGCCAAAGAAGTGTTACAGAAGTGAGAGACAAAACGATTCTTCCTAATGGAGAACTGAGGTCCTGAGATGACAGATAACCTGACTGAGGTCACTCCAGAGGTTTGCAGCAGAGCTGGGATGTTAGCTGCAGATTCTCAACCTCTTTTAACTCTCAGCTGACCCATCTTCAGGAATTTGGCTAAGAATCTTGCAGACTGCTGCTTTTAAGAAGCTCAGCTAAAGAAATGTGCATTTTTAAATTGGGAAGGCAACTGTGGCTTTTTTCTCTCTTTCTCTATTGCATTTTAAGGTGTGCTGGATGTAAGAGCCTTGGGCTTTTCAATCCAGCTGCCTGTGGACCATTCATGGAAAGAACAACTATTCCAGCATGGCTTAAGCATCTCAGGGTGGTGAGCAGTTGTAACTGAGACTACTGTGCTCAGAGCAAAAGCTCGAAGCAGCTTTCTCATAAATCCTGCTTTAAAGCATTGTGTATTAGTTTCTCACTAGTATGTAGAACTGACTACCTGCAAAATAAAATATGAAAGTGCATCAGAATACAGAAGGGCTTAAGCTACAGATTTATGAACTGTTGCATTTTCAGCCCCAATAGAGACTTATATTTTCTTCAATTGTCTTACAAAAGAAGTTTTTGTCCTAATTGGGCGAAGTGGGATTAGAAGCTGCGACTTTACAATGCCTTCTGGGAGCTCACAAAATGCAGATATTTTTGTGCATGTCATCAGTGGAACCTCAACTCATGCAGCTTCTCTGTGGTACAAACTAACAAAGTGCTGGAAAAATAGGAACACAAAGAGCTTCCACAGGCTTTTTAATGTTTTTGGGCAGTGGGCCTCTTGAGACAATCCCTGCTCCCCCCAGTCCAATGAAGACATTAATATGACTTTTCAGATTCCCAGAACACCTTCCACTGGGGAATGTTTCATACCGTAATGAACGGAGGCTCCTACTTTTTCCATGGCAATAGGCATCATTACTCCCATTTTGGAGCCCAAAGCAGAGATGTGGAATAAATTGATCTAGATCAAGAAAAGAGTCTTAGGCAAGGTTAGGAACAGAACTGACAGAGATTGGCTCCTTGTTATAGTCTTGTACACAATTCATGGGTGTCTTTCCACAGTGAGATTATATCTGTACATGTCTTATTTCACACAGACTGTTGAGACAGTCTGACATCCATCAAAAAATCCCTGGTGTCTGCTCAAAAATTTTGGGGTAATTTACATCCATGGCAATAAAAGCAGTATGCTGTTTATTTAGCAGGGTTCTTTTAATGTGCTGTTTGTTGTTTTGATAGTCTATGTCTTCTTCATATTGTAATCATATTAAAAGAGCATTCTTTTCCTGGAATAAAGAGGTAATGATTCACAAGAGGCATAATTATTCCATGCAGTGCAGGCAGGATGCTGCAGAAAGAGCCATCTTCTTTATGCATAAGAGGCTTTTATTGCAAGTGTTCTACACAGTAATTAAATTCCTTTGAATGAGGAGGCTTGATTGGATTTTCTTTGGTTTATTGGGAGGAGTTTGAAAAGCAAGGTATTTAGCTCAATTGCTATATAATTTTGGCATCTGCTGGAGGTTAGGGAGAAAGGTTCAAAGTGTCTGATTCCCAATTCTCTTATGTGCTATGTTATCTGAACTCCCTTGAATTCAATTGAATTACACCCTATCTGTGTTTGTATGAGAATCAAGCTCAGAAATTCCTGGCAGAAAGCAGCAGGACACCTGAGTGCATGCTGTAAGGATCCAGATCATCTAAGGGAAAAAAGCCTTGCTAAAGGAAAGTTACTTGCAGTTGCAAAGGCAAGTGCCCAAAAGCGAGGAAACTTCACATTTGCAGCTTTCCTTCAAATCTGATGTTTGCCTTATGGCAAGTCCAGCCTTGGCCCAGAATGGGACAAAACTTTAAAAGACAGAAGAAATAAAATAGAACAATGTAACAAAAATCTGTGCTGTGGCCTGACACACAAGCCAAGATTCTGACATGGCATAACTCTTGAGTATTTGAGTTGTTGAACTAAATCATGTTAGTTTAACATCAACTACTGTACACAGCTGCCAAGTCATGTTTGTTTTTTTAAGGAAAAGAGTGAAAATGTAAATTAAAAGGAAAACTCTGTTATATACAGCCTCAACATCTATTAGCAATGGAGTTTTTGTCTTATGGCATAAATTACAGCAGAAATTCTTCTAGTTACTCAATAAGATTGTATAATATATCAGGAGGAGAGTTTTACTCTGGCCAGGAAGCTGATGTGCAGCACCATGGGGGAAATTTCACCCTGCTCAGATGTGTCTGGAAGGAAAGTACACATGATGAAGAAAGTAGCCTTTTCAACAGCTCAGAAAAACGTCATGGGGCAATGGAAGGCACTTCCCCAATCTAGGGGCTCCCTGCCTGCCAAGTGTTAACACCCAGTGGGAGTGGGAATCTCTAAAGTGCAGGTTGTTAGCAGGTTTCTGTGAAGGTTGGGATCTCACAGAGGTTTTCAAGGGCACTTCTCGTATCCCAGTAGTGATACTGGGGCTGGGTGACAGGAGGGCTGGTTTTGCAGGGAGAATGGCAGTGGGAAAAAGGAGGAGGAAGACCTACCATCTTTTGTGAAGACAAAAAAAAGGCAAATAGGAAAGGCTTGGATATGAGGAGACTGGAGGAGGACAGTGACACAGGCATGGAAGTGTCAATCCAGACAGCGACAGTCCTGAGCCTAAGTCAGAAGCAAAACAGCAAAAAAAACCCCTGCATACTGCAAAACCTGGAGCTAGAGCTGCCTCATGCCTGTGCATTAGACCCCCAAGCATAGGGAAGTATAAGTCTCTAAAATAGGTCTTGAAATGCAAAATTTGGTTTATTGGGAGGAATCTGAAAAGCAAGGTATTTAACTCCTACATAGTGTGAAAAGTGCAATGCAGAGGACAGGAACCATCATAGCAATGGTTTGCAGTTGTCTGTGGTGTTGGCACATTTGTCTGAACCTGAGTCAGGTCCAAGTGACTCACACATAACTCTCCACGATAAACCTTGGGTGTGCTCATCAGTCATCAAGCCTCTATCCTTGCAGGATACCAGGCCTGATGGGTGTCTGCAGCTGAGGATGCTTCTGATTAATTTTGGTAACTGCAGCCAGAATGCTTTGGTTTATTACCCTCACTCCTTCCTACTGGCTTCCAGGCATTATGAACCTGACAAACTGCCCATCCCACTGTTCTCTTCTGCCTCCTTCCTTTCAATCCTCTAGTCTCAGTGTATTTGAGGAGCACCATGAGGCAAATAGGACCTGGGACAAGTGGCCCAGGACTTTAGGGAAAATAATATTGTAAGCTGACACAGATGACTCATATGAAGTCATAGTTTCTCTCTTGTGACTCTACTGACTTTGAGTGGTTGTGTTTCCCTTCATTGTTTATTCATTCTCAGCAAGGATCTCCCCTGGGGCCAGCTGTCTGTAGAGAAAGTTGAAAACAGAGTTACACTTTTGACCAAAGAAATGGGAATTTTGGCCAAAACCAGTATTTTCTTTCAAGGGTTGATTAAAATAGTTTCTGTTTTGCTGATGTTTATTTTGTGCCTGGGTTTCCTGAGCAGAGACAGTTGTACCTGAGGACTACCTGGCTGATGCTCCGAACAGGAAGCAGTACAGTGCGGATCCTGCCGATGCTGCCTTGGGCTCCATGGGCTCCACGTACACCGTGCGCCAGGGTCCTGCAGATGGACACCCTGCTGGAGGCTCCTCTTCCTCCTGTAGCCATCGTCCTGCCCAGATGTCTTCAGGGGGGTCCTCATCCACTGGCCTGCGGCATCAGACCTCCAGCCCAACAAGGAATGGGGCCTATCTTGAAGGAAACAGAAGTGGTAATGCAACATCTTCCTTTTAGCAATGTGTGCTGCTGTGCTGGTGCTCTGCTGGAGTCTTAACTCACTCCCAAACTCCCAAGAAAATTAGTAAGGTGGTTCTGTGATGGAATCCATCCAGACCACTCCTGTTTCCATTTACAAGGGGAAATAATAACCTGTGTAAACACAAAATCAATCTGTTTACCATTAAGCAAAAAGGGGAAGGTTTTCTAATGCTGTTGTTATGTAAACATATGTATTACATATAATTGTGTGGCAATCACAACTGTTATTATCAGCTTAGACATATAGACATTAATATATAAGGCATTCCTCCCAAAGGTTTATACTGCCTACAGGCAGGTACCTGTTATTTGTGTGACACCAGCTGTGTACAAGATGTGTTGCAGAGCAAACCCAAATATTAGTGCCTGCCTCAAAACATTTTAGCCAAAGGTTTTGCTTCCTAGCTGTGTGGCCCATCCTGCCCCTTTAATCACAAACCAAGCTTTATTTTGCTTTGAAAAGGCTCCCCAGGAAAACATATGTATTTTGAAATCATTCAGCTCACTGCTCAAGGCTCTTTTCTTCTTCAGGAAACAAAGTCACAAGAAGTTTATGTGCAAATTAAAGAAATTCCAGGGGAACCACTGCATTCAATGATTATTCTTCCTTTTCTTTGAATTTTTGTCCATTTACCATGCTAGAATTTACATTTGCTGGGGCCTTTGCTCTACCCATCCTCTACAGTTCCTATTGGCCATAAGTTTTTTTCCTCTAGAAATTACGCAGGTTCGTCAGACGGGTTAGCTAAATCACTGAAATTCAGTTAACCTTGTTTGTGTTTTCCAAATTCTCAGTCAACAGATCTTTATCAGTAGTGATGCCAATACTGTCTTCACCTCTTACTAATTATTCAAACTTCATGTATGCATTTTTCATTCTGACGATAGATCTAACAAAGGAGTTGAATGTCTCAGCCATTTTAAAGTCATTAATTTTTTTCCCTTCCTCATTTATTAATGGAATCTACTGCCATTCTAGTATTATTTTTTTTAAATCTTGATATATTTTCAGAAGATTACTGGTTCCCCTAGCCCCTTTGTCTACCATTAGCTCATTACGCTGTCTTTTTGCCCTTGCACTTCCCTTGGAACGTTCAACTGATTCTGCATATTCTTCCTTGGAAGCCATTCCAGAGCCTCTTTCCAGTATCCTTTGCTTAATCTTTGCTTAATTCCTTCACATCCCTCACTTCCCCAACACCTCTTGTTCCTTGTTATTTCTTGTTCCTCAACTTTCATTGTTTAATATTTTAGAACATTATTCTTCTAAAATATGTATTACAAATATTTATCCCTGAATTTATTTGTTTGTCTAAGTTTGCCTTCTTTAATGTTCAATACTCACCCCAAACCATCACTGACTTACTATTTTCACACACTTGCTTCCCTGGTTTAGCCCTGTGTTACTCTATTATAGAGACCATTGATAAGTGTTTGGTTCTCATAATTATCTCATTCTTTACTTACAGAGTCAACTTTACTCAAAGCAAAGTGGATAGTATAGAAATACACTGCAAACAACTTGTAAAAGGTTGTACCTAGGAACTGGTGGCCTCAAAGAAAAGGAAATGAAAAGTTACAAAGAAAAGGAAATGAAAAGCCACTTTCTTTCAGATCTTGTTCAGTGCCTCTCAGGCTGGCATAATCAGGTGCTGGGAGGACAAGAGGCTCACTGTGCAGAGGATTCATTTACCCCTCTCCCACCACTTCCTTAGAGCCTCCTAGCAGAGCTGGGACCCTTTCGCCAGGCTTTATAGTGGGCAGCTGTGAGGAGCCAAGATTTAACAATGTTGTTACTTACTTGCCTTGAAAATCTTTATCATCCTGCTTGGGATCAGTTTTTATCTCTTTGTAGCTCATATAAAGAGCCAGGGCAGTTCAGAGCAAAGGTCTGCCTAGCCACACATCTTGTCTCCAGCATGAAACAGCAGCATGCCCCAAGGAAAGGGATAAATGCAGAGATGGTGCTGCATCCCCATTACCCTCTCTGCCTTCAGAAATTTGTGGCTCAAGGACTTCTTCAGCCAGAGGTGGTAGATTCATACTTAACAACCCTTCACAGATTTTTCTTCTCTGAATCACTTGGTGGCTTGCTGAATACTTTGTGCATTTTCAGCATACACAAAACTTCCATGCATAAGAATATGTTGTGTGGAGAAAAGCCTTGGTTTCACGGGACAGAAACTACATTCAGGGGACTGAAGCTTAAAATCAGAGCTTCTTAATCTTGTTCAGCTGCATTCTTTTTTCCTTTTTGTTTTTGACTTTGAATCTTACTGTTTTCCAGTCTTGGCCAATGTCTTGTGAAACCTCCACATAGTTCTGAGCAGGAAGCTAAGCTTCAGGAGACACCTCCATCTCTCTTTTCATTATTTCCCACAAAATCCTCAGTCTTCACAAAATGAAAGGCTGAAATATGGCTCATGTTTTTTCCTGGAACTGAATCAACAAAAAATTCGTCAAGTGGTCATGCAATAGGCTTTACAGATTCCTGTATTTCTCTAGCTTGAAACTTATAAAAGCAGTGTGAGGAGCAAAGAGGAAGAGATTGCTTTTGAACCAGGCATCCACGGCATGAGTGTCTCTGAAGCAGCCACAAGTGACTTGAAACTGCTACATATAGTACCTGTGGTTAACAGAACTCATCCCAAAGCAGTTTAGTAATCTTTATGTGACAATCATTTGATACTTGCATAGCCTAGTTCCTCTGGGGTCTCTGGGTCATTTGGCCAGCTCAACAGTAAAGGCTTCCTAAAACAGAAATGTATGCAGTGACCATCATTAAAATAATGGATTCATTGGTATTGTTGGGGTTTTCCTAATTTTTAGCCATTTATTAGTCCTGGTATCACCCATTGTAGATTAGGGTCTACCACAGAGGCACAGGCAAATCCATACAGGGTTTGTTGCCAAGGTCCCTAACAATCCCCTGCAGCAATCCCCTGTGCTCCACCAGTGACTGGCAGCACAGACAGCCAATGCATGCTTGTGCCACCACCATCCATCACACTTCCTCTAATCCTCTCAACTGCTTTCTGGAGACTCCAACAGTCTCCCACAGTCCATAGCAGAAGCTGGGTCCTTTGAGGCAGAGGAGATACATTTGCTCTCAGACATGGCCAGGCAGTTTTCTGTGGCTGTGATGGGCAACACAGTGACATCCATGAAGTCAAGGTGCCCACACATTCATCACGATCTCTCTTCAAGCAGTAAGACACTGTGATGTTTCCAGTGACAGCCTGGTTTCATCTCTCACTATTTCCCACAGTGTCAGATCTGTAACACTGGAATATTCACCAGAGTCCTACAAAGCATTTCCCACTCCTCCCTAAAATTAGACATTGTGTTACTTCACAGAAAGAAATAATATTTTCAGCCACCATAGTGCTTCCACTTCTACTGACAACCCCAGATTTTTAAAATATACATTTCTGCAATTGTCCTAGTGCAACCACACTGGAGTTTTAATACCATCTTCACACAGCCTCTCTTCCAAAGGTCCTGGGAATCTGTGCATCTGTTTTTCTCTTTTCTAGGCATAATTTATATGTTGCTGAATCATAAGTAAGCAAAGATGAGTAAGTGATGCGTGTCAGTCTCTGTTCTTATCCTCTTCAGTTTGTATACTTACGCAGCAGAGATGGGCTCATTAAAAAGAGGAAGAATTTATCTCTGAAACCTCAAACCAATCCTGTTTATTTATGGATAGTTTTGAAAAATAGCTTGCCTTATTTATCATGGTGGGCAAATATCATGGAAAAAGCCATAATCATAAAACATATCTCAGTGCATAGCAGAACATGTCTTTCAAGCAGAATGGATGAGATTAAACCTCAAAGCTCTCATTAATGCGATCGGAAGCTTGATGCCTAATTCTCCTTGATTATGCTAAAAAATTCTGAAAAAAAAGATGTGAAAAAATCTCATTTCAGAAAGCCAGTTGGGGCTGCAAACAGATAAACATGCACTTTTCTGTCATCATTTGCCAAATTGAAGCTTTTAAATTAGGGAAGGAATAGTCAAGGACATCATAAACCTTTCCAAGCCTGCTTACATAACAGACAAAGCCTTTATCCCAAGTATGAAGAATTGTGTGTTCAACCACAATATAATAACCTTAACCTTGCCCTGTAGCTTGTTATTTTTATGGAGATTTTATTATCCAGTATTAGCAGTTAATTATTATCACCTGAGGGTCTTTGTTAAAGAGGCAGTCCTGCTTATTAGTGCATATATTTCCTGAAAACATTTGGGGGCATGGGGGTTGAATTTTCTCTTTATCCAGAATAATGCTGCAAGCGGCTCATGGAGGGCGGATCCAGCACCTCCCCAGGCAAAGGAGCTGCTGATATCATTGTGAGTCTCAGCACTGTGTTCAGCAAATACAGCCTGCCTGCTCATTTTTGAGGCCTGAAAGTTTCTGCGCTTTCAGCGAGCTGCCTTTTTGTTTCCCCTACAAAAGAGAGGCAAAGCAAGAAAAGCCCAGATAAATATTTAATGTCCACGGCCACGTCTCATGCAGCTGGATGCGGGGCTGCCCCTGCAGCGGGCGGAGGAGCACCTGCGATGTTGCATCCCCGCACAGTGCATGCCGTGCTGTCAGCGGGAGCAGCTGCCACACCGCTGGGACAGGGACTCTTCTGTAACGCCTTGCAAGGCGGAGGCCACCAGCCAGGTGATGCCCGACATGTCCTGCCAGCCCCGGCCAGTGCAGACAGATGTGCTGAGCCTGACCGTCTTTGCAGAGCTCTCTGCTGGTCGTGGCTTGTCAACACTCCACCCCACCCCGCCCCGCCGCAAATATCCCGTAATTGTGTTCTCCCAGACGCCTGCTTGTCTGATGCATCTCTTCTTCACCTGCTTGGTATGCCCTAGATTTTTAGAAAAGTATCTTAAAACCTTCCTCCTTTCCTTGTTTATAGTGGGAAGTGATTTGTTTTTAAAAATTATTCCCATTTCTCCGCACCTTTGAGGGCCTGCTACTTCTGCTTAGTTTCAGTAGATCTGCTGCTCCTTATTATCTGCTCCAGTGCAATCAGAGAGAACCTTTTAAAATTTCATTCCCACCCCCTTCCCCTGAGGCAAAGAAATCATTTAGGCCTGCAGCAATATTAAAGTTCATCTGTCACTCCCTTTCCACTCTTATCTATCAATGACTGTACTCCCTCTGGGCTCTGTTTGTTTGCCAAGAACATATTTAGGGAGTCTGTTATTTGTCTTTCCTTCTTTTGCGGGTTTAACTCCATTTTAGCATTTTATTTCCTTGTCATGCCTCTGCAGCCATTTGGCTGTCGACTCTGTCTCCATTCTCCTTCTCAGGAAGGTCCAGAGGTTAGAGATGAGTGGCAGAGAAAAGCCTGTGTGGGGTGAAAACTCAGACTGAGACAGGCCACCTCTTTCCCTCAGCCTCACTCAGCTTTTGCCACTGACCTGGTAATTCCAGCTGTTTCTGTGTGGGCAGTGGTCTTGACTGGGATGCCTGGAGATGATCCCCTGCGGAGGAAACTCTTCACTGTCCTTCCCCAATATCGTTTGAGGCAGGAGGGGAAACTGCTTCCCTCTGATTACCTAAATTTCCATATCCCATTCCATTAATTTGACAAATTTTTGCCACCTGTCAAAAACAGGAAATTGGATTTGACCTAGATTATGATCTCTAAAAATAATTATTGGTCGCAAGCACTCCCATCTCTTTGTAATCTGAGTATTCATTATCATCTTGATTAATTCTGATGACAGGATGGCATAGGATACCCGGGAGACATGAAACTTCCTCATTTATCTAATTCTTAGGTTAAGTGTGAATACCTTCAGATATGAAAAAAATGTATAGTACTTGCCCTGCTGCCATCAAACACTTTTGTGCTTAATAAAATCTTTCACCAAAGCGATGCTATTGAAAGAAACCTCATGCCTTTGTGTAGACATGAAATGATCTATTTTCTCTTGTAAATTGAGAAATTACACTCAGATGGGTAAATTACAATGTTAAAAAGCCAAATAAATTAATCAACAAAATAAATTATAAAATATATGGAAAACCAGATTGTTTCCAGACTCATCAGCTAAAAACTGGTATTTTACTCCAAACTGGGGTTATCTCAGTTTTATTAATAACATTTAAAGGTAACTCCTTTCACACAAGTAAATTAACACACCTTAATTCATGAAAAAGCAGCAGAGAATCCAAAACTTGATACTAAGTAGATAAATAAAGACAAAAAAATATTGAAGAATGAGTATAGACACATAATTCTTGTTTTTATATTATGATATTATACTATCCCTCAGGCATGGATTTGAAAGGGTTATCTTCACCCGCAAGTGTCTGGAAGAGTTCTAGCCATGCAGTCTCTTTAGAAAGGTCATTTATATATTTGTCTTTCAGAAATCACATTTATGCTATTGATTGTTAGATTGCAAAGGAGTGAATAGATTCCTCCTGTCATTTCAACCTTTTCTTCTCATGCACCTTCCTTTTATTACAGATACTTCCAATACCTGTAGAGGCTCCCAGCTGCACTCAGGGCTCTCTGCTCCCCTTTGCCCTTTCCTAAGCAGGTTGCACGCAGGAGTCAGTGGCCTGCAGGCTGCCCTTTCTATTCCCAGTGTAAATCCCAGACTAAGTCCTCTGAGCTTCCCTTACATTTATATAAATTTAAGGAGAAAAAAGTGCTCCTCAGCAGTGGCACATCTCCCCGGACCACGTCATGGCAGTACCATAGAAACTTCTGCAGTCTTTTGGTCACAGCCAAACCTTTCTCTCCTCCCTCTATTTTCTGACTAGTTTGCAAAAGCCTGGTGTTTTTCCTGACCTTAGGTTTGAGGTGGTGTTGTGCCCAATACCTCCACACATCAGCTCTCATCCAAACCACTGACAGCTAGTGAAGGGGAGAAATACCCTTCTGTCTCCAAGACAAGTCTCAGTTCTCCCAGTTGTCCCTGACAAAGTTCCTCAATGTTACTGATGATCCAGGGGTTGGCCAAGATTACCCTGCTCGTTTTGCACTCTCTGTCTTCATTGTTTCATGCCAAGGGCTCCAGATGGTGTCTGCACCGTTGTGTATTGCATTTATTCTGTGAGTGGAGCCCAGGGTCACCTGAGTCCATACGAACACCGCTCCTGGCTGTCTAATTAAAAGGACCTGCGGCTGTTCCTTGTCCTTTGTATCCAGAACAGCGACTTAGCAAATGAGAGCACAATTATCATGATATTTACATCTCATCTCATTATGAAAACCTTCAACCAGATTTGCACATTCCTAGCACTGCTGCTTTCTGGAGTTCATCCTGAGTAACTGCAAATGTACCTTGTTACATTATACTGTAGATGAGCGTGGTGGCAAGGAGAAAAGGACCAATATCCACATAAAACCATTATTGGGCTTATATGGGCAGAGTCTCAGCTAATATAAATCAGCAGAGCTCTTTTGAAGTCCATGGAATGACAATCTACATAAGCTCCAAACCCACCATGCACATTTACTCATGTGCATTAGGATCGTGTTTTGAGTCATGCATGGGGATTTTCACACATCTCATCTGTCTTTATAAGCTCAGTATTTCTCTGGAGAGCTCATCCCTTCTCTCCTCAGCAGTTCTGATTGCCACTTGGCTACTTGAGGCATTTCCAGGCTCTAGTTTAGGTGTCTGTGGCCTCCCTCTACATGCACTCTTCTGTTTGATTTCTGGTCTTCTGTGGTGTATACTTGTTTGCCATTTTTACTTCACTTCTCTCATTAAAAACTGGGTCTTGACAGAAAGAGCTGAGCAGATGTGAGCAAGTAACATCAGTGTGCTGCTGCAGCCTGCTAATGCAAAGTTTGCTTGGTATGGATATAAACAAATGGAAACAGCTTTCCTTAACCTAGCATAACATAGTTCTTGTTGTAAAGAAGCAGCCTAAGTGGGGGTACAAATTATATTTAGGTGGAGATGGAGATTTATAATTCTGCAGAGACTAAGAATAAAAACATAAATGCACTTTCATTCCAATGTGCCTTTATTCAATTGATTTAAAGCTGCAGCAAGCTGAAGTCACCTTAAATCATGGAGGGCTTATACCATTAAAAAGTCACATGTGCAACGTTCATCTTCACGTGTTTTAGTAACTTTCCAAATTGGCATTCACTGGGGACCATCAGCTTTGTGAGAGACTAAGATTAGGAAGACACAGAAAGAAAACCTTCTGCCAACCTCTAAAACAAGTATGAATATCTGAATGTAAATTTAAAAACCCTATTTACTAAATCCTGATTTTATACTCTAGCCCTTGCATTCAATGGCAAACTTCTCTGTTTAGAGCTGAAGAACTTTCTCTCCAGGTGTGAGGGTAGTGTCTTCTCGAGCCAAGATTCCTGCTGCTGCAGATCAGACAGCAGGGGCAGCTTGGTTTAAGAGCCTGGCAGCTGGCACATTTTTCCATCCCCAGCAGGGACCTGAGGGTTTCATGTTTTTTAACACAATTCACCAGCTGGGATCATGTCTTCCAATAAGCAGTCAGACTGGAAAATCTGCAAGTCCCTTTTTCTCCCCATGGCACCATCTCAGGCTGATACTTGCACGCACAGATCCAATGCAGGTCCAGTGCTACGGTGAGGTTGCCAAAACCTTGCACACTCACAATTACAAACCAAGAAAACCTCAGTGTGCCATTGTAATGCACTGTTGTGGGCTTTTTTGTACCGGTAGCCTCAAGTCCTTCGCCTGAACGACAAGATGCAGCTCGGCCGTCAAGCAAGAATCCTTTGACCTGGACGGTGGATGATGTGGTTTGGTTTGTGAAGGATGCAGACCCTCAAGCTTTAGGCCCTCACGTGGAGCTCTTCAGAAAACACGTATGTAGAAGGCTACCCTTACCACTTCTGGGCAATTTAAGTCACAAGAGACAGTCACAAGAGACATGTCACACACAGCTCTTCAGCTGCTTTGGGTTGCTATAGGCAGTGTTTGTGCTCAGCCAGGTTGACTGCAGGGCCTGACAAGGTGTTCAGCATCTCTGGAGGGTTTGGGCCAGAGAAATTTCACTTATCCCTTGAGATGGTGGTTAAACACCAGGATGGGCTTTGTGAAGAGGTGGATGATGCCCCAAGCTTGTCAGTGTTAAAGAGGCTTTTGTAAAGTGCCCCTAATAACACAATGTAATTTGGTCAGCCCTGAATTGCTCTGGCAGTTGGACTAGATCATTGCCAATCCCTTTCAACTGTAACAACTTATTCTATTCTATTCTATTCTATTCTATTCTATTCTATTCTATTCTATTCTATTCTATTTTGTGTTATGCTATGCTATGCTGTGTTATGTTATGCTACTCTATTCATTTATATTTCAATGGGGAAGCCCTAACAGTGTCTTTAGAAAATGCTCACTGTTTGTTCCCAGCTGCTCCAGCATAAATTGTTTCTATGCCAAGCGTAAGAGAAAGCACTGAGGATCTGGTGCTCATTTTTCATTGTCAGATTGGCACAAAAAAGCCTCGTTTCAATGACAATTTTTTCCACAGGATATATATGATTCTTCTCTGAAGAGAATTTTTTATATGTCTCTAGATATTTAGCAGGAGAAACCCAAAACAGCCAATATTTTAATCTTTTTCCCCTCAGTATTATGTAAGTACCTAACCAAATTTAACAGACCTGCTGACTCACTAGAGGATATGATAGTTGCTTTTGTGAGGCAACCTGCAGTGATGGAAATTATATTATCCTTAATTAGTAAAGGGGAAGACAGTAAACTTGTCTGACCTGGAGTTTCTTGTTCTGCTGCTGTATATGGAGTTGACACCAATGTATCTATTAGCATTTTTTGCCTTCTCCATCTCTCCTCAATCAATTCAGTCTGGCTATGAAAAACGGATTTTACCCTAGAAGTGACTTGTTTGTTCAGCTGGACATCATAACTTTTCATGTAAGTGCCTGGACCTAGGTCTAAATGAGAATTGCTCCCCAGCCCTGAGTCCTGACCAGTACCTGCAGTGCTGCAGAGACAAGAGGGCTTGATCACTCCTTGCCCCTGTGCCAGCAGAGACAAGTGGGGCTGTGGGGCTGCAGATGAGAGCTGAGGGAGGTAAATGGACTTCCAGCTACACTCTGCCTCCAGGGTTTCCAGATACAGGAGAGGAGGTGGCTGAGGAGCAGCTGGAAATGAAGATGAACACAGGCTGTGGCGTCTGCTCACCCTAGGAAGGTATTGAGGCCGTCTCCCATTCTGTGCAGGTCTGTGTGGTAAGAACAACAGCAGGCACAGCGGTGTAGGGCCAAATCTGCAGTACAGGTGCTGGCCTCCTTTTCCTGCCTTCTGCCTTGTAAGCTGATAATGAAAGCATGGCCTGCACTGGTCATGTGAGCAACCAGGCGGATAAACAAGCCACCTTCAAATTTGAAGGAACTTTCCATAGAATGAGTTTCTGAGCATATCAGAAGGGGCTGTGCATCAAGAGAAAATCTTCTTGCAAGGGAGCGAGAATTGACATGGTCTGAGGCATACAGGTATATCCCAAAGGAAAAAAACCCCAACTTTTGAAATTTGTCTTGTAAATACAGAGAGTGCAAAAGCACTAATTTTGTCTAGTTTCCATTTGTAGCAAAGTATGCTCTTATGTAGCAGCAGGGCAGGGGAACACTCCAGGCAGTCATGGGCCAGCTGCACTGGAGAATGCCATGATATTGCAGCTGCTCTGCGACCGAAGAGATCAAGCTAAATTGCCACTAAAGACTGTCCCTGTCATCCTCTGTCGCACACCCAGCACCCACGGGCTCTACTTATCATTGGTTTCCTTGTAAAATATGCCATAGGTGTGAGAACCTGGGTATGATTGCCACACAACTCAATTCAATTACACCTTTGAGTTATATATGTCCCTGCAATTTTTCAGCCTTCAAACCTCATCTGGATTAGTACAAAGACCCCAGGGGTGAGAGACAAGTGATTAGTCCATTAACCTCAGCCATATCTTCCTGTATGTTCAATCTTTCTGTGAAGCAGGTGCATAATTTACTTAGAAGCACTTACTGTCATTGATAAGGCCCAGCTATCGCCCGAAATAGTTGCTTTGGCAATCAGCTCATCTGAACTGGGGGAGAGAGGCTGTGGGGACCAGCAGGAAGAAAACAGCTGGAGGATGTATCCTGAATGCGGGCAGTGTGCTTTCCTGCTGCTGTACCAGGCCATTTGGGTGTTGACCTCAGTCCCCAAAGCCAGGTCTTGCAGCTTGCATGCCATATCCTTCATGGCACCAACAGGCGCTGCAGGATGGCCTGGCTCTGTCAGCTCTTCCCACCAGGAGCAGAAGCTTTGCTTCTTGACGAGATACCCAAGGAGCTCTGCCACAGGTAGCTCCTGAGAGTATCCACCAAAGGCTGAGAGACTTCCTACCAGCTCCCCTCGGCTGTTCCCTGCTCCCTCAGCACACCTGTGTGCCAAGGACAGCTGAGCTCAGCACTGATAGAGCTTTTGGTCTCACGGAAAGGAGCCACTGCCCTGGCCAGGGACCTCGTAGCAGCACTGTGTGAGAGCCCATGCAGCCTCCATCAGCAGGGAAGACTTGGTAGAAAGACTGGGGGAAGGGAAATGGAGGAGGGGAAAGGCAGCCCTGATGGCGCTGAATGTTACCAGTTCCAGACCTGGTTGAAGATCTTCTGCTGGGGCTATTGCACATATGGGAACCACGTTATCAAAGTCTTCTTTTTAAAAATTATTTTTAAAAGGGCTGACACAGTAATACTGTAAAGAAGTAAAGCCAAGAATCTGCACAGGGTAATGGCTAATATGGGATATTTAATTGGATATGAATGCTCCCTCTGGCATACTATTGTCATGGAGTTTAATTTTGACCCCTACACAGTAATAATAATGGAAATAATAAAATGCTGAACTCAACATTTAGAAACAGCTGCCTCCACACCTGACCCTTGACAGTGGTTTTACCCTTTGGCACCACAGTTAAAGGAGTTCTTATTATATTTCTTACGCAAATAGTAATTATATGTAACACTTATTCTTACTTTGCCTTAGCTTCCTTAAAATAATGGCAAAGAGAGTGGGGAGGTTCAGAGAGTTTCTATTATGGATAGAGTGGGGGTTGCAAAATTAAGAGCATTAATTGATTGAGTTAATCAGAAAGTGACCTTAACTGCTCATCAGATAAATCACCTAGTGAATGGAATAATAATGATCAGGGCAAATTAGGATCCATAGCGTTGCTTAATGAGTAGGCAATGGATCACAGTGGAAAGATCTGACCATCAAAACCATAGAACACAATGTAGGCAGCATTGGGGGATGTGTGTCTGTGTCTGTGTATGCACACGCACTTATGAGGTTTTAGCTCTGACACTCCAAGTAGTATTTTTTGGCAGATCCACTGATACAGTCAGGAAAAAACAGACAAGCTTTGGGTCTAAGGAAGGACAGTATAGCTGAAAGCTTCTGTGACTTAGAGCCTGCAGCAAACGAGAATCTGTTTCTCTGTGGGCTCAGGCTACTTTTGTAGTAGCACTTACTAATTTCAAAAGGTTTTCAAGCCAACAGTTTTGGGATAAACTGCTGAGCTTAGTGGCAATTTCCTCCACTTACATGAGGGTTAAATTAAAATTTAGCAAATTGTATTAATAAATGCAATTAAATAAGCAAGTTACTACTGTCTTCAATTTGAGAAAAAAACAACATCTATATGTGCACACACATATACCATATACTCACATCACTGGATATAAGTGTACTGGAGATGCATGAAACACGCAGATAGCTGGGGACAAAGCTGAAGCTGAGATCCAGAGGTGTTCTATTAGCACTTTAATGTGGCTACATCCTTCACTGTCTCCATCACTCATACCTTTCTCTCAAGGCTGACTGGTTTTCTCACAATTGTGCTTAGAGCAACCCTGATTTTTTAAAAAATTCTGCTTTTAATTACAAAATAAATTGAAAACCTAGACTAATCTTATAGTTCCTTGAAGAATAAAAAGTAGTATTTAATTAAACCTTCCTTTCTTGTATCACACCTCAGATTTCAATTTTTTAAATGAAATTTCAAAATGCATGACATTTCAGGTAGCTCTACCCTAAATGACATGCTGTTTCTAATTCACCTTGTTTAATGTGTCAGGACACAGCACTTAAAGGGAGGTTAACGCATTTTGATTCTCTTCCTCTCTTTTGAAACCAGGAAATTGACGGCAATGCTTTGTTACTGCTGAAAAGCGACATGATCATGAAATACCTGGGGCTGAAATTGGGACCGGCGCTGAAACTGTGTTACCACATTGACAAGCTCAAGCAAGCCAAGTTCTAACAATTTCTTAAACAACAGAATCTGAGCTAAATCTAAATGGAAGACTAAAGGTAACATGTTGCCTTACAGAAATGCATTCATTTGCAGATTGCTTTTCCTTCTTTTCTATCAAAGACTTTGTCTTTTTTAACATTTGTGCATTGTCACATTTTTTTAATCCAACGGGATCTTTTGGGCTGCTTTGTGTTAATAATTTGCCAAAAAGTATATAATTACAGTAATTATTTTGTATCATTAATATTATTATGATTATAGTAAGTCCTATTTTTGTAACCAGAAGTGGGAAATCAAAACCAAACACAGCTACAGCATGTGCTGAGGACTGCTAGAAGATAAACCAAGAGTCCCTCACTTGCCACGGTAGAGGAATAATCGCTGACTTGCATTGCCCGGGCACCAGCTCCACTCTCCATGCTCGGGGGCTAGAAAAGTGCAGCGTTTTTTGTCTAACGGGAGCAGCGCTGTCTTGCATTATCCGTAAAACTTGAATTATTCACTTACACACACACACACAAAAAAAAAAAAAAAGAAAAAAAAAAGAAAAAAAAAAGAAAATAAAAAGAAAGGAAAAAAAAAAAAGACGGAGAGACGGGAAGGTTTTTTTTCCCAGCTAAAGTACTTTTTCCCGCTAGAGGGAGCAGCCCTAGCAGACTTGTGGCTGGAGCTCTGATGCTGCGGTGCTTTCCGTCTGATGAGCTTTGACCGTCATGACTCTCCTATTGAACGCGTCCGTAAATCCCGCCGAGGAATCACAGGCTCCCAGCAGGATGCGCCCGTCACCGTTTACAGATAATTAATTCAAGAAAAGCCCAAATGCAGAGGGTGTTTCTGACAGGATGTTTCCCGTCACACCAGAGAGGGGGTGGATGGCTCCCACGGTGTCTGGCGCGCACAGCTGTCAGCTCCCTTCCCTGAGCCGCCTCAGTCTGGCGCACACTTCGTGACACTCCAGGAAAAACCTGAATTTCTGGGTTTGTTTTTGTTTGCATCTTTAAAAAACGAGGAAGACGGGTGGGATCGTCCCTCACAAGGACCTGGGTGCATGTCTGCACTTCACAATGACAGGCCCAGGACAGATGCTGTAGGGTTGGCTCCTGACTGTGCTGTGGTCTTCAGTACACAGATGTGCTGGACTTTCTGTCTCAAGTGAATTAAAAAATCACTTCTGCCTCTTACACAAATCTAAAAGGTGCTTATTGACGCTCCGTGTAACTGAGGGGGAGAAAACAGGTCTCAGGCTGAGGAAGTAATGTGTGGAATGGGTATGTCCTTGTTTTCATCCACAAAGGATGACCATGAAGGGACACATCCATATAGTTCAAACCCTTAGTGCATGACAAGGAGAGGTAGCAAGTGTTTGTAAGACATGCAGGTGATTTTAGAGCTAGTTAGCTCAACTGAATTGAGAAACAGGGTCCTGATAATATGCAAGATTGTTTGACCCTGTTTATGTGGAAAAGAATGTTACCAAAAATACCTCATGAAATAAAATTAAACTCGATGCATGTTGCTAGATTAGAACTCCTACAAAAAGATACCCATTCAAGGGCCTACTCCTGGAAATCCTTAAAAATAGGAGTAACCATATCCTACAAGACTTTCACTAAACTCCTGGGGACTACTCTCCTTATTAAAAAAAATTTGTCATAAAGTTGGAGGATTGGATCATTACAGGACTGATCAAGTTGCAGCAAATCCTGCCTGCATGCTGAAACACCCGAAATAGGAATAGCTGAACAACTGTATTAAATGAGAAGTTGTATATGTCATTGAGTGACATAATATAGGGAATCCTAAGCATGCCAATGCTTGTAACACAACGCACATCCACATCACTTTGTGTCTGTGGCATAAAGAATGGAAATCTCTTTGGTCAGCTATCTGGTTGAGGCAGAGGTCACTTTCCATCAACAGCGAACCTGTACAGTACATTTTTCACTGTTACATTTCCAAAATATGTAAAAATCTCACTGTATTAGTAATATCACCTTCATAGAGTCCTCAAACACTCTTTTTACCCCCTCATAATTACAAACTTATTTAACCTCTCTTCCTTTTTCAACATGAGATTTTAATTCTGTCACTTAAAAGCCCACCTTGCTGTGATATATCAGTAATCAGAGCTAGTTAAATTTTATCAGATGGCTTCAATGCTGGAAAATCCCACTTTGTCAAAATCAAAACTCTTCATAAAAGCATGTCACTTTCTAACATTAAATTCTATTTAACTGAAACTACAGCTTTCGGTAGTGTCAAAACATCATTTTGACATTTTGGAAGTGGAACATTTTTGTTCCAAGAATATTTTTGCATTTTATTGTATTTTCCTGGAGGATCTGTAGCTTCACATTTTGTTCTGAGAGTGGGGGGAAAAAACACAACCCAAAACTAGGCTTTCCTAAGCAAGAATCCTTCCTGTTCTGTTCTGTGTCTCACCCCTTCCTTCTACCCTCTGCCCCTATTCTGGATGTTACAGCTGAGGGGGCTGATCATACCAACACAGTGTAAAGAGGCTCCATGGTGGAAATTATGTTCATACACATGATTTAACATGCTGAAATAGTTTTCATGTCTCTATCTGACTCACACAGTCAGTGGTGCCATCTCATTTGATATCACACTTGTAGGTACATTAGGACCGTCCAGGCCATGATATTGAATGTTCTGTTTTTCACAGGGGAGGCAGTTAGTGGATTCATTTTGCATGTAAGTATTGCTTATGACAAAAATTCCTCATTGCATGGTGTTGTTTTGTTTTATTTCACTTGAGAGGCAATTAGGAGACAAATGTAATTGCGATTGCTGTAATATAGAAATTGTACCTTATTTTTATCTTTCAAATCTTGTCAGTGAAGGTGGTTAAGCAGCTCTGCTCTGCTGAGGGTGTCAGGCCATTTCCTCAGAACAGGCACTAGAGAACCAGAATATGCATGTCAGCTGCTTCTCCATTGGCTACTGCTTTAGGCGTTGTCTGTAGAAATTACTTCGCCTGCTATTTCTTTCACAGCTCTCCCTTCAGACTGTAGCCAACCCAGTTGTATTTTTTAACTGTTCCCAACAGGTGGATGGATGTTTGATACTTTTAAAAGCAACACATGTGACTCTTTTCTTCTTCTAAGCACTCTTAGTTGCATCAAAAGGCATTTTGGTTGCTTCAGGCAGTTTCAATTCTTTGTGAGCTTTCACTTGTTTTTTCGTAAAAAAGCAAGCAGTTGAAGTCCAAGGACCTGGGGATCACTCCTCCCTTGCTTAAGTAGTGGTTACAGGGTATTGGGAGCACAGAGCTAGAGCTCCCTGGCAGACCATCTTCTTGGATCTTGCGTGGCTGACCAGCTCAGCCTCAGCTGCCAGCACAGGCCAGCCTCACTGTTTCCCATTCACCTACCGTCACAGCCTCTTCTCTCACACCAGCAAATGCCTCCTTCCCCAGCCAGACCTAATTGCATTTCGAGAAATGCCTCTGGGAATGCCTCCACCTCTCTGAGCCCACTGTTTTGCTTGGCAGGCTGAGGAGTGTAGCAGCCTTTGCAGCGTTAGCAACGTGTTTAATGCAGGCAGGCACCCTTGGGACCAGCATGTAAAGCATCACTCTGGGCTCTTATTGCCCTTAAACTGATGGCTGAATTTCTGTAGGTTGTCAGCAGTCTTCATGAGTTACACTTCCTTCCTTTGTAAAGAACGGATGGCTGTGAGAGATTAAATGGAGCATTATTTGCAAAACCAGCAATAATTAGTAAAACAACAAGAAAATGGCTGATAAAGTTTTTGTGTGGAAAGAATGCCTCTGTTGGATCAGCAGCAGGAGCACACACCATCCTCTGAAGCCTGGTGCTGACTGCAGCAGCCCTGAATGTCCATTCCTTTTGCCCTGGCACAGCCACCCCATGGTCCCTTCCTGCTCATGGGGTGGAGCAACCCCCCTGTCACTGGCTGCACTGTTTGGGGGCTGCACAAGCTCAGGGAGGAATCTGTCAACCCTTACTTCCACAAAACATACCCAAACCCCTCAGTTAATTAGCTAGTGCCTTCTTTATTTGCCTGCCTACTCTCTCTTTCCATTTGAATAGCTTCTGTTTGAAAGAAAAGACATCATGAGGGAGATCCCCCAGGTCCTCCAAGCAGCCTGTGAATGACCCCTCAGCTCACCCCACAGAGGAGCATCTCCAGGGTCAGACATCTGCCCAGATGCAACTGATCCTCCCTTGACACCAAAAAGGCAGGCAAGAATTAAATGCTCCCTTTTTATTAATTAAAATTAAATGCTTTTCAGGCCCTTCCCCTCTCTGAACTACAACCTCCCTCCACAGGGCCAGCTGCTTGCTTCTTCCCAAAGCAGCAAGGAGGGAGACAGAGGAGGTGCCTGAAAGGACTGCATGCTGCTGGCTGATCCAGCAAGGCAGCGGGTGTGGAAGGACCAAAAGCAGCCGCTCCCCTGGTTTGAAACTAGTTTGGCTGGAGAGAGGTGTCGCATCCAGGGATTTGGTCTGGGGGATTTTCCTGTCAGACACAGGCAGGTTGCACCCCAGCATTTCAGTCTGCACCTTCAGTCAGTTGCACGTTCAGTCTGTTGTGGTGTGGATTTTGTCTCCAGATCCACCTTCTTGAGACTGTGTTATGGAACTGCTCTGCTGGCTTAGGCTGCGTCCACATCAACAGGCTTGGAGTTGCTAGGGAAGTAAATCATAACAAGCACATTGAGGGTAAAAATTCAGGGAAATGGCAGGTCAAATCCTCCTTCCCTTTTCAGGCACTTCTGTGAGCAGAATTTACTCAGCAGCTCCATAATGGGGCAGAAGGTGCTGATTTTTGGCTGAGGTAGAGTTAAAATCTGACACCCACGCACCATTACACCCCATCACTGGCAACTGGGTCATATGGAGCCATAAGGATTTTTCTTCTCTCACCAAGAAATATGGTCCTGAATTCACACACCTTTACCAGAGAAGGCAGGCAAGTAGCTGCACACACAGACTCTGATGCCTTGAAGTAGTTGCATGCTGTTCTCCAATCCATGCTCCCTTCATGGACAATTGGAAATTGGTTCCCTTGGAAATCTAAAATTTTGCTTGAAAAAAAGGTCACTTTTATTCACTGCCATGAGCTAAATATTATGGAAACATGACTGCTAACAATTTGCTTCACGTAATTTGTACTAATGTTAATAAGCAACAGCTGCAATGCTTCCTGTTGTAAATTCTTTTGTGGTTGCAGTGGAATTATCACATCTGTACTTCACAAATCTGATAGACTCAAGCACAGCTCGCTTGTTCTGGCCCCAGCTCCAGCAAACCCCTGTGCCTCAGAAGTACAGCTACAGAAAGATGTATTTGCAGTCTCTGTCTCCCTTTTTTCCCAAAGCCTCTGCTCCCCACCAGGTACCTGGAGCAAGAGGGATCGGGGTTGGGGGGGATGTTGCAGCCTGGGGATCAGCCACTGCATGCATGGTGTGGTTGGAGCAGATTGCTTGCAGCAAAGATATCACTGACCAGCCAGATTTATTGCAGTTCAAGCAGACAGGTTTTGGTCAGAGGCTAAGTACAGGAGAAAAGTGATTTATTAAAGAAAAAGAAAGCAATATGAGTGTGCAATACACTGCCACCATAAGACTTAAGCTGAAACCCAAAAATCCTTCAACTGTAATCTAAAGAAAAATGTTTCCCTCACTCAAGACTCTAAATAAAGCATGTTAGGCCAAACCCAGGTCCCACTGAGGTCTGCATAAGTTTTTCTATTGAATTCGTAAGACTGGGGCTTGGCTCATAAAGCAGGTCAAGCTTCAGCCATGTCCCATAGTAACCAGAGCCTAACAAGCTATTCCATCCTCTCTTACAAAGAGCGGAGACAGCTGCTGCTGGCCAGCCCCCTCTTCCCTGCTCCCAGCAGAGCTGCTAGCTTACTGGAAGAGAGTTCTTCCAGCTGCACCTCTACCTGATCCAAACACCTTCTCCTGTTAGCTTTGCATTTTAGCTATGGGTTTCATGGAAGGTGGTTTGGGTTTTCCACTTTGGAGCAAACCAAAGCCCATGCCCTGATGATTTCAGCCATGCCACTAGGCAGAAACTTGCACTGATTTGAACATGACTGTGCTGGGAGATTTCCACATGTTCCTGAAGCAAAGGCTGAGGTGGAATTTAAAAATAAAACTTTTCAAAATGAGTCTCAGTGACCTACAACTTTTGGCTCCTTCAGCATCCACCACACTTCATCATACTTCAAATGGTCAAGTCTCTTGGTAGTGCCATAATCGGACAGGAATAGCTCACAGAACTTCAGAAGAGACTCCATCTCTGACTACAGAGTTTTGCTCCTCTTGGTCTATGGGCAGCTGCCAAAAAGCAGCATTTGGGGAGAATGTGTGAGTGTCTGTATGTTGCTCAGAGAGGCTTGCCTGGCTGCACAGACAGGCTGGGAAGTGAGTGAAATAATAGCAGGAAAAAGCAACTAAGAAGGAGGGACTTTAAAAATGGGAAAGCCCCAGGCTTCACAGGGATTCCAATGGAGTTTGTGCCCTGTCTCCAGGTCTGTATTGAACTTGCCCTGCATTGCACAGTGTGTCTTTATTGCCCAGAGTCTTCCCTTGGTGTTGTATAAAACTGGGATCATGCTGCCCTTTGTGACCATGAAATACAAGCAAGCAACTCCATTTTGTCAGACGTCTCTAAAAGAGTGGGGAATGGGAAAAACCTGAAGTCCAAGTGGTACAGGAGTGAGGACATTTCAGAATGGAGCAGTCTCACAGGTTTCAGTGTCTTTCAGCTGAAACAGGGAAGGAGAGAAAAAGAACTTCTGAATTGAAGTGAATGCAATCCAGTGAAAGACTAGTGATTAATATTAACCTCCACTCTGATGGTTTCCTGATCTGTAATGTGTTTTATGACCCTGAGCATTTGCTGGAGTGGCAGTGTGGTGAATTCATCTGCGTGTCCAGGTTCCACTCAAACCAAATGACTGTCTCTAAAAACTACCTGTCTTCTTCATAGCTTTTCTAATATGCTGTAGCATACAGAAGGCTTCTGATCAGCTTGGTAAGAGTCAGTATTTAGAGAAAAACATGTATC
Organism: Eopsaltria australis; assembly: GCA_034509425.1. NCBI lineage: Eukaryota > Metazoa > Chordata > Aves > Passeriformes > Petroicidae > Eopsaltria > Eopsaltria australis. The sequence continues at coordinate 2,325,841 of JAVTVJ010000040.1, forward strand.
TTTTTTTCCTTTTTTTAATCTTGTGGCACAAAAACTTCAGAAAGCAGCTATAGCCACAGCTGCATAGCAGGTCAACATACCCAGCTTTTCATTTTATGCCTCTCAGAAACCTAGCAGTAAAAAATCTTTTGCTTAGCTGGTCTATATACATACAAAAAGACAACCTAGATTCCAGTCTTCCACTGACCCTGTAAACGGAAGTGTTAAATATAGTAGAATTATTGACAGTATAAATTTAGTAGAGTTGTTACACATTTTTACCAGTGTAAATGAAATCAGTATCCCATCAGATAGACCTGTCCTCTGACAATACTGAAGTTTAAATGCAAGCTTAAATGCAAGTTTAAATGCAAGTTTAAATGCAAGCTGTTATCAAAATTCACTATCAGTATTTGTGTCACAATAACATGCAGGGATAGTGTCCATTGCTGTGATACTGTGAGATGCTCAGCCTGCAGTCTGGAGACCTGACAGATTCATAAGGGGAAAGAGACAATTTAAGGAGAAGGGGAAGGGTTTCCTAGAGACAGTTTCCCTTTCCTATTGCAGATAAATGCTGAAAACAAATCGAAGTCAATGGCGTGAATTTCCCACAGTGATGTGAGTGGAAAATAGCAGAACACTGAGAAAAATGAAGTAAAACTTCCATGAAGGTGAACAGCATTTCCTCCTTCCCATCACTGTTAATCCTCACCTTTGGTGAAGCCAGGGGTCTGAACCCAACCCTCCTGGTTGAATCTAGTGCCTTACCCACAATACCTTCTACTCTTATTGCATTCTGGCTTTTCTCCCAGTGCTGTCCATATCTGTATCCTCACACAGCCCTTACATACATCTTCCTTGTGCACCTGAAAAATAGCACCCAAATGGCCAGTTAGACCTTCACCCTGCGTTCATTCTTCTCCACCTCAGTCTTCCTCTGTTATTTAGTCTTTTCCCCTGGAGCTTCCCACCCCTTTCCATTCCTATCCTCCCACTGTAGTTAATTTCATTTTTCCTCCCCAGTTCCATTCCTGCAGCATTGTTGCTTTTCCTTCCTACCCCTCTCTCAGTAACCATGTACATGTCTCCTTCACCCCTACCACAACTCCTTCTCTACCTCTTGGCTCTTCCCTGTTCTTCCATTTCCCCCTCTCTCTTTGTCTAGTTTTCTGCAACTCTTTCTTTCCTTTCAATCAAGTGCCCTTCACAGGATAATCTTGTACCAGTTCTGCTGTGACAAGGACTACCATGCACTGTCATCTTTGAATTAGGTTGTCTGTACATTTTTTGACACACTCTTTATCTCGCACAAAAACTCTTCCTCTGCTTTCATTCACCAGCATGAAAAGCACTTCTTGAGGATGGTTTTTAACTAGTTGGCTGATGACTATTTGCAATAAATATCTCATTAAAGGCTCAGCACTTTTATGAAGGGTAAGTGCAGTTTCCCCCTCTAGCTTCCATCTTTTCCTGTGCTGCCTATTGACATCCAAGTTGCTTAAATTGTCCTTGTTCTGAGCAGTCCCAGTTACACTGCTCACTGGGATGGATCCTTGGCTCCCACCCTCTTGCTGATGGCCACACAGACCAGGCTTGGACCCGTGAATGGCACACCATTAGGCAGGTGTGAGCACTGATGTGTACAGAGCCACTAGCATTGCTTCCCCAGGCTTGGAGAAGGGCCAGCTTGCTTTCAGCCAGAATCAGAAAGTTGGTTGGAAAGAAGAGGTGCCCATTGTCAATGATAAGGGCAACAGAAGGTAGGAAAGAGCCATCCAGTTGGAGGAAGAATAGAAGTGGCATTGGCCAGCTGGAAGGTGGTGGTGGGATAGACAAAATCAGCAGTGAGGAAAGGCCATGCTTGTAAGCCTCTATTAAGAATGGGGAGAAAATCTGTGTGGCAACTGACATTTCAGTACTTACAACACCATCCTTCATACTGAAATATGTGCAATAATGCAGGGCAGAACACGCATGGGTGCACAAGTGTGAATTTAGAGTAATGACTGCAGCTTCTGTGGGGCTACTGCATACTTCTACCAGTAGGAATGAGATCAGATCTTGGCTCTGGGTCTCTGTTTCCAAACAGTGAGAAGGATGAGAGCAGAACAGTTTCTATCCAGCTGGAAAGTGGCAGCCTTGAATCAGGCCACAAAATAGAGCAACTCCTGCTCACACTTTGAAATTTTTTTCTTTAAATGCTGCTCTCAGCTCTCTTCCAACTCCTCAGCATTAGCTTCCAGGGCTAGTGAAGCATGTACAAGGATTTTTTTATGTATGTACAGCTATCAGTTTTTGTATTGCTAATTGGGCTCAAAGTGTGTTAGCTTTGATTTTTAATGTTCTGTAATTTGCTAGATAAGCCTCAGTTTCTGCAGCAGCTATATAGGTAGGGCATCTTTCATCACATCTTGCAGATATTTTATAATGTTGGAATTTTTTATCTATCTACTAACATTGAAAGGTGAATGACAGCTCTTTCCTGGTACTGTACAACCTTAGGAGTAGATTTTTGTAACAGGCATCAGATATCAAAGGAGGATATAGTTATTTTAATTTTTCCAAGCATATACAATATCTGCTAGAGAGAGTAAAACCTGACTAGAAAAGCAATTCGGTTACAGTCAAGAGTTCAAACTCACAGTCTTGCATTCTGACACTCCCAAATTTATTACAGCTTATACCACTTACTGTTGATAGACACAACATCTCTGCATCTCACATCATTAGAAAAATGCATTTCTGACTGCTCTCATCCAAATCCCATAGGAGATAACAGGAGCTTGTCCAGCACACTGCACAGGCTTCTCCTCAAAACAGAGAAATCAGTTCACATACAGCAGCTCACCACGATTCCTTCACCTGCCAGCCAGTATATTAAAAATGGAATGTAAATAATTAGATTTCCTATTCAATAAAAATGTGCTGTCACGATAAGATTATGGGCTTGAATGATGCTGATGACTCAATCAAACTATTCTGTGATTCTGTTCTATGATTCTGTGACTCAATGTGAGGTGTGTATAAGGCTGAGGACTTCTGAAAGTCCTTGGCTCAGATTGTCCCCCTCCTTTCATTGTCCTGTGTGGTTTTACTTGGCACTACCACACTGGTGTCACCAGGCTCCTATTCTATTCCTGATGGCAAAAGGCAGCAGGGTTTATTTATTTATTTATTTATTTATTTATTGTACTGGCAGTGCAGCATTGCCAGCAGCAGCCCCAGGAGCTGTGACAGGAGTGATGCTGCCTGAGTGGCCCCTTGGAAAGAAAAGGCCACATGGACTCCTCTCAGCGCTTTCCCACCCCTATCCCCAATCCACAGCACCACACAGCTTTACAGGGTGTTTGAGCATGTCCTGCTGTGTAATTCTTCCTCACTGCTGCTTTCCTGATGCTGGTATAAATCCAGATCATCCCCACCAGCATCAGTGCAAGGCTACCCATGGCACACTTGCTGATGAGAGAACAGTCAGGGTTGCTGTATTCATCTTTTACACATCTTTGCCTTAGCACTGGTTTGTTTTGCTTTCTTTCAATGAGCAACAAGAAACCATCTTAGCCTGTGAGCAGTTTCAAGGCCCCCATGCAGCAGTGCAGTTCTGTGCCAGTCGATGCCAAGCCTGAACATTTGTATCATTGCCATAAGTCTTGAGCTTTGTCTCAAGCTGAATGTTCGACATGCTGAATATAGGTAATTTCTGATTCTGGAAAGCCTAATGTTCACTCTGCTGTCCACTCATTTTACTTAGCACCATATTTTAACATAATTTTTCTCTTATTATCAGGAGATAATAAACAATTTGGGTTGCTTAGATGCCTACATAGATTTAGATGCGTACAACTCTTCTTAATACAAGCCTTCTCCATTTTTGACCAAAAAGTCTCATTGCAAGTGACATACAGGACATATTGTTAATTATGCCAGGATTACCATATGATGCTCACAATTGTCAGGGAAAAGACATCTGTCCTTTAGTTCCACTTATTGGAAAAACAAAGCAAACCCTTTCATACTTTGCTGTTTCTCAGCTATCAAATCCTCCCTCAATAAATAATCTCTAACAGTGAACACTGCATTATATTGAACAGTTTTGTATTCTCTTTGCTAATACACAAACAAGGGAGAGCTGAGGTAAAATGAATGTGGAACTTACGGTGGGGACAACATGAAAATAAAATGCCTGGAGTCCCAGGAGTGGCTCGATTATGACAAACAGTATTAGTATTACTCTCACCCTGCCTCAAAGGGTTTTATTGAAGTGATTTGTCTTCAGCTGTGGAGGTGTGTGCCTTTCTATGTGTACGTATGCACTGGTCTGATGTATGTACACAGATTTGCACCTGCCCACCATATGTACACCTCATACATATTCACGTATCTGAGCCAAATAATAACTCAATTTAGCATGTTCTGTATGGGTGGGTCCAATATATTATTCTTCATGTGTACAGTGTTTCAATACATGTGCAGCCATTTACCAAATGTAGTCTCAAACTGTGATTAGTTTTCTATTTCTTCAGACATTGTTCTTTATTAACTGCAACTTATTCCTTCCAGTGGATTCTCTGTCACTATTTAGAGGCATGTTTTAATGTATAGCTGTATATTGCCTGTTCTGTGTGCTATATGATACTGTTTGCATCTTAAATAAGCTGAGTATTACTGGTCTAAATGTTCTTAATTTTGTACAACAGACTTTTTCTTGGGTTTCACAATTTGATGGAGTATGTTTAAGAACGTAGTATGGAAGGGGACCAGCTGTGATAAAGTAAAAAGGTCCTGAATCTTCAGATTTATGTTTCATAGAAAAAAACAGTACTTTCTTTTACTATTTAAAATGATTTCTGTATTTTTTAATAAAGAATTGGATTTACTTGGTTCTATGTATGTTTTCTCTAATAAACCTTATTTTTTAAATAAGGATCTGGGCTCAGTCTTTACTCATCTGCAATGTTCATTGTGTTCAACACACAAAGCACTTTTACCTACCACACTCCCTGAGGCTGAGCCTGCAGCTCTCCTAATGCCAGAATTACCTCCTATCCTGACCAGTGCAGAACTAATCTCATGTATTTATTCACCTTTCTCTGCTATGCAAATAAGAGATGGATACCGAGGTGTCAGCCTCTTGATAAATCCCCACTGCGATACATTAGCATCAATGCTCATTTGCAGGGCAAGCAGTTTCTTTGGTTCTGCTCTGAATTAAGGCTGGGGTGTCAATTTGAGGCAAGGGTACAACACACAGGCAGACGCCTAATCCCTCAGGCTGCCTCTGCATGGGCAGGCCCTGCTCTCATTTGTGTTGATGTAAATCTGAGGTGGCTCAGCTGAAGTCATTACTGTTATTCTGAATTTACACTGGGGACAGAGCAAGAGCAAAAGTTGTCCCAAGACCATAATATTTCAAGGCTGATCTGCCCCCTTTATACACTGGCAGCTAGCAATGTCTCAATAAAAAGCCTGAAGAAGTGCCAAAAAATCTCAGCTCAACTACCATTAAAAAACTTCCCCTAGAAAATAAGAAATGCTCTCCCTGTTAAATAGAGTCAGCTTTAGCTATCCAAGAAATACATTGCACTGGATGATTCCCCTCTTTTCTGCCCTTTAATTACACTTTCCTCCATGCTGCTATCAACTCTCCAGCACGATGAAGTTTCCCTTGAAGTCAATTTGCCATCCACGTCAGTGAAAGCAAGTACAGACCATGGATAATAATCTTTGGGTCCTATCTTCTTATTGCTCTCCCTCATCTGATAGAAATCAGGTGCAAAAACTAGTGCTATGGAAAAAGAAGATGAATCAGGACACCTCTTGATTTCATTGATTCTGGACTCCTTTATGAACCCTGAATTTAAGGTAGACTTAAAAAAAATGTTTTAAAGCTGTTTTTTCTTATGCTATGCCTTTGCATGCTGAAGACCAAAAATGAAGGCTTGTGAGACATGCAGCAACCCAGCTGCTGCTCATTCCCAGCTGTGCCTTGTCACTGTACTTCTATTCCAGGGACAGAAGAGAGAGCAGGAAAGTGCATATCCCAGTGCTGAGAGGCCAAAGGCCTTGACAGAGTTGACAGGAGGCCCTGGGCCAACTCCTGCTGATGGCCATGGTATGCATGCTCATATTCCGAGTGGGTCACGGAATTAGGTCCCAGTTCATACAACAAGCCTGACTTAAGCCATGTATTTCCCTTGTGTCCTTAAACAATCAAGTGCAGCATTTTGGCTCTTCTGACGAGGAGAAATTTGCCTTTTTTTTTCACCAGACAGTTCTTTTATCTCCAGGCTTTAAAGCCAGAAGAAAGTTTTCCTTCAGACTGAATATATTTAGAAGCTGTCTGAAGTCATTTAGAGCCTGGTTTCTGAGGTGAAGCAATTTAACTTCATCGCTGGTTTATGTGTCTGCAAAGGGCTCTGTGGCCTCAGTTTGAAGCTCAGACGCTGTCTGTAATAAATAGTGGGGGGAGGGAGAAAGCTCCTTCCTTTGATTATAAGAAGTGTACAGGGTAGACTGGACTTCAGGAAGCCAGCATTGATCTTGAAGATCACTGAATAACATGGGCCATGAGGCACTTTCATTTACTATTCTGTCTAAAGATCCCAGCTGGGCCTCACATCCCAGCTCCATGAGGAATCACACAAGGAAATAAGACATCAGCATTCCTGCCTTGCACGGCCAACAGAGCATGATTTAGATTTTGGGCAATGCATGAATATATGTGTGTATGTGTGTGTGTGCCTATATATAGAGAGAGATGTGTGTATAAAATAAATACATGCACGTATATGGAGAGAGCGAAACACCATTTGACAGAACTGGTAGTGCAAAGTAAACAATAGATCTGTATGCCTTCTGTAACTATTATATAAATTATTATTTTGTTTTTCTTCCCCTGATTACCTGGTGCAATGGTAACAGGGTCCTGGCTGTCCTTCCCCATAAAGGAACTTGCCCCATACAAGACCATATGAGTTGCTTGCTCATGCAGCTCTCTGCCTCTTCCCCACCTATCAGGAACCCTTAGTCCAGGAGCTGGGATATGGAAAGGGATAATGTTTTACACAGCCCTGTGCACAGACTGTTTATCTGGTATTACCAGGCAAAAGGGGAGTGTAATATGCCAGAGTGGTTCCATGTTTTTCAGATTTCTAGAAGGAAAGCTGCCTACGTTTGCCATGGTAATCTACACTAAACACATCTGGGAAGGATTTTCCTATGCTGCTATTTTGAGGAAAACTTCTGGTTAAAAATTATGTCCAGAAAAGATTATTAAGCTGGAAAAAACTGTCGGGAGATGGGAGTTGCTTCGCATGCCCTTGCCTCACTCTGCATATCCAGGAGAAGGATCAGACAGCTCCAGTTCAGCAGAGATTTACACTGGAGGCAATGTTGTGCACTTTTGCAACACTGTAAATAATTTCAAGATCTGTCCGTATGAGAGCTCTGGGAGGAAAAAACAACCCGTGTTCATGCCCCAGCATCGAGACTCATTCTGATGAATGCATCTATCTGCCAATGCCTTCTTGATTGCACCCATGCCACCGACAGCTGAGCAGGACTTCCCTTCCCAGCTGTGTGTAGGCCACTTTGACATCTGGCACAGAAGCACAGAACAAGTGCACACATGTCCTTTGTAGCCTTGCTCAGTGCCCTGTTAGGGCCCAGAGAGCGTGAAGGAGAAAGATGTAGCCTGAGCAGGGCTGCAGAGCTGGGTCTGAGGGACGGGGTAGTAGGAGAATGGATAAAAGTCTGGAGATAAATGAGAGACTGGGATCTAGTGGTATTGCTTGAGACTGGGAGAAAATAGGAAAGACAGGAATTGTAAACCAAATGGGGATAAGCTGGAACAAAAATACAAACAAAAGAAAAAGGTGGGACAAGTTGGTGAAGGAACTATGGACAAAGAGAGGTTGTGATGGCCTGTAAGAAGACAAATGTTGGTTTCTAGGGTTCTCTGAACCTGGGAATCACTGTGGGTACCGGGAGCACCCATGAAGAGCTACAAGCAGCAGCGACTGAGCCTGCGTAGGCTCTCCCAGTGGCATTTCTGCAGTAGCTGCAGCAAGGGTTGAAGCCCTGCCAGCCCACAAACACACGCTCTCCGTGACACCATGCCAGCCACTGAGGAGCACAGGGCACTCTGGTGCACCTCCACCCCCCACCCAGTAACCCTGGCACCCCTCTCCTGGTCCCACTCAGAGCCCTGGCTTTTCTTCCCCAGTGCTGATTTTTCCATTTCTCTTTTGCATTCATTTTTATCCCTCTGGCTTTTTAAACTGATGGGAGCTCTTTGTTCAAAAATAAGCCCGCTTTTGAAATAGTGTTACTTCTCTCCTTGAACTTTTCCCTGTGAATGACTTGACATTAAGCTGATAGTTGCTCTTAACCAATTGTTAACCTATTAGTGGAGACCATAAAAATTACTGAAAGGCCAAGGCTAAAGCTGTTTAAATGAGAAATATTTCTACAGAACTCCCCCGAGATGAAATAAAAAAGCTCCTGCCGACAGAGCGGCTGCCAGTTTGAGACTAACGGGTTTGAAGATGATGTTTTGTTAGCAGCAGTTAATCAGTAAATTCCCATTACTAATAAGGCCATCACTCTTGGCTGAAGCTGCAAATTACATGTTATGTTTCTTGGTGCTGAAGATAAAGCGTTCTTTAAATTTTGCATCTGCAAATGTAATGTTTAGCACAAAATACCATCAGGAAAAACAAGAGGAAAATTGAAAAAATGTCACACACAGTCTGCATCAATTTGCTTCTCTGTCACTAAAATTACATATCTTCTTTTGTTTGGTATTTATTGCCACCTTGAAATTTACATTTAGGAGGGGAATGGAAACCATGGGTGCTGAGATTTGATCTCAGGCATGCTGCTGCTGCATGAGAGGCATCCTAAAGTCAGACATAGCCTAATGTAAGTGAAATCAGAACTGGCTCCTGTCACAAGACAAAATTAAAAAGAAAACAACCTGAAAAGTTTCATTATAATGCCGCATCTTGATTGTCATCCAGATCTTTTGCTCGCTTACAGCATTGCAAGTCTGGCTTCCTTCCACTGATGCAATCATCATTCCAGATTTCAACTCTCTTACTAGAGAGCAGGATTTTTGCCATCAGTGTCCAAAGAAGAGTACAAAAATGTGTTTTATTATGGTTAGAGAGCTGGAGGCACTCCTTGATTACCAGTCCCTTTTGTACTTCTTTCCCCATCCCAGACACAGCCAAATTCAGAATCTGTCCAGTTGCTTGGAAATGGAAGATGAAGAGTGCCAATAGCTAACTCGACAGCAGGGCTTTTTTCCAGTATGAAATGTTCTTTATCTACATTTCCAGAGACAGTCATGCAAAAGTCAGCTGCTTTAGGCAAAACTCCTCCCTCCAGTGCCAAATGAGGTTTGCAGGGACACAGCAGCCTCACTTCTGCAGTCCACTTACTTCGTAAGAAAGTCTCTACATGCCTGACACCCCTCCATGACCTTCAGCATCAACTTCAGACTTACTGGGCTGTTGGTAAGAGTGGGATTTTGCCCTGCACTCTTAATTCTGCATAGGATGGGGTGCACACATACAGGCAGACACATGCCAACCCCACAGCAGCGACCACGGTCCCACTCAGTGTTGGTGGATGTTGGTTGGCCTGTGGAGCCCATTGTTCAGCCTCTGTGCTTGGGTGGGTGCAGGCAGGAGGCCCTTGCTATTGGTGGTGATGGGGATGCTTCCCTGTTCTCCTCTCGTTCCCCATTAATGTTGTGTTTGGAACCAAACCCCCCTTTATCCCAAAGCTGCTGGGCACCAACTCTCTGGAGCATGCAAAAAAGCCATGATCCCCTGGGGAGGGAGGGGTGGTATAATGGTGTACAAGCAGCAGGCAGGAAATACTGTGCTTTGGTTAAAGGGAAGTTTTTCCCTCACAGGGAAAAAGCTGAAAGACAACAGTTGTTTGGAAAGAGAGGCATATGTGGCCCAGGAAAATACAAAATATGTTGTGCAGTCCATGGTATCCTCGCTGGAGCAAAGAGTGTCTGTCAGAAGTCAAGAAGGGCTCAAGACCAGAGGGTCAGAGCCTGGTACCAAAGTGCCTTTTGAATCCCTGGCGCTGTGTTTTCTTGGCACAGAAAAGCTCGCCTGCGAATTTCTCAGTCAAGATGATGCCGGCTGGTGATGTCTGGTATTTTCTTCTTCACTTTCATTTCTGTTAACACATCTTCTGCTTTCTCTTAGAGCTATGTACAGCTTCCTTTGGGGAAGGAATTCTGTATTTTTTTGGCTGTGCTCTACTTTCTACATTTTCTGCACATATTTTCCCGCTTTTGCTTGCACCTCTGTATCCTTTCTTCACTTAGCAGCTAACCTTGTCTTAATCATTGCTTCCCTGCCCCTTGCCCTCCTCACTTAGAACAGCCTGGTTCTTCTCTTACAACTTTGTATTTTCCACCAGAAAATCCAATTCCAGGTGGATCCCTCCTTCAGGATCACTGTCTAGGAAACAAAACGTCAGCTAGGAGTTTTCTGCCTTAAACTGGGAAATGCTGGCAGCCATGAAATTCAAGTTCCAGGGAGCACATCTAGAAAGCTGTGAATTAATTTTCTGTTGCAGCTGTACAGTGTGAAGGCTGTTAGTGGCTTCAGAGCAGGCCAGTGACATTCACTGAAAATTCTCAGTTTTTCTCTTCCTACTGCCAAGGAGGCTCAGTGTTAACTCTGTCAAGTTACCTCAGCTTTACCTCAGTGCACCTACCTGCACAGGACACTTAACAACAATTCTTCTCTGAATGAGTAATTTTAGACAGTATTTCTCAGGTGCTGGCATCCACCTGAAGTTTCAGCTGCCACAAGCTTAAAATTAGGCACAGTGAAGTAGGATAAGTTGTCTTATATAGAGACACATGCACATAAACACACACACACACACACACACACACACATACACATGAATGCCTATCTGCACCCCGACCCTGTGATCACCATCTACAGCAAACTGCACATTCCAGAGATAGGAGATGAACCTGGTTTCTATTTGAAGTCTCACCCAAGCACTCTGACTGACGAAATGTTCAGCTTGCCCAAACTACTGCCTCCATGTGTTGCACTGAAAGAGCTTCAGTTGGATCCATGCCAGTGAAATTCTTTCCAGCTTGTCTTCCTGAATATTTCCCTGTCTATCTCCTTTTGACCTTCTACCTGCTAGCTTTTGACCAGTTTGCACAGCTCAGCTGGAGAGTAGAGGCTCAGGGATGCTGAAATCCTGCATGTTTTACCCACAAAGTCCCTATGCTGACACAAAACCCTTTCTCTGTGAGGCAGCCAGCCTCACTGGTACTATGGCTGGTGTCTCCATTGCCACAAGAAGCTACTTCTACTTCAGGGACAGACGTCCCAAACTGTAATCCTCAGGGCTGTTTTTTAATGTCACTCCCACCAAAAGGCCCCTAAGGACCACGTTCTTCACCAGGGAAGTGTCCTGGAGACCCTAACAACTTGATTTTGAGCATGGGCAGTGGTTTCTAGGCCTGCACTAGAGTAAGATTCTCCACCTTACTCGTACTTTCAAAAACAAACATCCTTCTGCCTTATGTCACCTGGCAGGGCTTTTTAAAGCTTTCTCCTGGGAGATGCAGCTTCTAATCACCTCACTGGTTAGCACGCAAAACAAAGAAATCATAACGACCCTCACTGGGGCTGTAAATTTATGATGGCATATTCCACACCTCAACAAGGCATCTAGCCACCAGCCTGCCAAATAAAAGACCTGCCACCATGTCATCAGGCTGTCTTTCGGAAGGAATGGGCTCTTCTGAGTTTCTGAACAAAAAGGTTTTGGCCTCCAGTTCCAGGGGGTTTGAGGCTATGAATCCTAATTGAAATGAAGTACCTCCCTCAGCAAATAGAGCTCATCTACTCTGGGATGAGGGCATAAAATTTAAGATGAACCCTTGTCTGTAATGCTTTTCTCAGCAAGCTACATGAACATCTCAGCCACCACCACACTCACAAATGAAGGGGCATTTTCTGCAGGAACAGGAATATAAAAGATCATAGAGTTTTGAGTACTGTTATGAAATGTATGATTTACAAATCTCCTCCTGGGTATTTAACTGAGCTGGCTAACCCAGCTGAGTTGGGAGACAGCCCTCATCTGAAAACAACAAACTCACAGTTGACTGCTGGGATGGGGGAGGCAGGAAGGGGGTGGTTTTTTTCTAAATTTTCAGGTCTTAATTTTCCATTTCCACACATGAAGCTGTCTCCTGTGTTTTATTTATCCAGTTTGAAGAATTTCAACTTGGTCTTGATTTTATTGACTTGGGTATTTTTGTTGGCTCTACCATCCCTCACCAGCAGGGACTGAGAATGGGTCCTTCACAGCCAAACCCATGTCCTATTACTGCCTGTGAACAAGAAGCACCAAGAGTAGCCTTGGGCAGCAGTAGTCTTCTGCCTTCTCCAGAGAAAAACTACCCAAAAGAACATGCAAACCTCCAAGGCAATCTGTTATATTAGAGGGAAAAAACCCTCTGTTAGAATAAATGGAGCTCTCTGGATTTCCTTTGGTTGTTACTGGCAATGTCGATGAGGTGATTGGTTGCTTCTTTTGCACAGAGCTGTGAAATAGGGGTTTTCAAATGTGAACTGGTTCATTTTAAGGCAACTGTATAGTTCCATACACCGGCTGCAAGGACCTAGAACTGCAGCCCTTTAGCTCAGTTTAGTTCAGAACCAATTTCAAATGAGTAATCTGGGTAAGAGACTCTCCAGTTTAAGAAGTAAACTGAATTAGAAAGCGTGATTAATTGCTGCAGTTTATTTAGCTTCAGATTTCTCTGCTTTGCATGCTTACCAGAGAAATCACAGCATCTACATTTGCTGCAAATAAAAACATCACTCGTGTTAATTGATTTTTATATTGTAAATTTATTACCTAGAGTTTCATGCTACGTGGCCATGTGGTTTAACAGTCTGCAGCCCACCTCTGGCTCAGAATGGATGCTTGCAGTGAAGAAAACTGCAAGTTCAAGGCCCGCCACAACACAGAGTCCAGCACAACAGTTTTCCCAAATTCACCAGACCTCTCCTCAGGCAACAAGAAAATGTGCACTGAGGGAAGAGCCCTGCTGGTCACAGGAACCATTCAGGCTCTGGCTCAGGGGTTTGAGAGGAGCTTCAAGTTGCAAAGCCTGTGTCAAGCCTGGAACTGTGCACAGAGAGAAGGAGCTGGAGGCTGAGTAGAACAAGGCAGGCAAGGATGCCTTGAGCTAAAAGGAAAGGATACAGAAAAGAGGAAAGTAAAAATTTGTCATATCTGTTAATATTAAAAAAAAGTATTTGGAGATTCATCCAAAATTCAAAGTATCAGTAATTTCTGAGTGCACAATAGCACTGTTTGCTTTTATTAAATTTTTGTTCTCTTAAATTATGACCTCTGCCTGGATGTTGCCATTTCAAAAAGAGCAGAACCATTTTTCCCCTCTCTTTTTATTTTTTTCCAACTTTCCACAAAACCCTTCACCTCCAACTAGAGACGAGGCCTGGAAAATTTCAGCCTTCTAGGTGAAACTTTTGGATAGTTGCTAGAAAGTGAAAACAGGGAGATATAACATAATGGAAACACTTTGGCAGCCTTAGTTACAGCTGTCACCAGCGTTCCAGCCGTAATGAAAACTTTCCTGAAGTGAGGCTGGGGTAGAGGCATTAACCCAAAGAGGGCCTTTCCTGACCTCACTGTGGTTTGCAGGCAGGCTGAGCCCCCCGAGACACAGAGAGTTGCTCAAGCTGCCATGTTCCATATTGGAAGGGGCTTGCATCTGTAAATCAGAATGTTATTTCTGCCCAGGATTTAATTCCCTTCACCTTGGGGTGAGAGGCCACGATGACTTGCCCAGGACGAGAGCTTTCTGCATTCCTGGTTTGCAAAAAATCCTGTCTGGTAATCCCCAAGCACCAGCAGTGCAGTTCTGGCCAGCTTCCCTGGACCTGCCATCCCACCGCCCGCCAAGTTTCCATGGAAAGGACACTCAGCCTCGCTTGACAGGAGACAGAGATGTTGCGTGTTAAACTGCTGGACTCCCAGCAAACTCAGACAAACCGACCTTGCCTCCTGGCTCTACTTCCCTCGAAGGGCACCCCTGATCCTGCAAGGTCAAGAGCATGAGCCTCAGTGCAGCGCCCCAGCCAAGCAGGAAAGGGTGCACCAAGGCTTCTCCCACCACAGCTCTCTCCACGGCAGTCCCAGACAAGGAAAGCGAACTCCACCATGTCCAGTCAATCCAGTTCTGGAAGTAGGCACCCTTGGCCCCCAAAAGCTCTGCACTTGCTCGAGGTGACCAGCTGGCGTTTCTGAGAAAGGTTCGTGGTGTGTTCTGCATTGTTGGCTGGTTTGCAACACATAGAAGTAAAACGTGCTCTAGGTTATAGAATCATAGAATATCCTGAGTTAGAAGGGTTGATGACCCACAAGGATGATCAAAGTCCAACTCATATTATACCCCACTGGCAATCCACACCGTCTTGAAACTCCACAGCACTATCCCAGTGGCTTCCAGGGAGAGCAAAACCCAACCAGAACTTTACCCATCATCACTTGTAGATCTGTTACCTGAGAATCTCATTCAGATAAAACCAAGATGTTGATTTAGTATTTGTCACTTAAAATAATTAATTTTTGGCCCAGACTTTCACAGTGCTGCTCAACTTCAAGAATTCAAATAGAAGAGTTTTCCTCATTACTTTGCAAGGTCATGCAGCTGGGCTGGGAAAACTCCCAGTATCAATACAGGCTGGGGGAGGAAAGGACTGAGAGCAGCCCTGTGGTGAAAGACTTGGGGATTCTGGTGGCTGAGAAGCTGTACATGAGCCAACAGTGTGCACTCACAGCCCAGAAACCTAATTGTGTCCTGAGCTGCATCAAAAGAGTTGTGACCAGGAGGTTGAGGAAGGGGATTTTGCCCCTTTACTCTGGTCTTGTGACACCCCATCTGGAGTGCTGCATCCAGGTCTCCAAAGGAAGGACGTAGAATTGTTGGAGCAAGTCCAGAGGAGGACCACAAAAATCATCAGAGTGCACCTTCCCTATGAAGATGGGCTGAGATAGTTGGGGTTGCTCAGCCTGCAGAGGAAAAGGTTCCAGGGAGATCTAGGAGCACATTCCAGTACCTAAAGGGCATATAAGAAAGATATAGGGACAAACTTTGTTATCATATTTAGCAGGGCTTGTAGCAATAAGACAAGGAGTAAAGGTTTTTAACTAAAAGGGGATAGATTTAGATGAGATATAAGGAAAAAATATTTCACAATGAGGGTGGTGAAACACTGGAACAGGTTGCCCGGAGAGGTAGTGAATTCCCCATCCCTGCAAACACCCAAGGCCAGGTTGGGTGGTGACAGGTGAGTATTGCTTTATATTGATATACACAGATTTTTTTGGTGTCTATCTATCAGGAGTAAGTCAGACTTGTTGTGACAGCTGCCAGTTTTGCTCTGTAAATGCAGTTGATAATTTGGAAGAATATAGTAAAAAACACTGATAGTTTATGTGTTGTTCCTCTTGTCCCCTTAAAAGAGGGAAGTTTCTGGCCCCATAGCTTGAGGATTGCCAGAAAAATAGTTGATTTTTCATCCAACATAACTGAGGTATGGGAAAGAATGGGTAAAGCATCCTCTAACAGCAAATCTACCATGGGTGGAAAAAGTTTCTGTTGTGTCAGAAGCTGCTTGACACAAGGCTGCTGCCTCCCCCGCTTCACTGCTCATTTCTGCCTCCCCTCCTCCTCCTCTTCCTCCTCCTCCAAATCCCTTCCTCCCCCAGGATGAACCAAACAGCAACAGCAATTTTTGCAGAGCTAATCCAAGTCAGGGCTAAAAGCTTCCAGGAGAGGTTTGGAACAAACAGCTGGGGCTGCTGGCAGAGGTTAGAGGAAAATGTAAAATAATAATGAAAAGCAGTTATCATTTGTAAAAGGCAGACTGGCTACTGTTTAACAGCCCTACCTGTGACCAGGATGATACCAATATTAAACCCAGGGACATCAGTGATGGCAAGTGCTTGGGAAACATTACATTTAAGCACAAAGGCTCTTAAAGGATCAGTTCACATCTTGCTGACATACAGCTATCAGGCCACTCAGAATCTCCAAGATATATGAAGCAATTGAAAGGACACATACTGTAATTACAGGGATATACAGATATGCATGTTTCAACCTTAGCTTCAGAGCAATAAATCCTGGTGAGGTAGATAAATCTTTGGTAAGAGAGGACTCTTGCCGCTGGTTCCTGTAAAGTAAACGTGCTCTCACATTAATAAGCTTTTAAAGTGAATAGTTTCATTGATTTTGGTGGGGTTCCTTGCAGAAGTGAGGATTGTAATGTTTCTTCCAAAGAAATCTGACCAGGACACATTTTTTGCAATATATTTCAGGCACATTTGCAGTAAAATGTAGTAACTTTTCCAAACTGAGGGGTCAGTGTGTTTCTTTTTCATTATTAAGCCAGTTATCTACAGCAGACAGCATTTTTCTACAGAGTAGTCTTTGATACTTTTCCTGCCAGCAGGTAAGACATGATGGTTTTCCTATCACACAAGGGAATAACCATGCCAATATTATTCTTTCTTGCATCCTGCATTTACTGCATCAATAGGTGAAAAATGAGGGCACAAAATGCCAGCAACTGAGTGTGTGTGTGTGTCTTCAGGGTTTACCATTGTATTGTTAAAGGATTGACTTGATCTGGTTTTATGTGTGCAAGTGGTTGCCTTAGCCATGGCACAATTGCCTAGAAGCTCCAAATCTATTTCAGTGTAGCATCTCTCTGACTGGCACCCAATGGAAATATCAGAAGAAGATGCAAAGCCCACAGACATACCCAGGTGTTTTGCCAGTCCCTGTCAGCTAACAGCTGGCTTGTGCTCTGGAAAACCTAACCCTGTGTTTCTTTCTGTAAACATGTTATCCTTTTAAAAGATCCTCTCCCTCCAAAGTACTGTGGCAATGGTATCCTCAGATTAATATGCAATGCTAAGAAATGCTCATACTGACTTCTTTATTTCTGTGATTCTCTCCTTGCAAGTATAGATATATCCATCTACCTCTCCTTTGCATGTAAACCTTTTCACGCTTCCTGCTGTTTTTGCTACCCACCCTCAGCACCCATTTATTTCCCCCACCATTATGTCCAGGTAAGCAGCTCCACCATGGCATGGACTATTTCATAGTATTCCTGTGCCATTCTATATGTAGGGGCTTGCACTCATCTTATTCTGTTCCAACAAGATCTTTCGATTGCTTTTTTCCTCTTCTCTAGACAGTCTGTGACCCTGAGGGGCTCAGTCACTGGCAGGGACTATTTAGACAACACAGATAATTAACCCTTAACTAGGTGAAACCTCCAAGTCCAGCCAAACCTCTAAACAAGGCTTAAGTTAAGCTCACTGAGGTTTGGGAAACTCGGTGGCTTGCAGGATTGTCTCTTTTTTTCCTCTAATGTACTTTCCCAATTAAGCAGTCGTTCAGAAGAGGCTGTGGAATTTGGATCGTTATAGGTGACAGTCCTTGGGAGCTCTGAGGAAAGGGCCGGAGGGAATAGTCCCCTCTTTCACTTGAGCAATGAGGTGACTGCCCTGGAAATCACTTCTTTTAGTGCCTTATTAGTATTCTGACACACTGCTCATCCTATTAAAAATTACCTTGTCACCGGTGCCTTTACTAACTGTCATAAGCATGGATGGGGCATTAACAGGCAATTCATTAGCTGTGCTCTGTTCCAACACTCTGAAGCCATCCACAGCTGCTGAGGAAGGGTTTCTTCTAGAGGGGATGGAGCCTGCCCTGGAAACAGCCACAAAGATGCACACACCTTTAAGGAGGTGGCCTAGGGGTCACAGCATTATTTTCCCCAGTGTTGCCTGCTGAACAAGATCAGGTCCATCTCCCCTCTGAGTCAGAAAAGATGGGGAAAGCCATAGAAATAAAGGGACTGTCAAGGACATGGGCAGGATAGGGGCAGTGAAGTATTTAGAAGAAAGAGCATCACTGCTCTTTACCCCAAATCTTTCTTGTACTTTTTCAAAAAGGATTCCTGGAGGGAAAAAATGGTGCAGAAAAGTATTCCATTTGGCCTGGGAATCCCACTTCATGAATTAATTTTTCTTTTCTTTTAAAGGTAACAGTTGTTGGTATTTTGTTAATTAATTTTAATGATGGGGATTAACAGTACAGCTAAAGATACAGAAAGTTTACCAAACCTTTTACAGATAAAACTCCAAAGGAGTATTTGGGAACTTCTGTTTGAAGATCTATACCCCCTTTGTAATTTATTAGAACTGTGGAAATTACTGTTTTTCTCTGTTCACATTTACAATAATAACTCTTTGGACATAAAGAAATATTAATTTTTACCGTCTTTTTCTCTTTCAAGTTGTTTTCTACATCCAATTTAGGTTAATTCTGATCCTGAAGTGAAATTTCTTCTATTAGTTTCTCTCTTTAAGGTTGTGGTGCCTTTCACATCCCCCCTGACTCAGGGCATCCTACGAGAAGACTTATTTATATAAATCTTCTTTGGTATTGTTTTTGTTTCTATGGAATATAATCTACAGGAAATCTGCATATGCCTTTTTATTTGAGAAGAGGAAACTTCTTCCGTGAGGCATTCTCCGTGCTTACATACTTTAGAGAACAGAGTATAAAAGCAGTTACATGGGAGCACAATCCAGAGTTATCCTCTGCCAAAAACACCATCTCAGCTCTCTAGCTGTAACAGACCATACATGGGGGAAGCAGCCTCCACCTTCTGCTCTACAAGCGTAACTCAAAAGGAGAGCCATGGAGAGACCATCCTGACATCATGTGGGATTAACAGAGCTAATCCAAGAAGTCATCACGTGTATAGGATTCTTTGGATCAGATACACTCACAGAATAGGATCATTTCCTTTTAAATGTGCTCTGCTTGCCCTTCCAGGGTCTGCATTTCCAGGTGCAGACACAGCATTTTCTGAGACATCATTTAACCACTCACAGTCCTGCAAAGGGGTAGCCATAGGTTTATGCACAGTAGAGGCCAATGTCAATCTGCAATCAACTCTAGAGTTCATAATGAAGAACAGGTGAGAAATCAGTTTCCTGCTTTTTACCTGGGGGACAAGGAACAGTATTTTGGGATCTGGCTCCTCAGTAGACATCATAAATAACTACACATAAAGCAGGAAAAAAAGCTTCTCTGTTTCCATGAGTTAAGCACATACTTCAGGAATAAGTTAATCACTCTGTTGTTTCCTGTCTCCTACCAATAAAAGGAGACTTATTTCAAGAGTGATGCATACTGGTCTCCAACAGACCCACTCAATTTTTACAAAGGACTGTTGGATCATGTTAGCAAAACCCACCAGGTCACTGACTCCAGGTTTATTGGAGCTGCCAGATCCTGTGTGATGGCTTCCCAGCAGGGAATCAATGCCTAGAGAGAGAAGCCAGCAGGACTGCCTACAGGAATGAGAGGTATCCTTTGGCAGGCACCATGGCAATCTCATTCCTTTGGAGACCAAGTGTGCCATTAGAGCAGCCCTGCAAGAGATGCACCAGCCTGCAGCAGGTGTAAAACCCTGCAGCCCGACAAACCCTGGTGTGGTGGCGTTCCAGGGACAGTGGACTTGCACTGCCAGTTCAAAACACGGCCCCAGAGACCTGCGGTGGCACTTCTGCCCCTGAACCACACACACTCTGACAACATTTGGGTCCCTAATTCCTACTGAAGTGCTTAGCTTCCTTGAAACTTCTCAGAGATCTCAATGTCTTTGATGCAAGTAGGTTCTTCCTCAGCTTCGATGGATCCACCCTAAACACCGAGATTTTCATATCCGCAGGACACTGCAGAGCCCCGGGCATCACTCACGGCCGACATCTGACGGCTTACAAGCCATCCTGAGAGCAGGGGCTGCAAGAGGCGTCTCTCGTCATCCATCACTCCATGGGGACAAGCGGCGGAGGGGGCGATGGGCTCCGACCGTGCCCAGGTCCCGGCTGCGCGCCCCGCGGAGCCGCCGTCGGGCGCAGCCAGCGGCGGGGCTCGCTGCCCGGAGCGCGGCTGACACCTGGTGGCTGCCAGCCCGCACGTCGGCCGCGGGCGGGGGCAGCGGCAGGCGGCGGCCGCGGGTTGCGGGGCCGGGGCCGGGGCGCTGGGGCGGGAGGGGCCGGGGGGATCCCGGGCCGGCGCCGCCGGGGCCGCTCCCGCCGGGACCCGCGCTGCCCGCTGCGGCCGGCAGGTGGCGCCGGAGCGCGGCCGGGCCGGGCCGGGCCGGGACGGGCGGGGCGGGGAGGGGCGGGGAGGGGCGGGAGGAGCCGCTCGCTTGGACCCCGCTCATTCCCCACGGAGCATCCCTGTCTCCCTGAGCCCCCACACCCGGCTCCGTGCTGGAGCAAATCGCTCGGCGTCACAACTGGCACGTGGGGAAAGCCCAACGCTGCCGCTGTTCCCCTGCCTTTGCTTTGAAACTCACCTTCCCGATGCTCCAGCGGCAATCTGCACCGCACGGCGCCCTGGAGATTCCGGGAGCTAATATTAACCGCAAAGATCATTTGTGTCTGTCTTGTCAGAAAGCACAAGGATGTGGCTTGGCTTTTTCAGTAGAGAAACAGCACGTGCTTTGGACAAAAGAAGCTGGTCGAACATGGGCTGTGCCATCCTCCATCTCTTTGGGGTCCTGCTGAGAGCTGCTGGTCTTTCTTTTCTTCAGTAATCACCAGCAGCTTCTGTAACTAAAAAAGAAGGAAAAAAAAAACCCGACATACATTTTTTTCTCTGAGGTGTCACGGTTTATGTCCCCACTTTGCATTTGGAGCACAGGAGCAGAGCAGACTGCAGTAATGAGGCTGGCTGGCTATTCCCAGCCCAGCTGGGGTGAGTGGCAGAGCCTGGCAGAGCCGGCTGGCACATTCTGGGGACATCATGAACTCAGGTGATTGCCAGACTCCGAGGTGAAGTTACAGAGGGGCCTCATCTGACTTCACTCATGTGGCATTTCATTGAAGGACTTTGTGCCGATCAGAATGATGGAGCATAGGCCAGCGTGTTGGCTCTGCAGGCTAATTAGTCTCTCAGACCTTCTGCTCCTCTGGAAGTCCCAGCCCGGCTGGGCAGGATGGGGCTTTGTGTTGCTCATGTTGAGCGGCCAGGTTCCACATCTGTGGTGCTGGTATTTCACTGGTCTGCAGGGCTCTCATTTGGCCTATAAACCACAAACATCTGCTGGGGTTATGGTCGGCTTGTTGGCTGATTTCAGCAGGGGTGGTGACCTGCTGTACTAGTCAATCAGTTCTGGAAGAGCAAACTGGATGCAATGCAGAGGAGTTTTAGAGAGCAGGAAAAGCACTCAGCCAGTCAAAAACAAAAACGAGGTTAAAAAAAGAGCTGTGGAAATGCTAAAATGCTGCAGCTTAATAGCCTGGGCAAAAGCACATACTTGTGCCCAGGTGTCCTTGGTATTTTCCACACATTCTCTCCCTCAACAGCTAGGTATTATTTTTTAATGCATGTTGACAATAGAGCATGCCAGTTTATCAACCCAATAAGATAAACGGAAGTCTAGAGTCGCTTAAGAGGAAGTAAATTGCGAGAAGAAAATGTGCCTCACGCCCATACTGATAAAGTACTCTTAATTTGATTTAATTGGGAAATAGTTTATTTTAAAGTGATATAATGGTGATAAATTCACCGTAGTAGCGCAGATCGCAATGACATCTTCAGCTGTTAATGCAGATGTCATGTGTGTCTCAGAGAAATGTCATCATAGCTTGGCAGCCTGAGGAATGACGTATAAGAGACTAATTCTGCTCTCCATCACAACAGTGCTGGCTGGCCCTTTCCTCCCCTTTCTTTGGATTGACAAAGATGGACACTGAGAGAGGAATGGACTGTCAAAGCTCTCAGTGTTCAGCCTCTTCTCTTTGAAAAAGAAGTCCCTGCCGCTGGTCTGATTCACCTCTCTCCTGGGCCAGGGTAGATCCAGACTGATTCTGGAGGATTTGCATGGGCAGACAACAGAGATGTCCTTTCTTAAGTGAAACATATAAATTTCTTCCTATGTAAATTCAGTTTAGATGCAGGAGTTTAGGTGAAGAACTGTTGAAGTGACCTATCCCACTAGTTATTCAATAGTCTCACTGAGAATTTATTTCCAGGTCAAGCAGGGCAGTACATGCCAAGAAGGCAAGGATGAAGCACAGTTCTGTGTAAATAATACATGAGACCTGCACTGGACCGATTTCTGCTGGCAAAACAGACTCCTTTTTCAGGAACTTGGTCCAACTGGGGCTTCCAGAAAATGACAAGTATTTTATAGTGCAACCTTGTAAACTACTTAGGGACTTTGAAAATAAACAAATAAAAGCAAAGATACTGCTCCTCTTCCTCAATGTCTGATAATTTCCCAGGAGCATGAATGGCTGAAAAAAGATCTCATTTCTCATGGTTACATACCCTGCTATTTTGGGGATGTCACTCACTGGACTGCATTATCAAAAACATTTAATGAATCTCCCCTTGGGTTTGCATTCCCAAGGAAACCCACAGCAGCCCAGACTGCAACTCATGGCAGCCTAACTGCTTCTTGAGGCCATGCTAACTCTGCTGGGTGACCTCCTTTAGTCTCCCCAAAATGTGGAGGAGTGCTTGATCCCCTTAGGAGCCCTTAAAAAGCCCAGCCAGAGTATCCACCAGCACATATCCTATCAAAAGACAGGGGCTGGACAGGAGCAATGTGAGGAGACTTTGGTAAAAAGCAGTCTGTGAGCTTAATAGACAGTGAAATACATGTTGCTTTTTTAAAATCAGCTGTTCTAAGTATTAGAGTAGGGAATAAAAATTTCCATTAGATTCTATATGGTGGGAAGATTATCTCTTTCTTTTGAATTCTCCTGGATTTTCCTGTGAGAGCAAATGTGTCTGACTGATAGTGTGTGGCTATCAGACACAAGGAAAATTATCTAATTTATAGCCTGTACCGAGAAAGCTACCAGCAGCAGAATAAAATAGTTCTCCATATGGTACCATAAAGCTTCCAAAAACTATAGTTAAAGAAAACAACGATTGTAGAGAAATCCTCCTTTCCTGTATCAAGGAAGCGGTTGCAGCAACAAGGCTGGTAAAGACTCACAAGAAGGAACGATGTCTTTGATTGTCTTAGATGAATTTATAGCTTTTATGTACAGGATTACAAGTATTAGATGCATCTTTGTGCTAACAGGGCTCATGTTTTGAAGTACAAGAAAACTCTACAGTTACATTCTGTGGAGGCTTCCACAGTTTGCCAAATGGAAAAACATTTGGAGGTTTGGAAAAATCTTGCACATAAATTACTAAAGGCACGAAGCGCCTGAAAGATGGATGAAATCAGAAGCCAAGGAAAAGCAGCGTGTGTGCCAAGGAACAAAAAAAAACATGTAATGATTTCTTTTAATGACTCTCCTGCAAAATGGAGAGCAAGCTTCCAGGGCATGTCATATTCTCATAAAAGCAGCTTGCCTGGGTGATGAGAAATGCCCTGTAAGTGGTCAGACCGAGACCAAATTTTTCATCCTTTCTGCACGTAGCTCTCCATTGATTATGTTAAGTGCTACCCACTGGTTAAAAACACAGCAAGCTCATTGTCTCTGCCTGTGGCAAAGGGCAGCTACACACTTGCTAATTTCCTGATTTATGACACCCTATAGAAGGAATTGAAAATGGGCACAAGGCGGGGGTACACACACACACTGTTAGAACAGAGGAAGATCAGGAAGTTTGTGATAAAGAAAAGGCAGGCTCTCGTCTGACATGTAATCTCTCTTTTGGCTTGAAGTAAACCTGCTCCTTCAAGGCTATGCCATCAACAGGGCCCAGCTCAAGTTTCACCACTAAATCTGAGTCAACAATCTCTAATCTGGACACTGGGCTCAGGATTCAGGCTCAGGTTGCAGTTGGAAGCAGACAACAGGGACACAGGGAGGTGGGGGTCAGGGGGAGTGGGGAGAGGAGGAAAAAGACAATCTTTGTTTCTCACTTGATAGCCTGCATAAGGCTGAATAGAGGTAATTTTTTTTTGTCATCTCTGAGATAAAACTTTGCACCTCTCTGGCCTTGAACTTGCCTTCCTGACACTTATATTAAGTACAGAAGATATATGTCCGAGAATGGGGGACATAAGTTTGCGGAGCAGCTCAGATTTGGAGTTCTTTTCATCTTTCTGACATGTGATACCGTGACATAAGCTGCCTGCAGTGGGGTTGCTATGCAGATATACAGTTTCTGAAAAGTTACACCAGGAAAACTAAAACCTACCGATGGATTTAGCATTTCACAAAGAAGCGGGATAAAATGTGTGGCAGTTAGACTCAAAAGCTAAAAAAGGTGAATTAAACTTTCATGAAAACAATCTCCCTAAAAAGCCAAAAAGGATCAATAAGTATAAAAGTATCTTGTTGCATTCCTAGCCTTTGGGCTGCTGACTTAATCCTGCTACTGTATATAATAAAGGAGACCCTGTGTGTTTAATGGCAGGGACAGAAAGAAGTGGGAAATACTTGGGTACTGTTCCTCCTAATTTCACCCTCTTTCCCCCTCTTTGTTGCTGCTTTGCCATAATTTTATTTTGAAAAATAAAGACTAGAATAAAAAATATGTTGTCTGAGGCTTCCAGCCAAAAATGTGCCAGCACTTTTCCTTCCCACCACCCCCCTAGTCCTCCTCAAACTCCTTAGGCCAAAAGCCTTAACAAAAGCTGTTTTCTGTTTGGAAGATCTCTGGGTCCTGTGCTCTCTTTCCTAACCCCTAACACAGGAAATTATTTTATAATTCACATTATTAAGGAATTCAACTCATGCTCCCCCCTCTTCCCACCTCGTTCCCTGGATGTCGACCGACAATAAGCCTGTGGGCTGGCACCCATCCTCTCTGACCCGTCTGTGTCAGCTCCTCTACCTGACCCTGCCCATAAATCATCCTGCTGGACCTCTCGTGAGGGTGTGCGGGCAGCAGGGAGCTTTCCCCAGCATCCAGCCATGCTTCAGTGCCTGAGTGCCTGCTCAGCCTTGTGTTCGGGGGATACCTGGGAGTTATATAGCAGGCTGCTCCCGAGTCCTCTGTGTGTGTGTACGCGTGTGTGTGTCCCAAACATGTTTCACATAAGGCCTGCCATGCCAAAGACCATGCTAGCAGCTGGGGTGCAGTTAGCCAATCTCCTTTGGCAAGAATTAGAAGCCACATCTCTGTCCCGAGGTACTCAGTAGAGGGCAGGGAGTGCGAAGGCCCAGCATCACCCAGCACACGTGGGGCAGATTTGCCAGGACAGCCCTGCCAGCCTGGCACACTCCCCCACTCCAGAGCTGCCTGGGTGATCCTGCCAGTGCTGCTGCCCCAGGGAGCTCTTTGGCTGCCTGCCCTCCCAGTCCTGCTGTACTGTGGGCCCAGAAAGAGTGGAGGACAGCAGGGCTGCAGCACGCTGAAGTGAGCTCCTGGAGCTGGCTTAGGGAAGGCTCCCTTTGCTTCAGAGGTGGGCAGATGCCCTTGTTCCAGGAGAGAGCCTCAAGCACTGACTGGAGGACTGTGCTTCCTCTTCCTGGCACTGTGGATGTCATATTCACGTCTCTTCCCTGAGAAATGAAGAGAACCTCTCCTGCCTTTCTTGGCATAGCCTGTGTCCCAGTAGACCAGCCAGGACGGATTGTATCACATCGATTCTGGCCTGGGACATGAGGAGGGATAACAGCCTCTCTCAACAACTTGTTTTGCATGTGCCTGTGTGGGCTCAATTCCTTCAGCTGAAGAAGGGGAGTGAAGTTGAGTCCCCCGATCCCTCAGCAAACTCCTGGAGTACAGCATGTTTCTGGGAAAGAAGGCAGCATTCCTTCTTCCTGAAGCCTTTTTCTTTTAATAAGCACGTCTTGCAAGGTCCTTCAAAAGCAGACCTGCTGAGAACTGGGAATCACAACACATCTCTGTCCTCAGCTATCATATCAGTTAATAATAACCAAGATTTTCTTGCCATCTGGGTAAGGATCCCACCTGCAGCATAGGCTGCCCAGCTGTCACAGAGCTCCAGAAGGGAGCAGGTGAAGCAGCCCCTTCTGAGACAGCCATGTGCCTGGACTATTGATGTAGGGACACACAACTTTTAGATGTTTGCATCATTTGTAAGGAAAGGTCCTGGGCATTTGGCATTTGGTTGCCTCTCTGGATCTTGAATATCCTTGGAAAACTTATTTCAGTAGGGCAGTGGGTGAAGTGGCTGGGACACTTACCTGCTCCAGCAGATAGGTGTTGCTTTAGAGACCAGGGAACAGCTTGGAGAAGAGAGACTGTCAGTGATCTAAGTTACTCTTTTCTTCTTCCTTGTGGCTGAGTCTGTTCCTCACACTGTCACAGAACTTCAGGTCCCAGCAGGCCTTGACTGGTCAACACGACAGCCTGAGGGGCACCCCTTTATCAGACATCCTGTCCCCCTTGGGGGTGCTGCAGTGCCCTTCAGCCAGCACCCATTGCACCTCTGAGCAGCCATGTTCCCACCACTGCTGGAAGCAAACAGCCAGAAGCTGCTGCTCTGCTGTGTTTTTCACAGCCCTCTGTGTTTTGCTGGTGCTTCCCATGTTTTGTGCAAAATGTCCCAGTGCTGCTCAAGGTAGCAACGCACTTCTTTGCCCAGTGCCACATAAATGACAACTAAAATATGTGTAAGCCTATGTAAAGCTGTTCTCCCCATTTCAAAACATTTGAGCTGTTACGTTCAGTGTGAAGCAGGTTCAACTCTGTTCGGATTCTCTTTCCCTCTGCTGCACACATGTGGATACTGAGCACCACCTTTCCTTACTCACAGATCCCAAGTATCAAGTCACCTTCCAGTGAGAGTGGAAGAAAAAGCAGCATAAGAGACTGCTTATTTTCTGAGTTACACCTCTGTAAATCCAGAGCAATTCCAGGGGACTCAACCTGAACCAGCATCAGCAAATTTGCTCTTAGTTTGCACACAGAATGTTTGTCATAGTTGTTATTATTAAATGATGTCTTTATATTCCAGGTCTATTTTTAAAACAAAGGCAATGAAGTTTGGGCATCCAGTTCTATATATGGACACTCCAAATGGCATTGAAATGCCTCATGCATGTGTTTGGCTGAGTGTTGATTTGAGTGTCCAAATATGGACCTCAGAATGGGATATCTCACTTGGATAAGCATCCTTGCAAATTTGGCTCACAGCACTTATTTGAACAAAGCAAATTTATTTCTATCATTTAGCATGGAAAAAGGATGAATTGTTTTCATTTTGAGGGACATCCTTATTCACGGAATTGGGCCACTCAAAAAACTGTCACGTGTAGTAGTCCTGAAAAAATATAAAGCTCTCAAAATCATCTAAGACAACATAGGAGGGAATTAATGCAGAGTGTTTGCAGAACGCAGACCCCTTTTATCACAAGGGCAAAATTCTTGCTGACAGCAAGAATTCAGTGCTAGCAGAAGGGCCCATGCAGCTTGATCACAGCAAACTCCCCCTCTGCCCCGCAGTGTGAAGGGATGCACGCACGGCCGGCTGCTCTGAGACCTGAGGCAAAACTGCCTCTCTCTGCTCATGGAGACAGTGCCTGCATCCCAAAACGGCACATGAGCAAGAGCGGGAGTGATGGCTGTTGCACACAGGAACCTTCCCCTGTATCTCCCAGTGCACAGGATTTTCTTTGTTTGGCTCCTTGATGGCGAGTTCTCCAGGAAAGGGCTTGGCTTGGCTATTAGGTCTTAGTGCTTAATAAATAATGTCAGCAGCAAGCAAGCACCATTCTGCAAGGGTTTGCTGGGTTCCTGTTAATTGCAAAGGACCTTTACATCCTTTGTGTAATTCCATTCATTTTGTTGGCATCGTACAAGGGATGGATTTGGCCTCAGAAATAAAGCAGGTTTCTCTTGAATAATGTATTGTACCATTTGGTCTGCATTTTCCTCAAGGTTTATGTATACTTGGATATTTCTCCCCATATATGCAGCTGGAGATATTTTTTCAATCGCAAACAATGAACCGATTCAGCTGTCCAAAGCAGTTGTTCACATTCTGAATTTTGGGGTAGGATGTTAAGAAAGTATAAGGTGAGCAAATTCTCAGGAAAACTAAGGTAAGTTTGTGATCACTGAAAAAATGGGAAGCCAGCTCTAGCCTAGATCACTTTCTCTACCTCTGCTGTCCTGATGATTTTTGACAAGCTGATTCCATTTCTGGAAAAGAAAACCAGTTCACCAGAGAGAAAGATTTCTCTAAAGAGTCTGTTGTTTTTCAGAAGAGTGAAAATGTGTGCTAACAATTCTGGACCACTGACAAAAGCAAAATCAATACACACGGCCTTCGTTTTACAGCCAAGTTCAGATGAATAAATAGAGATGCAGCAAGCTGTTTACTAGGGAGACAAGCTTTACTCTACGTGCCCTTCCAAGCAAGCATGCTTAGGCTGTTGTTGTTTGCCTTACATGGCTGGTTAATGAAATCAGTCAAATAGTTCCAGAGCTCACTGGACACTTCCAAGCCCTCCATCAGCAGCACTGGCTGTGCTGGCCAAGAGCTGGGAAGCAAATGCCATTGTGTGAGATAGCTGCTGCAGAGGTCTGGGTGCACTTGGGAGGAGTCTGGTCCTTTGAAGAACCTCTGATTTCAGGGGGAGTTCATGCACAGAAAAGCCCCACCCTTACAAAGGCAGGCAGAATACTCTCTTTACACTGCACCAGAGGCAGCATGAGAAAACTGTGCGTGCACAGATCCTCTCAAAATCAATGAAGCTGCAGCCACTGCATCTATCCAGGGATCTTCTCCACAATCAGGACCTAACTCTGCACTGTGCTAAGTGCAGGGTATTTTCTGCCCATTCCTTAAACACTGCAAAAACTGAGAAGTGTCAAGGGAGGTATGAAGATGGAGGGGACATAGATACAGCTTTCAAGAACAACTTACACATATTTTTCTGTGGCTTCAGACTCAGGGGTCTTTTTGTCTGTGACCAGGCAGGTAGAGGAATGAATAACTGCATGCACAAAGGGGGAAAAAAAGAAAAATAAAACAACAGCACGTTTAAGTGCATTTTTTTTCTTGGAGATTTATTTTGTTTTAATAAATCTGACACCAGTCAGGGAGAGAGAAAAGCGTTGCAAGACCAAAAGGAAAGCAGAGCACGCTGAGGGTGCTTCAGATTCTTGCTCTCTTGAAGATGTTTCATCAAAATGTCTTTGAGCTCTCTCCCTAGACTCAGGAGTTGTTGGATTCCCCCCTCCCCACCCCCTTTTTTTTTTGTTGGTTTTTTTTTCATTTGTCTGTTTGTTTTTTTTAAAAAGCGAGCTTACTCGCCCGGTGTGATTTCCAAGCTTTCACAGCTCTAATAAATAAGGAGCACCTGTAAAACAGTAGCTTGACTTAAGTGAATCTGTACAAAGGAAAATATAGAAATACAGTATATACATAGTGCTCATAGTGCACCATCACTACAAGGCTCTGGTTCAACTGACTCTGCTGCCCTGCTCCCAACACCGCTGACACAGAGACTCTGCTCCTGCAAACTGCTCCTCTCCTCCCTGCAGCAGCCTTATAGAAAAGGTGTACTCTGAACACTCAAGAGTGAACAATTGCTTTATTCGAGTTAGTAAACAGTTACACTGAATCACAAGGTGATCTGAAATTTTTTTTTAGTTTTTTTCTTTCTTTTTGATTTTTTGTGGGGTTTTTATGGGTTTTTGTATTTTTTTTCTTTTCATTTTTTTTTTCTTTTTTATTTGTCAGAATGGGATACTCCACAACTCTCTTACCAATTCAGTGCCAGTATAACATGCTCTAGTGTACTTTTGGACTCTTGGCTACAACTGTACAAGTGCACACAAGTAAATTCTACCCTGTTATCCTCCACCCACTGATTGAGGATCAAATTGCACATTTCTCTTAACCATGACAGGAGAAAGCAAACAGTGAAACAGAATCATGGGGGATCTTTCTCACTTTACCCTTGTTTTCATTGGTTTGTCCATACCATTCTAATTATCATGAAAGGGCTATGCATATGGAGAGATTGTCTCACTGCCTTCCTGGATCACTGAAAACCATCAGGGTTGAAATTTCATCCAAGTCTTTCGTGACGCCCAGCAAATATTCCCCTCAGATTATTTTACACCTTGAGGGAATTTTGGTCTTTAGTTCAACACTCTTGCTCTGTTCCCAAATGGGGCGCTATTTAGGGGAATTTAAAGAGAAAGCTGAGAAGAATAAACATTTACTGAGTTCTCTTGGCATTCAGTCTCTGAAAAACCACAGTATAAACTATTCATGCTGCTTCTTACATCTGTCAAATCAAAAATTAAAAGCCATAAAAGTGTAACACTGAAAATATGGCATTAGAAAGGATAAAGGTGGCCTTTGTAAAAATAACAAGGAAAGTATATTAGCCAATAAAATATTCTAACTCTTCATTTAAAAGTGCATCATGGGTAGGACAGAGATGACTCTGAAGCGTTGCTACTCCAGTATTACCCCTTTCCCCCATCAAAACTTGAATAGGTCCAAAACCATACAATGCAAATCACGATTCTTAGTGTAGCAGCAAAACCACAGCAGTTTTTCAAAGGAAAAAAAAATTTAAAAAAAAATCTGTATCATTGTCCAGTCTCAAATATCTGAACTTCGAAGTCAGTGAGGGAAAAGTACCTATGTTGGTCCGTGTGGTTTTTGAAACCCGGGTGAAAAATCCCCCCCAGCAAGAAACCAAGAGGAAAAAGCGTTCCGAGAGGAGAAGAGGGGCGGTCGCAGGAATGCTGAGCACACTGTGTGGATCCATGATGCGCTGTCTTCTGGGTCAAAGGCACCCGTGGGACCGAGACTTCCTTGGAGGGGCTCCATGACAGGAAGCTGCTTTCTTTGCTGCACTTTCAGCCAGAGGGGGTGGTGAGCGGACCAGCTGGTGTCATTCGGTGGAGTGACATGGTTTGCTCTGCTCCCTTTCTCCATGCAAGGTACCCTGTCAGCGAGCGCTCCTGCAAAGCAGACAAGCAGAGGGGGTCAGTGTGAGTGGCAGGAGGCTCACTGCAGGCAGGCTGGGCACTGCCTGCGCTCATGTCCCACACAGCCTCATGCTGGGCAGGCAGCCAGGCCGAGGCACAAGCCCACTGCTCCGGCCGTGCCTGCCCCTCGTGCCTCAAGGGCCATTGGGACACGCAGCCTCCAAGGCTGCTGGAGAGGAAGATGAAGGAATTCCTGTGATAAAAAGCTGGACACCGATATAATTATAGTTTGTTCTCAATAACTCCCTGGCAGTTACAAGCTGCTGAGTCTTAGTGTTTCTAGGGGCTACTGGGAGATACACCACTGCTTTGTGTGCTTCTGCTTCCCTTGTCAGCTGACTATGTAAGCCACCTAGCAGGGACTGTCCCCTCTGTCTGTGTCTCCCTACACAGTGAGCTTTGGTCTTTATCTCCTTGGATGGGATCTGCTGTCCCCCACATATTTGGACTGAAACTCTGCAGTACTTATCAGCCTTAGTTTTGGTGCTGGGACACATTTTCCTTCTCAATCTGCTGCACAATCTCCCCTTCACACTGGCTCCTCTGCAATCCCTCTCAACAATGTGCCTGTAACCCCTTGCCAAACCTCCACCCTCCTCAAAGCAGAGACTGGAAGGCACATGGAATATGTCCACCAGCATAAACTTCCATGGCATGGAGACCACTATATCAAGGTCAAGGAGTAACATTAGTGCTTTCAGGCAATTTGCCCAGTAAGATGAGCTTCTTTGTGTGTACAGAGAGCTATGAACAAGAAATAGGCTGAGAATTGGGATGTATCCACCTACTAAGGTGCAGTACACGACTGCTTTCTGTCACATTTTTTGGCTTGAAGTCTTGGTGTAAAAAGTGAAGCAGAGAAAATTAAATCTGTAATGTCCATAAATCTGAAGCCCCACGCTGCTCTCTCTTTCCATACATCAATGGAAATGAATTTCCATCCCTCACTAACCAGTCTCATGGTACATGGTACAGCACAGACTGATAAGGGATTTGGGAGGGAAGGCAAAAAGAAGTTCAGTGACTCTTGCCTGGAGCAGTCATCTAGCTGTGTAAGTTCTGTCAATTTACCCCCACTGCAGATGGACTCAGTGTAACCGGGTGTGCAGAACGGTGAGAAGGACCTTCCCTGTCGACTGGCTCATATGGCAGTAACTGCATTTGACGAATGCATCTTTGTAAAAATCAAGTTACAAAATAGAAGTCCGTATCAGGCGTAGCATGCAAAGTTCTATAAAGAAATGAGAACACACTAGTCATCACTGCTTCAGAGTTCAATGCTATGCACCTCGTGCCAGCACTAGCGTGCATGACCAGCACAATAAAGTCAGCTATTTATAGCTCCCCCAAAAAAACCCAAATTACTTTTTAGGAGAGCGACATATGCTCTTCACCCTAGCTGAACCTGCCTTCAACATACATCAAATATTGCTGATCAGATAGAAAAATTGCATCAACCACAAAAGAATTCTCATCGGGGTAAAGCCATGGAGTTGAGCTTATGTGAGTTGTGCTGAGGTAAGCACACTGGGTTTTGCTTGCTTTCCAAAGTCAAGTAGGGCTGGGCTGATCCTGCGTTGGAAGACCACCTAGAAGTTAGAGGCAGGCTGTAGTTCAAACCCAGGAGGCAGCATGGAAAAGATGAGAAAAGGAGAACAAGTAAGAAGGCTCGTTTCTGCCCTATTGTTAACATGGGGGGGAAGGAGAATAACAACTGGATGATGACCCAGCTAATGCAGGTGGCTTGGAGGTTCATCTGTGTGGGCTCAGACAGTGATGCAGCACTTCATGCAACAGGTGAGAGCTGCACTGGTGCCCTGCATGGCTGCTAGTCAAAAGCTGAGCAATCAGCAGCTGTGACACAGGCTGCACCCACCCACATGGAGCTTCCTCTTTGGCTGATGCCCGACATGTGAATTTAAATCCTTGCTCAGAGCAGGACAGAATTAGAGCATGGCAGGTCAACATGTCAGCTCAGGCAAAGCCTCCCCACTCTCTGCTCCCCCTCTGCAGTTACCCAACTCTTTCCAGGTGCTTTTGCAGAGCTGCAGCCCTTTGTCCTGTGGTGGGAAGCTTGGTCCTGCTTGGTTGAGCCAGATGCTGGAAGTGTTCCTCACTTCCCTGCCCTTCCATGCTGAGGAGCTGGGTGGCTCAGCTGCAGGGACATGTCCTTCTCTGCTCTCCCAACACCCAAGCACATGATCTCTGTGTGTCAGCTCCCAGCACTGCCCCAGGAGCCGAGCATGGCAGCATGCTCCTGCTGGCAGTGATGGCTACCAGAAAGAGCTGCTTTTACTCAGTGTCCTCCCCAGTCATGTCCTGCTCCCCCAGAGGGGCCATGTCACTGACATGGCTTTGGAATCATGCACACATCCAGACACACACACAGTTTTTTCCATGGTTGCTCCCCTGTCATTCTATGCCCCATTGAACATTTCTGTCTCCAGATTCACATCTTATTGTTCAGGAAAAATTAGAGACTGGGTGGGGAAGGCTGAAACAACTGTTGATGTGGACTGGCATGACAGAGTTTCCATAATTTAGCACAGCACTTAATTCACCCAGACAATGAATGCTGATGTGCTAAAAGAGGCCTAGTTCATCTGGGACATGCATGGCCCTAGAGTAAAGGCACTGCAATTATTTTCTCAGGGAAACTGTTCTGAAGATAAACCGCAAGAGTGCAGCTAAAGTCAGCATGGGAGCAGGCTCAGCCCTGGAAACATTCGGGAATCATCTGTTACTTGTAATAGTTCTGTAATTTCATTTCTTTTTTACAATTCTTAAAGCAGTTCAAGCTTCTTCATTAAAACCTTCCCCTTTGAATAATCTATGATTTATCTTTCCATGAGCTAACAGAAGGGATGCCACATTGCAAAAGTCAGGGGGAACCTTTAGCACAAATGGGAAAACAAGGAGGGTCCTTAAGCACCAACTCTGGATTTCAAAGACAGTGACTTCCTTCTGCTCTGACCTTGTAAGCTAAAGATCCTCCTCAGCTTTGGGTCACCTGTGGAACTCAGGCTCTCCCTTCTACTGAAACATGACCTGCAGTCTGAGCAGACATTGTGACTTTAGGGAAAGCATTGGGGAAGAGCCCTGGGATTTGCCTTTTATGCCTAGGCAGAAGTGGTCAGGACACCCCCAACCCTATGAATTGTTGCACCATTTTCTCCAGGCTATTGCTGACAGGGGGGTCTCTGGTTTATATTTTGGGGCATTCTGAGCTGTGTACATGGATCATGCAAAGAGGAAAATCACGGTTCTGGACTTCTAATCTCTACATTGGAAGTGTCCCCTAAGGCAGAGCACAGAGCCTGCCAGGGCCAGTCCTGGTTTACACTGGGGTGACTGGGTACATCTCCACAACAAGGCAGCCCAGTGTCCTCCAGTGAGTGCAGCACCAGTGTGTTTGCCAGCCTTGTAAATAGTGTGCTTTGCCCCACTGGTGTGCAGATGTGGCAGAAGATATGATTTTCCTCTAAGAAAAAACAGCCATATTTTCAACCAATTCTCCCACTGTAAACTGGAATAAAGTTGAAATTTTGCAAGGTATTTAAAAAAAAATCAAAAAAAGCAACACCCCCCCCCAAAAAACCCCAACCACAATAACACCCCCCCAAAAAGACCAAACCAAACAAACAACCTGAAATAAAACAAGAAAAAAAAACCCATCAAAACTGAAAAACTGAAACAGAAGGTAAACCAAATCCAGAGAGATTCTACTCTCCTTTCCTGAAGACAGGCAACCACTGCAATGTGATAACCCTTCTTTAAACCTCTGCTTTTGTCTGAATCAGAGTAGTAACTTCAACTTGCATTTCAGCAGTCTCCTGTGGGCCTAAACCACTACGCTTTTGGCTATTCCAAGGTGCTTCTCAATTTTCTTATTCAACCTGATCTCTCCAGTAAAACCAGTTAAATAGCCAGAGAAAGGCAGTTTAACTGTTGGTAGTGGTATGGAGGATGCTGAGGATGGGTGTCTTGCTGAGCCACAGACTGTGCCTCCCTGGGAGAGTCCTCCTTCTCACCTGGGCTACATCTGGGCCTGGCTTTTTAACCTGAAATGTTACCATGGGCCACAAAATGATAACAATTATAATAACAAAACTTTCTGAAACAGCAATGAATCTTCTTAGTGAAAAGTGTCAGCATCCTGTATCAGGAAGCAATCAGCATTTTCCCATTAACAACTCCACTGTCCATAACCATCTAGGACTGCATGCTTCACACTGTCCCCATGTGTTTTCTTCCTGGTTTTCACAGCCCTTATCCTGGTTCTTTCCACGTCTAAGCAAGAGCAGATGCAGACTCATCCAAAAGCAAGGGGGCATGCTCAGGTGGCAAAAATGTCATGTGGATTATATTGTGGGAGAAGGAAGAGGAAAAACCTACCCGGAACACTTAAGGAGCAAGTGGGTGAGGCCTGGCATAGACCTCAGTGCAGTGCCAGGCACCTTTGGGCATCTCCTTTATCCTCAGCACTGCCAGACACTGAAAAACCTGCACTGGGCCCAAGCACTGCTTTAGATTTTCTCTATTTCCCACGTCAGAAAGACAGGAACAATATTTTTACCACCAAGATAACCATTTCAGCAATAATTGATAAACTGCTTCAAATAAAACTGAATTGGCATTTTAACTTATCTTTGAAATTTAGGGTAAGAATTCAAATTTTCAGTGACTCTGTCATGTATCTTTTCTAGTCATGTTCAAGACTCTCTCAATTGGAGAATTCCTGTGGGAAAGGGCTTTTTTTCCTCCTCTTTTTGGATAAGGAACTTAGAAGTGGCAGCACAAGTGGCTGATGAAACCTTATAAATATTTGGAGCATAAGCAGGCAACACAAAGTTTTACATTTAACCACGTGGGCTCCAAATAAACGGCTGAAAATTGCTCTAACCATAGGTTTCAATATCAATCGCCTGATGATGGGATGCAGATCTTTCCAGAGAGGTCAGAACTCCATAGTTATTTCACTCAACACTACCCAAACCTGAAACCCCCTATTTCTTAATTTTTTTTTTTTTAAATATCTGCCTTCATAGAAGATTATTACATTACACAGCATGAAAATCCAAAACTAGGACTGGAAGATGGAGCACAGCAGGGAGTACGGGTGTCCTCTCAGCAAATGCAGTTCAGCCTCTTTGCCTTCAGATAATTTGTTATTGAAGGTTGGCTTGAATTTAAGGCAGCAATGTTTCAGAAACACTTGGAAAAGCAAGCCAGCTGCAGGGCGGATATCATTACAAATTGAGACACATGTTGTACAGGAATACCATTCTTTTCAAATACCAAAGTTGTGTCTGGGGAAGTAAAGCCATGCAAAGGAGTCGGAGGCAGGACCTCGATCTGTAACGTGCCGAGGGCCTTCAGCTTGCATTAGGGGCACTGAGCACTGAGTGCACACAGTACTGAGCAGGATCAAGCCCAGATATTTAATCAGCTGTAATTTTCGTGGTAGAAGCAAACATTAAATAGTTGAGGGTTCTGCAGAATGTTAGAGGTTACTTCGATTCACGGCTCTCACGAGATGATCACACACATTTCCAAATACAACTTTCAGTCCTGCGAGTGCAGTGCAGCTCATTATCAAAATAATGTATACAAGGTCATGATTAGTAGGTCTCAGCCATGAGGCCTCAACTGGTGGAGGCACCCAGAAACATGCTTACCTTTATGGGACCTAAAAATAGGCAGAAGAGACTCAGCAGGTAATCTGGAAACAAAAATTGCTCCAGAAAGTCTTGCCTGACACTGTCTGATTTCCTCCCAACTTCTTGCTTAAAGAGCTTTGTTTCTACTTTGCTTCAATCTTCCACTGTATTTTTTTAACAAGAATTTAATTTTATCTTAAAATCTATGGCTCACTGCTTGATTATGTCCAACTTTTCCACAACCACAGTCCTCAAAAGTGTTTTGCTCCTTTCTCTCCACTTTCAGGTATTGCTTGTAATACTTTTTAATAGTTTATAAGCTCCTCATGGTTGTTGAGAGCTCACTGCCCTGCACTGAAGTTTGCCATGGTGTTTCAGGGTCAAGCTTCACAAAGGCTGTGAGGTGCTTAGCTCCTCATCAGATTTCAGTGGCAATCAGACACATACCATCCAGCATCTTGGCCCCTGCATGTCAAGGCAATCGATGTCTAGATGATGTTTTTACAAGTGTTTTTACAAGAGTGTGTTTTACTACAGTCTTTGTTGTTAGGGACTCTGTATTTAATTATGAGTTGTGCTTTCCTCCCCACCCCCATAAAATTTCCCTGCACCACTGACTTTGGTAGCTCGACAGCACAAGGACAGGCTGAGGAAGAGCTCCAGTCTCCCCATACGGCTGTTGGATACTTAACACTTATCCGTGCAGCCAAACCTGCTTTGAACCAACTTAAATAAGAGGAGCATTTTAGACCTTGTATGTATGAAAGTGCCTGATCAGTCTTTAAAGCCTGGCAAAGAATTATGAGTAAATCATTGTTTCAATATGAATGTGGATTGTACCAACTTATTTCAGTTCAAATAACTTTAATTTCGTAAGACAGTTAAAACTAACAATGGCAAGTGAGCACCAAAATGGGTGATCTGAGGTCCTGGGAGCTGTCAGGTAGACTACAGTCTGTACGTGTCACAGGTTCTTCAGATTTCTGTGTGTCTGTCAACTGAGCTATGCCTTTTTTGGCCGTCTGAAGTTCTGGCTGTGTTTTATTTGCCAACAGCCCTAGATGCTTATTACCTTTCCAAATCAGACCAGGTGTAGTTATTTTCTAAAAGGAGTTCAAGAATCAGATTTCATATTTGAAACATATGCCCCAGGAGGTTTTATAGAAAAGCAGGAGGAGCCCATCAGAAATCAGCACTTGCTCCTTTGATTCAAAGAGTGTGCAGTGATCTACGGCAGCATACCACGAGCCTGCTATTTACTGCCACTGAGACGGAAGTTAGCACTCCCACACCCCGGCAGCAAGATGTGGGAGCTGAAAGTTACCCTGGAAGTATGTCATTTTATACTTCACTATTTTGAGAACCCTTTTTTTTTCCTTTCTTTTTTTTTTTTTTCCCTGGGAAATCCTTTTTCTGATTTAATATACCTGAGAAGGTATACGGGCAATTTTGAAACATAAGATCATAGTGCTAGAGTCAGGCAGCTCTCAAGGGCAAAGCTTCAGTTCCAAGCAAATGTGTTAAAGGTTCTGTGGTGTTAAAAGTCTCCCCTCTCCCCCTCTGAATAAATGGAAAATTTCTGTAGGCTCATAAGAAGCCAGGTGAAGGAAAACTTCTGAAGCAGAAGAGTAGGTGCTAAGTGTATGAGTCCAATTACTCTGCTGATTTAAATTAGTTTGGCATCACTGGAACTATATCTAGTTAAAATTAGCTAAGGCTCTGGCCCGCAGTACCATGTCAACAAAGATGACTAGCATAGAAATGTGTTCAAATATAGAAAATCTGTTTTCAAGTATATCTTTAAGGTCAAATTTTGTCCTGATCATAGCAAGCCGGGCAGAGGTAAGCTGTTGGTAGATAGATACCGCAGTGACAGAGGAGAGATAAAAACCTCTTAGGTTAAAAAAAAAAAAAAAAAAAAAAAAAAAGGAGGTTAATAGCTATGT
Organism: Eopsaltria australis; assembly: GCA_034509425.1. NCBI lineage: Eukaryota > Metazoa > Chordata > Aves > Passeriformes > Petroicidae > Eopsaltria > Eopsaltria australis. Next base: position 2,364,477 of record JAVTVJ010000040.1, read on the forward strand.
CCCTTGCCTCAGGAATCCAGACCAGAGCAGGAAATCTTGTGCTGGACCAGTACAGGCAGAGGAGCTCCAAGTGGGACATATATTACTTCTGCTCCGAACTGAGTGTTCTGCATGCTGTATATTTTTACGAGTACAATGCATGGACTAGACAGCTGAAGGTTTGGGCCTTTCACTCAGCAGATGCTGACCCTGGGACATACAGGTTGGCTCTGTAGGTGGCCATACACCTACTGTTTCTATTACTTCTGGAAGAAATTCTGCTGACACAACCAGAAAAGCTCCTTTCTTTCCTTACCCCTCTGTCCCAACACAGGATTACTCCACACACACACACACACACACACACACAGAAGCGTCTTGTGAGTTAGCATGTGCCACTTCATTTTCTCATTTAGTTTAACATAACTATCATGTTAAATCCAAGCAGACCTCAGTGTTTTCATTTCTTTGCTTTAGGAAACCTTGACATCAAAGCTTGTGGGTTAAAACTGATCCCGCCAGGGCATAAAGCATGTAGGCAGGCAACACTAACACTGCTAATTTTAGAAACTCACATTGCTCAAACTTGAAAATATAACACTCAACAGAATATTCTTCCTAGCTTCATTCCTTTATCATAACAGGACTTTGGCACTGAGACATCTTTTGATAGTTCTTCAAATTGCATCTAGCTAGAACAGCTTGACAGTCCACGTCCTGATGGAGAAACCAAACTTTAACATCAAGGATTATATTGCTGATTAGCACTTTCAATAATCAAGTAATTGGTACATTAAATAATCCAGAGATTGGCAACTTGCCTGAAAAGGTCACGCTTGCACTGATTCCTTTTTAGAGAGTCCGTGTTGCTGTTACATGAATTCAATCTGTCTGTCCAGAACTCTAGCGTAAAAATATTTGGCTAATTTCCTTCTTGTCACACAATTTGATGGGAAATGAAATCCAGGAAAAGTTGCACATTAGGGCAGTATGTTCAGATTTTCCAATTTGGGTGGGTGAGAAGCAAGAGAGAAAAAGACAATTGGCTGAACTTCTTTTTTCCCAGGTTAGTGTGGCCAATTAAATCAATATAAACCTCCAAGGGTACAAATCAACATATTTGTTAGTGCAGCTTCTATCCTCTTTGTAATTTATTAGAATTTCTGTGAGGTTGGGAGTCTCCCTTAAGGCATCCTCCCCACAATTGGATTGCAGAAGAAAAAGGGTTTTATCTCCTTCCTGCCCATGGCCTGGGCAGGAGGAAGGAACCCATGGGCATGGCAGAGGTCAGGGCTGTGGTGCAAGAGGCTGCACTGATGTTCTCGTCCCTCTGTTGCCCCCTCTGCACAGACACAGACAGGCTCTGAGCCCTGCCCAGTCCTCATGGGCAGGGAGGGCAGAAATCTAAGGCAGAGCCCTTTTGCTCCCCCAGACTGGCTATGACCAGCAATGCTGAAATAGCGAAAGAAGGGCATGAAACCACAGAGTCCTCAGCTCAAATCAATCACCAGAGCTGCACAAATCACTTGTGCGTGCCTTGAAACACTCCAAACCCACCCACATTTCACTGAGGTACCCACTGGAATGAGATGGTTACCATGCTGTTTACTTCTGTAGAGTATTTGGAGTATCCTCTTTCCCTTGGAGCACATAAGGACTGTGGTCTCCCATATCTTCTGCACAGAGCCTACTTCTTTCCTTTTGCTGAAGGAATGAGGGGATGCACACAGACTGACTAATAACCACCACCATGCTGTGCTATGCTACTGCACAAGCCCCAGAGGTATGGCAGACACCTAGGCTGGGCTTCTTAACTTCCAGTGTCCATGTGGACATCTATGTCTGTGCCAGTCACTGCAGGCAGAAATAGGCACTCCTAGGGCACAATTCATCTGAGCTGTCTTAGTTATTGACTCTGGGATGAGCTCAGCTGTCTCTTTGAAGTGCTTGCTTCTCTAGGTTGATTTTAAAGAGAGTTTAGACAATTAGCTCAGCTGCAACTTTGTTCCAGATGTCTATATTGGGTCAGATTAATCTTGCCTGGCAACCTGAAAACTTTCCTGTAAGACAACCCTTACACTGAGGCAAAGAAATATGTAAAACTCAGGATGAAAGGGAAAATGGTTATTCCTGAGGATAATCGCAGTGGCAGTTATTGACATTTACAGAATACAAAGGGCTGAGGACAATAACTGAATGATAAATAATCCTTCTTGTCTTTCCAATGCAGCTTGTTCAGTTTGCCCACTTTCTCTCTCAAATACTATCCATGAAGTGATGTCATGAATAATCACATCAACAGGCAAAAAACCACAACTCTGTGAAGCCAGAACTCTCTCTGAGGGTTTAAGCTCTGGCTTTGAATGATATTAAACTCCTCTCAGGATTGGGACCTTGAAGAGGCAGCATTGCTGCAGCCTGGATGGTCCAAGCAGAAATGGAGGCTAAGAACCAGCCTGTCTTTGGCTACAGAGTAAGCACATACATGTGCAAGTCCTGAAATAAGCACTGTCTTGAAATAAGCTGCTATGAGGAACTTCAATGAGGTGGGAAAGGAAGGGTTAACCATGGCTCTCCTAACATTTAATAAAAAGGATACAGCCAAATAACAGCCTTCTCACTAGACCAGATCACTACCCCTAGGTAGAAGCATGCATACATTTATGAAGGGAATCTTTCAAGTTCCAAAGGCAACACTGGGGTTTGCAATAAAGATATCACTGCTGAGAGACACACATTTCATACCTCAGGGATGGGTAGGGGGATCCCCACTAATAGGACCTAGGAGTATGCAAAGTTTTTAAATATTCATTTGACTTCTGAGTTATTGTATATGCTGATTATTAGTCCAAGAATGTGATAGTTGTCCTCTGTTCTTATTAGTGTATCTTTTAAATGTGTCAGCACATGCTGATAGAATAATGGTTGAGTTCCACTGATGAAAGTAAATAAATACTGTTGGTGACCAAGGGAAGTAATGTTTCCAGCCCTGCAACCAGCACAGGGAATGTGGTGTTAACAAATGAGAAGGGAGTCCTGACTACACTATATATCTTTGATAGTGCAATTAGCCCACAGTGATGGAGCAGGGAGATACTGCAGTGGCCCAGATTACACAGCCTGCTGCTGCTATCTGTGGCTGTAGGTGCCAAACACCACTGCAGTTGCTATTTGTGCTACCAGGAACAGGGATTTACTGGAGGCTACAGAATATTCCACAGATCGTAATGAAATCTGGCATGTCACCAAGCCACATCCGGCGAACCATCAGTATTTTACTGCTGAACAGATTTCTTGCAACACCCACCATTTCCCCTTTTCCTGAAAGAAGCTCTCTGTGCTCGTGAATCTAAACTAATTCCATTACATTAGTTTTGTTAAGGAATACATTCAGTGCAGGTAGCTCAGTGTGCAGCTGCGGGGCCAGCTGCAGGTTGAGCTCTGTGGGGGGACAGGAGTCCAAGCCTGAGCATCAGACAAGACGATGGGAATGGGCGCTAATCCTTTCCATAACAAAGGACACAGGGACCTGTGGCCCAGCCAGGTGATCAGACACTGACCCTCAACAATCCCCAGACTTCCCTGGGCTTAGACTCTGAGGACATAAAAGGTATAAAAGCCAGGGTTTCCTTTGTTCTGGATCCCTCCTCAAAGGCATCAGCTCAAGCTATTATTTTATTGTTTAGTTATTGCATCATGATGAAATTATTCTTAGGACTGGGATATCTGAGAACTCTGCTATGGAAAACATAGGGTCAAGCCAGTGAGGAAACTTGGTCTGATTGTGTGAATGTGGGATGTGTAGCTGTGGAGGGGCTTCTGTTCCAACTCAGGTGGTACGAGAGTGACTGCCACAGCTGCTTCTGGATGGTCAGACAGGGAAGATTCCTTAGACATATTAAACTAAGACTTTTACAAAGATGCTATGCTATCAGAGGGATCCAGTAGACTGGAAACTGGAAATGAAGGATGAGACGTTTCTGCTTCAGGAGCGTTGTCCTTGGACAAGCCATGTGGGTTAGTGGAGTTCCCCATATCTCTGCCTTGCTTTGCAGCCCTAGCAGGAGCCACAGACATAAGCGAAGTGCAAGGCTGGGGGAAATCTCAGCTGCTTTTCTAAGGTGGGAGACTTGCACCAAAGGCAGATACCTCAGGTAAGGCAGCAAAGCCCCATGGCAGGGGTTTTGCTGCAATAAGCTATAGTGGGTAGATCCCAAACAGCAGGCAGTCCTTAAGCACCAATACATGAGAAAGGAAAGCTCACAGAGAGGGAGTTCAGTCTCCAGAGAACAGCTCAGTGGAAAGCCATGGTGCAGTCTAGAGGCAGACCAAAGTAAGATGGTTGGAGGTGACCATTTGCTAAGTCCATTGGATCTGACCTAGCAGGAAGCTGCTGGGTCATCCGGCTCTATGCTACGCTGCAGGGCAATTTCAGTCATTGTGAAGGCTTGAGTTGCTGTGTAACTCAGCTGGAATAAGTAAGCAGATTAATGGCCCAGATCTATACCATATTCTAGGCAGAAAACCACTGACTTTGACATACACAGCACAGTAACTTCACAGCCAGAACCATCATGAAATGTTCCGTGAGCAAAAGTATAATGAGGCTGCTGATGAATGGAGTACTGACAAGTACAGATGCAATACGACACAAAAAACAATACAACACAAATACCAATACTTTTCTAAAGTGCTCATAAATTGGAATTTGTATATTTTTGTTTCATAAAGGCCACATCCACGAGTTTGACCTCATACCTGAAAATACTGAATTCTATTCATACAGAAGGCAGTAGTGATTACACAAACCTTTACTTATTCTGATTTCGAATTCGGAGGCACCTCCTTTTCAATGGTGGCTCCAGATCCTCTGGCCCTGTGCTGAGTATTGGCGTTGAGATAATGCACGGCGCAATAGCAGTCTTTTCTGCTGGTTTTGGCACAGGCTGGATCACGCAACCTGTCTTGGGCAGCATCCGCAAAGCATATGCATGGTCCTCGTCTGCTGGATTGTTAAGGTTCGGGTCCTGCTTGTCTCCCCCGGCCAGGGGTTCGTCCCCAGCCTTCTTGCCAGCATCTCCCTCAAGGTGGCAGTTTGACGCACAATTGTTCTCCTTAACAGACTCCAGCTCGCTCACCGCCAGCTCCTCTGGGGGCTGTGGCTTTTTCAGCTCCTGGGGCGGCTCCGGGTTCTTGGAACCCTCTGTGCTCTTTGTGCCATTCACAATGACGTTGCACACCGCTGCGCCAGCTTCCAGTCCTGGCGTGCCAGAGGCCAAGGAGACGGGACAGCAGTGAGCTCCATCACTGCACGGTAACGTTTTTGAGTCAACTGGGCTGCAGTTGTCCCTGCAGTCACTGCAGTTCCTTTTGTCCGAGCTACCAAAAGCCAAATTTACAACACTGTTAGGTTCACGTTCAACTTTCACTTGGGCGTGTAGAGCCCTGTGGATGACATTGTGCAGCCTAGAGCGGTGGCCTACTGTTAGGTCTATCACACCGTCCTGTGGACCCTGTAGCACACTGGGGAAACCAAATTTACTGTTCACTGGACTGCTAGGTCTGACAGTCAAATCAACAACTTCATTTTTACTGTGCTCCTGAAGCACTTGAGCTTGATTAAGGGACTGGCCTGAGCAGCTCGGTGAGGAGTCAGAGGATTTGGATGATCCTTGCTTTGACTCTCGAGGGGATGAAGAGCTATTGGTTGGCTTTGCCCCAGGCGTCTCACTGGAGGTACTTGGAATGAAGCTTTCACCGTTGCTGGAGAAGCCATTGGGGGGTTTGGAGTCGTTGATGTGAGGAATGGGGATGGGAATGGGGATGGGAACGGGCAAAGGGACAATGACAGGATATGGCACTAGTAGAGTCGGGGGTGGCACCAGTGGGGCAAGGGATGGCAATCCAAAGTTCATCATCTGTGGCATAGGCATAGGACCATTTGGCATCATGCTGACAGGGGGGAAGGGAAGACTGGGCAAAGGAGCTCCGGGAGGGGGAGGTGGCAACAAGCCAGGAGGATTCCCAGGCATGGTAGGTGTTGTGGGGGGATGGATATGGGGGGAAAGCATTGGCCTGTGCATGGGGCTAGAGGTGGGACCCATATTTCTGGGACCACCTGGTGGGGGACCGATTCCAGGAATCATTGGATTTGACAGAGGGCTGTTAGGATTCGACGCATGGTGAGGTGGCCCACGAATAAATGGTGGACGGATTTGCTGCATAATTTGCTGTTCCATGAATATGGGCAGAGGAACTGGCCCACGGTTTGTCATCACCATGGGAGGACTGCGAGGTGGGACACCAATTGGAGGCACAATGCTAGCAGGTGGCTGGACAGAAACTGGTGGAATATTTGGATTCTCACTGATGGGAATAGGTTTGGGAACTGGCGTGGGGATTTTAGTGACAGAGCAGTTGGCAGTGTCAGACGGAGAGGCAGTGGTAGACGCTGATGGTCCAGGGCCTTGAATTTGGCCAGCTGCAGACGCTGGGGATGGGGCTTTTCTCCGAGCATCTGCTAGCGGTATATTCCAAGAATCTGGAGTCAGCAGCTGCACCCCAGTGCCTTCTGCTTTATTTTCGACTGGAGGATGTAATGTACTGCACAGTCCAGCTGGAAGATTGGCCTGTGTCTCTTTGTAGAAAATGTCCATTTTGTACTGATTGAGACATTTTGCACTGCAGAACTGAAGCCTTCTTTCCCCGTCCCCAAAATCCAGATACTCTTTTGTGTGTCTTATGTGCTTACACCAGTCACATACCTACAACACAGTAATAAAATCAAATCAGGTAAGAAAAGTAATCTTCTCTTCATAGTGTTATTTTTAAAGTAATTTTTCAGTTGCTAAATAAATTATTTTTCTAACAGGAAAAAAAGAAGTTACATATGTGAAAACTGCACTTTTTTTTCTCCAATATATTAAAGAATTGAATGCCACTCCCTTTTCTGGCTCCCATGATCTCAGTTCTACCTTATACAATGCATGATATATCTTAAACCCACAGCACAGAGAAGAATCCTCAGCTGGCATAAACTGTTACAACACACATATGTAAATATGCAAAGTCCATATGAGTATGGCTGTGATTACTCCTTGGTGGTAATCTAAGCACGCCTGTGCCATCTGAGATGCCATACTACACAAGGAGTGTGAGAACTGGAAAAGGACTCAGAAAATTGCTGGAAATGAATGCAAACCATTTCTACTAAACTGCAGCACACAGTAACATTTAGTATTCTACTAAGGCTATCAAATAATAAGTTGGAAAGAGTGTGATACTTCAAAATGGCATCACAAAGCAAAAAGCATCATTGATTCTTTGCCTCCTGTTCCAAGGAGAAACTTGGAAAAAGTCAGGATATTTGTGTAAGGTTCAAATAGTCCCAATTTGTGATGTTTCAGCAAGCTGGAATTATTTTCTGAACTGTTTGCCCACTCTTGTGTACAAGTCACTTTGAGTAAAACTTCTTGGCAAGCAAGGACCTGTTTAGCAACTTCTCAAATACTACAGCAAAAAGTTTGCATTGCAGGCTCAATTTTGTTTTGTTTCTCTGCTTTCCATTTAATCCTTCTTTGTGTTGCTATTGGTGTGGTGAAGGCATAGCCAATTTTTTTTAAAGTAAGGCTGCAGAACTAATTAAGCTGTGAAAGGTTTTCCCAGTTGTAAACCACTAGACACCAAAGTTCAAAAAATAGTCATTCTAGGCTTCAGAATCCATTACTTCAGAGAAATTATTGTGATTTCATTAACACATTAATTTTGCAACACCAACAGCTCTCACAGATGGTGAAGACATGATCTACAATTCAAATATGACTCTTGTTTGCACAAATGCCTTTCCTTCATATGGCATTTTAAATATGAGTAATCTTGCCATAGCTATAAACAGATAAACAGATGTCAGATTTTTCAGTGCCTCACTTTTTTGACAGAATTTTACACACACAAACCCCCCCCCCCCCCATTTTTGTCATTTACATTAGTTCTCAAAATACTCCACTGACAGAGATTTTTGGTGCTTTCTATCAGCATGTTGAGCCTATGACCACGTCAGAATATATCCTGCTATTGTTTGTTCTGTCTTCACCAAATAGCCCATATTAGCTTGTTTTGAAATTACTCTACCTTTTGCACAAAGGAAAAAAATACGCTAAAAACCCCAAAGAAGACTATGATTGTGAAAAGACTGCATTAAAAGGATAATTAATTTTAATAACTATTGGCCATATAAACAATTCAAAACAACATATGCTGGGCATCTGATTACACATCTCATTTAACTCTCAGCTTTCCTTTAATATAAACAGTGGCGACATTCTTGAGTTTCCAGCAATATATCTTTAATGTATATAGACACATACACACACTATACACACTATATGCTGTGGCTATTAGCCCATTTAACTCCCCAACATTTTGGCTATCCAGTCAGGTTGGTGTTTGTTCCCCTCCTGCTCCCCGCCCCATTCACACACACATGCACACACTCCCTCTCTTTTATCCCAACATTTGAATCAAGCTAAATAATCCATTTAGAAGAAGCGATTCCTAAATCACCCCCGAAGTTTGGGAATGCAGGACCCAGATTTTTAGCTTGGGCATACAGACACTGTGTCCCGTGAGATAAAGCAGAGGCGGTGCTGGTGCTGCTCGGTGCATGTGGCATCAGCAAGGGTGTATTTCCAGCATGGTGCCCCATTGCAAGAAAGGAAATTTCCCCACTGCAAGTAAGTCCAGCCCTGCATTGAACACACAGTGATGGTGTCACACCCTGAAAGATGTGGAAAAAAAGCCTGTCAAATGCACAAAAGTGTTGAGATAAATGCCTGCACTGCCATGGTGCGTGCATCCCCCCCAAGCATGGGGCAGATGGGAAACTGGGAGTGCAGCAAACACAGCAAAGAGGGGACAGTCCCACTTCCAACAGCTCCTAGATTTTACCAGGTATCAGCTCTCTGTCTGCTCCCCACAGGAAGACTCAGTGGCCATCACAGACAGCCCTGGAGCTTGTGCTGCAAATAGCGCAAACACACAGCAGTGGGCACTGAACCATCCTATGTATTTGGCATGGGTATGGGTTCTGCCACCCACCTGGCAAGTCAGCACACATGATGGAACCATCCTATAATCAACCTCCTGAAATTTTCTGGCTTGCCACTGTTTTCAAAGCAGACAAAAGGGGAATTTGTGAGTCTACACCACGAAGTAATAAGATACTATTTAACTCAGTGGAGCTGCTTAACTAAAGGTGGAATTTACCTTAAAGTCATTTCTGAGCAAGAGCTAACTGCTGTAGCCACAAAATGCTACCCATTTTGCACGCATGGAATCAGGATGTACTCCACCACACTCCTCCTGCTGCCCCAAGGGCTGGCAAAGATGCAGAGGGTTTCCACATGCACCCCAGGAGCTGCACAAAGAGGAACTAGGAGCTCCCAGAAAGCTCCTGAGGCAGGCTGGGGCAGGATGAAGCCCACCCTGGCCTGCCACCATCTATTTGCAGTGGAAAGACAAGGAGTAGACTGGCCTCAGAGGCGTCTGCAGTAAGGGATAGAGCAGGACTTCAGGTGCAGCTGCAGTGAAGGCTTGCTTTTCCTTTGGGACAAGTAAGTAAACCACCTTGTAAGCCTGCTGCCAAAGAAGCACCTGAGAAATATGAGAAATAGGAGAGAGTAAACCCAGCCTCCTTATCTTTCAAGGAAGAGCCCCGTCCGTGACCTTAATTAAAGGGAGTGAAAGAGAAATACAGCCCTACAAAAAATTGTGGCATCTTTTCTAATAATTTAATTTTATTAGTTACCATTTGAAAAATTCACTGGAACACTTCACTGTATCATTGCTGTATTGATTTGTTTATCTCCAGTGGGCTCCTGTGTCTCTCCTGGCTAAACAAATATTTTCTCTTCCTTGGTAAAATATTTAGAAATCCTGCTTACAAATTTCTCTACTGATTTCTCCTGTTTTCAATAATTCACTGAGGAACAAGAAACTCTGAAGTACGCCTGCCTCACTCACATATTGATCACAGGCCCCTCTGTATATTTTATCACTAGATAAAATTAATTAAAGCCAGAGAAATTAAAGGCAGCAAATCTGTTCCTCTGAATAGCCTGTATAGACCAAATATTCAATAATTATCTCATTGATTTCCTGCAATACCTCAAAGTGTTGAAGCTACAACATCAGTGAAAAATATTCATCTTCTACATTCATGTATTTCATAATTTTCTTTTGTTTTTTCCCTCTTTTTATTTACATAAGCAATCAGTCTGTGTTGCTTAGTTAAGATAAAAGGTATAAAAATGTGGGACTCATATGCAGGTAATATGCAGGTAAAATGATGCCTCACAACACCATACTAAAAGGCAGAAAAACGGTCTCTACAACAACGAGGAAATTACTGGAGGAGAAAAAAATGTCACTTAAGAATTAATGAATCAAGTCTGTCTTACAGAATTGATCATTTAAGATGAGGTCAATGAATTTATGATACAAATGGCTATATCACTAGAGGTAATAAAATGGAGCAATATCATTCATTTTACATCTAACTAATGACGTGCTCAGAGTAATTACAGATTTCTTCTAAAAGCCTACACTGATTAGCTCAGATGTGATAGGTGAAACATATATATCTCTCCATTCAATAAAATAACATTTTCTTATCTGTAAAACACACAGCTGATGTCTTATTTTTTAAGTACTTGCATTCGGTAACATCACTGTTCTTCACAACCAGCTCAGAATTTCTCTGCTCATGTATTTCTTTTTCTTCCCTTTCCCTGCCTCATCCCTTCCCTTCTTTGTACAACCATGAGAAGAGCTAAACTGTTGGAGTGTGCTTGTTAACGCTGCACATTGGATTTGGTAGAGCTTACACATGGGAGCAGCTCCCTGGGTTTCAGTGGGATTAGTCACAAGCATTAATGCTGTAGGATCACATTTGGAGGGTCTGACCCAGCTCCAGTGGAAAACAATGAAGAGGCTCCCCTTTAATGCAATCCATCAGCTTTGGGTTTGCTGCTTAACATTGGCCCCTGCTCACTATGGAGACATCAAGAGCTTTGTTCCCAACCTCAACAGCAGCAGAGGCACAGACAGGGATTTTGGAAGAAACTGCAGAAAAAATACCCAGGAAAAAAAAAAATGCTATGAGACTGAGTTACAGACATTTCCTAACAAACATAGGCAAAGCCACCATTTTGTACATTTCTACCAACAGGAGGCTGGACCAGTAGTGGTGTCACTGACAATGAGCATGAACATTTCCGAGATAGAGGGTCAAAACTTGCAAGGTGCTAACAGATCCTCTATGCACCTTCATTTCCCTTGGAAAACACTTCTAGAACCACTCTGGGGCAAGAACACTTCACACCATGAATGCCAGAACGTGAATCCTGAATGACAGAAAGATCAGTAATAAGATAATGGCCTATCTCATTCAGCTGTAACGCAACAACCCTCAGGAAGATTAAATTTACCTAACTGGGGCATATCCGAGGCTAAACAACAGAATGAACATTCCTTCAGTACATTTAATGTATTTATATTTTAGTGGCGGGTTGCCAGTGTGCTACTTATAAGCTCCATGACTTGGTATCATTTATCCGCTTTCCTGTGAAACACAGAGCAATCTACACCAGGAGACAACCCAGAAGACACTGCATCAGCAGAAACACAACTTGTGCCCAATACAGGAACACTGAGGAAGCCAGGGCTGAGGGAATCCTGTAACGCTCAGATGTCTCTAATACAAAGAGGGGGAATAAAGCCATTCCTGTCAGCATCCATATCTTTATTTTGATAGAAACATCCAAAGTGAAATCCAGACATGGCTATGAGGCTGCCTCGCAGGCACAGCACAGGATCCTGCAGTGCCTAAAAGGGCTGCACTTGGGCTTTAGGCACCAGGTAATTAATAGTTAAATCAATTGGCTGTCAAATTCAGGCATAAAGTTCATACCTTGGTGCAGTCCACCACTAACCTTCAAAGAATAATCTAGTATCAGACACTACTTCGTTAAGAAGTACACCTGGCAAAACCTGTTTGCAAAGGTATTTACATCAGCCCTAGAGAAACCAGGAACAAGTAGCAATGGAAAAAGCCCTGCTGTGATGAAAGAGAGCCTGTGCCTCTTACACAATGCATTGGGCTACTATCAGCTCCATGGTAAAGCTAAGCAAGAGGACAGAAAGTGGTCACTAAGGCAAAGACATGCTATTTTCAGCTTCTCCAGAGCCAGAGGGTGACTGACAAAGCTCCTCTCCTTGTTCAGGAGAATGCCACTGGGGGACGTCTTGCACGAGGGAGGGCTGAATCACATCTGAGGACCACGCTTTTATCAAAGATGCTGAACAGATGCTGAAGATTATCAAAGCCTCGCTTCTTGGCATAAAATTCATGTATTCGACTTTGCTGAGTAGTTCCTACTTCCTTTTCTCACTGTGGTATCCAAGTGCTGTCTCTTTATATACATTCAGGCATATGTTCTGGCTTCACGACCATCACTGCACATTTCCTATATCCTGTTCTGGCCTTGGTTGCCTTTCCTTTTAGCCCAGACTGGTCCTGTAAGGCTCTGGGCAGTTCCCTGAAGTTTCCAGTACTGCCACCCAGCCAGGATGTGCAAGGAACAGAGGCAGAGACTCCCACCCCATCCCAAAAGCCACAAGGTGAGGACACAATGCCTCTCCCCTGCACACCCTCCTGCCCTGCAGCCCAGAAAGAACCTGACACACCAGTCACATGTTTTTCAGCAAGGGCTCAAGTTTTTCAAAGTCTGCCAAATATTGGACACAGCAAAAATCTAGAAATTAGGAAGTGGCTAGAAACACACATACAGAGGTTTCTAGTATACAGCCAAATGAGTCACAACTGGTGTTCTAACACACAGCTCAGTCACACCCTTTGCAGAACACCCAGCAGCCGCTGCAGCACAGACACCAAGGCACCTTGACACCCAGGCCCCCATGCAAGGCTGTGAGCACTCCCGGCAGGACACTAGGGGAAAATTCAGTCTGTCAGAAGGAAAGAAACATAGATCTGTGTGTCCTGCAGGACTATGTGCCTAACTGTCTCTAAAGGAGTGTGAAACCTCTCTCTGCTGTCCTCGACAGCTCCCCAAGCTTATTGAGCAATGTGGCTATCTGCACCCTCCCTTCTTTTCTCCATTTATCCATCAACAAGGCTTCTCTTTAGAGTAGGTCACCTAAAAGGTAATCCCCTCATAGATCCCACCTGCAATGCTAATCCTGCAAATGGCCCTGTTTCTGCTTTCTGTTGCCTGATTAAGAACAGAGAAACTTTGGGGCAAGAGCTGTACCTCAAGTGTTAATGTATCCAACACTTGTGAACACAGAGAAGCTGTGGCCTCAGTGGGGCTCTGGGTCAGACTGAGATCTCCTGCAAACATCAGTTTGGTTCTGTACCAGTCTTCACCGCCTCTTCTGCTCACCTTCTGAGGGTAACTCCCTGTGGAATAGCCCCCCAGGAGTCAAAGTCCCCACCGTGCTCTGAGAGCGCTGCTCAGTTCTTAGCACACACACCGATTGTTTGACATAAAGATTGTTCCAAGGCATTAAAGTTCCATTTTAGCATTTCCTGACTCAGAAAAAGTCAAATATGAAGAAGAGCAAGGTAGGCACACTGCCATGCCAATTGGGAAGGTGTGCAGGTGAAGATCTGCAGAAGGACACGGCCATGCTTGGAAGAATGGGGTCAGAGTGAGGAAGGGGGGGGGGAATGTGTTCCACCCAGAGATGATGGAAAATGACAAGCTCCTTTGAGAGGTAAGCAATAATCAGCATAATATCCTAATGCTGTTGTGCTTTTTTCACAGCTAATTGAGTTATCACAAAAGGTATTCAGCTGCCAGCACCCAGCGCCAAGAGATAGAGTGGGCGCAGCCTTGCCAGAAGTCACACAAGCCGCTGTCGCTCACCAGCGTGTCCCACATTTCCCTACTTGATCCTCCTCCAAAACGCCCACACTCAGGCTTCCTCCTGAGAGGACCAGGCAGCCTGGGGTCCAGCCAGTGCCTGAGCAGGGTGTGCAGGGTCTGCATGTCCGGCACTGCAGCCGCATGCTGGCTCATGGGGCTGGGGGCTTTGTCTGGGGGTCCCTGGCAGGCACACAGACTGTCCCTGAAGGGGGAGGGCAGTTCACAGCCTCTCCGTTGAAGACAACTATGACTGAGTCCCTGCCTCAGCTGTCATGACTGGGAATTGATGCTCTTTCACTACCAAATGTCAAACAATACTGTAACAGGCTTAATCCTAAGTGCGGCTCTGAGCAGTTATCCAGCCTCGATCACCATTTTTGATGTCTTATTGTAGAACATTCAGCATGTTTATTGTGGCAAGATTTTTCCATCCAAGATGGCTTGTGATAATTTTTTTATACTGATTGTTCTGTTTGAAAGGAGTGATTATTATAAAAAACAAAAAGAATCATTCCAGCTGAAACCTGCTGCGAAGGAACCCCGAGGCAGGCTCTAACACACTGTGAATGTGGTTACAATATAGCTCATAGCGATGCTAGGTGTGAAGGAAAACAGATTTTTACAATGTTTGAAGCTTTGTGTAAAAACAGTTGACAAAACAGAACACTGCAGTTGCCTACAACTTAAAACTGTCCTGTGACAAGTTTCTCTCTGTTAAAAAGATACCAAAGCTTGCCTGCCTGATTGTTTTTTCTTTCCCTGATGTTACCCTCCTAAACATCTTGTCCTTTCAAGAATCTTTACCAGTTTTCTGAGTGAATACTGACTTCATGTCATTTAAATGCAAGGCTCACTCTGTCTCCATTTTTCATCCTAATTATGCAGAAGTCTAAGCTACATGAAGCATAAGGAGAATAGAGTTATTTGGTAATTAATGGCTAATGATAAATTGATTCCATTTTTTGAATCATTGCAGTTGTCATATGTGGTATTTAAAACACGGGGCCTTTCAAAGCCCTTGGGTTCCTTTGTGTTGGGAGGTTTTTCAGTGTTCCCAGTCAAAGAATGAAAGTGAGTTATGCTAATGCCCAGTGGAAATCCAGGTTGGGTCTTGTTTCATCAGAGTGGCTACGTATTTGATTTTGTATATAAACAGCTGAGCTCTGTGTTTTCATCTTCAGTCCGAGGCCTTGAAACCACGGGAGGAACTTTGGATCCAAAACCACTGGTGAAGCCCAAAATATGGTGGGTGAAACTTCAGGGAAAATGAATGTAGTGTGAGGTGGGACTTGCCAAGAGGGAAGTTCTTCTCCCCAGAAACATTCCTGGCTAAAATAACACAGAATGGGACAATAACAGCATTTAAATCGAAAACCTTTAATGTAATGTTTTCACAGGGGTACTATACAAGAGCTGATTAAAGGGCATGTCTGCATGGCTGTTTCAGTACTGGCTAAGTCCATCACTGCAGCTGTGACAGAAGTCCTAAATAAAATTAATGTGATGCAGAAGATGAATGGAGGGTAAGAGCAGGAGAGAGAGCTGGGGGTTAAATGCCCTCAGTAGGTCAGACTGTCTCACCAAGACTCACATTTCAGAAACATCTAAAGAGCACCTCAGTCTGAATGCCCTTTCCAAAAGGGCATGCCATTGGTTTCCCATGCCTGGGAAACCTCATCCCACACCAAATGCATTGGCCTTTGAGCATGCAAAAGTCTGTGGGGCAGAGCAAACCACAGCTCAAGCCATCAAGTCCTACACTCAGATCCTGAATTCTCATCAAGCCTCAGCACACAGAAAGGCCAAGAAACAGCTCCTCTTCCAGACTTAACCTAGTCTGACAGGAGACCATTCAACTGGGTCTGTAGCCATCTTCCTGGTGAGCATAATTTGAGGATCTGTGGAGTCAACTGAGTATCTCCACCAGGCTCCTCATGGCCCTTAGCTCATGGGTGGCAGCATGAGAAGCCAGCTTGGCAGAGTAGTGGCACAAACATCTGCTGATCAGTCAAGCAGTTTGATTTGGATTATGTAGACATTGGTCTCCTTGATGTTCAACACTTAATTTCCAGGTCAACACTTCTCATGATGTGCATTCCTAAATTCCCCTGGTCCTGAAATGATGGTGGGAAACAACTCAGCAGTCAGAAACAAGAACTACATTGAAGGTAGGTGAAGCTGGGAGTCTTGCTGAACTACAGCCTGTGCATTTCCCCAACAGGAGATTTTGCTTTTTGATCCTTAAGGTGTTAGTGCCCCAGCAGGAATTTCACTGCTTCCTAAAGACAACACAAATGAATTTCATCAAACTGCTGTCACTAAGGCTATGCAAAATAGTAGTGGGAAGCGTTGCAAATACCCCCAGAACAGGACAAGAATTGGAATATTCAGGAAGTCCTAAGAAAGAAATCAAAGCTAGGATCTGGAAAAACGTTTCTGGGGCTTTGAAATTCTTCCTCAGAGTGTCCAGCCTCTGTTGTGTCTTTGTGGCAGTGGGAGAAGGTTGCATAATACCCTCCTTCCTCTTCCTCAGAGACTGTAATCCACATTCCCACATGTTCAGCTACAGGAGGCAGCAGAGCAGCTTCTCCATCCTTGAGATGGCCAAGCTGCAGAGTCCCACCAGTGCCCAAGCTGACAACAGGGCCAGCACTTCTGTCATGCCAGGAACTCCTCACTTCTACACACGGGCTGCAGAAAAGGGCTGCTGCCTTCAAGAACTGGACTTAACATCAGCTACGGAAGGTTTCTTCTGCAGAGCATCTGCCAACAAGCGCCGTGAGAAAGAGAGACTGTGTGCACTAGGCATTGCAGCATTCCCTGCATCCAGCGCCAGCAACTGGGAAAAGAAAGGGAGCAACTGACACTGCAAATTCTTCTATCAAATTCTTTTGAGAAATGTAGATGCTGTTAAGCAAAGAAAAGCTTAAGGGTAAAAATGAGAGGGGCACTTTACTAGACTTGATCAGTGTCTCACTGATTGACTAAAAATCTTTCCAAATGAGAAATCTGCACCCCTAGGAATCTCATGCGACCAAGTCTGCAGATGACTTCAGAAGCCAGATGAAGACTTACATTCTCTAATTAATTCACTTTTTTATTCAGTATCTGAATAAACATGTTCACTCCTCTTGTTTTCTGATCAAAACTTTATTCTGATAATATGGCAGACATTGTGAGGTGGAAAATTACCCATCTGGCTAGAATTTATATCTAGTAATATCTTATATGTATTTTTTCCCAGTATATTTTCTTTTTAATATTCAAGAGAATATAAAAATAACAATAAACCCCCCTCTGTTATGACTCCAGTTGCTCATAGATTGGTTGACAGAACTATAAATGTAATAATGAGGAGGTTTGAGGGGCAGGGTAATGTTTTTTGCTAACATATGATGCTTTTAGCCTAAGGCATTGCTGGAGGCCAATACCACTTCACCTGAAACCAAAATCACCACTGAACAGTCATTAACTCACTCAGAGTTAAATGTAATATTACTAGGTCTAGAGAATAGCACTGTAATCCAGATTTGAAATTTCATTAGTCCACAGAATGGGAAGCAGAAATGCAATCTGAAGCTCTGGGAAATCTTTATTTACCTGTAATGAAGGGTTCTAAGTCCAATTTTTCCCTCACACCTATTGTCATTTTACAGTAGTGTAACTCTCTTAGACTGGTGTGCTGTTTCTTCTGATTTATGCCTGTACAAGCAAGAAGCTTACAGAATTAAAGTCTCTGGATGACTTGAAAATAAAATATATATGTGTGTGTGTGTTTGTATGTGTTTTTTCCCCTCTATCTAAATGGCTCTGGGATGTTCAATTTCTATTATTACATGTTAATCTTTATCACGCAATGATTTTTACAGGCCAGGACCCACTACACTAGGTGCTCTAACATATACATGGCCTTAGCACGGGCTGCAGCAGAACTGGCTGGGTCTCAGGGTCTACCTGACACAGATTCCCTGCATGTTTCCCCACTCTTCCCAAACATATAAAAATCCTAGAGGGACTGCAACGGCCACTGACTTGAAAAAATAACATTAGGGAAAGATTGACTTGATTAGGGAAAGATTGACTTGACCATTAGTAAAAATGGATGAAAAAAAACCCACAAAACTTCCCAAGAGAGGCATTGCTGTGTTTTAGGCTGCAGAACCCAGAAGGGAGTCAAAGCTGTCTGAGATTTGAATGCGTGTGATTCACACTTTGAGAACTGCTGGTTTCACTGCTGGTAATGGTACGCACCACCCTGCGTCCCAGAGTACGTTCAGTTTAAAAAGCAGCCCTCTCTCTGGAAACCACATTTGATTAGAACAGCCCTGGGCCAGATCCAAAATCTGCCTGGATCAGGGAAACATGTGTCACATCAGTTTCAGCCCGGGACTGAGACATGTCACATCTCTTGTAGATTGGGCACAGAGAGTGGAATTCATTTTCCCATTTCCTCTGGAGCTGGGGGCTGGAGAAGACGAAGCCAAGTAAGGGAAATTGCTCTGCCGCACACAGAGGAAACATTCTGAGTCCTCTACTTTCTCTTGCTGCAAGGCACTGATCCTGGCTGAAACCCAGAGCCCATTGGTACAGACCCAGCTCCCCTTCCCCCTCCTATTAGCACAAAATCACCAGTGGAGAGAGGCTTATACTGAGCAACTGCTAGGCTCGCTCTTGGTCACTCCCACATGGAGCAGGGAAGGCTGAAATAATGGCCAGGGAATAGAAGAGATGGGCATTGTAACAGTCTGCACATCCTTCAAACAGGGAAAAGGGAGAGGAGGAGAGGAGAGGAGAGGAGAGGAGAGGAGAGGAGAGGAGAGGAGAGGAGAGGAGAGGAGAGAATAAATATTATTCTGTTTCTGGTAGGTAGGATTTACCATTAATATTATGGTCCCTAGCTATCTGAAACCACAGTTTTTCAGGATTTTAACCTTGGAAATAAAAAATGAGGAGTTACAAAGGTCTGAAACTGCAGCCTAGAGCCAAACATATG
The DNA here is from genome assembly GCA_034509425.1 of Eopsaltria australis. Lineage (NCBI taxonomy): Eukaryota > Metazoa > Chordata > Aves > Passeriformes > Petroicidae > Eopsaltria > Eopsaltria australis. Next base: position 2,383,395 of record JAVTVJ010000040.1, read on the forward strand.
GTGAACTAATGTGTGTGAAAACTTCCTTGTCGTCTTCTTTTGCTAATGCCTCTCTTGTTTTACTAAGAACATTCCTGCAGAGGAGCCAGGCTTCCTTAGACAGGAGCCAAGGGCTGTGAGGGTGATGGGCAGCAACCAGCTTTACTTATGTGCAACACCTGAGGAAGGGAGGGCCAGCCCTTCACACACCCTGCTTGCCCACTATGATGCTTTTCTCAGGCCTGAAACATTTGCTGGTTCTCAAGAAATGCAGAATGTGTCTTCTTCCTTGCTAATTGATACCTCTTTCTTTCTAAGTAAGGTATGGAAGTAAAAAAACAGTCTTTCCTATTCAGATGAAAAGGTCTTACTTATCCCTCTGTTTAGAAAGTGTTTAGCGCTAGAACGTACCTGACACCAAGTTATTTACATAAATCAAATCTATTCTTAGTAATCCTGGGATCAATCTGGGATAACTCCACTAAAGCCAGTGTTGTTTTATCAGTTTGAATCATGTAACTGAGAGTCGAATTTGGCACAAAGGATTAATTTCTCACCAAGGAGGGTACATGACAGCAGAAGGCATCAGATGCACTGTTCAGTAAAGAACACAATCACAGAGGACCCTTTAGCAGTGCATTGTGTTACTGTAGATGGCACTCCTTCCTTGCCTGGATGCACGATGCACACTGCGACTGCACAGATTCTATTATGTAAATGCATCATGCCAAAGCCTTTCATACGTACAAGACCATGCAGACGATTTTCTCCTTGTATGACATGCACAACAAAGCAGCTATGTGGAAGCAGCACACCAGGACAAAAGAAATCAACATATTTAAACCATCACCCTGCAAAGCTCTCAAGAATGCTTTTCTCTTTAGAATTCTCCTCAAAGAGGACTAACTCTGTCTTGCTTTATCCAGCCTTTTTCCTTCCCTAGATCTTTCCACAATTTCACAGGTAGAATACCACTCAAAATATTCTTCATCAGACCAGCTGAGATCTGGCTGGCAAATGAAGACCTGCAGCCATCACATACACAGACTCCTAATTGTGCATTTGTTCAATGCAACTGAAGTGTTTGCTTTTCTTTAAAGAGCTTTCCTTCAAATTTATTTTAACACCCATCCTGGAACAAGTGCTCCTCATCCAGGGACTTAGAGCAGTAGGAGTAGGAAGGTAACATAGCTGTGGCACTGAGATAGCACTTGCCAGGTTGGCATTAGTCATGCTCTGCAAAGACAAAACTGCTGAGTAACTTTGGACAAGGGGAAGGACAGGCAGTGGAATAATCCAAATAGCACATTTTTAGATATCAACTTTGGTTGCCCAGTTCAGGTCTGTGAATAGAGGTAGGCATCTCAGGAGGGTGGACCACAGCAGGAACCTAACTAAGGCTCTGAACTGGTCCCAGCAGAACTCTCTGTCCATCCACCATCAAAGGAATGAAGGGAGACCAAGCAAGTCTCTAAAACTGGGAGGCTTCTATGTTCTTTATTTCCAGTATGTATCTTTGATCCTCATTTTACAGCTCGGAGAAGGCTTCCCCATATCTACTAACCTACCTGAAGCATGAGTGTTTTGAAATGGGAATCAGGTTCTCTCACACGTTTGTACAACATCCAGTACAGCCACTCACACAGAGTCGGTGCCTTGATCCACCACCATCAAAAAACCAAAGTGCAGCATCCCTGTGGGGCTCTTTCCACCCTTTGGGATCAGAAGTCAAGCAGGGCTTCGCTCACACTCTGACTTTAGGATTTGGTTCTCTATGGCTCAGTACAACTGTGCATTCATACACATCCTGCTACATGGAATGTTATACGGAATGCCTTATAACATGATGCAACACAGTAGCAGGGGAAGGAAGATGGAGTTAAGTATAGTGTATTTACTATTAGACATGACAGAGAATATTGGCTGTTCCTTACACGTACCAGGCACATTTATCACCCTGTGCTACAGGAGGGGGTGTGACTAAGAGGTGGGGACATGCCAGTTAACCTCAGGCACTTGTCCAAGCACAGCGAGAGATCTGAGGTATGCACGGGGGTTGAAATTCCATTACAGGTTTTAAATAATTAAACACTACATGTTTGGAAGCTCATTCATTCCTATTACTTTTTAAATAATTAATCTGTATTTACATCTAGTGAACTTCACGGAGCTATACACATAACAAATTTGAGTCAAGTTGCAGAAGAGAGATTGCTCCTGTCTGACAGCATTACAAATGTTTTTGTTGTATACAGTAGCTTCAGCTATTAGGGATCAGTCAGAAACCAAATCCAGCCTAGATGCTGTACCCCACTGGGCTTTTTTATCAAATTATTCATAAGTAATCAAAACACTAAGAGAAATTGTAAATCCCCAGAGGAAAAAATGTGCTTCTTACATCTTAGAATAGTAAAAACTGACTTAAGTTGGAAGACAGTGAAATGAAAAACTGCATATATTGTTCCTATTGAACATGATCATTATGTTCAAGATAATGCTGTCAGTTCCATGCAACCTGTAGTAAAGTCTGATTAAAAAATACTAATCTCAAAGCCTAGAATAACACATGTAACAGAGTAACAGACTCTAGAACAGAAAAAAAAAATCTTTATTTAGAGTCCTTGTCTTTCTCAACACATTATTTCCTTCTGTTTGCTTCTAGTTCAAGCTGAAGTAGGCATTAAATACTCAGCAGGTTTCACCTAACTGGAACTACATGTGATGCACCAAAATGAATAACCAACACTGTTCAAACTTCCAAAACAATAGAGAACTGAAATAGGTACTTGAAACCATAGCTCTGCTGTGGGAAATGAATTTGTAGCAATGGCATCAGGATTACATGTTTATTATACGTGTGATTTCCAGCTCCAGTTAGCCTCTATTTGCAAGTAAGCAGATGTGTATGCATTCACTTACGCAATTCTAGCTGGTATTCCTACAAATTCAGCCCAAAACTAAGTTACTTCCTTTTCAAATAGCATTACTACTAATAGAAATGCTGCTGGCCAAACAGTTCCTTCAATTATAATAAGTGGAGCAAAGCTGCCTTCAAACTGAGATCTCTGTTACACCTGCACAGTCATTCTGGAAGTTAATTAGATTGCACAGGGGTAAATATGGACTTAATGTGCTCTTCAGAGGCCTCACCAAGGCAGAAGACATATTAAGGAGAGAAGGAAGAAACCAACTTGACTTTCAAATCCCAGGCTGGCTTTGCAAGGAAAGGAGCAAAAACATCCATACTGTAGGTGAAGCAGTCATGCATTAGAGATCACGAAAAGCCAGTGTCACCTTGGAGAGGGAAGGTTTGCTTAAAAAATACTTTGCAACGTTCTTACTTAGCAATTGTTATTAAAAAATAAAAAACCAATGCAAGGACACACATAAATCAAGGGCAGGCATTGGATCCAATAATGACAAGTCTCCTGTTTGCTCCTTTGACCTGTGCAGCTCTAATTCAGAGTCCTGAGGATAGAAGCTGCACATTTCTGAATGGCAGAAGACAAACAGGGCTGCAGAAGAAGGGACCATGAGGTCAGGTTTCAGTGAAAGTCAGGCTTGCATGCCAGGCACAGAGATCAAGGAGCGACTAACTCAAAGCACAGGAAGAATCAGTGCTTCAGATGTCAGCTGTTTCAAGGATTACAGGTCCTCCTGTTTCTAGTGTCAAGGTAATAATCAGAGCAGCGGATGCGCGAGGCTCCTCGCAGCGATAGCTGAACGTGCAGCCCTCCATTTGGATTCAGTTTGGGGGATTTTGTTTCATTTTTAGACAAAGCCAGCAGTGCCAAGTATTCACATTTCAAGGCTGTTTTAAGGATCAAACCCCATCTTACTTAATAAAAAGATGAGCAATATTCAAAGCAGAAAATTATATGGGAGCTTCACATACAGTAGGTGGAGAGGCAGGATTCTGTGACTTTTGGTCAGGGGTATTCATTTAAAGATTGGTGCTAACAACAGCTTCTTAAAAATGTCGTTGTGTGTGTCCCTTTCTGTCCCTCCCCATATTCATGTTTTCACATAAATCCTGATTTTGGCATATTACTTTATTGTGGAGACATGTTCTGTGTACTGGATGGCTTATGCAAATTAGCCAAATGTCCTATAAATTAGTCTTGAAATGCCTGGGATAATGAGCTGCTTGCATGGTGAGCAGTGCACAGTGTTCAAAGAAGGACTCTTTACAGGTTGGGAGAGTAGGAGAATATGATAAATGAGTCCAGACTGCACAGCAAGGCAGGATGCCTCCCTGGCACTGTGCTGCTCACCTCAACAAGAAAGGCTGACTGACTGGAACTAAAAAATGCAATACTAGGAGGTAACCAAAAATTGAACACCCCCCCCAGTGATTACCTGGTAAGCAAGTGTGCCCCCAGCTACTGAAGCCCAAGCTTCCAAATCTTCTTAGGTGACTTGGCCAACATATTTAAACTGTTTGCAGGCTGGGTTTTCTTCCCTGCCTAGTTTGGATTCTCACTGAAGGGCTTTTGACACATGTTATGTATGTGAATTGTATTGTACGCAGTGCTTTCTTTTGCAGATCTGTATCTGTCTACCAAAAGTCATACCTCCCTTGTGTTCCTTGCCTGAGATGGAGAGAATGCTTCAAAACTACACTCCCATCTGTATTTTAAAAACAGATGTTTTATGTCACTTGCTGCTATCTTGTGAAGTGCAGATTTAAGAGCAAGCTCTGCACACAAAGGGCTGGTTCTCTGCTCCTGACTCAGGTGGTGCTCTCTGAGGCATGTGAGGCAAATGGCAATAAATCAGATGACAAATCCAAAATACATCACTTGCTTTTGGTGTCTGTTTAATTGGCATTCCATATTAAATTTGTGTGTGGGCATCTTCATTTGCAACACCACAATAATTAAATGACATTAGCATTCAGAGGCAGGGGTATGAGAGAAAGTGCTGTTAGGATTACCTGGTAACAATGAGAACCTTATGGATACCTTTACCTTGCATTCCTTTATTCTATTATTGTCACAGAATTAAACAGGGGAGGGTTAGGGAAAGAGGCTGGACAACAGGGAGGGTTATACAAATGGAGCATTCACCTTGCCTCCCTCCCTCTCCTCCAGGTTCTTCTAAGGCCCCACGTTTTCTGCTAAGGATCCTGTGGAGCAAGCCCTCAAAGGAAGCCATTTTATGCCTTTGTCCTGCAACAACCACTGTGCACTCCTGAGCACTCTGCCTTGGAAATGTCTCTTTTTGCTATTCAGACAGAGCATAGGAAGCTCCTCACAGCACACAGGACTGCAGACGGTAACAAATCTGGCTCTCTGCTGTCAGAGCTATTGGGATATGGCGAGTGGCCGGGCCAGCTGCTTGGAGCTTTGTGCTAACTATGGCTAACCCTGATTCAGTGGTGTTTTATCCCCTCTGACAATTGTGCAGACAAAAGGGATGAGGTAAAGGCAAAGCAAGCAGGAGGAATTCATCGTCACAATTCCATGTGAGCTTCAGAAGTGCAATTATGTCCACTTTATGAATGGAAGCAGAGACAAAGAGAGATAAAGTGACTTGGCCAGGGTCACAGGGAATATCTGGAACAGAGCTGAGGAAAGAACAGGCACCTCATTAAGGACTGATTTTATACCATGCATCGGGGCAATCTTCCTTGCAAAAAAATCAGGGCTTGCATTCAGAGACCCACCTAGTTTGCCCACACTGAGAAATAAAGCTGTGAGGTGTGGCAGGTAACTGACAGGCTTTTAGATGGTAAAGCTCACATTTAGTAACATCTGGACCTTACAACATTTAGAGAAGGGGACTTTCCACAGCTAACAGCACTTACAAGACAAAGACTATAGGAATGAGTGGGGGCTTAAAAAAGTTACATGATTTATCACGGAACTGAGGAGGAAGATAGTTAAACTGAAAGAAACAAAATAAAGTAATGGAGAAAGAGAGATATTCAGAAGTGGAAGAGAGGCCTAAGAAAAAAATTGCAAGTGGCAGGAAACCAAAAACAAAGGTCAAAAATAATTTTAAATGGAGGAATAGCAGGTATACTACTAACAGCTCAGCCGACAGGAACAATCCCTGCCTTACTGCACTTTCAATAAAAGTGTACCAGCTTGCATGAACCTTGGACAGAGGAGCTGTTTGTGCTGGAGACAGTCACAAGAGGAGCCGCCCAGGAGATGGAATCCCAGTGCAAGGGTACTGAGGCAGGTGAGGGGCAGCAGCCGTGCCCACCGATGAGCTCCACCTGTTCCCTGCTCAGCATCTGCAGCGAGTGTAACATCAGCAGTAGCTGTTTCAATAATGTTTTAAACCTTCCTGCCCTCCTTTTCAGAGCTCCAACATGTAGATTCAAATCCCTGGACACTTACAAGCAATTATTTTCTAACGATGCCAGAAGAAAAGCTTCCAGTTCTACAGCTTCAAAAACCCCTGCCCAGACATGCTCTGCGGTTGACCTTTTTCAAGACCTAAATACATATGAGATACCTAAATAAGATAATTGGCCAAGTATAATGCTGGTGTGAGCTGGAAGCCTTATACCAGAGGTGACAAAGGCCCACTCTAAACAGGAGAGAAACTGCAGGAACTCCATCCTTGCTGGTTTGCCCCCTGCGTTCAAAAGCCTCTCTGATGCTTGCTCCTCTCCTGATTTTATGTGATTTTATTCATGTGCATCCCAGTGTTAGGTTTCACAGTGGGTGTACTTAGCTGTACAAACTGTGCCAAGTGAGCTTACCAGAATGGCAGGGTTGTGCAGGAGATGGTACTTTTGCAAGGGCAGCCCCAAATTTCTATTTTCCACTGCTGCATGAGAACAGCCTATCATGCCATAAAAGATAAAAATGTTTTGTGGCCTTGCAGATAAGCTAGACAGATGATCCATCATCATGGCTCTGCATCACCACCATGGTGAAGGGATAAGGAGTGAAAGCTGATGGCTTCTGCACAACAAACAAACAAGCACAGAGACAGTGTTTGCTCATTTCAATGTGCAAAGCTGACTTGTTTAAATATGAATATGTTGCTTATAGACAAATTTTAGTGACAGCAGCCCCGTGGCATCTATCACTGTTTGCACTTCTGCTAAAAATAGTTGTGTTGTCTTTGGATTTATTTAGATGCCACATCTGCAGGTACTTCTTCCACCACATCTCTACCTGTTACCATTTCCTCCACCCTCCAGGGTGTATCACGCTTAGGAAGAGGCTAATCACACAAGTTTCATGTGCTGTCACAACCACCTGAAATCACTTCCCTACCCTCACCAAAAGGTTGTGCCCTTTTTTCTCTCTTCTCCTCTCACTTGTTTTCTTTCTATGTCTTATAGGCAAGGGGCACAGCTTCAAAATGCCCCCAATGCCTTCACTGAAGAGTGATGTTGTCTAAAAGGCAGCACACACCATGGAGACTGCAGAGTGGTTTCTCTCAGACCAGATCACAACAATCACTGCTTCTCCATTTATAGAAAAGTGAGCGATTTCTTCTCCCTCTTGTGCCAGCCTACAGCACGTTACAGAAGTGCTTTAGAATCAAAGCATCATCTGGAGGGACGAACAGAACCTTTCCGTTTCTAGGTTTTCACCGTATATATATTCAGATGAAGCACCTGTCTCAAATTCAGGGTGATCTGCCTTAAGTTGGGCTCCTCCCAGAACTCATTTGGGCACTGTGTTTACACCTATGAAAAGGGGCAAATCCCATCCAGGAAAAAAACAGCAGTGAGAAAACATAAAATGTGAAGTCTAAACACTACTGCTTTCCTCCAAGAGCCACAATCCAGGCACTCGCCAAACCTCTCTTCTAGGATAGAGCTACATGGAGTTCCTGATGGAGCAACAAGGTCCAGGCTATTTTTGATTTGCTCTCTTTGCAGTTTTTGGACCCTGAGAGCACTGGGAGGTCCCCATGCCCACAGCACCTCATCCCCCTGCCATGAGTATCTGCCTTAATACAGATGGATTTTGGTGCAGGAGCACACCAGGGATGCGGTACCTCCTGCTGTGTCAGTGCACCATGGTATCAATGTCACTCTGCCACTCAAAAAGGTCCTCTGAAAATAAAAAGTGTGTTCCCCATGCCACACATTATATTGCTACCTTGGCACCTAGGAACCTACAAACAGCCAGCAAAGACCATGAACTGCAGCTCCTATTGGTCCACAAACCTTCAAAAAGGCATTTTGCCTTCTGCACACAACTTACCTGCACTAGTGGCAATCCTCAACATTTTACAGCTGAACTACTTTCTCTGCTGTGTTAATCAGATTTGTTTTCAGCAGGTTTTTCTAACAGCACAGGGGGGAAATTGGGCTAAACTCCTCGACATAGGGACTTCTCTGAAAACTCATACTGACACAGCTGAACTGAAGGCAAAGAGTGGTGGGATTATAGTAAATTCCATGGAAACAAGCACAACCTGCTTTCCAAACACATGAGTAAGGTACTGTAGCTCTCCCAGGCAGGCTGCTGTGGTCTTCTCAGCCCCTACCTCAGCTCCCACCAGCAGTTCAGAGATACCGAAGGGATCTCACCAGGGTGACATTAGAGAGAAAAGCTATCACACAGAGTTTACTGCAGATGAGTGAAGACTTAGGGCAGCTGAGATTTCAGCAAGATCCCAACAGAAGGATTTGGATAACCAATATGGACAAGTATCTCCATTCATGAAAGGAGTACAACAGCAGCCTTTCCTTTCACTGACCACAGTGATCTTGAGCTAATCTCATTTGAACTTTGGACAGCTTGCACTCATCTGGTCCTTGGCCATGCCTTTCTACCGGGGAGAGTTTCAGCCCTTGTTTGTGCTGGAGGAAAAAGGGACCTAAAGCTGGACTGCTGGACTGTGCAAGCACATGAGCTATAACCCCTCATTAAATGTGCATGATGTGGTGACAAAGAAGGAACACAGCACAGTGGCAATTGCCAGAGCCCTGTGGCAATACAGCGAGCATACCCACTGGGGAGAGCAGCACGTGCTCAACACAGCCCCAGCAATCCCTCAGAAAGGAAGAAATAGGATATGCATAAGATAAAACTGAACACATTTCCAGGCCCTGTGTCTGTAAGGGTGTGCCTGTCACTGCTGAGGACCCCATTTCTCCCTGGGCACATGCTTTGGGAGGGGCCCTGTTTGCTGCATATGCAAGCACACGCGAGAATCTCACCTGCTTGCTTCGCTCATGGCACTAGATGCTTCCAGTTTAAGGAAAAGACTGGATCCTGAAGGATCCAGTGATTTTACATGAAATATCATCCCAGAGATTTATTAATACAAAGTGAAAAATAACTGATAAGAGAAGCATTTACCATTTCTATCTATGGAGTCTATCTCTTAGCTCTTTAATATTTCAGTTTCCAGCTTCTTTCGGCCCTTGTAGCTTGGTAACACAATACACCAGCACAATGTCCTAGTGCTATCTTCCAGCATTACATAATCCTATGTTTGGGACAGATTCTCATCCACTTTGAGATTCCTTTACACCACTCTGTCAGCTGAAAGGGGCAACCTAAGTATATTTCATACACACCAACTTTTGAGGCTTCTTTCTATTACCAGAGTGATAAAAAGGCATCCCTAGCTTGGGTCAGAACCGGTCCTTTGCTTAATGTTTTTAACAAATGAACCTGCTGATTGAATCCCAAAGACAGAGGGAGAGAGAGGGGCAGTAGCCAGGTGAACACCAAGTGTTTCTTCCCTTGGCAGTCAGAAATCCATGTTGTTTTGAAGCAGAAATATGTTGGGATGTGTTACCTTCCCAACCGCTAAAAACAACTCTCAGAAAATGACTTGTTTCGCATCCTGACTAAGGAGACATTAATTTCAGTGTCATGTGCAGTAATGTTCATTTGGGACAGGCCACAGGTGGTCAATTATTCCTCTGCCTGTCTAGAAGTATGTTTATTCCTGATAATAAAATGTATTAGTACAATATAGAGTTTATAGCTCAATTAGGAAAGTGACATGCAAAGAGTTACAGCTTCTTGAGGAGAATACAGCCAAAAACAAATTCTTAAAACTGAGTGAAATATTATCCTCCTCCCCCTCAGACACACAGAAAATACACAGCTGGAGAGGCAACGGACAGGTATTTTAGGTTCAATATTTAACCAGCCTGCACAATTGAATATTGTATTGTATATTAAAGCTCTAGACTATAACTGTGTTCCTTTCTCTGTTTGAAACATTTTTAGCTGATTATTCAGGCACTGGTTTAAAAAAAAAAAAAAGGCACAAAATTTAATTTTGGTCCCAAGCATAAACAAAGCTGTGCATTGAGCAGAATTTGAGAACATTGTGCACATGCACACTTTGATCACTTTGTGCGATCCACACACAGTTCTGCTTACTTCAGTTACTATGTCTGGGCAGTCAAATTGTTTTTAAATATCTCTAAGTAAATCTTGGAACCTGTTTTCTCCTGCATCAGATAATAATTCATAATAAATGAACTTTGCAACTACCAAGGATGTGGTTGTTCACTATCTGAAGTATAATACAACACTAAATAAGGGATATAATTTTGCTCTTCCAACATTTTAATCTCAAACTGAAATTGCATGCAAAGGCAATTAAATAACAGCATCCCCATCTGAAGCTGGAGACCAAATATCTAAGAATAAAGTTAGCAGGTACCTAACTTCAAGCATACAAGCAGCCCCTCTGCTTGAATTAAATGGCTCTACCTGCGAGCCTGACATCAGACACATGCAGGAATATGCAGTTCAGCCAATGACTGTAGTACCTAAAATGTAGGTGTCATGTGGAAGGTATTTATCTAGTTAATCAGCAGATACAGGCACGTCTAAAGATTAGTTTAACCAATCCTAAATCAACACGTAATTATTTTGAATAAATCCCACTCTACAAATGCTCGCCTTCCTTCTGTTAACCACAGGACCTAGAGAGAGAATTCAGCCCAGATGCCAAATACTAAGATGCTACACCCATTTGAATGGAACCATGCCCTAAACCAAGGGGTGCTGTGGAACTGGGAAGAAACGTGGCACTGGTGAAACCCAGAGTGATATGTAGACCTAGCTGAAGCTCAGTCTGAAACATCCGTCACCTTACTGTGAATGCAACTGAGAACAACATCTAATCACCTGAATCCCACAGGATTATCCTGTTATCCTGGAAGACATCAAGCACAAGGAGACAGGCATGGTTTTTAAACAGGGAAGTAGCCTTGGGCATGATGAAGATTTCACTGAAATTGTTAGGGCTAGATTGGTGAAAGGTGTGTAGCGTAGGAGTATTTCAGAATACTACAAGCAAAAAGCTCTGCTCAAAATACTGATGTGCATTTATCTGCATGTACACCCACCTGAAAGACCCCAGTCTGCAAATGAAAGCAAGAACAAGAAAACTTCTTGTAGGGAAACAGACACTTCTTCCCAGGGTGAGAGACAACAGCACATCAAAATCACACTGTGTAAGACAACATTTATAAAAATGCTGATAGATATCATTCCCTGTTTGACTTATGGAGCCATCAAAAGCTCACTTCCACGGAGCATTTTTGTACCCTTTAGTTGACTGAATCACCAATTTAGAATCTGTCAGACTCCATTATGCAGATTAAGAGTCTCTCCTTGGTTTCATTTGTTATGCATTAATAAGAGAGCATTGGTGCCTGTATCCTCTCGCACAACCAAAGCCTTTCTGCCATTACATAGTAAATTTTGTTCTTTCTCGCACTTGAAAAAAACCCAACACAACAGCAACACGGCTTAGTTGCTATGCAAAGACTTAAGAGCCACTGCATATGGATCAGTTCCAGAGTTTGGTTTGATTTGAACCAAGACAGGCAAATAATGCCTGGATGTGATCTGACGAGACCTTCCTGCTTGCCTGTTTCTCTTGTGTACAGGTGCAGCATGTGCTCAGAACGAGCCGGGGATCCCCACAACCCTTTACAATCCTGATGCACATTTACTGCCTTCTAGCCTGATGCCTTGAACAGTTAAAATTCTGAGTACCAACAGACAGATTTATTATGAATGCTGGTAGGGATCTTTTTTCTCTCTCATTGACTAGATGTGACTCAAAAAGTTAATGGTAATTGCTCTCATCTTCATTTAGCAACGAGAGAGAGAGAGAGAGAGAGAGAGAACGAGAGAGAGAGAGAGAAATGGGAGCAATTTGCAGATATGAGAACAGGTCATTACAGGTGTGTTATATTAGTGTATTCATGAGCCCCCTGGGACAGCCATGCTGTGATATCCAATAACTTTTTTAATGTGTAATTACACACCATTGGACTATAATTGATTAATTGAAAAGAGAATGTAGGCAGATGCTAGGCCAAGGCTGCTGCTGCTTGTTAAATGAATATGTCCTTGCTTCTTTTTAATAAGTTAAGTGAAGTACTCAGAAGCAATTAAGTGAGAACTGAAATTCATTAGATTTTATGTAATTGTTGGTATTAACTTCTATAATAAAATGCAGGATTTATATTTTGGGTTTTTCTTCCCATCCCAAAAGCAATATAATACATGTCACTGCTGAGATGTAAAAAGAGTGTCTGCCATAGACTGAGCTGTGAGATATGTGCTCCTAGCATTCAGATCTTCAGATAACTGTGTGGCACTAATCTTCCTTCTTGGGATGTCATTCCTGGAAGCTCTGCACAGTCCCAGGGATTCCCAATGAGATGGAGTCAGATGCTTAATATCCCAGAACACACCCAAACCTCCCTGCAGTCTACTTGAATGGTGGCCAACCTCTTTTCAACCCTCCTTCCCACTGGCTGGATCTTAACTCTGAGAAACAAAAAGAGTACAGTCTCCTGATTTTCAAAACCCTACTCTCTTACTGCTGTGTGTTGGCTCTGCAAGGGATCAAAGCTTTCAAACACTTTTCAGTGGTGAAGACAACACATGCAGCAAGAGGAGATGTAAGCCAACTGCACCATTACAAAAAGTCACACTCTTTAATATAGGCACCTGTTCAGACCTGATGAAACCCATTCTAATTAACACCTTGCATGACTGAGAGCCAGGGTCAGAGGTGAAAAAGGACCTGAGCGCCTGGGCACCAAAGCTAGTTTTATGGCCTGACCCTGTGCTGCAGATGTGGTGGTGCTGAGATTCGTTGCAAGGGATGGCTCCTCCAAGGCAGCTGCCAGGGTATCCCACAGGCCCTACTGAGTCATCTGCATCTCCTGCACAGACCCCAAGAAGAAAATATTTGTAGCTCCGGGTGGTGACTCTGGAAATTTTATTTCCAATTTATATGGAAGGAATTCCAGCAAATTTTGATTTATCACACTTCATTTCCTTTGGAAGAAGATATACCTTTAACATTCTATAAAAACTGTCTGAATTTTATTTTGCAGAATCACAGAAGATGAGTTGGAAGAGCACCACAGAGAACATCAAGTCCAACTTGGGTCCTGCACAGGACCACTCCAGAAAATGCACCGTGTGCCTGAGAGCGTTGTCCAAATGGTTCTTAAACTCTGTCAGGCCTGGTGCTGTGACCACTGCCCTGGGGAGCCTGTTCCAGTGCCTAAACACCCTCTGGGGAAATGACCTCTTTCTAATATCCAATAAAACCATTGCAGGGTTTTTGTTTTTTTAATATTAAAGAAAAATCAATTTTTCAGTGACATCATGTTTAACATGAAAATTATAACTTCAGTAAACATATCAAATAAGGAAAGTAAAGAGTAATACAACACAGTATTGCAGTAAGAAGAAATTAAGATTAGAGAAATTATTCAGAGGTCATCAGTAAGTGCAGATTTATTAATGAAAATTTTAATGCTTGTCCTGGGAAGGAAGATGACAGATTTGGAGCTGTAATGGGATTTTAATTGTTTGCCTTTTTAACAAATGCATCTTGCTTCTCTTTCGAAATAATAATAACAGTGATGTTAAAAATTTAAAAACATGCTTTCTTTTGAGGAAATGCAGGCTTGAGCTCACAAAGTGTCAAATGCTACATCCTAAAATAATGCTCCTGTATTGGGATGAAGGAAAATGCTAAATTAGAGGCACTGGGGCAAAGTTGCTTCCTACATGTAACTGGGTGCAATGGGAAAGGGGATATGACTCACTCTTGGCTCCAGGAGGCCAAACACTCACTGCCTGTAGCCATGGTCTTTCCCAAATCTGTCCCATTCCAATTGCCCCTCTTCCCGTACTGCCCACCCCTCTCACTGTCACACCTGTTATTCCACCTCTTTAGGACCCGGAATTATCCTCCTTAATTTGAATCACCTTAATTCAGTTCACTGGATTGAAAAGGTGGGGATTACGTAGAGCTCCTGGTGGTTCCAGCCTGCTTGGGAAAGAAGCCACATCCCTGGCCATGAGGGAGATTTTTTCCTTTTATGCCCTTCCTTTCCTTCCTTCTTCCCATTCCTCATGCTCCTGTGAATTTCATACCTTGTGTTTTATGTGTTGCTGGGTACTGGCAGAGCCTTGCCCTTCTGGGCAAGGTGACTGGTGCTCCCCTGCCCACCTCTGCAGGAGGTGTGGGGAATCCCTCACCCTCCTCAGTGCTGCAGGTTGTGGTCACTTGGTAACCATGGGTGTAAAAGGAGTGAGGTTTGGGTCTTATTTCTAGTAGAAAGTCTGTTACCTCAGACTTGCTACAACAAGGCTTTGTTTTCTCTTAGTTCCTACAATAGGTCTCTGATGACAGCCTTCAGCTTAGATATTATTAATAAAGATCATGTTTTCTACACTTCAAATCAGCTGTTTGCTGGCCTACTGCAGGTTTTGGTCAGACAGGAGGAACATGTCTCAAAGCAGTCATTCATCTGTTTTTTGTTTACAGAACATAAGGTGTCACTCAGAGCCCATCTCAAGTTAACAGAAGGGATTCTATTGATTTCACTGGGCTTTGGATCAGAAGTTGTGGAGTCCGAAACAAGGTGTGAGTTAAGAAATAAAAGCTTATTACTTCAGCAGCATGGTGGTGCAGGACAGGGGAAGGGGAACAGAAGGCCTGAAAGACCAAGGAAATCTCTCAAGACTCCCTAGAAGGTCTCTTGCAGCCCAGAAAACCTCCCAGGTCCAGTCCATGCTATTGTAATGTAAGAAATGGCCTTCACTTCCATTGTGGGATAGAAAAACATATCATTACAAAGCAGGGCCAAGAAGGACACAGCCTGTGTGCTGCGCAGGACAGTGGCTGCATTTGTTTAAACCAGTAAATAGATCTGTGCAGACAGGCACACAGACTATCATTTCCTGGGGACAGCATGTCACGGGGTGGCTGGCAGGCTGCAGCTCTGTGTTGGGTCCTGTGTTATCCCAGCGAGATGCCAGTCGTGGCACAGAGGGTCAGCTGGAGCTGGGTGTCAGGGCTCTCTCTCCCCAGGGCTGCAAGGTCTGAGTGCTGCCTTTTTCCAGTGCATTTACACAGCACCCCTGGACTTCAACAGGAACGTGCATATAAGGCGAGCACCACTTAGCCCTCCATTCAGCCTGGCGGCAATTAAGGACAAAAAACCCTTTAGAATAATTTCTCCTGGTTTGTTGCCCTTCCTTGAAAAGAAACAGAGTGCAAGGTTTTCAGTGGGGTTTTGGGGAGTTTCATTTCAAAATATTCTGCCACTGCTCATGGACAATTTAGTTTTTGAAAATGAAACACTACAGGCGATTAATCTACCATATGACCTAAGCGCCGCTGTTATTTCAGTCACAAGAAAGGTTGAATTTCATGTGGCCAAGATTACTGAGGTTTTAAGAACATCAGTATCAATTCACTGCTACAATTGCTTTTCTCCATATTTTTGTTCCAAGGCCATAACCACCATTCTGACAGCTCTCTGTGCCTGATCCAAAGTCCCTGAAACCAACAGTGGGCTCAGCGACAGCTGTTATGGGTTTTTGCACAGTCATCTGCTTGAATCACTGCCCATGCCACAGGGCAACTGATGCAGTAGTACTAGGTGCCCTCAGACTGTGAGGGCAAACTGAGCAAGGAACTGATGAAATCCATCAGAAAGCCACCAAAAATCTGCACCAGCAGTGACACAAACATCGTGTGATGCTGAAACAGCAGTAAACGTGGCTGTGGAGGTTTTAAACTCTCATCAGGCTCGGTAGCTCTATGATCTGGAACTCCACAAGGTGCCACAGGTCTCTTCCCCCTCTCCCCTCCTGCCTCTCCAAGGTGGCAGAATCCACCTGAATCCACTTCCTGACCACAGGATTGGTACCTGACAGGCTAGATGTAGCCCTGCATCCCTCAGAGCTGCTGGGCAGCACTCCTGCTCCAGCTTTCTGGCCAAAAGCCCTGTGCATCCCCAATCCGTGGCCAGAATGAAGGAAGTGCTCTCCCTCTCCCACTTTGCACCCAACAGGGTGAAGTAAGAACCAGGGAAAGCACAAGGAAGTGCACTTCTTCCTCTCTCTCCACTCTGCTAGGAATAAGGGGACAGCACGGGAGACAAAAAGGGTGGAAAGGCAAGAGACGGAATGAGCAGAGCTATTTCTCCCTAATTCAGTCCTTCTTTGAAGGCACTGGGATTTTAAATGGACTGAGAGGTATTTTCTTCTACTGCTGAGGCACTAACAGGGAGTGGTTCTGCTTGACGCTGGGGCACAGTAAGTGGGTCAGGCACTTTAAAGAAATTAATTTAAGCCTCACTTTCTGAAACCAAAACTCCCATAGCCTTTAAAGGATGACAATATGCCTATTTACATTTAACTCAACTACAACAGCAAAACCTGTTGGCCTCATCTGATCACAAATACTTTCAGTGCTTTTTAATGTCAGTCTAGTAGGTATGAAATCTTTCCCACATTCCAGTGCCATAATTCTGAAGTTAACCTGCCTGCATGCCCACTGCCCTGTCTGGGTGCCCCACATGTGCCATTTGTCCTGACTCTGCCTCTAGTGCTGGAACAGCAGAGCAGAGTGACATTACTTCAAGCAAAGCATTAGTTGTAGCTCTGGCTCACCTCAGCCTTGCTATAGCCTCCCCAAAGGCCTTTTGCTCATCAGAGAACATTTTGCATTTCATGTTTCCATTGTAGATGTGTTTTCAGAGTTTTCTCTGCCTCTTTTTGTCAATGATTAAGGATAACTGGCTGTCGGTGAGTTTGCATTAAATCCAATAGCAAGCATGTTTGATTTTGAGTCTTTTACATAATAGCTTCCAAGCACCAGGACTTATAATTCATCTCATACTGCATTCACAAATTTATCCTCTCAGAGCAGAACTACCAGGAACAGACCTTTTGATTTCAAAGATGAAAAGATCATGATTTTACTGCAGGAAAAGCATGGATTCAACTGGGTTTAGGGCTGGAAATAAATTTTTTCAGGATATTTATGTTTCGTTTGGTTATTTGTTTGCTTTACATATAATCCCATAGCAGTGGGTGGTACTCACATCATCTCCCTAAACAAATGATCTGGAAAGCAACCTGATGTTTAATTTCCTTAACCCATCAAACCCTCCTTACCTCATACAGCAGCATGCCAATCTGAAACCTTGACTCAATATTCTGAGTAAATGGGGGGAGGAAGGACGAACTGCTGGTTTTTCTTTCCCACTTTTGTTAAAAGGCAACCAAGCATGACTCTTCCTACCCTGACTAACCTGGGTAGGTGCCAGATGGATTTTTCCTTTCTCTAGGCAATGGCTCAGGAATTTCATCCGGCTAGAGCTGAGGCTGTGGGCTCCTTGCTGGCCTTTTCACTCCAACCTCCCCTTTCTCGGCAGTTAATCCCATCTTTCTCCCCACATCCACTATTAGCTGGACTGTACTGTTCCCTGACAATCAGCTTACAGCAGGGACTAAATTTTGCCTTTTCCTTCTGGAAACAAAGAGATGTGCATGAAAGAAAAGCTTCCAGCCACTCATGGAATAAGAAATTAAAATCCTGAGGCAGTGCCTATGGGAGAAGAATGGATGGCTGGCCAAGACAGCATGCTGACCTGGCTCTTTAAAAATAGATTTCTTTTATGTAGTTCCCAATATTTATCATGGATAGCTGAACTTTAGACAACATGATTCTCAAAAATACTGTAAAGTCCACAAGGAAAATCTGATGTGCTCATTGATTAGTGCATCTTAACCACTTTGGGTTTTGTGCCCTACAACAAATCCCAGGACACAACATATAAGGATTTAGCTTGGGAAATGAGTACCCTAGTCAAATCCCATAACTGCAAAATGGCTTTCTATACTAACCAAAATATTTAATCATCACTGCTTTTCTTAATGAGCAGAGCTACTGAACACACTTCAGGGGTTTCCTCTGCCTAAATTACACCTTTCTTCCTTCTACTTCCTATCAATCTTGCTCACATTGAAAAAAGCCAAAAGGAAACAGAAAAGATGAGTTGTACCTCATCAAATTATCTCCCCTTGTGGTCTGTAAGCAATGAAGAAAATATACAGTTCGTAATACTCCATGCTACTTTTGTAATGCTCTATGCTACCATGTTTTAAAATCTCTCCAAGTGTTGAAGAGTTAAAGCTTGCTGTGTGTGCCTGTGACCTGGGATGTTAAGATTCAGCCAGTGTAGCCTGGCTCCTGCGGGAGAGCCCTGGCATGCAGACCCTGCAGCAGCAACCCAGCCCTGGATCCTGGCTGGCAGCACTCTCCCAGCATGAGCATTTCTCAAACAGAGGAGCCTGCCCTTGCCGAAACAAACCTCACTGGAAAATGGCAGCTAAACCCCAAAGCAAAGAAAGGATTTTTGAGCTGAAGCCTCCAATTTCACCTGACAGACTATTACTCTATTTACTCAGAACTGCACTCTGAAAACTCCAAAGATTCCCTCATTTTCAAAAGTATAAACAAGTTTCAGTTTCTCTTTAATTTAAAAATTCTCGTCTTTTCACTCAGCTGACATCTGACTTGTGCTGTTAGATTCTGGGTAAGTTTTCACCACTGGGAAAATATTTTTTAGAGGATCAGCTGTCCCCAATCCTTTCTTTCATGTTTGGTTTTTTTTTTTTTTCTCCTCTCCCAAGAAATACTGACCAGTCTTTAAGAGAAAGAAGGTTTCTTAATGGCCAATTCTGGTGAAATTAGCTTCTGAAATTTGAGCACATTTTAATATAGCATTGTTTCCAAAAAGTAAAATGTAGAAGGAATAACACTACCTCTCTGTGAAACACATAGAATCTTCAACAAATAACACTAGTTCCCCCACCACCCACACCTAGGCACAACATCATATTTTCACTGAAAGTTCCTAAAATACATCTTTAAAGATAGCAGAGGTACATATTCATTACTTTTCTACTACTTTTTTCCACATACAAATAGAGTACAGATTACATCCCTGCCAATTTTGTTTCCAATAGCATAGGAAAAATAAAACTATAACAAATTGCTTTTATTACTTCCTTAAACAAGAATTGAAACCTGTCCAAAAAAGCACATGAAAGACTAACTTTGATGACTTGAGCTTTTGCCAGACACAGTGGTGATATAATAAAGCAAAAACTTAAATGCGTATTAATAAAGGAATAAGCAACTGGGCATTAAAAGAATGCTTGATTTTAATAGCACAAAGTGGGTGAATTGGTTCATTGATGGCTCTCACTAAATGTAAAGCAGATTTTCAATGGAAATACTGCATGACTTACATCATGTTGTCTCTATTCCTAAATTCCTCCAACACCAAGAAGCCCTACTGACTTTGGGAGCATCTTGGTGTGCTGTGAAGGTTCGTCAGGCCTGATTAGCAGCACAGCAATTAAGCATGGCCTCGAAGAAAGAGCTTCATTTATTTGGCACAGGAATTATGAGTACACCAGGGAACCGCTTTTTGTGTTCTTCTAGTTTCCTCCCCTTAGGATGTAGCACTGCTATGCCTGAAACCACCAGAAGCTTCGCAAAGGGTTTGAGAGGAAACAAGACCAGATCTCATGGGTCACCTTTGCTTTTGGCTGGGGAGAATTACACTGGGAACAAACCAAACCTTCTAAGTGACATCTGTGGCTGTAAAATTGTCTCTACCTAACCAAGGGTTGGCTCAGCACAGGGTACACTTGTGGGGTAGGAGAGTGCAAGCCTAGTAGTGCAGGCGTGACCAAGATGCTCTGCGCTCTGGCCAGTGTGGGGAGCAGAGACTGGCCACCACCTCGGGCTGCTGCCTCCTGGTGTGGGCTTCTCTGACCAGCTGGGAGGCCAAATTCAGCACTGGGTTATCGGCTCATCAGCTCGGCTTTCACTGCCTGTTGCACCTGGGGCACCAAGAGCAGCGCCCAGCCTTGCATCCTGGGGGGGCAGGCACGGGCTTTAGCGCAGATAAAACACAGCTTGCTCCTCCACTGCCACCCGCCTCTTCTCTGGTTACAACGAGAAAAAAAGAAATGTTGTTTCAAAGTGAAACCCCGTGTACTAACTCTCCACAAACACTTCCATTTAGCCAAATGATACATTTTACTTAAGTACAGATGAGAAGAAAGGCGAATGCAAGGGAGAGATCTACCGATGTAGCTAAACCTCCCTTTTCGAAAGCCATGCATGAATCTCTTTTAAATGTATGACAATTCATCCTCTGTTTACTTTAGGCAAACAGAAAAACTCATGGTGGAGCACTCATTTTCGCAAGCTAATCAAGAACATTAGGTCCCAACAGATTCATTTAATAGAAATATAATAGGCATTCCTGCTTGCTTTTAATCTCGTCTAGCTGCAAATGCTGAAATGAACAGCGAATTAACCCTGCCTTGGAACAGAGATTCTTCCACAGCTGATATCATCTCTCCTATGGCTTGTAAACACTCCAGGCTCCCTGTATGCGCTTTCCTGGCTTTTGCTCTTTCCCCACAGCAGAGGAGCGGAATGGAGAGGAGAGGAGAGGAATGGAGAGGAGAGGATGCTTTGGATTGCATGCAGCTATGAAGGGGAGGAATGGGTGAGCTCTGAAGGGGGGACTGCCTGCTAGCAGAACAAAATGCAGCGCCGCCACCCGAAAACAAGGCAGAGCTAAAAGGTGGATGGGAGAGTGAGTTTTGGGAAGCTTTGGGGGAAGGGAGGGGCTTTCCGTGCATCACCAGCCACTCCCTGCATGGCTCTCCCTGATTTACCAGTGCAAGACAAGGTAGTAAGACAAGGCCATTCACGTGCTGACATCAAATATATGATATTTTTCAAGCAATTTGAGATCTTAAACTGTTCATGGATAGCAGAACTAGCATTAGAATGCTAAAACAGTAAAAAAAAAAAAGCCTATCATATTTCATAATGTATGTCATAATGAACAAAAGCCTTTAAAAAAAAACGGTTTTCACTGTGCTAAAGTAACAATCTAGACTTGTTGTAAGTATGTTATTCTTACAAGTAGTTCGCAGTTATTCTTGAAGGCAAGTCTTGGAGTTTCCTTAGCATAGTGCTGCTGGGGAAAATTTTCAGCATGTCCATCTTCATCTCTAGCCTGAAGGGAAATATAATGGCCTATTTAGGGACTTACAAATAATGGAAGGAAAAATATAGCTAAAAGCATAACAGCTCAGATCATTAAAACAGACGGGAATCCCAAAATACAACATTATTTAAAAGTTTCTTTAAATAGTCAGTACACCTTTTAGATATAAGAACTTGGGATGCTGTTTTCTTACATAGCTTAGATTGAACATGCAAATTCATTGTGGAGTAATAATTAGAACAACAAAAGACAAAACCAAAATGAAATATTTGAGCTGGAAACTGTGAGTAACTCAGGGTTTCAATTTACTCCATTGCATTTTTCAGGATTACATTACATATGTACTCGTTTAAACTTTCTGACATGCTCAAGCAATCCCCAGATAATGTACTTGTATTTTCAGTTTAACAGTAAGGCCAAAAAAAAGAAGTTTTCATACTCATAATTTACATGTAATACTATTACAAATAAATGGATTCCCCCTCCATGTTTAAGTGAAGCTTTGAAAGGAGCAATCATCTAGTGAGAACAATGATCCTATAGTCAAATGCGGTCAAAATATTTAATGACAAAGATGCATTAAAAGTTACTGGTTATTTGTAACTATGCTGTTAATTAAGAAAGCTGAAGTTTAAATGGAGACATTACCAGAGCCCATTAGCAATCCTGCTTGCATATAGTATTTTTCCCTTCTCATCTCGAGTGTTTTCTGCTTTTGAGTTAAAGCAAAAGGGAGAAGCAGGTGAAAGGAGGAGTGTCAGCAATACGCTCATTACACTGTTCATTTGAGTGACACTTGCACTCCGTTCCGCTCCATCTCATCTGATTCCTGACTGTTCGCTCTCTCCCTCTCACAGCCTCCCAAAATTCACAGCTGAGCTGTCTCCCTCACATATGGCTTGCATATAATTATGCACATTCCATTTTACACTGCATTAAAATGATGAGCTCCTGGCTCCCTGCCAACCTATTTAAATCAGCCCCTGCCCAAAGAAGTAGGGGAGAGGAGGAGGGCAGAGGCAGGGCGGCCAGATCGGGGGCGAGGGGTGCGGGCAGGGGCAGCAGGACGAGGAGCAGCAGCCCCTCTGCTCATCCCTCCTGCTGCCCTGTGTGTGCTCCCGGGGCAGGGGTGTCCAGGGATGCCCAGGTGCCAACCGGGCACAGCTCAGTGCGGGTGGCAGCGCTGGCACATCGCTCGCCCCTCGCGCGGCGTGAACCGCCTGTCGTCGCGTGCCACGCGCCCGGCACTCCGGCTTTTCAGCGTTGGCATTTGTGAAAGATGTTTACACCTTGCAGGCTTCACGGCTTGTTTGTCTTCAAACAGGCTTCTGCCCCTCCCCGAGGAGACGGGGTGGGAAAGGGGAGACGTGGGCTAACGGCACTGCTGATTTTTAGGAAAACACGAAGGGTCTGCACCTCAGCGAAAGCCCCTTGACTCCAGCAGGCTTTGATTCGGGCCTCGCTTGTCAGCCATGGGGTGTGAACACAGTTTGCCCAACAGAAAATGCCATTTTTAACAGTGCAGAATTTGTCCAAAGGTGTATTTTGAGAAATACCTAACATCGATGATTATTACAAGAACTGGGAAGTAGGAAACAAGTTTATTCTGTATGTTTCCTAGCCGTTTATAGGTATTTTCTTCCACTGCCCTCAGTAGTAGTG
Source organism: Eopsaltria australis (assembly GCA_034509425.1). Lineage (NCBI taxonomy): Eukaryota > Metazoa > Chordata > Aves > Passeriformes > Petroicidae > Eopsaltria > Eopsaltria australis. The sequence goes on from JAVTVJ010000040.1 coordinate 2,406,373, forward strand.
GGGTGAAAAAGGTTTAAAATTTTGCTTTAAAATCACAAGAAAGAGGATTCCTGAGCATCTGAAGTCACTTTTATATTGACAAAGGTTTAAATGTGTTCTTCTAATTATTAGTTTGAAACTGAAACCTCTCTTACACAATAAATCTACCTCCATGATGCATGGAATACTAAGTTCAAATCGGACTGCGTTTTCTAAAAAAAGCACCTCAAAATTCTCATTTTGAAAACAAACTTTGTCCTTTCCTTTCCTCCTTGAAGGAATATGGGCAACTCACTGAAGCTCTTCCAGGTAATCTCAAAGACAACTGGGGGATGAATGCCTTAAAAATGCCTTGCACAAACAGAAACAGACCTGTCAGCTCACAGAAACAGATGCCAATGGGATGCTCAGGGATGGACAGCAAGGGAGATATTGGTGGGGCACATGTGTTGTGTGGGGCTCTGAATGCTGTTGGTGCCCCCAGACCCCTGAAATTTTATCTTGGCACCATGCAACACACTGTGCATGTGACGGCTGGCACATTGTAACCTGCCAGTGACCCTCTGGAGCATTATCTTGGTGCACGCAGACACCTTGTAAAATGAAATGGATATCAGGGTGTTTGTAGTGCATCTGTCAAAACACAGAGACAAACCCCACTGACCTTGACTCGCTTACCAAAATTGCCAGTTACACAAAGGTTATTCACCCCTGCTGATGGCAACATGCTCCTGCTCCTACTGATCCAAACCTTGCTTTATTTAATTTTGGATGTCACTAAAATTCCCTAATTTCAAAACCTGTTTAGCTGCATACTGCCATGATTTGTACAGGCAGTAGAAATACACCTGATTTAGCTAGCTGGTTTCCATTGCAAAAAACACCCACTCTGAGCAGTCAAGACTAATTCTCCAGTATCTTTACATTAATTCATTACTACCATCTTCCAGTTGCAAATAATTTGCAGAAGAAAACATTCTTACCATGTTTATCACTTTTCTAAGCATATTAAAAGAGTGGCTCAGAATTTATCTTGCAATGGTAATATTGTGATGCATCTGTGCCTACACTGACCCACTCTCAATTACTGCTGCACACCTCGTGACTGCCTCGGTTCCCCAACATCTCAAGTACACTCACAGCAAGCTGGCATCTACAGCTTTGCCATCAGGCCTGGCTGCCATGGGATGCTGTTGTTCAAAAGAAAACAACTGCAGAAAAACCCAAGCCAAATCTGTGATCACTCTGATGTTTTTAAAATGCTTTAATACTGCTAAAATCATTATAGAAATGCTCTCATTAAAAAAATGCATGTCCAAACTGCTAGATGTGATTGATCGTATACATGTAATATATGGGACAACTGCTCTCACAGCATATTTTGTTCCAGGACAAAAAAGGCATCAGCTCGTGTTCTGAGGCCTGGAACCGTGGTTAGCACTGCTAGGTTTATCAGTGCAAAACTGCTGCAACTTCACTGTGGCAGTGCCTCTCCTGGGATTTACTGAATCTCCTAATTCAATACCCTCTACTGGCAGACAGCCGCCTTCCCGTCAGCAGCATGGGATCCGAGAGGGAAACCTGCCCATCGCCAGCCCTGGGGACACCAGGCTGGACACTTGACAAGACCAGGGACACACACACATCACCTCACTGCTACTGCCAGAGGAGAGCACACTGCCCAAGGAGCAGCGTTGGCAAGGATGATCAAGTGAGGAAACTGCAGTTGACTTGGTGGAGGTGGTCTGGCTGTAAGGTCAGCCTGCTGCTGGGTTGTGTGGGAAACCATGGCCTCTAATTGCAGGTTAGGTATCAGGAAGCCCTTCTTAATGACAGGTACAGCAAAGCACTGGAGCAGATTGCCTAAGGAGACTGTCAAAGCCCCATCACTTGAGTTTTTTAAGAGCAGATTAGGCAAACATCTGCCAGAAATGACACACACGGAGTAGCTCCTGATGTGGGGGAAGCTGGACAGATGAGAGCACCTCCTTTCCGAGGTCCCTTTTTTCTCTGTTTTCTACTGCTGAGCTTTGAAAGAAAATGGCAGGAGACTAAGGAAAAAAATTTTTAAAAACCAAGCAAACCAGAAAACAGGACTGAAAGGGTCTCTCTGAAAATAGCACGGCATTTGATCAGAGATATGTGTACTCATTAATAAGTGCATGATGACAACTATCTTTGGCTACAGAAACTGTGCTATTTGTTCGTAAGCCAGCCAGCCTATATTTGTGAAAGATGCCAATAGTTTGGAAACAGACTATATATTCAGTCAAGATTCCTTTTTTTAACACAACGGAGGAAGAACAATCTACAGCAGAATTTCCTCCTCTCCAAAGAGCGTAGATATTTGTTTCTCCTTATTCTCAGAGAAAACCTATCTTGATCCAGACAGAGGATTTCTTAGTTTCAGTGTAAGTCTTTTTATGTAGCTTTAACCCTGGAAGAAGAAATCTGTGCGTACGTTTTAATATTAAGGGCGGGATCTTAGGATAGTATAAGTCACAAGGCGGGTTGAACCAAATAATTATTAAGATGGAACTTGTTAATGCAAAGCTTTCACTAAAATGGGACAACACATTTGCAACAAAATCCTACTGCTTAGTCCACAAAACTTAAATGCCACTTAACCAAAAGCACCTAACATTAAGAGCAACAGTCACTTGAGTAAGGCAGAGTGACAGAATATTAGTCTGCTTATTCGGGATAAAATTGCCACCTAATTTCCATAAATGTCCTTTGAAACAGATGAAACACGGGAACGTTACCCCCAGATAGGTTAAAGGCAGCAGGCTTTAGCTGAATGTTTCTGGTAGAACAGAAAATAAGCTGCAAGGAGCTGAATAGTGTTGCTATAGAAGTGCAGATAACTGCGTTGAGGCTCCTGTCCCATGGCGATGAACAGAGGAAATTCACATCACCCCTAATACTATTGTCTCCAGAGGCTGGCTGCAGATGGGAACTGAAAGCTGTGTTTCCGTTTCCACCACAAAGGTTATCTCTCCTTTCACTGAAACTGGAAGGAAATCCTCGGGGAGACCCTAATCCTTGAAATTCTAGTTCCTGTGCATTTCTGTTGTCCCAGATAATCAATTATCATGCTCTCTACATTCACTCTACCAGCAATAGTAAAAATAGTACTAAACTTCCACCTGCTGGGTATATTTTTCCCAGAAATATGAACATACTTGCTGTGGGCTGGGTGGTGGGGGAGCCCAGCCTCAGGGTCCTGTGTGGTGGTGCAGTGCTGGGAATGGAACAGGGCCAGGGAAGATGGTCCAGAGAGGATGTTCCCTGGTTCAGCAACCATGCAGTTACAGGAATGAGCAAGCCCTCAGCTCAGAGGAAGTCTTCCCTTAGGAAAAGCTCCCACTAATGTTTGATGAGAGGTTTGCTCTTCACAAGGATTTCAGGATTTTCCTGAATCACAGAGTGATGAATTAAGTGATATTTATTTGGTTGTTGCCTCTCTCAACTGCACTCTATTCACTAATCTCTACAGTTGTAATATTTCGCCACTCCAAGCCTCTGAAATCTGCTCAAGCTTCTTGAAAAAGTCCCAGGTATTCTGAAAACATGTCAAAACAAGGTTTCATAAAATCTTCCAAGACTCAGATCAGTGAAAAGAAAGAATCTAAAATCCCACTGGCTGTTTATCAAGTTGTTATCATTTACATCCCACAAAAAATGGAGGATATCCCTTTTGCCTGACCTCCTGTGACCACTACAGGTTAGGGGTGACCACCCTACCCAACATTTTCCAGCCTGGGGTCTCTTTACCGGCAGTGACTCTCTGCACACTTGGTGGTGGTCTATGGAGAGCTTGCAGGTCACGTGCTACTAACTCCTCTTGTTTCCAGCTGCTAAAATGCATTTAAAGACAGCTAAAAATACATTAAATACTTTCCTAATGTTATTTTTCCATGTAAGCAACTGCTGTAGCCACCACAGGAATGTTATTTGATCGCCAAGGGGAGGGGAAGTGGTCTGCGAGACAATCTGTCTACTGGAGGTGATCTACAAAGTTAAAAAGAAATTGGGAATATGCCCTCTTGTAACTTCTTTATTAAGTATGCAAAGGAGAAGCAGAAGGGCTTTTCCTGACTTGTTGCCTCCTCTTCTCTCCCTAGACATGCTGCACAAACACATGTACCAACACACACAGGCACATCTCCGCCCATTACTCAGGTTAGGAACTGAGACCTTGCTCATGCTGGAAGAAGGCACCAGTGGATAGAAACCAGCAGAACAGCATCACCATGACAAGCCAGACCTTGGGACTGCATGTGCAGCTCTCCAGGCCCTGAAAGGAGGGCATACTGCAGGAGACAGGTTTTGTTGCCATTTTGTTGCCTGGGATCTCTCCATAGACTTCTTGAAATCTCTCCCTGGCACTCAGCTGCTCCTGGCTCCTATACATTACAGTACACACTCCACAACTGTAGACTCCCTTTCCAAGAGGGAAGTTATACAGTCCTCAAGAAGGAGCAAAGATGTCTCTGCAAAGATGCAATCCCTAAGCAGAGCCTGAGGTTCAATCCCCTGCAGGCATCCTCAGCAAGACAAGGGTCCCTGTCATTGTCGCAATTCTTGCTCACAGCTGCTCTTGCCTTACTGTGACATATCCAGTACAGACAGTGATGAATCCAGACCCAAACTCCAACCTTTGCTCAAATTTTAGTTGCCATTTCAAAAGCAAATACAAAACCTGAATGCAAAACCACTAATGGCAGATTGGATTAGAAAAACATCTCAAGTCCACATGTTTAGGAGAAGGTTTGGTGTGCAAGCAACCTCAGGAGCCAGCGATCTGGCCAGTGTGATTAAGCCCTGAGAAAATACATAATTCTGAATATCCTGCAAACTTCTCCACTGTGCTGACAGACGAAATATTCCCTGACTTCAAAAATAAATAGTCACCAGGTCAAACCTGCTATTCTAACCAAACCCAGCCCACACCACCTCATCATCCCTTTCTGAACACATGTAAAATCTCCTGACAAACAGGCAGTTTTGCTGAGAAAAGCCGACCCAGAAAAAATTCATTACAACAAAGAAGGAGAAGGTGCCAAACTGTGGAATGATAGGGCAGTGTTTCTGAAATTATCCTTGTCAAAGCAACTGAGGACTGTCACGTTCATTTTCTTGCATAACTGAAGCACACTAAAAAATCCAAACAAATGTGCCTGCAAATCTGTAAAACAGTTATTTAAGGATCTTTTCTGGTTTTTTTTTTAATTTTTTTAATGCTTGTCTTCCACAGGCTATGGCTCTGAATGGTCCAGCTTTATGTATTACATTTTTCACTCAGGATTTCATGGTATAAAATTCTCCACAGTTTATGTTTAAAATGCAAGCTGCAAACTCTATTAAAATGTAAGGAATATTTTAAGTGGATCAAAAGGAAATACTAATAACAGTACTACTCTAGTGCCTGCTAAAGTAATAACTTCCATCCTACTGCATTTAAAACTTACACCAAAAAATGGACTCAGCTTTCTGGATTCTATAAACCTTTTCCTCCCCTTCCCCCAGTTTTGTTTCATATACTTTATAGAAGAACCCTGATTTCCTGCTGGACTTCTCATCCTTTCAGGCAAAAGTAGGATTTTCTTTTTATACAGTTTGCAATGCTGTATATTTATGGCCCTTTCTACCACGGTCACAAAATACCTAGAAAGTGATCACTTTCAGTCTCCCCGTACATCCAGAAAGAGCAAGTAAAGCAAAAATAGCAGTGTCTACTGCTCTGGATCTCTTTTCTGATTTTTGTAGGAAGAGGAATAGAAGGTTTCAGATGCTTGATGACCCAGGCCCACAAGCAAGCCAAGGTGGTACAGCCTCGATCCAGATGCTCGGAGAATTGCCTAATGCTCTCAAGTGAAAACTCTGCATTAAACCTCCTATTCCCACTGCATTCCAGACTTATGGACTTTTCCTTTCTTTATCGGCCAAAACCTGGTCAGTTTCTGCAGCTTTTCTGCCTTCCACAGGACTGTGCTACCCTTTCCCTGACAGTTCATGGAGTGGTGATATGTGAGAAGTGTTCAGGTGGCTGCCTCAAAAGCTAATTTTTCAAACTGCACAAACCTTTAACAATATCATAAATTTTTTACAACCGCTCCCAAATTGTCAAAGAATAAATATAATAACAAACACATAACGTAGAAATAATTTGAAATAAACTTTATTGCCCCTTGGAACATTTTTTCAACAAGTCACAGCTGCGTGGGATCTTCATAAACGTGAGCCTATCCTACTAATCTCCCTCCTGATTCATGACAGGCCTGATCCAGAGACACTAATGGACCATGCCTGACAGTTATTGCAACATACTCAATACACAGCCTGAAATACGGCCAGGAAAGAAATGAAAATATACTACAGACTTGCTGGTAGCTGCCATTTTTGTAACGGGTAGCTCACACCCACACAGTCGATAAGCTCTCCCTCTCTCTTCACATCCCCTAATTAGTATCATTTAAGAGATAAAATCAATTTCCAAAGTATTCTGTGTGTTTCACTGTCAGGTCGCTCAAGCATCCCTTGTCACTGCTGCCATTTCTACAAGGGTTCCCCTGTCCAGGTGACAGGTTTGGGCACAGGACAAGCACACGTTTTCAGAGAAGCAGGGAGACAAAACACAACACCAAGGAGGAGAAAAAAATAAAGGAAAAAACCTCCAAAACAAACACCGGGAAAAAACCCTCAGATGTTGGTAAGGGTTAGCTAAGGCTCACAGAGCGAGCAAATCGCTGTCCCCAGTGAATTTGTTTCAATGCATTTGCGTATTTCAAGCTTTTGCATTGTAAATACCGGAGCAACAATGCGGATTTTCTCTGATTGCAGTGCCACATATATGATTAATCATCTTGACTCAGAGCATATTTTTTTAAAAGCAATTGCAGGCTGGTTTAATGAACTCCTCTCCCACTGGCTTTTATAGACTAGTCATGATCAACATACCATTAAGATAAACCTCGTGCCCCATCCCTCCCCCCTCTGACAGCTTGCCTTATTTGCCTCACAACAGTCAATATCCAATTAAGAGGCAACGGATTTGATCGATACAGAAGGTAACAATAAGACTTAAACAGCTGGCAAATTCTACATGTACTCTTTTTCTTCAGTTCCGATCTTTGTGGTATATAAATGATTCTGCGCCTTGAATAAATGCAGAGAAGGAAAAACAATGGCCAGGTCTGGCTGGTAAAGCTTTCCCTCAAATGGGCTGTGACTGCAAGCTACTGCACAGCCATAAATGTTTGTCTGGGGTCACTGTAAGACAGGCAGGATCCTATTTTCTGTATTTTCTGTGGCCTTTTAGAGGGTAAAAATAGGAATCTCTTCCTGATCTGCTTATAAGCCACATGTCACTTGGGTCATTCACACATGAAAATGGAGGGGCTGTAATATTATTAAAGCAATCACTTATGAGCTGGGCCAAAGGATGACTGGTCTGGAGAGGAGGGCAAAACCCAACAGGAATGGAATGTAGGCAGGAGAACAGGCAAGCAGAGGGTGAAAAGAAAGGAGGGGAAGCTTTGATACAAATGACATATTCTACAACCTTAATACCATCTCCCAGTCCATCTGCCTATGATGAATGGCTGCAATAAAAGGTGGGATAGTGGCACATACAAGCAGGAAAAAAGCAAAACCTGCCTGGTGGTGAGGACCATTCATTTTAATTCCCTGCAGCCCAGCTAGAGGTCAGGGACTGAGGTCACAATATTGCCACTGCCTTTGGGTCTAACACCAGGTACAGTACTTTTTTCTCGTCTCCTGCCACCTTTTTTTGAGGCTTTTATTCAAAGTTTTACTTTCAAGGATGCTTCACAGGATACTAGGCTGATACAGCCCAAATGAGGTACCCCTCCTTTTCCAGGATTCCCACTCCATTTTAAATAGGAAGAAGTCATGATCATGTGGGATGCCACGCTCTCACTAACCCAAACACCTCTGAGCTTGCTCCCTACACTGGCAGAAAGTTATTCCTAAATCACAGTGGCATGCCTGTGCTCTCTACTGCCCACTGCAACCCTCTGTCATTTGGAGGGATTCCAATAACATATATCATGTCTAAAACCAGGAAACTGTCTGTACAAACTCATAAGAAAGCTCAGAGCACACACATCTTTTCAGGCAATGGGAGGCAACTGACTATAATTTATCTTCCCAACTTGCCTTGGGATTTGAGAAGTCCCATTTTAAGTTCTCCTTTCTGTCACAATAAGATGAAATGTGCTGAAAAACACCTCCGTCCTCCCAGCTCCCTGCACTACCATCATCCACAGAGAGAGGTTGTGAGCAGATCTTTGGCCAGGTTTCTGAATCCAAAGTAATCCACTTTTAACTGTTCCCAGCAGTTTACTGCAGGCCCCAAGGTTTATCAGACTACACCTTTTTTTCAACTCTGTGCATTGCTATTACAGAAAAAGAATTATACTACTTTACCTCTTAAAGATAGACTTATAAAATGGGGATGCTTCCACTCGAAAAAGGAACAGAAAGAAAAATACTTTTCCGTCTTCTGCATTCACTCAAACGGCTCTGCCCCTGACTCACCTGGCCCCCTACCACACAGCAGAAGTCTGCATGCTTTGCCATGTAATCCTGTAATCCTGATTGTGATGGCTGGACTTGATGATCAATCTTGACAGTTGGACTGGATGATATTAAAGGTTTTTTCCAACCTTAACGATTCTACAATTCTCTTTTCAGCTTCTCACTCTCAGCTCCTGTCTTGAAAAGCCTCCCTTAGGGCTTCACCAGACTCTGCAAACTCCCAGTTAGCACTGATGTCTCCTCAGACATATGCACAAGTATTTACATGCCACCCCTACCATTTCATGGTGGCACTGTCAGCTTTTTAAAACTTCCATGTGTTTATTCCAGACTCTTACGTGTTTGCCCCTTAGATAGCTCCTAGCTGCCAATATACATTGCAAATACTTAGCCAATAACCTTGCTTACAGCCCTGACTTTCTTTAATATTTCCTCATTGTTCTGTGGACTATTCAGTGTCACCTCAGATGTGTCACTCATTGTGCTGCTGGGCCTGCTGAAATCCAGCTGTTGGCCTATGCCAATAGGCCTGCTGCCACAGATCTGTCTCATTTTCCTCAAAAATGGAACTACTGATTCAACAGGGAAGAAAAAAGATGTAGACAGGACAATCCTCTGCACAGGAATGGTCTTGACCTCTGTTGTTCTTAGTGCACTTTTTCCATCTGTGCCTACAGATACTCTAAAGTGAAGAAAGCACCTACTTGCCCCTCACACAATCATGAGTGCAGTTAAGCTCAGGCAAAGGCCAGAGCCAGCAAGATAACCACTGGGGTAGTGACAGATGTTCAACCTGACATAAGATTGAGGCCAGTAGACAGGAAAATCCGTCTGTGTTTCCCAGCACTACGAGCAGGAGGAGGACCCTGGTAGTAGCTATCACCTTTTCATTAGCATCAGGCTGGTCAGAGAGAAAAGAAGCCGAGGAATTGTCTTTTCATATTCAGAGTGTGAGTTCCAGGAACAGAATTACCATTTAAATTACTTACATCGAACTATGTAATTAATGTTCATGTCAGTTTATTACAGGCATCTTCACCATCGATGCTCTGAAATGCAACTTAGTGACTTTTTTTTGTGGAGAACGAGCTGGAACAACCATTTGTCTCACTTCCATTGTTTATATATTAATTGTTAAATTGTTACTAATATTATTAATCTCATTATCCTAATTACATGTGTTCTGTCTTTTTTAGAGTAGCACTCCTTCCAGAATTAGACTGTTTCACACATCTCCATTGTTCCTCTCTCTCAGTTTAGGAACTTGATGGGGAATCACTGGCACCGAAGAAAGGTGAAATGAGTACTGAGCACAAGAAGCCACAACATCAGCTGCTTAGCAGGAAGGGGAAATCTCTGAGTGCTCTTTAACAACCGGCACACTCCGCAGCATACACTGGCAGAACATTCCACACGGTGGGAGGTGAGGCTTAAATAAACCGGTCCACTGTAATCCTTTAAAAGCAGCCTGGGTGTCTTTCTGGAAGTCTAGGTCATGTGCCTGGCACTGCCTCATATGGTGTCTCTCTTCCGCCATTTGTTTATTTGCTTCTGGCAGTTTTGGCAGTGAGGTATCGGAGTGAAATGCACACCACTCCATACATATGGTGGGAAGAATCTAGTGCATCAGTTGAATGCATACTGTACTGTATACACATTCTGTTTTATCTCTGAGCACAGCTGTGCTGTAAAAGCTTACAAAATGTGAAGCCTTCTGTGCAGCAAAAACATCGACAGGAGAAGCTGGCCTATAACTTATTAGGTTGTGACACAAGCCAAAAAAAGACGGAGTTACAGCTGACAACTCCTGGCATCGTGATGAAAAGCACAGTGGCTCAAGTTAGAGAGGGAGTGTCAACCCTAACTTCATGTTTTGGACTTTCACTGCCACGGGTCACAAATAGCATCACTGGTTTGTTCTAGGACAATGATTCCCAATCCCAGTGCATGGCTTCCAGCTAGTGATTGAAGCAAACAGGCAAATCATTCCCCTGGTGCCCCACCGTGCTTGCAGGCAGACTGCACTAGGAAGGGATTCAAGGAGGGGGTGGGCAGGAGCCAGAAAGAAATTGTGCCTCTCTTCCTCGCTCAGCACAGCAGCCTTCAAGCTGGGACTAGTCCTGCATTCCCTACTCCCCCTGCAAATTGGGCTGAAGGTAGTGGAAACACATGGTAGGAAAGTCTCCTGCACTGGTTGAAGCAGATGTCTGGTAGGCTTTTTTTCACCACAACCTTGAAACAGGGACTCTCTGTCTAAATCTGAGTAAGAATGGCTACTCTGGGTCAGATCTAAGGTACCTCAGCTCAGGCTTGTCTCCACCCGCAACCAGTATCACTCTCTTGAGGAGAATCTGAGGAGCAATGGGCTACCAGTCCTTCCAGAGGTACCAACCTGCCCTGAGGGCAGTGGGAATGGGTGTGTAAAAGGTTTGATAAGTGAGTTTGGCCTGTGTGTCCACGGTTCCTGGATTTTTTTACATGTATCTCTGTGAAGTGCTGAGTTAAGTGAGATTGTAGTACATCTCCTTCCCTACCTACTGACGGACTCCATATGTGCATGTACGTGTAGGCAGAGGAAGTGTGGTAAGCAAAAGAGAGAAAGGAAATGCAGGTGAGATTTTTAGGACACAGAGGAACTGCCCTGATAAGAAAGCCATGACTGGAGACATCACATTTGCTTCCTGATCCCATAGGAATGAATGAAGAGAAGCAAGGGAAGGGAAAATTAACAAGTTCTTGCCTCAAGCTCTAATTGCTGCTGATCTTAGTTCATTTTCACATCTCCACACTGGGTAAACTTTCTTCTTCAAAAGTTATTTTAAACACATGGCAGACTTCTCCTTAAAACCTGGTCATGGTCTGCACTAAAGGAAATAGTATCAGTGAAAGGCAATCAGAGGTTTTGGAACAGCTCTTATGTAAGAGATTCAGTACCAAGGACTTACCCACTCAAAATAAAAAAAAGAGACAATGGATGTGATAGTAGTCTATGTAGTATGCTATATTTTTATACAAAAAAAACCTCCCATATTCTTGTTACCACAAAAGTAGCTAGTAACTATCCATTAACTACCCACTGTTTCTCACAGTGTAAAAAGCTAGCAGTTCAATAAATGTGCAAAAAAAAATTTTTTTAAAAATAACTCTTTGCAGAACAAGTCACCGAGCTGGGTGGTGTGCAGGTCAAAACCATGCACTATTCCAGGAGGAATGTAATGCCTTTTGGAAGGGCACATTCATCAGCTATTAACAACAACAGCACAAGCACTCCCTCATGAGAGAATGTTCCAAGGAACCAGTAGAGATGGCCTCGATGCAAGGAGCCATGAGCCTGGCCTGCAGGCTGACCTCAGATGGAATTTTCAGACATTCAGGCCTTCCTGCAGTCAAACTCTAGGAATTGATTTTGGAAATATGAACTCTGGATCTGTTCTCAAACCTTGAAAGTAACCCATGGAAATTAGTTGGGCCTATCATTTCTGCCTCCAGGAAAAGGGTAATTAAATTGTTTCTGAGACTGGGGAGAGACTTCAGAGAAGGGAGCTGAATTTAACATTTACAGCAAACACAGCTACACATTGGCTGGGAGGTGGAAGGAAGGGTGAAACACAGGTGTGTATCTCCTGATGGTACTGGACACAGACTGGCTTTTCTTCCTAAACATGCTCCAGGAAAGGTATATCATTGAAGGGCTTTTGAAAGGCAGGAGGTCACAGCTTTTCTGGCCTTCCAGCTGTCTGTTCATACCACAAAAAAAATTCTAGGAATCTACTCCTGTTCTGAGGAAGTTCAGCACTCTTGAAATTCAACAACTTTGAATATCCTGACTTGAGCCAAAAAGCGACAACTAGATTTGAAACACATAAACATCCACAGAAAAACATGCATACATAATGAGTACAACAGAAATAAATTTCACTCTGACTCCTTGTTGCCTTTTCTTTCGTTCTACCTGCATTTCTGTGTTCAATTACATGGTCATCCAGGAAATCAACTTGGATTGCACTCCTAGAGATACATGAAGCAACCAGAAATGTCATCACTCTCGTGATGGCTTTCAGCAGGGGTTTAAATCTTTCTCTCTTAATCTAAGGAATGTGGTGTTGCTCAGAGGAATTCAGACAATTACAAATGAGCATCCTGGAAAACACCACTTGTGGAATGAGAGCTTGCTAAAATATTACCAGCTACTCAGAGACTTTCCCTAAAACACATGAACAGGAAGGGAAAGGGCAGTTAGAGATACTAGGAAACTAATTTGTCTAGACTCTCAGCAGGACCTTTAACACATGCTTTACTAAAAACAGGATAAAAAGAAGAATACTAGCCTTGGACACATTTTTTTATAAACTTTAATACTACAGTTTTACTAGTTGTAAAGAACTTTCAAAATTACCTTCAACAGTTCCATCCCTTTCTTTACAGTCTCTTGCTACTGTCAGTGACTTGCTTGGTACCAGGTGGAATGTAGCAACATTTATGTAGTTCTGGGACATGGAAAGTAAGAATGTAATAATGGAAAAAAAAGTAAAACCCTAGGCTGTGCCAAGATATGCCATTTCTCTTTAGCTGGCTCTGAGGAAAAGATGCAACAGCCTCACTATATGCGTAAATGCATGTATGAACATGAATCTCTAGGTTTAGTTCTACCACTCCCAGGAAGTAATTGGAAACTTTAAAGTCAATTAACATCCTAAACATCCTACAACTACAACTGTTGTGAAGCAGCTACAGCAGTTGCTTCACAAAAGGGTGGAGCTGCCACACGTAGCTGTGGCTGGTCAAATTCTGTGAGAGCTCACAGAAGCCTATGTGGTTTTTATTTCCTTTTTCTATCATTTTTCATCCCTCTTGGTCAGCAGGTGCTTGTTGCTATAGACAGATCACTGCAGGAGGCAGGAGTTCTACAGAAAAAGCCGAAAGGGGGCTTCTAAACCACCCTTGTTGGATCAACTAGATCAGACGAACTTGGGTTTTTTTCACATCCTTGCTCATCCCCACACACACCAAGAAGACCTGTGTTGTTCTAGGTTGGCATAAATGGGAAACAGAATAATAGCAGACCCATGTCTAGGCTGTGGCAGGGAACAGACCTGGAATACTCACAATAAAATTGACAGGCTTGAATGGATTTAAGCAACAGCTGGAATCTGATGAGTCTAAAATCACAAGTAAGCTGATCAGGAGAATAAATTTTTCATGGATTACATTCAATTAAGTGCTCTCACATCACTGAGAGGCAGCTAGACATCCATGCACAATATATGCTAAAACTGAGTTCCAGGTTCACCCACTGAGGCCAGAAGCACAGAAATCTGGAGTTTGTCTGCCAGGCTGGGTATTGGACAGTGGCAATTAATATGAAAAAGTGACCAATACTTTCATAAACTCTGAACATCCCTCCAAGGACATCCTCTCTCCATATGCGAAGAGGGATTGTCTTTAAACTGAGAAAGAGTAGCTTTCTGTTGGACATTAGGGAGAACTTCTTCACTATGAAAGTGGTGAGACACAGATTGCCCAGAGGAGCTGTGGACATCCCATCTCTGGAAGTGTTCAAGGCCAGGTTGGATTTGGACCCTGAGCTACCTGGTCCAGTGGGAGGTGCCCCTGCCTATGGCAGGGGAGTTGGAACTGGATGTTCTCGAAATTTCTTTCCAAAACAAACTCTACTACAATTCTCTGATAATAAAACACCCAGCTCCTTTATATTTGTTCTATATAATGTGCAGGAGATGGGCTGATTTCTAAAAGCTGCCACTCAATAAGAAAGGCAGCAAATTTTTATGCCAGCTACTTTTAGCCACGGAGCAGAAAGTGGCAGAGCCGAGCCCATCGTGCACACAAAGGCTTTCATTCCACAGGCTCCCAGGGCACAGAAGCTGTGGGGTTCTCAGCAAATCTGAAATAGGTTGGAGATAAAGTCTCTGCAGTAAAACATCATGAAACAGTAATGGCAGAGAGGCAAAGAACTGAACTGAAGCAAAACAAACAAACAACCGACTAGAAAGACAGCATGTCTCTTGGGAAAAGTGTTTAATTGTGACTGATTTTATGATCCTAATATTTTTCATTCATTTCTCATTTTTCATTAGAGGAAAGTTTTAAGAGGAACTGATTTCTTGCTGAAATTTCCCATTAGAAGTATGTCACAACAGTAATTAAGACATGACAGAAGGAGATTATGGTGTGGGTTTTGGATACACACAACAGCGTTGGAGTCAAGAGCCCATGCAACTCCTTCTAACAAGGTCACTTGGGCTTGGATTTTCAGAAGACCTGGTATAAGTTAAGCGAACAAGGTCCATTTTTTGTGTTTTTTCAGGGGAATCAGTTGCTTAATTTTATCCTGTGCTTTCAGAAATTTCAGGCTTGGCAAAAGGAGCAAAGGAAACACTTCCCCTCATTCCAGAGCTGTGATGATGACAGGTCACAAACGCCTGGCTGCATCAGGGCTGCTCAGTTGAGGTGTTCCTGCGGGGTGGCAGGCCAACCTCCTGCTCCCTTTGTGGGTGCTCTGTGCAGGAAGGGGCTCAAGTGGTGCAGGACCACCCACCTGGCTTTCATGTGCCTTTGTGGGTGTCTTTCCTCTCCTGATGGGAGCATGCACCTCTCTGACTGCTGCAGGTGTTGATCGGAAAGGAAAACAAAGCTGCAGAAGCCCACCTTTTCTTGATATGGATCCATTTGTTGGTGGGAGAGGCTCCTCCCTGTGAAACTGTCCAAGCTGCAAATTCACTGCAGATCTTCAGCTGTCAGCTGGCCAGTTCACAATTACCTTAAACATTTTGACCCCTACTGTGTCCTGAGTATCCATCAGGCAGCGACTGCTGTCTCAGACCAGCTCTGAAAGACTCCCCCTTTGACAGTTACTACATCAGCTTTGTTTTTCATTATAGCAATGGCTTTCTGAGGCCAGACAGGGTTGTGCTTTGCTGTCTGTCTTATAAAATCAACGTGTAACTCAAAAATTAAGCTGTACTCTTTCAAAGTTTTTTCACTCCTGGTAATAAAAAATCTGCATGTCAGGCTTTCTTGACCATTACCCTGGTGATTCTTGCTGAGGTGGGAAGTCATCTAGTCATTCTCCAGGCACACTGACAGGGACAAGATCCTTATGGGACAACACAGGAAGCACATAGAGCACGCAGAATCTCTTTGTTAAACAAGAAGGTGCCATTTTTCTAAATAACACTTTCTTAACTACAATCTCATTTTAAGCAGAGGTCACTGGCCTCTATTCTTCAAGGAATAAGAGTAGTGTGATAAAATCAGCACCAGGAAGGACACAGGATTAGAAACCCGGGTCAGGGAACAAGGATTTAGGAAGTTGAGAAGGTGTCCCTAAATCTCAGAATATGCTCACTTTCCCCAAACAAAAATCTACTATTTGGGTCTTGAAATCTGAGACTCACAATAGGAACACGAGCTCCGTCAAACCAGCCGGGTTTTCTGCAACTCTGACAAGGAATTTGGTGCAACAGCTCGTGAAAACAGGTGGTGAGTGTCCAGTTCAGACTGGGAAGTAGTGTACTACTGTAAAATTCCCATCTTCCCACCCCTTGATTTAAGAATTTCCGTGTCAAAAAAAAATTGGTCAGCTCAGCAAAGAGACTGAACCATCTTGTAAAATCCTTGTCTTTTTAATTGCAATAGCTGTGAAACACACAATGCATCTTCAAGATTTTACAGTGCAAGTAATATAAAAGAACTGAAATACTTGCCATTATCTTATCAAACTATCAGGCCTGCAACTTACAGGAATATTTTATGAATGGTAAGCCAGAAAGACTTGCTTTTTCTTTCTTTCTTGGGTCACATTCACAGTAATGCAAGAGTAAAGAATAAGCCCCTCTCTCTTTTGCAGAATTGATTTGCTTCATTAAAAGCCAAAACCCTCTTTCTCTTGCCAGCTGAAATAGCTGCCTTTGTATCCTTAAGTGAAATCATTAAGAAACATGTCAGACAGAGAGAGATGTGTTTTTCCCAGGTATTCCTAAAGCCATTGAGTACTACAAGTCAGAGCTATGAAATTATACTGCACCACTCCAAGCATTTGTTTCTCTTCCCAAACAGTGCATCATTGTTCTTATTTAAAGAAATAATCCTCACAAAGCTGAAATAATTATTCAGCCCAAACAGCCCATAGCAAGTGAAACAGTCTTTAGACAGCTGTCATGGCTCAGTCTTCCGGAAGCTTTGATTTTAATGAAACTCATTAAGGAGAGAAATTAACAGAAATTAACAGGAAAATATCATAATTTGTCTTGTTTCAGAAAGCTTGAATGGAGACAAAAGGCTCTTTAACATGACACGTAATGTGACCAGTCAAAACTCTCTGTGTCGCCGAGTCTCGCAGGCTGAGTAAGTCCGAAGCTGCTTATGCTGCAGCTCCACAGCTTGGTGCAGTGAAATGAAAACAGTAAATGAGAATACCCTGTCTTTGGGCACTAAGGAGCCTCTCTCCCAAGCACCTGTGCACTGTGTGCTCGTACAAGCATGCAGCAATGTTCAAGGTAATGAGGATGCTACCTGTAAATATCTTAGGGTAATGAAAGATGAAGGGCAATAAACTCTCTCGAGAAGGAAACCATTTTATAGATAGCTCATGACAACTGTTTCTTTTTGCAATACTCTTCAAAGGAGGGGAAAAAAGCCCCACTTATCATTTCAGATACATATTAGGTATGTAAGTAATCTCTGATTTCCCGTTCAGAAGCACAAAAAGGAACATTCCATCACAGCTTTTGATCTGAGTGGAACTGACAGAGGAGCATGCGGTGTTGTAAGCAGCTCAGAAAGGCAGCAATAATAACA
This sequence comes from Eopsaltria australis, assembly GCA_034509425.1. Lineage (NCBI taxonomy): Eukaryota > Metazoa > Chordata > Aves > Passeriformes > Petroicidae > Eopsaltria > Eopsaltria australis. The sequence continues at coordinate 2,423,734 of JAVTVJ010000040.1, forward strand.
CCAGTTTAGTGTCCTCAGCCTCTCCTCTGGCTCTTGCTGGCACGCTCTCCCTTGACTCAGCCTGCTACGCTGCTGCCTCACCCCAGGAGAGAGCCACACACACCCATCCACAACGGGGGACTGGCATCTGCTCAGTGGCTGGGATAAAATCCTGCCCTTCTGCGATCAACTGAGTTTCACCTTTCGCTTTCAAAGGGGCCAGGATTTAGACTGGAGAAGCTGTGAAAAGGACAGCCATGGTGCTTGGGACCAGAGGGAAGCAAAAGGGACAGCTGGAGAGCAAAAGGAACATGACAATCCATAGACAACATTCATAAAATAAAATTTTCCATGGAATCTTTATTTGTTCCTCACGGGGACCAGTTGTTTTTCTGCAGAAAACAATAACACCACTAAGAATCTGTTGAAAACCCATATATAAAAGCATTACCTATTTGGCATTTGCCCCTTGCCACCTGCAGCGGCAGTCAGCTCCTGAGGCAGAGCCATGTTGTGCTGCCATCGTATTATGAATCTATGGCAATACCAGGGCAATTACAAGGACAGTTACTATAACTTCCTAGCACAAGGAATTTGTATAAATATAGGTTAAAAGTCAAGGTAGTGCTTCCACTACCTTGTGAAAAATAAACCTTAGTTACAGTTTTCCTGTGATTTCCTGTGGAATTCACAGTAGGTGTCAGTGGCATGTAGGAGGTGCTGGGGTCCATGAGGGCAGATACAGAGAGCAGGTATGACAGACAGGGAAAGTCAATGGAGTAATCAGAAGCTGTTGGCAGGAGGGAGACAAGCATAGGCACAGGAAATCAAGACTAATGGAAATGCTTCTGAGAGAAGTAAAAAGTGTTTGGCCTTCAGACAAAGCAATTATTGAGAAACAAACAGCAGAATGACTCCTCCTCCAGTTCAGGTAAAGCCTGAATGATAATGCAAGCCATAGAGGATATGGAAACTGGGTCCTATCCCACCGGCCTCAGAACAAGCTGAATCTGACTAAACTGGAATCACCTGGGCCTTCCTTTATACCAGCTGACCTAGGAATCTGCTCCCAGCCTTTAGTTAGATAGTTCTCACCTGACATTTATCCAAAATAGTATGCTGTTTCTAATCAAGAATACCAGCAACAACCTTCATATTAACATGCTTAAAGCAGTGGTCCACTTGTGAATACAGCTATTAAAAAAAAAATGCTTACTCTATTGAAATCACTCGAGACAAACTGATTAGAATGACCAGAATTCAACCCCACAATTCTATACACAGTCTGGGAAAGTTTGTGAACTTCTACTTATTCTTTTAAACTTTCTGACCTTCAAGGAGTTGAGGAAAGCTATTGAAACATATCAAAAGAGAAAGCACCTCCTTGCAGTCTCTCAGACTATTTTTTATACTCTTTTATCTAGTAACACTATGATGATAGACTAGGATTAAATTAAACAAACCCTCTTGCATTATAGGAGAATGCCTGGATGACCTCCAGAAGGTTATTTCTGCCCTAACTAGTTCCATGTCAGAGCCATTTTAGGAATACGAGTGAGTGGAGAGATTAGGAATAGATGAATCCTGGATATCAGACTGCTGTGGGCTTGCCAGCTCTTTCTGAACTAGCAGCAGTGATTTCTTTCAAAAAGGATTCCCCCAAAATTAACCTCCTATCACCTAGATTACCTTCTCCCTGACTCTGAGAGCACTGCATTTCTCCTTCACTGGCTCTCCTCATGCAATGCATCAGACTATTTGCTTAGGCTCTGAAGACTACCTTACGTGTCCTCTATCAACCAAAAAATGCACACATAAATGATTCAGGAGTACATGCTTTATCCATTCCTCTTGTTTAAAAACATGTAAGCCAAATGCTTATCACTTACTGCCACTCAGCTCAAGCTTCCTACTGGCTTCAGCCTGCCTTCAAACTAAAGGCTAAAGATGACCCGACTTTCCCAGATGCGGATGTCTAGCTGTAAACCCCATCACACTTCCTGAAACATGAGGTGTTTACAACATCTAGGAAAATCAAATTGTTATGATACGGCCCTTTATTCTTTGTTTTGCTTGTTGAGGTAAGCAGAAAATACTCTACCAAAATTCCTTTGCTGTCTTGATTTGCTCTCATTTATTTTCACATGCAATTCACTGTGTGTTTGGACTATTCATTTGCAAGAGTTATTTCAAAATCGCTTGCACTTTATCAAGTTTCCTTTTACATCCTCCCTTTCTCTTATTTTGAGGAGGCCAAATACAATTTTTTCACCATTTTACAAAGGAAGCCTGGAATCCTGCTGATCCTGCCTGATACCTCCACAAACAAAACATTACGTCCTTTAGTCTCCAGTGCTTCTGATTTTCTGCAATCCCCACCTCTAATCCGTCTGCTCCTGGAGTGACCATTCCAGCAGCAGGTCAGTGACCGTACCTCAGAAGGGTCCCTATGAACTGCTCCATCTCCTGCTTTGGGAAGAGGTCGGCACATCCCTCTGAAATGCAGCTGTGGCACAGAGATATGCACTGACCCACTTCAGCCCCTGCTCTCTCTTTATGAACCCCACTCCAAGGACAACTGGGAGAGGGACCCATATTTCCATCACTGCTCACTCCTCCATAATACTCAGATAAGGAGGCCTGTCTGCTCCCTGAGAAAAGCCAGAAACCATACCAAGAAAATTGTATCAAGAACATACAGCTCCTGTACATCAAAGAAAACCCATTCCCTTCCTATTTATATTGGAGACTTCAAACAACCACCTCAGCCTTTGCTGTCACTTTAGCTGTTACAGAAGAGCCTGTTCTCTGCTTTTAGACATGTGTATTTTATGTAGCATGACAAGAAAACACAGTCAAAACTTTTCCTCGCTCTAGTCTGAAAAAAAATACTTTTCTTCTGTATCATAAAGGAAGAAAAGCTTTGAGAACTTTGCAGGCAGGTTTGTTGGTGAAGTACTTTAAACACAGAGCAGAAAGCTTTCTTATCATTGTTCTTTTCATGAATTTATGGGACCTTTTTTTAAATTCTGTAAGCAAGAGCACATGGCTGCTACACCTACAATCTTCCAACCAGATTTTCCAGTAGTTAACCTCAGTTTTCTGGAAACATAATTAAACCAATTTCTATGGGACTACTACAGTGTAAAACAGGGTGATTCCATGGAGAATTTCTTTCCCAGTGTTCCTATTGTCACTTATTGCATAAATAGCAAGACCAAACACAGCGAGAGAGTCAGCTTTTCCACAGGTATTGCACACACTGCAGCAGCCCATAATGTAAAGTAAGTGATGACAAGTAAAACACAAGAAAAATGGAAACACTCAGAGCACTGGTGTCACCTATGCCTGGTAATTTGTGTGCGTGCATGCATTTGTCCTGGCTGGGGATAATGTCAATAAAACCACAGACCCACATTATACCTGGCCTCAGGAAATGTGCTATGACCTAGTGGAGGCTCACTTTTGCCGCTGACCTGACTCTGGTAGAGAGAGACCTCATTTCACAACCAGGCCCTATCTCGTATTGGAGCATCTGTGCCTGAGCACTGCCAAACATGTACATCCTTCCTGACGGGCTACTCAGAGCCAGTTAAGCCTGGCAAATGTGTTTGTGCACGGCACTTTAGCAATACAGCACGCGCAAAACCTGCTAGTTTTCTTCCATAATATTTGCAAATTCCGTAACAGTTGATTATTTATACATTAACCCACAGACTTCATTTCTTCCATCTTATACCCACCCATTGTAGATGTAGTGTTGTTGCCACTTGCTCTGTTAGGCACGAATTAATGCATCAGAGCCGTGTAATTTATGCATGCTATTTAGTCAAGTCTGTTTGTATGGAATCTGCTTTGGAGAGGCAAGCTGCTCTCTGCTCTGGGGCCAGAAATAGTATTAATTTTTCTTTTCTTTTGGAGCTATGGATCAAGGTAACTTCAGAGCAGTCACCAGCAAATCTCTGATGAGATGGAAATTGCAATGTTCTGTGTTTAATGCAGCTTCAGGTAGAGATGATTTGTGTGCATGCAGAAGTATGACACTGCCACAAAGAAGAAAACCCTAGCTGACGTGCCATTATCAGGGCAGCCAAACAACCAAGGACAAAGCACTGATTTACTAAGTTAGAATATGACTGTGCACTTCTAGGTTTCAAAATCAAGGGAGGAAACCAAACTGCCTGCCTTTCCCAGGAAGCAGTATTACAAGGCAGACAGCTTGTTCCACTTAAATGCGCCCCACTGCAGTAACAGTATTACTTGTGAAATGAAGACACAACATACAGTCTTTTCTTAGTGCTTTACAATTCTCAGGTCAAGTGCTAATACATATTACAGAGCTCTCCCTGGCAAGTATTGTTAGAGCTGTCATTAAAGACCTCCAAAAGTCTTAGCTGTGCAATTGAAAATGTTTCCAAATCCTCTTATCCCAAACATAACAAATCTTGCTGTTGTTAAATCTGATGTTTTGTAAATTCGATACTACTTGGCTTATTGAGGGGGCTGGAGAATTTTTTTTGTGCAGTAACACAGATCTCCAGAAAATGAATAAAGCATCTCTGCAGCAAGGGAATAAGACGGATCTCTGGGAAGGGATTTATGTAGACCCATGGAAAAGGAAAAATCAAAGACCACCTACAGTACAGTATGAAGATGATTCTAGGATTAAAAGGCACAATAATGCTACCCAATTACATCTCTGCCTGGGTCATGTGCTATGCATAGCAGAAAGAAGCAAGATGGCAGATACCCTGGGTTATTTTAATTAATTTAATCATGTGACTAATTGGTCTCTGCTGGGTTTCTGTGGTAACTGCTTCCTAAGTGCTGATGGGCAATTGTGTTAAATGTAGCTTGGAAACTGCACGTAGGGTGCAGTGCCTTCTAGAGAGCAAAGGGAATTGTACAGCTGTGTGGGGAAGGTGCTCCTGCTGGGGCACTGATTATCTCCATGCAGAATGTCTACAGCTGCACTGTCCTCTTTGCTCGTCTGCTTCCCGAAGGAACACGCTTATTTGCAGAAAACGTGCTAGACTTTCTCCCTCCTGGGCGTGAAAGTAGATTTCCTGTAGGAATATGTGAGGGCACACGTATGCGGCAGAGCACGCGCGGTTTGGAAACAAAGGGAGAGCAGCCAGAGCGCCGTGCGTGCAAAACTGAAATGACTCCTGCGTGCACAGTGTGAGGCCCTGCAAACCAGAATGCCTTCTTAGTGCTGACTGTGTTCGAGGGTAAATCCATTACCGAGCCCTGACACAAACAACGTGCGAAACCGGGTGGTTTGATTTTTTTTCCAACTGCTCCTGCATCTCTTGTATTATTCATGAAATCCCTAAATCCGCACGGGTCATAATTAGCATGGAGTACTGCAAAATGGCACAGAGCTGCCTTCAAAATTGGCAAACATGAAAATGACTTGTAAAAGTCATTCTTTGCTTCACGGGTTGAATTTCGGATCACCACGAACAAGAAGTTGTCATCCTGTTGGATCCAAACTTACGCCCATGTCTCCTCACATGATTAATGTAACAGCAAGAAGGGAAAGATGATTAATAACAGCAACCTACATTCCAGCAATCACAATTGCATATAAGAAATGACTGTTTAATGGGGTGGTAAGTTAAACCCCATTAAGGGCACAGAGAAAAAACAACTGAGAATCTCCTCTCCTCGGTACCTTTCACTGAAAAAAAAGGCAACCTAAGAAAATATCCTTAAGACAATAGAAGACATGCTGTAAATACAGAACACAACAGGGAACAGAAAATGCCATACCTTATCCTAACCTCGCCAGTGAAAATGCAGGAAGAGGATAAGAAATGTAGGAAGACATAGCCAGAGAGAGGTTAAAAGTTTGGTAGCTGTATTTTGAAGGCTGAAAAGGTTCTGTTTAATAAAGCAAGGGAAAGGATAAGGCAGAAAGAATGGTGAAGGAGGAAAAATGTGCGTTACCTCCCTGCCCTGGGCTACTGGAGGATAAACAGCTATCCAGCCTAACTGTGGCAGACCGAGGCTTTATTTTATTTAATATAAATTAGGTAACATTTAAAATACCTTATACAGCTTTATCAGCATAAAGTTATAGTTGTAGAGCACAAGTATCTAATTCCTTGTTTTTCCTGTTGTAATGCCACCACTGGCTTGAAGTTTGTGATTCAGTTCTCGTCCTACTGACATAAATGGAAATATTCCCCCTGACACCCACAAGACCAAAATACTTCCTTTGTTTTGAAACTGGCGGTCAGTATGCTATTGCATATTCTGTTCTGCAACTTGTATTGAGTTATTCACACCTAAGTTCAAGGCTGAAGAAATAGAAAGCTCAAAATAACCACAGTTGTTGTAAGCTCTCTTTAGGAAATCAATTTTAGAAAACAACTTACAAACTATGTGATATGCTGCAATATCTCCAGCTGTGTTTTTGGAAGGGTTAGGCACAGTGAAGCTGCTAGACATTACATTTTATGCTGAAATGTCCAGATCAACAGAATTAGAGCTCTACATGACCCTTCTTTGAAAACAGCCCTTATTGTGTGAGACTGAATACAACCTCACATACTGCTTTAGTCTTTTTATAAGAAGTCTTTTACACTTTCCATATTTTCACCAACAGCAAATACTAGAAAATATTGACATTTTCAAAATGCTCCAAAAGAGCAATGTGGTGACACTGATAACTGCATTATGAAGGCTGAAAATTTTTAAGAGAGACTTGAGAATAACTGAAAGTGAGACAAAACATTTTCATTAGAGTGATATTAACAAAAAACTCCCCAGTAAGACTATACCAAACCTATTGCTCCTGCAGACCCACTAAGAACTAAATGGAGGTATTACAACTCCTACACCGGGCCAAAGTTACTGCTGATTCAAGTAGCCCCATTTAGTTTAATAAAGCTATGCCTGCTTACACCAGCTATGTATTTGCCCAACCAAATGGGACAAATCAGTTTCGATTTGGATTATGTCACAGAACCCTTCATGCTTGCTATGCCAGCAGTGCAACCACTCTGATTAAGAAGATGGGTCTCACCATAGTGATCAGCCCTTTTGTTCATCTTATTGGGCAAACTGCAGCTGACAATAGCCAATACCGGAAGGATGGAATGAAAAATGTCCTACAATCCACACATTTATAGGATGCATCTGGGGCTGACACAGCAGGCAACACCTCTCATGAATGAGGTTTGGTTTTTATTACTCTTTCACTTGGTTTAGCTATATATATACTTTGCTAATAATAATCAGTTTTATCAAACCTCTGCAACTACACCATTTAATTTCAGTACCAGTTCAACTGCTACTCCAAACAGAGCACTCCTGTTCATTTCAGTAGCTTGTGGCTCAAGCCTTTAACTATTTGTAACAGTTGAGTCTAAAAATGGGCGGTGTAATTTTGGGAAGTAATAACTCCTGCTGAATCCGAGTGTGCTATCCTTTCATTTCTGCAGGAGACAGAAAATACACAGAGGACTGTGTGTGCATTCCCCCTGCCAGTGCCAGCCACAGTGTTTACTGTGTTTGCTTGTCCCAGCTTAGTCTGTCCCAAGCAAGGCAGCTGATTTCAGGCCCCAGTTACAAGTGTTAACACCTCAAAGTATTATACATCAAAATTGCAGAAGATGAACCTCTGGTCCAGACCCCTCCTCCTTCTCCACAGGCTTAACATTTTTGTATTCCCTAAAGCATCTTCAATTCTTCTGGTCACTGAACTCTGCATATCCAAACTGTCTCCAAATCTTGCCACTCCTTGCTCTATCCACATTACAGCAACCACCCAACAATCCTCAACACTCCACCACCGCAGACCTTTGCCCATTTAACTACCGTTATATCTGCATTATCCAACTTATTGCCTTTCTCCTATCCTCAGCTACAGGCTGTTGTCTAGCTTCACTTGTTCCCCTAAGATATTTTTTTCAGGTTGTTTTATTTCCCTCCTAGACATACTAACTCACTTTTGTAAAAGTACAAGATAGGTTTTTTTCATTATTTCTAATTCCTTCAGAGAATTACTTTCTGTCCTGTCTGGTATCTGCAGCTCCTCCTAGCTCAGTATCAGCTGCAGAGTTTGTGAACCTGTTCTCTGTTCTCTCCTGGAGATCATTAATGAAATATGAAACAAGACCAACCTCACAAAAGTCCCTCTGGCACTTCTCTATCCACAACCTGATATGCTGCTCTTTATCACCACCCTTTACTTTATTCCTTGAGCCTGTTTTCAGGCCACTTGACAACGCTCATATCCAAAGTAATTTGAATTAATCTGAGGGTAAGATTTCATGAGATGCCATTTCAAGTGCTTTACTAAATTTCAAATCCATTAGAACTTCTAATTTGCCTCCCTCAGCTGATTTCTGTGCATGTGTACATACTAGCCGTGTTTGCTTGGCAAAACCTCTGTACTCCTCTGTTACTCTTTGCCCATATGGTATAACTGCAGAAAATGGGGATGTGGTTGAGTGGGTTTGTGCATTGAGTATCTGTCTTTTGTTGGAAAATTCAAATTTTTTTTTCCAAAAAACAATTAGTTTTTCTCAGGCAAATTGAATTAAAAATTTGTGTAGCACATATAAAAACATTCCTCAGCATTATAAAGTAATTTTTCTGTTGGCAGTAAACTTGAGTCCTTTGCAATGCAATCAGTTTCTTATTTAAATGTCCAACTTCCTCTGAAAACATGGACTGAGGTATGCTGCCACACCAAAATGCATTCACTCTTTCCATGAGGGCATCAAACTATGCATAGACATCAAATAACACATCAAAACCAACTAATCTTATCCAGCAAACCTGATCCTGAGTCCAAATAACTACCTAAATATCTCTGTCTAAAAGCTGTTATGTATAAAAATTATATCCCAGCTGTTCTTTGCAGTGTTACTACCTGCCAGGTCATGCCTAACTGAAGTTACTTTATTCTGCTGTTAAGCTAATTAAACAAAAAATTATTCAGGAACTCTCATTTCCTGTGCTCAAGAAGAAAAAACCTTCTTATGTCTCCTTTTCTTTTTTTGTTTGTTTTGTTTTTAACCACCATCCAAAAGACTTCCAAATTTTCAGGAACAGTTGCTGGTTTTAATGATATATTGCAGATCCTTGTCAATATCTCTGCTGCTTCACACTTTTATTTCCTCAGGAACACTCGGCTGAGTACCATCTGCTCCTGGTGATTTACTGCTCTCGAGTTGCTCAAGTTGCTCCATAACTTCGTCCTAAGAGACTTCAATTTCTGTTATAAGGCCACACTCTGATTTCCTGTGGATAGTGTCCTTGGGACAGGAATTTCCTCATCATCCTCCGTGGTGAAGATGGACACAGGAAATTTAATTTAGTTTCTCTGTTGTTCCACTTTTTCAGAGGAGCTCAGAGCCATGGCTGGATGGCCTACAGGCACAGGGACTTACAGGTGGCTTTTTGTTTTCTACAGAGCCACTTTTTCTATACTTCCTACAGTGCCTGGTACCTGCACCTTTCAGATAATTTCTGCACTTCACCTCAGGAACCTTTTGCTATAACTGATTGATCGTGCCTTCGAATTTTTTGAAGGAAGTATTTTGTCTTAAAAAGGCAAAACATTTGGTATTTCTGCTACATGTATGCCTAGGACCCTGGTGGCATTTCCATCATTTAACAACCACACTTCCAATTTGGAAAAAAATGTTTTTTTCCTCTCCTGCTGTGTGAAAAGCCACAGAAAGAATAGGAAAACAGACCAGATGCAAAATAATTGAATTGCACGCACACAATGTACAGGGCAAATATGCACAGGGCCTGATCTAAAGCTAATTACAAGCAATGGGATGCCACCCACTGATGCCAATGGAATCTGGATCAGGCCCAAAGGAAGTACACAAAAATCAAAGGGAGTTTTTTGTCTCATCTTTCAGTTACAGTAATCATAGGTGTTGTTTGTAACAGTAGTAGGTAACAAATTCTCCAGTAAAAGTGTGATTTTTAAGTTGACAGTGTCCCTTTAAGCTTCTTCACTTAACTATGCCAGATTTACTCTCCCCTTTCTACTTTTTCCTTGCTCAGAGGTATACATACCATCTGTGCATCTAATATGGTGCTCTTAAATAGCCTCCAGAGAGATTCAATGCTTCTTTTTTCCCCCTTTTTAAACTTTCTCTTGCTCAACCCTTTTCCTTGGTATTTTAGAACCTCCTCTTGCAGAGCTCCTGATCCTTCTTGTTTAGGATGAAGTTACCATCTTCACACACTGAAGTCAGGAGTGCAGTTACTTTTTCTTTTAATGCTTGTGAATTAGTCAAAACTCATGGGGAGTTGCCTTATCAAGGCAGTGATATGGACAAATTGCTTCTGCAAAAGGAGGCATGAAACTGAACCATTTAACAATAGCCAAAGTCAACCATTATTTTAATACTACACAATGAAATAATTCAAACCTTTCTCCCCATAAATATTTAAAGGTCGGTACACTGTTTTAATCTCTAGATTAATCTTCTAAGACTTATATTTAGTTCTAGGAGCTCTCTTCCACCTAATTTTTAGTAGCACTGTGCACCACAACTGTGAAAGCCTGGGGGCAAAATTAAAAATAGTAAGAGTTATTGAGACCAAGTTGTTTGATTTCTAACTCAACAGGTTTCCCTTTTCATCTGAGACTCTGAACTTCAAGGGGAAGAAAAGCCACAGGCATACAGGACACTGCAGTGCCACATCCACCTATGTGGTAAGAGGAAAATTACTGCATTCGGCCAGTCTAATGGAGATGCTGAGTCCTCGCTGGCTCCCCACACTCCCCAGGAAAGCTGCACCAGGCTACCATGCCCCACTAAAGACCCTTTCCCTCTCAGAGCCCAGAGAAGGGCCAGAGATGCTCTGCTGTGCTGCTGAGGCAAATGGGCAGCAACAGAGCCATGTCTCCCCCTCGTCCTGTGTGTGCCAGCCAAAGGACTGGCTCCTGCCTGAGCATCCCTGCCAGCCCCTCCGTGTGACAGAGGCAGGGTCTGGCCTCCTGCTTCTTAGGCTGAAGAGTAAATAAACCAAAAACATCTGAAGACACATGCTCCCCCAAACCCATCAAATGACTGTTTCTAAATATTATTAAACAGATGAGTACATTTGTTTCAAAATTGCATCAAGTCTGACAACTCAAAACATACATTTACTTTCAATTTTAATTCAAAAATAGGTGGGTTTTTGACAGAGCACAGCCAGTCACTGAATATATCTGGTCACCAAGTGATCAAATATTATTGGAGAAACAGTTTTCTACAGGAAAGACACTTTACATTTTCAGACTTTTGTTCTATAAACCCCACCTCATTCTTCCATCAAGTTTAACACTTGCACAGTGAGCACGGCTTGATTTATGGCAAGGAACTGACTTCAGCTAACAATCCCCAGTAGTACGTTTTCCTGTTCATCCAGCAGATTATAAAGTTATATCCATTTGGCTTCTCCTAGCCTCATTTAAACTCACAAGGCCAGACTCAAGGTTAATGGGTGTAAGGGTTTCTTCAGTCTTCCCATAAACCAGCAGACATTTGCAAACAAACCTAAAAGGGATGGAACTTTCCTAGCTAGAAGGGGCCAAAAAGAGAGACAACGTGATTTACTCCCTTGATCTGACTCAGTTTCATCCTTGAATTTATTGCAAGATTTCTATGGCCAATGGAGAGGAAAGTTGCCACACTGGGAGAGTAATAGAGTGATTAAATACAGACCGTCAGCTGACAAGAAATGTCGCAACACCACTGAACTGCTGCCTCACCTGCACAAATTACTTTGCCACTTGCAAAATGTGACAGCAATGTCATCTCCTGAGACACTTTAGGACTAGAAATTACCTTCCACCTTCAGCTGGGCCCCTCAGGTTTTCTACTTCTGCCCACCATGCTACCCTGCCTGGGCGGAATTTTGCCCCATTAAACTACGCTGTTAATTCCAGCTTCTGTATTCCACACGTCCTTTCAGGAGTGTGTACAAATGGTTTTGCTCACAACATTGTTCCTAATCCAAACACATTTTTGAAAACCATATTTGCTTAGTTTTGGTTTTCAAATAAAAATATATAGAGTGAAAAAAATACTCAACCTCCTTTTCAATATTTCCCTAAGTTAATGAGCTGACTGATAAATGAACAGATGCATTAAGGCAATAATTTATTCAAATGTCATGATATTTTTGAACAAACATTTAATATGCATTTCTTTATTTGCCCAGCTCATATTAGTATTAATGATTGATGTGTTCATTAGGAAAGGGAAGCGTGGCACCAAATACAGTCTGTGCAAATTAGATTCACTTTGGAGATCTACTCTAAGCTTTTGTCAGAATAAAGACTGTTCTTGATGCTCATTCTGCGTTGAGCATGTGAAAACAAAGCTGGAAGGTGCCTAATTTCATACAGAGCCAAGGTTAATCTAAGGCAACCTGAGCTGAGACATGAAACAGAGAAGAGCAATATTTTTTTGAGCAATTGGCTAGCTCACATAGGTTGGAATTGATGGGTTCAGAGGTAAAGTAAGCACCGGTGTGTATTATATCTGTTCATTTTCTGAATGCATCATTGTTATTCATTTAAACTCTGTAATCACAAATCCCTCGGTGATGTAAAAATGTCCTGGATGTGGACCATGAGGTCTATCTTGCCAAACTTTTTAAAGGAGCAAAATGTCTGTTTATCCTCTAGTGTCCTCCTCTCCCCTTCAAAAATTCATCCTAAGTGATTTAAGACCTCAGTAAAGTTCTTTAGTAACCTCCAGAAAAATGGCCACTGGCCGTATTTCTCCCTCAATCACTCTGCAGGTAGCAACTTCTTTCACTTCTCCAACACCAAGGTGTCAGAATATCTATTTAAATCCAAATCATTGCTCTAAACTGCATTCACCCAGTGTGCAAAAAACTTAAAAGCATTTCCAGTCGAGCCCTAACACAATTAGTGGTTTTTGTTGTACCATCTGTACGTAAACAAAACCTGCTTCTGGGAAAAAGGAAAAGCGCAATCGCTGAAGCTGTCCAGAACTGATGTGAGGACACCTCACATAAACTGGTAGCTTTGTTTGAATCAAATGCCTGCTCCCCAGGAGGCAGCTGTAATCAGCATATTCATCTTGATATAACCAAAGCAGCCAGAATGCAGCACGACTGATGTAATGTGACACGGTGGTTAAAATTAAAAGTGAACACGCCTTTTAATTGGATTGGATACCTGCTAGTAATTCAGACAATGGGAATTTGATTCAAATTTATAGTATTAAACGGCAGCAGATGGACATTAAAATGTCCATTGAGTTTGCAAACTGACAAGCACACTGGGTTTGCCAGATCCCTTCATTAAGTCACTGGTGGCATCAGTCAGGTGCTGCTGCCTATTTCATAGTTAGCAATGGCAATACATTTTGCTTTGCTGTGGGTGAGCAGCGAGATATTCTGACTGATGGCCACAGTTGGTTAATTTGGAATTTCATTTGCCTCTTCTAATCATACAAAATCCTAGCTCTGGTTTAGGGAAGCAGTTCTAAGAGATCTCTGGGTTTAACATCCTGTAAGTAACAAGGCCAGCTGACCACAGCAAGACAATGATGCCAATCTTCTTCTGACCAATGCCACCAATTTCTTTCACAGCTCAGGATTTTCTTAATATTTCAGTCTCTGTTCCAGATTCTTGGTCACTATCTGCAGCCTTCAACCCTCCACAAACTTTAAAAACATCTTCTGAATGAGGTTATTTTCCTTATTCCTCCTTCTCCAGCCAGTTCCTCAAAGAAATTTGTAATTGTGCCCCACACTTGAGCAGTTTCCCCTGCAGACTCAGCGTCTCATCTGCGTTCACTCATCAGCGCTCATTTATATCTCAACAAAGCAATCACAGCTATGGAGATGTTTGTTGTCTTTTCCCCCTCTACCTTCAAGCATTTGCAAGAAACCTTTTTAACTGGCTGCTGTGGCAAATGCACACACGCACACACGCAGATGTGCACACACAAATACACGCACGCACGTTCTACGCAAACCCACAGCAGCAGAAGCGACGTCGAGAACCATTTATTAAATCCTGCTTTCCTCTACAGCTCCACAGAACCAAATATGGACAACTGCATGCAAAGATGGTGGGACACCTGCTCTGCACTGACCTTTCTGAACACCTGATTAATGCAAGTTAAATCCCTAGGAGAAATAGATTTTCTATTGAGAGCCCCATGTGTTTCAAAATGAACTACAGAAAAGGGAGTCTAAAGGAACAGCTAAGCTTTTTTTTTTTTTTTGTCAGGGCATTATTTGCATCAAGTTGCTTTAAGCAATTTTCTGAATTTCAATGAATAATGATCACTTTACAAATTAAATTTTGTAGATGCATAAGAAAGAGATGAAAGTAGCTTTTTTTCTGCCATTACTCATTGACTTAACAGTGAGCCTGTTAAATATCTCTCATGCACTGTTAGGCCGCACAATTAAGCTTGAAATCAAGAGAACTTTCTATGACAATCCTCAGTAATAATTCTGGGGAATGATAGCTGCTGTTTACTCACAGTTTATAGTACGTGTTTGTATATAAATGTCCATATTATCACTTAGTGATACATATTAATTAACCAAAAAATTATGCAGGCAGGAGCACTAAAGCTTTATGATGTTGCTTGCTCTTTATCATCTTTAATATAGCTTCAAAATGTGAGGAGTCATCTAATGCAACAGAACTCAGGACTAAATAAATGCGTATGACTTCTTACAGCTCCATTTTATGGTTCACAATCATTTTTGCCACACAGATGCGATAAAAGACCCTAAACCACACTCTCTGCTTGCACTACCAACATACAGTGTTGCCCATCGCTATACAGGGAGAAGAGAGTCATTCTTGTTTACATCTTCACGGTGCTAAAGAGTAGTTTACTTTTATTTTTTGATTTATGCCTTTTTGTTTATTAGTATGAATGAAATTGAACTGCACTGTAAACAAAAACACCTATCTTTCTTCCTAATTGGGAGGCAGTGTGAAACAGGGACAAGGTCAAGTATAAAATACTGCCTGAGAACCTTGCAGTCACTATGTCTTCAAACTCTTAGTCAAATCAAGTAAATTATTCTTTAATATATCTGTGAACAGAATTTATAACCTCTGTGAAGTCAGTCCTAATTCTACATTTGGCTATTTGGTCATAATAAATTTATTTTCTGACCCATTGAGTCAAACAACTTAATTTCAAAATTAATCTTTTCAGGCTTCAGACTCACTGGATCCAATTATGAGTCCAACCATTCCCTCCAAGTTTCATATTCTGAAACTAGGTGGTCTACTGCTTTTTGCCCTTACACGACTCTTTGGTACTTAACTTTGTATTAGTTGGCCTATAAAATTAAATCTAAGAAGGGAGCATCCAAATCTTAAACCTTCAGTTACAAACATTAGTACCAAACACTTGCTTTTCCTGCAATGGTTCCTTTTAATTGGTATTATTATATACAACAGGTTGTCATTATACAGTATTTTTTATGTGTATTTGAATGGGCAAACTGCACAAAACAGGAGAAGGAATGCAGATTTGGGTTATTTTGTTTGGAGGGTGGGAGTGGTGATATTTTTAGGTTTCCTTCTAAATTGGATCTTGTCAAAACCCAGAATACTTTGGGTTTTGCTTAATGGGGTAAAAGCCTCAATTTTTTGTTCATTTATCTCTGATAATTTAGATGAACTTGTTCTGTTGGAAGAGCCTTTATAATTTCCAAACATATGTATTTCTATTCTTGCAAGGCATGGCTGCGGGCTGATATAATTTTAAACGGTCATGACTTCAAAATACCTGGAGCAAAATTTGCATTTCTTACAAGAAAAGCAACTTAAGGTTGCACCAGTCTTTTTCCTTAGAAATGTCTCATTCCGGGTGTGAAGCTCCCTGACAACCCTGGCTATGTGTTGATGCAGGGGACACAGGGGTGCAGCTTCTGGAGCACAAATAGACACAGCTCCAGCAGGACAAAAGGCACGGAAGCCTGATGGGCACCTCTGACTTAACTGCTTGGGTTCAAAGCTCCCAAGGCCAGGAAGTTACCAGCTTATTCCAGCCTGTTGCTACTCTTGCTAAACCTAGAGGAAGGGGCTGGGAAGGAGTAAGAAGTTGGGAGCAGCCAATGTCCAGCTGACCTGGGGCATTCAGGAGCACTTTCAGGGCACTTCAGTGTGGGCTCATGTCAATTCTTCTCCCAGTTGGAAATCTGTGGCATGCAGCACTGTAGTGTGCATTTGCCCTGTGTATGGGAAAGGATTTTTTTATTGGGATGATTACAAGAGCCCTCATTCTGAACACAGCAATTGTCATTCAGGGATGGATAATTCACAGCATTACTTAGTGCTGTTTTAGTGATTACTAAATCTTTACTGCTTAAACAGTCCTATCATTAGAGGCCAGCACTTATTACAGCACTTCTTATCTAGGAGAGGGAGGGAAGACTGCTTAACGTGATCCATTAGGAAACTCAAGCTTTAAATAAAGTGACCACAAAATCCTATCAGCTCCCAGAAATGCAGCAGCTGTACATATTTAATGTAATACAACACTATATTGTGGCAGAGATCCACTGTTTAAAACATGCATAAGGCAGGTGAAACGTGACTGTTTTGCTCCTCTGTTTGAAAAATGAGAAAGTGTAGAGTGGCATAACTCCTCAAAATACATAAATAAGCATTAGAGTCAGGGAGAAGACAGGTACACTGTTGGAATAGTAGTAACAGAGGAACGGTCAGCAGTTAAATCTGAAACTATCGCATCCTGGTTCTTTTGATCTTACTCCTCAAGACTCCACTCTGTTACTAACAGGTGAAGTGCAAAACCAGAAGCATGAGGGTCTGCTGAATTCTACTGTGCTTGTCTTAATTTAACAGAAGCACTTCCTAAATAGTCTGTCCCCTGACCATCTAATGCCATAAACATACATGCAAGGGGCAGCTACAGATTTCCCCTGCTCAGTCAGATCCTATGAAATTCCATGTTCCACAGGTCCAAAGAGAAAGAAAATTTAACTCACTGGCTTAGCTTTGAAGCAGAGTCAATCAACATGATAATGTTTTCTCACCATAGTTTGCCAAGTCCTACCATATGACCTTTTGTTAGTTTGAAACCTCTTCAGTGAATAATAGGACATTTCACTGGGATATGCTGGTATATGAAAATATTAGGAACACCTATTGTGTTTATGTATGTACATGTGTGTATACACACACATACACGTATGAAATAATGAATACAGAGAGCTTTCTGGATGGAAATATTCAGCATCTTCCAGAAGAAGTTAACAGATGTGTAGGAAAGGGAACCAAGGAGAATGTGAAGCTCTAATTCATACCTTCTGATAATACAAGGACAAGGAGGCCTCCAATTTAGCACAAGGGTAATAAATAGTAAGTAAGGTAAAAGGGAACTCTTTTATATACTGACTCACTGATTGAATTCATGGTCATAAACTATTACTGAATTCTACTACTAATGGGTTACTAGAAGTTTGAGGTACACCTATGCATTATGTTAACATGCATTTATTTTCATTCCGTGGGCATCTGAACCTCCTATTTCAGGATCTAAGCTGTACGTGAGGGAGAATAAACCAAGTTCTTTCATCTGCCTCTCCAAGGTTTCCCAAATTATCTGGTACACATGGACACACAGGACCACCTAACCAGGATCACTGACAATGCCTCCATTACTATGAAGTATCTTATCCATGTAAATTTGTGACTGGAAGTCACAGGAGCATCAGCTGACAGACATCTGTATCCTGTCAGCCCAGAGTGTCTAGACTGTGTCTTACACGTTGTAAGCCATGCTGAACTGTATGTGATGAAAGTGCACATGTGCACATGCACATACATCCATGCAGGTTTATTTTTCAATTGAGGAGCATCTAAGGAGCATATATTTCCCTCCTCTACACTTTTTCTAGATAAAAAGAATGTAAACAACACTTTTCACAGAATACTCATGTGACTTTTACTTGCCTGTCTGCTCCAGTAGACATTATGAGCTTGATTCTCCAAGACTGCCACTAAAATTCCACTCTACTGATTTTTGCAACCTAATTCTTCAGGCTTTTTTTTTTTGGCAGGATGATGTGACCCAAATTTATAAAGGAGGTCAATTTGCTATAACATTGCATCTTGAGTCTAGAATCCATATGTACTTATTTGTTATTACGACAGATGTAAAAGACCAGATTTAGAGACCTCAAGTCAGTTTGAACTTGACAGACTTGGAACGCTCTGAAGCATGAGGGTAAATGGCATCATTTAGGAAACCAAAATGTAAAGTGTTTTATGAATTATAAACATTTTTAAGATAATAAATCTACCCAAAGGCTCACACTTATTAAGCACCAAAAAGGACACAGCTACTTTTTTAACAACTAAAAATTTGAAGTGTTACTTCTCTATTTTTCTTTAAATGACATGTTACAAATTCTGCTGCAGAAAAACAGCTGCTGAAGTAACCTAGAGGGCATTTTCAGGCACTGTGCTTCAGTGATTACAGCAATTTTTGTAGACATTCAATATTAGGATTGCTTTCTAATTTTAGATGGAGTTAAATTTAAATTGAGTAGGAGGGGCTTTCACGTTACTCTAGATGTTCTAATGCTGCTTACCCCAACCCAAAAACTGTATAGTGTCTGAATTTTGTAGCAAGGATAATTTATTTAAAATTATACACTTTCAAAGAATGAAACTAGAGCTCACTAGCAGCAATGAAAAGATGTCCATTACTGTGATAGGACTGACTTAGGCCCTAAAAGCATTTACCCACTGGCCATGATCCCAACGCCATGGGACTTGGTTGCATTGTCATACCAACCTTTCTCTACTCTATTTCTTTGATACTTCCTCTTAAATGTGTATGTATAGGAAGTATCCTGAGACTCCAAGGCCAAATTTGGAGTCTTGTGTTAATGCTTATTAGTATTTCAATTCCCTGACTCTCACAAAACCCAAGTATCAAGCTCAGAGAAACTGAAAGAAAGAAGGTTAGTAAAGGGCTGACAGTCCAACAGACAATACAGATGGAAAGTGGATGGACTAGGTGAAACAGAGAAAACAAAAGAAAAGAGTTTCTATTAGATGCTCAATGAGACTCAGGCTGGGCCTGATTAAAGCCATATCTATGTAGGTTACATCTTTCCTTAGTTCTCTTACCTTGTTTCTCTTGAAATATGCTCTTCGGCAAGCTGCAAAGCACTTCTCGCTGCAGAAGCATTTCACTTCACTTCCCATACTCAGGGAATAGCGCTTGATTCCAACTTTCTGGCACCAGGCACACATTATTTGTACATTTGACACATCATCTTCTACAACAAAAATATAAGAACAATGTTTACATGAGATGCAAACACCTTCCTCAGACATCTGCACACTTACTCTTAGACACAAACAGCACCGGCTCATCTTATTTCTAACTCCCTCACTGTCAGAGAGCAGAACTGTGCCTGCCTGTGATCACCAGCTTCGTCCTCAGGCAGCCGATGACCTGTGCCAGCCAGACTCAGCAGCCTGGCAAAGCTTCTAAAAGGGCTGGAAAAGATGATTAGCTTCAAAAACCGTGCACTGCTGAAAATCTCTGGAAAGCTCAAGAACTTTTTAGAACGCTTAAGAGCACACAACTCTTTATTAAATGAGTAACCAAGACTGAAGGTTTAGTGGGTACTGCTGCTTTGTTTTTGTTACTTACAGTCTGCTGTAGTGAGTCCCTGAGATGCTCTGCTCAGCAAACTGGCGATAAAACACAGCTAGAAGGTGCTGCACCAAGGCAGGTCTCTAACACGAGCCCTCTTCTAAATAAGAAGGAACATAAAACATCCCCTTTCTGTATTATTTTGAAATAATAACCAGCATACAAAACAGGGCACTTTTGTGTGAATTCAGCAGTCACAGAAACACAGACTTGAGCAAGGCAGAAGTTGCAGCACTGTGGCAAAATCTGCCAGGTTGTTTTTCAGTCATTATGCTCATTGGTCAAATTTTAATTCAGGCAGAGTTCCCAAGCCTTTTTCGAGCTCTTCTCTAACGTGTGTTACAAATGTGGCAGGTGTGCCTTCTGCCACGTAAAAATACCCCAGAGCTTATTTACTAACATGCAGCAGTATCCTTGTGTGGCCATCATTCCCACCTCAGCTTCACAGACAACAGCAGTGAGTAATTAAGCCTACTAAACAGACCAACTCAGTAAGTTAGCAGGAATCTTTCCGACTTAAAACTCAGAATTCTTCAGTTCTTATGTCCAGTTTATGATACTGAATGACCTTTCAGTTACAGACAGCAGCCATTGTCTAACTTCTGGGAAAAAACATCCCTGGAGACTAATTGTTGAAGCAGTTCCTGGTCCATGAGCTGTGGAGAATTCATAGCTTAGAGATTCTGTCATGCAGCCATCCTATTTCCCTATAAAGGATTTGTTTTTGAAGCTACGCTGTCATCGTTCTGTAAAATTATTGGCAAACTAATTTTTAGCAGAGTGATTTGGCTCCTTTCCCTGACTATCATAACTCAGAACTACGTGCTGCATTTTACTCACCTTATTGGAATAAATATTGCCAGTTTAATAACTTTTTTCCTTCCACAAATTGTGTTATGATTTACAGCTGGAAATAAAATTCTACAATGTAAAATAATGACCTTTTAGTTTTAATCAGACTGTCTACCTTTAAACCTATATTTAAGGCCAAGTTATAGCACAGATTTGTGTTTAATGTATTGTATCACTTACCCTTTAGTGTAGGATTTGCCAGTATTATAAGCGCTTTCATATACTGAACACGAAAGGAAATAAAAATAATTTGGCCAAAACGATCACTAGCCATCCCTAGGGTCAAAAACCTGCCCTGAGCTGGCTGCAACATCAGCCAGGCACCCAGGCTGCTGCTGTGGTGGTTTTGTGTGGGGTCATCACAGCTTCCTCTGCACACTGCTCTTGTCCAAGATGCCAACTACCCCAGCACAGACCTGGAGCTCTTCCCTCCATTCTTATCCTGAGCCATCTGAAGTACTTATCTTTTACAAAGGCACCCTGATTCAGCTACTTTTGCACCATAATAAACCAATTCCTTACAGACTGAACCTGCCCCTTTGAATGTACCAGGACAACAGAAGATCCTCTGAATCAAAGGAACCAGACAGAAGACTCTTGTTTCAGATAACAGTAACATATATTCCCCTACTGATAAGAAACATTTTATCTCTGGAAAAGAGAAGATCTACCAGTGATACCTTTCTAATAGCCTTCATTTCTGGCGAGAGGAACTCTCATAAATGAAAAAAGAATATTACAGAGCTGAAAGAGAGTTCACTGGCAAAGTAGGTGCTGAAGTAGTTCTTTTTGAAGCAGGTTAGCTTGTCTGGGGCACAGTTTGTAAGGGGGAACACAGAGATGCACCACTGGCATTCTCAGGGGCTTTTATGAGTGATTTGATAGGGGGAACACCTCAGCTGTCATTCAGTTCCTGTTCACTGAGTCACACAAACTGTCCCCCATGGATGATGAGAAAGACCCACACAACTATTCACTTTTAATTACACATGCTCCCAGCAACTGCTATTTACATGGAAAAGCCACGTTATTCACTTTTCTACAGGTGGTTATGCAGGACAGTCAGATTCAGTCCACCTCCTTCTACCAAAGACTTCCTCTAAGATACATCCTGGCAAGGGGAGGAGAGGAGAGGAGAGGGAGAGTGACCTTCTGTGCCAAGTTGCTGTCTTGCCATGCCCTGTCCAGCAGAGCTTCACCACCACCTCACAGAGAATCCTTTGAAGCAGCATGACTTCACTTGTGGTCCACAGGTCTGACAGTCAAAAAAACAGCAGAGAATGGTCTGCAAACTACTACTTCCAGCCACTGTATGCACTTCCAAGAAGTAATATGTGACATCCAGGAGGCATCATCAATATCAGTCAAAATGGTCATCATTTTGAAAGAAGGAAGGGGGAAAGGGAGGGAAATAGTCTAGCTACATACAAAGAAGTCAAACTGCTTCTCTATTCTACTCCTTTCTCACCCTAGTCATCAAACAGTGTAATCCTTTTCATTTCATGGTAAAACAATAATAAAACTAGATTCCTCTTCAATTTAATAGACTCAGGAACACTGCTATAAAAGGATTAACTGAGTATGGCCATGTGAAGCAGCCAGGAAATAGCAGTACTTCAGAAGAGAGTTCAGACTACAAACTTCCTGAGACAGGACACTAATACATCACTTTTCAAGCCATCTTTGCTCCCTCAGGTGTACATTTGCCCAAGTCAATTTTTGATGCAAATCTAACATTTTGTAATGCAGTTCATCAAGTGAAATAGGAAACATCCGTGGATGTTCTAGCTATCCATGAACCATCAATTGGGTCCAGCCCAGCAGGAGGAAATATTTGGTCTAAAATCAAATCCTTTCTTTCAGCTACAAGTGAAGCTAAGAACAGCAAAGAAAGGAACGCATGCTTGGTACCTGGGAGAGCACAGAGCTCTGCCCTATGGGCTATGGGTGTGGATGACAGCTGGGGACAATGATAAAGGTCCAAACTTGACTGTGCTTTCCTTCTGCACACCAGTTGTGGCAGAGATGTGAGCAGACCTTGTGAAAAGAACTAATAGGCATATTTTGTTACAGTGTATTAATCTTAGCAACCAAAAAACAGGGCTGCAACATTGGCAGAAAGTATTACTTCATGTATTTCTACCAGCAGTGAGAATCAATAATGTAGCCTCAAAACATTAAGACTGCGTGAAACAAAAAAAGACAAGAGTCTTGGGATTTAAGTACTGTCATCTGCTAAACACAAATTGGAATAATCTGAAACCAGAAATTCCTATCTTGCATTCCATTCAAGATAAAATTCCTCTCACTTTTTCACAGACCTTTATTTTTCAAGGCCAAATTCTTTGAAAATCACTTTACCAGATTCCCGCCCTGCTTTCAGGAAAATGTATCAAATCCCTGTTCCTAGAGCACTCAGCTAGAAGAACTTGCTGCTAAGTGATCACAGGGAAGCAGGAAATTTCAAATCCACTAGTTTAAGACTGGTTATCTGTCTTCAATCTTTATTCTAATCTTTTTCCTGATTAGAACTGCACTAAGAAAGCTTCTCCACAATAATTATACCAGTTCATTACATCGGCAATGTTCTCCTTTGCTCATAGTCAGACTTGTGCTGGTAGTCTAGGTTAGCATATCTGCTTAAAGTAACATGAGCTCATCCTGACACCATGCCTACATCCATCATGTGAGCGCTCACTGGAGCAGCTCTTCTGATGAAGATCATTCACCATCACTTTTAGGACTCATATAGCTATGCTGACACATGTTTGTAAAGTACAAAAATATCATTTGCAAGTCCTGGCACAGATAATTTTGAAGTGAAAGAAAACACTTTTTAATAACTGCTTCTTTTTCCCCTCCATCTGGGCCTGCGACTTTATGACCTGCTTTTGCAAAGTGTTTAGCATGTTCTCAGATCTGTCACACCTATAACAGGTAGCCTGGGCACTCTTACAGGTGAGATAAAGAGGAGATGGGACTGACACAACTGAATAGTAATAGGAGAGCATTCAGCACAACATACATATTGCTGTCCTCTGTAATAAGAATAGGTAATAGAAATATAAATTCTTTCTGCATGCTGCAAAAGATCTAAATTTCCAGCCTCTACTTTTCTGAGTTCTCAGCTCTTCACAGGGAGAGATATTGTGGGAGTTACAATATTGTGTTTTCCTGCCTCTGGGTTGTGTCATTACAGGTGGAAGAAGTACTCCCTGCACCCACCACACAGATACTGTTCGGTTACATCTCCTTGTGGTTTTTATCCTGTGTATTTTTCATAATGAACAATGCAATAAACACGGAGTGTTTGCAGTGTTAAATCACGTTCCCAAAGGGAGTAGTTTGTATAACAAGATAAAATTATCACATTATAATAACTAAATATGCATCAGTCTAAAGCATGCTTCAATTAATCATCAAAAGTTCGCACCGCCTCTTTAGGTCTTAATTAAGCAGAATGTTTGGTATTTTTTTCCTTTCAAACCAGTGTGAAGGAGCTGCAGAAAATTGTTCCTCTTAAACCCAATGAGCAGCAGTTTACACTAATCGATCTTACATGGAGCCATAATTTAAAGAGGTGGGGGAAGTGAAGGAAGGCAATGAGTACAATGGAGTAAATCCATCATGAACAGCCCTGTCTCTTTATCTAAGCAAACCAGCATGACCTACAGTGTTCAGTGCAATATTCCTAAAATCCCTACCATTCTGGAGTTAAATCCTGATCAGTTTACTAAGTTTTAGGTTGCAACACTCTACTAACACTTTTTTGAATGGAGATGTATTTTCAATTTTAACTCCAGCTTCAAAAAGTTGGGTGAAACTAAATGCAGCTACAGCTCTAATCCTGCATACTATGATGATTCAAGGGCAGGTACTTTAAAACCTTACTTTCCATATTTCCTTGCAAGAAATTCAGTGGGAGATACTCAGTGCTTCTGGGAAGAAGGTAACATCTCTCCTGAAGATGCCCAACCACAGCACTGTTATGCAGAAGGAAGATCAGGAGGACAGAGTGTTTGGGATTGAAATTTCAAATACCGCACCTGGACTGAGAAAACCTTTGTGAAACCTGTACTTTGACTGTGGTTGTATCCATGATCTGATTCAGAAAATATATTAGCGTCCCATCCCTCCTCCATGTCTCCCAACCATCCAACTCATCTCTGGCATGAGTTTCCTTCCATGACATCATCAGAAGCCATGTCTCTCCACTACTGCTTTCATCCACTTTCCTTTCTTTTTCTCTTGCTGATTCCCACCCCCTCACACAGGCAGTTTGCATCCCAGATTGTCTGGGTAGGGAGCTACAATAGCCCTTTTACTTTGAGCTGGGAACTGCACTCAATCCACTGGTATATACATCTTTAAATATTTTAGCTGTTTTCACTATTACTTTCTAATGAAAAGCTGCAAAACTTCCTTTTTAAAGACTTTAGATCTTAACTTGACTTGAGCATCTGCAGCAATAACATTAAGGGCTCACTCTTTCCACTGGGATCTGCCAGAATTTCAGAATTGGATAATTCCGAGTTACCCGCCTGCTGCTCCTGAAATCCCAGAACGCCATTGAAGAAAAGCAAGTAGCGTGTATTCAGATTTTTCATCCCAAAGCAGTTCCTGAGGTTGTTGATCCCGAGCAAGGCAGAAGCACCATTACAGCCAATTTTCTTACACCCAAAATGCTTTATCAAATTAATCTCAAACTAAAAAGGTGAAGAAGCAAAACTCCTGAGACATTGCTGCAGATCCCCTTGTGATATCACTTCTAGTGTTGATTCTCTAAACAGATGGGGCACGTGACAAACTTAAGGTACAAAAAGTACCTTAGAAAGTAATTAGCAGAGGAAGATTAAAATATAGGGCTGACAATAAAAAGCTTGCTGCAGCCATCACTATGGAAATACCTCAGAGCCTCTACAATGCATTTCCTTTTAAGGACCAGTCTCTTCAAGTTCACTACTCTGCCAATAAAGCAAAATGTCCCAGCCCCTTTCGAAAAAATCATTTTGGGGAACCACGGCCTGCCTACGTTTTCTATGCATGAGCTGAGGCACATTCTTATGCACAGTTCAGTAGGGACAGAATGCACAACACAAAAGCTGGCATTTAGGCAGGTTTTAAACATGCAAACAAAAAAAGCACCTATTTCAGCTAATAGAGGGGGAACTCCCTGTGTACTTTGAATATATGCTATTAAGGTGCATACATGGACTTTATGATTTTCTTTTTAGCACAAAGGAAACACTTGGCCCTCCACAGAGAGCAAAAGACATCAACAGCAGGCTAGATGGGGCAGGCATCCTGGCAGCCACTGGCATTTGAAAACCCAAGCAGTAATAAGCCTATGATCGGTGTAAATTTGATGATGTTTCAAACTGGAAACAAGAAAAATAATTTGAAGAGTAGTGACTACAGGATTTGTTGCAGTGGTCTTTATCAGAGGGCAAAACCTACAGTTAGAGAACTTGTAATGCTGTTCAGCAACCAGGAGGTATTTGTGAAATACTGAAGAGGGATCCAGAGCATAGTAAAATAGAAGTCTCCTCCATGTATAGATTTAACTAGATCTGATAATGTGGTCTTTACTTAAGGAAAACTGCCACTGGGTTCTGCCTGGAATCAAACTTCTTGGTACTGTAGTCATAGATCTAATTCCTCAGTGAATTTTGACAGAATGCCTTGGAATTAATTTTTAGTGGTTTGCTAACTACCATTTAAAACATCTATGCTTTCAGATTCCTCCAATGCAATTTAAATATTGAAAGAGGTCACAGTAGGCAGTTCTAGAATGTTTGTAGGGCAGGAACTGCTTATTCCCATATGTTGCATGAAGTTACTCATCTGCACTTGTATTTACAAAATCTCATATAAATTTTAATTATAAAGCAATGCTAAATCATAACACAGAACATCACTCATTTCTTTCTACAAAATAACTAAATACTTGCTTTAGTATTTGTATCTGATATTTCTCAGCCAGTTTAGGTCACAGGCTGATTTTACAAGGTAGTCAGCACTGGAAATGCTTCTGCTTCTCCTTTAAGACATTTTGCTTCACCAGATACAGTTCTTCCAGCCCAGTCCTCCTTCACCTTCACAAGTTTCTGGCAACTTCTGATACAACTCCAATCATTATAATTTGGAACCTAACATTATGTTGAGACACTCATCTGTGGCTTGTAGGATTTACATCCCCTTTCCTTCTCCAAATGTACTTGATATTTTGTGAAAACCTTGGGAGGGAGCATTATTTTTCCCTTGCACTTTTTTCCTCTGTGGAAAGCTCAGTCAACTGCATGACATCATCCTTTCTGCCTCCCCTTCTACTGTGTCCCTTGGCAGTGACCTCCCCTCACAGCACAGTGTAGCAGGGAGCCGGTTCTTGTTTGGGATGCTCAGAGCAGCAGGCACGCTCTGTGCATCACTTGTACACAGAAGGAGGCAGGAAAGGGAAGGATTTTGTCCACCCTCATGCTCAAGGGATAGACCAGCCAGCAGTTGTACCCCACTACCAAGGCACTGCTGTGGGGATCACAAGATAAACTAAATCAAAGAGCACTCAAAGAAATGGGAAAAGTGAGATGCCATAGCCTCCAGCAGGTGCCAGGGGAAGGAGGCAGCTTGTTCTCACCCACATTGAAAGAATTTTTTGCATTCTTCTTTGACTACTCTTGATTTCAGCCTTCCTTCATCCCAGGTAACAAGAGTTGTCCAAACTTGCCTGAGCAAAAGGGCAGAGTCACCCTAAGTGCCCTCTCAAATTTACTCTGTCATTAAGGGCTGCAGAATAACAGAAGATTGCACACTACCTACTAAGGCCATATACCCTGCATAGCTGTGGTGAGATTTTTAGTTCTGGGTTATTCCAGGCTACTGCATTTCTGTTCCTCACTATTTCTATGAAACTTTTAAACTGGAAAAAACAACGAACCAACCAACCAAAAAAACCCCACCAGCCTTCTTTACATTGCTGTGCAGAAAATAAGAACCTTCTAAGACCAAGTAGAACTAATCTTAGGATCAGTTTGTTGCAATGGACTGTACTCAAGACTAACCCTAAAGATCACTCAGAATCTGCTGCCAGGTCTAAACATAGTCACCAGCCTGCTGGGCAAGATGGACTCTTATCAGCCACAAGGAGACACTTACAGCAATCCTCTGGAGGCTACATTGGCTTCTTACTTGCTTCCAGACGCAGATTGGATGTCTGACTTAGAAAGTTACATTTGATTTGGGCACTGCTCCAGTGGGGTCTGTCTGCCTGATGCAGATCAGGGGAGTGCTCTTGCAGAGAGCCTCCACATCTGAGTAACCTGTATTCTCCTGGTAGAGGCTTCCCATGACTAGATTTAGCATCCTCCACTGACACACCATAACCTGAATCTGCAGACACTCAGTGCACCACATAGGGCCACATTTAACTCAGCTTTTTTGGGTTTAATTATGAGGTACAGTAAGGAGAGAGGGCCTTTGTTGAGCTTTTTATATTTGGTTAGTAGCACCCTAATGTTTTCCAGAATCATATAAGCAAATTGGAACCTAACATTTCATTTGACTAAAACAGAAATTGGAACAGCTTGAAGATAAAATTTTAGTCAGACTGCTCAAAATTATTTGGTTTTCAAATTAAAAAAAGAAAAAAACAACAAAACAAAACCACTTTATTACAAATTAGGCATGAGTGGAAAATGTTAATTTTGTTAACTCTTCAAGGTTTTAGCCTGGTCATACAAAATATGAATGCAAACAGAACACTTGTTCAAAGTTTTCCAATATGCTCAAGGAAAACCTAATCTGCTGAAATCTTCAATGACAGCTTCCTAGACAGTTTAGGATCAGTACTCTTTCCCCCGCTTTTTCAAACTGATAGCTGCTTGTGATAAAGAATCATATTTGCTTTCCAAGAAATCCTGTTTCCCTTAGCTTCCTGAATGCATCTTTTCTGCCTCTACAATTGCTATGTCAGTGTATATTGCAGAGTATCCTTCTTGTTTCTCCTCAGGTTTGTGAGCATCCCCCATGCTCTGCTCTCTCTTCTCCCTCTTACCTGTATTGAATCTTATCAGCAAAAATTATTCAACTAATAATTCAATGGATCTGCTTATCCTCTTCAGACCATTACACTCCTGTCCAAATGAATACCTCAGCCTGTCTCTCTGACACCTCTTTACTCATGCTGACCCTTCTGTTCAAGATCAATACAGCAAGAATTAAAGTCTTAATAATTTCTCCCTGAGTGCTCACTCCATATTATTTGCTCAATAAGGATGGACTGCACCATCTTTCCTGTCCTTCAGGTTCATGATTTAGGTATCATTTTCACCTGTGGGTACCCCCTTTTGAGCTGTATTTAGTCTTGTAGATTTTTCTCCTCTACAATATCTAAAAGCTTTCCTCATCCATTCACAAACTCTGGACACATCCTAATTCTTAGCCTCTCAGTCACTACAGAGCATCACTTCCTGGTGTTCTCTCTGGCCTGTAATGTAATCTTGCCCTCTGTCTGTCCACACAATACGCTGCAAAGATCCCTTTCCCTGCCCAGCATTTTAACCTTGAAGTTTTCTCTTGGCCTCTTGCTGCCTCTCTCTCCTGTCCCCTTACTTCATTTATCCACTCAAACATGGCAAAATGCTTTGGTGTTTGAGGCAGGTCAGTCACAGCCTGTCTGTCCCCCATGCTGAAAATGTTGACCTTCACCTTATTAATTAATTATGTGAGTCTAATCATTTGCCTGCTCAAGTCAAAGAAGCACCTTTATGCTGTTTCCAAAGTCATCCCCTGTGGTTGCAAGGGACTCCAGGAAAACATCCCCAGAGTTAGTCTTGTCTGGCTTTGTATCACTCTGAAGTTTTCTGCTTTGATGTAGTGCCCACAAAACGGTGTCAAAGTGCAGTGCCAAGACCACTGCCTCGCACACTGGCTCTCCTGGTGCCTTTGTACTCCCTTTCCTACCAGTTGTTTCTTGCCAGGCTCTTCGGGGTGATCATGGCTAGGGCACCTACGCCCTAAGATAAAACAAAACCATTACTACTCATGCTTATTGCAAATCCCACAAAGGCTGTGATTCTCCTCCCCCTCCAATCCTCCCAAGCTTTGGTCTCTAAAACAAAGGTGAGATAAATCCATTCATCTGCTCAGAAGTCATGGTAATCTAGTGCTCATTACTGATCATGGGATAAAGTCAGAGGAGACAGAGATTATGCATTCGTATCTCCTGTGCAGGTAAAACAACGACATTATTTGTCAATGAATTAATTAAAAACCTAAAGGTGGAAAACACTTATGAAAACCTCTCTCTACACATTACCCTTAGGGGTACATTTGAACACAGGATCATATGTTGTAGGTGGACAGGCAAAGAACAGAAGGCAGTTGACTTGGCCAAGATTCCCTTGTGTCCACTTAACTACTGTTGCAGTAATTTGTTTTTCTACTTCATAGTTCAATTTCCTCCTGCTTATTTGGTGTCATAAAAATCCAGCAACTGTGGCAATTTGCACAATGCACGCTATAGCCTTGTGTTCACATACCACAAATTCAGCATTCTGGATTCATTCGTGACTCAGATTGGAGGGGAAAATAGCTTGGGATGGCACAAGCCCTTGATTAAAGCTTTAGGGCCAAATCAACAACAGCTGAGGATCCAGCCCATATGGCCTGAGATCTTTAGCTGCGTAAAGGCTGCAGGAATGGGCCCAAATAGCTTTGGTAATTAGCAAATATCGTATAAAATAGATTGAAAGTCTTTGGCAGGCAGCGCGTATTGAGTAACATTTGAAAATTATTCATAGCATATTATATACTTCTTTGGAGATAAAACTCAATGGCATAACAATAATTTAGGAGGGGCAACTGTACTCTATTACACGAGCAACAGCAGGCAAACACTTTCTTGGATCAATCAGTATTTTACAGCTATCTTCAGACAATGTTGCGAAGGGCAGAGGGGACCATCTAACACCTGGGACCTGATCCTACAGGCAGTTCTGCCTCTGCAGGAGCACCCTGGCACCTGGTGGCATCTCTTTAGCCCTGTGGGTGGAGAGCTGATGTTCTTGGGCAGGAGTTGCATGTTACCTCGTATCCCTCAGTGCCTTGGTCACTCAAGAACAACCACAACACCACCCACGGATGTCCATAGAAGCAGGACTCAGACTGCTTCTCCCTGGATTCACCAATTTTCACACCGTGTGGAGCAGTAAACAATAACACAACAATTAATCACCCTGGTGTAGCCATAAGAGCTCCTTTCACAGATTACGGTGAGTAGCATGCAGAGGGGAATAAATCATTTTTCACGCAAACTCTGAGGAATGGCATGTTAGAAAACCACTCCTGATAAAAAATCTAATGAAAATGTAAAACATCTCAGTGCAGTCTCCTGGGTAGAGTCAAGATCATATTAAACCCTTGAGAGACAGCAGTCAGGGATTTCAATGGGAATCAGGAGCCAGTTTTTCCAGTATGAGCTTGTTAACCTGATATAAAGACATGACACTGATTTGATGGCTTTGTCTCTTTCACTGTTTCCTTCATGCAGCCTATTTTTAATTTAATAATCTTTCATTAATTTAGTTAAAGGTTTTATTCATCAGAACAAAATCTTTTTCCTAAAAGCAAATGCTGTTGAAGTGCTGAGAGCATAATTCAGCATGAGAAGTGATACAAGCAGTTGTCATTGCATTTGTAGGAGTTTTTCAAAAATACTAAAGTGATTAAAGCCACTCTTGCACTCATTTTTAAAGTTGCCTGTGACTGGATCTTAATAATTTTGAAATCAGCCCTCTTGCTAAGACACTGTGATCCAGTAACCTCAAAGCATTGTCAATAACAATAACCATTTTTACATGTTCATTAGGATTTACCTGCTGGTGGCTTTATGAAAGGTGGTGGAATTAATGGGACAATAATAGGTACGTTCCCGTGATCCTTCGACCCTGCTGGTGAGTCCGATAGTCCATTTCCTGTGGCAAGCCCTGGGTAGCTTGGGTTTATATTGTATGGTGAAATAACACTGTCCTCAGGTAATTTTGGTTTTGGCAAAGAATTTTCTGTAAAACACAAAGAACACATTGTACAGTATGACACATATATTTCTTAAATGGCCCTACATACTTTCACCCATCTCTTCATTAAATTACTTACCCAAATACAAGAATAGTGCACAAAACCCCCAGAGGTTTCCCCTTTTAAAGAAATTGATACTTTCCAGTAATCTTCAGAAATACTCAATTTTTTTTCAAAATCAAACTCACACTTCCTTTTTGCAGAAGGTAAAAGGTGGGATTATTTTGTCATGCATAGCCTTGGTATCCCTGATTTAGTCAATGGCATCCTATTCTTGCTCTTCATTTCTACTGTTTGCATGGTGATCACACTCGGTGTGCTGTGACTTCACCAGTACAAGGAGCATGAGCTGAAGAATAAAAGAATTCCTATTCTCTATAAATAATATGAGTAGTAATAATGAAAACAATTTAAAGAAAGGAAAAAATATTGAAATCACAGCAAAGGGTGCATAAAATGATGACAGTTATTATTCTAGTTCTTTAACCCCAAATCACCCCAGGATTCTTATTTGTAGGAATTTCTCTAATATACCTCAGCCATGGGGCAGGACTTAATTCTTATTACTCTATCTTCTCCCATCTCTCAGAACAAGAAACTTGCTTTTTCCCCTCCCAAAAACTGCATACACCAAAAATTTCTACCTGTCACAGGCATTCGACATCTGTGGTACATAAAACATATGATTTGTATCATGTGCCTATAAAAAAAGTATGCCACAAATTTCATCAAGCATAAACTGGAGCCAGTAATCATTCAGTAAAAGACGTATTTACTAGAACAGAAATAAATTAAGTGCATTAGTACACAGGCACCAGTTTCTTCAAAGGTAGCTTAATGACATTATGTTTTCAATGAAAAATAAATATTGATCACCAATGTTGTTAAAGAACTAACAAGCTGCAAACATTCAATTTTAATACAATTAGGTTGTTTCACCCTACCTCTAATTTTTTCCCCTTTTTTCTAGCCATCTGTCCCTCAGCACTGATCTCTCTGGTGTCAGTACTCATCGCAACACCCACTGAATACAGTGCTGCTGCTGGCTACCAGAAAGAAAACCCAAACACTGCTGTCCACAAACACAGCGAAAAGTAGCACCCCAAGTGCATAACAGCTGCTGGAATTTCCTCTCTCTACCTCACCTTTGAGGAACTCCTGTTGCATAAGTCAAGATGCAGCAATTTCTACTGTTTTCCTCATTCTGATTACAAGCCCCTATCCATTCCCTAAGACTGAGGAGTCAGAAGGCAAAAACTGAATGACTGAACAAACCAACAGGCTCTCATCCTTTACCTTTTAAATCACAAAGATTCAGCAATGTCTCAAACAAATTCCATCCATGGAAAATTTCTACCACAGTGCAGAAGACAGTATAGTACAAACATGGATGAGAAGCCTTTTGTGAACATTCACACTTGTTTCTACATGTGTGAATATTCCAGTTTCAAATCTTTCAACACTTTAAAAAGTTGTTGGCCAACCAGCCTTAGTATGGGAAACAAAAGGGTTCCTTAAGGTCACCCTGCTAAAAAAGTGCTCCCTTCTTTCTCCAGTTGTGAGTAGTTTATTGATATCACAGGCACATGACTTTCAACTGACACACAAAAGGCATTATTTGTGAAGATATATATCAATATATAACAATATATCATTATATCAACAGCAAATTTGTTAAGTGACTTTCCTCGTAGCCTGTTGGCTTCCCTGTAACCCAAGGTACTCTCAGATATTTTTATGTAAAGCAACCAAGACAGAAGCAGCAGAAGATGCTTTGCAATCTACAGCAATTCAGACAGGTTGAGCTCTATTAATCCTTCTTTACATGAACACAGAAACATGAAGTCTCGTTACCTTTGAGAACAGAAATGTGCTGGCGGCTTTCCCCATCTGCTGAGTAGTTCCTGAATTCAATATCTTCTCCATCTTTCAGTTCTACCTTATCATAACCATACCAGCCAAGGAGCTCATTCATAGTGTTTTCAGCAAAGTTCTGAAAGAGAAAAATTACCTACTTATTTATGTAATCAATAACCATTTGGAAGGAAGGGAGGACTGCATAAATCGAACCATATCTGTGCTACATGAGGAAGTGTCAGGTTTGGCCCACCTCCTAAAGACTAATGTTCATTTCATAACTCAAGTGCATAAAGTGAAATGCATTTAAATCTCCGACTGGCACATGTAATTATGACAGAGACTCATATGTCTGTAATTTAAAGAAAATGAAAAGGAGAGTTATTTATGACTTTTGCTCTGACATTCAATGTCAGAAATATTTTAACATACATTCCTCACACAAATTTGTCTGTGTTGCCATAAAATATTTAAGACTGCAGGAAGAAAATAACAGAAAACCAGGATTTTTTTTTTTCAACCAGCAGTTAATCAATCTTACTGCGCTACAGTCTTTTCAGCTGGAGCAGGTCACTGACACAATTACAGTTCCTTGAGGTGCCCATGAACCAAATCAAATAAAATCACAGCAGACGTTTTTCCTCAGTTATAAGCCCTTGCATAGTCAAAGCACTTAAAGATTCTTCACCGTGAAAGCACTTTACAATCATTTTTCATACAAACATTTCTTGTATTTGTTTAAGAAAAGCTTTCTCAATTTTGCCATATTTATTTTCAAACCAATTTCCAAGCGGCTGTGTGGTTACATGTTATGTTTGTATGGAAATGCAAAGTATGGAACATGACTGTCATAACCCTCAATTTCTATTAAAAATATGTCCTCTAGGTCATGAGGCAAAAATATTTCTGTAGAAAATGCTCATTACTGGGCCAGGAGATTTAGTGGAGTAAGTTAAGAAATCTGCAGCCAGGCAACAAAGCTTTCTGAAACCAAATAGTGCCACAGAGCTCTACAGCTTATGGATTTAGGAAACTACCAAAGGAAACCAGCTAATGAATTATTGCGACAGCAAAGATCAGTTTAAAGTAGCATGACAACTATAAGTTGAAACAAAAAAGCCACACACAGAGCCTTTCTGTTTGGTTTTTGCAATTTTGTTTATTAACACTCTTCTGAAACAAATTTCAAACTTCATATTCCTCCAAGATCTTGACTTCTAAAATAATGCCTCTGTTAAGCACCATCTCCCAGGACTCTGGCAAAGGAATAAGGAGAATACAACACCAGTTCAAAACAAATTGTATATGTCAAATTTGCAGGTTGCCAGATTTTGTCTAGTAACTGCTCTAGCTTAATTTTTGAGTGGGAGAAAATCTAATGATAGAACACAGCAATTCTCCAGTCATTTAAACAAATAAATAAAATTAATCAGATGATAATTGCTTTCGAATTCAAAGCTACAGCAGGCGCTGTGCCCCAGAACCTCAGAGCGCTGCACTGCTCCCGGCTCATTCATCACACCAGATTACATAGGTGTTCCTGTCACTCAAGGAGCGCTGTAAAGCAGCTATAAGCAATAAACACAAGCAATTTGTACTCTTCCAAGAGTATCATCTGTGCAATTATGCTACAAACACATTTCAGGAAAAGAAAGCCCAAAACAAAACCCCAGAGTAGACACCTGAAGCATCCATTTCCTTTTGATTTTCCCCTTTGCATTCTCACCTTAGCATCTGATGGAAGGCACAATTCTGTGGCTGTCCTGTGCAGCCCCAAATTGATGGAAAATATTCCAGCATTCCACCTCTGCTTCTAGACTCAGCATTACAAATATGACATCTGAACTATGCCACTACTACAGTTTTCAACAAGTACAGTGCAGTGTAAATGTGGCTAACAACTACCTAAATCGTTTGAATGATGCAGTGTTGTGTTTTAAATACTAGTAAAAATGGGATTTTTTTTCTGAAAGTTGTTTTTCATTGGTTTTTTGGTTGCTGGGGGTTTTTTTAGCTTTTTAGAAAACTCTCTCAGCAATGAAGAGTCCCAATGCACTAACCCTGTTTGTAACCCTTGGGAACCCAATAACAAAATGACCTGGACCTGGGGAATCAAATGTCACCACTGCAGCTCACCAAAAATGACCCGAAAGGGCCCAGGGAGGCCAAAGGCAAGGTCTGCCAGCTTCCCTTGCTTTGCTAAATTTCAGCTATGGAGACACAGCCCTAGAGACTAATCTAGCAAGGTAGAGACCAATTGACAAAGTCTTACCAATTTAAACCCCATGCAACCAAATTAATTGACTAGCTCTAAATTTGCCTCCTGTGGATGCTTTGTGTTTTATTTGCACTGCTGATCAACTCAGACAATGAATAATTTCTAATTACTTGTCAAGGAATACGTAAGCAAGGCTGTATATATGTTTGTTTTTCTCTGAAAATTCATGCATGTATCTGTTCCTTCAGAATGTAGTCAAAATGATGGCTGGGTGGGTAATGGCACCAAATTTAAGTACCTTTCACGTCTCATTTAAACTATCCATGATAAGTGATGCACCAAAATGAACACTCATACTGAGAAAAAATACATGGATTTCAAAATCATCCATCATAGAGACTTGACTCTTTTATAAAACAGTAAATCAATGGGGTCTTTTCTACTAACTTCAGTGAGAGAGTACAATGAGGTTGCACGTCAGCAGTAACAAAAGTAAGCACCTTTTTAACACTGATTTCCAAAAAAGCGTGGCTTAAAATAAAAAAAAGGAAAAAAAGAAAAAAAAACAATTAAGCAATTCTCCTTCATAATTTATCTTACCTACTACAATGCTGCAGGTCACCCTTAGTATCATTCTCCCAGCGACTAACAGCCAGAGCTCCATTACACCACACTTCATACACAGCAAATGGAAAGCATGACCCCATCCTCAGCAAGCTGAGTGTCAAACCTGAGAAATGGCTTTTTCCACACTGACTCTCTTGCATAGATGGGTATCCAAAGAACAGCAACATCCCCTTCCCTCAGACTCCTGACTACAGCACCCATTTGCAGAGATGTCTAACTCTCTGGCAGCTGAGATCAAGCTGAAGCTGCTGCCCTGAAGCTGACCACTATTAATTAATTGTTTTCATGTATTTTCCCTTCTTCCATTTCAATGACAGACACAATACACATGGATTCAAGACATGGTAACAAGAGGGGATTTATGAAGACCAGTGTGGTGGCAATACTCAAAACACAAATGATGAGATGAGATAATTTTTCTCTGAGTGAATGCAGGGGAGGAGGGAAAGAAGAAAAAAGTAAGAGAGACAAAGACCAGTTCTTGGTGAAGCTAAGGAAAGGAAGAAAGCAAATTAATACACAATGTGTACATGCAGAGCAGAACCTCACTGAAAGATATACAAGTTTCAAAGGCTTAGTGAAAGGGAGGGTGATGATTGTAACAGTGAGGCTTGAGGAAAGCAGGAATGTGGACTCAACTTTGGGAGCAGGAAAGCAGAAGCAGGAGTGATCAAGCAGGCTAGACAGGAGCCGGCAGAACTGTGAGATAATTGACCTGACAAAGCCCAGGAAGGAGATGTGAAGGCAGGTGAGGATGGCCAGATGGAGGATGTGCAAGGAGCTGCAATTCAAAGCTTCTGCAGGAACAGGACAGCAGAGGCATAAAGCTAGTCCATGCCTACTTTCAGACTCATTCCCCAAAAGGATGTGGAGAGTCTGCAGGATGAGGCTGCCACCCCAACCTCATAGCTGTGCCAAAGGGCTGGGATGATGAGAAAGACTAGCACAAAGAGCAAACCTTGCTCATAATCAATAAAATCTCAGGTCAGCAATGACACTGCTAAGCTGGGGCCCTTGTATCCACCCAGCCCAAAGGGAGTCCCCTTGCAGGGACCCACAGATTTCATTGCAAATGTCCATCATGGAGCCTAATGTCACCCAGGTGGGGAGGCAATGCTCAGTCCCCTGTGGGGAAACAGAGACCAAGCCCTGGTGCCACCCACAGTGTGGGTCAGCATCAGAGCTGAGAAAACAACCACAGAAATCCTGTCCCACATCCTTCCATGTTCATTCTGCCATGCCGTGCACCCAGCAGACAAGCTTTCGAGACCACAGTGGAAACACCAGTCCCCTCCACAGCTGCCAGAGCACCCAGGCAGTTGGTTGACATCCCACAGGAGCCAAACCTCCTGCTCTCCTCTAGCTGACAGAGCACCACTACAGCTACAACACAACTGGCTCATCCCTGCCAAAGAAACTGGCCCAAAAACGCTCCAGTGGTCCCAGTCACACACCACAGCCAAAGCCCTTCCTTCCCAATAGATGGCAATTCAGCTTTTGCCCACTGCTAAGTCCCAAACCACTTATCACACCACTGTGGGGCAATGTGTAATTTGCATGTTTTAACTGTATGATTTCTCTGTTCTTGTCCTACACAGAAATATCTTCCCTCCTGGAAGAGCCAGGATAACTAACCCTTATGCTCATTGGTATTTCTACTTGAATTTGCTCCCTATTCCCCTGAAAGATGAAGAAGAGTGTGTTGACTCGCTAGACTGCGGTTTCCCTCCTTTCTGAGTCAGTCTTACATGCTAGGCAGTAAAAATATAATCACATTTATTCCCACTTTAGGATTCATTTCATCGTAACAGTACACCTACAGTTTGATTTTTTACATTACAATGCATCATTTCCCCAAATCTTTGCTAATTAATACATTCTCAGGCTTTGCCATGCGTCTCTTTCCATCTTAGATCTCTTGACTTTCCTTCTCTGTGAACTTTATTCACAGGGGGCAAGGACTGGCTTCACCGAACGAGGCCTGGCAAACACGGCGGCAGGAAACACAGGGGAGAAGGAGTCTGTCAGACTCATTTTCTTCTAGGTTTTACTGCTGAATGTTTATTTCAGATCTGGGAGGAAGCATAGTGGCTCCATTCCATTTCCTTGCCTGCATAACCCACTCTGTGCAGAGCCCCACAAATTCACTTTTCACTTTCACTGTATCAGGGAAATAAAAATGTTTCTAGGGGTACAATACAAACTCGGATCTTTTTTTCCAGCCCTCACATTCTTTGCTTGTTTATGTTGTTGCCATACTGAATTCTATGGTTAGACCTTTACGCTATCAGAAAGCAAAATTCCAAGATGCTTTACTTTCCTTTGTCCTCTCGTGTACGTTTGGTTCTGTAGCACCCACTTTGTTTGGGGAAGCACTATTTCTGCAATGCCCCGCCAGGTGAGGTTCCCTGCGTAGACAGGCAACCCCTCTGCAGCCATCCCACAAAACTCCTTCCACACAGACTCAACAGAAAAACCTTGGTCTCCTGAAATAATACAATTGATAAAGTCTGTCTGCTTTTCCACTTTCCCAAAGATATTTTTTGCTTTTCAGGAGAGAAGGGAGGAGTTTCCTTGTAATCTTCCGAGCGCTCTGAGCAAACTGGCTCGCTCCAGGCGCAGGGCTGCTACGCCTGCTCCACCGCTTTCCTCCTTCTGACAGTAGTACTTTCAAATGCCAAACTGGGACTATTTAAACACGAAACTGAAAGATATTCTGATGAGTTTACTATTAAATGATAACAGATGGGGCTGCCCTAAGCTTTAGGCACCAGGAACAAAGCCCAATTTTAGATACAAATTAGTTATTGAGAATATTCATAGACAGCAAACTCCTTGGGCACATGGAGCAGCCATGTGATATTACAACGCCAATTAATTGCTTACCTTTCAACTGCTAGAGACACATGCATACATTGCCTCATCTGTGCAGGAGAACTTCCAGTGCAACTCAGTACTGGATGTAACCTCACTTCACAGCATTGCAGAGCACCTAGCTATTCCTCCTGAGCAGCACTGCTTCCTGGCAGCAGGATGCCAAATGGAAATAAGCTGAGGAGAGATGGATGGGGGATCCACCGCTGTGCCTCGACAAGTGCTTTTATCAATTAAACTTCTAACAATATTTTGGTCTTAAAATAATAGTGGGTTCCCTGATGACGATAGGTTTGGATCCATGAGGTGTTCTGTTATTCAGCAACAAGGGAAAAATGGCACCAAAATGAATTTCAGAATAACTACCTGTTTTCTTCCAAAACACGAGATGAATGCTACCTCTGGAAGAAAAACTGGTAAGTCTCATCTGAAGGAGGAAGGAGGACAAAAGAAAAAACAACTAGAAAAATACGAAAGAGTGGCTGTAAAGGTCACAGTGTAACAAAACATTTCCTCATGAATATATTTTTCATTGAAACGTAATATCAGAAAACTCTGCAGAGTCATGTACTTTTTGCACACAACATTGTATCAAATTAAAATTTGTTATAACCATGCTGTACATTAGGTTAGCGATACCAAAAACGTAACTCAATATCTGGCATAAGGAAAGAGCGAGCAACCTGAATATCCATCCAGTCATGTTAAAACCAAGCTGTGACACTACTGTTGGAAAACACCAAAGGTGTTGTGATCCTTCTCGAGTAAATATCTGTATCAAACAACAAATCTCAAAGGAAGTCTCTGTGATGGGGTAATATTATTGCTCATTCATAGTGCCTTGAATTTACTGTACTTAAAAGAGACACTTGTACCAATGGCCTTTTTATTATCCAAAGGGGGAAAAAAAAAGAAATCACATATACACCAGTCCTTTTTCTTTCTGCAAGCAAAGGGAGGCAATTCAATCCAATGTGGGCTGAAACCTGAGTAGGTCACTGTACACCATGATAAAATTCCCTAACCCCTGAGCCAAATTTCCCTGAGGGGGCCCTCCTACTTCTCCTTTACTTTCCAAGCTGACTTTTCCATTCCCTCTCTCGTCTTTTCCTCCCCTTCATCTCTTTCATTTCCCCTACCTTAAAGCCTTGATATCTGATCTGCTGCTGATACTCAGGTTACAGTTTTTACAGCTTAGGCTGTCTATTGCTGTATACATTCCTTTCTTTCTGCTCTGCCGTGATTACTTACCAGAGCTTATTTTACACTGGTCCAGATGAAAGCAGTTCAGATGAAGGGAAACAGTCAGCCTGTTTGAACATTACAGATACAAACCTACACAAGGGCACATTGTGCTCCCTCTGTCATTTCACTGCAAACATTTTGCACACTGTAACCAATTTGTTACATTATTGTATTCTCCGGGTTTATTAAGAACAACTAGACATCTTAATTCACCAGTAAAGAAAAAGGGTAAATGATCGCCACAGGATTTCAACTTTCTCGACCAGTCAAAAATTCAAACTGCATTTTTTTTCCTCCCCTCTCTTTTTCCTCTTCTTAGATAGCAGCTAACTATCCTACTAAAAATGCATAGCATATATAGCATAGTTTACATTGAAAGGTGGGCTATGGAAGGTTCTGCCATCAGCTATCTCACTCTCAACCAGAATTTACATGGGCTCAAAATGTCCTTTCTACACACCTTTATTAAGTCAGCTGAAATCTTGAGGTTCCTAACCTTAAGCAGTTAGTCATGATTAAAAAAGAGAAACTCTCTACACGAAGGTTAATGCCAGTGCTTAATACCAAAGCATTAGTTCAAAATTGTGTAATTTTTCTCCTTCACACAATGTTGTTTTTGTTTCTTCCTCACCCTTTCAGACAAACATCTGTTATACTGTAGAAGAACAACTATCTCCCAAACCGCTGAGTGTGCCTGCAGCCAAAGTAAACAAAACAAACCCAGAGGATCCAGCACAGTCAGCCTTTATATCCAGCCAGGATAACATTTCACATGTTTTGATTAAAATTAGCTAATTTGTAATTCTAGAACCTATGAAACTTAAAAGCTGCAATCCATATAGATCACATTAGGCGATGCTCTGAGGGGCCAATGCCCTGTACTACAGACCTCTGCAGTCCTCAAAACTATGTGGGATTACAATGAGCAATGACTCTCCGGTGGCTGCACAGAGCCCTCTCCGAAAATAGGATGTGTCACATATCTCACAAAGAAAGATTCCCGCTCCTCTGGACTTGAAGCTACTACAGTTTGTCTCCAAAGAGATGCACCAACACGTTATTTTGCTCGTGCCCCTAATACTACTCTTGTCCACATTTGCACTCGAAGTGCACGCAGAACCGTGTACACGCTCATTACGCAGGCAGCAAGAACAAGAACGCCTGCCTTAGGCAGGAAAGGGCACCTAACCGAAATCAGTGGTGTGCAAAAGAGGGGAGAGGGGAGGGGACTGTGCATTCCCGTTTAATTTTATATGGGGAGATCAATGTTCCGGAAAGCAAGGATATTTTCACTAGGCATCATGTATATTTATACACTCGCATATACAGTATACATACTACGTGAACGAGTGACATTTTCCAGGCAGTCTTCCACTTACAATCAGCCTTTTAATAAATGACATATTCAAATTAAATCTCAGCGGCTTTATCTCGTAGCCAGACTATGCTGTTTTAGTCATTTTATCTGCGCATTTAACAACAACAAGTTCAGCTGAAGTCTAGCGATACATTGTTACCAACTTTGGGGAA
This sequence comes from Eopsaltria australis, assembly GCA_034509425.1. NCBI lineage: Eukaryota > Metazoa > Chordata > Aves > Passeriformes > Petroicidae > Eopsaltria > Eopsaltria australis. Next base: position 2,465,671 of record JAVTVJ010000040.1, read on the forward strand.
TCAGAGACATCAAACAAACAGACATGAAACAGACGTGGAAAACAGGCGCAAAAAAACCAGGATCGGTCAAGCCTGGAACAGCGACCTAATGATAAAAGAAGTTCCAAAATAGCGGTTTTGTGCCATCGCAGCCATCCAAACATCTGGAGCGGCCGCCAGAGCACAGCTGGACTGGCACCGGTGCCTGTCGGGCAGGACAGCCCTCCGCGCGGTAAATACACTTCCATCAAAAGCAGCCCTCGGACAAGGCACCTTCCAGCGACACCTCTGCGCTGCCGTGAGCCGCGGAGCGAAGCGGTGCAGCAGAGGGAGAGAGCGAGAAGGAGAAAAAAGGGGTCTCCGCGCTGAAGTGCCAGACTGATGCACGGCTCAGACCGCAACGCTTCACTTTGACAATTTAATTACACAGTTGCAGCTGGCTACTGAAAAAAGGACAGAAATGTAGTATTTAAAAGAGATCCCTTTCTTTCCTAACTTTAAGGGCTTCCCAGCTACCTGAGGGGGGTGGCTATAGAAGGAAAGCAAAAAAAAACCAAAAAAAAAAAACAAAGAAAAAAAAAAATAGTCTCATCATTGGCACCCGAGGAGCGCCAAAGCCCAACGAGAGAGAGTTATTTTTAAAAAATAAATAAAGCTGGTAAATGAACAGGATTTGCAGCCTGTGAATTCGTCTCTGTTTGCAGCCCAGGAGGCGGAGTTGAGACACATTCAGTGCATCCTACAAAAAAAAAACATGACAAGAGATCCTTTCTTATTTCACCTCCATGCTCGGAGGCGGGGGGTGCGGGGGGGGACCCTGCTCCCGTCCCCATCACAGGCACCTACCTTCATCTCCTCGTTGATCTCCCGCTTCACCGGGTGAGCCGGTTTCCTGCTCCTTTTATTTTCGGGAGGTCTCCCTTCTTTCTCCATTTCTGCCATTTTTTGCGCCTACTTAGTGGTGGTGGTGGTGGAGATGAAATGGCTGCTGGTGCTCTGGGGGGGCCGGGAGGGGCGCGGGGGGGCGGCGGCGGCGGCTCTCAGTGGTGGCAGGCGGCGCCGCGGAGGGCCCGGGGGGAGCGCGGCGGCGGCGGCGGGGGGCGGGCGGGGGGCGCGGGCGGGCAGGGGCGCGGGTGCCCCGGCGAGTCAGCCATCTTCTGCCTCGCCGCCGGCCCGCATGGGAGCGGCGGGGCGGGCGGGCGGGAGGCAGCGCGGAGCGAGCCGGCCCCGCGCCTGCTGTGGCGCTGCTGGCGGGCTGCCGCGGAGGGGGCGGCGGAGGGAAGGGGGAGGCCGGCCCCGGACCGCCGGCGGGCGGGGCTTGCCGGCACCGAATCGGCCGCCGCTGCCCGCCATGGGAGCCGGGGAGGGGGGAGGTGCCGCGCACCGGGCGGAGCGGAGCGCGGCGGAGCGGAGGGGGCGGTGCGCACCCGCCCCCGCCCCCAGCCTGGGACGGGGATGGGGATGGGGATGGGGAGGAGGCTCGGGGCTCGGTGCCCCCCACGAGCACCCGAGGGGTCCGCCCGTCCCGTCCCGTCCCGACCCCACCCGACCGCTCCCGTCCCGTCCGGTCCCGTCCCGTCCCCGCCGCCTTCAGCCGAGGCTCTTCGCCTGATCGCTCCTGTTTTTCCCTTTATCTGCGGCGGGGAGGTGCGGATGAATGGTTTGGTGGGACGCGCTTCAGCGAGGAGGTGCCGGATTACAGCACACACTGTGGGCGATACATTGATTATTCCTGCTTTCCCGCTTTCCCTCGCAGTCCCTGATTACCCGATACAACACAGTACGGCACGGGGGTGTCCATTGTTCCGATAGTCAAAATTGTAGTCGTACAGGGTTTCTCATTGTGACTGCGGTACACCTTAAAATGATACATTTTTCACAAAAACACCCAAACCCACAGTCGAAAGATAAACTGCATTCCGTGTGGGCATGAGTAGGTTCCCCATAAAAATCTCTGTTTAGCCTGTCAAAGACAAGTTCGGTTTGCATGCAACAATGTCTAATTTACATTCTGTTTCCGAAGCTTTAAATCACTGGCACTTTTTAGCATGAAAAGTTGAGCACAACTTTGTTCGTTTCGCGACTAAAATGAACCTTGCCTGCCTGCCTGCCTGCCTGTCAGAGCGATTAGAGTCACGGGGCACATTTTTCCCCGTGAATTTGAGAATAAGAAGACTTGGGGATTTTGCACAGTCTCAGCTGTTAGAGCATCGAGCATCAAAAGGTGAGATAGCAACCAGATTGAGCCTGTAAAATCCTAGAGCACATCCGCAGTGGTAAGGTCACGGCCGCTGCGAGGCGAAGGTGCTGCCACTCCCCTCGCCGCCTGAAAGAATCAGGCAGATGTTGGAAAAAACCCAACCCTGATTGTTTTTCGCAGAGCAGCAGGACCTCGCAAAGACCCCCAAGAAGGCTCTGCTGACGGCCAAGAGTTGCAGGAGTTCAGTCCCAGCAGGGCTCTTGCTGTGAGCTCGGTCCGTTCTGCACACCTCGGGAACACAAGGTCTGGGCTCAAACCCACCAAGCAGCAAGCATGAGAAGAAACAGAGTTGGTTTTTTTTTTCCTTGCTTGTAATATTTTAAAATACAGTGATTTCTCAAACTTGTGGAAACTAACTTGTGGCTACAGGTAACCTCCAAAGGATGGTGCTTAATAGGGAGGTTTCCCTCCTCCTGTGCCCCATCACCACCAGCAGCAGCAACCTCACCTCTATGTTTTACTTACTGTATTCTATTACAAACAAATCGGTATGGCTGAGCTCTCATTAAGTGCAGGAGATATTCCCAGAATCTCAGTATACTCTTTCACACGACAAGAATAAGACGGGCAACACAAGGGGAAGTTGCTTTTAAACACAGCCTCACATGGCTCTTTGAAACCTTTGGCAGGAAAAACCAGCCAACCTCGGACAACTATTCTGCTTTGAATTGCCACCACCTTGCTGATACATTAAGTCATTCTAATGAAAAAGGCCAAACTAGTTCTTCTATTAGACAAATCGCTAGTTTCTCTGTAGAGTAGATGGAAGAGTTTTAAAGAAAACCTTAGAACTTCTGCTAAACAGAGTATTGCCTCCAATGGTTCTTGTTCAGTGGAACATCAGAGGACTACTTCTCAACTCTCACTATGTGTATAGTAATAAAGCACTGGCACTGTTTCACTATATAAATTTAACAGGTTTGAGTTGACAATCTGACAAAAAGATTAATCTGACTCCCAGCATAAACAGAACTTCCTTTAATGTTGGAAGATACTTTGGAGAAGATATTTTCAAGCCTAGGTGATGTGAAATAACTACAGCAGGTCACAGTGAGTAGACCAGAATGAATGGTCTTCAGGATCAAGTCTGTCATTCTAGTTTTCCTGACTAGCATCTGAAGGTTTGGCTGCAAATTGAAGCACTTCCCACCCCTCTTGCTAACTGTTCTGAATGCTGATTCTCACTTCTTGATCACCAAAAGCAGCAGTGTTCAGCTGGGGTTTTTTCACAGTGTTTTTCTGAATGCTTTTGAATGAGGATGTGAACTTATTACTCCTGACAGCAGGCTCGTTTTCTCAGCTACTTCTGGTAAGCTCTTTAAAAAGAACCTCCAGTCCCCCAGTACCTTGTCAACCACCAGATGAAAGCTACAGTCTTAAAACATACCCTGTTCTTCTCAGTATTTAATGTAGGATTTGGACAGATACAAAAGTTCTACCTCTCTGTGTCCTAATAATAATATCTCCATCTGGCAGCAGGTTATTTCGGCAACTGTCACGATTCCTACCTTTCTGGAGCTGGTGTTATATATTGCATATTATTACACCGCATATTCTTGGGAAGTTTTTCTTCTAGTGACAGCATATGGAGGACTATCAAATGTCTACACAGAAGTTCATACATTTAGAGTGCTCAGAAGTTATCTGACACACATCAGAGGTACCAAAATAAGTTTTGGGAGCCATCTAATTATTTCAGTTGTTACTAAGGGAGAGGGAATTACTAACAAAAAGGAATGCTTTCAGGTTTTAGTGGTAGCTCATGAATTCATAAGGGGAGACAGAATATTAGAACCTATGGAAGCCCACACATTTGTCAGCCATACAATGGCATTGATCTGAACATCTCCAAAAAGTTATGAGAAAATAAATCTGCTATTTACATTACAAGCATCTTAACATTAAACACATTTACTGAACTGTGGCAGCAGCACATATTTTTTTGTGTGAAAACCTGCATTTTTGGTAAAGAATCCTGGTTCTGTAGTTCTCAATATGGAGTCTGCAAACATCTTAAACAGGTGAATAAAGATGACTGATTGGATCAATAGAACTGCTCAGATTTATTCTACCAGAGAGAGGTACCAGGGTATGTGGTATCAGTAAGCAGTTTGCAGCCAAAGATGAAACCCTGATCCTGTGGGAATCAGTGAAGATTTTACTCCTGAGTTTAATGAGAAAAAATTCCTTGTGAAATTTCCAAGGGGATTTAAAATCAATCTATTGGAGTGTGTGCTCTAACCACAGTGCTGTAGAGAAAGTCTCTCACTGTCATGATGGTTCAAGGGTTTGAAGTCTTTTGGTCACTCTTAAAAATGGGAAGAAACTATGGGATTCTGCCTTTCAGTGGTCTCTAAGTCATAGCAAGAACCTGAGGTTTTCCTTCCATTGCCCAAGCACATGCTTTACAACCAAGGCTCCATGTTTTACCAAGCTCCATATTTTTGTACTATCACAGATTTGTTTCCAGCTCTGAATTTGCACTTGAGTTTTTGCAAGCCCAGTAATTTGGACTTCTGAAAAACAACTATCGTTCATAAAATGACATGTGCAAATTAGTTGTCTAAAATAAATCACTCCAGGTTTAATTTATATTCTATTATTCATAGTCCTATGTATTAGTGTTTACATGTCTTAAAAGAGGACCTATCCACATGCCAGAGCTGTTTTTTAGGTAACACAAAAGAAACACTTTGCTCCAAGTTCTTCATTTTGGCCTTTATTAATGCATAAGTCGCTTTAATATTATTAATGAGCTATTTCTTCTCGGTTTTTGCCTGCTGGGGAGGACGAGATAAACAAGCAGGCCTGATTTTTCCAGCTGCTAAATATGTAAGCAGCACGACGGCTTCAAAGCGAAAGGTTTTAGAAGGCAACAGCAACAAGCGAGCGGTGCTCTAGGGGCACTCTGGAAACAACGTGATGGTTTCAGAGGCAAAATCGGGACGAGCGGGGTCATCCCTGGAGCCGCGGTGCTGCCCGGCGGGAGGCGGGTGCGGCGGGCGGCCGGAGGGGCCGCGGCCCCGGCGCCGCCGGCCCGAGGAGCAGCATCCCGGAGCAGCATCCCGGATCAGCATCCCGGAGCAGCGTCCCGGAGCAGCGTCCCCGCCCGGCGGCCGCGGCGAGAGCTCCCCCTCCTGTCCCGCTCCTTCCCAGCACGGCGGGAAACACATCATGTAGCCTCGGACACCGAAACGTGTTTAAGCACCAAGTCTGCGTGCGATTATGCACGTATAAACCCACACGTCTACCCACACGCACAGGGGGAAAGCTGAAGGTAAAAAGGGAGGCTGTTGTCTCTTTTTTTTTTTTTTTTTTTTTAAGTAACAGCCCCAGACGTTGCAGGCCAAAGTAAAGGTGCGGCTCGTAACTGGGTTCTCTTAATACTGCTGATAATTTACCGTATTATTCCCTGCTTGCCAAGGTGTTGTCAGCTCTCCATCAGGTTGCTTGGTAATGCCAGTCACCGTGGAAAACATATGTCTATGCAGTCTTTCACCTGTATCCGAGGGGAAGCCATAATAAACAGCAATTTAAATTCAGGTATTTGGTTTGCTGAAGTGTTTAATTAAACAAAGAAATTCATTATGTGAGTTCACAGAAAAGTTCCATTACGTTGATTTATTTTTTTTTCATTTGACTTGAAGTGGAAATGTTCCTCTGACTTTTTGTGTGGCACGCTAAGATGATAGATTATTTATGCCATCAGAAGCAAATAAATGCAGTGAATAATTAAAATATTGGCTCCCAATATTTTTTTTAATAAGTAGACAGCCATTTTCATATGCATGGAAAACATACATATGAGCTTCTCTCTTGCTTCAGTTCCACCCAAACCCCACTTCCAGTTCAGTGATGTTTTTTCACCCATACCTTGGAGAAGGGGTACATTCCACTCGTTCCTGAGCTTGGACGAATGCCCACAGCATTACTCACACACAGTAGCGTCTGTAGAATCCTTTCTGCTGTGGATAGTAATCTCAATCCAGAGTTTCCTTAGACGATTAGAGGCTGTTCTGCAAAATGTCAAGAGGTAGCCTTTCCAAAACAGACTCAGTACAGCAGTTGAAATGGGAGCAGTGGAGGCTTTCCAAATACAAAGGTCTGGAAATGTTTGGAGATATTTTAATATTGATGTATATTTCATTTTTTTTTGTGCTGCTTTAGGGTATCAGTGTCAAACCTGTATGGATTAATGGCAAGACAGTGCCTTAACACTGTTAATATTTTTAAAACTTCTAGCAAAAAGAGAGAAACTTTATTTAACTTATTAAGTTATAATAATGATTGCTCTTTTGGCCTGCATCCTCATATAATTTGATAAACAGAAAGAAAATTTAACTTGTTTCTATGATTCTTTGTTACATACTTCCAAGTCTCCTGTTAAAATGCCTTATTGTTTCTTGTTTATTTTCTCGTGTTCCTTACAACAAAAGTAAGCAAGAATAAGTCTTCAGCAGGAGAGAACACCCACACTATTAAAAATCAATCAATAATAAACCTTTTTAAAAGGTATCAATGCATTAAAAAACAAATTATAAAAAATATGCCCCCGACACCAGTATTGACTTTGGGGAAAAATCTTTATCATCTGTCTACTGCTACACTCTATCTATCCACTCTGGTTATTCAGTGACTCTTCTGTGATGCTTTCATATTGAATACAAAAAAAATCAGGTAAAGAAAAATAAAAGACCCATGGATAAGCAAAAAGCTCAGACACATTATACCAGACTTGAACTTGGCTGTGACAAACTTTGGGTTTGCAGCTTCATTACAGCTAAGGTATGTTGAGTGAAATGAATCTCTTCAAAAGAGATTCTGTGAATCTTTTGAGGTTTCATTTGGTCCAAAATGGTGCTCCACTTGCTCTGTCATACAGGTTGGTAAGAGCATATACTAAGCCCTACTTTCTTGAGGATTTCTTCTTTCATTGGGGCTGACGCCCAAAACGCTGATCTCCAAAGGCTGCTTTGGAGAAGGGCTGAGATACTGTGGCACCCTCCTGCTCTGTGTGTGTTGTGCCCCTGTTTCTTACACACAACAAAAGCAGGGAACTGTCAAAGTCAGAAGCAAAAACAGTGAGGAATGGAGGCTTGTGCTCTCTCCAACAGTCCTAAGCTGTAAACCTCCCTCTGCAGTGAACTGAGAATGTTTACAGCCAAGGCATATTAATTTCTTCACCTATCATTTCTTGACAATTACTGTTTCCTCCCTTCCCAATTCTCCTACTTCTCCATACAGAAGAAGGCAGGAGAGAGTCTTCTTGATTGCCCTTTAACAAATAGGTAAGCCTCCCAGATGCTACAATGGTAGGAGAAGAGGGGGAGAGATTGTGTGGGATTGAGATACAGCAGAAAGTTCTTCCTTCTTTTTAACTTCACTCTTTTTTCTAATAGATTAATTTTGCTGATTCCTGAAAATACTGCTACAAGTACTCTACACCAAGTTCTTCCTAAAAAGTATCCCTCCTCTTTTGTCTTTCTGTGAAGAATAAAAGGATTTTTTACAATAATGATAGTGGTTTATACATTTTCTCATAATCCTGTGTTTCCTCTGTAAGCTTTGTTGCATGATACAGTATGTCAGTTTAAGTAACATCTGTCAAGGGATGGAAAGCAATTGCAGGTTCTTTTCATTCATAAAGTCATTCTGGAGTTTCTTCATCCTTAATTTTCTTGTCACGCTTTCAAAAACATTACATCATTTTGTCCAAATTACCTCCTGCATTGCATATATAAGATACAGTGGGTTATTAATTTCTTTCCTGGACCCAAAGAAACATGTCAAGGTATCTACACTGATATATACTAAATGATTTAGAGTTGGTAAAAGTTGGGCTTTGACACATCATTATTTGACAATTACTCTTCTACTGCAATGCTTGTTTTCCTGCCAGCATCTCCCCAGAATCCTACATGACATGTGATTCAATCTCTTGATCTTCTCAGTTATATTTACATTAATTTTACACATCCTAATATATAATGGCAATGCCTTCACATTGATGTGGTGAAAAATCTGTCAAAATGGATCTTGGGCATGCATAATAGAGATATATTCAGGACTAGAATGGGGCATATATTTAGGAAATCAAAGAAGAGCTGAGATTGGAAGGGACCTCTGGAGATCATAGAGCCCAACCTCCCTGCTCAAAGCCGAGCAGGTTGGTTCTGTGTTCAGTCATGTCTTGAATAAGTATGGAGATCACAGCATCTCTGGGATGCCTCTTCCAGTGTTCAACCATATTCATAGTATAAAAAAGTTTTTTCTTATGTTTACATGGAATTTGGTGTACTTCGATTTGTGCTCATGTGCCTCTTGTCTTATCACTGAACAAAGCCTGGTTCTGTCTTTTCTACTTGCCTCCTCTCACTCAGGTATTTATACACATAGATCATATCTTCCCTAGGCCTTCTCCTTGCTAAACAGTCCCAAATCTCTCAGCCTCTCAAATATCAGATGCTTCAGTCTCTTTATCATCTCCATGGCCTTCCACTGCCCTTGTTCCAGTGTGTCCATGTCTCTCTTATACTGTAGAGCTCAGATCTTGACCCAGCAGCCCAGGTGTGTCTCACCAGAGCTGAGCAGAGAGGAAGGATCATATCCACCAGCCTGCCAGCACTGCTCTTCCTAATGCACCCCAGCCATCTTTGCTGCAAGGCTGCACTGCTGGCTCATGTTCAGATTGTTGAATGCCAGAGTCCCCAGGGCCTTCTCTGCAAAGCTGCTTTTTAGCTGCTTCCCCACCTTTGTTACTACAAATGTTGTTCTGATCTGCGTGCAGGATTTCACATTTCTTTGCTGATATTTATGAGATTCTTGTCAGCCTATTCTCCTGCATCTTATTAAATTTGTTTTGATTTACGATCTTTTAGGTAATTAGTAATACTATTAGCTGGAAATGTTTTGTTTTCATGAACTGTGTGGCTTTTCCTAATTAAATAATGCATGTAACATTAATGATAATAATCTATGTCTCTTACCATAAGTAGATTTTGCTCAAAGACAGTCCTGAGAATCCTTCTCTACACAGGCAGGATATTTTGCCTTAAAACATGATCAATGTTTGTATCCTTCTCCATCCAAGATTCTTGAAGTCAAGTGTGGTTATTGATTTCTTTTCACAGTGCTACTGGTTAAAGGAGAATTGGCCTGTTCTCACCACTCCATTTCAGGTAACCAGAGGGTGTAGATGAGAGACAGTCACATACAACTTCCATCCCACTCACATGGCTCAGCAAAGGCTTGCCACGAGACTTCAGCTTTGGACAACTTCTGGGAGTAGAGGGTCAGGAACATGATGCTTGTTTTGATTAGCATGCATTGAAATCCTGCTCCCACACATGGCAAAGCCTGCCATGCTGGTGTTTATTCGGAGTATCCCTAGCGATCCCCAGGTGCATCACCATTCCTGCAAGCTCAGGCAGCAGTGGCTTGTAAAGCCAAGGCTCCGTATTATTTCTTGCTCTTGGCCCTCAGGACAACATGAGAAGCTGCCTGCTGCACACTGTGAGTGTGTCACAGCTGGTGTCTCTTGAGCCCTGGTGAGAGGAGCTGTAGACTCAGGTTTACTGGCTTTGCCTGAACTGCCAACACTAAAACCAGGTCCAAGGCAAATTCCAAAACCTTGCCACCCATATGATTAGTTGGGGTCTTCTTGTCTGTTGTTAACTAATATTACAACTACCAGTTAGTATTACAGCTATTTCACAGATGAGAAATCACTAGGAGAGAGATAATGTGGCAAAACACATGTACTTGAAGAGACTCATGGTCTCAACTAGAACTCAGCTCTTATGTCTTGTAAGACAGTCCTGTCACCATTAGAACATGTAAGCTAACCTTCTTGGAAAAAAATGAAATGTGAGCCTCCCTTTGAACCAGCTTGACTTTGAGCTCCCTCATGAAACATCAACAACCTTTGAAAGAACACAGGGATGGCACCATTGACAGATTTTGCCTCAGCTGGCTGCAAATAAAGTTATTTTAAATAACTGCCAAAGTTGTAATTTATCAGACTTTTTCACAGATTCCACAAAAGCAAGGAAATTCAAAGTTGAAAGGTTTTCTCCAGGCAGCACATGCCAGGCATTTGTGCACGAATTGCAGAAGGGGAAACGATATGTTTCTTTTAGAGCTGTTGTTGCCATCACGGAAAGCGAACAAGCATCTGTGCTTTGGAAATCAGTGGATGGAAGGTGTTCCGTGAAAGGCAGCATGTGGGAAAGCAGCTTAAAGTGGTGAGAGTGTACAAAAGTAGCAGGAGTTCTGAATGCCACTGGGGAGAAGAAGTGGAACAAGGCTGACACATAGAAAGGTGGCGAGAAAGCAAAAAGAAATGCAAAGAGGAGTACACTGAAGGAAAAAAAACCCACCCACTTTTGGCTAGAGAATAGGTCTGAACAAGTTCCAAGAGAGGAACAGAGAAAGAGAAAAAATTATAGGGTAGATGGAAAGTGTATCTATTAGATGATTGTGCAGGTGAAAATGTAAGTTGCAGTTTTGGTGTTTTACTGTGGAAACAGATACAAAGCTGAAAATCAGACGTTCCAGCTGGACTGCTGATATAGCAAATCTGTACATTTATAGTATGTGAAACCTCTAGGATGATTCTCCTCTGTAGCATTTGCCACTGATCCTGAAAAAAAATGGGAAGATTCACATTTAGTAATATTTAATTAAAGAGTACTACTTACCTTAAATCACCATAAGTAAGGGTTGCACTGCCAGTCCTAAGGTTCTTAATTTCACTCCAGGGCTGACGATTTCCTGTGTCACTACACTGTGAAGCTGAATCCAGAGTAACAATTTAATACTTGAGTGCCCAGAGTCAGGCAGATGCTTTGCATAAAAGTGTTCTCTTGTGCTTGTGGAGCGCCTGCAGCTCCCCCAGAGAGCTGGTGGGTGCTAAGTACCTCCGAAAATCAGGTCACTGTCACTCAAGAGCTCAGAAAGCAATTGAGGTGCCAAAGTTTAAGTCTAAACTTACAAGTGACATCATTGTGGAAGACTGTGTCTCTGAAGGACTGCTGTGCTTTTGGCCATTTGCATTTCGGTATGCGATAGGCATGCATTTGTAAATTAGATGCTTTTATAGCTTGTAACACCCTCCAGAAATTAGGATAAAAGAAAGAGAGCATTAGAGAGGAAAGAAGGAAGATGAGGGGAATTAATAAAACAGAAATGGATGGAGATGTTGTTCAAGATTCTTTTAGACTAGTTTGGGCATGCCTCATTGGTTCTGAATGCAGATAGGAAGCTTAAAATAAATTAAACGAAGTGGGGTTCTTCTACATAATAAAACTGGGGAACACAGTGTCCACAGGATGTTTGGAGGGAAGAAGGTCCAAACAGCTCCAAAAAAGAGCTTGGAAGAACCAGACTTGGAAGATCTGAGAAACAGCTCCCTTTTAATTTATTAATCATGATAGACTTGACAGAGCATTTGGCTCAAGAAGTCTCCAAAGTGCAGTCAGGTGGGAGCTGGATGGACATACCACAGGACTTATTCCTCCATATTTGCGTCATTTCTCATTCTATTGCCTTAATCATTTCATTCTGGCTCTAATGGGAGACAGAGTGTACTACTTTAAATATTCTTTCATCTGACTCAATGCTCTCATACTCTATTTTGCATTGGTAGCTTATGTTTTCCCTTCTATAGGTTACTTAACTGTGCTGGCCTAAGTCAATAGCTCTTCCTCGTGTCCTTCTGCAGCAGTAATTATGATTACTGTGATGTCCAAATATGAACTATTTTAGAGTGTGTACTGAAGAGGCAGGCAGGCATTTTAATTGCAGGGATTAAAGGGAGAACAGATGAGTGCTAGGTAAATATAAATGCATCACCCCTTGTACCCTGAGAGTCATTACTCTTTGTCTCCAACAGATTCACATCAGGATAAATTCAAAAGCAGAGGAAATAGTACTGGAAAATACCTATTTTTAACAGAAGTGTTTACCTAGACTGGGGTGAAGTGTATAGATAGCACAGTACATTATAGATGGATAGCTTTTTAATTTCCCCAAAGCCATTTAGTCAGTGCTACTTAAAATACATTATTTTGTTCAGACACAGAATTACAAGGATGGATTCAAATGGTTTTAACTTGGGGTTTCCAATTCAAATTGAAAAAACATTTTCTTTATCATCTATGTTCACTTTCACATGTTGAGGCTTGGTTCCCAGACTGGCATTACTCTCCACCTGGTAGCGAGACAGGGAGTGGGCACAGAAGTAGAGAAGTTCCTTAGAAAACTGTTTCTTCCAGTGCTCTGGGCTTTAAAGTTGATCAGTAAACAGCAAGCCAGTGCTGAGTCTCTGATGCGGAGTGCTCGTGCTGTGCAGCACTGCTCAGGGAGTGGGCAGTGGCTTTCCTGGGAACCGGATCTTTCAGGCACGTTTCAAAGGAGACTCATAAATAGAAAGGTACAGAAGGCCAGGTGGAGATAACAAAGACACCGGTGACTTCTGCAAAGTTTACTTCAGAGGAAATGTGCAGCCAGCACTAGCTTCCAGTCTAAGTAATAAAAAGAGAAAGACAGAAAAAAGTGTCCAAGTCCAGGATCACTAGCAGAAAAAACATTTAGAAGTGTATCTGTTTTGATTATGCATGTAAATATCAAGCAGCAAAATATAAATAACACTTCATAAATTACATATATGTAATCCCCAAGAAGAAAGCATTTTAACTGAGAAATGTTTCCATATTTAAGTCCACATAAAATGTGCATCTCGTGTACATTTGCCAGTTTCCTGGCTATACTATGACTTTGATCTCTGGGTTCAATCACTACCTGATAACTGTTTCATGATTTAGGCAGAGTTTTTCAAACAATTTTTCACCTAACATAAAAAAATCCCTTTTTTTCCCTGCAGGATCCTCCCACATCACATAATCTTCTCTGATTTTTTTTAAAGGGATACTGAGATGGAACTCACTGGAAAAATACATATAAAATCTAGAAATTTGTGGGGTGGGGAATTTAATAGAGGGTACATGGCTAAGCCTTTGTTCAGCACGGTTGTCACTTCCTCTGCTGCATTTTCCTCTTGTCCAAACCATGAATTCCTTAGGCAGGGGACCATCTCCTTTGTTCTGGTTTTGAAATGTGTCTGGTTGGAGTTTTCTACTGCTACTGATGTTCAGTTAAATACAAATAATAAATAGTTAATGGTTTGCCGAGCTGCAGAGGTGGGGCTAATCACCTGAGACCTCATGGAGTGGTTAATGATGGATTAGGAATGGGGGAACTGATAAAGCTGAATATTTAAAGACTAATATTGTACAGGATGATGGATGTTTTGTCTGCTTTGATTGCGTATGAGCAGAAACTAACAATGTGCTTATCTTCCTCCTTCTTCTTCTTCTGTAGATTACTCTGCTCCAAAACATTGCTATTCTGAGTCTCTGTCCAAATTCCCCTGAGCGGAGCACTGCCCATCAGAGAAGGCCCGAGAGGCTCTTACAATGGACATTGGGTGGGGACGTGAACAAACAGTGACTCTTACGAAGGGGGCGCGTTATCAGCTGCACACTCATGCACTCCTGCTCATTTTCAGCTTGCTGAAATGGATGGATTTCAGTTGATTTTGCTTTCTTTTGCAGTGCTGACTGACAAGCCAGTAAGGAGGCAGCTGTGTTCTGAGGCCATGTGGCACAGGAGGGGTTTGTCCCACTGCCTGTGCAGCGCTGCTGAGACCCAGCGTGATCTCTGGCTTCCCATCTGTGCCGTGCACCGATGAGCTACTGTATCTCCGATGATCTACTGTATCCCTGAGCCTGGTGTGCAGCGTGAAAGGAGGTACATACACCTTCTTTGTCAAAGGATCCCTATGTATCACAGCTATATTTATTTGTTTTGGAAAAAAGCTTTTGCATTTGTTATCATTTATTAACCAGCACCACATCAAGTTCTGATACTGATATCTCAGTAAGGATTATTAGGCTTAAAAATTAATACCTCTAAGTGTCAAGTTCTGTCCAAGGGACATGATTCCTACTGAAACCAAATGATGCTAAATGATGGTGTTTTTTCAGTGTCTAACTATGGGATCAATATGGCCTTCGCCCTTGTCAGTAGTTCTGTCAGCTGCTAGGAAGACAGGCAGCCTTGCAGACAAGACACAGACAAGGAGGTCAAGAGAAGTGGATTCTTTTCTCAGTTTGCCTCAGGGCTTTTGCAAAGCCTTGGACAAATCACACAACACCTCCGTTAAACCTGCTGACTTCCAAAATGGAAATGATCATAACTGTCTGCTTTCCCAGGATGCCATGGAGTAAATCAATTCTTGGGAGGAGGGAAAGTGGGGGAATAGATGGGTGTGGGAACAACTACATGGGTGCTTTGGAAGGAACAGATATATTTCTGTTCATTTTTATTTTTGTAAACACTATTAGAGTGCACTTGGGATTTAGCATAATAAGAAATCAGGCAACATCTAGAAGAATTGGTCATGTAGACAGGTTATAGTTACTACAATATATTAACATTGCTAGTCTCATTCTCCTATAGACATCGTTGGATAAAGCCAGGGCAACTATGAAAAATTGGAAGTTCAAATGTTCCCAATCAAACAAGAGTGCTTTGTAATTGTTTTACTTTAGATGGCAGTCAGGAAAACATTTCCATGTTTCATGTGCTAGAAAAAATACCCAGAGCTGGCAATAGTAGTGGCTTTGATGTATTCTCTGGTACATTGGTCCAGAGCATGCTGATGTAAACAGAAGTGTGTCTTGACCTGTCATCTTTGTTCTTCAACTTTGATATTGGCCCCCTACAGTGGCTTCTTTCTCCTCCTGGGAAGGCTTTAAAAAGTCAAATGACACAGAAAAAAAGAGTTTCAGTTTTCTTCTCTGCTTAAGACTCTAAAGAAATAGACATGTCTATTGTACAGTCATTGAAGCTCTTGAAATAGTGCAGGTTTTTCTCCCCAGTCCTGTGGGGAAATGAGCAAAGAAATAAAAAAAAAAACAGCAGCATGTGGTTTTGTCCACAACTTATGATATGGTAAGTACATCATACTTTTGCTTCTGATGGTTTTTTGGGTTTTGAGAGGAAAACTGAGAAGCTCTGTTTCTGAAAAGCAGGCAGTGCAAACAGCAATGCCTATGGGTAAGTTGGTCCATCATTGCCTATTATAGCACCCTGGCTTTTGGTGCCTGTAACTGTCAAATATTAGCTAATTTGTAATGATTTTTTCCTGTGATTGGTGTGCCAGCCTGAAGCTGATTTTTAAAATAGTCCACTCAGTTTGAAAAATTAGGTTAGCAAAAACATACATTATCCTTGTGTTAAAAAATACCATTGGGTTGCATGACTGAAAAATTCTCCATGCTCTAAACCTGAAATTTGGCAAAGGATTTGCCAAGGATTTGAAAGGTCCCACCCATAAACACATGTTATAAGAAGAGCATATGATTACGATGCAGGCTAGGCAGACAAGAGGGTTATTGGAGGGTGAAATGAGAAGGCTGTGACAAGACTGAAAGAACAGCAGCCTGTAGGGATGGTGTGTGGGACTGAAGAAAAGAAGTGAGGAGATTGGGAGAAAGAAACTATGAACTTGGACCGGGAGTAAAAAATGACGTACTGAAGTAAGACTCCTAGGTTGCTAAGAGAAGGGAAAGGGATGAAGGCATTGGGCTGAGAGTGAGAGACAGAAAGTTCTTAGGTATCACAGTACAATCTTCTCAAAGAGTCTCTGTGCTCAAAAATAGTAATAAAAAAAGGCTGGAAAATTACTGACAAAGTGTTTGCTTTATTTCTCTAATGACTGCTGTTTTTAAAGAACATCAACCTATTGCTAGTGAATCCTGAGGAAGCCCTGGTGACAGTGTACAGTGTTGCGGATATCAAGGGTCTTGCCCTAGTTCTAAAGCATTTGGACTTGGAAGAATTCTACATAAAGAGTACAGAGGCATTCAGTTTTTTAGAATAACATAAAGAACAGCAATTTTAAAAAGTTAAAGTCTCACACGTTAGAAGATGGTAGGTTTACTGCCCATAGAACCCTAATTCTCCTCAGTTTATATGCATTATTTTAAGCAGACTTTAATTGTATAATCGTGTTAAGCTTTTCACAGAACACTAACCACATTAAGTGCAAGAATGGATATGGCTCAGGAAATGAATCAAGGAACTTGTCACCATTTCAGGATGAGGTGCCTTGGTAGCTCCTCTTAAATGCATCCCTCCGGCAATTTTCATTAACTTAGGCTTTCTGCACAGAAACATGCCACTGCATTCTGTCATTTCTAAACTGTGTTTATGAGCTGAAACTCCCTATTTAGCAACAGTTTGTTCTGTGACACCAGCTAACTGAAGTGCCTCAGTGGCAGCTCCTTCAAAGCAAAGCTTCATTCTCTCAGAGACAGGCAGCACAGAAAGCAAAGATTTGACACCAAAAACCAGCTCTCACAGGTTTTCTCTATTCTAGTTTTTCCCCTCTCCTTTGGGAGAGGGGACTTAAGAGACACCACAGGCATGTCCAGTTGTTGTTGACTCCCTTCCTTAGGAAAGTATCCTTTAGAGTTTTGGAGTTGTCTCAGGTGTCAGAACAATAAACATCTTGTCCTTGCTATTGAAAAACAAGTAAGGGTGCTCCTTTTTAGCAGCTTTTCCCTTGCAACTCCAAGAGTTCTATTGTGCTTTCCTGGACATATTTCTTTGTGATGGAATTGTTTTCTGTTTACATCTTCTTTTACAGTATCCTTCAATGTAACTCTCTTTAAATCATGTGGAATAATGCAAACAAAATAAAGTGACCTGTATCTTGTATTTCTAAAGATAAGAAATGTAACACCCTCATTTTCAACATGAATTAGTCAACAGCACAGTTTTGCCTGATTTGTTGCAATAAAGCCTTGAAGATACAGAAGGAATGGATGTCAGTGATTGTAAAGACAGAACAGATCATATTCTTGCTGAAGTATCTGTGGGCATGAGAAAGTAGCTTAAATCCAGTTTCTGGAGATGGCCAGTGAATTTTCCTCCCCTGGGGCACAGAAAATCCATTTTCTGAATTCACATAAGTTTTGGGGGGAAGTACCTGCAAAGAGGTGTCGGTGATGGCTGTGCTCCGAATGAAGGAAAGCTTACATGATCTACAGCGGACCACACTGTAGAATTGCGGGACGCAGAAGTCTTCACTTGGGTACTCAAAATTAGCTGTTCCTTTTGATGATCACTGTTCGGTCGTAGGTACCTCCTCAGCTCACAAGGAGGCTGCTCATAACCCCCTCAGCTGGCTCCCAGCAGAGCACCATAGAGCACAGCTGCACTGCAAGGCACAGCACACAGTAAACAAGAGCTGTGATGCCATGCCCCAGACACCTTCGGGAAGAGGCAAAAAAGAATGCTCGTACACTGCAATCATAGGATCATCAAGATTGGAAAAGACCGTCAATATCAGAACATCAGCCGTCAGTCCGAGCATCAGAGCAGCACTGTCGCCCCTAAACCACACCAGCCAGCACCAGATCCAGGTGCCTCCTGGACATGTCCACGGCTGGTGACTCCACCGCCTCCCCGGGCAGCCTGTTCCAATGCCTAACAGCGAAAAACACTCTAAGAAATCATGACTGTGCGGCTAAACACTACAGGCCGAACAGTTTAGGTGGGACGCTGACCTCTCTTCCCCGCTGGTCCCTGCACGCTGCCCTGGGCGCAGGCAGAGCACATCCCGCTCTGGGGGATCCCCAGCCGGCCGGGAGCTCGGGCTAGGCGCGGGGAGCGCTCCCCCTCCAGCGGGGATCCTCCTTCACGGCTCTGGGAGGCGACAAGCACAGAGCGGGGAAGAGAAGCGGCGCGGCTTTCCCCCCACCCGAGTTCTGAGGGGAGCAGGCACTTCCCGCTGCCTGCGGACACTCGAGCGCCGGTCTGCGGCCTCCGCCCCGCCGCCCGCGCTTTACGGCCCGCCGTGTTTTGCGACGCCCAAGATGGCCGCCCCCAGGGCACAATGAGCCCGCTCCGGCCGCTGCCGCCGGGGGGGACGCGGGGCACGGGCAGGGCCGGCCGGGGCATAGCCGGAGCGCTCCTCCGGCAGCGGGACTCGTCCGCGACCGCTCGGCGTGTGGGGCCCCGCCGGGGTTCGTAGCGGGAGAGCCGGAGCGTCCCCGGGGAGGCGGCATGTGGGGCGCCCTGCTGCGGCGCGGGGTCCGCGGCGCCGGCGGGCTCCGGTGCCTGTCCTCGGGCGGCCCGCCCTGGAGCCAGGTGGTGTCGGAGGCCGAGAAGATCGTGGGCTACCCGACGTCCTTCATGAGCCTGCGGTGCCTGCTGAGTGACGAGCTCAGCAACATCGCCATGCAGGTCCGCAAGCTGGTGGGCACCAAGCACCCGCTGCTCGACACCGCCCGGTAAGCGCCGGGGGAGCCGGGGGGCGCGGCGGGGCTGGGGCCGCCGGCAGCCCCCGGGAGCCTCGGCACAGCTCCTGGCAGGTTCTGGGCTGCGGCCGTGCCCTGACTGGGGCGTCCCCAGGGAAAGGCTGCCCCGGGGGCGGGAGGTTTCGCCTCCGCTCCGGGATCCTCGTTTCCCCGTCGCAACAGGTTTTCCCTGCGCTTGTCCGCTCTCCTTCGGAAGTTGCTTCGCTGTGACGCCACGTGCGGCGCTTCCCCCGTGCGGTGCGGGAAAAAATAAAAAATTCCCTTGGAAAGTGCGGCTGCCTCGCTAACAGTTATATATATATATATATATTTAATATTATGAACTACATTGCAAGGAAAACAAGGGAAAAAGCAGAGAGACTACTCATTTTAAAAGCTCAAAATGACACTGCTCGGAACTGTGTGTTTTGTTGCAAGTGTTTTGGAATATCCAGCTGAGAGCTGCGAGTTTTTGTGTGTTGTTGAGAATTTCAGGGTTGCTAAGCTGTTTGTCCACTCTCTCATTCTGAAGGCAAGCTAATGGAAGTTTTGCGTTCCCGCCAATAAGCAGAAGTTAGGATTGTTGAGCAGGGTTTTCTTTGACTGTAAAACAAGGACTGATTGGCAGGGGGTTTTTTATACAATAAAACTCTAGACGCTTACCAAAATGGGGGGGGGGGGGGAGGGAAGTGCGGTTTTCCAAAGACTTTTGGTTGTGGATTTGAGTGTTTTGGTTGCAGTTTTTGTTTAGTTTGGGGGCTTTTGGTGATTTTCGTTCAATAGACCTGTGTTTGCTATAACTGCAGTCATAGCAACATTAATAGAATCCAAGTTTAGTATGCACAATATTTTTTAGCAGGTGTAAGACAAAAATGAGCATTTGTTTAAAGTGGATGTTCAGCTTTTCTTTTAAGGAACAGAAATTGTAGCTCTTAAGTGGTCCTTAGCAAATCCGCACTTGTGTTGTAATGATATAAAAACAAGATTTGTTTTTCAAGCTCTCTGTGAAGGTTGTGATATTAAGAAGAGGAGGAATGGGAAGGAAAGGCTCTTCTCTCTTTGTAAAGTCAGTTGATGGAATGGAGGGAATGGGAGGATCAAAGCACAAAGTATTTGGGCTCTTATGTTTGCACTGCAGTCGCAGAAGTGTCACAGAGACCTGCAGTGCTAAAGTGGAACTTTGGAGTGCCTGCTCAATGTGTGGTAGTTGCTGGTTTGTCTGTGAATTAAATTTCAATGCAGTATTTTGAGGCATGATTGGAAATTTTGTGGTGGAGCTGTGATGTAAGTGTTTGTTGGGGTTTTTTATTATTTTAAGTGGGCTCCTTCAGACTTAATTCTGTAAGCCTGTGGCTTGTGGAATTAGGACCAGTAGGAATATAGTCATGCCCAGGCTCATCAGGATTAGGTGCATTCTGTTTTAAAATTCATATATGTTTCAGGGTACACTACTAACCTGATGTGTTGTGCTGGAAAGAAGAAGTATTTACTCACATAAAACTGAAACCCTGTGCCCTTACTTTGGATCTTCTTGTTTAGTTTCACTGGTATTTCCAAGGGCTTTGTTGCAGATGGATTTCTGATGGCCTTGACCTTTGTGTTATAAGAAGAGTTAATATCCTGCTAGCAAGTTTTAGTGCACCCACAGTAATGCACAAATTGTACCTCGCTCACCTTGCCTTATGGTGCGATTTTGCAATAAGGTGAAATTTGACCTTGTTCTTTCTCAATAATCTTGATGATTCATTTCTGAAATTTAAGTGTTGTGTGTTTCAATGTAAATGTGATTTTAGTTTTGGTTCTGAGATCTACGCCCTAGCTTATCATAACAATTTAGGAAATAGGTCATAATTTTCCAATTCTAGGATTTTTTGAGTGCTTTTAAATCTGTCTCATTACTCATTCTTAAAAGTAACACAAGTTTCCTGTTGTGTGTTCGGACAAATGTTTTAAAGCATGAGTATCTAAAATATTTTATTTGGTGATTTTTTAAAAATACTTAAGTGATTGATATGTTCTGCAACTCTAATCTTTGAGACTGAGTGAATAAATGCTATATATTTCTGAGAAGTACTCCAGCATTTCAGGAGATTTTTGTATTTGTGGAAACAACTGAAAAATATGTGCTGTAAAATTGATTAGTTGCATTTGCTGTTTCTCAAGTTTCTACTCATTTATTTCTGAGGTTATAAATGGTGACAGTCAAATTGATTGCTTGCTGTCAGGTCTAAACAATTTTCTTTGACTTTCATTGACTGGTGGCATTTTGTCATCAGTGGTTTTGTGTCTAACCTCCCTTCATGCCTAAAGACTTTGCCAGCTTTTGAAGTCTTCCTGAGACCATTAGGGGTTTCTTAAAGTAGAGGGTTCTCTACCAATGCTTGTCTGCATGGAATAAGTTCTGAGCTGAGACAGCATAGGACATAATTGCCACCACCCTGAAGGCCTTTAGTGTAACCAGAATGTTGATGAGTGTTTTTAACATTTTGCCAAGCTTTGGCTCACTAGGCTGTTGCAATGCAGTGCCTGTGCTGAAAGCCTTGAGGAAGCTGGTAGCTTTTAAAGCTGCAAGGTATCTGTGGATGTGAAACAGGACATGTGGAGAAACAGCTGTTGGGCCAGTATATGTTTCTCTGATGATGCCATCCATTTCTTCCTCGTTTGGATGCAGCACTGGCAGCTCCTGGGTGTAAGTGCCTGCTGTGAATCAGGACTGCAGCAGGTGTTCTTCTGGGATGATGTGTGACCCTGATATCTCCTACCAAGCCTGTGCCTGGCCAGCAGCTTTAAATCTGAGAGCTATTGCTGACCCTCCTCTTGGGAGGGCAGAGACGGGTAACTGAGCCCTACTGTGACGGATTTGGGAGTTCTGTTATCTGTGCGGTAAAGTTGAGTTTGTATTTTATTACTTCTTGTTTTATTTCTAAGGTTTTGGTTTCTTAAAAGTCAGCCATGTGAAGGGAACAGCCCCTGTACTAGCTTTGCCAGACTTGTTAGAAGGAGGGCAAAATGTGAGGAAAAGGTTACATTTCATTTTAGAAATGCTAATGTCTAGTGGTTAATGGATCATTGGAAGCTGGGGTATCTGGATTAGATTCACAGCTGTGCTTTTGGCTCTCTGACTAGAGCAAGTCACTTAATTTTTCATACTTGCATTTACTTATCTGTGAAATGAATAATGTAGCATCTGTTTTCTGGAGATGTTGCACTTCATTCATTGCAGTCTGTATCGATCACTGTGATCTTTCAGTGGAAAATGGTATATAAGCAAAATTAACAAAGAATACTTTAAAGAAATGCTATCATTAAAATATTTGCCTTTAATGGGTACTCTGGAAACAAAATTGCAATCTGACTACTTCTGGATCTTTCTGTTTGTAGTCCTGTGAGTCACTGTATGGTTTTTCAGAGCTTTAAGATTTGCTATAATGAAGTGTCTTCAGCAGCTACTCAAAACTAGCACTTCTTGTTTTTTTTCTCTTCAGGCTTTGCTGGACTAAAGCAAAACTTTTTCAATGCATGATTGTATGACCTCCCTTTCACTTGAGAAGCAAACAAATCTATCTTTTCTCTTTCTCCTCTCTTTTCTAGGCTAGCATACATCCTTCTTAGTATAGGAAAGAGTCTGTAATTGGCACAGTGATCTATTTTTCTCAAATACATAGTGTGAATAACATTTTCTTGATTACTTAATCTCCCTTGAGAAGGGTATAGCTTGCTGCAGATTGTAAACAGTAAATGTTATGGCCAATGCATCACTTTTATAATATCACTAAATGAAATGGAACACTTCATACACGTAAAATTATTATGGGATACCATTTAGCTCCAGCCATTCTCTCATTAGCCTGCGGAAGGAATGATTATATTTTAGTTCTGTCAGAATTGTTTGTTGGTGATAAATGCTTAAGTAGACATGGTTACAGTTTTCCTGGATTATTACAGAAATAAAAAGACTGGCTAGGCCAGGTTTTGTTCTGTTGCAGCCCACTCTGTGTAGATCTCTAGGCATTTTAAGGCCCAAAAATGTGATCCAGAGCACCTCCAAGATGACATGCTTTTTGTTTGAAATGTCTGATAACATTGTCTTCCTGATAGTTCTGTTAGTTCGGTAACACATCTTGTAACTCCAGGTGTGGCATGCATCTGCCTTCCTATGCTGGAAACCAATTTCAGCATAGATGTAGGCGTTTGTTCCAGCCTATTGTTGATGGAGTTGTTGTTGCCAATTTATATTTTGTCTTAACAGAATGGTGACCTTAAAATTGTCCTTTTTTTATAATTGAAGGTGCTGTGAGTGACTACAAGTAGCTTTTTAGCAACTTGTTTCAAATGTTAATTAATTTTTATTTTCTGAGCCAGAAAAATGGTAGTGTCTATTTACTTGACCGTGGCTAATGAGGTACTTTTCTCTGAAAACAGCAGGCAGCTGGACACTCAAAGTGATAAGCAGAAGGTCTGGCCAAATTTGAGCTTCTACTACAATCTTTTAAGTTTTACCAAGTTACTTAATCAATAACAGTCATAAAGTCCTTCTCCTGCACTTGCCAGATTAGAAGTTAAAACAGATTTGCTTTCACTAAATTTTATTCTATTTTCAGTCTGCTATAACACTTTGTAAAAAAATATTTTTACAGTAGAGAGATACGATCTTTACAATTGTGGTCAGAATGCCTGTGAAGTTAGCTATGATAACTATGATATGGCAGCAGTGTTATTTCCTATGTTAACTGCAGAAATCTGTTTGACTTCCTGGAAGCACTGGCCACCACAGTTGGCATTCAGGGCACTTCTGCAGAAAGTATTAGTAGCGATGCTAGAAATGCAGAAATATTTTTCCTGCCTGATATGTTTGGTACTATTTGCAAAATATACTGGTGGTTATAGGAAGTCTGGCTTTGTCCGGGAAGACTGTTTCCCAAAGCATTGTGTGTAGCTGATGGAAACAGAGGTTTTTTCAGGAGAGCTTCAGTTTATTGAAGCACCAGAGTTAAATTCTTGGTTTGACACACCGCGTCAAGAAATGTTTGTCTTTCAAGGATTGCTGGCCCTTCTTAGCTAAGTTAGGTTTTGTGAGTATCTCCCAGTCAGTTGTGATAGACTTGAAAAACCTCCATCATGTTACATAGCTGTACTGGGAGTACACATTGGTACTCACCATCAAGTAAACCTTTCTTAGACACCAAAACCAGTTCATCATGTATTTTGGCTGAATCAACTCATGAAGAGCTAATGTGGTAAAGTTAGCTTTGGGCAGTAAAAAGACATGAAAGAAGTTAAACCATTGCAGGTTCATATATGGACTGAAATTTCCTTCTGATTACTTCTGTATTATTCCTTGTTCCTGTGGCCTTCAGGATGGTTCTGTCAGCCACCATTTAATACTGTCTTGTACAGTTAAGAAGAAGAGAGAATCCATTCTTGTAGGTCACACTCTTCCTTTATGCCGTAATCCGGTAGAATGGGATGGTATGTGCTGTATGTTCTCTCTTCCAAACGTTTTGTTTCATTTCTCATTCTGCATAACTTTCACTAGTGTTATGTTTTTATTAGCTTTCTCCACCAACAATAAATATTACACTCATATACTTAAATGCTCATATCTATCAGTTATTGCTGCTCTTTTGAAGAGCTGTCAGTAGATGGGAGTTGCATCCGTTTTTGTGCACTTGGGCTTTCAGGTTGGCAGTTCATGTGTAAGGGATCTGAACTTTCTTTTTTTAATTCTTTTAAACATTACACTTTGTTGGGTTTGGCAGTGATAATCTCATTCTGAAAGGTAAAACATTAGCCAGTTGTGTGTGTGTGTGTCTATCTATCTTATCTATCTACACATACACCCTCATTGTATTAATAAGTCCTAGCTCAAGAAGTCAAGGTAGCCATTGTCAGGTTCGTGGGTTTTCAGCTGTAGTGATGCTGAGTTCTTGTCTTGTCATTCATTCATAGTATTTGTGTGGAAAAAAATTATGTAAAGGATGTTTAATTGTATGTTACAACACTTAGTTTTGCTGAATATTTTGCCACCATAAGCAAAGTAGGATTGAGTAGGAAATCTGCAGTATGCATGTGCAAAAGCTAGGCTGCAAATTAAATTCTCTTGCACTTGAATAATTGAATTTTTTCAGTGGTTCTCATTTAAATATCTATGTTGAATCCAGGTTTCTGTGCATATGAAGAATGTATTATTTCAACATGTAGGGTGGTCTTTGTAAACAAAGTGTACTCAGTAGGTGGTGATTCTGTTCGGGATTTTCCGATGGAATTATTTACAGTGAAAATTAATATGCTGTTGTGATATTGATAATTTCTTGTATTTTGCATAGGGAGTCTGAAGGTTTCAGCAGAATTTCAAGTACAACTCTTGTCTGCTTAAATGAAAGACTGTGGAAGTTCTTAAACTTGGGTTCTCAAGCATGTGACAAAGCCACTGAATGTACAGTGCTCAGATCCAAGTACCAGTCAGCCTTGAAAGGATGTAGTGTCCCACACCTAGAGAAAACTTTGCTTCACTTTGGGCATGCAGCAGCCTAAAATGAAGGTAATTTTTAAAGTTCACATCTGTTCTTTCCCGCTTTCAAGTACAATTGATTTACAATGTATTTGAATATTGAATACCAAGTTTAATGTACTAGTGAATGACTGTTAGGTCAATGTTTGCTCAACGCAGGAAAAGAGTACTGAATAAGTGGAAATAGTTCAAAATAATTCCTTCTGTAACACTGAAGAGAGTTGCCAAATATGCCTTTCCATAAAATGAAAATGAGAACCAATGTCAAAGAGTAATCAAAATTAATATTTGGGTTACTGGAAGTGGTTTTCACTCAGTGAATCTTCTATTTGGCAATGGTAGGTTAACCTCTTTACCTTACAGGAATAACAGAAAAGGTACTTTACCCAGGGCTTCTTCTCTTTCCGAGGTCTGTATTTTGTAGCTTACAAATGGTGTTCTTCCCTGCTGTGCTGCCTCTTTTGTTGATGCAGTCTCCGAGTTGACTTCTCTCTTTGCTTTGGAGGTCCTGGCAATGGCAGGAGGTGTCATTAACCATGAGCATGTTCAGAGCTCCTTCAAAAAGCATGGGTAACCCTGTATCCTCTGCAGCACTTTGTAAATCTATTGAGGAAAATACAAGTTTGGGGAGGACAAATGTAAGCTTGGGAGTTGGGTGTTTCCATACTTACACTATTGCTTTGTCCTAGGGGTGGCAGACCACTGTCTTAAATTATTAATATCTTTCTTTTACCCCACATCTGAGTGTCTTAGTTTCCCTCAGGGTAGGCAGACTGTCTGCAGTTCTTGCCCTAAAGGAACTCCTGCTAGAGACAAACCTGACAGACTATAAAGGAACACTATGAATTTAAAAATTGGATCTATTACAAAAAATAAGTTTAAAATCTGTAACAGCTGCTTCATTGTCCTTGCATTGTCCCTGCCAATTGTCTAACATTGACAATCACTTTAGCTTGATTTTTTTTTTTTTCTTCTCTGTTGCTGTATGAAAGAATTTCATTTAAGGAAAGAAAAACTGATCATACAGGAAAACTGTTGAGACTCATTATGTATGTGAGCTTTTATCAAACACATGCTGTGATCTACCTAGATTTTAGTTATAATGATAGATAAGGCTTAGAAATTTGCCTCAATGCTTTGTTTGACTGAGAAACTCTAGGACCTCTTCAGCCTGCTGGTGGTTCTTCAGGTGAGCCATAGTCATCTTTTCTTCAATCCTCGGCTGTTCCTAAAGAAACATCAGGAGCTCCAGCTTTTGCATTCATCTTTCTCATTTCTTTTCCATGTAAATTACGAGTGGTGGTTGTTCCTATTTCCTTTCTTATTCCCCCAGTTCCTTTCTTCAAAATAGCACTAGTTGATTCTATTCTATGGCTGCTCTTCCATTTTGGGGAAAAACAAAGGAAGTCGTAAAGGTAATCTTTGGTTTCTTAATAAAATGAAATTCTATACCTTGTTACATCTAGTTTATTTAGTTCTCCTCCTTTTTCCCAACTAGGGAAGGAGGTCGTACATCTTGGCACCACTGATTCAGGTTTATTTTTCTAGTTAAAAATATGAACAGGCAGACCCATTAGCCTTCATCTCCAATTTGTTTCCAAAAGTACTGCCTTTAGAAGGAGCTTGCTTCAAGATCAAATGAAAATTATTTTTGATTTTTTTGTTGCTTGAATGATCCTATAAACGTGAACTGATTGACCTGATAGCTGCCACTAAATATGCACAATTAATTAATTTTATAGAATCTGAACTCTTTAAAGAAAAAAATCATTCTCCCTAACAGCTCCCATTGTTTCTTTTCTGGATCTTCACACTCATGGTGCAAAGTTAATGGTATGACAGGTGTCTTTTTCATTAACTCCCTGTTCAGCACTTTCCATGAAATAATCCTAATCAAAGGGTCAATACATCTATATGCTGTCATTGCTCCTGGAAATAGCTAACCTATTGCATCTTAAAAAAAAAAAAAAAAGTAGCAAGAAAGATTCTGTATTTCAGTCATAAAGTAGGACTGGGTTTGTAGCAGGCTGTGCTACAATGCATAGTCCCGATTAAGGCAATTTGAGGGTAAATGGTCTGTGCCAACACTCTTTGTGGCTGGTTATCATCTGAATGATTAGCCAGTAGTAGAAGCACCATAATTAGCTGATTTGGTAAGACTGCTTTTAATCAGATTTAACAGAACGTTCAACTTAACAGAAAGTTCAACTGTTAAGAGCTAAATGAAAATTGTTAGGCCAAATATACAAGCAAAAGCCACAAGTGGAAAAATTGCCTCTTTTGCACATTTGAAAAATGATTGTGCTAGCATACATTTGTTAGTGGGTGGATTTTTTCCTAAAGATCCATTTTTTTCCTAAAAAATTAGTGTTGAACTTTGAGATTGAATATGACAGAGCCACTGTGTTTTTCTATTACGGAAATCCATATATTTTCGTGGGCCAGAAACTAAAGGTTCCTTTGATATATCAGTGTTATGTTCATGCTTGTTATATGGGGTAAAGTTTTCATGCCAGTAACCTTCCAGTGTCTGATTCCCAAAGGCTTTCTATTTAATGTGGTTTGTGAAGATGAAGGTATACTGTGTGCATATTTTAAAAGGATTTTGGTGATTTTAATGCCACATTATGAAGTTCAGATTTGGTTTTCTTTTAGAAGTTGACTTCTGAATGTGATCTATCTGGTATGACTATAGTTCAGTAATTAAAAATTAATCTACAGGAAAAACAAGTCTTCCCCAAACTTGTGTTGCCTCATGGAAGTGAAGTGTTAATGGGCCCAGAGGTCAATTCATCATCTGTTCTTCATCCCCAGGTGTTAAAACCAGAAATACCAGGGAGGATTTGTATTCCATGTTTTATTGTCTGCTGGAAGAACTTGTCCCTTTCTGATTATTTGTAAGTTTAGATAGTATGGGAGTTATTGACAGGCTCTGCAAGAAATCAGGTATCATCTCTCAGTTGGAGTAATGTGAAAAGACCATTTTCAGAAATAAGGCTCAGAAAACTTGAGAAAGCTGGAACTATGGAGACCTTTAGGGTAATTGTGGGGAAAAGCCCTCCTTCCAATTCACATTTATTCAAGGAATGGAAAGCATTAAAGGAGTTTCTACTATTAGCATTTACGGTATATTTTATGTGTCTTTTGTCCATAATATAACTTCATAAAACTGAAACAAATAGTCTTGCCAGTTGGAAAATAGGAAATGAATCCATGTAATGACTATAACGTGTCGTAGCAACCAAGTTTTAAAATAGTCAGATTCCAAAATAATGTTATAAAAATTACATCAGAGGAAAAAAAAGTACTGCGTGTTATGTTATAGCAACACAAACATGGCCTTATTTGTTTGTTTATGAATCACTTGGGATCACATTTCTGCCTGTGGATTTTTGTGGGGGAACAGGACTGGAGTTTATGTCCTAACACACAGTGTTTGTTTGAGGGGATGTGTGAGGTTATACTTTTTTTTTTTGTCATCCTCATTCCTGTGACAGTTTGAGAGGACTGAAGTTAATTTTTCCTGGTTTGAATTTATTTTCAAATAAAGCACCAACCGAATATTCAACTTCTTGATTGCTTTTCTACTTCTAAGACTTTAAGAGTTCCCCTGAATCTCTCTGAGTCTTTTACCACGGCTTGTCAGGGAATGATAAAATTTTAGTAGCCGAAAATTATGAATGAAACTTCAAGAGGTTGGGTTTTTTTTTTTCTAATTAATGCAAACATAGCATTGTTGGTGGATGCCATCCTGCAGCACAATGTTCCAATGCTTCCCAGAGCAGCAGTGAGATTCACAGTGGGAGTATGTGCATCCCTCATCCCTCCACTTCCTTGCATGTGCATGGTGATCCAAGCCTGGAGGAGCTGCTGAGGGGCTGAGCCAGGTTTGTTCTCTACCAGAGAGATGAGACTGTGGAGATGTGTTGTAAAGAAGCAGCTCACAATCACAGTGTACATCCATAACTCTGGGAATGCAGAGGGTCAGCAGCACAGCTCTGTGTTGGAAATGTGGGTCCAGAAATGGGATGGGCTGCCTTGCTCTGCTTGCACAGATGTTTTGCTTTAGGAGATTAGTGCTTGAAGTTACCTTCTTTGAATATGTTTTCATTTGATTTCTAATTTTGGCAGGTCTCAGCCTCAGTCCCCAGTGTTCTTTCATATATGCCATCTTTCTGATAGTTAATTTAGAATAAAACTTTTTCAGGTAGCTGCTAAGATGCAAACATGCATTGCAACTAGGATTTGAGGTGTCTTCATGACTATAATTGTTCCCTTCTCTTTCCTTCTTCTGTTATAATTGCTAGATGATTTACTTCCTAGAAATATAGTCTGGATTAATATATCGGCGTTGGGTGGTACCAGTGCTTCAGATTACCTTGGTGTGCATGTAGGTATTAAATATTAAAAGCTGTTTTCATGTTCTCATGTGAGCTCTGTGTAAACAAGTCTTATTTACTGAGCAGTTTGGGAAGCATGTACACACTGGTTCGCCTTAGGAAATCTGCCATTTAAGCCTTTGTCCTGAGTTTTGCTGGCTATAGTAAAAGGAGTGGTAGACAAGGAGCCATAACAGTGAGTGTTACTGGGAGGAAGAACCATTGTCTTGACACTGTGAAATCAGTTTAAGCTGATGAATAACTGAAACGCTTACCAACTACTGTCACTAATCCTCATGAAACAATTTTCAATCTTTTTTTTTTTTCCAAAGGCATTCAGAAACACAAGTCTCTGATGTTGTATAGTGTCTTTGCTTTCAAGATTTGTTCCCCATGTGTTCAATCTGGAGACAAATACAAGCCCTTCTTATAAATGTAAGCATTAGGGAAGCAAGAAAATACGTTGAAGAAGTTTGAAAACAAATTAATACTTCAAATCTACCTAGAATTAATGTTGCTATGCTACGGAATGTAACATAATCATGAAACCTGTGAAGGTGTTCCTAATATCTGGGAGAGAGTAGTTGTATGGTTTAAAAAAATCCCAAACAACGAAAAAGACTCCACTTCAGGGAGTGAAGATGTGCAAGTTTTATCTGTTTTATAATTTCAGACCTTAAAACTCAAACCTTATTATATGCATAGTCTCAGCTTTATTATGAGTAATTTGGAGATGTTTTTTACACTTTCATATGAAGAATGGAAACTCCTTTCCTCATTTGAGTTCTAAATAAGCATTTTAGAGCTAGTCTACCTCTAGACAGAGTTAAAGAAAGAGCTAGCTAGCTCTTTTAGCTTTAAATTTCCCTTTTATGATTTTTATTAATTCACAAACCATTGAGTATTTATTTATTTTTGCTACTGAGATACAAAAGGCAGAAGCCTACAGGCTTGTTATGGCGTGGGTAGCCTATTGTGTTTCCATACCTGATGTAATTTTATTTAAAAATTGAATTTTGCATTAGATTACCTCAAAAACGTCATCATTTGTTGGTGTGAAGAATTTAAAATTCTTCCTTCCCCTGTGAATGATGAATTAATCTTTCACAAGAGATCTAAATTATTTTAATTAATTACTTTAGGCGTTAAATCTTTAAATTTTAAATTAAGTTACAGGTGAGTTAAGCTGTTCCCTGAGGAGCTTTTACTATGTTAGCAGTGGAGAGGGATAATATTTGCTGCATAATTCTCTAATAGGCTGTTGTATGCTGCTCTGTTGAACAAGTCTTCTATTTTGCTCTTGATTTCTGGTTTGTGTCCAACATTTCAGGGATCAGCTTGGACAGTTAGAAGATATCACCAGAAACATATTTTCCTGACTGCCGTGGAAGAGAAAGATTAGGAGCCATTGAAATACATTTCTTTCTGAAGTTGTTGAGGACCACAGGAATTTAATGTAAAACCAAATGAGGCACTGATAACCGCATATATGAAATCTTGTAGAAAATGTGCAGAATACAGAGCCAGGTTTATTGGTGTTAATTTCATATCCTGGTCTCAGTATGTATTCCCTTTGCTTAAACTATTTCTCATGTATGTATATAACTAGATACAGTTACAAGAAGGTAACCTAATCGTTGCCTTGTGGGCTGCGGGGGTTGAACCAATGCTTATTTTCCTCTTCTCGTGTATGATTACTTGTTGAAGATGTGATACATTTAGGTCATATTTGGCATGTGTTTAAACTGAGCCCAGGACTGATTTATGAAAAAGGGAATAACAAACCTAAATTGTGTTTTCCCATGTGTGGCTATTGTAGCCAAGCTGCAATTTATTTTGTAGTGTCTTAAGTTACAATAAAAGATACATTCACAAAATAAAGTAGGGTAAAGAGTTCAGCTATTAAACCTTTTTTTCTTTTCATTATTTTAAAGGTAGCTTTCATCATTGTGCCTTTAATTGTGTTAATTACT
This sequence comes from Eopsaltria australis, assembly GCA_034509425.1. NCBI lineage: Eukaryota > Metazoa > Chordata > Aves > Passeriformes > Petroicidae > Eopsaltria > Eopsaltria australis. Next base: position 2,497,140 of record JAVTVJ010000040.1, read on the forward strand.
TGAAAGAATTTTTTGGGAGGCAAGTTGAAGAACAAGAGGGAGGAGAAATTGCCTTCAGCAAAGACTTTTTTGTGAGAACATTCTTACAGTATCTTATGGGAGAGATATCACTAAAAGAGTCTCTTTTAAAATCCCCATCTTCATACTTTTTTGTAATATGCAAGTATTTTTAGTTTCCTAATAATCTTCCAGAATACCTAATTTCAATGCCTGCAGCCAATGGGAGAAAGCAAAATTATCCTGTAATTTAAATTTTATAATATATTTTCATTTTTTGTATCTTTTGAAAGTGGGATGCTAAGTTAGATGAGTTCAGTTGTTGAACTTGGTGTGCTCTCCCATCATGGTTCAATGGTTCAAGTGCTGGCTGCTCACATGAGAGGCCCAGGCTGGGTCCTTCATTCCGTCTGTCTGGCTGTTGGCAAGTCTTCCTCCTGGGCAAATTGTGGCATCTTGATGTGCACAGCACCATGCAGGGGTATGGACTCAGGTACTGGCAGGAGCATAATGCCCCAGATAACTCGAGAGAACACGTGGCCACATTCTGCTTCCCAGTCCGTGTGTTGTGGAAATCCCCCTGCAGAGCCAAAAAAAGTCAGTGTCCTAGCCTGGAGCCTCTGCTTACCAGGGTGCAAGAGCAGAAGTATTAACTGAAAAGCTCATGAAAAACTTAAATGTGGGTAATTGCATGTGATTTTAACTTATCCATGATGTTGTACAGCTGATAAACTTCAGTTTTGTTGTGATGTTTTGGTGATTTTTTTTTTTTATGTTTTTTACTGTCTGCTATTGTGAATTCCTCCATTCAAACACTGCTGGCAGTTACTCCAGAAAATGCTTAATTTTTTTTCACTACAAATGATATAAGATTGTTTTGGCTGTTACAAATTCAACATAACGAGGTCATTCATATAAATGCAGTTTGGGATGTGAGATAGTGGAAACATTATTTACGGAGATGTTGAAAGTCATAATGCTAAGGAAATGGGAACTTTTTATTGACATCCTATGATACTGGAAAAAGAAAAGAAAGTATTTGTTTATTTCATATGTAAAGAAAGTTGCATCCAACCTGATTGATATTTTTTGCTTCATGCACAAGTGGTCCTAACACATTTTCAGACTGAGGCAGAAGGGAATCTCCAGGTAACAATATTCTATACTATTTTAAGGATGCATGCCCCACTGATGGTTTTTAAAGCACAAAATAATGATGACATACCATGCAGAGGTCTTGCTTGCCTGAGGCAAATAGTCTGAATGCACTAGATACAGGCTTCTGTTTGCTGATGGAAGTGTTGAAAAGGTGCTTGGTTTTAGATTTGTTTGTTTTTTTGTGTTGGATTTTTTTTCTAAGTGACAGTTCTCTCTTTTAATTTGCTATTAATTATACTGCATTCAATTAACAGCTGAAATATATAACACAGTATAAGAAAAGAAGCATAAGGTCCCCTGGGAAAGAAGTTTGATGCTCAATTTTGGCAAAGGTTGATTGCTTGATAATGGCAAAAAGAACACCAGGCAGTTTGGACGAAATGTGCCAAGCCAGGGGCAAGGTAGCTTTTCAAGCAAAGGAAAAGTCTCCTGACAGATTTCCTAGCGAGTGGGGAATTGGAGTGTTACCACTAAACTATTAGAGAAACAGTTAATGAGGGAGGAAGGAGTCAAGAAGGCTAAGAAACCCACAGATTTCCGAAGGAAAAGGAAGAGGTGTATGTTACAGAACTCAGATTGAAGAGGAGTCAGGGTGGAGTGTGTGCGCGCTGAGGGCTCATCACAGTGAGGTTGTTAAAGACATATGAAACAATTCCAGTTTACGTCCAGAGTGTTCCAGTACTTCCAAGAGGTTTTTGGCTGTGTAGTGCTTTTGAAAGTGAAGAACCATACATGCTCTTTTCATAACTTTAAATTGAAAACAACAGGAAGATGTAGTTCAGTGGACAAGCAGCTCCCCTTATGGACAGCAGTTCATGAACTTCATTTGTCTTGCAGTGCATGTCTGAATTGTGCATACAGAGTCTGACAGCTTTTCTTTAGCATCAGCATGTACCTGTCAAGTAAAGCTGGAAATATTTAGTGTTTTTCATACTAATCTTCAGAGAACATATGATATATAAAGAAACGCAATGTAACTTTTTTAATTCGAAAGGAATATGAGTGATATGCTAGAAGAATTATAGGGAAGAAGAACCTTTTAATTAAAAATACAGAAACCCTGGTGGTGTCTGAGAGTCAAAATGACCAAGCATTAGCGTGTTGCATATACACTTTTATGCAGGAATTAGAAGTGCTTTCCTAGTTGGTTGGGACTTAAAAATATTTACTGTAATAGCTTTCAATTTTGTAGTGAAGCAGCTTGAATTTTAGACTCATTATTTGCTGAGGGATTTAATATTTCATCTGAAATCTTGTATTGGCTCTTGTAACAATACTTTCACTTAAAACTTTCACAAAGCTTTTCCTTTGGCAAGGGAGGTTCTTGGTTATAGTGGGCTCTGGTAAGTTTTATTCCTTTTCATTTTTGTCTTAGTTATTACATTCTTGCTTACCAGTCTTCTGGTTCAGAAGAACTCTGTAGAAGAGGAGGAATGGGAAAGAGCAAGAAAAACAGAAAGAAATGTGATTCTTGTGAAGAACAAATGAAAGCTGTACTGAAATGGAGGATTATTATGGAAAATGTTGTTTGTGTCAAGCTACTTACTGTGTCTATCACTGTGGCAATGACCCATAGAGTTCAGACTCACTGGAGTTCAGAAATAAACCAATTTTTTTTTATTTTCTGCATTTAGTATTAAGACCATTTGTTCTGTATAGGATTAATACATAAGATATATTTATTATTGCTGTATTATTGTTACTTGAGTTTTAATTGCCTCTTTTGGGAAGAAAAAGATTTAAGGCATAATAAAAAAAAATCTTTGCATCTACAAGAACATGATTAATACTTTTGTGAGCTTGTTTTTTTAATGATTCAGGAGAAACTTGTGGATAAACAGGTTTATTAACTGAAAATCTTTCTGGATACATTGCATAGTTATTTCAGAAAGCATGCATGAGATCTTTTTGTTTTGGTTGGCTCTTAAGTGATGCAGTAGGATAGTTTTAACAAGAGGCTTAAGGCTCTATGTGTTGAGTGCAAGGAGCAGTGGCCAAAGAGGTCTTGGATTGTGGTTTCTCAAGCAGCTGAGTTGGTCTGGTGGCCATTGCTGCTGGAAGGGAGAGATGCTCTTCTTTTCCCTGCTCTTGCTAGTCCCTCCTGTGCATCAGCTCTTTATGATGTTGGTCTGACCTTTCTGTGAACTACTGTAATGCCCTAATCCAGGAGAAGAAAAGAAACAGGTGTTTTCTTAATTTGGGGTTTGTTTTCTGTTGTGGTGATCTAATTCACTGATGGAGGTGGTTTATTGTGTACTCTCAGTGTTTGATATTTAGGTTCCTTAGTGAGGCTGCCTTGTTCTGCAGAAGTGACGACTTTCCTCTTTGTATTGGCAGTTTGTAAGGACACTCTTGTCCTGGCATCTGAAGTAGCAACTGAGCTTCTAAACTCTGCAGCACTACCTGAGGTTCCTCTAGCTCTCTGCTAGTTTTTCTTTTAGCCAAAATTAAAAAAAAGGTTCAACAGTTCTAAGTTTCTCTACTTGATTACAAGATAAGGGCGAATGGCCTTGCATATTGTAGTTGTCCTTCTATGCTGTTACTGTTGGTACACATTAGTTTTGTTTATGAATGTAGTTCTGCAAGCAGCCAATGAAGAGAACTTCTAAATAATGAACTCAGGTTTCTGTCTAGATTTTCTCTGTGCACCCCTCACTCGATGATTGAGACAGTAGGGGAGCTCAACTATTGGCATCTGGTAGGAGCAATCCTTCTCTATTTCATGATAATTTCATCTTAATGTAGAGATCAGTGTAGGTAAGGATGTGTTTGTCTTTCACAGGCTGTCTAGCCTTGTGAGGTGAATAGGTGTCAAGTATGCCTTGAATATTTTAATATGGTTTTGTCTTGGCCATAAAAAGAGAAGATTACAGATCTATTTTCTTTTTAAGGATAGCTGAGGTCACACTCAGTCACCTCTATATGTTTTCTGAAATTTAATTTGCCTTAGGAACTAAATGCATTTCAATGCTCTTTTAAAAATACCTTGTCTGAACAGGAATCTCAGATAAGCTGAGATGAGAATGCCCTCCCAGACAGAGTAAGTGGGATGCGTAAAATCTTCCAGTTGTTTGTCAGGTACTTAAATTTCTGCTCTGAAACTGCTGTACCATCTGTCTAGCTAAAAAAGGTGCACTGAGCAAGAAGAAAAGTATCTTTCCAATTCAGATGAGTCTGCTGCATCCTGTGAGATAATCAAGGCACAGATGATCATGGGAACAGTGAATTTTAAATTTTATAGGAATAGCTTCATAGAAAGCATGAAACACGAAATTTGAATTAATTCATCGTCTGGGTATCTCAAAGTAGCAACAACGCACCATCCTAAGTATAAAGTCACATTTCTGTCTGCTGTGTGAGTTTGTTATTCCGTCTTATGTGTAGATAATAGGCTTTGTTTCCTCTGTTAAACATGCTTTTTAACTTAAATTACTGGTGTTGTCCATCTATTATTTTATACTATCTATTACAAATGTCTAATATTTGGTGAATAAAGGGTTTTTTAAATGGAAATTTCTGAAGAGATATGAAAGGTGGACAGGATAATTTTTAGGGATTTGAGGTAATCAAGATGCTTAAAAGATGAGTTCTGTGGTACAATTAAATGAACAAGAAATGAATACAGAGTAAAAGACCTCCGACAAGAAAAATATGAAAGAAATTTCTTAGTCCCTAGTGCCATCTGCAGGATTACTGCTGGAACAGGCAGGGAGAGCAGAGGAACAGAAATCTGAGTGACAGTTTGCAGTGTTTGGAAAGAAAAGAAGAAAGTGTCACCTTCTACAAAACCTGAAGAAATACAATTTCTTTGTCATGCTGAGTTACATAACAATGTGTCAATTTGTTTTCAGCTTGTGAGCAGCATTAGGTTTGTTGGGAATACACCGTGTCATGAGGTTTCGCCACACATTTTGTTTTCTGCTTCTGCAGTAGCAGGTGGCTTAACCAGGCTTTCTTTCTTTGCACTTCTTGAAAGAAACATCAGTCATGTGAAAACACATCCACTAGGAACCATTTTTGAGATGACTGGCTCTTTGGCCATGCTTCCTTTTTGAAAGCTGTCTCTTCAGAGAGGAGTGATGAACCCTGAATATTTTCTTAATATTCCTTCCATCGGCATTTGTGTAAAGGTGCATATCAGAAATAAAGATGTAAATCTGCAGCTCCCCTGCTAGGTCTCTGGTATTAGAAAGGAATTCTTTCCTCTACAGACCAGTAGGCAAGCTGACTGTAGATGTGTGTGTTGGCATTAGGCAAATGATGTATACATGACAGGATAACAACCAAGAAGAATCAAAGCTGAGGTTTTGGGAAAGAGGGAGTGCAAGCTGAAACCAAATGTGGGTAAGATAGAGGTGATAATGGTGATAGTATCTGGAAAATTGTTAAGCCCTACAAAGTTGCCCCGTGTGAAGAATACATCCCTGATGTTTGGCTGTGGCTTTGTCGGGAGCGTCCCCATCTGCTCTACAAGAGCTTAGCATTCACAAAGAGTGTTTTCTCTTGCCTCTCGCTGACAGCAAACTCTCCCTTGTCAGAGGCTGACCTGACCTCAATTACTTATCTATTCATCACTTTTCTCCTGACTATTGTAATGTGATACTCCTGGGCACAAAGCCTGCAGTTCCTCTGAAGCGCCAGCTGGTTTAGGGTCTTGTTGTGTGTCATGCCGGCAGCACTGGCTGCCACAAGTTGAATCTGATCTCTTTCTATGTTGACTTTCTGCAAAACATCAAGCTAAGGTGTCTATTCTTAATCTTCAGGGTGCTTACCCTTTGGGGTTCAGCACGTGTAAAAGGCTGCAGGAAGCTGCAGAGGGAAAGCTGCGGCTGCTTGCTGTGCTTTCTTGCACACTGGAGCCCTTTGGAGTGAAAGTCATGTGTAGCAGAACGTTCTCCAGGACTGGTCTCACCAGAGAGGTAGGTTCCTTTGGGTCTGAGGACTTCTTAAGCCTTCATTGGCACTTTTCTGGTAGGTAGCTATTGCACCTAGAAAATGAATCATGTAGATTTTTTGAGTATCATGGATTTGGGAACAAAAGCTTCAGCCTGTGTGTTCACATGTCTATCAGGAGTTAGCTTTTACTGTGTCAATGTCTGTATCAGAGCCTACTGGCTGTGGACAGCCTTTCTAATGAGCATAGGGAAATGAATGCTTCAGAAAGCCATCTGTGGCATCCTGTGCTGTGTAAGTTCCATGGTTGCCTTTTTTGAGGAGCTATGCAGGAGGGAGATGAATGATGCATGCTGACAGTTTCAGGTCTACAGGCATCACTACTTAATCTGAAGTTCAGTAGTCACTTTATTTGAATGAGTGGATCACTTTGGATCAGTGTAGGGAAGTGGATATGGGAGGGAAATACCAGAAGTCCATTGAGGATTTTGCTGGTACAGAAGTTGAGATCAGGCATACAGGGTTGGTCTTGTGAGAACTTGAATTGAGAGATTCTCTTAACCTTTTTCTTAAAAAAGAGAGAGCAGATTTTTTTCCCCAGATATATGCACCACCAGAGAAGGGACACCAAGACTTGCATAACAGAAGCTGGGTTAATAGAATGGTTTCAGCATTGAAAGAGTATCTTTACTCTTGAGTCAGTTCTGATGGTGAAAGCCAGAAAGAAGCCCTGCAGAAGGACCAGGGAGAGTGAAAGGCCTTACTTTGTAAGGACTTACTTCTGAAGTGAGCTTTTGCTTGTTTAGAAGAAAGAAAAAAGCTGTAGTAGAACTACATGTGCATGTTATTGAAAAACTATGCTTCTCTGGCCTGATTAACCTAGTATTATGTTTCAGAATTCTAAGAATTTTGCAATTCTGCATCAGTTCTTTTGCTTGGACCAGACTAAAAATGAAGTTCTGAAGTGAATTATTGCTCCTACAAGCCACCAGAGGAAAGTAAACAAATAGAAATCCTAGCTGTTTTGTACGTGCAGTCTTTGTACATAATACATATTGAAGTAGTAGACTCCTGGCTTTGAGTTCTCCAAGGAATGCTATGCCTTTTTATTTTGCCTTTTTTAATATATAAAGAATAAAAAATGATAAAACAAGAAAGTGAACTTCTGATGTAGATCGGGCATTATCACAAAGCAAGGATGTGTGAAAATGGGTCTGATGCTAAATGGACAAATTGTGGGAATGTTGCCATTGAGCACTTTGTCATTCTTCACATATGAAAGGCAGAAGTCTGCTTAAATGAGAGCAGGTGTGATGAGGTGTTTCCACATGGAAGCACCAGTCCATTTCTTGTGACAGTATATTTTAATCTGCAACATAATGCTGGCTCCTGTTGTCACTCATGTCCTGTTTATTTTGATTCCATCTTTGTTTAGACTATTACTGGTGTTTAGAGAGCATGCAGGGATAAAGAACAGTCTCAAACAGCAGGTTGTAGTATGTGACATCTGTTTCATTATAGAAAAAAAGTCCTTTTGATTATTTTAAAAGTCTAAAAGAAATCAGTATTTATTTGTTGTTGCTTGTTAGATCTACATAGGAATCATAAATGGTTTGAGATCAGTATTGGGCATAGCAGAAGATGTCTCACTGTTTAAGGATATGTGTATTGTTCTTTATGGTTCTTTAGCTTCATGTATGCATATAACTCTCTCTCAATCTATTTCCAAGGACTTGCAGAGAAGAGAACAATTCCATTAGGCAAGTTCTTGTAATGAAAACAGATGTACTTTTGGCCCAAGTTCTTCTCTAATTTGAATGATTTCCTTTTAAAAAGAATTTGCCCATGAATATGTGCATACTGAAAAGCGAGGTTAGTATGAACAGAAAAGCAGATGCCAAAGTTGATCCTTGATTAGAAGAGTTTTCCTCTCAATTTTAAGTGACTTAATTAGTCCTTCACAATGGCAAGGTGGGGAAGGTTTTCAGTGCAGCTTGCAAGAGTGCAGCAGCAAGTTAGGGCTCACAGTGGGAATGGTGTAGTTAAATCCTCACGCATTGTGCTGAATGTCTGTCATATCATGTCAGTTATTAAGGGATGAACCTACTGGGCAAACTGTGAGAATTTCAGAGGGTTGCTCTAGACATTACTAGGACCAATAATGAGTTTTGTAAGTGAGCTATACGTGTATAGTCATTACTTGTTCTGTGCTGTGCTTGGATTGCAATGAATGAAGTGACATTTTAAAAAGTCCATGCGGTAGGGTGCTTATGTAGCAGCTTAAATAGTCAACATTTTCCAAAGCAAGAGCATAGAGGGAGATAAAAGATTTTTTCTCTTTGACTCTCGTAAGATAATTTGACAAAAAAGAATTATTCTTCCTTTCATAGCTGTGAAAGAGACTACCTGGACTGAGTTCAGGGTTTTGGTTTCATCTCCTAGCTTCTCCACTCTTTGTCTTTTCTTGTAAAGGAAAGAACTAACTAGTCAAAGTGCCTTTTTTATTATCTTTTTATAGTTTTTAATTGTTATTTTAACTCTATTCATGGCTGTGGGAATCCTGCTAGTAGTGAATATCGTGAAATTGAATTTGTTTTTCTACTGTCGGGCCACTCTCCTGACAAAAAGCTTTCACTCATCTGAAGAGAGAGGCACCACCTGATAAAAGTGGAAGATTGCTGTGGCCAGGAGTCAAGAAAGCCCTGGAGCCAGACAGACAGGGGGCTTTGCCTGTGTGGATTCCAGTTAAAATGTAAATCGAGGCACTCTCATTTCCTTTTAATTTCTCTAGAACCCTCCAAGAGACCCTGTATACAGAATTGTGGTCTGATGGGATGGTGTTTTGATGTATTTTTGTAAAAAGAGATTTCTTTTGGAGACAAAGAACCAACTCCCTTAAGACACTTTTTACTTCTTGCTTTTTTTATCTCTCTTCCCATTCTTTCTTCTTTTTTTTCTACAGCACTTTCTGCTGTTCAACAGTTGCATTTTGTTCAAAACGTTTCTGCAACAGCTTTCCAAAATGAAAAATGAAGACCTCTGACCAGGAACAGAGGAGATTTTTCCTGGTTGTGGACTACTGAGCTTATCTTGGGACCTTTAAAGACATTTGTGGATCCATATAGAATAAAATACTTATAAAATGGACATTTGAATCTGGTAGAGTTGAAGGATGCTTTACTGGAAAAAAGTCTATTCTCTTAAAGTAAGTGGAACTTTTCAAGCTGTCATGAAATTAATTACAGTGTTCATTTGGGTGCAGGTTGTAGGAGTATCTCACTTGAAATTATAATCTTCACTTACAAAAACAATGTAGTTTTTTTTGTACCAATTCAACAACAAAGTAAATTTAAATCCTACATGAGATGAGGTGGGCAGATGTTAAACAGACTCCCAGTGGCGCTTACAGTGGAAATTCATTCCTTCTGTAGTTTTAGCATGTATTTAGGTGCACAATAATGGCTCTTTTTTTTTTAAGGGCCAGGAAAGCAAAACTTCATGCTATATTTTCAGGTTCTGGCCGTTGCATTGCCAATGATAGTGTACTGTAACTGTATTTTGTCTCAACACATGCGATTGAGTTTTAAAACCAGAATTGTTTATAAAGGGTGTGCAGTGAGGTTACTGCTCATAAGACGAGCTGTGAACACTGAATAATATGCATTCATGTAGCCCAAAGCAAATGCAAAATAATGCAATGTAGCTTGACCTTTTCTCATTGCAGGTTAACCTGAGTCTAATTAGCCGAGGTTTGCCTCAGGCTAAAAGTGGACGGGAATCGCAGCTTGGCTGCTAGTAACTTTTTAACCCTTTGTAACTTGCTTTTGTGTTTACATTCTGTGCTGTTAGGGCGGAAGCAAGGAATTGAGGGTAGAAAAAAGGAGGACAAACCAAAAGTGCTTATTGCAGCAGTGGTGGTCACCTGCTATAAATTTAAACTGAAGTTCAGCATTAAACATCTGCTTGGTATTGTGCAGAGGCTTCACTAACTTATACTCCAAATAGTTTCAGGAACAATCCCCGAAATAAACAGGGCTCAGTAACTTTGTATCAGCAGCAGTGGGGGTCTTTTGCTTCTCTGCTTTTTTCCCTTTTTGACATCGTGAGAAAATGAAGCTGAATTGTAAATGTGCAGGGTCAAAACTTACACTAGTGTCTGAAGTGAAGTTCTCAAGTTTTAATTTTGTTTGACTTTGTGGTATTGGGTGAACTGCATCTTAAATATCACATCTATTTCTTTAAACTTGTATAATTTTTATTAGCCATTATGAAAGTGATTTCATTTCTTAAGTCCGTTTCCTTCACTGACTCCAAATAAGGTCACTTAATTGGTGATTCAGTGCTCCAGGCTTAAAGTTTAGAACAAAGAAATATTAGTTTTGAGACACGTTTTTTCTGTGTTCTGTAAATTCATAGATTTGTTAATTTGTTCTGAAAGTACTCTAGATAGGCTTAAAAAATAAAGTGTCAGTTTGTGTGCTGAGGTAGTTGTTGTGGCAATGCACTTTTGGAACTTCCCCTTTCAAAATGTGAGGAGCATCTTTTTTCTTTTTTCTTTTTTTTTTGCATGGTATGTGCTTTCCATACCGTGTGTTCTGCAGTGAGAGGTCATTGCAGCTTGAGATACCAGTTGAAAAATTTGTAGCTTGTACTGTCAAGTCACATCCAGAAGTTCATGCAAATTTTTGAAGTTCATTTTTTCACCAGTGTGGCTGAAAAGCAGGAATTTCACTACCTTGCTTCAATTAATGTGTAAGGTAATGAAACTAAGAATTATACAGCTACATTCTAAATTTACAAAATGACATGTAACTAGCATGAAATTTGGTTTCACAAGTTATTAAAAAATTCCTTGTGTGAAGCTTTAAACCCCACGCCTGCAAATAACTTAGTTCAGCTAGTGGTGGTATGTGCCAGGTATTCTCAGTGTGTTTAGGCCTTTGAGTGTGGTTCAAAATCTCCAACGCTTCAGTCTAGTTTTTGTAGCTAGGAATAAATATCCCAAATAAACTGCCTCCAAATGGGAATGGATTTATGCCATAGCTTTTCGTGCAGCCATGACAAAGTGAAAAGTGAGGTAAGAAAGTCTTGACTAGTAACTGGATTTCAAAACTATGTTAGCAAGTTAGCCGTGAATTATTTGTAAATTCTTTGTATCTCTGGATATATGAGATATTTCATAATGTGATATGGACGATTTAATGATACACTTGCTATGTGTGCAACATGCCTGGGGAATTATTCAAAAGATTCAGAAAACCTTCTAGCTTTATTTTAAGAAACAGTAGTCTTCTTTTTTTCTTGTTAAGATTATGGCCGGCATCCCATCCATGTTCTCCTGTTCCTTGACTTTGCTTTGAAAACATATATATATCTGGAAAATAACCAGTTTTACTCTGAAGAAACATGTTTTTGTAAAAATGTAGGTTAAGTCTGAATTACAGAACACTTGTAGTTCTGTTGCAGCTCTTTCCCTTTTAACTCAAAAAAATAGCCTTCTGTTTTCATCTGAAACAGCTTTACTTGGAAGTATTTTCAACACCTCTTGAGACTTATGTAGGGTCTATAGCTGAAGAAAAAGCAGTAAACCCATGCTCTGAATAAGAGAATCAACTAGGCTGGAAAATACTTTGGAGATCAAGTCCAGCCTATGATTGAACACCCCCCATGCGAACCAGACCATGGCACTGAGTGCCTCATCCAATCTTTTCAACACTGCCAGGGACAGTGACTCCATCACCTCCTTGGGCAGCCCATTCCAATGCCAAATCACCCTTTCCGTGAAGAATTTCTTCCTAATGTCCAGCTTAAACCCCCCCTGACATAGCTTAAGGCTGTGTCCTCTTGTCACTTGTTGCCTGGGAGAAGAGACCAACCCCAACTGGCTACACCCTCCTTTCAGGTGGTTGTAGAGAGTGATATGGTCACCCCTGAACCTTCTTTTCTCCAGGTTCAACAGCCCAAATGTCCTTCAGCCATTCCTTATAGGATCTGTGCTCCAGATCTTTCACCAGCCTTGTCACCCTTCTTTGGACATGCTCTGGCACCTCAACATCCTTCCTAAACTGTAGGGCCCAGAAATGGATGCAGTACTCACAGTGCAACCTCACCTGTGCCAAGTACAGGGGAAGAATCACTGCCCTGGTGCTGCTGGCCACACTATCCCTGTTACAGCCCAGGATGCCATTGACCTTCCTGGCCACCTGGGCACAGCTGGCTCATGTTCAGTGTGCCGTCAGTCAGCACCCTGAGGTCCCTTTCTGCCTGGCCGCTGTCCAGCCTCTCTGTCCCCAGCCTGTTGTGCTGCAGGGGATTGTTGTGGCCAAAGTGCAGGACCTGGCACTTGGTCTTGTTAAACCTCATGATGTTGGAATCAGCCAATTGATCCAGCCTGTCCAGGTCCCTCTGCAGAGCCCTCCTATCCTCCAGCAAATTGACACTCGAATTCAGCTTGGTGTCATCTGCAACTTTATTGATGATCCCCTCATCCAGATCACCAGTAGAGATATTAAACAGAAGACGGCCCAACACAGATCCCACTGTGGGACAGTGGGGACACCACTGGTGACTGGCCACCAACTGGAGGCAGCACCATTCACCATGACCCTCTGGGCCTGGCCATCCAGTCAGTTCTTGATCCAGTGAAGAGCGCTTCTGTCCAAGCCATGGGCTGCCAGCTTTTTTGGGAGTATGCTTTGAGAGACAGTGTCACAGGCCTTGCTACAGTCTAGGTAAACATCCACAGCCTTCCCCTCATCTGCCAGAGGCTCACCTGGTTATAAGAGGAGATCAGGTTGGTCAGGCAGGACCTGCCCCTCCTAAATCCATGCTGGCTTGGCATAATTCCATACCTGTCCTGTAGGTCCTGTCTATTAGTTCACGCTCAAGATGATCTGTTCCGTAATCTTGCTGAGCACCAAGGGCAGGCTGACAGGACTGTAGTTTTCCCAAATTGTCATTCTGCCCTTCTTGTGGATGGGCACCACACTGGACAGCTTCCAGTCATCTGGCACCTCCCCAGTGAGCCAGGACTGGTGATAAATGATGGAGAGGGGCTTGGCATCCCCTTTCGATCAGCTCCCTCATCACTCTGGGCTGGATCCCACCTTGTCCCATACACTTGTAAGCATCCAAGTGGCTCAGCAGATTGCTAACTGCTTCCTCCCTGATTACAGGGATTCTGCTCTCCATCCCCATGTTACCAGCTCAGGAGACTAATTGTCCCGAGGAAGACCTGGCTTATAGTTGAAAACTGAGGCAAAGAAGGTGTTAAGTACCTCAGCCTTTTTCTCATCCTTGATGACTGCATTCCCTACTGTGTCCAGTTAAAGAATGGAAGTTTTTCTTGCCCCTTCTTTTGCTATAAATGTATTTATAAAAACATTTTTTATTATCCTTTACAGAAGTGGCCAGTTTAAGTTCTAATTGAGTTTTTGCCTCTCTGTTGTATTAATTGATACTTCCAATAATATTTTTTTATCCAAATTCTGCTCATTGTCTTTTACATCAGGAAAAATTTCTGTTGCACTTTGCAGCTGACATAGCAGTGTACATCTAGTAATATACAGTGTTTTGCCCTTGGCCTAGGAGACAGAAGGATCAGCCTATCCATTGCTTAAATGAAAAACTAACCTATCCAAAACCCCCACTCTCCACATAAAACTAACACACAAGACCTTGTGCATGTTTTCCTGGCAGTAGAATTTTGGTGGGTTTTTAATAGGAACCTCCATAATGGTGGTGCTTTATCTATGCACAACAATTGATTGGCATAGCTATAGCACAATAAGCTGTTTTGGAGTAGGGTGTAGACTCTCTTACAGAATACAAGTGGTTTTATTCTAGCCCAATTCTGGTCCTTTCTGAGCAGTGCAATTATTTAAAATTGCTCTCTTAAGTGTTTGCCTATAGCTGTGGACATGAGTAGTTTGAAGACCTGTAGCCCTGGTCCCCAAAGCAGCATCTTGTGAACATCTTGCCTGTGTGATTCTTTGTAGCCCTGGGAAAGGAAAAGTCAAAACTGATGCTGCCACTGCTATACTGACATGGAGAGCAAGTTACTGTGATAACACTTTGCAGGCCAGCTTGCTTAACATTTTTTCTGGGTCAGCAAATGTTTTGTATTACTGCTCTTTAGCTCCTGGTGATAAACTTCATCTTTCAATTTACTCAATTTTCTTGTTAGAGAAAACAGTTGTCATTTCTTCAGTTGATGTCTGATGATACTCAAGATGTGGTATGTGGTTCCCTATGCCTACCTGAATTAATCCTTTCTGTATATGTTCCAGTATAAGAAGCCCTGATGAATAGAGAATTCTGTGAACAGGGTTCAGGAGGAAAGCAAGGAAAGCCAGTGGAACATCAGCTGTGCCTATGTGTAATGGATATTTTGGTCCCTCTTGAAAAAAATCTCTGCCTGATTCCTGTCCCACATCACCATTAGAGCTTAAGAACACACTTACCTGCTGCCCATCACTAACATTTTAATTATTTTGCACAGAAAAGGAATTGCTGATCACTGACTTGCTGTGGCTTGTAACATTAACCAACATCCCTGGATTTTCATAACCCTTGGTTATGAAAGGCACTTTCCTAGAGGCAGGAAAGAGATTTAGGTTGTGTTGGGAAAGATCTAATTTGAGTTTGTGTGCTTTACTACATGTTATTTACAAGAATGTGTCCTGTTGATGTGTAGTTAAATAAGTCTTTCCTCTCCCTTTGCCTTTACTATTCAGGAAAATTCTGTGTGAATTTTTTTTTTGTTGTTTAAAAATAAGAGTAAGCAGTAAGATACGTGATCGGACCTTCAATATCCAGGAGTTGCTGATGTTGTGCTTGTAGTCTTGCATGTATACTTGGAATAGTCATGCTACTCTCTTAGATGAAAGAATAGAATGCAACAGATATTTTTGGTATTCTTTTTAGCTGCAGACTAACAATAGGATTGTAGCAGATCCCCAAGGGCAAGAAAGTGTACCAGAAACACCAATTCCTTCCTATTTGGGGAAAGAGCTCATTTTCTTTTATTAATGGTACTTTATCCTTTAGCTAAATCAGTCCTGCAAAGACATGCAACCATACAGGCTTCATCACTCTGATAGATCTGTTAGGGTTACAGGATGCTGCTACTGTCTCTGCAAAATTGGAAGGAAATGCAAGGTTAGCAAGGGAGTATTTGTTCCTGTCTCTGCTCATCTTGTGAGTTACTTTGAAAACTTCTCTAGAAAGAGAGAATTCTAAGAGACTGTCAGAAGCACTTAAGTTGGGCAGTCCTAAAACTGGAAAGCTAGTACCACTACAAACCATTTTGCATGTGAAATTGGTAGAAAATCATTGACTCAAAAGAAGAATTAAAGCCCTGCGATCAGTTCCTTTTGCATTAGCACACTGTGTATTTACTACAGCAGTTCTAATAACAGAATATAGGGCAAGAGTAAAACTATTCTAAGTGTTTATGTTCATGGCTACTATTATATTTGACTATAACAAGCATAGTCTATGTAGATATAAAAATAGTGCATGATTTCTATATGATGAAAGAGGGAAATTATGTAAAAAGAGAGACTTTGTGCTGTTTTATAAATTGTTCAATTGAAGTAATTTAAATCATCAGAGTCTGACATTTTGATGACTCTGGATATACCTGGAATTACATATTATGTATGTTACTTGTCGTTTATACCAGCTCATTTGAATTTTCTGCTTGATGTGCTGTCTCATATGCTCCTCTGCTTCAGAGCTAACTCAAAGTGTTACAAATTCCAAAGTCTTTGTTTTTATGGATTTTGAAGATGTGTGTGGTGAATTTGATGCAGCATTATTGACTGACAAAAAAGAATTGAGATGTTCCGTATTTAGATGTTATCATATAACTGCTGTCATACGCTTCTTGCATTATTTTATAGAAAGAATATTTTAAAATTTTGTGGTTCTGGTGCTGCTTAGCATTATAGACCTGATAAGATTGGAACACCAGTTCTACAAAATCATTGTCACACATGGTATTTGCAAATACAGGCTGAAGAGGTGGGGTATTTGGCTTATCTTAATGTGACGTCTTGGAAAGAGAGCTTGTTCTAATGCATAAAAATGCACTGTAGCTCTGTTTGAGGGCAGTATATTTTAGTCAATTTTGTGTTAAAATTAGCAGAAGTAGCACACCAGGAATTAGCATGTCCTCTCTTTAGTAGTCTGGAAGAAGCATTTATATTAAATCAGGACATTGTCATTCAAGTCTCTAGATGGCATTAGAAATTTCCTCTTGACACAGCCACCCAATTTCTGTCTGATATGAAGGACGAATACACTACTTTTATTCTTTATCAAAAGATAGGCTCTATGGAGTCAGTTCTAAAAAGGTCAATAAGGGGAGCTAATTAAACTTTACTTGTTGAGAGTTTGCACCAGGATTGACATTTTCTATACACAGTCTATTAACATTTGCAAGTTCTTACTTTTAGATGGCTGACTTACCTATAGCTGTCAGATGCACCCTTGACAGTTGAATTTTCATTTGCAGTCATTAAGTCTAGAGAAAGAATCTGATTATTTAAAGACTACACACTTTAATTTGATCCAAAGTTCTGCTCAGTGAATATAACTAGTAACCGCTGTTGTCCTTAAATTTTGTTAGCATTTAGTGTCGTTCTAGATCGTACTATAGTATTAAAGTACCCTCAGAAGTTACTTTGTTTTCAAAGCTATCAGTGATTCTATATGTATTTGTAGTAGTTGAGAATGTGAAATATTTTTGCTCAAGGACATCATTCTCTGTATATTTGCTCTGTGTAATGTAACCATATAGTCTTCTCTGTGATATAACAGACTGTCAGTAAATTGAAGTTTGTTCTCTGTCCAAGATGGGCAAAACTATGGCTCTCTCCAAAGATTTTATTGTTGGGAATTATCCTGCTTATTGAAAAGTGTCACCATGGTACCATCATTCTGTTCTGTAGTACTACTCAGCAGATGTGTATTTTTATAGAGAGGATGTTGACCTTCCAAAAGTGAGCAAACCCCACCATGGGCCTGAAGGATCCCATTTGATTTTTATCTGTTTCACTGTCTTGCTCCAGTTCTGAAAGAGTGGGAGGCCTGACTAGTAACTAGGTTCAAGGTTGAGGTTTGGTTTGGTTTTGGTTTTGTTTGTTTGGTTTTTTTGTTTATGGCTTGCTAGTAAAAGCCTGCTCTTCAGTACTTTATTATGTGGTGAAAAAGAAAGTAAGCTGGGAAGCTTGTCAGACCTGAGGAGACACTGTCTGGTCTCTGGTCTGCTGACACAACAAAGCTCTTGCAAGTTTGCTTTGGGAGTGAACATGTGTGCAAAGAACCGGGTTTGTTCTTTGAATTTTTAAAATTTGGGAAAGTGAAGGAGGATGGTAATCGTGCAATCTGGAATAAAGTTTGCAGTAGTGTTGTCAGCCTCTCATTAAAGTTGTACTAAGGTACTTTTAGAGTGTTGGGGGTTGAACTGAAAGCTCACCTTGCAGGTTGCACAGAAAAGTCAGGCTAAGCCTCAATATATAGTGAATAGCCCCTTTTATGACTGGCTTTTGCAGATCTATCTAAAGAATTATCTGGTTTATAGAAAACAGTTATCTGTGTGTGTTCTTGGGTGTTTTTTACCTTCTGAGAGACTGAATAATGTTTGTGACAGGAGGCTGTTGATCCACACTTGTCTTTCCATGTAAGCACCTCTCCAGAGGCTCAGGTGTTAAGGAAGAATGTAGAGGGGCAGAAGTGCATGTACAGACATTTTTATGAATTATATCTTGCTGTAGGTCAGACTGTTCATTGTGTCTGGAGATTTTGTTTTTTAGTTTCTACTTTCTTCAATGAAGTAAAAGTGTTTTCAGTTTCCTCACAGCAGGCTTGCATGTCTCTGCAGAAGTTTGTCATGAAAGGAAGGACATTTATTTTTTTTTTTTTTCCTAGAGGAATGAGTAGCCAAAATACAATAAAGCATAGAAACAGATACTGGGCTTTAGTGGAGAATTTAATATCTTCATTTTCTGCCTATTCTTTATTTCTGATCACTCGTACTTCACCACAAAATACTAATCACATTTCATTTTAGAAACCTCAGGATCCACTGTGGCTGGCCTCATCGGCAGGAAGGAGATGTCTGAGCACAGACTTAGAGGCACTGAAAGGTTCTAGCATTCTAGCTGGCTACCTCCTAGTCTGGTGAGGAAAGAAAATGAAATCTCTGAAATTTTTTTGGATTGGCATCTAACAATGCTGAAAAGCAGTATTTGCCAACTAGCAAAGGCAAAGTTGATAGGCAAAGAAAATTGTTCAGAGCACTGTATATTATAATGGTAGTGGTACTGGGTTGGGGTTTTTTTTTAAAAGCTGTGTATAATTCCAGTGGCATGCTTCTTGGATATCTGTACATTTTTCATTTACATTTTGACATTTAAATTTACGATCCTGTAATTTTGCAGCTCATCTTACATACACTTTTTTCAATGGCAAATTGAAATCACAGATGAAGTGTGCTTAACTTGAGTACAGGAAAAAAATTTTAGTGGGATGGGGGAAAAAAATGTTGTAGCACACAAACATATTCCTTGGCTGCAAGCTTGTATGTGCAAATTAGGCTCACTTATGAGAACGACCTTTTTCATTTTTTCTTGTGCTAACATATCCCAAGGAAAGTGCATATGCTTCCTCAAAGTATTAAAATGTATCCCGCTGTTGGCATGGTAGGGAACAGTTACCATACTCAAGAACTTGCCAGCAAACTGCAGTAAAGATATAACTGGACTATTGGATTTGTGGTGAAAGCTTAGCAACTTTGCTAGAAGTTCTTTGGCTGTGGTCCAAAGTTAAGTTCTGTCCTTCAGATGTAAGGTAACATAGAAGGAAAAAGGTTCTTTACCACTTCTGTCATGCTCTCTCTCTTAATTTTTAAAAAGTATATTATTTTTATAAGTCAAGTGTCTGAGAAGTATTTTCTGCTGAAGTGTTTGCCCTGATGTTTGTGTTCTAAAAGAAACTTAGTAATTAGATATCTATGCATCAGAGCTAATAAATAGCACTATTGCAAGAAGCATAGTGCTGTGATGCCTGTTTAACTTAGGTCAAAGTTAAAAGGTGCTTATATAGCTTGAGTTATAAGATATCTATGTAACCTGATACTTACATAACCTGAATCATAACTTTTTATACCTATGTAACCTGTTATAAATAACTTCTTTTACAATGTAATGGCCATTATATGGTTAACTAGTTGCTTAATGCTGAATAGACAAAAAAGAAAGGAAAAAAAACCTTACCCGGTGGATAGTTTTAGAGATAGGTAAGTGTAGCACTAACGAGAAATTGGCAAGTTTAAAGCCAGTTAACCACAAAGCAAAGAATTTAGGCTGGTTAGGACTAGACAGACCAAGGAACACCATAACTGTGCATGCTCTGAAGACAAAGATAAAAAGTTCAAGTGCGAAGAAGACTTTAGAAGCATTCATCAAAGACCCCTGACGACCCCTGAATTGGGGAGGTGCAAGCACAGTGCAAAAGAACTATTTATAACCATGAGATCATACTATGTAAATTACTTCTGGCAGGTATATGATGATGTTATAATAACACTAAGCAATATTGCTGTATAAATGTACCACAGCACTGGACAAAGGTGGGTGAGTTAGGAGAAGAAACTCCCCTCACCACCAGCGCTGCAATAAACAAATACCTGCTCTATAGACATCGGTCTATGGGGATTTATTTCCAGCCTGTCTTTCGGGCATCAGCTAAGAAAACTTTATTTAAACGTGTGGTATTGTTTTCACCAAGGATAATAGCCAAACAGAAGAATAGAACAAGCTGGCACCCATCATAAATTTAAAATCTTGAGCGTGCAGTCAGTGTTTTTTTCCTAGACTGAAATTATGTATGGTGGTTTTCATTCATCTTATCAAGCGTAAACTCAATTAATAAAATGATTTTATGTGTAAGCAGCACAAAATGGCTGTTGCTGAAATCTTACAGAATGATGGAGAAATTGAAGCAAGAGTCTCAAGGCTGTCTGGTTGTACTGAGATGGTAGTTCTCTCAAATTCATTCATATTTACTTACAGGAACATTTGTAGTTACATGTCATAAGCAGAATGTTGTTAGCATCATTGTGGTGATTAATCAAGTCACGGCACATCAGGCAATGTGTATATTGGATTTTGTCTCTTTTCCATGGTCTCGTGAACTAAGTGAGGTCAGGCATAGTTGGTGTTTAGCTAAAGGAACAGCTGGGAAACTGGTGGAGGAAAAACTGATTTTAACAAGTGACTTGTTAACTTGTTTCTGCAAGTCAGCACTCTATTAATATTGACAAAGCATCATTTGGGAAAAACTGTTTCGTAGTGCCTGATAAATTTGGAGTGGAAGTTTAAAAAAGATACTGAAATCTGATATTTGTGTCAATTTTTTATGAGATGTAGCACTGCCAGATCTGTTCAACAGTTGTTACAGGTTTTTTGTAATGCTTTAGGTTTTTCAGTGGATTTTGGTAATTTATCTGAACCTGCTTTTATTTTTTTTTATTTTTTTTTAAGGTTCTGCTTTAATTTTTTGAGAGTATTGTGAGAGGTGGTCATGAAAGAGTATTTGTTTTTCATTCCATAACTGGAAAACTAAAAGACAAAATAATGGAATACTGGAAATAATTGTCTCTTTTTTCATCATAATTGCATTTGCTCATTTTCTTCCTTGTAATGTCAGTACACCCAGGAGAATAAAAAGCTTGGGAATTATCATAGTTTCAAGTGAGTTATAGCTTTACATGCGTGCCTTTTGCCATTGACAATAATAAGTGTGCTTTTGGTATAACTAAAGAATATGTTAAATACATACAGAATTACTTTCAGAAGATTTGTTTTCTTTTGTTGGTAGGGTGGTGTTGGTTTGGATAATATTACGTTACATGACTGAAAGCAGCATTTTGTTGATCTTCATTCCAGACAAATTAGAAACCTTTTAAGATTGTAAGATTTAAGATTATTAATACTAATCATAAAGATGCTGTTAGGTCTTTAAAGAAGAAATAGATACTCTTCAAAATAAGATGGACTTCCTGTAGAAATTAGAGTTGACATTTTTCATGTAACAAATTCTTTCATCATTTAAGATTTAAAGATTTAGAGATTTAAGCTGATAATGCAAGTGCTGTTCTGAGTTACTGTCTGCAGAAACTATTACTGTTGTGAGCTACATAGCAAGATGTGTGCCAGGTTAGAGTAAAATACCTGGATAATCTATGTAATAATAAAAAACCCACATGTAAACTAAGTGTAAAAAAAATTAGTAATCTTCCTGTATGTCTCAGGTTTCTCTCTCCTCACTCCCATTGCACTTTGTCTCAGCAAATGTTTAATATCAGTTCTATATTCCTTTGTCAGAACCTGCCATTTCATTTTTATTTGTTTCTGTATCTCTTGGAGGCAGGATCCGATCCATGACTTAAATTTCATTCCTTGTGACTCCTACTTCTGGGACAGTTTTGCTTCTGGCAGTTTCACCTTGGGCTCTCTAATTTTCCCTAGGTGGTGAAGCTTGGAAAATCTTTATTTTCAGATTACCTAAAGAAGATTCCTCTATTTTCACCTCTCCTATTACAATGGTTACTTGGAGGTTTTTCCAAGGTTGGCTGACATGTATAATGAATAACATTTCCTTGTACTGTAAGTACCTGAAGTGGTAGATTTACTTCTTCAAAGCAAACTGACAAAGCATGGCATGGCATTCATTTTTCATTTTTCTTTTCACTCTTGCTTCTACTCCAAGAATGACATTTTAGTAAGGTGTTCTCTTTTGGCAGTTCTAGAGTGGTTCTTTTTACGCCTCTTTTAGCAGTGCTGCCTTCCACTTGTTTGCCATGCTGTCAAAGTCGTTGGGAGTTGTGGGGAGAAATTAGTTTCCTGCTTTGCATTCCAGCACTACTTCCTCTTGCCAGTTTTTTTCTTGTGGACTCCAAATATTCCTACAGACTTTTAAGTTTCTTAACCTGCCCTTCAGACTCTGGCACCATGAAGTCTAGGAAAAACTGGGGTGGTCAGTACCACCAACACCTTTCCCGAGTAACTTCATAACTTCAGTAAAGCAGCTCCCTCTCTTTCTTTGTGTTGGTGTTCTGTCTTGGAACTGGGACCCATCTTTTTGTGTTATGTCCAATGCAAATAAAGCAGTTGGTGTGAGGGCTGAGTTGTCTTGTGTTGCAGGTGAAGCCTGTGGTTCTTTTGAGTGATAAAAACATGGTTTTGCCTTTCACTCCCCACCCCATTCTGAACATAGTGCTGTTCCATATAGTCGCCAAACTGAAGTTCAGGTCCTTCACACAAGGCTTGTTCTACACTGCCACCCCTTTTAAAAGGGCTCTGTTAAATTGTAATCTGATTTATTTTGAATACTAGCTAAAGGTTTTACCCTACTTGTGTGATTTCTGCTGTCTTTGTAGCTCTCCAGCTTCTTTCTTGCCCTTCTTGGATGTAGGAGTGATACTTTCTTCCAGTCCTTGGGGACCTCCTCTGATTACTATGACTTTTTAAAGATCATGGAGTGACCTGGCAATAATGTTAGGTAGTTTCTTGAGCACTTGAGAGTGCAAATCGGACTTGTTTAAAAGTTCCCTGACCTTACCCTCATTCACCTGCTATTGATCAAGTTTTACATATCAAAGATTAAACTGGATTTATGTTATTATGAAGCTAAATCACCTGGAGCATGGAAATGGTAAGTTTTGGTGTAGCCAGCAGGTGAGCAATAGTATCCTAAAATGACAGAGATGTATTGGGATTTCTGGAATGTTGACCATGGCGGTGGCCAGTGGATTGATCCCTGAAGACATAGACAACAATAGGGACTTCTTGTCATCTGAACGTGCTTCTGAATAGGCTGTGCAACCAAACCACCCTAGGAATTTTATGCTAAGTAGTGTTAGGTATCTACAGTTTAAGCACTGTTGGAAACTCTTGGGATTTTGGCGGAATGGACCCCACTGTTAAATTATATCATTTGCCTGGTACCAAACAGAAAATCATAAAACTACCAACACAAAATGTGTGTGTGATTATCTATCTGTAGAGCTTGCTGCTTAATGCAGTCTCATTTGGCGTGCAGGAAGACTTCTCTTCCATACCCTAGCACATTGCTGGCTTCTCTGTGCATATTGAATGCTTGTTATCCTCTTGATCTTTGCCAAACATATTCACATCTTTAGGAGTTCACACATTTCCGAAATGTATTATTGGTTGTTTTATGAAGTGGAGTGGATTTTGAGAACTTTGGGTTGTGTGGTGATTTTTTTGAATCTCACTTATTAGTGATAACTGCTGTGATATTGGGAGCAGATTGGATAGGAGTGGACCTGAAAATTTATACTTGCTGTAAAGATAAGTTTTTAGATACTATGGTTGTCCTTGAGATGCTGCTGTTTAGTGGAAAAAACCCCACCAAACCACAAAGTTTCCCACAAAGTAGTTAACAAAAATAAGCAATAGAGAGTTTATGTGCCAGCCCTCATGAAAAGGGCATGAATTTCAGTGGAAGTTGGACCAGAAATACTGAATTTTTTATAGTATTTTGATAATAAAGTAACTTCTAATCTGGTTAGAAGACAGGGGATATTTTCATCTGAAATGTATGATTTGGGCTCCTGACATGCAGTCATAAACCTGATGTGAGTTCTGCTGCTACCTTTTCTCTACTTTTTTGTTTTTCCCCTCATTTTTGGCATGAAACATATTAAAAAGCTAAACCACTGAAGGAATCAGTAACAAAAATCTATGTTAGCTTGCACTGCCAGCAGTTGGTACTTCAGACTTTTCCAGAGAGGTACCAAATAGAGTGCTGTACCAAATCAAATTCTCTTGATACTACCAACTACCTGTGGAAAAGAAACCACTTGTATATGGTGTGTCATAGCTATAACTGAAAGATTTAAATGCAAAGAAATTTTCTTTCTTTTACAAATCACCTGCAAGAATAACCTCTGCTTATTATGACATAATGAAGATGAGCTTATGGTTTGCTACATCTCCTCTGAATAATTCCAAATACAATACAACAGTTCTTTAGTACACTCACATACCAGTAGATGTAAACAGTCACATTTCTATTTCTTGTTTGAATTCAGTATTTTAATCCCTGTCAGATTCATATTTGTGGTAGTAATGTACCCTATGTGGCGAGTGCTGAGAAAACATTTATAAAAAGCTTTGCCAAAGAAATCTGCCTGTATAGACTACAGTGACTTTACTGTTGGGAATCTTCATGTGTTTATGAAAAAAACCCATACTAGTTGCGCAAGTCTGATTTGTAGATTTTGTTGCTCAAATATCCAAGTTACTTAATAACTCTAATACAAGGGATAGAGTAGTACAGCAGTTCTATTGATATGTTGGCAAAGAAGCAAACATGACCGGTCTTTACCATCTGTTTATAATGCTATATAAAGAAGACCTTACTGGTTGCCATAGAAACCAACATTTCCAAAACCACAAGTGTTTGCTTAAAATCTCAGGCCTTCTAAAGTCTTGCATTTTCTGAGGAAAAAAAAGAATTTAAAAGACCTAAAGTTTTCCAGTGATTTTTATTTCCTAACAGTTGTTTTGCTGTAAAATACTTTCAGTATTTTTGCACTGTATCTTCTTTCAAGACTTGAGAAATTTAAAGCATACTGCTGGTAACTTAATGAGCTTATTTGATGCTTAGCAATGATCCATGAAAATGTGACAGATACTTGTTGGATTTTAGGTTGATCTTTGTAAAAGGAGGGGTTTTAGCTTGGATGAACAAACCCAGTTGTGATATTGACACAGTAGAATGACAAATATGGAATTTGGGTGGAGGTGACATTGAAAATACTCCTTAACCTGAGTAAAAACCTGGATTCATCTCAATTATCAGAGTTGGTCACTTGAGTCTCACTGAAAAAGAAAGACTAGAATCAGAAATCTAGAGAAAAACAGCAAATGAAAATAATACTGGTAAGGGTTATGGTCTAAGTGTGTCTGTGGTCTCCACTCTTGGCTTGAAATTGTTTTTTTAAAAAGTTTCCTTTGATTACTTGGAATTATTGAAAAACCCTCAAGGTATAGTATTTAGAAGCATATACATTTGTCATAGAATCTGGGAGTATTTATTTTTTTTTCACATTAGAGACTGTATGTTCATATTGCTGCCTTGCACTTTGTACTAATCATCCACTATGTTTTAAGATGTTTTTTTCCCCCATCAGCTTACAAAAGGCTTCTGCTGTATATAAACACTTAACTCTACTAGGCAGTGACACTGTAGAGGTTCTTCATTTGGAATAATGCTATTGGTTCGTTTTCAACCACCTAATTTCTATCTAGAATAAAGCTTTTTGTTTACGGTACTCTTGGCTTGTATTTGGCTTGAGCTACCTGAAGGCAGAACAATCAATTGAAGCACAAAACTTGGAAGCTCTTTCTCACTACTAGTAAAGAGCCTTTGGTGTTTTTAGGGAAGAAATATTTGTAATGAATTCATCTGAATAATGCTGAAAACCAGTGAAGTTGCTATCTAGAAATCTTACCCTGTATGGAAGGTTAAAAGAACTTTTTATATCATTCTGTCATGGCAATACACAGCCTAACATTTTTGCCTTTTAATGTTTCATCCATTTGTAAAACATGCTGTGAGCATTTTCAGTCTGAGATAATGCCAGGAGTTGACCTATTTCATTGTTACATTTTCCTAGTAAAGTTTATTTAATGCAAAATACATTTTTGTGACAAGCTCTACAATTACAATATTGCTGAAGTGACACTGGACCTCCAGAGGTGTCTGAATTCATTAGCCTTCTGAAGCCAATTATCTTTCTGTCATTCACTGAACACTTCCAAAACATTTTTATTCCTTTTGCTTAGCAAATTATTTCTGCATCTGAGAGAGCCTGTTCCCAGAAAAGCAGTCTTGTGCTTGAGTCCACCTGTTGATACTGGTTGGCAGTGGGGTGTTAGACCTCCCACAAAGTTTAAATAAAGCAAATATTGATGGAGAAATCAGACACACAAAATTTAGGCTTCTGTCTAAGTATTTGTGGTTAGAAAAATAAGGATGCCAGACCTGCAAGCTACTCCTGGTCAAAGTAATTGCACTCAGATACTAACTGCATTTTTTGATGTTAGCTTGCCTGCTATCCACATCACATTCCAAATCAAGTTGCTGACCAGGAAAAACAGCAGAGACTGGCAGTTGGTTTAAAAATACATTTTGGTGGTTTATTTCCTGTGTGGTGCCTTTATTGTCATCCTTAAGGTGGTCCTTTTTGCCCTGTCTCTACTACTCATAGGATCTCATGAGTGGGGGATAGAATTACTTAAACTAATAATAGTAGTAAATAATTTTTTTTTTTACTGAATAATCAACATCTTTGAGACAAATGTCTGATTGTAGCTGCCCTTTATTTTTACAGTGTGGATTTTGCAGTGTCCATAGTAGGTATTTTTTAGATCTTAGATGACCATGCAACCTCAAAACACTGTTTTTCACTCTTAAGTTTCAAACTGTTCCTGTGCATTTGGTTCTGTTCTTCTCACCAAAGTTTTGCAGAAAAAGGGAATTGTTAACATGTGGGCTTTTTTGTTGTTGGGAGTTTTTGTTTGTTGGTTTTTTTGGGCTTTTTTGTTTGGTTTGGGTTTTTAGTTGATTGGTTTTGTTTCTTTGTTTATTGTTTTTGTTTTTAAAAGTAACTCCTCCCATTGATCCTGGGGAATATCCTACCCTAAAGGAAATAAGTGCATCAGAACCCGTGAAAATAATATGCATCTATGTAGCTGATCTTCATGGGGGAATGATTCAAATAACCTCTGCCTCTTTGGGAAATCAAATAAACCTAGTAGCACTGAATGGTAGACTGATACAAGTGTCTAAATAGGGTTCTACAGACTCCAGGGGAAACTTTGTGGTTTTTTATTTCAAGAATTTGAAGCCTGTATTGATTTATAGGAGCTGCAAGTGCTCAGTTACAATTAACTTCAAGTTACCAAGGCCAAGTATCTGTATTTTTTTTTTTTTGTGTCTGATCAAAAACCTGTAGTTTCTTAAACTTTATCATGAGAAAAAGATTTGGGTTTTGTGGGATTTTGCCCATTTGAATCTCCACAATTTTATTTAACCTTCTGACTTTTATAGTTTCCTGGAAGGCTCCATCTTTTGTGATCATTGCTGTGTTTTAGAAGTTGTTGAAATTTTCTTCTCAAAAGTAGTGCAATATTTGGGATAGTTACTAAAGCCTGAAGAAATGAGTGCATGTAACAGCTCCAGAAAGATCAGTCTCTCTTCTGATCTTGAAGGGTGCTGTGGCTCTTCCTTGAAATTCTTGAAAAAGTTATGTGCAAGACTTTATCTTATGATACATTTCTTGTGGGAATGATGCAATTGACCCCAAATTTTGTATGCCTCCTGCCTCCTACCTGGGACTGCAGTTTTTCACGCTCCCAGTCCCTGTGAAGATGACATTTAATAAGCAATAGAGTGATGAAACTTTGGATGGAATTTTTCACCATTATTTAAGAAATATTTCTCCTTGTAAGCAATATCCCATGAAAATTGAGCAGCTGGAGTCACTTGGGTTGGAAAGGACCATAGGAATTTTCCTCCTGCAGCTTTCTGTCCTAGAAGGTATGCTTTTGCAACCTTCTTCCAAGATAAGGCAACGAAGATTATCTTCGTTATGTTTCTGCTCAGTTTGTGAAAAATATATCTAATGCTTTAAAGACACACTTTATGTGGATTTCTGTGACTCTTGAATACCTGAATTTTATAGAAGCTGTATTTTAAATGATCTTCAGTCACTCTCTCCAGCCAAGTCAATGTCTGAGGCTTCATAAATGGAAGAAAAGATACCCAAATTTATACAGTTCTTTGCATCCCAAAAAATGCTGCAGCTTTTGTGGAACTGAGCATTTTGAGGCCTGTTTTTTACTGAAGACCTTGGTAGCAATTCATTCCCAAGTATTCCTAAGTCTAAGAGTAGCCAAGTGAAAACACAGATAAAACATCTTTTGTGTTAGTTTTTCAGTGACTCTGCCTGTAGATGTGTAGCTATGAACCCATAAATTTCAGGCAAGTACTTCCTCACTGGACCACAACCATTCTTGTTTTGCACATGACTAAGTTACTGTTTTGGCTTACTTTTTACTCTCCAAGCATCACACCACATAACGGTTGAAGTTATTGAAAAGTATCATTGTCTTGTAAGTGAAGGCCACACTTCTAAATTGCCTTTTTATTTTTGTTTTTTTGGTTGTTTTTTTTGTGTTTGGTTGTTTTTTTTTGTTTTTTTTTTTTTTTGCCTTTAGATGAAAAACTAGTACAGAGACAGGCCCCTGTTGTCTTTGCACCAGAGCTGTGTTTGGTTTTTTGTCTGTGAAATGTTGTGTTTCTTTGTGATTGGCTTCAGAAAGCTAATGGGGTGAGACCCCTTGTTCCTCAGAGGCAGGTGGAGCAAGAGGGCTGTTGAAAGACTCCCTTGTAACCTGGTCAAAGAGCATATTCCTGCAAAGTGGAATAGGAATATCAATTCCTCCAAGCCTGGTGTAACTCATTACACAAGTCTGCCCTTACTGGACAAACCCTTTAATTACTAGGTAGTTACATAATGGTGATGAGTCCTGTCCCATTTTTCACAGGCCTATTTTTCACATAAGGAAATTTCCCAAACCTCAGTACTCATTTTCCATATGCAAAGGGATGTTTAGTTGTCCAAATCCAAGAATAAGTTTCTAAACCAAACATTTTCATCTGCAACCTCTAGTGGGCTTTTGAGTTGAGATGGCCTGTGGGTTGCAGAGCATCCCTCCTTCTATAATTTCCTGTCACCTGTGTATTTAATGTGAATCCCATTTTTAAATCTCCTCTCCCCTTCTGAATCAAAGCACGTGTCATGACAAGGCTGATTCTCCTCTACAGATCTGGCTATGGATGTTGGAATGGGCCAGGGTTTTCAATGTGTTCTGGAGAGATATGCAGAAGGATATTTAATAAATACTTTAAAACTTGAGTAGCAGGTGAAAATAAGTTGCTATAGACTGCTGTTGGCATACGCCAAATGTATAACATTGAATGCTCTCAGAATTTAAATATATGCATGTTTGAGTGATCATATGGTCAGATGGTGAATCCTAGATTCAGATATGCACATCAATAATACAGTGGTTTCACATCCATTTAAAAAATGAGTATGTCGGAGAGTTTTCTCTTATTTACTTCTGACAAGTCATTAATAAAGCAAATTGGATAAAAGCCCTGAGGCTGGTATTTCTTGCATTTCTAATAAGGGAGCCAAGAATCTTGCCAAGTAGCTCCATGCGTTACCTCTTGTGCTAGATATAGGATTGTCAGTTATAATTAATTCAGAAAAAGTGGGTTATGTTATTTTTAAAATATTTTTAAATGCACCTGTAACCATGAGTACATCCTGATAACCCTTCTTTATTGAGCAAAATGAAAGGTACTTTCCTGAGATGTTACAGACTGAAAACTTTATATTGTCACATCTGGGACCGTCAGTTTGAATAGGGGGGTTTCTTTTTCAGAATAGGTTATAATTCAGCCTAAAAATAGCCTGGGCTTTCGATGATGCTACCCTATGCTTATAAATCTTCTTCATCAGTGTAATTGATTTTGGTTGTGTTATAGACTTTCCCCAGCTGCTTTTTATTAGAGCTGTGTGAACAGATCATTTTTTCCCCCCCTCCTTTTGTTTGACAGCTGAACAGGGAAAGGTAGAGGAATGGAATGCCTCTCTGTTTTCCTTCCCCTTGTAACTACACAAGGCTTGTGTATGGCCTGAAACAAAATGATTGATCTTGTCAGTGGGACACCTCAGTAGAGTGCATGGAAAGGAAGGGTAAAAATCACCAGAGGCGGTGAGGAGGACAGTGATCTGTCCACTTCAGCCCCTACCAGCAAACACGCCTGGGCCACCAAACACGCCTGGCTGGGGGTGGAGGGGTTCCTGTGGGGTAACTCATGAAAAGGGCTGCAAGCCCCACAGCTCCTGCTTGCTTGGGCCATGAGCAGAACATTTGGGAAATATTAACAGCGTTTATCTAAGCATTTAACAGTCCCTTTTTGTCCCTCCCAAAATACCTTATCACATCAGTTTTGTTGGGAAATTTGTTCTGCATTCTTCATAATTAAATTTGAATTAGCACTGATACCCGTAAGTGTGGTCCCTTCTGCTACACCCAATTGCAGAGTCAGTTGATTTCTCAGTTGCCTGTGCGGGGTTTTTTTGCTGTCTTTTGGTTCCATGAAATTACCTCTATGTCCAGCTCTTCCTGGCAGTAACTGTTATAGCTGCCATGTTTCCTCTATTGTTTAAATTCACAGTTTAAAATCATGAAAAAAGTGCTAGGAACGTGGTTTTGTCTCATGCAAATAATTTTAAAATATTTTTGGTATTTAAATATTTAAATACAAATGATGCTTGCAATGAATAGCAGATATTTGATCTAATAAAAGTGTAAATTGCCGATGGAGTTAAACCTGATGGTTATTGGAGGTTAAAATTCTACTGAAATAGCTGCACGTGTGGAGCAACACACAAAGCACCAAGTGGAATGCTTGCTCGATGTATTCTGTGCAGCAGACGGACTCTGGTAGTGGGAGGTGTAATTTGCAGCACATTAGCTATTAGCCAGTGTCACTGCCTGAGTGGGTGGTGTGAGTCCCTTCTGCGTGTGCGGTGTCACAGCGCGCATGTGTCGGAGCTAGGCGCTTCTCTCTCCCCTGGGCTGTAAGATGGATTTTTTTTTTTTGGGAACACTGTGCTGTATTTAAAACTGTGAATCTGCCAGTTTTCAACTGGGTTACTCTGTCAC
This sequence comes from Eopsaltria australis, assembly GCA_034509425.1. NCBI lineage: Eukaryota > Metazoa > Chordata > Aves > Passeriformes > Petroicidae > Eopsaltria > Eopsaltria australis. The sequence goes on from JAVTVJ010000040.1 coordinate 2,528,033, forward strand.
ACGGATAATATCTAGAGTAAATGCCTTTCCCTCCCCCAGATTCTGAATTCGAAAACGGAATCGGAGAGGTGTTTGATTTGCCTGCCTTTTTCTGGTATGCAGCCCCCCCGAGGATGAAGTATGTCATTTGCAGATACCCAGTCTGTAAACTTAAGAGGAAGCAAAATTGTGCTAATGATTGAGGGGTTTTTTTTCGGGGTACCCTGTGCATGCATTTGTGGTGTTCAGCAGAGGTTTCCCAAAAGAGTGTCAGCTTGATGTATCTTTTTTTGTGTGCGCAATTTCACTTGGGTTGCTTTTAGTTCACTTTTTTCCCTGGAGGCACCTGTCTCCTGCCACATACCCATCAAGACTAATTGCACCATCTGGAAGACTTTTGTGTTGCTGTTACTTGTGCGGGCTGTCTCTGGGGAGCTTAATTCAGAATGTGAATGTGACCCCTGAAGCCATGTCAAGTAGCTGCAGTAGTTTCTGGTGTCTAAAGGATGATCACCGTAGGCTTTATTTGTTTCAAGTCTAATGCGGTTTGCTTTAGCGCGGGTATGCTACATGTCAGTAACACAACATGTTTTGAAAATGGAGTTAAACTTTGACTACTGGTAACTAATAGAAAATCCTGTCTAAAATTACATCCAAACTATATGTAACGTAGAGGCTGTATGATTAGGTGTAGAAATGACAGACATGTTGCTCCCTGTTGCTTGATTTTTATGTTCTGTTCTCCTCCCCCCCCCACCCACAGCTGCACTTTTCATTAAGAGTTTTCTGCTAAGAATGTAAGGTATTCATTGCTAGTGGTGTTGCAAACGCCCTGAACACTTGTTTCTGCTATTGCTACAGACTGAGTATTTTCAATGCAGATAATTTTCTTCTTCTGTTCCTCACCTAGTCTGAATCAGGTAAAAGTGCTTCACTTCTAGTGTCTGTCTAGCCAGTGGCTTATTTAAAGGCCAGTGTTCCATGTTCCTGTGATGAACATTTCTTATCTATACTTTTGTAACATCTTGTCACTTGACAAGCTGTAGAGCGCTGGGCTTGAAAAAACAGTGTTCTGATTGTTCAAAGTATCACTATATATTTTTTTTTAAAGCGTTATTAATTTCTCATGGTATCTCTGCCTTTAGTAATAAACTCTGATTTTACCACATACATATGTGGAAAAAAGCAATTTTTTCCTAAAACCACTTTTCTTTAAAAATGATGGAGTTTTAAATAGTGTTGAGGAAATGTATTTGAATTCGGTTGCATCATCTGTATAACTTCTGTGGTTGTGAGTAGTGTGGTCAACTGAGGCTCAAGCCAGGGAAGTACTTACACCACCAAAAACAATTATGAATTCTGTATTACAGGATGCATACACACTATATATAATTCATTATATGTATTTTCTGTCTTTTTCCTGGGTAGTTTAATGTTCATTGTGGCTCTGACTTTGGAAATCTATAGAGTTTTAAGTGTATTACTGTCTCAGCTGCATTCTGTTAACTGCAGCATGGTAATAAACAAATTATATACTTGTGTGTTTAGTGAGAATAGAAATATGCAAGTTACAAATTCACAAAATGCTGAAGCAAGCAGCTGTCCCCCTTCTTAAAATCCCTTATTACATGTACCCAGTAAACAAAATAAAGGTGCATGCCACAAGACCACAGTGTCCTTGAGCAGCAGTGCAAGCTTTCCTGGGTTTGACTGGCTGGGAAGTATTAAACTGAAAAAACAAAACAAATTCTTCTTTGGGAAGTTATATAGAATCTCCCTTCTACTGGTTTTTATGTTGTTTTAGTCAGGGTTGCCATGAACATGGGGTATCCTGAGCTGCCAGGCTCCCTGGGCACACCTGACTTGTGCAGGGTGGGCCAGCCTGTCAGCCTGCAGGTGAAGCAAATAGGATGTGGGCAGATTACAAAGGCACAGAAGTCATGGCCTTATTTGGCTAGTTAGATTTCACCAGAGCTAAAAGTGTTGTGGGTTGTGGTAAAAAGCCATGCTGGCCTCCTCTTACCTTAATTGTTCATGGCATATGTAGGGTGTAGCTGCACTGAATGGGAGCTTGGGTGTCTCTAGAGGGAGAAGTATTGGCCTGGAATTGTGTGTGTGAGTGTGGGTGTGAAGATCAATCCCAGAGGGTGACTAGCACCAGCTACCTGGGTGGTCCTGCTCATTCTCCTGTGAACATAGTTCAGACCGTTTCCTCATCACTGTAAAACAGGATGTAAAGACTCAAGAAGTCAAGATTTTATTTAGCACAAGAACTTTCACACAGAAAGGTGCTGTATAAATGATTCTTTATGTTTATGTGTCTGTGTTAATGAAGTAGTGTACAGAAGATACTCTTGCACGGTGGAAGTGTACATGTAACGACAGAAGTCCGAATGAAACTTTAGATTGTATCCACTGTTTTCTTTATTCAAACATGCTTGCAAGAGCAACATCTTAGATATTTTAATTCAGCTGATTTAAAGACTGTTTTTAAAGCTGTTTTGATTTCCTTTAGCCATTAGGACTGAAATTACACTCTGGGAAAAATGAGTTAAAGTGCTTACTAATTTGTGATGTAGTTCTTCATGTGATTTATTTAACAAGTATTTAGATGATACCAGAGATACAGGCTCTGATTTATCAGAAATTAGTTTACAAATTTAATGGCATCTGGAGTGTATTATCCTTTTGTCTAGCTATTTAGCTGTATTGATGAATGTAGGAAGTAGAAAGCAAGTTTGACAAGGACAGGAAGAATACAATTGGAGACATTGAAGTCAAAAAGGAAAGCTAAGCCCACTTTAAAACAAATTAACTTCTGTGGTGGTATATCTAAATAGTCATTTGGAATTGCTCTTAACAAATATGATTTTGGGGGCAGTTTCCTTCTGACCCCAAATTTAAAGTTGTGGCATTTGAAACAGTTTTTTTGTTTAAACCAGCTCATCTCTACTTCATTTATCTCTAGCTTTTATTGTACGCCTTCCATCACTTTCTGCATTTTCCTTATTTTCCTGCTATAGTTAGACCTGTTTTATGTACTCTGCCCTCTGTTCACAGCCACTAAACAATTTCCTTTCAGCAGGTTATAGATTTTGGTTGTACCTTCCCTCCTTTGCCTTTCTTCTTATGAAGTAGGAGGCTTCTTTTGGCTTTTTTTTTTTTTTTTTTGCACTTCAGGCAAGAAACTGAAAGCTTTTATGTTCCTGTTACAATAGATTACATTGAATTATTCTGAAATACTCCTGTCATGACATGACATGAAATGCAAGAGACATGCTGCTCCCTGAAAATAATCAAGATTTAATTCAATCCTGAATACTTGTTTTTCTCTGCAATGGTAGGATTTCATTGTAAGTGTCAGGTAAAGGATGACGAAAGATCATGATTCATAATTGCAGCTTATTTCCCTGCAAACATGAATATTAAAGACTTGATGAATGGATGGCAGCCTGAGGTCTGTCTTTTTTCCACTTTGGTACAACCAGTGAACATGGATTTTGAAAATATGCCTTTTTTTTTTTCTTCTTCCTTTTTTAGGGGTTTTGTGTACGACAGCCGAAACAATTTACAGATGCGGGGTTTGGTTGTACTGCTTATTTCCAAAGCTGCTGGACCCAGCACGGCAGAACTCTCTTTCCAGCACGACATGGTCAGTGGAATTTATTCCAGGTATGTAGTGTGGTATGCTAAGGTATATTTGATGGGCAATTTCGTGGTGGTATCAAAGCATCCTAAGTGGCCTGTTCACCTGTTAAGGAAAATCAGTACTTACCTAATCACAAAGCTTCGTTCCTCAGGTTTATTATAAGCTTTCCACAGTGAAAACCATTTCCTGCTCTTTCTATAACTCTTACTATATCTTAGTTGTGATTGAAAACATTTGGGTCAAGATAGTTGAAAGTTTACATTAAAAGGTACTCAGAACAAAAAAACACCCAATGCTAAAAAATATTTTTAAATAGAGTATTTTGATTTTGATTTGCTCCAATGTTACTTGGGTACACCTGTGTACTAGAAATTTCAGAGTGAGATGCCAGCATTGTGGGACACCAGTTTGGTCTCACTGAGTGCAGAAGTTTCTGTATTGCCTGTTTGAGGGCAGTGTAGAATGAGTGTAGAATAAAGTTTTTACCTCCCACGTGTCACAACAGATTTACTGAGCATACCATTATGGTTCCTTAGGCTCTTACTGAGATACTTGAGCTTCATTGAGTTCCTAAATACTTTTTAAGCTTTTAAATTAAGTTTCTTGATAGTAGTAAGAACAGTAATGAAAATCAGTGGTTGCTATCCTTTGTATATTTGACAGTGAACTATTCCATTGAAGTAAGCAATGACATCTGTTGAAAAATTGTAAAATTTGAATTTTTTAAAATGCTTTTGAAAAATTGTGTGTTGCTTGGTTGAGGAAACAAGACTGTTCTATTTTTTATTGTGTTTGTGACCTCTGTAATATACTAAATGAAGATGCACAAGCTTAGTGACATGTTTGCATCCTGATTTGTTTTAAAATGTAGAGATAGTATCATAGAATTGAAAAGACCAAACAAATAAAATATTAGAATATATGTAGTATCTTAAAATAGTAGGGAAAGAAAATATATATGAATTGGTACAGGCAGAAATAACAATAGGTAAGAAACAGGACAAGGCTGTAAAGCAGGCTTGTTATGGAGGGCTGTGTTGTCCTTTTAGCTGTTTAATTCCATTCTTATTTTGTTTCATCCGTAATGTCCCCCTAGGGTTGTAAAATTTTTATATTTATATGCAAATGATGTTGCATGAAAGCATAATTGTGGTTAGTTAATTATGGCACAGGAAGTGTTTTAGTTTGTTTTGTAAATGATTAAAAAAGTTTACCTTAAGTATGCCTCATAAAAGGAGAGAAAAAGCATTATTTTCTTGATAACTGAGTTCCTGGGTATGATGATTCTGACCATGGAGGTGAAGTTTGAGCATTTAAAGCTGCCATTGGGAAGGTGACTAGTGGAAGTATTCATTAAGGAGCAAATAAGACCTTGAATTAATAATGAACCATTTGGTGTAAATGGACATCACTGGAATGATGCCAGTTCAACCAGCTGAAATCTAGCCTAATAATCTAAGTTTGAGTAAGTCAGTAGCCATTATAATATCTTGTTCAGAGTTACAAAGGTGCTCCAAAAACGAAACAGTTTGGAATACACCCACACAGGTTCACTTAAGGTTCATTACTGTCTGCAAAAGTGATGACTGTGGAGTTGTTAATTTAAATGGATTTTCAATGACACTTTAAGTCCTGCAGCATGGTGTAAATAAAAGCAAACATGCCACTGCATTGTTTCATTTTGTGTCATAATGGTCAGTTCTTGCCCTCTACTGAAGTTGCTGTGGGCTTTAGCTTTGGACTTCTTTATTTAAGGTACTTTTCCACCTACACATTTAAATATGAGTCTAATTTCTGATTTCCATTTCTCCATTGTATATAGCTAAGAGAATAGGCAGCTTGTAAAGTTGTGATCTTAAAGGGCTTTTGTCATATTTTTAACATGTATTACAAGTAATGTTTTACAAACTTCCTTCTCCTGAAGAAGAACAAAAGGATGTTCTTTTCCATTAGTGCATTTTTTGTCTGCTGTCTTGGTTGCAGTGTAATTATGTATGGTTTGTGTATATTGGACATGTATATCAAAGGTAAAGTATATCCCTCAGTGATATGAAGTGAGGAAATATGCTTAATCCTTTATTGTTTATATGTCTCCAGCTTTGAATAGTATTTTTTTGAAATATATTCTTACAGATTTTCAGCTCAGGTGTAATCTATACAGTTCTTTTTGTTGCTATGCCATATAATTACTTCATCTTCATATGTAATATTTTGCTGGAAATATTATTTCTGGCAGTGTAATGAGCATCTTCGCTGCCTGATACTTACGTGCTGTGAACATTATATTGTGGACTATTAGCTGGGATATGGCTCACTTGATTTTAGGATACTTAGTAGTGATTAATTAATTGCATTTCTGAAATCTGAGCATGAGCTAAGTTGTTCCAGTACTTGTCAGCAACTGCACCAGCCCACTCTTTTTTTTCTCAGTGTTTGTGTTGGAACCAGTTCTTGTGCTGTATTTAAATATTCAGTCCTGCAGTAGATAGCCAGGTTACATCAGTCCTCTGTAACTGGCACTACACTAAATGTACAATCTGTGACCAGGAAGATGCAACACTGATAACCATTTAACTTAAAAAACGACAAAAAATATGGTGGACCTTTTCATCGTGCAATTTGGCATGTTCTGCATAACCTCTTCTCACTATTTCATGTTCTTAAATCACAATAAAGCAATACTAAAATTAAAATTGAAACCAAAAGATACTGAGAGCTGAATTTGGAATAGAAAAAAAAATTATCCTAGTCTTTGTTCTCTAGATAATTCAAGGGACAATTGACCTAAATGGATAAAAATAGATTATCTAGCTTCCTAGCTGGCATCTGTTTTTCACTGGTACACAATGGAACAAAACCAATGCCTGCTACCAAAGAGCAATCTTTTCCAGAATAATGAAGATTACAATTTAGGTAGTTACAGGAGCAGGGCTAGTGTAGTTAAATGGTACTGCCTCTGGCCAGCATTGCCTTCAGCTTTAGCACTTCATAATTTGCAAGACTCGTGATCTGCCTGCATTAATCTGGGGCCATGGGGGTCATTGTATGCAAGGGTATCATAGTAACTGCTGGTTGCCTTATGAGCCATGCTGAAGATAAGGGAGGAAGTGTTATAAAAGCCTGCCTGGCATGCTTTACTCTGTACAGCCACCGCCCTATCGTGTTGGCAGCAACCTGACTTTATTCCTATTGGCGGCGAAAAGAACCTGGCTTTACTTCCAGCTCAGCACCAGTGATCCCAAAAGAGGATGAAGAGAAGTAGCAGCATGATAAACAGCTTCATTTTAGCTGCTGGACAGATTTCCTAAATTGAAACTTTCTGCTGGTCTCTTAGCATTAAAGAAAACATTTCCTTGGCTACAGAAGCATTGCAAATATAGGGATCAATTGTAGTGCTCACTACAGAGTATGCAAACAACATAATTTAAGAGTTGATGTCATTGCTTGTACTCAAGCAAAGCATGCATCCCATATTCCCTTGGAACTCCTCACTCCCGTGCTGAAGAGAAAGCAGAACTCACATTTGGGTTTACGCAGAAGCGAATTAACAATAATTTATCATGCTAATAGTATCAGAGAGTACCTCAGATGTGACACAGGAGGCTAGAGCTTCATAAGGGCTTTGAGATCCATTTCCTAACTGGTGATTATGCTAGAGTCTGACACTGCATTGCCTTTTCTCAGAGCAAAACTCACTTGGATAGTTAAGTATGCAGCTTTCTGTTATTTTACTTTGCTGCTAGAAGTGAAGTTTGTAATTGAAACTCCAGGATCATGTGGTTTCTGAACACTGACAGCTTTATGCTTCATAGTGGAGCTACATTCTCACAGTTGAAGATACCAAGACTGGCTTGGGTCCTCTCTCAAAGTACCCAAAGGGGTATCTTTTTCTGTTCATGTCTGGCACTGGCAGACACTACTGCCAGTACTGAGGAATCTCCTTGGCCTTATATTGAGTAATGAATGCCTGGCATAGCCTCTGTATTGCAGCTTAAAATGCAAGTGACACCAAAGATCAGACTTGGGCCATCTCTTCAGCCCTCGGTATCCTTGGCTCTAATACAGCAAGTTATTTTCTTCTCTCTGTTTTGCCTTTTTCCTTTTGGTTTTTTTTTCCCCGTTAGTGCTGATTTTAAAAATACCCTCTAGTATTGACATCCATTGAGTCGGCTCTGCAGATTTCCTTGGATGCTTGTCAGAGGTTTAAAACAATCCTTTTTTCAGTCAGATCTGCCTGTGCATTCACACTGGTGGATCCTATAGTCATTGACAAGCAAAGACCTTTTTGATCAATATGTAGATTGGAATTTAGAAAGTACTATTTCAGTTCTGTCCTAAAACCTGGTAAATCCAGCAGATTGCTGGATTTGGACTATCGATACTGGGCTCTGGCCTTGCACCTTCTTCCTCAGGATGATGCAGCTGACCTTTACAGCTCCAGGAATTCATCACTTTGCAAGATGAACATGCTTTACTACAAAAAGGTACTCACTGGATAAACTTTGTCTCTGAATCAGAATCCTTCCCCGTGCTTGGAAGAGTGGTGGCAATACTGTAGTGACAGGAATCATGAACACAGACTCCTTTTACTTAGTGTTTTATTAATGATTTTGGAACCAGCATTGATGCTGCTTCCAATGAAAGCCCAGTTTAAAAGGAAGTTGGCAGCAGGTGTCAATTCCTTGTTGTGGTGGTGGGTCTTCCGCTTGTCATGTACCAATAGTAAATTGTCCTGAGTACCCTTTTTTGGAGGCACATGCACACGCTGAGTTCACAGAGTCTGATTTCATATGCTCTTTGTCATTGTAGCCATATCAAAATCATCTTGTTCTAACCTACTCTAAGGAACATTTAAAATTTAAATCCAGATCTTAACCAGAGGATTCATTCACCCTTAGGTTGCTTTTCCTCTCAATGTTTCTTTGGTTGCAAAAAAGTCAAGAGGGGTAGGTGCCTTTCAAAGGACTGTAAGGACAGAGGACATACTGCTCTGTCCCTTTTTGCAGTTTTATCTAGCCTTCTGCCAGCTTCTTGCTAGATACAAAAACAAAGCTTTGCCTTAATTTCCTTTCCCTGTATTCCAAAAGAGCTTTATGCCATCTTCAAAGAAAGTTTGACCTTCCATTAACCTCCTTTAGGGTTAACCAGATGCTGCTGATAGTACATTTAGGTTCACAGGATAATTCAAATTGGAAGGGATATCAGGAGGTCTGCAGACCCACCTTCTTCTGAAAGCAGAGTTAGCAGTGAGGTCAGACTGATCTAGCTTTCTTCGTGGAGGTCAGGTCTTTCAAGAACAGAGTCTTCTTCGCAAGGTGATAATCAAGATGTGTTTTAAACAGATGAGTGAGCATTTTACCCCCGGCCTGTAGCCTCATGCTCTGTGTCTAATGCTGTCATTGGTGTGCATTCATGAGTATGGAGCTCACAAAAGGCCACACTGATGGTGGCATAATTTAGCCTGTTAGGTGTCTTTATGGTCATATGAAAGCTGAATTATCTAAAGAACTTTCCATCCCAAGATTTTCAAAATTAAAAATGGTGACTCTGTCAAGGCCTACTTTGAGAACACAAGCGTAAAGGTCTTGTCTGTCTTAGGGATATGCCACTGTGTATTAGGGACAATGCTGTGTATTAATGGGGACACTAGGAATCTCTTCTATTTCTCACAGATGACAGCTCACCATCTGCAGCTCTATCTGTTCTTCTTCAAAACCCATGCCATGGCAGCCATAACAGAGGTGATGCTGTGCTTGTTTGAGCAGTCTTTAATCTCTGTATGCCTGAGGAGCACTTAGGCTGCCTCCAGGGAATCGCAGCTTATGTGAATGATGATCCTTGGACAACTTCAGTCTGCAAAGATAAATATGGACTAGTGTAGTCAAAAGCTTAGAGGTAATATTCTGATTATAATATGCTTTTGAGACTTGCAGCCTGCAAAAATACAAACAAATGAACATGACTTGGTTGACTTCACTTATGCCTTTGGCCTGGACTGCTGTAGGACTGGGATTTTATGGGTGAGAAGGATCTGAAATGGCAATACTCTGCTTTATGTATTTAGCGTAACAGCATATGAGGTGTGAGCACGTCTTCTCTGGAAATCGAGAAAATGTAGGTGGTGTTCCACGTTGTGTGAAAAATGCAATAAATACTGCACAAGGATGTGCACTTTTGGCTCTGCATTCCCTGTGAGCTCCAGTTATTGGCAAGTATCTTCTGTCCTGTTCTTGTGAATGCAGCCAAACAGCTGAGAGATGCTAATGCTCAGGTGATTGTCACATCTCCAGTTGGAGTAAAGGCTACAAAAGCGAAGGCCTGCCTTCTTTAGGAACAGGTCAATGCTCTGGCAAAACAAGTCTTTTACTGTGTAAACTGTATCTTCATTTGCTCAGCTCACCAATGAAGTTTTGTCAGCAGATTCTTTCTACTGTTGATAAGTTTAAAGAGGTTTGTAATTTTAAATAGTTGTTTAAATGCTTTCCAAGTGGAATGTGTCTCCACATTAATCTATTTTTGACTATCTGTTAATTCTATGGAAAGAAATCAGATAGTCCCCCTTTAAAAAAAGAAAGAAAGGAAAAAGCAAATCCATTGTAAAGCCTCCTGGCTAATTAGCCATGGGAAACCTGAGTAAATTTTGGTGAAGGTGGTGATGTTTTATTGTATTGCTAGAGTGTAAATGACACTTAGAGGTTGCTTTGACCTATTTGCTATTAAATTTTACAAAAGCCTTCTTTTTACCTTGCCTGGTGTAGGTATATCTGTGGACAAATTCTCTTTGAGAGTTATTGTAAAAGGCGAGACACAAATGAAATAAAACCAAAGAAAGACCATACAAATTATGGTTTCGGTACCTACAAAAATACAAAGAGCACAAGTGTGTGACTCTTCACCTCATTTCAGATCTTTCCCTTCTTTCAGTTTCTGTACTCTGAACTGCATTGAGTGCTAAGTTCAGAGATTGGATTTGACTGTTTCTTACCTTCATATTTTCAAGTAAAAAAATGATTCCTAACTCTACAATGGACTTCTATCATGTGAAGAGTACTTTCATATTTGTACAAAGTTAGGGTTTTTTTTTCCCATTACTACTTTTCTGAGTTTACTAGTAATGGAAACTAAATTAAATTTACCTTGACCTGGTGCAATGCAGAGGGAGTGGCTGTGAACCAAAGTTTGGGAGACCTCATGCTCCATTGCACCTATCCCAGTCAATCATGGTAAATCATGGTGGAACATGTTTAAACAAAATAAAAAGCAATAAATGAGAAAAATGTAGTAAGACCAATAGTGTGTGTAGGAACTCGAAACTCAAAGAAAGAGAAGTGTTATCTTTTGTGTGATGTAACTATTCAACCTGAGAGTTTTAGTGCAGTATAGCTGTTGCATTTTAAATTCACACTGGGTCCTGGGTCTCAGCTGCAGATATTGCAGAGATTAATCTTATTAATGGAACTGCTAATTGGTGTTTGACTTCTAATTATAGTAACAATAGGCCATAACAATCAATCCTCACCTTTACTGGGGCACATTAGGACTCTTTATCATAAAAATTATTTCCTTTGGGACTTACTGTTCGTATTTCTATCTTGTAGAAGTCTGGCTTTCAGCAAAGGTACAGTATCCCAACTAGCAAGTACTTTGGAAGCTTAGCTAATTAACTGGTAGAGAAAATGCATGGTCCTAAAATATTCAATATGTAAGTACATTAAGAAGTACAATGCTCTTGACAAAATTGTTTGAAAGATAATGGGAAAAGTGTGTCAAAATATGAGCAGTGATGTCTTTTATAATCTTTAAGTAATATATAATTTTGTCTCCCAGTCCTTGGTAGCTTTCCCATAGCTTTTAGTGAGAGGAAATGCAAGCAGTTATTCTAAATTATTCTATTTAGTTTTTTCTCTCCAGGATAAATCCTGTGAGATTCATCATCTCATTTACAAGATGAATCTCAGGAGATGAAAAGCACATACAACTTGATTACATATTCCTATTGATCATCTTCCATCCACAACAATGAAAATCAACTCCAAATACAAATCTAACAATATTACTAATTCATTACAACCAGTACTTTTCTTCATTAACTTTTATTGTTTTCAGCATACTTAGCATGTGCAAATACAGCAGTTATAAGTTGAATAAGAGGTCTTCTCCTTACGTTGTGGAATAAATAAAAAGGCACTGCATTAGAGCTGATCAAAGACTGTTCAGCGATATGGGCTCAAATCTTGTTCAAAATAAGCCTGTATAGCACTAGATAGCTGAGCAAGGTGAACTCAGCGTGTACATCACAAACTGTGTTTGGTTTCCATTTTGAAAGGGAAGTAATTTTCAGTATCAGAGAAAGCATGGTAGGGATGTCTTACCTTGGAGAAACTGTAATGTCACCTCTGTCTGTCTGTCCAGCCCTCCCTTGGAGCTTTTTCCTCCCACTGCTTGTGGAGTGAGAACTGGACTGCCACAATGTACAAAACCAGAGCAGTACTGGTGGAATTCTGCAGTGGGTCAGGAGCAGCAAAGCCCTGCTTTCACCCCAGTGGGAGCTGTTCAGAGAGAGGCCAGGTGACCTGAGGGTAACAAGGCCTGGCACAGCCTTCCTGGGGCATGGCATGGCCACACACCAGAGCACTTCACCAGAGCTGTGTTTGCTGTAAAATCTTCCCCTTGCAACAATTTTCTACTTGAGAACTTTCACATTTCCTTTACAAAAAATATAATTGTATTTGTGAAGAGAAATTTCCAACCATCACCTAAGTACAATTCAGTGCTATGATAAAAGCACACAACAGCTTTGGGGACTGCTTATCTATCAGAACCATGACATCAGTGTGACCAATTGTTTCACTCCAAGTTCTTAAATAACTGTATCTATATAATTTATTTCTCCTACAGTCCCAAAATATTTCCCTTGCTTTTCTACCTGCTGAAGTACCGCCTATCCTCTTTCTGTCCTATTAAAGTCTCCCTTGACAAATTGTACAATGCAGTTATGCAGTTTCAATACAAATTTCTGCAATTCTTGGAAAATTGTAGCAATATGAAGTTGAGTATTACAAGGCATACTGCACCAATTAATTTATTTTCTTAGTGTGATTCAGTCTGATATAATGTAGCTGAAGATATTACAACATTTTTCATCTGCTGGGGTGGAATTGAAAAGGTCTTCCTTTTACTCCACGGATATATGTATATGAAAATATGAGACTGTGTAAAGACAATGCAATGTTCTTTCTCTTCCACTTGAAATAATGGCATGTTCTGGACTAATCACATTAAGTGAATGAATATTTCTTGTGGCTTCATGGGTATCTGGCCTTTAACCTTCAGTAGGTTTTCATGTGCAATTTGACAGCTCTGAGATGCTTCTAGAGCAAACAATAATAAAAAAGAAAGGTAGAAGTGATATGCTGGTGGTGTAGACAGGGCACTGTGTTTCTGGACAGCAAAACTCGGTTATTTGTAATATATTCCAGTTATAAAGGTGCGTGTGTGAGTACATAGATAAGAGTGATTGATGATTTGAGAAGAGGAATAAGAAGGTGGAGAACTAGGGATAAAGATTTCAAGAATATGAATGCAATGTGGTATTCTCACTGTGCTGTATTTGAGAAGGTGCTTATGTAGTCAAAAGAGAAATCAGAAAGATGATGGATTTTTATAGGGGTTGTAACAATTGGAAACTTTCAACAGCAGTGCCAGCAGGATTATGGAGCGTGTTTGGTACATCTGAGATTTCGTGACCTTGATTGCCCAGTTCTTGAAGTCCATTTAAGTATTTGGACTTGTAATTTTTAATTTTTCCAAAGACTTGGCCACATTTGCGTAGATCTTTGTGGAAAGACAAGATGCAGCCAAATAAATTATGCATCTATTATTGTCCAAAAGGAAAGAAACATAGACAAGTTCTATTTTATACTGTATAGTATTTCTGATTTCTTTCTCATAATTGTTATGTTTCACCTAGACACTGTTGTCTGGAAAGCTTTCTTCAGTCTCTTACAGCTGAAATTTCATTCTGGCTTTTGATACCCATGCAGCAAAACCAGTACAAAAAGTAGAGCTACATTCATAGCTGTTCAAGTAGGCAAATTAAATTTTAGCAACACTCCAGTATTAGCTGCAGTCAGGAAAGGATCCTATTTTCTGGACTCTGGTAGGAATTCTGCAGAAATAAAGTTTGTTCTTGAAGGTGGCTTATTAGCTTATAGATGACTCTCCATCATCACTCACTTGGGGTTAATGTTGCTTGAATTGGTTGATGTCATTTTATCCCTTCTTAAAGTGTGTAGATTGAATCATTCTGGGATGAAAGAACCAAAAAATGAAAGCGTGAAATTTTCAGATACCTTGTAGAATTGCTTTTAATAAGGTAAAATAGATGAAAATTGTGCCACTGGTATAATAGTAAGTCATTTTTTTAATCAAAGGACACATTTTTCTCAATATCACACCATACCCCATTTGCATAAAGTATATACGAATAATAATGACAAAACTTTGCAGACCTCAACAGCACCAAATGCTTGTTACCATGCTGATATGGTCCCAGAAGCAGCAGTCATTGCCTTGCTCCAAAAGGTTTATTATCCTTTCCCTGCTGGCAATTCTGTCAACACACCTGGTGTAAGGGGCAAGGTCTCTGAGAAGTCTGCTGTCTCCCTTTAGCTATTAGTCTCTTTCCTTGTATATGGCAGGCAATACCCATCTGCTGCACACTTCTGCTTTGTGAAAAACAGAAGTATTCCTATAAAAAAACATTTTAATGTATGGTATTAATGTCCCTATCCAAGTCTGAACATTGAAGGTTCAGGGGAGAGGAGAGCACCTGTGGTAACTATACTTTTAATTGCTGACTAAGAGAAATGTAGTTACAGCTGTTCAGAATATGACAGGTTTACTTCATAGTATGAGCTATCTGTGGTTGTGTAAGCAGTATATGTTTGCATTTTTTTTTATCCTCTCTGTATCTTCGATATTAATGGGTATTTCTGAATACACAGTAATTGTTATATAAGCATGATAAAAATATATATAGTTATAAACCGCAACTCTATCTGGTACACTGTATTCTGGTGATTCACATTTTATTTTTTAATGCCTTTTTCTTGTGCAGTTGTTCATATGAGCAATCTATTCTCTTAACAGGACTGCTCATTTATCAAGTGTTCATTCTTCACGGCATAAAAAAGGTTACCTTCTTTTTGCTCTCACATAAAAAGGTTCCATGTATTTCAGGTGTCATTAGTACTAGAGATTTAATGTCAAGGTTAGCGCACCTTATCTTTCAGCTACATTGAATACAATTACAGACAAACTCTTCAGAGAGATTTCAGAGAAAAACTGGAAGTAATAAGTCAAGCTGGTGATCTCAGAATAGCTGAGAGTGCACAGGAATGGGAATTTCTGTTAATAGTGGTCCAAACTGTCTCCCATAGTCATTGCAAATAAAATTATAGATATGCTTCAGTCTTGCAGGGCTGAGAAACAACTAATAAAAAAGGTAAAATTAATAAAATTGTTACTCGCCTGTTTCTTCCATTTACCTGCAAGTGAGACCTTTTATTTCCCTTCATATCTTTGTAGATGGTTTTAGTGCAAGTATTTAAATATTTTGGCTAAATAAACCACAGAGTAGTCAGAACTATTTTTAAACCACAATGTGAAATTTCTTATGGAATAGATACATGAGATGTAATTGGAAGATACATGTTGTTGAAGGGCTGTAGAGCAAATATGGGTAATCCTGGATGGATGGGCACTCTGGGTGGTGCAGTCTGGCTGACACATGCTGCCATCATATGGGAAGGAATGTTGGCCATTTCCATAACAAAATATGTGATTTTTGTGATCATGTTCCTTTTGATTTCTACTGTGGTGACAGCAAGGTTATCCAGTCTACCAATGAATCCTTTGGTTCATACCTCATCTTTTGAGGGTTTTGGTCAACATACTTTATTCAGTTCTGAATCTTACTGTCTATCCTTGCATCGTGCATCCTACCATCACATTTTCCCAAAGCCATGCTACAGCAGCTGTTGCCAAAGCTTTTGATCGCCTCCTACCTTGCCATTTTTTGACTCTTGTTTATAACACCTAAAACTTGCTCACTTCAGTAAGCCAAAAGGAAGGCTTTCATGTTAACTCCATTGTAAATTCTTCTTTTGGCTTGCTTCTCTTTCACCCCATCATTTTTAAATGTCTTATTTTTACCTTTAACTATTAGAAATATAATACATTTGTTTTAAGGAAAAAGTTACTGTTTTGTTGTTTCTAAACCAGTTGCAGTTGTGCAGAGATGGGCTTTCTTGTGAGCAGTTTCCTGGAGTTGGCCAATGGTGTTCATTTTTGAATTAACATTGCAGAATTTAAACTTATTCTGAATTGTTTGGAGACCTAGCATGGAAATAACACTATAAAACTTCTGCATTATGTTTGCTGTGTTCTATTTAGACCTTTAAATTAGACTGATGCCCTTTTGGTTTTATAATGAATCAGGGCTTGCATTTGTTTCATATTGCACATATTTACTTCATATTTGCTGGTGTCTGCCTGCAAAAGTGCCACCTTGTCAAGGTAAGTGCGTTTATCAGTAATAAAATTAGTTGTACAAAGGGCAGGTAGTAGGATGACCTTGCGAAATATTGTTGTTAACTAAATACAGCAAAAAGTTTTTTTACCAGAGTACCTGTTCAGTTGTCATAAGATTGGCATTGCCTGGAATTAATGGATTTCTTTTTAATTTTGTAAGCATTTTTTCTGAGACCCTATTAAAGAAAACTTTCTTTTTGTCTTCCAAATGGTTTTGAAACACAGATAAATTTTGTTGGTCAGTTTAACTAGGAAATTTTGTAAGTGGATTGTCAGACTGGAGATGTGCTGTTAACATTGGTTTAGCCACTGACTAAGCATTCACTGAGGATGCAAGAAGTCCAGGTTTGGCTTTCTTGAGAATTTGAAAGGATACAAAAGTACTCTTCTGTCTGAATTTTCAGAAAATCTCTCAAACACAGGGATATCGGACATCTAGGTCAGGAATGCCTGAATTTGTCATGTTATGTCCTCCTGGTAACTTACTCAGCAGAGCGGGATCTGGAGTCCAGGTGTCCCACCTTTCTCTCCCATGATCTCCTAGATACTGACTTTTTTTACTCTTTTGCCATCTGGCTGAATGAATAATTCAAGGTTTTGTGTAAGGGCAGAGTAACTATCAGGAGTGGCCGAGGAAGGAGGTGTGAGAGTGCCCTGGTCTTGAGAGCTGGGTGGCTGCCTGATGGGAGACCCAGATTTCCGAGTGATGCTCTGCATGCTTCAGAAGAGGAGCTTGGACTGGAAAGACAGTTCTCTGCAGTCAGGTTGTCAGGTGGTACATCCAGTACTTAAGTTCTCCGTCTCTTTCACAGTTTTATGACTTCCAAATGCTGGCTGTCTCTTGGAGTTTGGGGGACATTGCCATGTTTTTAAGCAACTAACATATCCTTGCTTGTGCTGACAAATTTTCACTTTTGCCTTGTTACATCTTTTCACCCCTATTCCATCTATAAACACAAAAAGACAGGAAAATAAATGTCTCCAACAGTAATTTTCTAACTGGAAGTCAACATATGCAGCTGACTAGAAAGGTACTTTAAATCATCTTATAGGTGTTTTCTCAGAGATGACACTCTAGTTATTTGAGACAACTGTTTTTTCCACCTGCTGTGAAGGATGAGTTGCCTTTTGGACAGTCAAATATTTCCATGCTGTTAAAGCAGCAGATTGAAAAGCAGATGAGAAAGTTCAAAGCCAAGGCTGAAAGTTCAGTTTCAACTTTTAGTTTTCTGACTTTTGTCACTTTGTGTCACAACCCAAGTGTTGTTTTCACTTAGCGTTATTAATTAAGAAATACGCATTTAAAATCGGTTATCTTTCTTCACAGCAAATGACAGTGAATTTCATTCCTTTTAGTATCCTGTGTTAGATAATAGTTGAGAGAATAATAGATTCCAGAGACCTTTGATCCACCATTACTGTAAAATAAAAATAAAACTTAATTTTTTTTCCCCACTGACCGTAATGATTTTAACCTTGTGTACTAATTTGAATGGGCTTGTGGGGGCAGAGTCTTAAATGAGACACAAATGAAGGAAAAATTGCTAATGCTGCCACTGTATATCTAATGAGCACTGTGTAATAAACCATAACCTCTTCAACATTTCTGTGGAAAATGGTGTGATTATTTTGGATGGCTGGCCCTCTGTGTATGGCTCATTACCATCTGGCATAATGTGTATTGATATAGCCTGTAATTGTCAACTCTTATTTGATGTGCTGCCTTTAATAAATGTGACTTGCATGGCTAGAACCTCCTAATGGTTATATGGAAAACTGTAATTAAATAAAATATGTATACTTACGTAAAATACACACCCTTATATCCATAAAATAATTTTGTAGAAGGTCTCTGTTTTTCTTTATCTCCTGTTCTTAGTGGGAATACCTGTATATATTCCCAGGTTATTACTGCATTACCAGTGTGGATACCTAAATATATGAAGACAGACATGAATCTTGAATGTAGGTTGTTTCCTCTTGCAGAGCTTGCTTCAAATACATTTTGAAATATTTATTTTCTCTGCACTGTAAGACAGAATTAATATACCTGCTGTAATAGAACAGGTTCCCTGCCTGATGGTGATTTTGTGTGCTCCTGCGCTGGGAACGGGCAACAACTCTAATCGGTCGAATGGCTCTGGTTTTGATGTTTCTCTGAAGAAGGTGGCTGAAATAAGTGCTTTTGTAAATCTTAGGGCTGGAAGTATTTATACCTCCTTAAAAGAAAATAGGCTTCTGGCCAATGGTAAGTTTTCAGATACAGGGACCAACATATGCTGCCAAATTTAGTCATCTTTTGTTTATTTTCTGAAAAGTTTCCTTTCCTTGCCTTTACTGTTTGTTCATATATTAATTACTAAGAGATATCATTCCTGCAGTCATATTGGCTTACCTTACAAAACATAGGATTTCCCCAACTTTAATCACTTTTAATATTTGTGTAGTGGGTGTTATCAGCTGTTGCCTTCAGTTGCACTGTTGATGGAGAGTCCATTGTTGCTCTTTGTAAGAGATTTTGGAAAGTGCCTTCCCTTTATTATTTTTTGATTTCCTTAGGTTCAGGCTCTTATTTTATGGGTTATGGGTCTTATTTTATGTTTGCTTGATAATCAGCATATTCTCTTGACTTTGTTTTCTGTACTATAGATGCTTAAACTTTTTTTAAATGTCTGTGACCAATATCAGCCGTCTCCATGCATAAAATAGCTTTTTTTCCTCAGCTCATCTTTCTTTGCTTTGTTTGTTAGTATGACTCTTCTCAACATTTTTGTCCTTTCTCAAATTCTTCTTGACTGAAGTTCTCAAGTAATGATTTTTACTGGTATCAGAAACTCAGGGTTGACAGAAACACTACTTCTGCTGATATTCTTCCCTTAAATAATCTGTGGATCATACTGGTCTATTTGACCACAGTTGCATTCTGTATCTTAGCTTCCAAAAATTATTCACATTTTTCTTTTTAATTTATCTAACTGATTCAGCTTGTTTTATCATTGAATATATTGCTCATATATAATAGATGCCTGTGAATATTATCTGTCATATTTATAAAGAATGTTTGTATACTGGTTTGGATGATACTGTTTTCATATAACAAATGTATTGAACTCATGTTTACTTGTACCTAAATTTTTCTGATATGAGGTCTTTGTAGCAAATTGAATCTTTAATATGGAGAATTCAAGTTAAATGCAACATTTCTTGAGCTAGCAAAATTCCCTTTAGAACTTCAGCCTAGTGTCAGTACATTGCCAATATACATTATTGCATGAGCATACTGAGCACTGAATGTCTGCATCATTATATACAAAATGAGAGAAGTAGGTCTTTGCAAAAGTAAACATCTTAGCTCATGCTATTACTTGATGAAGTACTTAATATAATCTACATAGCTGCTCATATAGTCTATAGCAGATACCAACTGGAATTTCAACCTGCCTTTTATTAGAAGTTTAAATCTTGATAATTGCCTTATAAAAACACAATATTGCTTTGACAGCTTTACTTCGTTCTGGAAATGTGAAGCTTCCCATAGGGATAACCAGTGATTTAAAAATGTGATTATGATATGTGATTTTATAAATTTGACAATATGCTAATAAATTAATAGCTCTAAATTTTATTATTGTTTTTTGGCATCAGTATTCAAGTAACCCAAGAAATCTTTTTCCAGATAACTTATTAATTGTTTCTTTCTATCATCAGGTGAATACTCATGCTTTTTCCTTTGGTTTGATCAGTTAGGTTAAGTTAGCCATCCTTCCTTTAAAAAATAAAAAAGCCATAAAACCTAAGCTGTAAAACTATTTTTTAGCAATACTTACGTAAGTACTGGCTCATGTCTCGAGTCTGTTTCTTCTCTGGCAGTGTAGGAAGGATCTTTGAGAACAGGAAAAGTAATTGATATATCTCTTTTTAACAGTTTCTGGTGCTTATGAAATCTGCAATAACTGAAATAAGATACAAAGCTATTTAAATTTCTCGTATCCTGATTTGTGGGGATTTATAAACATACCTAGGCCTGCCAGCACATCTCCCTGTTCTTTTAATACCTGTCCCTTGCAGCATGTCCTTTGTATTCTTGCTAATAAAGTCCCAACGTGATAAGATTTGTCTGTACAGTGAGTGTATCTGGATTCTTAGCATGTCAGCCCAGCTCGCCTGCTCCTCATTGTTCACACAGCTGCATTGTCACTGGTGTCTGCATCTTATAGTAGCTAGCTACTTCTTACTGAGCAGGTTTCCTCCTGATATTCCCTTCTTTATTGGTCCCTGCCTGCATGCCTGCCCCAGGGAACTGGAAAACATCAATTTGACTCAGTGATTCTGGTGGTATTTTCCTTCTGGATTTTCAGATTTATACTTCTTCCTTTTAAACCAAGCTTGAGGTAGTGATCCTTACCAGGTCTTTGTCTAGATTCTCTCATCTATTTTCCATAATTGATGCTTTTGTTTCCAGGATGGGATTATTTTTCTGTTAGGCTGTGTGACTTGAAAGGGGAATTGCCGTGATGAGGCCATCCAACCCAAGGAAAATGTGCTATAGGTTGTGATCACTGTTCTTTGACCACTGATGCTGATTATAGGAGTTCACCAGTTAGGGCTTCGTTTTGCTGGGGATGATGGTGCAAAGGTGGATTCTTGCAGTCTGGTGCGGGTAGCTGGCTCCCAGGCTCGAGGGCTCCTGGCTACCCTGTGGTGACACAGGAGTGGCCTTGTTGGCACATCAGTGACACTAGTTGGAAACGTATACAAGTTGGTTCACTTGTGTGTTGCTGTCTGGAGTATAAAGTGGGAATTGGCTGTTCTGTGGCAGACCTAACAATGCCAAGATCTGCAAAAGCCCTTCTTCAAAATTCGTGCACTAAGGAAGGGAACAGGACCCTGACTTCAAGTAAGGCTTCTCTCTCTCCACTGTCAACCACCTACAATGCCCAGGGAAACTGGCTTGCCAAGTTGAAGTGAATGTCTGCCCACTACAAATCAGAAAACATTTTCAAATCCTATAATGGGCTGAGGGAAGATCTTACTAAGACGAATAATGGAAAAGAACCTAAGCAATAATCAGTGGTGGAGGCGACAGAGAGTGAAAATGTAAGATCTTTCCAAAACTAAATATAGAAAAATACATGAAGGAGTATTTTACTTCAAAAACTTTGTGATACTTGGAAGGGAAGGAGAGGAAAGAGGTAGGATATGTAGCCAGTTTAAGAACAAACTGATTGTTAGGAATGCAATTAAACAACATACTCAACAAACTTCATAGAACTGATGTCGTTCAACTTAATTTATCCCTCAGGTGGAAGATGCTCCTACAGTAGCTTAGTGACCAAGATAGAAGGAACCACAGAGATCTTGGTCTCTAACCTTGTTAAAGGATAGGAGTGGGTAGATGTTTTCTGCTGGATAACAGATACACAAGTCATGGTAATACAGTGAATATTTGGCGCTCTGCTCAAACCTGCTGCTTTACCCTGAACATTTTTCCTGTTAGTGAAATCACAGCATCTGCCATACATGTTGACTGGCTTAAACACCTGCCCCCCTGCCATTTAATTTCTTGTAAAAGAGGCTGTACACAGAAGATGGGAATGAGACTTTCCATTACTATGGTGGTATTTGTTACTCGCTATGCACTGTTCCTCTAATCATGATTTATTGACCATGGTATTGACTTTGACAGGTGAATGGGAAAAAGAACTGTAAAAAATCACTGCCCTTCCTTGCTGTGTAACTAAGTGGGGTATCTTGGTGCAGCACCAGTTAGTACCCATACAGGATCAGCTTGAATGTAGTGTAAACACCTTCTTGTCTTCCGAGAACTTTTCTTTCTGTTCACTGTTCACAAAAAAAGTAAAATCAGATACCAAGTGCTGCCCAAATACATTGTCAGTACCTGAGATAATTACTTTAATTCTTTAGTTAATGCTTTTTCATATGTAATTTTCCATTAAAGAACTATTTATTTTTATTTCAGATTCATAGGTATGTGTATATATAGATTATTATAGTTGTCACTGAAATGGAATGGATGCTGATATTTTTAATTTTTTTTTTTAAATCCTGAATGTAAGGCTTTTCATCCAAATTAATCCTTTTTGTATTGAAGGGAAACTATTCAGTTGACAATTGCAAAGAAAATGTTCAGATCTTGGGTGTGTACTGTTAGTCACTTTAATTCAAAGCTTCAATGATAAGAGTTCTTAAAGAATTTTTGATCTATCAGTTTCATTATCTGTGTTCATTGTAGTTGCTGCAAAAATTTTCAAATATGGTTTTTAGTGCCTAATTTAAGTATTTGGCCCATTTCTGTGAAATATCATGCCTAAAATGACATTTTTAATTATTAAATATTTCTTTGCATAACCTGTCATCCCTTAAGAAGCCCAGTGTAGTTCTGATGGTTAGCTGATAATGAAAGGTAAACTAACTCAAGTTCAATACTGTACTATTTAATACCTCTCTTTTATCATATGCTTTACAGAATCCTATTATTTCTTTTTAGAGTAGGACTTGAAATTAGGAACTGAAGTCACTTATAAGAACTCTTGAAGCAATTGCACTGGCTTCTTGAAGGCTGCTCAGAAGTTTATCAAAGTTCACCAAAACATACTTGTATGTCAGTGATCTGTGTGCTTTCATTGCAGGATGGGAGCAAAAAGAGGGAATAGAAATTGCGCTTGTTTTACTTGTTCCAGGATCTAATTGTCTATAAAACTTAATTTTTGTGTTCCTAATATTTTCCTGCAAGTTGGTGTTTCACAGTGTCAGTGTAGGTCCAATGAACATTGCTGAAGGGTTTTTTAATTACTCATGGAGTTAGTTTTTCCTTTGTGTTTCCAGGATGATACTGACAGCTTGAGGATCTCATAAGCTAAGAGGTGCTATATGGCAAGCATTTAACAGAGGTTTAGGTTAGGAGCACTGGTATTGAAAGTGCAGGAACAAGGAGTCAGAAGCAAGTGTTAAACCACGGCAGCCGGTTAGATTGTGACCCATCAAAACTTCTTAGTAAGGTGCCCCAGGTACTGTCTGAGCCTCTGTATCGTTGTCTTTGGAACAACCATTTCTGCATGTATTTCTGCATGCGCATGTGGGTTGGATTTTGGAAAGGGAGAAAGAAATGTGCTTTTGATGTGTGGAGATCTAAACAATATCATTCCTTGAAACGTGGTGCCTGTAAGTGGAGTCTCTGGGGCATTTGGTGGTGGTTTGCAGGGAGTTCTTGCTTCAGAGGTAAAAGGCATGGAAGTGTGTTAGCATTTGGTGAAAAAGCTTCCCTGATTCTTAGCTCACTTCCATTTAGGAGCTTTGTGTGTTTAGAAGTGTTGACTGTTGTCTCAGTCAGACTACCTTGTACTGAGGTAAGTACAGGTAATTCTTGTGGCAACCACTTCTTTGTTTTGTGACTGGGCTCTGGAGCGAAAACAGGATCAAAGCAGTCAGAGTTTGTCATCCCATTGCCCTAAGTCCAGTATTGCTTAAACATTATTTTATTGTATGTTGGGATCGGCTGCTTTCAAATACCAAATTATTTAATCACTAAACTGTACTCTAGATGGAGAAAGCTGTATATAGTATTTCTTCAGCCATTTAGCAGCAACTTCATAACGTCAGTGTTTATTTGTTGGGCTCTGGTCTTTACAAAGTCATGTCAAGGATCCTCCTGTATCTGCAGCAGTGTGGACTTGTTATTGTGCCTGGGTATTACAGAGATTATCACAAAAAGCATTAAAAAATGCATTGCCTGGGATTTCTGCAATAGCATTGATTCTTGTATTTTTAATCTGCTAGGGAGAGAGAGTGGAAGAGCAGTATTTGATCAGAATTAGACATAGATTATCTGCCTAATATGGTTCTTGTTAGCACAAATAATACGAATACTATTTGAAGAACAAACGGATTATAGAAAAAGAAATGAAAACATCCAGATCCTGAGCATTTGGAAAGCATGACACTGATGTATTTGTGTAACCTTTTCATGAAGAGCGATGCTGAAGTCAAAGAGGGGATTTTGATTTCCTTCATTAAAAGCTTATTAAATGAAGAAATAGGACAGTCGTTGTTTTGCTTCAATAGTTGGGGGTCACAGAGGCGGGCCTGGTCTCCTCAGGATATTAATGCCTGCTTTCAGCTGGGGGAAATGAGCCGTTGCCTGAGTTAGCTGCAGCTTTATGTGCTCGTCACTAGGGATCCCCATATGTCCTGGGATCTGCAGCAGTCGGAAATGGCAGAGCTCGGCAGCGGGGAGCAGAGGGCTCTCATTGCTATTCATAACAGGTAGCTCGGCTCAATCTGCCCAGAGCAAGTCTGTTTAATGTTGATCAGCTGTCCATCTGATAAACCGAATTGATACGGACATTTCCTCCAAGGGCTGCCCTGACAATGACAGCAGGAGCATCGGGATGTCTTGTTAGTCTTTTTCTTCTAGCTTGAAAATTTATTAACCCTTTATTAGAGCTGAGCCAAGCATGATTACAGCACTGCTGCTGGGTTGTGTGAGTTTCTTCCTCACGTCTTGAAAAGCAGCCTCAACCTTCAGATTTATTGTCTACATGGAGAATGACTGTTTGGTTTTTGAATTGTTTATGTCTGCACAACAGCCAACAATCTGTGAATTATAAAGGCAGGTTTTAAAACAGCTTCGTTTTTTTTGTGCATGGCAAAATACATCGGGAACCTCTATTTATCCTCTCCCTCCAGCTCATCTGCCTTTTGTGTGCCTGCCCAGGCCACGTGACTGTCCCAGCTCTTCTCTCTTGCTAATTGGCACTGACCACTGCCCTGAAACAGTTGCTGCTGGAACTGTTCACAGGTCATATATATTTGGGGCAGAAGGTTACTTTAGATTAATATGGTTTGGGGCAGTTGGAACATGTGTGCACTGTCCAGAGGAAACAGAATTAATTTGCTCAGCACTGTGCCAGTACTGAGGCAGAATCTAACCTGATCATGTACCAGCAGGTATATTTGTATGTGGAGGTATGGAGCAGTTTGGTCACTCAATGAATCAGTGCTTGGCCACTTCTGAATAAGCACAGAGAACATAATACGCCTTTGTACTATGTTATAATTAATGAGAACTTAAAGGCCTATAGTCATCTGTTTAGTTGAGGGCATTTGTGCTCATATGTGAAATCTCCACGGCATAAAGGGAACTGCTTTAGTCAGAAAAGATGTGAATGTGCTGAAGATTTTGTAAGAATGCGTCCTGTGTGTATCTAGCCTTAAAAGGATGCTCCAGTATATTTCTCTCTTTCCCCTCCCCTTGTCCCTGCTCAGTTATTATGTCTGTTCAACACCCCATTGTCGTTCTGAGCCAAGGTGACATCTCTGGGCTCCTGGAGTGACAGTCACTGTTCAGGGCTACAGGGTTGAATTGTGGGAGGAGGGGGGGAGGAGAGGGCTGTGCTTTTCTTGCCTTTTCCAAAAAATTAAAATAGAGAGCAAGCCTCTATGGAATAACCTCTGTGGCAAGCCTCTCATAGGGATCTGTGACCCCTAAACCCAGAATGTAGCACACTATGTGTTGGAATCAGAAGTGATTTGTAAACCTATCCGGTAAAACTGGCCCCTTTGCTAGACAGTCACCGTTGCTGCTTCTGACTAAAACCACCAGTGAAATACCATTAGTACACAGTTCTAAAACGTTCAACTGTTTTTCCTTTCCTGCCTGAACCCTTCCCCTTTGGTAGTATTGAACTGCTAGGTATTCTGTTATTAATTTAACTCTAATTTGAGCAGTCATTGACTGCAGCATTCTTAGGTTGTTTGGATTGGCTCACTCAGGACTCCCCTGCTGATATGTCTTTTGTTTCTTTCCATCATTACTTTCTGCCTGGCATTTTCTTCATGTCAGTGTCCCTCAAGCTTCTGGTAGACAAAACAGAAAAAAAAGCACCATGAGGACTATATTGATTATTTTGCTTTATTTTGTGAAAGAATTCAAACAAAGGGCATCATTCCCTCAACTGGAACCTGTAGTACCTGTGGCTTGCCTGGAAATACTTAGTGACAGTTCTCTATGTTTGACACCTCCTGGTTGTGGCTTCTAGAAGTACATAGAAAAGCTACACGATAATTAATAAAATACCTGTTTAGCACATTTGGTTGTTTATTTCCATTAAGAATCTCTTTTCTATTCATAGCATCAAACATAATTATGCTTTTTCTTTCTTTCAGTCAAAGAAGTCTGGCTGAGATTACGGAGCTGATCCATACTGCCTTTCTGGTGCACCGTGGCATAGTAAACATTGGTGAGCTCAAGTCCTGCGATGGCCCACTGAAGGATATGCAGTTTGGGAATAAAATGGCTGTTTTGAGTGGAGATTTTCTTCTAGCAAATGCTTGCACAAGCCTTGCACAGTTGCAGAACACCAAGGTAAAAAGAAAAAAATTCCTCTACTGCCAAAGCAAGTAAATATTAGCAAGGCTTTTAAAGAGAGGCCTCCTAAAAAAATCAGCAGTTATGTGTGTATATATGGAGCATCATTTAAAAATCAGCATGCTTACATTATAGCTGCTGCTGCTGTGAACTTGTTTACCACTCTTCTATGGAATTACTGTGATAAGGTCTTTAGTATACATTCTGAAGCACTGTAGTAATGGATGGGTGGGTAATTTGGTGAATTTAAGGCACATGCAGTGGCACCTTCATGACATGTCAGGCTACAACATCTCTGGGTAAACTGCCAGCTGAAGACATGTTTGGTCTTATTTTACTTTCTGTCTTAGATAATTTTGGGAGCAAAAGGCTTTATTGCTTGGTCTCAAGTGACTTTTTCCTCTTAATATTGTTAGGGATTTGGATGCACCTGAATGTTGGATTGCCCTACTAACGTGGATGTACTGGCTTCTAAAGCACAGCTACAATGCAGCTGCTTAGCCAAACTTAGTTTGAAACTTTACAGGGAGATGTTTTTAATGAGAAACAAGTTGTGTATATGTATTATCTTAGAAAATGAGACTGAGGGTGACACTAAGAGATCCTCTTTCTAGTCAGTTCTTCTTTTCGCCAGATAGGATCAGCTACACAAAATTGTTCTTGACCTGCATTTATCCAACTTTTTCTTAAAACCTCCTGTGGTGGAGAGAGATTCCTGGGCATCCCTGTGCCAGCCTAGTGTAACATCTAGCTGTGTGTATTGCTGAAGAATTAAGTGTGCCATTCCAATGGAAACAGGAAACAGTACTTTTTTGTAGAGGTGCTTTTCATGCATTTGAAGATTGCTGCCATGTTATAATGTAAAATAAATGTTTGTCATGTGCAATTGTCAATAATCAGCATGGTTGTAATTGTGAGCCTAAAAAGTCTATTTTTTGAGATTCTCAGGCTAAATCTCTTCGTAGTAGTTGAGTATTTCTGTACTCCTTTGATCATGAGTATGACATTTTCTCAGAAGTGGTGTCATTTTCTAACACAGAGCTGAGATTCAAGAGAAGAGACAGAAAATTAGATGTCAATCTACTAGAATAGTGGGTTAAGCCATTATGATGCTAACTGGTAGTAAGTATTAGAAAAAAAAATTAAGTAGTGCATACCATAACCAAAATGGGATGTAATTGATTTTAGTAGTCATTATTAATTTGTATAATTTCATTTTTTTTGGTACCCTGTAAGTTTCTCAAGACAGACCAAAGGATTTAACCCTACATCAATTTTCTGCTTCAACAGAAGAGGAAACTTTTATAAAATGTAGCAACTATTACTTTGCATTTAGTACATCATTAAGTATTGCAGCAGGAATGTATAATCCCTGAAGACTTGCCAGGAAACAAGCCTACAGTGAAATGAAGCACAAGTGCAAAGAAATACTTTTTTTTTTAAAGCAATCATTATACTGCATGTTGGAAAATTCTGCCAAAACATTTTAGCACTTTTTTTCATTTTTCTGACATCTAAATACTTTCATAGCTTCTACATACGATAAGTGGGATGCCATTATGGAAACTGATTGACTTAGTAAATTATTCTTTTTCATACGTCTAACCCTACTAGCAAAGTTAGAAAAATTGAAGTACAAGCTATAGAAATCTCTTGACAGGTGCAATGATTTAAACATACTGTATTTATTCTTTTGTAAATGATGAATTTTCAAATCTGGCATCTGTTTTTTAGCAGTGTGAAATAACTGTGACTTTTTTCCTTCATAATGTTTTGTGTTCTTTGATGTAAAAAGTAAAAATCACAGTACTGCTTTTTTTGCTGGCATTTAGCAAATTGGCTAATGAAATGAACAGCATTTTATCGTACATGGTACTGACCATGGTAGCCATGACCTCCATAGACATGCATAGCTATTGTGTAGACCAGAATTTAAATTAAAAGGGGGTTTTAACACAACTGAACTCACTGCTACCAGGATAATTTTATTGTGCTGTTAAATTCTTGTCTGAGCTTGTGTATGATGCATTTATCTCTCTGCTTCTCTCGGGGCTGACAATTAGACGTGAAATTCTGTAGTCGTAATGAAATGCAGAGCTATTTTATAATTGCCAAGGGTAAAATTAGCAAAGTCAATTATTTTCCCTTAGGCTTTTCCCTGTAGATATTAAAAGGCTGCAAGGTAATTGCCTTAGGTAACACTTTGATTTTTAAATAACATTAAATATAGGAATTGTTATTGTTAATTCGTAGTAATTTTCCTCTTCTTGCTGCTGTTGTAGAATATAACTGTAATAATGTTAACAAGAATCAGGGCTCAGGGTTTGTGTTTTCTGGGTTTTCTTTTAAACTAGTGCTCATACCTCTCATAAGTTTGCTAAAGTTATGCCAAAGAAGCTTTTGGGGTGGTGTTTTGGGTTTCATGGTTTTTGATTTCTGAGGTACAAGGATTCTAGATTTATTGAAATATCAGTTAGAAAGCCTTCTGTAAGATAAACTCTGCTGTTGTGCTATTACAAAATCATTGCAAATTTTGTTTTTTGAACACATAACAATTCAGAAGAAAGTGTTCTCATTTTCTGCTTTGTGAAATCATGATACATTAATTATGGACACAAAGTTGGTGTCAATTGAGGCTTAAAGTACTGAAAGGCAGATGCATGTGTGTGCTACATTTTAGTAATCATGGCAAAGTTCTGCATCTTTTAAGTTAATAAAAACTGCTGAAAATGAACATTAATTTCTTCAAAAACCTTTACAGTACAAAGCATTAGATTGATTAGATCACACGTATTAACAATTCTTTTGTACGTTCACTTTTTGTTCACCTTATATTAACTAACCTTTTAGATGGTGGCTCTTCTTGACCTGCTGATTGCAGTGATAAATTATGTTGTTGATTGAAAATTATATGGTTAAAACCTTACTTCAGAACTGCATCCTGTGGCAGATTGTTTATTGCTAATCCATGGATTTTAGAACAGAATTGAGCCCAAAGATGAATTGGTTTGGGATCTTTTAGTAGTTGTTATGTCAGCAGTGGAATGGTGAACCGTTGGCAAGGAAGAGCATGTTTGTGTTTTGCTACCTAACTAACAATGCAGTAATGTCTGGTAATGTGCTGACTTATTGGATTGGGGTGTGTTTATATGGGATGACAGGGTTATTTTGATAGGTTTTCTCATATTGAGGTTGCAATGCTCTGATACTAGGATTGTGATAAGATATATGTAATATATATGTGGAAGTCATTGTAAACATGTAGGTGTGAGAGTGATGGAAAAGTAAATAGTGTTTGTCTAACAAAATAGGGTACCTCCTAGCTATCTTGTGGGATATGTGAACATAAGCAGTTTTAAATAAATGTGCTAATAAATTATTAAGAAGTGTAAAATGATCTGTTTAATGGGTGGTTCTTTGTTGCCGTCTGAAGACAGTATATCTTTAACATTTGTTATCTTGCTTTGCCTAGCCAAGGATGCAGGGATGAAACTGCTAAAACCAAATATTTTAAATGAAGATCCTTCTTTGACTCTGGTCGCAAAAAGTGTTAGTTTTGTCTTTGATTTCTGCTTAAGTAACCTGTATTTCCTATAATATTTTTAGGCTGGCATTCAGATGCAAACATAGCAAAAGTAACAAACATTAATTGGCATTTTTGTCACCTTTCAGCTGTATGTGGGATATGGGCATTTTGCCACAAGTGATGTGTGGATACTGACTGACCATGATATTATCAAATAATGTGCTTTTTCAGGGATTATAACAGGGAAGTTGGAATAAATCTGTCGCAGCATTACAGCTGGTGCTTCCTTGAACATCTGAATCATCAGTTATCTTATAAAACTATAGAGGAGGTGCTTAAAAGACATAATTAAAACCAGTTTTGATGCTCTTACACTCTAAAGTGGGTGATGCATAGGACTTCAGAAGGCTGAAATGGTGCGTTTTAGTGCAACGCCTAGAAAATTATAAAATATTCTGCAAATGCATTTTTTACAACTCCAGAAACTGTTAAGAAGGCATCCCTTTGTATTTAAAGAAAGAAAATCCACAAATCAGCCAAACAACTGAAACAAAACCATCAAAGCACAACATACACAGAACAAAAAAGAAACCTCCCCAAAAGAAGAAAAAGCCTATCCCAAAAACCTGAAGTACGTGTTATGATAGTGTTCTTTGTAGTTCTTACTGAAATCTTAAGAATTGACTCAATTTTTCCCACTGTAATTCAGTAAATTCTTCTTGAAATGATTAAACTCTTCACAGAAACACTTCAAGATCTACAGGCTGAAAGCTTGGAATTGAGTTTAAGAATCTTGTCTGTCAATGCAGAGCTCTGCCAGAAGACCACATTGTAGAGCATTGTTTTATTAAGCGTTATTTGTTCATAAATAAGCAGTGGCACAGATGTAGTACTTACATAGTGAATCCATTTCCTTATGTTAAGTTTGTGCATTCCTGAAGGCACAAGTGTGTTGTTTATCAAATAAGCCTTGTGTTTACATAAACATCAATAAGTTACTCATTTAAGTCTTCCTATGTCTTCCTGTTGCAACCGCCTGAAGGTGCCCTGCACTTTGTATAAGAACTGTTTATCATGAGCTATGGTTTCTACTTCTGTAGGATCAGCTGTGGTCCTATGGGGAAGGCTCAGTTTGGAGCTTAAGCAACTTGGTCACTTGGTGTCCAGTGAAGGGTACAGGGAATATCCTCGTTCTGAAATTTCGCCAGTTGCTCTTTTGATGTAAATTGATGTTTTTGAGCATCGGCAAACAAGCCAGGTGGAATCTACAGTTTTAATTTTTACGTGTCATTACTTGTATCAGACTTTTTCTTTCCCCAAACTATTTGAAGAGAAGAACATAAACTTGTAAAAAAGACCCATCACGAATCTGCCAAGAAATACCCTTTTTAATGGAAACTAAATATTAATAGTTGCCAGTGTAACTGGCAGCTACTGACTTGTAATGGATTCAAATTACCATCCCTCAGAACAGTGCCTCATTTTGTTTGAGGTAAGTAGAAGGTCCTCCTTCATAAATGTAGTCGAGATGAGTTATTTTCAGAGCAATGAAAGTTATTTTGTAAGAGATTCTTCTTTGTTATCTCTGGTGGAAGATTTGAGCCATAAATATCTGCTAAGTATATTTACAGCATATGTTTTTATTATATTTTGCATAAAATAAACAGAGACCCTTATAATCTGAATTTTCCTACTGGTATTCAGTAGCTTTATTGATCAGAGAAGGCAGGATGAAAAAATCAGGGAGAAACGTTGAGAACCATAAGTAATGTGTTTGCTCCCAGTTACAGTGTTCATATAGAAAACTGAAGCTGGTGATAAAACCATTTTCAAATCATTTATGTATTTTTAATTATTTTAACTCTTTGCCTTTGCTCACATATCGACTTTCTTCTTCTTCCCTAATACAAGCTGCTGTTGGAGATGGGTATCTTTAAAATGATCAGCTTACAGAGCAGCTAGGTGACAGGAATTTGGTAAAAAGCAGAGATCAGATTACATAAAATTAGATTAGGAGACAGTTTATAAAGTTTGATAGTGATGTTGTCTTCTTGAGGGGAAAAAAAAAGAAAAAAAAACCTTCAAATTTTTATGTAGAGAGCTGAATAAAGAGCTTTTCTGAAGCGCTTTATCATGTCTGCCTTGCTGTACCTTCCCCTGAGGCACTGTTTGGTGATGATGTACTGGGAGATAGGGATTAGGGTAGTATCCATATTGTTGAGTATTTTTGTTTTAGTTTAGTATTTTAGAGTGCCACAGGGGTGTGTCTCAAAACCAGGCACTACTGAAAAATAAAGATAAGATTAAAGAGCTCTGAATTGATTTGTGGAAAAGTATGCTTAAGAAACACTGCTTTGTCTGGATACTGGGAGAGAAGAAAACCAAGGAAGAAGTCCAGTGTTTTTGAACCTTTAAATCAATGGGAGATGACACAGGGCAACACAGCCAACATGGTTGAATTATTACATAATAAAGCTCTTTGTTAGGCAGCCCTAAATAAGCAGTTATGTATCTTAAAATACTGAGATACAAACTGAATATTGTCATACAACTTAGCATAGCTTTTATTGGAGGATGCCAACACACTCTTAAGTACTGAGAAATACATAATAATTGGTAATTATGTATGAATCATAATGAGGAAAAGTGTTAGTTGTTTTAATTATTATATTTAGATAGCACCAAAATGTACTAATTTACATACTCTTTGAGAGGTAAATTTAGATTTCGTTTACTGTAAAGTAAAACATAAAAAAGATTGTAATTGAAATAAAAACTTTATGTACATTTAATGAAAATGTATTGCTTTTTCTTCCCCATGTTCTCAAACACTGGATTTTTAATAAGATTTCTTTACTAAAGTTTTATTGACAATCATGTGAAATTCCTTTTCACAAAAAGGCAATTTTTATAGTAGTTGATAAAAGTATTGTAGCTTTAGGGGGGAAGAAGTCTTGTATGTTAGAGATAAAAGGTTAAAATCCATTGGAATCAGTACCTGGTAATCAAATTTTTCCTGCACTACTGGTGTAAAACTTTTGTCTAGCATTTCTGCTGTTGCTAGAGGCCATAGCTTTCATGGTATTGTTGATGACAATAAAACTGTAGAATGATGCTAGTGAGTCTCCTAATTACTGCATTGCACTCTTCTCGTTGTCTCTTTTGATGCTTGTGTCTGTGGAACAGTTTCTTAGCAAGTGCATCTTTTGCCACTGTTCTCAAGAAGTAGCCTCTAAAATAACACCTGAGCAAATGAAACATTCCATTTTCTGACTATTTCACAGGGTTCTTTCTATTTCACTTTTGCTATGTATAACCAGTAATATAATTGAATATTTGTAAAATTTCATTACCTTAATGGCTGTGGTTATATGTTTGAAAAGTGATCTTTTAGAGAAGTTAAATTAGAGGATTAGGTGATACAGCTTATTAATTTATTAATTCAATTAAAATTCTAAAGATTAGACAATCTGTAGTTGTGATAATATGTTAGAAACAGTCTCCTTTTAGATCAGTAAGAGTCCTGTTGCATGGCAATGAATGTCAGTTTTGAGATTAAAACTGCTTAACTTTGCCTTGCTTCTTAATCAGTGCATTCCTCAAATAGGTTTATCCTTTACCTTAGTGGCCTTTTGCACCTGTAATGGTTTTTAAAGCTAGTGCTTATGTTAAGCTTTCCCAAAGTTAGTCTCCATGGGGGTTAGTATATGTCTATATGGAAAGAGTATATTTTTCTGTGATTCTTGGCCATGGCACTACTGAAAAATTTTATGTTTAGATTTCAATCTGTTTTCTGTCCTCCCACTTCTGCATGAAAAAATACTTCTTAAAAAGAAAGAGTGATTTCTGCCACTTCCCTCATGGTAGTCTGTGACTTACAAACAGTGCCTTGTAGCAGAATGATTGCTGCAGAACATGGGAAGACTGAAACCGAGACTAATAGCAGAATATGTCATCATAGGTATGGTTGTATCATCAAGCCTCGATTAAAGTCTTCCCTAAAAATTCACTGCAAGAATATTTTTAAAGCATCAAGGCTTGGTGCTGTTGAGAACAGAATTATGAGTGTTTGAGATTGTGCCTCAATGTCATGTTGACCAAGCTACTGACAGTCTCAGGAAATTTTCCATTCAGTTCCGATGAATTTTCAGTGGCCTACCAAAGATCTTTACACCAATTTGCACAAAGTCCATGCAATATTCTTGCCTCTGAATCATCTCACTAACAATTTCCTCAGCTTACATTGGAATTCGCCTTCCTCATACTAGCAATCTGACACATCTTTCTGCTTCTCTGGTCTGCCCAGCAGACCAAAGCCAGTGTTTACTGCTTGAGTTTGTGAACCAAATACCTGTCATAATTCCACGTAAATATTGTCTTCCTTGGAGGTAAACTGCACAGCTGCTTCTAACACCTGGTTTAATAATTCTTTTTCTTATAGAACTTCTGTTTGCCTCATAATTAACAGAATGGTCTGGAAAATTCTGATAGGCTATCTGCATGAAAGGACTTTACAGAGATAACTGAGCATCAGTGAAGAAGAAGATAGAAACTAAAGAAACTGAAGAAAGGCTGAATCTGATGAAAGTCAAAGGTCATTCAGCATCTCAAGGCAATCACTATACCTGGCAAATGAGCTCTGGGTAGTTGGGATCTGTTCCTCTTACATTTGCTAGTTTAATGTACAGCAGTGAATTGACAGTTGTCTGGTGGTGAACACAAATACTTCAAGAGTCAAAAATATTCACAGGCTTTGAGATATATATGTACATATTACATATGTGTATGTTTATGTTGTATGTATATGTAAATTTAACTGAATGTTAAAGCCAAATTTTGGAAGAAAGGTTTTTTTTTCTTTTTTTACAGTCAAACCCCCTCACTTTACAGAGAAACTGCCTTTGAAAGATTTAAGACAAACATTAAAGAGTGTCTGTATTTAATATTTCTGTGACTGTTAACAAGAATGTGTATCCAAGATCAATGCCAGAATATGTAGCAAAGAGATATTCAAAAGAAAACAAAATTTATTCTAAGAAATTGAAGCGATGAAAACTTTTGTATATATAATGTTTTATTCTGTGTGAGATGCATACTGTGGGAAAGGGCTCTCAAGAGGCAGCAGTTCTGCTACTTCATTCACCACTATATTAGAAAAGGTATTGGCACTGCCTGTGTTCCTGAAACAGAAATGTTTGTTACAGCTTTTTCTCTCACAACTGAATAATCACCATGGAGGAATTCCTTGCTAAATAGCTTTAGCCCTTACACAAATTATAAAATGAAAATGAATTTTCACAGAACAGGTACATGAAATGAGAGTACCAGTGAAATTTCTTCAGCAAAAGCACTGGAAGAGGGTGCACAGGGAAGTGGTGGAGATCTTTAAAAGATGTGTAAATGTGGCACTTAGAGACATGGTTTAGCAGTGGACTTGACAGTCCTGGGTTTAGTTTGGACTTGATGCATCTAAAAGGTCTTTTCTAACCTAATGATTCTGTGATTCTAAGGTGATGTCCTCCAGAAGTGATATTTGCAATGTGAGCTTCATCCTCTAGAGCTGAAGGTGTGGAAGGTCACAAGTTTGTTTTCTTGGCTTAATTTGAAATCTACTTTTCAAACATAGTAAGATTCCTATTGAGAGCACACAGAAGGATAAAAAGCAATCGCATCTGTATTGGGTGAAATGCTGTCCTAATATTATCTAAACCAGACCTTTTTTGTGTGAGTATTTAGCATATACTGACTTTTAATCTTTGGATGCATGGAGTATTTGGTTCTAGAGACAGATTTTCATGACAAGGCAGTTAATACAGTTTTGCAGGACTGGAGGTTACAGTGGTTAGTATATAGTCAGCTGTCCACCTGGAGCATGGCTTCAACAGGCAATACACTTTTAAAAAGTGAAAATATATTTTTGTGATGATTTGGTTGCAATTCCAAGCTGTTAGCAATAGCGATAATAATCTAGGATTAGTCTGCATGGCCTTTCTTAGTCTCCCAAGAATGTAGCTATTTATAATAGGGAAACCTATTCCTAGTATAATCCATAAATTTAACTTTTGCCTAAGAGAGTATTTGTCACCAGCTCTATGACCTTGATAGTATTATTTCAAAGATTAGGAAAGTTGTTATTGTTGCTGCAGATGTAAATATGTAAAATCAGCTGTGGTCCTCTTCCAGCAGCTACTGGTGTCACAGAATGGTTGAGATTGACAGGGATCTCTGGGGATCAAGTAGTCCAAGGCCCCTGTTCAAGCAGGGTCAGCTACAGACAGTTGCCCAGGACTACGTCCAGATAGTTTTAAAATATCTCCAAAAATGGAGACTTTGCAACCCCTTTGGGCAACCTGATCCCTTGTTGGATGCCCTCACAGTAGACTGCTTTCCTGTATCTAGATTGCATTTCATGTTTTCATTTGTGCCTGTTGCCTCATCTTGTCAGGGGGCACTGCTGAGGAGAATTTTGCTCCCTCTTCTGCATTCCTTCCCATCAGGTGTTTATAGCCATTGTACTGCAGGAGATGCTAAAATAGATATGCTATGTCAATAGGGCAATAGATTATATATCTTCCCCTCTCTCTTCACTACTGTATAGCTTGTCTTTAAAATGAACCTTTCCATGGTAAAATTTTTAGTAAAAGTGCCTTTACATCTGGAGTGGTTTCAGTGTAATAATATGGTAAAATGCATAAAATTTTAGCAGTAATGTAAATGAGTTAATTGTATTTTTAATCAAAATGCTGATGTATTTGACTTCTTGTTGGCTAGCAAGAATATTGAATTTCTGAGACTGCAACTGCTTGTTAGTATTAGTGTTTTGAAATTCAACAGCATTTCACTTGGAGTCTAGAATCTGATTGCTGCTACCCTGGTAAACCAGGTTGTTGATTTGCTAGTTTAACAAACATCTGCAGCTTCGTTAAGTTGATTCCATCTGTCAGTTGCTAAATGGCCTTACTTCTGATTCACATTTGTTCAGGTGCAGACTGTTCAAAATAGCAAGTGCTACTTGCAGGTACAATTTGTGTTATTCACTTTAATCCTCAATTCATTTGTGAATATATATGGTTGTCTGCAGCAGCGTGACTAGGAACAGTGTTTCATAACCATACTCTTCTGTATGATACCTTCTTTTTTCACTGTTTTATATACCAGAAAGGTGTAATGAAATTACCGATCCTACAGGGGCAAGCTGAAGCAGTCAGGTTATTTCTCTAACCTGGGTCACTCAGCAGCAGTTGTTGAGTACTTTAGTGCCTTGGATCTGTGAAGGTTTTAAGAAACTGTGTAAGGTATCGTGTGGAGGTAGACAAGGAAAACAATATTTCTTCTATTGGTTATGTTGTCCTTAAGGAAAATGACTGAATTATGCACTAAAAGCCTTTACAATGATGAAATCCAATTCTGTAGATAGTGCTGCATCAGCATTAAAAGGGTAACTTAACGCAGGTGAAAATCCCTACCTAAGGCAGACTGACCTAAAGGTAGATATTTAACAATAGTAGCTATTTTCAAACTGACAGCTACTGCTTATTTTTTATGTCTTAGAAACACCTTTTTAACAAGTAGTGGGGTTGGGTGTTGTATTTACACGGCATTGTTATATTGTATTTTGCTACTAATACATCATTAACAGAATGAAGAAAACCATAACTGTGTTTTTCAAGACCACTTAGATCATGCTAGAATGCAAATCATTGTCCTTTCTGTGTGTTTCAGCTAAGAGAGAGCCAACTTCAAAAAACAGTGCAGCTCAAGACAATTTCAAATAATAAATCAAATAGGATTCAATAAGCATTAGATTAAAAAAAACATTCTGTAGCCCAGCACACTTGGTTACCTGTATGACTAATGATGTTTGAGGAGATTACCAGGAAAGAAAATTGAATTTCACTGTTCTTGGAACTCCTTACAGTTTTCACTCCCTCCCCCTTTTTTTTAGGCATTATTATACAGTCATAATCCAGTATCAGCTCTTTACTGGGGTTTTGTCTTTGGCTTCCTAGTGTTGCAATGTTGCTGGATCAAATGCAGGAGAATATTTAAGGGCTTTCTGTGGAATTTTTGAGTGTTGGAGTATTTCCCAAATTAGTACTTCTTTGGGGAGGGAAGTGCAAGCGGAGGGAATTTTTATCTGTGTATTTAATGGTTCCTGACGATCTAATTTTCTTCTTTTATTTGTGTGGAGAAGTCCTGTTACATTTTCAAATCTACACATCACCAGCGAGGATTAGGGTCCGTCATAGCAGATGTGTGAGGAAAGAATATTGTTTCAACATAAGGATGGAAGGAATTACTTGTGGTCCTTCTCTGAAGGTATTTGGCAAAGCTAAGGAAGTTTGTCAAATAGAAACTGTGAGGGATGAAGAACAAAGATATACCCAGTGATATGTTCTTCCTAGTGCTGTTTCCTGTCTTCTCACAAGAGCTTCATCCTTTCTGTGATGTTCCCCTTGAAAATATCCAATAGAGTCTGGAGAGACACTACATTACTACTCTGAAACAGAATGGTCTGTGTAATCAATTCCATTTCAGCTGCTGAATTGAAAATAAAATGACCATTCTTTGAATGGAGCTCAGATTCATTCTTTTTGAAAACTAGAAGGAAAACCAGGAAAAAAAGTAAGCGGTGTTATGTTGCAGTAAACTTTAAACAAAGTATTTTGAAGACAAGTGAAGGGAGAAAACTGCTTGAATTGCTAAATTGATGGCAGCAATGTCGTCTTTTCATCCAGGTTGTTTAAAAACCTCGTGAAGGCTGAGTGGGACTCGGAATCCATTCTTTTTACTGTGCTTGATAGAGTCTGAATCATATATTTTAATTCTGGATTCTACCAAAATGTCTTCTATTCTGTAATTTCCCCTGCGTTCCTTCTATCATGGAGTTTCACTTCCATTAAAATACACCTCTTTTTCTATAGACAGAGTTGAATCTCCCAGCACAGTCAACTACAGTCATGAACTGGGCTGCTGTACCTGAAGCAGTGAACATGTGGCCCTATTCTGTGACACCATATATGATGCTTTGGGAATTCTGAATTATCTTATAAATAAGTCCTCAGTAAACTACACAAAATTCTGATCTCAGGAAAAGGAGGGAGGACATTCATTAAGTGATTGGTTGGATGTCCTGAATAATTTTCTGAACTAAGTGAGTTACCAATGTTTTTAGTTATTTCTTCAAGGAATATGTAGGAATTTTCAGTTTGAGTAATTAGACTCAAAGTACATTTAAAGAGCATTGAAAGGCTACAGCTGGGCCTTTTTGATAAACAAATTAAGTTTCACCAAATTTCTGGTCTTTAACCCTATGGAACTCTTCTGAAACTAAAACTGAATAGTCTTTTGGACTATTTCACATTTGAACGGAGAGGTCAGGGCGTGTGTTCTACCTTGCTACAGAATGAGCAATCAGATGGTTATGTCCAGAATTTACATCGTGTTATATACTCAGTCTGCCTAAATATGGGAGAGATTTTAGCTTTAACAGTCCATCTCTTTTCCCTGTATTCATCCTAAACTGATGGCCTTTGTGTTAACTTTTTAAAAGCAGAAGAGATCACATCCCTACCAAAAGTGTTGAAGTAATACCTCTTTAAGGAAAAAAATAAAAGGACACTGGCAGAACTATTGCAAAACATATTTAAAGGGTGTGACATCACTTGCATGTGCATTTGTCGCCTGCAAGTAATGAATCTTCCCCTGGGCTATACCCAGTCATGGGGACACTGAAGGAGCAGAGAGCAGCACTTTGGAAGATGCTGATGCAGAGTGGAAAATGAAAAAAATAGAGTGGAATTTTGTTTTCTCTCAATGTGAGGTTGCTCCTCATCTTGAGTACCTATGATGAACCAGGCTTCTCAAAATATGTTGAGGAGTGGAAAATAATGGGAAGAGAGGTTACGAATAAGCTGCCTTTGGTCTCTTTTGTGACGCTGTTTTCAAGCACTAATTCTGGCAATCCTTTCTTCTTGTTCCTCATCTCTGAACCTTTTTAAAATGGAACTCAGCTGTCAAATGAGAAGAGAAGCAGTTGAGAGCGCTTCATTTTTTATCTAACTTTCTTTCTCCTCAGACTTGCATCTCAGAAATGTCAGCACTGGTCAGGCAGAAAGGCAGCAATGAGAATGAAGACAGCTCGGGTACTGTTTTCTGCTCTTACACTGGCACACTGCATGATTTTCTGGAAAATCAGTTCACTGTTACCATTTTTCCCTTATATAAAACAGTAGGGAATAAATTTAACAGGAGATGTTGATTGCTTTCAAATTTTCTGATGAAAAGTGCTACATAAGAGCTAGACAGTGTATCATTTCATGAATACTATTGAATCCATAATAATTTTTCTTCCTCTGTCATTTTGGGATGCAGAGGAAAATTGCCTGGTTTCCTCGTTTCTCATTTCTTTCCCCAGTGCTCAGGACCCCAGGCCACTGGTGTTAAGCAGGAGATGCTTTTCATAGATCAGATTAAGGGTTGGTGAGGTAACAGAGCCTCATGCAAGCATCCCACTGTGCTCTTGAAACTGAAATTTCACTCCTGGTAGTGATCTGTGTAGCCTTACATTTACATTAAAAGTATTCTTTATATATATATTTGGAAAGAAAGGGGGTAATATTAATACTAAATTCTCAGTAACATATAGTGTTCAATATGTCACTAAGTGGTATTTAACATAATAAGGATTCTTCTAAATAGCTGATGTGTAATTCTCCTAAGGTGTTTTATAAACTCTAAGAGGAAGAGGTACAATTGTTCACAAATGTTTCACCAAGCTTGTTTTAAGTCAGTTAAAATTGCCTTTGAGAGTAGAATTGCACTAAAAAGAGGGAGGAGAGATGGAAAAAAGAAACCCCAAAATAGGGTCCTGCTCAGTCTAGAGTTTCAGGCAAGAGAGGAAAAGGTCTAGTTATCCAGAGCCAGCTGCATTGTTAAAAGTTCATACTATCACTTTGACATTTAGAGTAGGACTCTGTGTCTTTGTAAATTCCTCTTCGTATTACCAGTGTAGGTCTCTGAGCTCAGACCATTTCACAAACCATAACATTTTTGAGTGAGTGATTGATCTGTATTATGTGTCCTAGCCATCAGAAGAATCTTGGGATGTTGCTTGTATAAACTGTAATACAATCTGATCCTGGGCATTTAGTTACAGACTTTCATAGACCTATTGGCGATACTCAGTCCTCCTGGATTTGGGAATAAGGCTTATCTGATACCTTAAAAAAAACGGGGGAGGTGGGGGGTGAGGGTTGTTGTTAAAAAAAAAAAAAAAAAAAAAAGAGCCCCTCATTTTCTTTGTTCCCCCCCTTAAATAACTCAACACATCTGGTAACACTGTAGAATCATTGTCCTTTCAGTTCCTTCAGAGCTCATATTGCTACAATATTTCTTCGGTGTCTAGTTTCCTAAAGGGCAATGTGGTTTTTTTTTTTTTCAGGCTGTTTTTGTAGGTCTTGCAAATTAACCCATATGCATTGCAAGAAAAAACATGACTTTTAATCAGCACCATTTCTAAACTTAGCACTTGCTGTGTGTATATGAATATGTATATGAACCAGTGTTTAAAAAAAAGAAAATACAACCTTTCTGCTAGTACTCAAAACTAGCATACAAATGTGTTTTTATTATGAAATAAAGCATGC
The DNA here is from genome assembly GCA_034509425.1 of Eopsaltria australis. Taxonomy (NCBI): domain Eukaryota; kingdom Metazoa; phylum Chordata; class Aves; order Passeriformes; family Petroicidae; genus Eopsaltria; species Eopsaltria australis. The sequence goes on from JAVTVJ010000040.1 coordinate 2,569,816, forward strand.
CTAAATGTTAGAATATCTTTCCGTTAGGGCTTTTATCATTTGACTTCTTGTCTTCAGTTACAAGAATGATAAAAATTGAAACTAAATCTTTTAATTCAATAAGAATTACATTGAATTTTAGGAACCGAAAAGAGGAATCAGATATAGACTCATATGCATAGGAAATTAAACATTCAAGAAATTAAAACTCTGTGCGCAATGAAAGAGGTAGCCTTAAGGTGTGCTTATTTGAAATGCCTGCATTTAATTTTACGATAAATCTGAGTATTTTGTTCCAATTAAGACAGTTCATGTGCACAACTTTAAATTTTACAGTAGTTCCAGGGAGACCGTGGACTACTTGTTTTACATTCTGGATCAAGTTCAGATTTTTAGGCTTTGCTTGAATAAAATAAAAAGTCTGAACCCTGAAGATAATACAGATTGATAAATCGGATTTAAACATTCCCGTGTTGCAGAGTTTCAGTGTATGTGGTACAGCTGAGCCTCAGGCCATGCACTAAATACATCCACAGTGCATTCCCAGGGCACCCGAATACCAAATGATCACATTTGAAAGGTTACCTTTCTATGGATTCTGACTTTTCTGTATTAGCCACAAAGATTAGAATTTTAACAGCTCCCAAGGAGAGGTATTGTGAAGTATTTACTTGGCAGGAAAAAAACAAAACAAAACAAAGCCCAGATGAGGTACTGTCTCATATTCATGAACTGGGATTTATTAGTTCTGTGAACGTCCTTGTGAGAATACACTCTATAGTTCACACTGTAGGAAAAACAAGTCTTGTTTTTCATTTATATTAACTTAAAACTTTGATAGAAGAGTTACTGTAGTAGAGGTTTTAGCAGAGACATATCACAGAATATGTCTCAGTAAATCCTGAAGTCTTTCGCAATTAGCTTTCTTCATGGTTTATCTCTCTGGAAATCTGGCAGTAGCTTTGTTAGTAAATTTGGTGATAATTGAAGATGTAAGGCTTTTTCTTCTTTTCTTTTACAGGTTGTGGAACTCATTTCAAGTGCTATTGGTGACTTAGTTCAAGGAATATATTATGAAAACTCAAAATCATCTGAGGTAAGAATTTCACTAGATTTATGTACCCAAGGCATTTGGTGATATTAATGTGTGACTACGGTAAATATTATTACTTTTTAAAAGGAGGGAGAGGGAGGAAGAGTTGTTAGTCCTAGTGGGTTTCAGGAGTAACATTGTTATGATACTTGTAAGCTCTGATAGAAGTTTCTAGAAATGCTCAAGGAAGAACTATTTTGTTTTTGTGAGTGCTTAATGAAATATTATCATGTGTCATTACCAGGAGCTCTAGGCACATCTTACTACAGGCTTTCCAAATGCTTCCAGAGGTTCCTAGTCAAGGTTCTGGTAGAGGTATTTATTACAATGTTGTCAACATCATTAATATTTTCATGTCAAACCTGTTGTTTCCAAGTCCAAAGAGGTTTACAGATGCTTCTTCCCGAAGTTATAATGTGTCCTTTCTTCTGAGTTTTGTCCTGGAGTGTTAGGAGTGTAGCACTGTGTTTTTCTCCATAAGAAGCCACTGTGCACGTATTTCAGAAGTCAGCATGGGCCAAGATAATAGCTGCCAGCATTTCACAACAAATAATCTTGTTTTTCTTCAAGAGCAATTGCAGATATTCTGTGTTATAGTTTGGCAAGAACACTGGTGAAAAATGGTCAAATTAGATGTAGGTATTATTTTCTTTGCTAGAATATTTAAGGAAATTTCTAGAGGCCATTCTTGAAGTAGGTTTGCATGTTGGAGCAAAAAAGTTTTTTTCATTTACTATGATTGTGTCTTACATGCAATAAAATCAGTAACTTAAAGTTGCCATGACCTCCACAGGTTTTATCATAGTAAGTATTCAGTCACTGATGAGCACTGTGTATATGTGAGTATCAGTCTCGAAATCCACTGAGGTAGATAGATTCACTTTTAGTGGCGTTGTCTCACATGCCTTGAAGACCTGAACCTTACGGTTCAGCAAGTATTGTGTACTGAAGTTGCAGGTCTGGTTTACTATTGCTGTGTTGTCGTATGTAGCAAAATTGATACCACGGTAAAACCCTACTCTCATGGGCTGCTGCTGCAGTGGATGCCTGCCCTGATGCCTCTGCACCAAGCAAACCACAGTGGGCAAGTGGAGAATGCCACTGGATAACAGCGCTGTGTTCTGGAGGGTGCTGCTCCCTTGGACACTCTCTGTCCCTCCTGCTCTGCAGCAGCAAAGTCACATCACTCAAACTGACCTCGCTGGGGTGTATCCCTGTCACTGTGACTGAAACCAGCTGGAAAGGGAATGATCACACTGCTGAGCTGAGCGAGAGCCTCCAGCAGGACAGTGGTAATGGCACACTCAGGAGCTGCCTGGGGCCCACGGCTCCCTGGGATGCAGGGGGAGGATGGCATGCCTGGAGTGTCCTCTGGCATCTCTCAGGAGTGGATCCTGGGTGGAAGCATGGCAGGAGAGCAACGTTGGGAACTTGGCGGTGCTTCTGCACCTGCTTTGTTTAACCTGTGGATAAACTGATCTCAGCCTTCAGTGTTGCTCCCAAGGACTGTGCTCAGGGATATATGTTAAAATAGATGACATCTTTGAGATTTTTCTTTTCTATATTCCACCAGGTTTCTAAATACAAGTAAATTGCAGGTATATTTAAAAAACAATAATCTACTTTCTACTTTTTCATGTGTAGAAGTAAAACTCTACAGGTTCATCTCAGCAATGAAACTGCATTTTATTTAAATCATGACCCCTTTATAAATGAGAAATCTTGTGGACTTATTTGGGTTCCTGCCTATGCACAAGATCTTAATCTTTTCTTTCTTACTAATTCTTTTTCTATTTTCTGTTGCCTTACTGAAGCCCTCCACACGTGTGGATTGCTAGGGGAAGTGTGAGATAAACTAAGTGCAGCTGCATGACATTTACCCTGCCCTGGCCCAGTTACAAATAGCAAAGACTTATTTTGTTTCAGTGACTATTTCTGTCTAAGGAGAGTTGAAAGTACACTGTACCCTTCCTAAGGGGAACCCAGTTAACTCAAAACACAGTGTGGTGGCGTAATAGAGACATTTACATGACAGTGTCTGAAGTTCAGCCTTTATAATGGGTAGTGTGTGGCTTCTGATGAGACCTACAACAAGGTGTGGCATCTGCTTTAATTTTTTCTAGCTTGTTCTCTGAGAAATTTAGTTCCATGTTGTGCTGAGACATGCTGCTCTCCTTGCACTGTTCTGCTGAGGCAGTGTCCCATTCATGTCCTGAACATTTCTTTAGCAAAGCCTGGCAAATAGATTAGTTCAGTTGTTGGTCTGTCTTATTTGTGTCCTTTGTGCATCTTCCCTCCTTCCCTAATTGCAATTGGATTGAAGCAAAATTGTGAACTTCATTTCCCAGAGGTAAGACAAAGCCTTTAATCTGTTCCACAACTAAATCTCAAATGTCAGACTTATTTTTCTTTTTAGGAATAGGGCACAGGGATGCTAGTAATGGCATTTTCATTGCTGGGAATGTCTGAAATTTGGAAAAGCAGAAGGATATCTTCTCACCTTGGGGTTTTTTTTTTCCCTGAGGCAAGAAAACTGTACTTCATATGTTAAATGTTCTTAATGCAGTTGTTTTAAAGCTCTTTAGTACCATAAAATAAACTTACTTAGCACCAAATTGTTTTGAACTTTGCTGAATGTCTACCTGAATGATAGACAAAAATACAAAAATATCTTTGCAAAGTTAACCTTTTTTCTCTAAGACCCTAAGTTCATGTTTGCAAAAAAAAAAGTTTCATTCTTCTTCATTTGGATGACACAGTAGGAAAGTTCAAAGAATCATTTGACCTAACAAGACTGACGTGATTTACTCCTGAATACGTATAATGGATATAATTATTTGACAGCTCAATTACCACTTTTTTTTCCTCTGCACAACCATGTGCAATCCTACAGCTGTCCCATTTTAGTACAGTCTGTTTGATCATTCTTCATCTTTTCTACATAGGCAAGTCATTAGATCTGTGTGAAACCAGGAAAGATAAAGCTAATATTTAACTTTTCATCATTATTTGAAGTGACAATCCAAACTACGAAGTGTAGGCTTTGACACAGCCTGAAGGTTAAGGCTTGTCACTCATGTTCAAAGTAACAAACAGCTGCTGTGGTTTAAGATATTGCATTAGTAATATTAAGCTTATATGTTGGACTGCAACCTGGAGCTGAAAGGGGTGGTATGATAAACTATTGCAGTTTCCTGTGCTAAATCCCCTCTCAGCCCAAAATTCTGCAAGTGAAGGGCATCCTTCCCAGTTCCCATTTGCCTTCCCTAAACCTAGGAGTAATTTGGGAGTAAAAATTTTGCCTTAGCGAGTGCAAAGGTGAAAGTTGTCTAGTCAGGCCTTCAGTTGTGATCATGGTTATCTGTTTTTAACAGAAAAAACCCATTGCCCTGAGTCTCTGTTTCCAGCTTTTAGAAGGGTGAAGGCTTCTAAAATGTTTGCTAACTCAGAGAATAGTGCCATACTTATAAGTCCTCTCTGTTTTAATATTCCAGATCATTTAACAAATATTAAGGGGGGTTACTTTAATATTCCTGTCAGTACACTGACAGGGTAAGAGTACAAGGAAGCTCAAGGTCTTACAGCAGAACCAAGAGAGAATCAAGACAGAATCAAGACTTCAGTGTGCTTGACCTTCCAGAATGTTCTTGTAATCTTAAAGCATGAGGGACTTTGAGGGGAAATAACTTGTTTGGGTTTTGGCGATTTTTCCTTGTCTTCAGAATACCTAACTGATGATAAATGTGCATTAGCAAAGCTCATTATAGTGTCAAAGTGGGGCTATTATGTAAGACAGGACCATTCTCAACATGTTCCACTGATGGCCAGAGGAGCTGTTAGGAGTTTTTGATGCAATTTTGTGAAAGTTGTGCATAAGTAATATGTAAAACAAATTTTCAAAATAAATGCATTAGTAGCAAGTACTCATTATATCAAAAAGTGAATTAACAGGTATTTCTTTTAGACCACTGTAGGGTTTTTTAATGAAAATTAGTTTGTTTTCTGGGAAAGGATGGGCTACATGCAGTGAGATGTGCCAGTACTTCATTGATGTTTGGTCCCTGCCCCTGCTTTGAGGAGTAATGTTTTGAAATACTGCACATGTCCATCAACTGGACTGCTATGAGTCTGTATTATAAGTAAGGGATTCGTTTATAATTTTACTATAGGAGGTAAATAAAATATATTTGGATTCATGTAAAGCACCTTTTAGCAGGGCAGCAGAGACAGAGTTTTCACTTTTTTTAAACAAGTGTTTTGTTACAAGACAAAAGGAAAGCCTAAAATATGGAATTTGAGTAAAGAGCATCTGTGAAAAGAATAGAAAAATGTGTTGGGGGAAAAAGAGCATAGCTAGAAAGAAGGCCAATGTTATTTATTTACTCCTTTTGTTCTTTTAAATACTAAGAGATACTCCAGAGAGATTTAAAAGTAACAGATGTGAAAAGATATTTATCTTTATGATAAGTTTACAAACTTTTCTTTTAAAGCCGGATGTTGTTTTTTCACAGTGTCACGATAAAAGTAGTCAGTAGCTTGCTTTATTGACCCATTTGCAGACACCCTTGTTCCTCCAAAAGCAGTGAAGACGGGTATTAATAGACCAATAAAACATGCCCTGTCATGTTCAGCAAGCATGAATACATCTGCTGAAAGCTTATGTGAACCATGTGTGAAATGTTTTACAGGGTCTTGCTGCTGGTACAGTGATTCATAGTTGCGTTGGATTTTATTTATGTAAAATAGAAGTTCTCGAACTCCCTATTTTAAAACTTTGAATATGCAATGTAAAATTATTTCTGTGTGTTTCTGTGGATTATTTGCCCATTGAGAACTGAACTGATGTTTGATATAAATGATTCAGACATTTGGATCATTTTGTGCAACAGCAGATGGTTAAGAAAGAGCTGCCATAGTATGGAAATACGTGAAGGGCTCTGTTACTATAGCTGAAGTTTAAAGTCTCCGACTTCTGCTCCTTCTTGGTTTTGCTAATGGGTTTGTGCACTTTCAAGACATGTTTTTCATTCTTATTTCCTTAATACGTTTTCGGCTGAGCCTCATATGAGAGTCTTCTTTGGTGTGATAAATCAAACTGAGTTATTGTAAGTGTTGCTTTTGTACTGGGGATCCTTGGTACTGTCACTAAGAGCTGCCCTTCCTGATGGTTATGATTGCATATTTTATCCCACAATTTCATTTTCTAAAGGTTTTTTGTTTCCTGAGGTGGTTATTTTAAGCACTGTTTAAATTATGGAAGTAGTTTAATAAAAAAAAATCTCAACTAGATAATTTCTAACAAAGCAGTAACTGACCTTGCCAATAGTAAAATGGGAGCACCCTCAACTGTTCTTCATTCCCCATTGGAAATGATGATCGACAGAGCTGGATTTGGATATTTTCCCTGTGCTCTCGTGCTGACATTATGCAAACCGTCTGTGGAGTTGGCTGTTTTCTTCCAGTGATGGTGAGAGGTTCAGCTCTCTTCATCCATCACCTCCTGCCACCCTGACAGCATCAGGGGTGCTTGTGATCTGCACCCCTTTCTTGGTGACAGAACTTGTGAATGACATTGCTCCACAGGCGTTAGTTAATCAAATGTCTGATCACTGTCAACTACAACTAGAATTAATTTGACTTTGGAGGGGTTTTTATAAGAAAGTCTTAGGAGTCTTCTGGGCCAGCTAATGTCCACTTTTATACCCACTGCTGACAAAACAAAATAGAGCTTACAAAGCAATGAAAATTTCTCTAGAAGTAGTAAGAGCTGTCATGATATCAGATTTTACAGCCTTTGCAATCTAGAACTAATTTGGGTTGTCCCTTGACGTTTTTAAAAGAGTGTTTAGATCTTGTCCTACATACCCTTGTAAGAATGTGGTGTGGTTGGCGGACACTTTATGTACAACATGAGAGTTAAGCTTCGGAAGAAATGGCATTGTTGGAAGATATTGCCGAAGAAAGGATGCCTCTGTCTGAAGCAGCAGAAGCTTTAGGGGTATGTGGTCATAAGAAGTTCTGTGATTAAAATCAGCTATATTCTGGCATGCAAGTTCATTTGCTAAAGCACATCCATGTGGACATAATGCCTTTTTACAACTGGCTTGTTTCTGTAGCTTAGAGATTTACAATAGTTGTGTTTTTAAGATTTCAATCTTCAAATATGTGTTCAATTCTTGCGGATTTTTGAAGTTAGATGCTCATTTTAGGCGCTTGAATCTTTTATATAATGTTCATATAGTGGACCATAACTTCTTCTGCCATTTGAATTTTTGTAAATGAAATTCAAACTTGTTCAGGAATATAATTTTGTAACAAATCACAGAATTCATTTCTTTGTATACATTAAGTTGCAATGACTGTTTAAGCTACTTCAGTTCATTCAGTTGGCATTGGATAATGTCTGCATTTCTCTTGCTGCTCAAAGGCTCCAGAAAGCAAACATTTTCAACTTTTGGATCTTCTGAAAGATTTTCTTTAACTTCAGAATTGTTTCAGGATACCTTTCTAGAGTGTTTTTTTCTTATTTGGATGTAAAACAAATGATTATAAAAATCACTGCCAATTTTCAATATCATCCAGCAAATTTTAGTAAATACTGTTTTTTCACTGAGCAGATTGGTTGTTAAGGAAAAGATTGTGTTTCATCTTCCAACAGATCCTAATTTTAAATTTAAAATGAATTGACCTATATCTAAATGGAAAAAAAGAGACTTGATATATGGGAACTACTTGAATTAAATGCTCATTTTGACATTTTGCCAGTCATGGGAATTTGCACATACTCTGGGCTGAGTTAAGATATTAAAACAAAAATACAGAAACAGAGGAAAGTTTAGGCTTGACTTTGTAAGTTGTCATATGCGTAATAGCAAACATGTGGTTTCTCTGTTCTTCACTTTCCTTGTATAACTTAATAGTATGTCTGAAAGCAAAGGCATTTTGATACAGCTCTGTGTTACTTGGCATTGCAGAATTCTCCTACTTTTTCCATTAGTCTCAAATTATCCTCTCCCTTGTAACACAGCACTTCTGGGTGATATCCATAAGGGAGGAAAATTAGAGCTGAACGGATGGATTCTATTTCATTTGTTACTGATTTCATGACAGATAATACCTTGCTAGAAAACTATAGGGTCACAAAGAATTACTTCTTGCTCATTTCTGAGTAATTTAATTGACATTACTTTGAGAGAAAAGGTTTGTTGTGTAAGAGGGATTTTTATATTACTCTTTTAAAGAGTATCTTTTGGCTTAGTGTATGTTACAGATTGAGCTGAACTGAGAAATTACAAAATTTTTAACATTTTTGTGCTTTAATTTTTTTTTGTGGCTTCTCATTGCTGGTTTTATTTTTTTCTAAGCGAAACAGTTGTGATCTTTTCTGGGTTTTTTTTTTTTCCTCCTCCTTAGAGAGTACCTAAAGGCATGACAGTATGTGAGACAGTTTAAAGTAATGTCTAGCTTTGAAGACATGAGTGACTTAGTGACATATTAACACCTTACGAGTCAAAGGTGTGGCAACTGAATTTGGATTTTTTGGAGAAAGTATTTAATTTGTGTTAATTAAAACACTGTGGGAAGTAATCCAAATAAATACTTCGGATACAAAATATTTTGAGACAGGTTGAGCATCTCTGACCTTGGAGGCAAGGTGGTGAAGTTCAGTAGAGGCATCACTGAGATGTCTCTATCAGCTGAGAAAGTGAATTAATCCCTGACACTTCTAAATTGCAACTTTATTAATTTTTAATACTTTCAGTCATCCCTCACTCCTAATATGGGAGCAGAGGAGGTACAAGTCCTCTCTCATAACCCTTCATTTCTTCAGTGCAGTCTGTAAGAATTTTCAACACCTGTTATAATTAGTTTTTTTTCTTGACTACAAAGGAGAGATTATAGGGACTTCTCAAGTTCGGTTGGGATTCTTGGTTCTTGGTAACTGGGAAGGGGCTGAAGTGCAGGTGTACTCTGGGGGAGTGTTTTTTGGGTCTGTTTTGGAGTTTTGGTTGTGGGGTTTTTTTTCTCCCCAGTCCCTCATGAGGGCTATAGTTCGCTGGTAATGTTCAGTGTGATGATGCAGTCGTTAAAAATGAATCTGTTGACAGCTCCACGTATTTTGCATTGTCCTTTTTGAGAAGAAAATTAAAAAGGTTTTTGTTTGAAGCTGCCAGTAGATTTATTCTGATACTTTCCTCTGTTCATCCCCAAAAGAATTTATATGGCACCATGGCACCCAGAGTTTTGTTTTGTTACTTACCAGACGTTACTCATCTGTGCCACACTATTAACTTCTGTGAGCTGACACATGTACAGTTTTGGTGTTTTCATGTTAGCCTTTGTTTCATTTTCAGGAGAACTGCCTCACAGATGATATTGGCATATCTAGGTGGAAGGAGCAGGTTTTCCTGTCACACAGTGCCTTGCTGGCAAAGAGCTGCCAGGCTGCAATGGAGCTGGCAAAGCACAGCGCTGAGATCCAGGACATGGCATTCCAGTATGGGAAGCATATGTCTATGAGTCATAAGGTACACCTTTTCCTTTTGTTCCGGGAGCTCAAATATAGAAAGAAAGGCTTATAAGATGTGTTGCTTGTGAGCTCTGTCATATTCTGCATGACTTATGTTGTAAACTTTAGCCAGCAGGTGAGTGTTGAGAATTTGGCTGCTGTATGGAGTGAGGATGTTTGCAGAAGCTGTTGGTATGAACAGTGCTTGTGAACTACCAAAATCTCACTCCTGGCAATGGAACTCAATACATTCAAGGCTCTGTTAACTTCCCTCTAGCACATCTTTCTGCAGCAGCTTAAAACTTTACCTTCTCTGCTCTTCATTATTCCTAAACCCCTAATGGTCCAAATGGGACCATTAACAGGAGTTGCAGGAAGAAACATGTCATAGAATATGTTGAATTGGAAGGGATCGGCAAGGATCACCGAGTCCAACTCCCAGCCCTGCACAGGACCATCCCCAAGAGTCACACCCTGTGCCCGAGAGTGCTGTCCAAACACTTCTGAGCTCTGTCAGGCTTGGTGCTGTGACCACTTCTCTGGGGAGTCTGTTCTAGTGCCCAACCACCCTCTGGGGAAAGAACCTTTATCTAATATCCAACCTAAATCTTCCATGGCACAACTCCAGGCTATTCCCTCAGGTCCTGTCACTGCTCACCACAGAGGAGAGATCAGTGTCTGCCCCTCCTCTTCCCCTCACAAGGATATTGAAGACTGCAATGAGGTCTCCCCTCAGTCTCCTCCAGGCTGAACAGACCAAGTGACCTCAGCCACTCCTCATACAGCTTCACCTCAAGACCCTTCACTATCTTTGTAGCCTCCTTTGTTCACTCTCTAATAGTTTAATGTCTTTCTTACACTGTGGTACCCAACACTGTCCCCAGCACTCGAGGTGAGGCTGCCCCAGTGCAGAGCAGAGGGGACAATCCCCTCCCTTGCCCGGCTGGTGATGCTGTGCCTGATGCCCCCCAGGGCAGGCTTTGCCCTCCTGGCTGCCAGGGCACTGCTGACTCATGTTCCACTTGCCACGTCCAGGACCCTTTCTGTGGCACTGCTTTCCAGCATCTCATTCCCCAGTCTGTACATAATGTGGTGTTGGGTCTTGGCTGCCACCATGCAGAGATTTGTACTGTGAGGCTCAACTGTCTGCAGTAGCATGGGCTGAGCCATATGCCCTCTGAATAACCTGCTGTGGAGGGAACTTCCATAGAGGGCAGCTGGAACATAAGGAGGGAGGTCGCCATGTATGGACAGGGGCAGCCTACACCTCTACAGCAGTAGGATTTCCTGGACAAGGTCTCTGACCTCCACTAGAAGACATTCAATCTGCAGCTAGAGTTAGTCCAGAGGAAAACACAGATCTGCTTCTGCTGTACTGCACCACTTGGGAGGTTAGATGTAGCTTGAGACAGGCAGACAGACCTCCCATCTGCTTCAGCTGAGTTGATTTATGCAGTTTCTAGTTTCTACAGGAGAAGGAAGTGGTTTTATAAAGCACAGTTTTACTGCCACAGAAATGCCACTATATGCTATTACTAGGTACAATTCTACTGATAAATTACTTCAAGTGCAGTAATATCCTTAATATTTTGTCTATGCTTTAATATTAATATATTCACCATTGACACATAGTTGTGTATTAAGGATTGCATGATTTTCATAGAAAGCTCCTAGCTGTGAAGCATTTGCTTTGTCAGAAGGAAGGTCATACTGTATCCTCTTCCTCAGATACTGGAAAGTAGAATGTAGTACTCTGCACAGATATAAACCTGATATTCTTCCCACCAAAGACTGAATCATTTCTCCTTTATATTTTTCTTATTTCTTGCCACTCCACAATCTCCTACCTGGCTGTGGCCCATGGCTTGCCCAGGTCTGCAAGCTGTCTATCTGTGTCTTTGCAGACTCTCTACTTTCTTCTCTTTACCATATCTTTCCACCACTGCAATGCTTTCAACATCTTTCTATCCCTCCCCCAAACTTGAAAAAGTGCAACCAGAGTAAAAGTGTCAAAGTAGGAAGTGGTGAGTAGGTGTAAAATCAGGATGTGGACCTCAGTTTGAGGAGTGGGTGGATACGTATAGACTGTTCCTGGGAACTGAATGTGTGTGTGTTCTTTTTCAGCTACATTCGGACCTGCAGCCTTTTGTTAAAGAAAGTTCTAGTGACACCATGGCCTTCAGTTTGAATTCTGCTCCTGCAATCCTTCATCAGGAATTCCTTGGAAGGGAGGCATGGCTTAAACAGATTAGAGAGGTAAAATAAAGCACTGTTTAGAATTTCCTGGGTTTGCCATTTGTTTATTTCTTCCTGTCTATACTTTCAATCTGCAAAGGAACTTAGAAATTAACAAGAGGTTTCCCTATGCTCTCCAGTGCTTAATATCTCTCTCATCCACACTTTCAAAAAGGGGAAATTTAGGGACCTGACAGTCAAGCTCTGTCAGACTTTTGTATATCAGTGTAACAGGCAGATTCATTTGCATGGAGCATATGTGTGTTCCTCTGCACTGCTTGTGCAGTCCCACATCTTAGTAAAGCTACTTTCACTGGCAACTTAAAGCAGAGAATTTCAACCATCACGGTGGTTGAAACGTAGGCACAAATTTCCTTCTGCCAACATGACACTGGGAGTAGTAATTTTCAGTGGAAGGGGAAAGATCTGTGGGGCCTGGCTTTCTGACCACCACAAAATAGTTTTGAGATCTAGCTGTCTGATACCCTTGTTCTTAATTCTCTTATTTACCTAGTTTTTCCCTCTAATTTTTACATGAGGAAGGCAATAAGAATAAAATAACTACACAGTAACTGTCATGTACCACAGCAGGATTAAGGTCCATGAATAGCTTCCTGGGTGTTGCTGAAGCACAGAGAGATAACTGTAGAAAACAGCAAGAAGGGAAAAGGGTAGGGGAAAGCACCAAAATGGCCAAAATTAAGCATTCTGTTGACTTCCTGCATCAGTTGGACATGTTTTGTCTGTCTAAACAACAGTGATGACTGCCATTTGGAAATTCATGCTTGTTGTTATACAGTTCGTTAGAAAGGCTGCTGCCTTGAATAAGAAGCTGGCTCTGTATAAGCATATTCATTCGAGATGTGCTTGCTGATGGCTTCTTTCTTTGCTGGTTTGAAAGCAGGAATCAGGTACAGGATGTGGAGTCTAAACCTCTTCCTAGTTCTGCGTTCTAACCTGCCTTCACATACTGTAAGCAAGAGGCATGGTCTCTTCAGCCATGAAATTTTGGAGGGTGTATGCAGAATCTACAGTCTTAGTGGTATGGAGTGGGGGGATCTTACAGTGAAGCAAACCTATTGTCATTTTGAAATTAGGGACTGGTAGTTCATAAAGCGTGATGAGGAATTTTGGAATTCAACAGTCACAACATAAGGCTCATAGGCGAGTTGAATGTAAATGGATTTGGATTACTGCCGTCGGAGAATAATGGCATTTCCACAGCACAGTGTATAAAAGCTTTGAAACAATTTCCCATCTGCAGAATCTAGAGGAGGTTGCAGGACTCCAGGAGTGCTGTCTGTCTGCTCACTAAATTCTCATACCAAAAATGGGCATTACAGAAACAATGAATCAATTCTCTGTGAAGGAGGCAGGGGTGCCATGTGGCATGTACTATGCAAAAGTATTTGCTATCTACTAGTACTACTGTACTTCATCCATTTATTTTTATACATATATATATATATATACACACACACACTCTTTACATGGTGTTTACTGTGCTACCACTACTACCAACTATAATGTGGAACACTAAGTCCAGGAGACTTTCTTGACTTGTGTTGGTTTAGAAAGAATTCTCTTTGATTAACTACAAATCTTTGAGATACCATCCACAGTCACATTCATTGTGTTACATTCAGTGTAGGCCAAGCACTCAAACCAGAGACTTCACCATGTTGGCAGTGCTCATAAGGGTACACTCATAAGCCACCTTCTTGTGCAGTGTTATTTGTATGGTTTTTATAGGTAAAGCACATGCAGTGCACTCAGGCCCTGTCAGGAGCTTAACCGGTTGAGCAAGTCTGATGTAAAAGGTAATAAAAAACTATGTGTCTGAGATGAGGGTCCAAAAAAGTCAGAGAGCCAAGCTACTGCTGTGAGGATAAAAGAAGAAAAAAGCAATAGTGCAGTTGTAGTAAAGAAGGCTTAGGAGACAGATTGGATGAGGTTGCTGCCTGGAAAAGCACAACAGCCATTAACTTGTATGCTTGACAGGAGCAGATCATGAGAAAATATTCTTGCTGTTGGTAATGAGAATAAACACAGGAGGAGGCACACTGAGCACACCTTTCCTGGTATTGCTGCAGCTGAAAAGCATCTTCCTCAAACATGTCAGATTCTCTGCTGCAGTGTGAATCTGCGTGTATGCAATCACTTGTTAAGGAACACATTTCTGGTATGTTCTAATATACAGTATAACTACTAGATATATTTTATGAGATCCAATCAGGTGAATGAAAGTTGGCAAATCAAAGAATATACAAATAAGGAAGCAGTTATTGGCAATGGTCTTGCTACTCCCAAATGCTATCAGGCTGCCTTCTTAACACTCATTCCAGAAAACTGACTTTAGAGAAGACTGAAGAGAGAAGTAGAGGGTTTTTGTGGATCAGTCCCCTTTCTCCTTCAGAGGAATCAGTTGTGTTATCTACTGTCCTCCTTCCTGTTTAGTTTGCTTAGTCTCTCATCAGTTCTTTTCTCTATTTTATTTTTCCTTCCTTACAAAAATTAAATTATTTTCCAAGTCTGGGCCAGCTTGGCAACATCTCTTTAAAGCCGTGCTTGCCACATAGTGTTCCTCTTCAGTGCAGGTGCTCTTCTCCTTATCCCAGTTGATCTGCTCCTTTGGGCTGATCTCTGAAGTCCCCACAGAGGACATGGAGAGGTAGTGGTCCTAATCTACATCTTTTCAGGAGACCTGCTGCAGAAAAAGTGGGGTTTGGGGTCTTCCCTTGAGGAAGCTAGAGGGAAGGAAACAGGTGGATTTTTTTTCCTCAATGAGCCTGAAAAGAGAAGAGCTGGAGTTAGATGAAATGATAATGGCACATCTGGATCTGATCTCAGGGAAGGGTTTTCAGGTTTGTTAGGTGGGAATGCACTGGTTCTGTCGCTTACTCAAAACGTGGTGCTGATACTTACATGCAATTCTAAATCAAAAGCACCTCTAGCCTGGGTGTAACAGCTCTGACAGGGTCCAACAGCCCCTTTTGAGAGCTCTAGACTATTGCCTCTTGCAAGTCAGTGTAGGTATGCAGAGAGTTTTCTTTAAGGAAAATAAATCCTGTTATTGCTGATAGGAAGTGTAATTTTTTTTCAGAATCTCATATGAGAGATTAATTAATGCAGACAGCAAGATTTCTTGAGACCAAAACATTGTGGATTCACCAAATGTTTAACTACAAGTCATAATAAAAAAGCCTAAAAATTACACTGAGTATCTGCAGCTCTCATCTGAAACAGAACCATGTTGTGTAAGCTGGTAACACATTTGGTTGTATTTTAGGGTTTTCTGTATCAGATTCCTAAAGAAAGTAAGTTATGTTTTAAGTAGTAGCTCATTTAATTGCATTCTTTATTCTTGCAACTCTAGTTTGTGGTATGTAGTGTCTGATATAAAATCTCTTTCTTTTTAAGGCACAAGGAAAAGGAAACATTGTGGACTATACGAAGGTTGGTAAATTACATTTATATCTCATTTTTAATATTTTAAAAGGTATTTTCAAGGATATTCTTGACCGTTGAGAGAAACTTCCTTATTAAAGCTAGGTTGTAAGTTGTGTGTGTGTATATGAAAGCAAGGGAGAATGGCTCGTGCAATTTCTTGATTTTAAAAAGCCACTAACAGACAGCTGTATTGTAACTATAAAATGTAGCTATTTAATAATAGTATTTTAATAATGTATCTAGTAATAGTAATATACTAATGTAGTTATTGAATAATCATTTTACTGTCATTTCTCCCATATACTTCCCCAAACTCGATTTTCAAACCAGTCTTTTGTTGTCTTTTTTTTTCTGCAGTCATTTGCAGGTTTGATCCTATCAGTGGTCTCTCTCTATTGGTAGAGTACGCTGCTAATTTTTTTTAATCTCTGCTTAGTTCCATGCCATCTATTTAAAAATATACACATACAATAATTCGGTTTCTTCTAGTCCCCATTACAACTTTTAGCTTTCCAGCACTGTATTTGCTACTTCTCTGTAATAAAGGCAGACCTGAACTAAGTAGCTTAACTACTGGAAGTAGCTGTGACACCTTAAAACTCTTAAAGGGCTGCAGGAGATGGCTGGCTAGGTTCCCCTGGTTAAATACTGGAGCACAGCATGCTTGTGGGGGAGAGAGATGGCACCTGTCCCCAGCTCACTGAATATAAGCCTGACTTGTTTTCTGAGTCTTAAGCAAATCATGAAGTCCAGTCAGTTATCTCCAGAATCAGTGGGAAATAATATACAAGTTACTGAGCCACATGCATGATTGAGAATTGCTTCTTGAAGTGGGGCCTGAAGAGTGTTACAGCTCTGACTGATTGCTGCTCGTATGGAAGGCTAACAGACAAGTACGGGTTAGATTATTGTAATTATTCTGTATTAAGAGAAATTGCAATTTGGATTATTAACAAACCTCTCTGCCCTTCTTCCTCTTAGAACATCAGAAGGATCTCAACCTTACTTTGCTACTTAAAATCATTGTGCTTTTAGGTTGCTCTCTACAACAGTCACAGTTGTATCATCACCATTGAGAGCACCAAATTTATTCTTCAGATGTGTCTCAGGGACACTCCTGTGACTGTTTAAGCTGGGTTACTTACTTTTGCAAGTCCAGAACAGGCTTTCTACTTTTAATTGTCACAACTGTGATCCACACAGTGTCATTTCCATACTTTGAAAAAAAAAAAGGTAAAGAGGAAAGAAGAGCATCTAAATTTGCTTTACTAAATTAAAGATATGTCAGAGTATTCTGTATTTTGACTGAAATTATTTCATATATTGGATCCTTCACGTGGAATTTTAAAGCTTATAAAATGCTTAGGCAACTTAGACACTTGAATAAAAAGTGAAGAAGGAGAGAAAGCCCTTCAGGTTTTGTATTTTGAACAATTGGCTTCTGCCAGAAATTACATGGTTTTTGCTAGCTTTGGGTATGATCTCTTGTACAAGCACAGATATTATGAGTTTAGTAATGATAGTGAAAAATTCTGCATGGTTTTTGTGGGTTCAAACAACAATCTTTTTTTGTTTTTTTGTTTTTTTAGAAGTCAGTTTCAAAAACCTAGGCTATCACATCCCTCCTTTCTGTTTGTTGGTTTAACGTAAAAGTGGTCATTAGTTATATCCCTGCTAAATGAACTCAGGGACCTGTAGCTGTCCCCAGCAGAATAACTTGACCAGCACATGCATGCAGCCAATTAGAGGGCATGGTGTGCTGTACAAATTAGTATTTATTTTTTTGCTTTGTTGTCTTTTTTTCTCACATCACCAGAGCCAGTGCTTTGCACATTGCTCAGTCTTTTCTTCTCAGCATCACAGTCTCTTCTCATCTTTCTGTTCAGTTGATACAGTTACTGTAACATTCCTGATCAAATCTGGGAGATTGTTTCTCTTCGAGTCTTCAAAATATCTCCTGCTTAATTTTGTAAAAGCAAAGATCACCAAAACTAGATGTAAAACTTTTGAAAGTTTGGATTATTTTTCTTCTCTTAGTTTTTTTTATGGACTTCAGTGTGCCACTTAATTGAGATAAAAATATTATTCCTTTAGTTAAACTCATAAATATATATATTTATATACAAAAGTTGTTACTCTGCTTAAGAAAGTTTTACCTTGCTTGCTGCACTTTCAATTAAAATAATGAAGGTAAATTTGAGAAATTGAGATCCACACATTTAATATGCCTCCTTAACAGGCAAAAGTCTAATTTCAATTTTGAGACTGCTTAAGAATTTTGAATTGTTCTTTAAAAATGTTATATTAAAATGGTACCCCTGATTTTTTTCACTGACAAAAAATGCCTGCATTGTTCTAGCAAGTTTAGTGAGGTCTCTGACACAAATATAGAAGTGAAATGCTTTCTATTAATTTAATTAGGTCTGAGACTGTCATGTCAATAATGTCACTATGTTCTGCAAAATTTTTTAGGGTTTTTTTCATCCCAGCTTTGCTCAATCTTTTTACCAGAAGGATTTTAATATTACAAAAGCATTAAGGTCTGTGTTCTGAATATATTTTCTCACATTAGTATCTGAGTGTTTCACTCTGTATTTTCCTACACTATCACACCACATCCAGACAAATTATTGATCTATCATTGTGGTGTTTCAAAGTCTCTTGCAGAGATTAAGAAAGCGTTCCAGCTGTTTTTGTGGTGTTTCTCAGATAACAAGAGGAAAAGTATCAATGCATGTGAGGGACAAATTTCATGTATGTCATTGAAAGAAACAGCAACTTTCCTGTCCCCCTTATTTGTTGTTTGGCAAAAATCTCAGACTTCTTAAAATCAAAAAGCCTTAATCCATTTTACATCTACCTTACTTGTAAAATAAACCATGTAATTCTCGAACAACGAATTAAGATTCTCAGTTTAATTGCTACCGCTTGATAATATTGATTAAAAACTCTCTGCTAAAGTTGAGGCCTTAATGGGCTTGGTATTATACAGGCTTGTTCAAGGAGTGTAACAAAGGCCCAGCTAGTAGCAGAAATTATTAAGCTAGGAATAATTCTTGTTTTTTGGCCAAGGCTCTAGAAAAATTATAACATAATACTAAATAAAGAAATAAACCCTGTATTTTGCAGCCGATTATTGTCCTATAATGATTTGTCCTATAATGATTTGTTACTTTTCTAAATGCAATATTCAGAAAAGATAAACTAAGTCAAATGAGAGAGGACGTAGCAAGACATTTTTTTTTTACTGTAATCCTGTCCATTTGCTCTGCTGTTTGTTGTAGAGGCATTTCATCCAAACTGGCATGGGAAGTATGGCATAGTGTGGCATAGCATGCTGTGACACACTTTCTTGGTTTGTATATGAAATATTGTGCACTACATCAACACCGGGGGCTGAGTTTGTTCAGTGCTGGAAGGCACGAGTCAGGATGGGGTAGATCTAGCTGTTCATACACTGCATAGCACTGAAGTCTTGTCTTCCCATATGGTGGGAAAGAGAGAAGAAAAATGGGAAAGGTCACATTTGGTTACAAGGAGGTTTCTCAGCAGTAGCCTGCTGCCAGGCCACTAATAAATAACAATAGCACGGTGCCAGCCAGAGGTGTGGGCTTCCCTTCCCTGCCCCACTGCTGACTGCACACCCTGTGCAGTGCTGGCTGTGGGTCTGCAGCCCCGTGCTGTCAGGGATAGTCATCCCATAGTTTTGTTTCCATGCCAGGGAATCATCTTGACGTGTGTCATGGGACTGTAGGCCACAGGCTGTTCACTCTCGTGCTCCTGAAATGCAGCAAAGAGTTAAAAACAGAGGGTTGTTGTTTGTAAATGCTTATGACCCATGCTGGTTTTGCATGAAGATTTGTCTTGTTTGTTTTGGAGCAACCACTGCCATTAGTTTCTTTTGTTTTGTATAATAAAAAACACAGCATAGTCAGTGATTCAATGAACATGGGGTTTTTAGATGTGTTAGTAGTATTACAAAAGCATCCAAAACCATTCAGATGAAGCAATTTTCTTATTTTTTGGAATTAATATCTGAATTATCAAGGTGTACATCCAGTACCAACAATCAGTTGCATCTTTCTTTGTAATCAGTGGGTATTTTCCCACTTCTTTGGGGTGAGAATCCAGCGTAACTTTTGTTTCATTAAAGCAAATAATCATCACATGTTTTAACATAAATACAAAATTGATTGCTTGTGTCTGCTAAGATTACAATTAACAATCACTATTTGCATTAGTGGGATTTAAGAAAATTATGCCTTTGGGTAAAGAGTCTTCACAACTGCCATTGTCTAGATTTAAGAGTTAGTGGGTCTTGTTAAGTTCATTGTGAAAAACATGGAAAGGCTTTGATCCCTTCTAAAATAATAAAGAATCTGTACAATCAATCAGCATCTCAAGATGACTTGTAATTTTTTGCCAGAGTATTATAGGAGCTGTGTAACAGCAGTGTTCCCTGTAAACAGGCAATCTTTCCTCTCCTCTTGGGGATGACCCTCCCCACGTTTGGTCTCATCCTATATATAGTGTGGGTTTCAGTTTGAAGTAAAAAGAAAATTTTTCTGTTTGTCAGATCAATATAGAAAATAAATCCTACTCTACTAATGGAGGCTTGTGCAGGGTGTTTGGGCCCTTTGAAGATGCATTTCTTTACCTTTTGTACAGAAAAAGTTTCTCAGAAAATATTTGATAAATACTTCCCCAGTTTCAGCTGGCATGTCATGTTGCATATAGCCAACAAAAACTTAAAAAGTATTAATTTAAGTCCTATGATGTTATGAAGTGATGCAAATGAATGTTTGCCCAGGGTTTTTTTGAGCAGGAAGAGCTCAACCCTATGTCCAGCCACAAGAATGGATGCTGAAACATTCAGAAGTACTTCTTGAGTAAACAAAGGAAAAAATTGACAAAATTGATTTACTACCTATGAAATATGTTGATACTTTTTAAAGGTTAACATTTCAGCAGTCTAAAACACCAGTGCTTATTGAGCATGCTGTTCCCACAAAAGGGAAAACTAATTTAGGAAAGCCAGTGCAGAACACTGCAGACATTTTGAGCATTATTCCATCACTCAGCCACAGATCAATTTAGATTTTGGGTTTTGGGGTTTCCTTTTGTTTCAGCAAGTACTGTGCACTTCAGAAACGTATAATGTTTTAGCTCACTTCAGGATCAGAGAGAATGCATGATATTCAAAGATTTCAATATATGACAAATTATCTGGTTTAGGGTCCTTCTAAAACAACATCAAAAAAATCTGAAGTTACTTTTGGTGTTTTGCCACTGAAATAATTAATCCTAGGTTGGACTATGGAAAAAAAGTCAGGAATTTCAGTGCTCTCTTTCTCCCATTGCATATGAAGTCTAGTACAGCCAAAATATTCACCACATATTCATTGAGTCTTCCCGTCCCACCCCACCCTGCCCCCAGTTTGTTGCTCCCTATGGGTAGCACTGTGTGAAAGGAATCTTCTTTCCTTTGGCTCATGAAGCAGAAATGTCTCAGCAGAGAAGATTTGAGATTAGTTGACTTTGTACTTGAACACCTGCTTAGTTTTTGACTCCTTTAGTTCTTCAGTCTCCAGAATCCAGCAGTTCCTAGCTTGCCTCCTTGACCTCTTGCTGCCCTCAGACCATCTGTTCTGCCCAACAGCAATCCAGAGCAGTAGGTCTGAAAGGCAAATCCTTCATTTCTGTGGTATGGATGAGAAATCCTCTCTTCGCCTTTTTAAAACAGACTCAGGAACGTGGTACTTTGAACTCTATTCACAGAACCATACAGTGATTGAAGTTGGAAGGGACCTCGGGGGTGTCTGGTCCAGCCTCTTGCTCAAAGCAGAGCCAGTATGGGTTCGCTCAGTTAAGTTTTGAGTATCTGCAAGGGCACAGATTGCAAAACAGTGCAGATCCATTGTGGAGGATATCACGTCTCATCTGAGCCTAAACTTGGCTGCGCTATTGCAAGACTAGTCTTTAAGCTGAATTTAAATAACCAAAACCCAGTTGGTGATTACTTCAGAGTCTTGGCACTTCTAGAATGAAGAAAGGTTTCAATGCCAATGGTCTGAACAAAAGCTTAAAAGTAAAAACGCAGTATTCCAGCATATCTAGCAGTTCAACTGGAGAAAAGTGTAGCTAAGCAATCTGTGTTTTGACTTGTATTCAGTTTTAATTACTGAATATCATTCTGAAGAAGGTTGTGTTGATTAAATTGTTCCTACAAGTGGAAATATGCACAAAATTAAATAAGCCATATAAGTAGAGACTAAAAGAGCAGATTCTTCTATTTGGAAGAAATTAATGAGACTACCTAAATAAAGTTTGTAAAGTAAAAAATAAAAGCAGTTAATTTTTCTTTTCTGTTCATTTGCTGCAAAAATTAGCTATTCCTATCCAAATTTTAAAATAATACATATATACTGGATACACTGATATTTTTTTCTTTGTCCTTAGTTTAATTGCATAAAATTATTGAAGCTCAAAATTTGAGAGACTGAAAATGTAACTGTAATATAACCAAGAGTCCAACTAAAGTCTTAAATTAGGGGGCTTTTGCATACATCAGGGCTGCTGAAGCCTTGCTTGTAATGGAGTTGTTTCCTGTATTTCTTTAAGAACTATCCCACTGCAAAAAGCCAAAATTGTACTTCTTTTTTCCCTTTTACAACCTCAGCTGAGATAGAGCTAGCATGCAGTCTGGTTAGTTCAGCCTGGTTTGCCTCTGTGTATGCTTATTTGAGTTGGCCAGCTGCTTCTGCAAACGGAATATAAAACACATAAGTTTTTGAGGGCTATGAATTGTTCATTACATAGGATGATCTCTAAAAAAAGCTTTCCATATAAGCAGGTATTTTCCATTTTGACGTTCCTTGAACTTTGCTGGGAAACATTCAACAGCGGATTAGTCTGATTTTTGTGTAGTGATTCCTCTGCCTATAGTTTGACACGAGCTTTGCAATTGTATTGGCTTCAAAGCAGTGCGTGTGTCTGAGGGCTTACACAAGACAAGCGTGTAAATGGATTGTGTCCCTGTGCTAGGATTGCCCCCTTTTCCAGACTCTGCTCTTTCAACTAAGTCATGGTACATATATGTGAGCATATACATGCCTAAGCTTCTCTGGCTTGTGACCAATTCGAAGGCTGTTTTCTTTCCTGTTTACATCCCAATATATACTTCTGTAACTATCAGAAGTTATGCTAATCCTTTTTAATAAGCTTTAGCAAATCAGCAGAGTTTGCTTCAAGGTGTGTGAGTTCTACTGTCCCACAAGGTTGTGCCTCAAAGAAGGGGAAGGGACACCTTTGCATGCTGCTAGAGCACCTCATCTCACCTATCCTCACCTTTGCTGCAGAGCCCTGGAAAGATGGCTGATTCCCACTCATTAGAAGACATGTTGAATTAGCTATGTGATG